>BSBN01001410.1:2767532-4151299 GCA_027924645.1 Cunninghamia lanceolata | reverse complement strand
AATGGTGCTATGACTTAAACTTTGCATTCATGTGCACCTTCTAGGACTGAATCCTAATGCTAACACATTGGGGTGGGTGGATGAATGTTAGTGGAGGTGTCTTTTCGGTGGCTAAGCATCTTGATCCTTCCGAGCTACATTGGATCGAGACAGTCTCTTAAGAGCCCTAAGACCAAAAAGGTGCCAAATTTTGGGTTGATTGTTCTCTCAAACTATGGGCATGCAGGAATGCCTTGTTTGCAATGTGCAGGTGGATGTCAGGTCCACCTACAAATACCTAACTCAATTTTTGCTAAATTAAATTATTTGCCTAGGTGGCAAGGAACTCAATGTTTCAAAATGCTCTAGTTTCATCCAATGAAATGTGCTAGGAGTGAAAATTTGCATTTCACACCTCTTGGGACTGAACCAGTAGCGCCAACACGTCAGAGTGGGTTGATTAATGCTAGTGGAGGTGTCTTTTTGGTGGCCAAACGTCCTAATCCTTATGGGCTATATTGAACCAAGATAGTCTCTTAAGAGCCCTAAGACACAAAAATGGTGCCAAACTTTGGACCAGCTGTTCTCTCAAACCATGTCACCTAAGAATGTCTTTTTTGAATGTATAGGTGGATGTTAGGTCCATCTACAATACCTACCTCATTTTTTGCTAAATCAAATTTGTTCACCACACCACAAGGTGAGCCCCTATAATCTTTGGGCTAATACACATTGCTCCTAATGTACAAATCAAGTTTCGAACTTGTAACCATTGTTCGTGTCTTTCAATAACTCAACCTTTCGATCTACATACGAGACTAATGTTGGATAATTTTATTCCATACAAAACATCTCCTCGAAGCCATCTTTATTAGAAACCACCCTACCAATCTTAATTGAGATGAAGGCTGGCATTTAAGCCTCACTTGGCAACCTGTGTTGAACTCCATTCATCCCCCATCCTCATCCTACCTGATCCCCCTCTTCCTCCTTCCTCCCACCTTTGAATCCCCCTTCCGACCTTTTTCCCCCTCACTCTTTTCCTTTTCTGGTGCTTCCCTTTTGTCTTTTTTGGTCTTCTTTCCTTCTTGTCTTCATTATGTGCATGTTAAGTTGTACTTGTGGTTGTTTGTATTTTTGCTTATTTTTGTTTATATTTATTAGGCCTTGTAGTTTGTTGATGGTCCTTGTCTTTCCTTGGATTGTCTTGTTAGCTCTTTTTACTTTGGATTGTTCAGTTGTTGACACTTTTGGTTTTTTGTTTTACTATGGTTGGACTATTCTAACTATTGTTTTTTACCTTTCTTATTCTTCCTCTTTTCCTTTATTTTATTCTTATATTTCATTTTTACTTTTTTATTATTAATATTGTACTTAATAATGGTTTTTTTGTTTTACTATGGTTGGACTATTTTAACTGTTGTTTTTTACCTTTGTTATTCTTCCTCTTTTCCTTTATTTTATTCTTATATTTCATTTTTACTTTTCTATTATTAATATTGTACTTAATATGTACATTATCATATGCTCCAGACTCCTCTTTTAATTATATCAATTTATTTCCTCTTTATGCATTGTGCACTTTCT
The DNA here is from genome assembly GCA_027924645.1 of Cunninghamia lanceolata. Taxonomy (NCBI): domain Eukaryota; kingdom Viridiplantae; phylum Streptophyta; class Pinopsida; order Cupressales; family Cupressaceae; genus Cunninghamia; species Cunninghamia lanceolata. Next base: position 4,149,733 of record BSBN01001410.1, on the reverse strand, counting down.
TTCCTTTTTTTTAATCTTTCTACCATTCCTTACTCATTTTCAATATTATAATTATGGTTTATTATTATACTTATTTTCAATATTTTTACATTGTGAACCATCTAGGCTCTTTGTAGTTTCCACTGTCTTATCTATCTTTTTAACTCTTAGGAATTATATATATATATCTTCCTTCTATATCTAATTTTGTTTTCCTTTTCTTTCTTCATAAACTCATATTATACTTATTATATATCACAATTAGTTACTACCTACTTATCTATCATTTTTTACACTTTTGGAATACTTTATTATATTAATTAGCATACATATTATATTATTATATTATGTTTATTTCTCCTTTCTTTATTAGTACTGCCTCCGCTAGGTACTATTGCAATGAGTTCACACTTATCTAGTTATTAATCTATTGATTGTAAACCAATCAAAGAAAGGATTATTTTCTTGTCAGACAAATTTGATTTAAATTTGTACTTTTCCTATGTCAACATGATAAATTTTTAACAAAAAATTATTGAAAAATGATTTATCTGTATTGTATTGGTTAAAAAAAAAATGACCTCTTCTATGCCAAGCAACAAAAAACTATAAATGTGGAGAGAATTGTGGTTTGAGGGGAGCACGTGGCAAATAAACAAATTATGAACACAAATTTTGTCTCCTCATGCCTAAATAATGGCGATTAATTTTATTTGTTAGTACCTGTCTTCGGCCAGGTACTATTGCAATGAGTTCACACTTATCTAGTTATTGATCTATTGATTGTAAGTCACACTTATCTAGTTATTGATCTATTGATTGTAAGCCAATCAAAAGAAAGGATTATTTTTCTTGTCGGACAAATTTGATTAAATTTATACTTTTCCTATGTCAACATGATAAATTTTAACAAAAAATTATTGAAAAATGATTTATCTGTATTGTCATTGGTTCAAAAAAAGACGTGGCAAGTAAACAAATTATAAACACAAATTTTGTCTCCCACTAGTTAAGTCATGCTTTAAATGGATGGCAATTAATTTTTGCTTCATTAGCTAAAATTAATTTAATTTTAATTTAGTTTTTAGTGTTCTACACATTTTATTTTATGTAATTAGATTAATTTTAAGGATTTCAATTTTATTTACTCGAAAGTTAAAATCTTAGATTTTAATTTTATTTAGTCAAAACTTTTAAAATCTATAACATCATGAAATTTATTACATTTTTTATTTTATTCTTCAAACTTACAATATTTTAATGTATTTTAAATTATAAAATTATTAGTATTATTACATTAATTAATGCTTTAATCATTATTATTATATTATTTAAATATTTAATATTTAATTTTGAAATTTTATATTTAAATTATTATTATATTATTTAAATAATTTAATATTTAATTTTGAAATTTATATTTTCACCTAACTATTACCATTCAACTACCCAAACCACTTTTACCCCAAAATTTTATAAATACCCTACATTTCCTAAATCAAAATTATGACGAGGATAATCTATCAAGTTATGCTCAATAGTTTTTTGATCATTAAATCTTCAATGGGTTGTTACTTTGTGTTTTTATTTTAAAATATCAAACTTTAATATTTGATGGCCTTGGTTTTTGTTTTAATCTTAACATTTAAATCTTTAGGGTTTTTGAATGCTTGAATGTGAACATTATAGTGCTTTGAAAATTTTCTCACGCCTATAAAATAAATTCACTCCAAGTAATGAGCTTGTTCCAACTAAAATATAAGCAGACATGTTCTTAACTAGTTATTAATAATGCTTTTGCAACCAATAAGAACTGAAATAGTTTTTCTATTTAAAAAATATTTAGCTATAACAAATTGAAAAATTATTTTTCTTTAATCTAATTGGCAGAAAATTTTTACGCGATTAATGTGCATCCATTACAATAATGGCTGTAATATTGCATATTAATATTTTATAACTATATTTTATTAGGGTTTTATCAAATAAAATAAAAAAGGGAAAAGCATATGATAAGCAAGTGCATTATATTTTTAAGATTTTACTAACTATATTTAGGAACATGACATCACTAAAATAAAATAATTAGGGTTTAAATTTGTTTATAACTATACTTGAGGGTTCTACACATAAATAACCTAATTTCACTAAAATATTTCTTAACTATTCATTTGATCTTAAATGAAGCTAAACCGACATACTTATATTAAATGAATGTACCTAAAATTATTACTTAAATAAAAAATTAAGTGATTAAGATAAAATACTAGAGTGATGTAAATATGAATATGTTATTATTATTATATTATGTAATTATTCTTTAAATTGTAATATTCAATATTATTACATTTTAATATCTTAGGCAGACATTTCAAATCTATCCACACCCAACTAGGTTAGGGTTCTACACATTTTATTTTATGAAATTAGATTATTTTTTGAATTTTTATTTAGTCAAAAGTTAAAAATCTACAGTATCACACCATGTTATTACATTTTTTGTTTTATTCTTCAAACTTACAATATTTTAATGCATTTAAATTATAAAAGTACTAGTATTATTACATTTTAAGGAAATATTTGTGTTATTTAATAGACTTTGTAAAGTTTAGTTTTATAGTTAGGAAATATTTTAGTCCTATTTTATTTTATCAAATTAAATTATTTTTGAGATTTCAATTTTATTTGCCCAAGACATTTCAACACTCTTAAAAAATTAACTTCAATTATTAGAATGCAATTTGTCTATACAACCAATACCTAATTGACAAAAAAATTACAACTAAACAAATACTATATACAACCAATAGCTAATTAACAAAAAAATTACAACTAAACAAATACTATAATAACAACACTGAAGGTGGCCACTAAGTGGCACTTGTTTAATTTCTTCGTTTTCCTTCTTTGTATAAGCATATTATTATATTTATATTATACATTATATTACTTGATACTTATTAGATTAGTTATTTTATTTATTTATTCGTTTATAATTTTGAATAAATTTAATTTATTACCTTTTCAATTGTTTTTAACCTACTATCTTAATGATCCTACTAACTCTAATCCCCCTCCTCCTCATCTTTTTAAAGGGTCAGCCTACAATCCAAAATCATATGAATCCCTTCACGGAGCGTGATCCAAAACTTGAAGCAAAGAAACACATAGTTTAATCCATAAACACTTCTTTATATCTCCTTAGGGAGACCACCATCTATATAAAAAATAAAAAAAAAAGAAGTACCATCCACATTTAAAAAATTAACTTCAACAAATGAAAAGGCGTTTACTAAAGTCGCGCAAATTTTAGTCGATTGACGTGGCGTCCAAATAAAACCCCTGCACAGAGGTTGCTGTACTTCGTATACAAACTTTGAGCTTCTCTTAGACCAAACCCTCAGAAACCCTAACCAAACTCCGCATTTTTCCCTCTGCTCCTTTTGAATTCTGTTGGAAGTTTTTCCCGGTTCAGCCAAAATATAGCATAAAAGCACTACTTTGTAAGTTATCTGCGATAATAAATAGGCATCTACAGAAACGGCTCCAAGAACTCGTGGATTTATTTTCTGTTTATTTATTTGTCAGTGAGGGTGTAAAGCTATTTCAATGGCAGAGTTAAAGGTATCAGAAAGCAGGGATTTGACGCGCATTGAGCGCATAGGCGCGCATTCGCACATTAGAGGGCTGGGTTTGGATGACGCTCTCGAAGCCCGCGGTGTTTCGCAGGGCATGGTAGGCCAGAAATCCGCCAGAAAAGCCGCAGGTGTCATTCTCGAGATGATCAAGGAAGGGAAAATCGCAGGCCGCGCGGTTCTGCTGGCCGGCCAGCCTGGCACCGGCAAAACCGCTATCGCCATGGGCATGGCTAAATCCCTAGGTGAAGAAACTCCCTTCGCAATGATGGCTGGTAGCGAGATATTTTCGCTAGAGATGAACAAGACCGAGGCCTTGACGCAGGCTTTCAGGTTAGCTTAATTTTAAGGCACTTTATGTTTTTATAAGTTTAAAAGCCCCGGTGATAAATATTGAATTCTGAATTTCTTATGGTTGAAGTTTTGAAACCCTAGCAAATATTATTTAATATTCAATTTTGAATTTCTTATCCTTGTGTCCAAGGGATTGAGCTTAATTGGTTAAAATGTTGGTTCTCATTGTAGAGACCCAAGTTCAAATCCCCATAGGCACATGTAATGTGGAATTCTAAGTTGTGACTCTTGGTCTTCCATAGTTAGCTTCCAATGTGAATGTGGTTTCTAAATAAAGTGGATTTTTAAGTAGTGACTCTTGGTCTTCCATAGGTGATTTCTACTGTGTTTGCTTATAAAGAGCTTCTATTGGTTGATGTTCGAATGAACAGGATATGATATTTGTAAATGATATGCAATATAAAAAAAATCTTATCGTTGAAGTTTTAGAAATCCTGGCAAATCTTTTTCAATATTCAAATTTGAATTTCTCTATGCAAATCTTTTTTAATATTCAAATTTGAATTTTTTTTTATGGTTGAAGTTTCAAAATCCTAGCAAATAGTTTTCAATATCTTATTTTAAATTTCGCAAGTTGAAGTTTTAGAAATCCTGACAAATCTTTTTCAATATTCAAATTTGAAGTTCTTATGGTTAAAGTTCCAAAATCGTGGTTAATCTTTTTCAATATTAAGTTTTGGATTTCTTATGTTTGAACTTTGAAGTCTTGAAATCCTGGCAAATCTTTGCCGATCTCAAATTCTGAATTTCGTATTTTTGCAGTTCACAAATCTTGGTGATTATATTTAATATCGAATTCTAATTTTCCTATTTGTGAAGATCAGAAATTTAGGCAAACGTTTTCAATATTGAATTCTAAATTTCTTTTTTGCTTGAAGTTTAGAAGTCTGATCCAAATTTGTAACATTGAATTCTGAATTTCCTTATTTCTGAAGTTTATTAGAGATTTTGGTCAATAGTTTTCAAATTCAAATTCTAGGTTTCTTATTTTTGACAATTAGAAATCTCAGGAATCATTTTGAATTTCACAATGTTTAAAATTTGGAGAACTAGGCAAATCTTTTACAATATGGAATCCTGATTTTTCTTATGTTTGAAGTTTTAGAAATCCTTGCTATTCTTTTCTGTTTTGTGAAAATCTGTTTTTTCAAATTCTGTAAGATGTTATGCGCTCTACAAAAAAATTGCTATCTTAAAGCAAATGAATGATATTGAAGATTTTATTTTTAAAGAAAAAAAAAGTCATAGAAGAAGATTTTTAGGAAAAATGATGAGTAGGACTCTTGCAAATGAAGCATGACTTGAAATGTCTGTTTATTGATTTTGAACTAAGATAATAGCATCTCCATGCCGGGGTTCAGTTCCATTTAAGCGCAATACATTTCCTCTACTCTACTCTGCCTTTTCTTTTCACACTTATCTTCACATTTTGCCCAAGGATATCTTTTTCACGATTTCATTACAAGCCTTTATACAATTCATCAACCTTGGAATGTACATCAAGGTCAGCATTACATTCATCAACTGTTGGAACAATCTCCAAGGTCGGCATTACAAGCATACATAAAATAGGTATGGACCTAATACAAAGTTTTGCCAAGGAAAAGATGTAAAGATGTATGCGGATCACGTCACGCCTTAGCTGAGACTCAAATGCAATCCTTCACACCACGACATGCTTCTACAATCTTCAATGCATCTCTGCAATTAGTGAAATCAACCAAGTCGGCCAAGATTGGTGAGAACACCAGGTCTTCTAAGAACATTCTTCATTCATGATCCAACTTTCTCTTTGCGGACCAATCCAAGGGCAAGTACACGATCAGGACACATCCACAAGCATATTGAAATCATTAGGAAACAACTGCACAACTTCTAACCACTCTGTCAAGAAGATTCTTCAAATAAGAGCACATAAACAGCACACCCAACTATTGTCATAAGGAAAATATCACTTGCGAACCACCAAATCACGAACCATTGAATTTGAAGGCACTTAACATCATCTTAGACTTAACTCTAGAACCGCAGACAAAAATATTTCAATGCGGAGGAATGCGGAGCATAACACTTTCTCCCTGTCACCACCAAACATGTAGGAAAAACAATTTTCACTTTAATGAACATAACTCACTCAAATCTTCATACCAGAAGCTCAAACTTGGAATATAACATCTTCAGACAAACTTCTAAATAACTTTCAATCCGCAGACAAAGATATTCATCCTACAGGAAATGCAGAGCAATCTTCTGGACTGTTCTTCTGTATGCAATACACTGTGTCCACTGCAACTCACTGTTTCTACCGGAGGAGCTAATTTTCTCAATATCCTCAACATCCAGATCACAAGCAAGCAACAAAATAAGAGCACATTTGACACCAATGACAACACAGATATGTTGACATCAATGACAACACTGATTAGGTACATACTTGCAACAAGCATATCTTTAGGGAGAGAGAGACTTAGGGGAAGATAGAGAGACTCGGGGAGAGAGGAAGAGAGAGACATAAGGAGAGAGAGATGTTTGTCATGATTTGCATATCTTCATTTCACCTTCTATATGGTTTCTATGCTTTGCATATCCTCATTTTACCTTCTAGACATTTACCATGCTTGTCTTATTCTCATTTTCATCACTTGTCTACTAGTTGTAGGTTGAAAAACCTCTTATTGTCACTAAGTCATCATTTCAATTTTGGATTATGTTGGCTTGTTGCATTGTCCCACATATAAATATATCTTTAAACATAGCCATTTTCTTGCCACTACATTTTCCCCCATTTCTACACATCTTATACACATTCATTTTGAATCCTCTAGTTTTTCTTCCTTCTTGTTCATACTACTTACCTTTCCATACCTTGCCTTCCTATAAATCAAAAACAAGCACAATCTCTTGTGCTATGAGCTTGATTGCTAATGCACATGTGTAGAATGTTTTTCTTGTAACGTGTAGTTTATACCTTCACATAATGAATAATAATTTATTAATGGTTTTATCTCACCATAGACAAATGATCTACAACACCTTCCATTCAACATGCAATGGTTTAATGTTCCTTTCATTGTGTTTTAAAATATGAAGCTCTATGTAAAGTTTTAGATCATTTCAACATAGTGGACAAGTTTGCCATCTAGGTCCTAGTCATACACTAAGGCACTAAGAGAGGACCATGTGAGACCCAGGGTGTCACTCTACCTCACAACCTTTTCCTACCATCATTTTGCTCAAAATTATAATGGAAACATTTTGACACCTTATATAGTCCATATGAATAGTGCATGATAGCCCATGCCAAGTGTATTCTTCCCATTTCTCTATTCTCCTATGTCTAGCTTAGTTAAGCTCAATTGTGATGTAATTTGATTAAGTGTGCAATTTTTTAATCCTTCATAAGGCATTTTTCCTTCTCTCTTAGATGCATTCAATTCACTTGTCCATGAGCTTCACATTGATTGTATTTCTTCTACAAGTGGTAGTGATTTTCATGAGCCTAATGATGGCCATACTCTTTTTACATGACTAGTGGCGATGGTTTCCTAATGATTAGGTACATTATGTTTATCTTAGTGATGTATATTTAAACATGTTTCCTCACTTAGATGATTTTACTTTGCCTCAAGATGATTATATTTTCCAAGCAACTCATGATGATCCCCTTGATGTTATTGATTCTTCATATTCCTATATGTTGTGTTCACTTACATGATGATTGCGTTTATATAATCTTTAAGTAATGAGGATTTACTATAGTTTGTTGTGTCTCCTTCTTCTTACAGTGCATTCATTAGTCTTACTTATCCTCATTTCACTTGCTATAGGTCTACCATATCCTCATTTCACCTTCTATATGTTTGACATTATTTTCTTACTTTCATGTCACCTTCGATATGTTTGACATTATATGTTTAGTTGGGGGGGAGAGAGAGAGTGGTGGGTGGAGAGACATATTTGGCATGATTTGCATTTTCTCATTTCACTTACTATATGGTTTCCATGCTTTGCATATCCTCATCTCATATTCTAATGTATGTTTGACATGATTTGCTTATCCTCATTTCACCTTCTATAGGTCTAGCATATCCTTAGCGGGAGAGAGACTTGGGGAATGAGAGACTTAGGGAGAGAGGAAGAGAAAGACATAGGGAGAGAGAGAGAAACATGTTTGACATGATTTGCATATCCTCATTTCACCTTCTATATTTTCCATGCTTTCCATATCCTTAATTTACCCTCTATACATTTACCATGCTTTTCTTCATTTCACCTTCTATGTTTACTAGGAGTGAAATTTTATAGTTCTCACCTCCTAGGATTGAACCGACAACACCAACATGTTAGGGTGGACGGGTGAATGCTAGTGGAGGTGTCTTTTTAGTGGCCAAACATCCTGATCTTTTTGGGCTACATACCAAGACCGTCTCTTAAGAGACCTAAAACAAAAAAGGTGCCAAATTTTGGACTGATTGTTCTCTCAAACTTTGGCAACTAGGAATGTCTTGTTTGCATATACAGGTGGATGTCAGGTCCACTTACAAATACTTACCTTAGTTTTAGCTAAATCAAAATTGATTGCCCGTGGTGGCAAGGAACATAATGTTCCAAAATGCTTCAGTTTTATCTAGTGAAAAGGTGCTAGGAGTGAAATTTTGCATTCCGCACCTCCTAGGACTGAATCATAGTACCACCACATTAGAGTGGGTGGGTGAATGCTAGTGGATGTGTCTTTTTGGTGGCTAAGCGTCTTGATCCTTCTGGGCTACATTAGATTGAGATAGTCTCTTAAGAGCCCCAAGACAAAAAAAAATGCCAAACTTTGGACCGATTGTTCTCTCAAACTATGGCATGTAGGAATGCCTTGTTTCCATGTATAGGTGGATGTAAGGTCCACCTACAAATACCTACCTCAGTTTTTTCTAAATTAAATTCTACGGTGGCAAGGAACTCAATGTTTGAAAATGCTTTAGTTTCATCCAATGAAAATGTGCTAGGAGTGAAATTTTGCATTTCACATCTCTTGGGACTGAACCAACAACACCAACATGTTAGGGTGGGTGGATGAATGCTAATGGAGGTGTCTTTTTGGTGGCCAAATGTTCTAATCCTTTTGGGCTACATTGGACCAAGACAATCTCTTAAGAGCCATAAGACACAAAAATAGTGCCAAACTTTGAATCAGATGTTCTCTCAAACCATGGCACCTAAGAATGTCTTGTTTGAATGTATAGGTGGATGTGAGGTCCACCTATAAATACCTACCTCTTTTTTTGCTAAATCAAATCTGTTTGCCACAATACAAGGCAAGCCCCTATAACCTCTGGGCTATACACATTGCTCCTAACGTATACAATGGACAAATCGAGTTTCGAACTTGTAACCATTATTCGTGTCTTTCAATAACTCAACCTTCCAATCTACATACAAGACTAATGTTGGATAATTTTATTCCATACAAAACATCTCCTTAAGGAGACCACCATTTATATAAAAAAGAAAAAAAAAAGAAGTACCATCCACATTTAAAAAATTAACTTCAACAAATGAAAAGGCATTTATTAAGGTCGCGCAAATTTTGGTCGATTGACATGGCCTCCAAATAAAACCCCTGCACCGAGGTTTCTGTACTTCGTATACAAACTTTGGGCTTCTCTTGGACCGAACCCTCAGAAACCCTAACCAAACTCCGCATTTTCCCTCTGCTCCTTTTGAATCCTGTTGGAAGTTTTTCCCGGTTTAGCCAAAATATAGCGTATCAATGAAAAATAAGTAGGTCTCTACAGAAATGGCTCCAAGAACTCGTGGATTTATTTTCTGTTTATTTATTTGTCGATGAAGGTGTAAAGCTATTTCAATGGCAGAGTTAAAGGTATCTGAAAGTAGGGATTTGACACGCATTGAGCGCATAGGCGCACATTCGCACATTAGAGGGCTGGGTTTCGATGACGCTCTCGAAGCCTGCGGTGTTTCATAGGGTATGGTGGGCTAGAAATCCGCGAGAAAAGCCGCAGGTGTCATTCTTGAGATGATCAAGGAAGGGAAAATCGCAGGCAGCGCGGTTCTGCTGGCCGGCCAGCATGGCACCGGTAAAACCGCTATCGCCATGGGCATGGCTAAAAACTCCCTTCGCAATGATGGTTGATAGCGAGATATTTTCGTTAGAGATGAACAAGACCGAGGCCTTGACGCAGGCTTTCAGGTTAGCTTAATTTTAAGGCACTTTATGTCTTTACAAGTTTAAAAACCCCGGTGAATCCTTCTCAACATTGAATTCTGAATTTCTTATGGTTGAAGTTTTGAAACCCTAGCAAATATTAAGTTTTGAAACCCTAGCAAATATTATTTAATATTCAATTTTGAATTTCTTATCCTTGTGTCCAAGGGATTGAGCTTAATTGGTTAAAATGTTGGTTCTTGTTGTGGAGACCCAAGTTCAAATCCCCATAGGGACATGTAATGTGGAATTCTAAGTTGTGACTGTTGGTCTTCCATAGTTAGCTTCTAATTTGTGAATGTGGTTTCTAAATTAAGTGGATTTCTAAGTAATGACTCTTGGTCTTCCATAGGTGATTTCTAGTGTGTTTGCTTATAAGAACTTGAATTGGTCAATGTTCGAATGAATAGGATATTTGTAAACGATATGCAATAAAAAAAAAATCTTATTGTTGAAGTTTTAGAAATATTTGTAAACGATATGCAATATAAAAAAATCTTATCGTTGAAGTTTTAGAAATCCTGACAAATCTTTTTCGATAGTCAAATTTGAATTTCTCATGGTTGAAGTTTCTAAATCATATGCAAATCTTTTTTAATATTCAAATTTGAATTTTTTTTTTATGGTTGAAGTTTCAAAATCCTAGCAAATAGTTTTCAATATCCTATTTTAAATTTCGCAAGTTGAAGTTTTAGAAATCCTGACAAATCTTTTTCAATATTCAAATTTGAAGTTCTTATGGTTAAAGTTTCAAAATCCTGGTTAATCTTTTTCAATATTAAGTTTTGGATTTCTTATGTTTGAACTTTGAAGTCTTGAAATCCTGGCAAATCTTTGCCGATCTCAAATTCTGAATTTCGTATTTTTGCAGTTCACAAATCTTGGTGATTATATTTAATATTGAATTCTAATTTTTGTATTTGTGAAGATCAGAAATTTAGGTGAACGTTTTCAATATTGAATTCTGAATTTCTTTTTGCTCGAAGTTTAGAAGTCTGATCCAAATTTGTAACATTTAATTCTGAAGTTTTTTAGAGATTTTGGTCAATAATTTTCAAAATCAAATTCTAGGTTTCTTATTTTTGACAATTAGAAATCCCAGGAATCATTTTGAATTTCACAATGTTTAAAATTTGGAGAACTAGGCAAATCTCTTACAATATGGAATCCTGATTTTTCTTATGTTTGAAGTTTTAGAAATCCTTGCTATTCTTTTCTGTTTTGTGAAAATCTGTTTTTTCAAATTCCGGAAGATGTTATGCGCTCTACAAAAAAATTGCTATCTTAAAGTAAATGAATGATATTGAAGGTTTTATTTTTAAAGAAAAAAAAGTCATAGAAGAAGAGCTTCAGGAAAAAGTCTGTTTATTGATATCTTTTCTCACACAGTTTTTTTCTTGTAAGTTTTTCTTCTTCAACACTGTGGACTCTTAAAAGCTTATAAACTTTTTTAGAAGTATTATTTTGTTGAACTTGAGGCAAATATTAATTTTTAAATGACAGTGTTCTGAGGAAAGTGTCAAGAATGACCTTATTGATGAATATTAGTTTCTAATGTCATTCCTCCTTTCAGGAAGGCAATAGGTGTCAGAATTAAGGAAGAAACAGAGATTATTGAAGGAGAGGTTGTTGAAATTCAAATAGATCGGCCAGCTGCTGCAGGTGCTGCATCAAAGACTGGGAAATTAACGCTGAAAACGACAGAGATGGAGACTATGTATGAATTGGGAAGCAAGATGATTGAGGGTTTGAACAAGGAGAAGGTCCAAAGTGGGGACGTTGTAGCAATTGATAAGGCTTCTGGGAAGATCACTAAACTGGGGCGGTCTTTTGCCAGGTCTAGGGACTATGATGCCATGGGGCCACAGACCAAGTTTGTACAGTGTCCTGATGGGGAGCTGCAGAAGCGTAAGGAGGTGGTGCATTCCGTTACACTGCATGAAATTGATGTCATCAATAGCAGGTTAGCAAAAATTTAGCTATAACAGGGATAATTGCAAGAAGCACTCACTTTCAAGATTTATAAATCCTAGCAAACTTTTTCATTTTTGGACCCTCAATTGTATTATGTTAGGTCACATTTAATAAGCTCCTTAGGGTTTTGTGCTTTATACAAAAAAATTGGCAAATTCTTAAAGAAAATGAATTTTATTTTGTAGAAGTGGAGTCAAATCTTCATTTGAAATAAAAATTGTTTTTGGAGAAAAATTTAACAAAATTAGCCAATTGGGATAAATTAGCCACTAAAATTCTCTCTCTATTTATATTAATGTGTGCATCTGTATATATTTATTATTTATATGTATACGTATTTGTTGAGATGATGAAATTTTTGTTTTATAATAATTCAATATTACAAGATTTCAGTGCCTTGAAAGTTTTAATGAGAAAGTAGTTCCAGGCCCAAGGAAGAGATTCCTATCTCATGGAGGCTCAAAAAGATTGTCTATCCCTTGACGGAGCCATAATTTACAATTTTACATCTATACTAATGCTGTTCTAGTAAAAATACCAGATTTGTATTGTGATTTTTTTTTTTTGATTAAAAACATCTGATAACAGCATATACTGCTCTATTTAAAAAAGGAAGCAAGCAAATAAATGCTATTGCATTGCAAAAAAAGAAATGATTAAAAACAGCTGATGCCAGTCTATACAGATCTATTTAAAAGAAGAGAGCTAATAATTATTATTAACGTTATAGCAGAAAACTAGATATAAACTAGCCACAACCCAAACTTGCCATTGAAGTGGTTCAAACTGGAGAGACATCATTTAGCCACAACTTAAACTTACCATTCAAGTGTCATAAACTGAAGATTCATCTGCAGAGGACATGAATTTATTTGAGCCATGAACAATTGTCTCATTTTCATCAACTTTAATATCCGGTCCATAGAAGCAAAACCCGGGAATAGCCCTTGGTTAGTTGCAGCCCAGGTTTAAAGCCATGATGGTTTGAACTGGCTGGTTTTTTTTTTGATGAGAGCTTGGCCAAACATTTAAAAACCCGCAGTTTGTTGAAAAGACTAGCCAAAAACTGTGGTTTAATCAATATATGTGAGTAAAAGACACTTTATTGAATAAACTACAGTTTTTGGCCCCTTTTTCTGAAAAAACCTTGTCTTCTTTCATATAAATTCTAGGATTTATGTTACCAGTTCATTTTTTTCAATTTCTCACTTCAGAAACATATTTTTTTCCTATGCTCTCCCAAGTTTCCGGGACGGGGATGGCAGGGGAGGGGGGACCCGTTTCTGGGACGTGGTTTTTTTGCCATTTTTTAGGGGACGGCTATTAATAAAATAAGGAAAATTTTAAAATATAAAGAAATTTCAAATATTTATATGATAACATTGATAGGGCATTCATCATAGACATTATAGAACCTTAAAAATAAATACATAACAATAGCATTAGACTTGAACCTTACAAACCTTACCACTGTGTGTATGTAATTCTTATCTTGATTCTTTAAAACTCTCCAATATAACCTAGTGTATGACTGTGCTTCTTGCAACTGGGAGGTCTGTACTTGTATAGAGAACCGTTACCTGGTCAAATGATGTTTTGCTTGTACAAATCAACTCTCACCATTTATTATGAGTTCTAAACTTGTTAAACAAGGACTGTTAATTGACTATCACCTTGACACATGAGATGAACTATTACCATGACTAATTTCTATTAGTATTTAGGCTTGTACTTGCAATAGGATGTTTGCACCATGTCATATGAGGTCTATTTTAACATTGAAGTATGATTTTTTATATCTGAGGTCTGTACATGATACTCAAGTTCAGTTACCTTGTGAAAAAGGCCTACATTAACACCAAGAATATTGTTACTTTTTTCATAAGAAGTTTGTATTGATTACATGAGGTGAAATACCCTGACATATGAAGTTTGTTAACCAACATATAAGGTCTGTTGCCTTGGTTTTTTAGATATGTCACTTGTTACTTGAAGTCTGTACATGACATATGGGGTTTGTGCTTGTCATTTGAGATAAATTTGGTCAGGGGACATGTCCCCATGGAGCATAGCTTTTTTCAGCCTTTCAGAGCAATGGTGAACAAGTGATCAACAAATTAGGGAATGCCTCCAGCATTGAGCATTGCTGGACTTTTCTACATTCCTTTTTGATCTGTAACCTGCTGAGGATAGTCTTTAACAGTTCATCAATTACAGATATTTCTTCTAGCACATTAACATTCTTCAAATATGATGCTAAACTCATAAAATTTAGAGCTACACATGTATTTCATCAACGGAACATTGAAAACAGCATACACAATGCAAAGAAACAAGCAAACAACGAGGTAAATAAGCACACGAGACTCGAAACAGGATTTACCCTAGAGAAACCCAAGTTGAGTGAAAACTCCAGCAAGTGTGAGCTGCTCCAGCTCCTCAATAACTAAAATTTAGTCAAATACAAGCACGCTAATGCCTCTAGGAGATCAAAACAAGTTCATGTATTAATACAACCGAGTTCACATACAAATGTGCTTCACTCCTTCGATTTCTACTCTCAAATCTGCTGTTTCATGAAAACTGCTCCAAAAGCATGAAGAATTTATCAAGTGCCAACCCTTGGAATGATTTTCAAACTTGTTTTTGTCCTCCATGCCTTGAATGGGCTATTTTCCAATAAATCAAATTAAGGAAAAGGAAGAGACACTGTTTATGGCTGTTACTTTGACCATACATGCCAAGATTGCTAGGGCAAGAATTAAACTACTGGGATAAAATCAAAACCACTAGGGCAAAATCAAAACAGCTGGGGCAAATACAAAACTGCCAAGGTGGATGTAATGCCCCTGCCTGAAACTAAGTAACAGTATTGAGTTTACCAGTCTGATCGCCCAGTCCAGGCTTGCTAATTAGAGCAGATCGCAGAAGTGAATATAAAACATGAATTAATCTGGTATATAATCACAAGTCAAGACATCAGGGAAATCGCTAGTATCAAGTCGCAAGTCAAGGGTTATTAAGGAATCATCCTTATTGGTGGGCACTTTTATGAAATCCCATTAATATTCATTCATCGATAATTCTAGTGAAGGGGCAGCAGTCTTTAAGAACCCAGGAATGGGTCAAAAGGGTGCGATTTCCTTAAGGAAATAAGAAACTAAAATTATAATTAAATTTAGTTAGGAAAAGTCAAAAGGTAGTATGAGGAGTTATGACTATTAGAGAAATAAGACATATATGGCAGATCATTCAAGGAGAAGAAGACATCAATTGGAAAAATAAATTTATATACGAATCTACTCCTTAAGGAGCATGAAACCTGATCTATAAATCTGAGGATGAAACTCCTCATGATTATGCAATTAAGGACGAAAACCCTTAATTACTATTGCTGAGTTAATGGATGGAAACTCATGATTCAGACAGACCCAAAGACATTTCAAAGGCAATTTACTAAAGAAAAATCATTGCAGTTTGGAGAAGATAAACAGCAGATATAAGGATAAGTTTCATTCTACAAAAGAAATACATTTTAAATCTTAATTCTGAATTACATTAAACTATTGCAACTACTATTTTCAGACTGATTTCATGTTTACAATTAATATTGCAATTATTATTGTAAGCTAGGGTTATTATATGTTAAGAAATAAGGAAATCCTAAAACGGGACATTACAGTGGAAATGAAATTGCCTTCTGTTGTAAACTGGCAGTTTTGTTGCCAACTTGAGAATATTTCATTTTGTCATCTGCTCCCCTGTTTTCAGACTTCCCAGTGATGTTGCAGACCACCCCAAGGTCATCTTAAACATTGAGAATTGGTTGTTGCCTTTGAAACTTAGTATTAGCAAGAAAAACGAGCTTTTGCAATTTCTTGATTGAACACAAGAACTTTTGTTCATCTTGCAACATCTTTGATCCATTTTATGGATTCCACCTCCCGAATACAGAGGCTTTTGGCCTCCCCAAAAGCTCAGGAACTTAACAAGTGAGGAAACTTTGTCCCCAGATTTTCAATGGGATACCAGTTTGCCTTCTTTGGTAGTTGCCCCTTGAGTCCAAACAACCAAGTCTCATGCACTTGCCTTTGAGTCTCCCACTCTTTCTTTTGAAGCACTACATCATCCCCTACTCTTCTTGTCCACTTGGCAAAAGGTCTTCAACTAGATGTAACAATACTTCTTCCTCATCAAGCATGGAAGGCTCAAACAAAACAACCACCAAGTAGATCTTCATATATGGCAGAAAATCTAAACGGAATTGATTAGGGCATATTTGTTCCACAATTTGAAATGGGCTATGCGTCAGGCTTTAGTTTTCTTGGTGGCCTTTGGAATCTTTCTTTGCCCAAGTACAACCACACCCAGTCTCCAACTTTGAATTTGTGCTCCACCTGGTGCTGCTTATGCCTTTGCTTATACTTGGCATGTGACTCCTTCAACTTCCCTTGAACCTGAAGATGTATTTGCTGAATCTTGCCTATGAACTGCTCGGTCTTGTGGGTCTTAGGTAGCACATTTCTCTCTATTTGGATGACACTCATGACAGTACCAATAAGACATCCAATGGGCTGGGTGGTAGAAACCTGATTTATGACTTAAAGCCTAAAGGGAGTCAAATTGCTTGAGGTATGAACTGCCCTGTTGTAAGAGTGCTTAACATATGCTAAATTCTCATCCAATGTCTTCAGATATTAGTGATTATAGCCCCTTAACAGCTGTATAAGTGTTTGGTTCACCACTTGGGTTTGGTGATGGAATGCGGCTGACCTTTTGAAGTGGGTATCCATTCTTTCCCATGGTGCACACCCAATTTTCCCTAAAAACTCCGAGTCTATCTGAAATGATGCTTGCTGGCAAACCAAAATGCACCCATACATGTGTAAAGAATAAACCAGTTGCATCTTTCCTTGTCAATGTTTTCTTGCATGGAATAAGAACACACATCTTATTGAACCTATCCACCACCACAAAAAGATAGTTGTGTCCCTGTTTTGTCATAGGTAGCCCCCCACAAAGTCCATGGAGATGCTCTCCCATGGATTGAAGGAACCAATATTGGCTAGTACAACTTAAGCTTTCAGTTGTTTGGCTTGCCAACACTGTAAATCTTATACCCTTGAATGAACTTAGGGACATCATTTTGCATGTAGGGATCATAAACTTAACACTCAAGGTTAGCAATGGTCTTAGAGCCCCCAAAATGACTTGATACTGTGGAGGTATGAGGCTCCCACAAAAACAACGAACTTCTCTCCTTTGGAACACACAATTTACCCAACCGAAACAACAATCCGCCTTGAAGATAAAAATCCAGTTTTGATGTAAAGTGAATTTTGCTGATATATATGTCCAAAATCTTCATCTTACTTGGAGTCCTCTTCATAAACCTCCTTGGTGAAGCATTCCAATTAGGAAAGAGTACATACTGCTGAAAGCAAAGGTGTCTGGGTGAAAATGAAACTGCTGAGGCGGAAATGAAATCACCTCCTGTTGGAAACTGTCAGTTTGGTTGCCAACTCCATAATACTTCATTTTGTCATTTGCTCCCCTGTTTTCAGAGTAACGAGTGATGTTCCGGACCACCTCAAGGTCATCTTGAACATGGGAACTGACTGTTGACTTAGAAAGCCAATTATTAGCAAGAAAAGCAAGCTTTTGTAGCTTCTTGACTGAATGTGACAACTTTTGTTGCTCCTGCAGCATCTTTGAACTGTTTTACAGATCATATTTTCAGACTGCCATGTCAAAGAGGATTTGGCCTTCTGGAGTGGGGCATTTGATGATTGTGACCACAGTTGTAGTGGGGAGAACAGGGATACAAGGGTATGAGCTTCACATTCTGTAGTCTAGGAGACTCAGAGGCTAGTTGTGTTTTCAAGTTTTGTTTTGTACTTTTAAAACTTAAGCTTTAAAGGGTATTTGATTGAGAATTCAATAGTAATTGGCAAGATTGAACAAACTATTTATTTATGTCTTGTGTTTGTTTCTCTTGTTATGAACTATATTTGGCATGAAATAATAATAGCATTTTTTTTTTCATATTTGTATGGATATTTTCAGCATTACTTTAAACTTGAGTAATTGAATTCTATTTACACTTTTAGTTTACCATGTGAATGCTGTGTAAATGGAATGCTACTATGATCCTGTTGAATTTCTCTCCTTGCTTCAAATGACATGGTAAACCTCTATTCATAATTACTGGGTTTATCAGCATCTCTACAATCAGATTGGCCATGGTATATTGTTCAGCATCAATACACTCTACCATTACTTTAACCTAAACACACAAATTTGTTTGTTTAGGCCATCCATCTTCATGCTGTGAATTATTGTTACTTTCTGTTTGTCCGCTTGCTTAGGCTTTGAAAGCTGTCCTGCATCTTCACTTTAAACATCATAATAATTATAGTCACAGTAAGGGCAAGTTCTGTTGACATGTCTACAGAAGGCTCCTCCATCATAACTTCCAGACTTTAGGTCCTAGGATCTATTACTATTATGTTGATAACTGAGGAGGGGGGGGGGGTGAATCAGTTATCTTAATTATTTCAGCTTTCTGAACTTCTTTAACAGTTAATGCAGCATCAAATCAAATAAGCAAACATAACCATGAAATGGAAATAACATCAATACACATGACACAATGATTTTGACGTGGAAAACCCTGCTAGGGGAAAAACCACGGGGTGATTAACCCAAGAATGTATTCTCTGTTAGAAGAATAAGATAGTACAAAATGGCACTTGCCAATTAGGACTCACTGCCTGAGCACACTGTTCACAAGAGGCTCACTGCCTACAAGTGACTCACTGTCTACAAGCAAAGAAGGTAACAAAATACTTGAACTGATGAGAAGCATCCACACATGCTGAAGTTCAGTTCCGGTTAAGCCCAATATACTGATCTGCTGCACTTCATTCTTACTCTCCTTAGGAGCTGCTGTCCTGTTACATTCCGGACCTGTCTTACTGCTCTTTTGCTATTCTTCGCACAACACCACACACACAACACACACATTCATATCTAAATCCATCTGGTATATATATCCGCACCAAAGATTTCATCCATTTTCTAGTCGGCATCCGGAATACTCAATATTTTCCCAAACTCTGATTTGTCGGTTGAATCTTTGCATACCAAGTAATGCGGATCAAAGAGATGCTTATAGAAGTCATCAATCATGTCGGCCAATCATGAATGATACCTTAGGAAACTTAATCACCATCAATATCACATCCGGATTTAGGTCTGATGCTCTGCCGGTTAGGTCTTCCTCTGTCTGCTCTGCCAATCAGGAACCCAACACTCAAGTGCTCATATCTGTTCACTCTTCTATCACCGGAGGCTAAGTCCTTGGAATATATCAGTCAAGGTACTCCTCTTGACTTCCCCAAATCCGCACTTTACTGAGATACTTCCTCTGTGAGATTCGGACCTGACTGTCGGACCTTGCTGCTTGCTCTGTTCTTGCTTACCGAACCACAACACTTCTTCAATCTGACTTCCGGTAAAGACACACCATGTCTTGCAGATGTGTGGGATGGACTTTGTTGCCATCAATGACAACACTAATGAAGCCACACAGTGTCTCTTGCCAACATATTAGAGTATGTATCAACAACTGCTGAACAGCATGTCAGCAACATCAAGCTTGCAAGCATTTTCATTCAAAGTTCTAGGAGAATGGGCCATACAAATAATCTGATTAATCTAATCCAAGTGCACAACAAAAACTCTCATGCACTGAAACATGGGATACATGCTTGCCCCTAGTCTCATCAAATTCCTTGAGGACATCATCTTTGCACACCCTCTCATCAACTGGCAAAGGTCACTACCAATTCGGATACTTCTGTTAATAGTTACAAGGTCATTAACATTGCATGCACTCTCATGGCTACTGTAAAATAGTCAACCTCACCATTATTCTCAGCACTTAAAACTGGGTGCCAACCTTGCAAAAAACTCAAATGAGCCACCAACAAGCATTCGAATCATTGACAACTCTGTTATGAGTTGATTTGATTCATTCAATTTTGAGACTTAACGCCATTTAATTTTGAGACATGATGCCATTCATTTCTTCAATATTGGGTCCAAAGGTGCCTTTCTGCCCCGACTCAGAAGGAAAAGGGGAAAAAATTAAATATCATTTTAGATCATACTTGAGGGCCTTTGTTGTCTCATATTGTAATGATTTCCAAAACTAGATAGTTAAATGAGCAGCCATTTTAGATCATACTTCTACTATTTCTGAGCCTATATTTCTTTGGTTGCTAGGCATATTACTAGAATACTCAGCATTTCAGATTTACCTTTGGTGATAGGTTTTTGCCCACATATGCCTATATTACCTCTAGAGCTTTTGCTTTGCCACTTGCTGGCTGTTTAATCTGGTAGTTGTTAGCCTTTGTCATTTCTGCCACTACTTTCCCAAGGACTTGGATTTTACTAGAGGGCATATTATTATGTATAAGGCCTCTCAGACAATTTATTTATATTATCAAAATCTTCTTGTGATGTGAGCTGGGCATATGAGTTTGGGTATTTCTGAGATTTTGCTGCAACTGCAGATAATGCAGGAAAGACATCAATTTTTTTTGACATGGTACCTGTTGACCTATTTTTCCTCTAGCAGGAGTCAAAATAATTCAAGCAGGATCAGTCAGTATGCATATCCCCCATGAAAGCCATATTTGTGATCCTGAGGTCTTAACCCAATTTCAAAATCTGAAGCTTGCCTGAAGAGGCTTACCATGTGAAAGAGCTTGGAAAAATAGGCAGGTTTGTTTTTTACATCACCTTGAAATTCGCTAAGTTGAGGAAGTTATGGAGGGTCATGATTGGGTCATCTTCTTCACATGAGGGTGATATTTCCAAATATCGGGTCATATTCCAAATATCGGGTCATATTTCGAACATCGGGTGATATTTCTGAATATCACCCTATATATGAAATATCACCCTATGTTTGAAATATCACCCGATATTTCAAATATCATCCTTCTTGCTAAATATCTCCCCATGGCCAATATGACGGTGACGTCATCATCCCTTTATGCCTCATACTGATATATTTCCAACTATCCCCCCCCAATCCGATAACATGACGATGACATCATGGTAACTGCAGTGATAAACCAAGTCATATGCCACTGACGTCATCCAGATCCATTTCCGGGGAAGATCATTTTTCTTGTGAAGGTCATCATATTTTCTGTCAACCCGATCTTTCGCATCAGGATGATATTTTAACATCGGGTGATCTTAGTTGAAGATCATCCTCATGTTGGTGCTACTAAGTTTTCTAAGTATGACCCGATCTTCCGAGGGGTCATCACATTTGAATATCGGGTGATCTTTGTTAAGATCATCCTGATGTTATTTTCTCGCTTCATGTTCGCTAGATTGCCCAACATGCTGCTGACGTCATTCGTATGTCAGGGCGAGATCTGCTTGTTTCACAGCTTCATGCATATTCTTGCCGGGGGTGATATTTCCAAATATCAGTCATATTCCAAGATCACTCCGATCTTACGATGAACCTATAGTGCAACCTGATATTTTGCGGGGATGATATTTCCGAATATCATCCTGCCCCAATATCATGATGACGTCATCAGGGTCTGAAGGGGGTCATATTTTCTTAACATCAGTTATCATTCGGAGATCACCCTGATATTCCAACATGATGGTGACGTCATCAGGATAATTGCGGATATGATCATCTGGATCATCGGCGAGACATATGGTGTTCGCAAAGCAGGAGGATCTTCCTCCGATGCATCGGGTTGTGCCGATGAGGTTGAATATCATCATCAGGTTTCTTCAGGATGAGGGTGATATTTATCAATATCAGGTACCTTACAAACGTCGCTCTTGCTTCCGAATATCACCCTACTCTAACATGCTGATGACGTCACCTAGATATGAAGAGGTATGTTGTATGAACATGATCAGGAGGATCTTTCCTCCTCGACATTCTGCTGACGTCATCCTGATTTTCAAACATCGGGGTGATATTTTATATCATGTTACTTCCATCAGGAGGATATTTCGCATTAGGGCTAATTTCAAATATCGGGGTGACATTCTCTATCAGGCTAACATGCAATTGGCCCGCCGATATTGGGGAGTCTTACCGACGGAGCATGATGAGGAGGAGGATGATGTTAAGGTTTATGATGATGCCGTCGGGAGCAAAAGCACCGACATTATATATGCTCACGGCCTAGCTTATAAAGTGGTAGGGGCGTCTCTTCCGGGTGCATGTGGGATAATCATTTCCTGCAGAAATTTGAAAATATCAAGATGACGACCTTTTAGCGGGAATTCTTCTGGAGGGTTCCCACTTCCATTTTTGATCCGGATCTTCATGTCGGTCGAGTGGACTTTTTCGGCAGCGACTTTCTTGAGTTGGTGAAGATATTTTTTGCATTTATTACTGCACAGGAGGGCACAACTCGCATTGATGGCCCAAAATATCCCGCCACCGCTTCATCTCCAGTCTTTCCTCTGCCGCCTGATTGTCGAGAACTGTCAGAAGCAGCTGCTCGCATTCAATGCTAGGTTATCCTCCGCCATTTCTGAGGATCAGATCGATGACGCAGCTGCTTGCATTGAAGACTCAGAAATATCTTCCATCTGCCCCAGTCCTAGATTTCAACGCCATAACTAATGCAGCTGGATGTCCTTTCCAGGATTTTTCTGATTACAGCTCCCTGAGCGGATTTTGTAACCGACCTAGGTTAGTTTTGAAATGCTATATAAGCTGAGGCTTATGATGTAAGAGTTGTTGGAAATTTTTTGGAACATCCTATTCTCCCCATTTCCAAACAGAGCTTTTCATGCTGTAACCTTGCCTTTCATTAGATATATGCAAGCTATCATGCCTTTTGCTGATTTCTCTATCTCTGTGTGAATCTGCATATAGTTGTCTATGAATATCTCTTGTTCTTCTCAATCATCTTGCTTCTTACCTCTGTTAGGATCATCTATTCTGTGTATATTTGCTTGCTGTATCTGGTTGTGTTGTGCATGCTTCAGTTTTGCAAAGGTTCTTTAAATCTGTCTGGTGCATCACCCTTTCATGTTTTTAAGTGTTGTTGCTTTATTTTCATTTCAGCATATTTCTTTCCCTTTTCACCCCAAAATACAGTAGTTTTAGGTGATAACTAGACAAGGAAGCCGGCCTTCTCCAGAGGTTTGATCTCATTTAGCAAAGTCCCACACTTAGAGATCAATCCCATTGTGTCATTGGAATGCTTGGAGTCCCATCCAAGCAGGGTGCAATTTCATGTGACAACAGTTTCTGGCACGTCCAGTGGGACCATACAAACTCTTATTACTGGTTTTGATGTGCAATCGGTGATTTTCTGACCTATAGAAGGTTAAAAATTGCATATCTGGCGACTCATACTGAGGAAGATCAGGGAACCCAGTTCTGCTGATATATTTTTATGAAAATGATACAAACTAGGAGTTCAAGTTCAAGCTCATTTGATTATCTACAGCTTTCTCCACCTAGGAGGCAGAGTAGAACTGTAGTAAGAACTCCCTATTCTAAGAGGACACTGTCAACTTCACCAAATTTTAGACCAGTTGCCTCCGTAGTCCTTGTAGCAACTCAAGCAAACCCACCTCCAGCTGCTCAGATGGCAAGAAATCAGCCATTTGTGGCTTTTGATAGGGGAAGCCCTTTGAATTTAGCAGTACATGATGCCATACCTATGGCAGCCTTGAAGAGTCTGCCCTATTTCACAGGGGAAACTCAAACTACACCTATTGAACACATAAGAGATGTGACTTCTCTATGTGGAGTACATCATGTAACACAAGAGAATGTAGCCATCAGATTACTAGCTGCCTCATTCAAAGGGAAGGCATTACAATGGTTCAGAAGTCTACCAGTACAGACTATAGGAACCTGGGATGAATTAGGAGACAAGCTGAATAAGCAGTTCCAGGATAAATTAGATAATCTGTCATTGGTGGAACAGATGACCACCATAAGGAAAGCTCCTCAGGAACCAATGATGGACTTCAACTTCAGCTTTCAGAAGACATGGGACATAATCCCTGCCACAGTAAGACCTCCAGCTGAGTATGCATTCTTATATTTCTTGAAAGCTTTAAATAGTGATATTTCAGTGATGATACAATCACTAGGAGGTGCAAGCCTACCTGATGCCTATGAGATAGCCATCAGAGTAGAGAACAGTCTAATTCAGGCTGGAAAAATAGCACCTAGGCCCCCTATGCCCATCTTTCCTGAGATCCAGGCTTCCATGCCTTTGCCCACCCCATATTTTGTCCCTACACTTGTTGTTGCAGCATTACCAAGTACCTCCACTTCTAAACCTGCTGCCTCTAGTTCATCTCAAGAGCTAAAGGAGATAAAAAGTAGCCAGCAGAAAATAGAAAATCTTTTGCAGACTTTTGGGAATGATCTAGTAAACATTAAGAAGCAACAGTCTCAAGGTAGGCAGCCTTATCAACAACAACATCAGGGGCAGAACCAAGCATTTCAGGGGCAGGGTCAACCTTACCAGGCCAATAGGCCATCTTATCAGAACAACTACCAAGGTGTCAGGCAAAATATGAACCAAAGGCCTTTTTAGCCTTACAATCCAGCACCTGTTAATGCAACAAGGGACCTTGTCCCTGTTCAAAATAACATTGCAGTTGATTATGATTGGTGTGTCCCATGCCATATGCCACACAATCAGGCAGCTTGTTCAAGTGGAGTCCTAAATCAAGCTCTGATGGCACAAAATGTGGCAGCTACACAGCCATACACACAAAATGTGACAGCCACACAATCATACACACCAAATGATGGAGCTGCACAACAACAAGAGCAACCTCAGAATGATTCTACTTTCATGAATTGGCAGGAAGGAGAATTCTGTGGGGTAAACAGTGATAGTAATCCAGTTGCTGCCAATACAAGGGCTAAGAAGAGGGGTTATGAGGTTGAGCCAGCAGCAAGCAAAGGTAGAGGACATATTGATGCTTCCACATCCCATATTCCTCGCATCTTGCAAAGAAGTACTCCAGCAACAGCAAGGGAGATGCCTCATTTGCAGGCTGATACTGCTGCTACAAAGTCAAGTCAGAAGGTAAGTGCCTCTCCACCTTTCAATATTATTGAAAACATGAAAAAGATGAATGTAACCATGTCTATGTGGGATTCCTTAGCAATCCCTGGCCAAAAGAAGATGTTGTAGTCTGCCTTGTCTGATTTGAAGGTATCCAATGATACCACTGTTGACTTAAATAGGACTGTCCTTGCTAATTCATCCCAAGATGACATCAAGCAGCCTAACCAAGGTGCCAAACCTCTTCCCTTTTATGTATCACTGATAATTGGGGACAAACTAGTGCACAATTGCATGGTGGATAGTGGAGCAAGTAGTTCTGTCATGCCTAAGCAGATTGCAGCTCAGTTAGGGCTTAGATACCAACCACTTGAGAAAGGTGTACTCCAGTTGGAGGGTACATCTGTTAATACTGTGGGTATCATAAGAGACCTAGGTCTCACCCTACACACCTGCCCCAATGTTTCTGTTTCACAGGAGGTGTTCATAATAGATTTGCCTCCTCATTTTGCCATGTGCTTATCAAGGGAATTTACAGCCAAAATAGGAGGATATCTATCTTCTGACTGGTCCCACATGTTTTTCAGGACCAGATATGGCACCAAAGTAACTTTGAAATCTGAGTTACTTTCAGACTATCACATAGAGCCTTACACACTCAGTGTTGTTAATGCAAATTGCATTATCTCTGATGACCTTGAACTAGTTCCTGCTCAGGAACTACAAGCTGAGAGCATACCAGAGGTACTCTTGAGGGAGTGGGCCTTTGAAAATGTTGTGGATGATCCTGAGGGACATATCCAAGAAACTGGCCTGGGAGTGTACATATTGCATGAACATGAAACAACAATACCAAATCTTCTGAAGAAAGCAGAGCAGCAGGTAGAGCAACATGATGAGGTATGGAAAATGTATTTTGATGGCTCTAGGGGCAGAAATGGATCTGGTGGTGGTGCAATGCTTGTGTCACCACAAGGTGATAATTATTATGCTGCTTTTCGTTTTGCCTTTTCTTGTACTAACAACACTGTTGAGTATGAAGGGTTGATCCAAGGTCTGCAGTGGGCAAGAAGGAGGAAGATTGGCTGTCTACAGGTGTTTGGAGATAGTGAGCTCATTGTGAATCAGGTGAGGGGACTGCACCTTATAAAAAGTGATGCCCTGAAGTGCTACAAACACAGGGTATGGAATTTGATTTAAGAGTTTGATGCTTTCAATCTGATCTCTATCCCAAGGAGTCAGAACCATCATGCTGACAGATTAGCTTCAATTGGGGCTCAATCTGACATCCCCAGTGATATTCAAAGGGAGAAGGTTCAGCCTCATGTAAAAATAATTTCTAGGCCTTCTATCCCTGATAATAATATTCATTGGCAAGTTTTTGACAGTGATGAACAGATCCTGAGGTTCCTATTAGAGGAAGATGAGTTTTCCATGATGAATCAGGATAAACTCAAACAACAGTATGACAATGATCAAATCATTCAGCTGAGAACAAATAAGCTGCCCAAGGGATTGGTCACCTTGGAATCTATTTTTGGCACTGATGAGCAAAAGAAGAAGACAAAAACCAGTATGCAGGTAAAGGAGGAGCTTTATGAAGAGCTAGAAGTTTTCAAGGGTAGACTCCTCAAAATTGGTAAAATCTGCTCAGCTGAAGACAGAAGAGCTTTCATTGCTCTTTGTAAGGAATTTGAAGAGGTGTTTGCTTGGGATTATGCAGACTTAAAAGGGATTTGATCCTCATATTGCCCAACACACCATAGAGTTAGAGCCAGGTATAAAACATGTGAGGCAGAAACAGAGACCTCTGAATCCAAAGCTAGAACCCCTGATGATCAAAGAACTAACCAAGCTGATTGAGGGGAAGATCATCTTTCCAATCAAGCACACTTCTTGGGTTTCTAACCTTGTGCCTGTGAGGAAGAAAAATGGGGAGGTCAGGCTGTGTGTTGACTTCAGAGACCTCAATAGAGTTTCCCTGAAAGACCACTACCCATTGCCTTCAATGGAGCAAATTCTGCAGGTGGTGGCTGGCTTAGAAAGGTTTTCTTTGCTTGATGGATTTTCTGGTTATAACCAGGTGCTAGTCAAGGAAGAAGACCAATTCAAGACTGCTTTCACAACCAAGTGTGGTACTATGGCCTACAAGAGGATGCCTGTTGGCCTCTCAAATGCTGGCTCTACTTTTCAAAGAGCCATGGACATGGCCTTTAAAGGTCTGATGTATAAGCTAGTGCTGGTATACCTGGATGACATAACAGTCTTCTCTAAGAATGCATCTGAACATTTATCCCACCTAAGGCTAGCCTTTGAAAGATGCAGAGTTTGGGATATCCCTCAATCCAAAGAAATGCATTTTTGCTGTACATGAGGGCAAGTTGTTGGGGCATGTTGTGTCAAAGGAGGGTATTACCATTGATGAGGAGAGAATAAAGGCCATTTTGGAGTTGCCCTTACCCAGTCATAAGAAGGGACTACAGCGCTTCATTGGCAGAATTAACTTTTTGAGAAGGTTCATACCTGATATTGCAAATCTCTTAAAACTCTTGACGTCTATGTTGAAAAAGAACATAACTTTTCGTTGGACGTCAGAGGCCAGACTTAGCTTCCAGTCCATAAAGGAGGCATTAACAACTGCACCAACCCTGACCAATCCTGATTTCTCTAAGGACTTTATCCTGTATGCTTATGGTGGCCTGGATACCATCTCCGCGATTCTGGTGCAGCAGCAGAGCGAGGGTTTTGAACAACCAATCGCCTTCTTCAGCCAAGGGTTGGAGGAGTATGAGCAGAAGTATAGCTTCGTTGAAAAGCATGTCCTGGCAGTAGTCAGGAGCCTAAAAAAATTTAGACATCTTGTTTCAAATAACAAGATACACCTGATGGTGGCTCATCCTAGTGTGAAGGAGTTCCTGCTGAGTAAAGACGTTAATGAGAAAAGGGCTGGTTGGATCACCAAGGTCATGGAATATGATGTGGAGATCAAGATAACCAAGCTGGTCAGAGGCAGAGGACTCAGTGAGCAGCTTGTCACCAGTTCTAAGGATGAGGTAGAGGAAGAAGAAGAGGTGCTCCTGATCATAGAAGAGGAGCATCAAGATGATCCAGCAGCAGTAGGTACTAGTTGGGTTAATGATATGACCCAATTTTTGCAAATTGGTAGATGTCCTGCAGGCTTAGATAAAGCTAAAAGAAGATACTTTAGGCTGCAATCCATTCCATATGTTTTAATAGAAGGCATCCTTTTCAGAAAGACTTTAATGGTGTATTGCTTAGATGTGTTGATACTGATCAGACTGACAGGGTGCTACATGAATTCCACGATGGAACAACAAGGGGTCATTTTGCCCCAAGGACTACTGCTTGGAAAGTAATGAGAGTTGGCTATTATTGGCCTAGCTTGTTTAAGGATGCCCATGCATGGGCTAGGAAGTGTGTTAAGTGTGCCCTTTTTGCAGGAAAAGAGAGGCTGCCAGCTTTGCCTCTACACCCAATCTAGGTAGAGTAGCCCTTTATGAGATGGGGCATTGATTTTATTGGACCTATCAACCCATCATCAAGTGCAGGCCACAAGTGGATACTCATAGCCACAGACTACTTCACAAGATGGACTGAAGCAGTGGCTCTGAAAGAATCTAATGAGAGTGTTGTTTTGAATTTTTATTGTGATTTGGTCTCCAGATTTGAAGTGCCTAAATCAATTATCTCTGATAATGCTCTAGCTTTTGTTGGCCTAAGAATAACCGACTGGGCTGTCAAGAATGGGATTTATTTGAATACTTCATCAAATTATTATCCACAGGGTAATGGTTTGGCTGAATCCACAAACAAAAATCTCATCAAGATTATTAAGAGGGCAATGGAGAATAATCAGAGGACTTGGCACACTGATTTGAAGTTTGCTCTGTGGGCTGATAGGATAACTCCTAAGAGGTCTATTGGGAACTCCCCTTATCTGCTAGTGTATGGAAAGGAGGCAAGGTTGCCTATGTCTATGGAACTGCCAGCACTAGACATCATGCATCATCTAGAAATGCTTGAAGCAGAAAGCCCCATGGCTGTAAGATATGCTCAGCTTATGGAGTTGGAGGAAAGCAGAGATAAAGCTATGGCAGCCATGGAACATCATCAGCTGCAAACAAAAAGAAATTTTGACAAGAAGGCCACCCGCAGACAGTTTAGAGTGGGTGATATGGTGCTCAAATGGGATGAGTTGAGGAGTAGACCAGGGAAGCATTCCAAATTTGACAGCATGTGGAGTGGCCCCTTTCTCATTACTAAATGCAAGGAGCACAATGCATTTCAGTTGTCAAATATGAATGGAGAAAATCTGCATATCCCAGTCAATGGGATACACTTGAAAAGGTGTTTTGAGGTATGAGCACCCTGTAAATTAGTAGGTTAGACTTCTTGTTTTCAATAAGTGTTGTTGCACAGTAGTTTAGATCTTTTTACTTCCCTAAGTGCTTCTGCATAGGCTGCTTTGTCATTAGGAGAAAGCAGGCCTTCTCCCCTTTTTTGTGTTTTGAGAGGCAGGTCCTAGTTTCCCAGCATATTTTAAACTTGACTCCATGCCCAATGGATGCTTAAGGCCACTGATCTCATGTTTAGCAGGCAAACATCCCATAGAGGTCGCCAAATTGTTGACCTATTTTTCCTCTAGTAGGAGTCAAAATAATTCAAGCAGGATCAGTTAGTATGCATATCCCCCATGAAAGCCATATTTGTGATCCTGAGGTCTTAACCCAATTTCAAAATCTGAAGCTTGCCTGAAGAGGCTTACCATGTGAAAGAGCTTGGAAAAATAGGCAGGTTTGTTTTTTACATCACCCTGAAATTCGCTAAGATGAGGAAGTTATGGAGGGTCATGATCGGGTCATCTTCTTCACATGAGGGTGATATTTCCAAATATCGGGTCATATTTCGAACATCGGGTGATATTTCCGAATATCACCCTATATATGAAATATCACCCTATGTTTGAAATATCACCCGATATTTCAAATATCATCCTTCTTGCGAAATATCTCCCCATGGCCAATATGACGGTGACGTCATCATCCCTTTATGCCTCATACTGATATATTTCCAACTATCCCCCCCCCCCCCCCCCAAATCCGATAACATGACGATGACATCATGGTAACTGCAGTGATAAACCAAGTCATATGCCATTGACGTCATCCAGATCCATTTCCGAGGAAGATCATTTTTCTTGCGAAGGTCATCATATTTTCTGTCAACCCGATCTTTCGCATCAGGATGATATTTTAACATCGGGTGATCTTAGTTGAAGATCATCCTGATGTTGGTGCTACTAAGTTTTCTAAGTATGACTCGATCTTCCGAGGGTTCATCACATTTGAATATCGGGTGATCTTTGTTAAGATCATTCTGATGTTATTTTCTCGCTTCATGTTCGCTGGATCGCCCAACATGCTGTTGACGTCATTCCTATGTCAGGGCGATATCTGCTTGTTTCACAGCTTCATGCATATTCTTGTCGGGGGTGATATTTCCAAATATCAGTCATATTCCAAGATCACCCCGATCTTACGATGAACCTACAGTGCAACCTGATATTTTGAGGGGATGATATTTCCGAATATCATTCTGCCCCAATATCATGATGACGTCATCAGGGTCTGAAGGGGGTCATATTTTCTTAACATCAGTTATCATTCGGAGATCATCCTGATATTCCAACATGATGGTGACGTCATCAAGATAATTGCGGATATGATCATCTGGATCATCGGCGAGACATATGGTGTCGGCAAAGTAGGAGGATCTTCCTCCGATGCATCGGGTTGTGCCGATGAGGTTGAATATCATCATCAGGTTTCTTCAGGATGAGGGTGATATTTCTCAATATCAGGTACCTTACAAATGTCGCTTTTGCTTCCGAATATCACCCTACTCTAACATGCTGATGACGTCACCTGGATATGAAGAGGTATGTTGTATGAACATGATCAGGAGGATCTTTCCTCCCCGACATCCTGCTGACGTCATCCTGATTTTCAAACATCGGGGTGATATTTTATATCATGTTACTTCCATCAGGAGGATATTTCGCATTAGGGCTAATTTCAAATATCGGGGTGACATTCTCTATCGGGCTAACATGCAATCGGCCCGCCGATATTGGGGAGTCTTACCGACGGAGCATGATGAGGAGGAGGATGATGTTAAGGCTTATGATGATGCCGTCGGGAGCAAAAGCACCGACATTATATATGCTCACGACCTAGCTTATAAAGTGGTAGAGGCGTCTCTTCCGGGTGCATGTGGGATAATCATTTCCTGCAGAAATTTGAAAATATCAGGATGACGACCTTTTAGCGGGAATTCTTCTGGAGGGATCCCACTTCCATTTTTGATCTGGATCTTCATGTCGGTCGGGTGGACTTTTTCGGTAGCGACTTTTTTGAGTTGGTGAAGATATTTTTTGCATTTATTACTGCACAGGAGGGCACAACTCGCATTGATGGCCCAAAATATCCCGCCACCGCTTCATCTCCAGTCTTTCCTCTGCCGCCTGATTGTCGAGAATTGTCAGAAGCAGCTGCTCGCATTCAATGCTAGGTTATCCTCCGCCATTTTTGAGGATCAGATCGATGACGCAGCTGCTTGCATTGAAGACTCAGAAATATCTTCCATCTGCCCCAGTCTCAGATTTCAACGCCATAACTAATGCAGCTGGATGTCCTTTCCAGAATTTTTCTGATTACAGCTTCCTGAGCGGATTTTGTAACCGACCTAGGTTAGTTTTGAAATGCTATATAAGCTGAGGCTTATGATGTAAGAGTTGTTGGAAATTTTTTGGAACATCCTATTCTCCCCATTTCCAAACAGAGCTTTTCATGCTGTAACCTTGCCTTTCATTAGATATATGCAAGCTATCATGCCTTTTGCTGATTTCTCTATCTCTGTGTGAATCTGCATATGGTTGTCTATGAATATCTCTTGTTCTTCTCAATCATCTTGTTTCTTACCTCTGTTAGGATCATCTATTCTGTGTATATTTGCTTGCTGTATCTGGTTGTGTTGTGCATGCTTCAGTTTTGCAAAGGTTCTTTAAATCTGTCTGGTGCATCACCCTTTCATGTTTTTAAGTGTTGTTGCTTTATTTTCATTTCAGCACATTTCTTCCCCTTTTCACCCCAAAATACAGTAGTTTTAGGTGATAACTAGACAAGGAAGCCGGCCTTCTCCGGAGGTTTGATCTCATTTAACAAAGTCCCACACTTAGAGATCAATCTCATTGTGTCATTGGAATGCTTGGAGTCCCATCCAAGCAGGGTGCAATTTCATGTGACAACAGTACCCTATTTAGCTTCTACTCCCTATCTCAAAGCACTGGAGACACTGATGTTGCTTAGATTAAGTCCATGCAAGGACTGTAGATGCCTTGGTTGGCACTGCAATAACTAAGTCAACTTTATAGTCACTGTTTGATGTGAAGCTGCTACTCTTGATTTAATCTGAGAGAGCAGTATTTAAGCAAATACTCAAATCTTAGCTCTTAAATCTGATTTATGTCAGGAATGGAGGTGGGGTATTCGGCCAGAATTCTATGCTATTGTGCAGATTTACCAACAGATGGTCTAGTATGATCATTACCTCGATGCATATTATGCTTTAAGCCTGCTAATCTCACCCTGCCTGATAATTAATGATGAACTGGCCATTAAATCTAAACAGTGCCTATGGTCTGGTGGCTTTGGCTCCACTTAATTGTATTAAAGTATTTTATTTGCTTCTTTAGATCTGTGTTAAGTTCTATATGGTGTTTCTAAGAAAATAGAGAAATGTATGCAAGTGTGAGAAAATGTAGATCTTTTAAGAACTATGGGAACAATTCCTTTATAAGACGTGAGTAAATGTTATTACATGTAGATATAGTATCTAAAAGAGGAAGCACAGCAAATATATGACTGCTGTATAAAGGCATGAAGAAGTTTTATGAACACTTTTTATATTACACTCAAATCCAACAGTCAACTATTAAAGGTGGATGACAATAACATAAGATTCAAACAATTTCACCAAAACATATATAGGCAAAAATCTTTCTGACAAATTCTAATAATAGTTACGATTTCAATGGTTTAGGGCCTTTACATTTAGCCTTGCACTAAACATTCCTGGAGTGGCAGTGAAAGTTTTCATGGTAAAAGGCTGAGTAAACTTGTGATTATTAAGTTCTAGCAAAGGAATATGAGTGAGCTCTCATTTTGCAATGAGGGTTTGGGGTATAACAAATTGCAATTTATTTGTTTCAAGAATCTATGTAACAATACCTTAATAAGATATGGCTAAACACAAGGAAAGAGTTATCTTGCCTTGACCATCAATGGAAACTGTATCAAGAACATCCATTGAAACATCATCTTTGATTCTTTTAGAAAACAAGATTCTTGAATCCTAAATAGAACTGCAATTGGAGTAAACTAGAACATCTCATCAACCACAATCCTTTTAAGAACTATGGGAACAATTCCTTTATAAGATATGAGTGAATCTTATTACATGTACATGTAGTATCTACAAGAAGAAGTACAGAAAATAAATGACTGCTGTAAAAAGGCATGAGTAAATTTTTGTGAACACTTCGTATATTGCACTCAAATCCAACAGCCAACTATTAAAGGCTGATGATAATAACTTAAGATTCAAACAAATTCACCAAGATGTATATAGGCTAAAGTCTTTCTGACAAATTCTAATAACTGGTATGACGTCAAGGGTTAGGACCTTTACATTTAGCCTTGTATTAAACATGCCTGGAGTGGCAGTGAAAGTTTTTATGGAAAAAGGCCGAGTAAAAACTTGTGATTATTAAATGCTAGCAAAGGGATATGAGTGAACTCTCAGTGTGTAATGAGGGTTTGGGGGTCTAATAAATTGCATTTTCTTTTCTTGAGTTAGTAGTTTTCATGAGCAGGGATTAAGCAATTTTGTCCAGATGCCAAAGTATGGTCTCAAACTATAATGCATGCAATTGGGTTGTCCCTGTTTTTAGGATGTTCTTATTGAAATTTAGTTAGAAACTTGAATATGATTGATGATATTCACAATTATTATTTGTTGAACATAATGTTATTAGGGGTCCATACCCTCATAACATTTATATAATGTTCTAATATAAGGTTATAAAACTTTATGTTTATTGTATGCTTTATAAAGTATATACCATTTAATAATTCATAATCTAATAACTATTAGCTTATTAATTATTTAAAAATGGTTGTTTTGAATAAGCGTGACTAATACCCTTTTAGGTATTTTGCCACCCCTTCTCCTATATTTAAGGAGCTTCTCTTTCGTTGAGAGGCAAGGGAATTTGGAGATTTATAGTGAATTCTATCACTATGCACATAAGGTATTATTGGCCATGTGGAAGTGAGAAGTGTATCCCCTAGGTTTTGTTTATAATTTTTATAGACAATTTGTAAGTGTTCTATAATAAAATGATGCTTACGGGGGTTTTCACCCAAAGGGTTTTTCCCATGTATATGTTGTGTAATGTGTTAAATCTATGCTTTTATAATTCTCATTTTATTTGTAATGATTAGTATCCTAAGATCCTAATTTCTAACATTATTTAATTGAATCATGGGAAAATATGGCCATACATCTGCACATGGTTCTGCAATGGATGCTATACTTAGAATTTGTTTAGCACAAAACAGACAAATGGGATCCTAAGATCCTAATTTCTAACCTTATTTGATTGAATCATGGGAAAATATGGCCATACATCTGCACATGGTTCTGCAATGGATGCTATACTTAGAATTTGTTTAGCACAAAACAGACAAATGGGAGGGCTGTTGGTGCCAAATAACCTCATCAAAGTTCACATCACTATTATTCCTAGATATTGTAGTTGTCATGAAATATGAACTTTCATTATGTTTTCTAAGGCAATGATTGACCTTACTTGTATTATCTGAAACAAACAGTTATTTTAGTGCATAACATTTGTAATAATCATGCATTCCTTTTTTTTCAGGACACAAGGGTTTCTAGCCCTCTTTACAGGGGATACAGGAGAAATCCGTGCTGAAGTTAGAGAACAGATTGATGGTAAAGTAGCTGAATGGAGGGAAGAAGGCAAAGCTGAAATTGTACCAGGTGTTCTTTTTATTGATGAAGTTCATATGCTTGATATTGAATGCTTCTCATTTTTGAATCGTGCTTTGGAGAATGATATGGCACCAATATTGGTTGTGGCAACAAATCGGGGTATAACAAAAATCCGTGGGACAAATTATAAGTCCCCACATGGTATCCCCATTGATCTATTGGATCGCTTGCTAATCATTCCAACACAGCCATATGAAGAAGATGAGCTGCGGAAAATTCTTGATATAAGGTGTGAAGAGGAAGATGTTGAGATGACAGATGATGCCAAGGAACTTCTAACGAAGATAGCAGTTGAGACATCTCTGCGTTACGGTATTCATTTAATCACAGCAGCTTCTCTAGCTTGCCTTAAGCGGAAGGGAAAATATGTTGAGCTTGAAGATGTCAGCCGGGTGTACTCATTATTTATGGATGTTAAGAGGTCAACACAATTTCTCATGGAATATCAGGAGCAGTTCATGTTCAATGAGGTTCCGGGTGAGGTTTATGAAGAGGATACAATGGCCGAATAATTGTTTTCCTGCACCATAACATTTTGAAGAAAGGGATCAATTTTATAGTAATGAGGAAGAGAAGCAGAAATTTTTGTAAAGCAGGTCACAGTGTCAACAGATGCATAGGTATTTTTTTAATGAATGCATAGAATTGTTGCATATTATTGGCTTGTTTTGTAATAATAGTTTTTGAGATCTGATAGACCTCAGCAGCATGCAAGTGAGAAATGCATGGAAATGAATGTTTGAATGGAAACTGTATTTATATGAATGTTTTGAATGGAACTGCATTTAATGTACAGAGAAATCCACGGTAAAGAATTATTGAACATGAACTGCATTTTATGTGAAAAGAATATATTTCTTTTCCTTTTTTGAGATGGCATTAACCCCTTAATTTCTTGTTTTTATTTAAATCAGTGTTAAT
This sequence comes from Cunninghamia lanceolata, assembly GCA_027924645.1. Lineage (NCBI taxonomy): Eukaryota > Viridiplantae > Streptophyta > Pinopsida > Cupressales > Cupressaceae > Cunninghamia > Cunninghamia lanceolata. The sequence goes on along the minus strand of BSBN01001410.1, from coordinate 4,113,386 downwards.
GGGAGTATTTATGTGCATGAGTGGTTGGAGTCTTCATTTTTTCTATAGGTGATTGTGGGAGTTACAGATTTATACATGCTTTTTTACAGCAGTGATGCCCTCTACCATACAAGAAACTTGTGACAAATTATAGATTGTGTAATTCCTTTGATTTTCCTCATTTTAAGGTAAAATTAAAAAATAAAATAGCAGTAGTTGCTGTTATTGGTTTTTGATGGGCTATAAACCTATCTCAACTGCAATTGTTTCACTTGGATCCTTATCGAGACAGCCTTCAAGCTTTGAAGCTAAGCGAGCTGGTTTTCTTTTTTCTTTGCAACAAATTGGTCATGATATTTATTCTAATTTATCATCTTAAATGAATCTTTTAAATCGTAGATTTTATAAAAAATAACTGTAAAAATGTTGTCTAGAAATCTTTTATTTATAAAATTTGTTTCTTAATCACGGGAAAGGCTCTTGAGCAGGAAATGTTTTTGGTTTGATTTGCTGGAAACATGTGGTTGAGCTGGAAAAAAGTTTTCTGAAATGTTTTTCATGTTTATAATTATGAATGAGTGAAATGCTGTTTTCTTTCCTAGTTTGTTGCCACTATGGTTTTTCTTAGAAGCTTGTATATCTTTGAAGATAGTTATGAAATAAGTATGGAACAGAATAGGTGCTGTACCTAATATTAGGAGGATCACCATACCAACATAATGTTGTCTACATACGAACTTCATATCTCAGTGGTAATGCTTGTGGATATCATTTAATTTTTGCTCACTTTCATATTGCTCTAATATGTTTTGATGATGGAAGTATGTTTTTGATAATGGTAAGCAGGGGTTTTGAAAGGGCCCAGACCCTTTTACAAAAGAGAGAGATAAGACAATGAAGCCCACAGAACCACGAACAAACACAGGACACTAACAGCAGATCCGCTACACAACCACAACAAGACAAACAAGAGGCAGAAACCCCCTAAAAAACAGTCAGTCAAAGATCAAGGAGGTTTGAAGCCAAATTGCTCCAAAGATGTTTGAGTGAAATCACCCATCCTTTTGAAGTTCTGTTCAAATCTACCTTTCTTGGAAACCCCCTCTTCGCATGGCACCTCCATCAAAGGAGTCTCAGACAAGGCATTTGGGTCCTCAGAATTCTTCTCCTTACTTCTTTCATAATGGAAGTATGCTACTTCTGTATAAACAACTTGATTTTTTGTTTCTTTAGGTTGAATAATATCTCATTTTTTAGTGTACTTTAAAGGTAAATGACAGAATTCAGTGATGAGCAGAGAGTAGTTTTCGTAACAGATGTATTATGATTTCAATCCTATATAGTCAATGATTGGCTCTGTAGTATTTAAGGTGTAACTCTGTGTGGTACCTTTGCATCTATATAGATGGTTCGATATGTAGTTGCATTTTATTATTTAATTTAAACCAACTTGCTATTTACCAACATATGATGATTGATGTGATGGTGATAGTGTGTCATTGATGTCAAAAGGTATTGAGAGAGTTGAGTTGTTGTGCATCTTCACAAGGTATCTTCAGGACTGCAGGACATTTAAGGATCACTTACATTTAAGGATAACGTACATTTAAGGATCACTTGCACTATTGACAAAAGTTGTTCATGATCATGCATTTTACAGTTGTTCACTTATGGCAGGAATCAAGTTGTTTGATGTTGGTAATGGTCATCATCCATGGTTGAGGAGAATTCAGATGAGTTCAACAATGAGGAGAATATTCATTTAGTTCTTGATAATTCAAGTCTATGGAAGGAGATTTGTTCTTGCACAAGCTTATGGTGGTCACATTGTTGAGACAAAAGTAATTGATTTAAATGATTTGTAGTGATAAGTATGGTGATGAAATCATAGTAACTTGTTTGTGTTGTTCAGAGGATTAGTGGGTGTCGGCATTAGTATAGATGATTTTGATGTTCATCTCCTTGGTTTCACTTGCTTGTTCAACTCAGTGGTTTCACTTGCTCTTCATCGTAATTACAGACCTCATGACACATTCATTATATAAGAGGTTCAGTGGCAGAGATTAAGATAGTATTGGCAGAAAAATGGTTTAAATGTGTCTTAAATAAACATCTCTCAAAATTCTTAGATATTCTATCTTATGACCTATGCATGTTTTTGTTTTAAATTATCATTGACTTGTGAGAGAAGGTCATTTCACTTATGCAACCTGCTAGAGGGGTCACATGTCGTCGTGAATGACCTGCCTGATCCTTGTTCAAGAGACTGCATTGGTCACGAGTTACATGCAACGGTTTATAGTTAATAATTCGAAAGGAGGAAAGATTTTTAAGTTTTTGAAAAAGCATGGTATGGATTTATGAGTGAAAAACTTTATTCATTAAAAAGCTTCTAAATATTTAAATATCCTTATCAAAGGAAGAAGCCCGATTTTAAAGTCATATTTATGGCTTTATTTTTATTTTTAGAAACTTTATTTTTTAATTCCCATTTTTGATAAGGAGTTTCCTTATAAAACAAAGGCAGATTTTAATGTTTCTTTTATTGTTTTTTTTTTTAATGAAGACAATGGATTTCAACGTGAAAATATGGAGATTTTTTTTTTGGAGTGAATTGTTTTTTGAAGAAATTGCAGGTGCATTATTGGATGAAAGATTTTTTATGCAGAATTTTTTTTTGAGGAAATTATTTTGGCACAAAAAGATGATTTTTTTTTTTGGAAAGAAATTGTGGAAGATCAAGAGTTTTATAAGGATCCAATGAAAGATTTTTTCAGGATTTGAAGTATTTCTTTGTGAAGTTTTTATTTGCAGATTGAGGAAGTGGTTTCTTTACAAGCTTGGAGAAGATGAACGATATTTTTGAAGAATATCAATGATGCAGAGAAGAAAATATATATACATATGATTTTATTTTTGCAGAGATGAAGAAATTGAAGGGATTTGTACAAAGAGGAAGAAAATTGAATAGTTTTTATTTATGCTCAGAGAACATGAAGAGTTTTTAAATGGCGTTTGCTATAATATGATTTTGTTTTGAAGAATTGAATAGGCACGGAGGAATATGAAAAGATGGAAGGACATTCAATTTGTATAAAATTGTTTTTCAGGTGCATTGATGAAACGTCTTGAGACACAAAGTTGAAATATACAGATGATAAGTTCATAGAGGTCTTTTTGAAGACAGAGATGAAACATACAGATGAGAATCAATATGCAAATTGAATACAACTTGTGATACAGATTGATTCTTATGAAGTTTGAAGACTATATGCAAAGATAAAATGAATCAGGTTTTTATTGAAGATGAAATGCAGAGGAAGACATTGAGAATGTATCAGGTAATTTGATTATGCAGAGATCATGAAATTGATAAGCAGATTGGATTAAGTATGATTGCAAATTCAGAGAAGACATGTTGAGTGATGGTGCAAATCAGATTGAGTGGCAATCACTTTTTGCACACTATGCAATTTGTTTTGTATTAGGGATTGGTGCTCCTTGAAGTTGGTGCTTCTAAATGAATTAGGGGTTGGTGCTCCTTGAAGTTGGTGCTTCTAAATGAATTAGGGGTTGGTGCTTCTAAATATTGTAATTAGTGAGATTTTTGATAGAGCCAGTGAGGCAGTTTTGGAGTAGTTTTTTTACCCCTGGAGGGTTTTCCACTCGTGCAAATCTTGTGTCATGTTTCATATTGATCTTCTGTGTGTGTGTGTGTGTGTGTATGATTTACTCATGAGGTTTTATTCTCTTACTTCATTCTGAGTTATGTGCACATGTGTGAAACAAATAAATGATATCTTTCTCTCTGTGTCTTGAAAGTTAAAGTTTGCAAAAAGATTTGAAATTTTACACAACACTGATTCACCCCCCCTCTCAGTGTTGTCCTGGACTCCTACAATTGGTATCAGAGCCAGGTTCCCTTCTGAAGCTTAATCAGCTTGGGTAGATCCTGTGTGTGGAGTACCATGGGAAAGAAGAATAGAAATAAGGTCTTGAATAGAGAAAAGATTGACGCTGATAAAAAACAAGTCTCAATTAAGACTAGCAAAAAGAATGATTTTGCAGTTGAAAATTTTGATAAAAGGGAAGACTTCAATATAAATGTAAGAAGACAAGAATTTGATGAAACTAAAGATAACTTTGCTACTGAGATTGATGGTAAAGAAGAAGAATTCTTTATGGATAAAGATGAACAAGAGTTTGATGAAGATAATTATGAAGTTGATTTAGAAGGTGAATTATTGTGTGCCTTGGATACAATCAAGCAGCTTAGAAAGAGAATAAGAAACTAGAAGATCAACTTCAACATGAAAAAGTCTCTCAGGACAAAGTTGTTTCAGAGCTTGAAGAGGCTAGAAATCTAATTATGGATTTAAGAAGTCAAGCAAATGCTTCAGACAAATTGATTATTACTATGAAGACAGAAGTAGAAGAAGCAAAAAGGGTTGTTGATTTTACCAAATCTATTTTTGAAGCTAAAACTAGTGAGTGTCTAAAACTAGAATAAGAAATAGAGTCTTTAAGAAAGGAGTTAGAAAAGGCTTCCTCTAAGTTGCACAAGAATCTGCTATTTGAAAAGAGTATTGAAGAAGGAGAGTTCTAAACTCAGAAATGCTGCTGCTCCTAAGGAAGACAAGAAGAAAACAAAAGATAAAGTTTCTGATGTTGGAAGAGAAAGAACAAACAGACCCCCACCTGTTAGGCAATACCATTCAATAAGGTATAATTATTCTCAGTTTCATGGATATTGTTATTCTTGTAATATCTATGGTCATAGAGCTAGAGATTGTCAGTCTTATGCCAGAAATGATGTTGAGTGGCATAAGGACAAAAGTCTTTTTAGAATGACAAATAAGAGTTCTAATGTAATATGTTACGATTGTAACCAAGTTGGCCACATAGAAAGAGACTGTTGGATGCATAGAAGATATGATTATGGAAGTACATTTGGCATGTCAAAGAAATATTATTTCTTTACTCCTCTAATTGGTTATAATGTCACATGCTTTAAGTGTCACAATCTTGGGCATAAGGCACAGTTTTGCAGGAATAAATTGAAGACATCTAGAGCAGACACCTTGAGCAAAGAAAAGAAAAGGTTTATACAGGTTTGGAGAAGAAAACAAAGTCAGGACAAGAAGGATCCTAAACTTGTGCATCTTGTGTAAGTTACATCATTAGTTGGATAACTGAGAGCATGAAGTAAGGGGAAGTTATTCATGTTCCATCAATTATCCCCAAAAAGGTTTTAGGAGGTGCATGTCAGTGAAATAGGTGATCAATGGTTCATGATGTCATAATGCATACATGTTGTTGATAAGATGTTCAATAGTTCTCTGCACAAAGAGTTTGTTGATGTTGAGTGATATTGATCCTTTTATATCTTGTTCATATCTTGTTGAGTTGTCATGATGTTGCAATCCAAAGTGTTTTTGGAAAGTGTTGTTGCAAGAAGATATTGGTTGATTTGTATTATAGAGTCAAGAGGCATTAATTATTGTTGATTGCAATATATATCAGATTTGACATTGTGTTGCAAAAAGGTATCTTGTGCAGGGGGATGATCTTCATTCTTGGTTGCAGAATGAATGTTCATTTAGAAGTGATTCTAGATGTGATAATCTGACATGGTTCTTTGATGGGTCTCATCATTAATATGTTTCAGGGAGGTATGTTCAAATTGTGTGATTCTAGTTTTGAAGTGGTCAGGTATGTGCTTCAAGCTATGACATCTAGAGATGCTTGTAAAATTGATGGTGATACCTTGTTCATCAGTTAATCAGAGGTAAGTAAAGGTATGTCTTGAATCACCAGTAGCAAATGATAATGTTCAGTAAGGTTGGTCATATGTTGGTTTCAGGATTGTTATCATCATAAATCATTACTTGTTAACAGGAGTTTGTGCCTTCAAAATGTTCATAATTCAATATGATTATAATGGTTATGATCATGCTATAACATCTTTCAGTGGAGTTGTTCTCAGGGGGAGTTAATTCAGGCTTTGTCATCAGATGTCAAAAAGGGGGATAAAGAAAGAATGCTTCATGGAGTTTTGCCATCAATGACAAATGGGGAGATTGATGGTGATAGTTTGTCATTGATGTCAAAAGGTATTGAGAGAGTTGAGTTGTTGTGTATCTTCACAAGGTATCTTTAGGACTGCAGGACATTTAAGGATCACGTACATTTAAGGATCACTTGCACTATTGACAAAAGTTGTTCATGATCATGCATTTCACAGTTGTTCACTTATGGCAGGAATCAAGTTGTTTGATGTTGGTAATGGTCATCATCCATGGTTGAGGAGAATTCAGATGAGTTCAACAATGAGGAGAATATTCATTTAGTTCTTGATAATTCAAGTCTATGGAAGGAGATTTGTTCTTGCACAAGCTTATGGTGGTCACATTGTTGAGACAAAAGTAATTGATTTAAATGATTTGTAGTGATAAGTATGGTGATGAAATCATAGTAACTTGTTTGTGTTGTTCAGAGGATCAATGGGTGTCGGCATTAGTATAGATGATTTTGATGTTCATCTCCTTGGTTTCACTTGCTTGTTCAACTCAGTGGTTTCACTTGCTCTTCATCGTAATTACAGACCTCATGACACATTCATTATGTAAGAGGTTCAGTGGCAGAGATTAAGATAGTATTGGCAGAAAAATGGTTTAAATGTGTCTTAAATAAACATCTCTCAAAATCCTTATATATTCTACCTTATGACCTATGCATGTTTTTGTTTTAAATTATCATTGACCTATGAGAGGTCATTTCACTTATGCAACCTGCTAGAGGGGTCACATGTTGTTGTGAATGACCTGCCCCATCCTTGTTCAAGAGACTGCATTGGTTACGAGTTACATGCAATGGTTTATAGTTAATAATTCGAAAGGAGGAAAGATTTTTAAGTTTTTGAAAAAGCATGGTATGGATTTATGAGTGAAAAACTTTATTCATTAAGAAGCTTCTAAATATTTAAATATCCTTATCAAAGGAAGAAGCCCGATTTTAAAGTCATATTTATGGCTTTATTCTTATTTTTAGAAACTTTATTTTTTAATTCCCATTTTTGATAAGGAGTTTCCTTCTTTTTAGAAGGCAGATTTTAATGTTTCCTTTATTATTATTTTTTAATGAAGGCAATGGATTTCAATGTGAAAATATGGAGAATTTTTTTTTGGAGTGAATTTTTTTTGAAGAAATTGTAGGTGCATTATTGGATGAAAGATTTTTTATGCAGAATTTTTTTTTTGAGGAGATTATTTTGGCACAAAAAGATGATTTTTTTTTGTGGAAAGAAATTGTGGAAGATCAAGAGTTTTATAAGGATCCAATGAAAGATTTTTTTCAAGATTTGAAGTATTTCTTTGTGAAGTTTTTATTTGCAGATTGAGGAAGTGGTTTCTTTACAAGCTTGGAGAAGATGAATGATATTTTTGAAGAATATCAATGATGCAGAGAAGAAAATATATATACATATGATTTTATTTTTGCAGAGATGAAGAAATTGAAGGGATTTGTACAAAGAGGATGAAAATTGAATAGTTTTTATTTATGCTCAGAGAACATGAAGAGTTTTTAAATGGGGTTTGCTATTATATTATTTTGTTTTGAAGAATTGAATAGGCACAGAGGAATATGAAAAGATGGAAGGACATTCAATTTGTATAAAATTGTTTTTCAGGTGCATTGATGAAACGTCTTGAGACACAAAGTTGAAATATACAGATGATAAGTTCATAGAGGTCTTTTTGAAGACAGAGATGAAACATAGATATGAGAATCAATATGCAAATTGAATACAACTTGTGATACAGATTGATTCTTATGAAGTTTGAAGACTATATGCAAAGATAAAATGAATCAGGGTTTTATTGAAGATGAAATGCAGAGGAAGACATTGAGAATGTATCAGGTAATTTGATTATGCAGAGATCATGAAATTGATAAGTAGATTGGATTAAGTATGATTGCAAATTCAAAGAAGACATGTTGAGTAATGGTGCAAATCAGATTGAGTGGCAATCACTTCTTGCACACTTTGCAGTTTGTTCTGTATTATGGGTTGGTGCTCCTTGAAGTTGGTGCTTCTAAATGAATTAGGGGTTGGTGCTTCTAAATATTGTAATCAGTGAAATTTTTGATTTTGATAAAGCCAGTGAGATAGTTTTGGAGTGGTTTTTCTACCCCTGGAGGGTTTTCCACTCGTGCAAATCTTGTGTCATGTTTCATATTGATCTTCTCTCTCTCTCTCTCTCTCTCTCTCTTTGTGTATGATTTACTCATGAGGTTTTATTCTCTTACTTCATTCTGAGTTATGTGCACATGTGTGAAACAAATAAATGATATCTTTCTCTCTTTGTGTCTTGAAAGTTAAAGTTTGCAAAAAGATTTGAAATTTTACACAACACTGATTCACCCCCCCTCTCAGTGTTGTCGTGGACTCCTACATGATGATCAAGCAAGCTATGCATCATGATTTCAATTTATAACCTTATGCAAGTTTGCCTTTGATCCCATGGTCTAGTATTACATTTTTCATGTCTTTAACAATTACGGTGTGCTTCTTATTGGTAATTTTTACAAGTAGGTTGTATCAACTGTTCTATATTCTTCAATCTCTAATCCCTATGATGAATCTTGTATAGAATCATTTCTCATCTTGAACTTCACTAGAACTTACACAAAATTTAGTTTGCTGTTATGACTGTAAGATGACCTTTCCACATTGGGTTTACTGTAAGGTTTGTAAATTGTAATCTATCTTCTTGATGCGTTGCCATTTGATTTAGCAGTTCAAAAATAAATCTTGAGGAATTGCTTGTCAAACCAAACCTATGCTTAAAAAAGGAATCCAAGAAGGATATGGAGTTGACATTTTATTGTTATATGGATTATACCAAATTCGTGAAGACAACTACAAAGATAGTTTATGGCTCCCACAAGTAAGGTTAAACTAAAACAAGTTTTTAGGGAAGGGGACCAATTATGGTTCTACTTTAGATTGAATTTTTACAAAGGTATTATCTGTTGTAGATCTCATTCGAGGAAAACCTGGGAGTAATTTCTAGCGATAAAATGATTGTCAAGGCTCAGGTCAAGAACAAAAAAATATTCATTGTCAATCAAGGAAGCCATTTTCTAGCTATCAAGTAAAATGAAGCATACAAATTTAAGATCAAAACAAGAAGCCAAGCATATTAGTTGATTTATACTTTTAGAGATATCATCCCGTGGCTTCCTTAATACTCAAAGGTGAAAGAAAATGACCTTTACTTTGCATGTTGATTAAAATACAGTGGAGGCATTACCTTTAATTCTAAAGCAAAGAACATTTGGTTACTTGAACATGGGAAGGTGTTGCGTTCAAGTTATCTTTCCACCGTTTGACCAGTAGCAAGGCATTGTTTTTGGTGTACAATCTATGTGTGAGAGAGCTCCCTCTATAATAGATTTGGTGCTTTTGAAATTTGTGATAGCATTATGATATTAATACATAGGATATTATAGAATGTTTTACATTCCATTTATAGACGTTTTTTTTTTGTATTATTACAAAATAAATAAGATGTTGGAATCTCAACTGATTGTTTTTGAAATATAGAATAACATGCTACTAATTGTGTTAACAATATTTTGGACGAGTGAAAGAAAAGAAGCAAATGATATCCAAGCTATTGATAGAAATCATTCAACAACATGTTGTGGGCTTTGTGACAAGATGCAAAGTATTAAGGAAAATCATAGATTTGGGGTACATAAACAAGCTCTTCACCAAGACTAATTGAAAAAAAAAAAAAACAAGCTTAGACAAGCATATATAAAGTAAGTCTTCATGCTTAAATTAACAAATAAGAAATAACTAATACTTACTGTATGAGTCTTGGATAAAGGTGCTAACTAGACAAACTGGTCTGCTTGAATTCAGGGTTTCAATGAGATATGGTTGCATGGGCTACAATGATTTCAACAAATACATGACAAGGAAAAACTAGTCTCAGTGGAACCAATGGCAACAACCTATTGCCTGATACTTTGGACACTTATTAAACAGTTCTCCAATTTATTAAGAAATAAAGAGGAATTGATGGCCCTTGGGTCTAACTTTTGTTGGTCAATTTGTCTTGACAATCAAACCTAAATTTGTTAGATTGGAGGAATCCTCTTCATTACATCTAACCTTTATTTTTTCTTCTTCTATGTACGTTGCAATTTTTGGTTCCTACTTGCTGAAGATCAATTGGTCATGGATTCAACATTTTCCCCGTATTCTGGGTAGATATCTAGTTTCCAAACTACCTTTTACCCCTTTACTCAACTAACATGCCTTGTTAGATGAGCAAAGAGGGGAAAATAATAGTGTACGTGCAATAATATCAGCTTTAACAAACTCCAGAAAAATTAATATAGTGCTTCATATTTTTTGGTCCAAAAGATCTTAATGACAAACAAAATTGAAAAATTACAAAATTGTTAGAATAATGTTCATTGATTTAAGTAATGACAAGATCGTTAGAATGATTAGTATTCATTGACTTAAATGGTTTGTAGGTGAATGAGTAATGTTGAAATAGTAATGACAAGATTGTTAGAATACTTAGTATTCATTTACTTAAATGGTTTGTAGGTGAATGAGTAACGTTGAAATGGTAGAATTGTCATAGTTACAATAGAAAGCCACCATTGTTACAATAATAGAAAGCCACCATTGTTACAATAATAGCTTGTAGACAATAGTCCAAGTTCATATAAACTGATCATCTCTCTCATTGTAAGCCAACAAGACCAATTCGAGATGCAAAACAACATGGTATGGATGCCTAGAATCATTCTTCAATTTGTTTTGCATCTTTGATCTTGTTCATTTGTGTCTCTATAATATTGATTTCACAAAGTTCTAACAAAAACATTATTTGTATAACACATTGGAACACATTGTTTTTGGGTGTTAGGATGGCAGGGCAAATAAAATTGGTAGGAAATTGTAGTACCAAAAAACTGTCATGTATTGTGGATCCAAAACTTTTTTTTTGTGAAGGAACAAAATAGGAAGAAAGCAATATGCATAGTAGTAGAAACTCTAAAAAATCTTTTTTGCTAAGATAGTTGTAGAAACAGGTCCATTGCCCTTGGTGGGCAAAATTGTATGTTTTTGATTTAGGTGTAAAATCAAGTTTTGAAAGGGCCTAAAACCTTTTACAAGAGTAGTGCAATGACTACTAAATAAGATGTTCTACAACATAGCTACAACCAAGATACCACAAGAAAACAACTATCAAAGGGTTACCATCCTACATTATGTTGTCCCTATCCTTACAATTCACACTCCCTTAACCCGAGGATGGGATTCTAAAACTGTTTTAGGAAGACCTTTCTTCCTTCTTTAAACAATCTTCTAGGACACACCATTCTCTAAATCCTTTGATCAAAAAGAAAGGAGAGGGAAATCCTCTACCATCGCCTCAACCAAAGTCATCTTTTGCAATGAGGAAGATTGTCTAACTATAGATGCTGGATGCTACACATAATTCACAAACAGAGTAAGAGCAAGAATCCCCCCACAACCCGCTAAGAGGGCAATGGGATTTGACAAAGGAGATGTGTGAATTGAGTCTAAATAAGTCCTAGTAGGGATTGAGGAAATCACGTGAGCTGCACCGTCCCTAGGAGAAGCCACTTCAGGAGGAGCCTCTAAGATGTGACCTACCATTGGGGTATGGACTGTAAGCATAAAAATTACATCAGGCCAACCTGGTAGCTTGATGATGATATAGAGGTCCTAATCACATCCACATAAGCATAAATTACACTTCTGAGTTGTTTCACTCTTGATGACATGTCCTTTATGATTGTCCCCTCCTTGACCATCTTCTTTAACCTCTGAACTAACCTTACAATTGCCTAACAAACCTTTTATATCCTCAGTAGGGTAGGGTAACCTAAGAGATCAACAAGATATCCTAAGAAAAAATGAGGCATATATTGAAAGCATAATTCTAAAGTATTATCAAGAAAAACCAATAGCACCACTACGTAGTGCTCAAAAAATTAGGCAATTTCAAAAAAAGGGACCCAAAAAGGAGTTTGTATGTCCTTGAATGAGCCCTCTGAAGTTCCATATGACTTGTAGGGTTGCCTGAGCAACCCTAAACCGAAAGGGGTGACCCAAAAAATTAAAGACAAGTTGCTCAAGTGACTTGCCTTGCTAATATGGGTGACCCACTTCCTGTAAGGGGCGACCTTGTCTTTTGTCATGTGAGATTTCTTCCAGTTTTGCCCAGTTCACCTCTATTTTTGGCTTGTGATTGAGAGTTCCTCCATGCATAACTGACCTTGACTTCCCCTAACTATTTCTAGACTCTCAATCACTCTATTATTAGCTCTCAATCACTTTATTATTATCTTCCAATTGGTCTTTTGTGATCTTCTCTCTAGCTTTTGTTCTCTTCCAATCAAATCTTGTTCACTCCCCAATCAATTTAGTTATCTACCCAATCACCACCACCTTTGGTGTGGATTCTAAACCTATAATTACCCCCCTCCTTTATTCATTTTAGAAGGCAAATTCATTATTGCATTCTTGTATTGCTCAAGTTTTTGCAAAGCTACCCCCACTAGCATTCTTATGCTCAACGCAAGACTTTGTGAGACTTTTGTTATTTTTGCAATAGGATACTTATGTTCAATCAACCCCCTTTTCATTTTTATAGCTTCTAAGCTCAATCCAATTTCCTTCATGTCCCCATTTTTATCCTAGTCGTTAAGAGGATGACCCCACTAATGTAGAGAAAGAGACAGTTACCACAGGACCTTTGAGGACTTACGCCAAGCACTGTCGTCTGACTCATATAGGGTTTTCGTGCTTTCTTAGTAATTTAGATGACAAATCATGCTCTTGAGGAAGTAAAACTTGGTTTGTCTTTCTCTTGATAGGAAAAGCTCATTGTTTCCTTATAATAGATTTGCTTTCATTGTACTTAGAATAATTGTAAAATTCAATAGATTACAAGTCAAAATTGAACCACAAAATACACAAAAACATAGATTAAATTACATAAGAAAAGTCATTTAGTTGCATTCATTTTCCCTTTCATACTAACTAATTCATTCAAAAATTAAAAAAAGATTAAAAAGTTGTTTGCGTGCATATAGGTTAATTGCATTTAGAAACTGATAAAAACACCAAAAACATTCAAAATAACAAAGAGCCCTTGATTCCATCACGCGGCATCAATCCAAACATTCAAATGAAAACTTTCGCCCTTTTGCCTAGCATTCGATGTGCCTAGGCATAATGGAAGATTGGGTTAAATCTGTCTTAGATGAGATTAGGGAGATTGTCCCCCAACCAATTCCCACTGAAGAAATAACCCAAGAACAATATATCATCTTGAGGCTCATTCAACAAGAAATAGAACAAAGACAAGCAAAAGAACATCAACGAAGACTCATTCAACAAATCAGCTAATCATTGAACAAGAAAAAGAGATGTTAGATCACCTCCATATCATAAACAAATAAAATAGGATTAGAACAAGTGACCCTCTAGGTCATCTAACAATCACAACCACTGTGTATGAGGAAAAATCGATTTAATCTACTAATAAAACCAAAGAACCCAATAACATAAAGAAAATGAATTTAAATAAAAGCCATGACAAATAATCAATGAAATAAAGACTTTTACAGAAATCTGTATTGTTTCCTTTGGATTGAATGTGGATTGCTCAATGAAGTTGCGAAACCATAGCTGCAACAAGCAAGTAGTGTGCTCAAGAGATCAATGTCAAAAGATCGTGATGTTGCTCAATCGACGCGTTGTGTATGCTCAAAGCTCTGTTAAGTATGCCTGAGAATACGATCGAAGAGAGAGAGGCTTAATGAAGGAGATGAGGGGGGTTTATATAGGTTTCAAAGAAGATCAATCAACGGTCTAGATAATTCAGAAGAATCAACGGAGGAGAACAGTTGAGGAACGTGCAACGAATGAGAAGAAGCCAAGTGTCTTGCTTTCTTTTGCATGAGAGGAGTTATCAAGAATAGAAGAATGAGTTAACTGAAGAGATAAATCAATTAAAAGAATAAAACAATCAGTTAAGTGATTTAAAACAAGAAGAAGGGATTTGCATGAGAAAAGAAGATATTTTGCTTTATTAAATATAGAAAGCTTGAGTTATTTAGAGATAACTCAAATTTAGAAGAAAAAGCAACTTAAATAAATAATTGATTTATTTAAATTTAGAGAAGATATTATTGGAAGAAATAATTAAATAATTAGAATTATTTAATTTAGAAGATTTAAAAGCAAATTAAATAAATAAATTTATTTAATTGTTGTGCATGATTTTGGAAGAATGATTTTGATTTAATTAAATAATGTAAGAATTATTTAATTGTAGATAAGATAGAATTTGTGATGAATTAATTAAATAATGGGATTTATTTAATTAATGTGGATCTAATTTTTGGAAAGAGGATAATGATCAAATTAAATAATTAAAATTATTTAATTGTGGAAGAATAATAGAGGATTTTAATTTAATTAATTAAATAAAGAGAATTTATTTAATTAATGTCGAAAGTATGTGATTTAGAAGAATTTGGTGAAATTAATTAAATAATTAGATTATTTAATTAATGTTGAGTGCAGGTGATTAGGAAGAAATGACGAAATGCAAGTGGTGCGGTGACTTGGTCATTTAGGGTGTCTACATTTTGCCCCTCTTTAATGCAATGCAGTTTTACAGCGTTGCTTCAAAGAAATCGATAGTGGAAGACATGATACAATTTTTTGATGCCCCAGTGTAGGTAGTTGCCCCAGCGTCGCTGGCGTAGGGTGCCCCCTCAAGAGGAAAGACATGGAGCGACAGAAGAACTGTGTTGACACTCAACTAGAAGATTTGTAGGAGATAGGCGAGGTTGAATAGATGATAGATAGAAGAAAGTGGAGATAGAAGAGAACATGATAGAACAGACTGTTGATCGATCATTGCTCAAAAAACTATATAAGGCCATGGAAAAATGGATGGTGAAAATGGATAAGCTTGTTGCATTGGTTTCACAATTGTATATAGAGAGCAATCCTTATTTTTGATATAGCACGTGGATAGTTCGCCACCAAGGTATAAAAGACCAAGGTGCTGTAATATCCGAGTGCGTGGACGTTGACTCTGCAAGCAAGCGGTTTGAACTTAGATGCCTTTAGACATGATATAACCTTGTTGGAACATGTGAATGAGCCGTAGTCTTGAACATAAAATAAACTTGAATACATGCAAATGCAGGAAGAGTATTAAATATGTAAGATGCTAGGTTGTAACACACACAAGATAAATATAATGCTAAGAAAGATGCTAAAGATCATTCCTCAAACACGGCACACAAAAAAAACAATGACTATGCCCCCAATCCGTACTGCATCGCAACATACCAGGATTATAGCTAAACCAAGGTAGTCTTGAATAGGTATTGGACAAGGAACAAAAGATAAACCATAACACAAATTGACTGACTTCAAAGTAAACATACAGCCAACATATTCTCTTGCCAAAGAGGTTGCTCAGGATAGATTGGATAGGAAAGATAACAGCCTTATCATAGGAACTCTGTGTCCGTTAAAGGGTGCTATCTACCTAAAATGACAATGTCTTGCTGCGGGAAATGCCACATGTCGTAGGAGACGCGTGTGTTGGTCTCGACAATGGAACACTTTACAGAAGACAAGCCTGTTGATCTAGGGCTTTGGTTAAGCGGGACTTAGCTGATGCTAGCAATCGGTACGCAGGACAGTAGTTGACTCTGGAAGGAAGCCTCCTTGCTTTAGGTTTGTTAAGGACTTTTGCTTTGAAAGGATGCGCTAGCTGGTTGCTTGAGTTAGTCAAGTCGAGGCGAAATGGATTTTTGAAAAATGGAAGACTAGAAAGGTGACAATGCTAATGGATTGGGGTGGGTGGAGAATGACGGATCGTGTGTGCCTGAGTACTAGATACATCCTTCGTATTCCAGACTACCTACATACCTTGTATCCACGAGATCAAGGCACACGACGATGAAAATGAAAATGATAAATATGTAGTTCTGGATAGAGTGATGAAATGGATCGAGGTGGAAAGGAGGGGATCTTATGTACCTGAGTGCTGGAAACTTCCTTCGTAATCCAGACTGCCTACATACCCATATCCATGGGATCAAGGTACCTTAAGATTGAGAAGAGATGATATGTAGTTCTGGTTGGTGTGATGATGTGGGAAAGTGTTGAGAAGAGGAGATCTTATGTACCTGAGTACTGGATACGTCCTTCGTACCAGACTGCCTACATACCCATATCCATGGGATCAAGGTACCTTAAGATTGAAATGAGATAATATGTAGTTCTGGTGGCGTGATGATGTGGGAAAATTGTTGAGAAGATAACAGCCTTATCGTAGGAGCAGTGTGTCCGTTAAAGGGTGTTACCTGTGAACAACAAGAAAGAGATTGAAGTATGCGTTGCGAACCACGAACAAGGAACCAAACCTAGACCTAAGTTAAGGAAGAGTTGCCCCCATTATGGTAGAGGAAACTGTATGGGTGACTGCCGAAGCAGACACAGAAAGACTTGACCTAGGACAAGACAGTGTTAACTGTAGACATAGATCAAGACGTGGGGTGACGATGATGGACATTGACAAATTTCCAAGCTATACTAGATAGGGAGATGGAAATGCAAACAAGGTCAATGGTTTTATTATGGATAGATGGAAAGTGCGCTACGAATTGGACATGGAGTGGACAAGACTCGATAGACGACGGATGCTGACTCTACACATAGCGCTCGTTTGCCAGCTTTTCACTATGGTACTTATCCAAGGCGCCTGTCTGCCAGGTTTTCACCAGAGGACGGATTATTTTTGGATTTTTTTTTTTTTTTTTGGAATACTCTGAGGATCAGGCATGGAACTTCTTGAGATGGACACTGTTAAGTGGCTCATCTAGAGGACTGTCGTCAGGTGTAGCTAAAGTATAAGCTCCTGATCCATATGCTGCTGTCACAATAAAGGGGCCTAACCAGTTAGGCTCAAACTTGCCCTTCTTTTCTCGATCTGCTTGATTTCTCTGATTCTCCTTAAGTACAAGGTCACCAACTGGAAACCGTCTTTCTTTGATCTTTTTGTTGTAATTACGCCGGAGGCAGTTTTGATAGACATGGAGATGATTAAGTGCGGCAAGGCGCCTCTCATCTAGTAGTTCAAGCTCAGCTAATCTGGAAGTGCGATACTCCTCTCCGCCGATCAGGTCCTGCATGGAAACTCTGAGGGATGGGATCTCGACCTCTATAGGTAGGATGGCTTCAGAGCCAAAGACCAAGGCATATGGTGTGGCACCAGTTGGTGTTCTGATACTAGTGCGGTAGGCCCATAGGGCGGGATTGAGCTGCAAGTGCCAATCACGACCAGCTTCATTGACTGTTTTCTTGAGGATCTTGAGAATGGTCTTATTGGAAGCCTTATCTTGGCCGTTACTCTGCGGATAGTAGGGAGTTGAAAAGCGATGTTGGATATTGTAATGTGTGCACAAGGCACGGACATCTTGGTTCTTGAATGGTCTCCCATTATCAGTGACAATGGCTTGGGGAATACCATACCGGCATATAAGGTAGTTTAGAATAAACTTGGCTATTTGCTTACCGGTGATATAGGTCATAGGAATGGCTTCCACCCACTTCGTGAAATACTCAGTGGCGGTAATGATAAACTTGTGGCCATTGGAGGAGGAAGGGTGGATTTGTCCTACGAGGTCGAGACCCCATTGAGAAAAAGGCCATGGAGTTGTCACAGGTTGTAATTCATGAGCTGGTGCGTGAATCAAATCTCCATGCTGTTGACATTGTAGACACTTCTTAGCAAACTGTGCAGCATCTTGCTCTATTGTAGGCCAATAATAACTTGTTCTAAGTATCTTCTTAGCAAGATTAGGACCGGTAGAATGTCTCGTAAGGTAGCTTCGGCTTCTTCCGCATTAAGACATCGTAAGAGGATACCATCGAGGCTCCGGCGATATAGTGTATCACCTAGAATGATGTAACGGGAGGATCGACGGATAAAGGTTTTGCGTTGGGTGGATGATAGGTCAGGGGGAAAGGTTTTGTTCTTGAGGTATTCATAGATATCTTCATACCATGGGGAATTGGGACCAACAAGTTCACAGATGATTTCAGTAACAGGAACATCGACAGCTGGTATCAACAATTGCTCGATCAAGAATTCACACTTCTGTGTATTTGCAGGCATGTCAATTAGTGACCCTACAGAAGCCATAGAATCCGCAGCTTTGTTATGCTCTCTTAGAATTTGCTCAAATGTAATGCTAGAAAAATGTGGTTTGTAAGCATCCACTAGTTGCTTGTAGGAGACCAACTTTTCATCTTTTGTTTGGTACTCATCTGTGACTTGGCGAATGACTAGTTGTGAGTCTCCAAAAACCTGTAATTCTGTGATGTCCCATTGAACTGCTGTATTGAGACCTATGAGGAGTGCTTCATACTCGGCTATGTTGTTGGTACAAGGGAATGCAAGCCAATATGATTTTGGAATATAGTCATTTTGAGGTGTAACAAATAAGATGCTCGCTCCTGATCCATGCTGTGTGTAAGAACCATCAAAATACAACTTCCACATTATGGAGTTAGCAAGAGTGAAGAGATTTTCATCAGGAACGTCTGCTACCATAGGATGTGTATCTTTCATAGGTGCTTCTGCTAGTTGATCAGCAAGGGCTTGTCCTTTGATTGCTTTTCGATCTGTGTACTCAATATCGAACTCACTTAGGATCATGACCCACTTAGCTAGTCTGCCTGTGAGAGTTGCTTTTGCTAATAGATACTTTAAGGGATCAATCTTGGCTATCAGATTTGTGTGTTGGTTCAACACATAATGCCGCAACTTTTGGGAGGCAAACACTACTGCTAAACAAGCCCTTTCCATTGGTGAATAATTGAGCTCATATCCCACCAAGGTTCTACTAATATAATAAATTGCACGCTCCTTTCCCGATTCATCATTTTGTGCTAGCAGGGCCCCCAAGGCTGAATTTGTAGTGGAGATATATAATATCAAAGGTTTGTCTACAACTAGTGGAACCAATACAAGAGGTGTAGCCAAATACTCTTTAAGTTGATCAAACGCTACCTGACACTTGTTGTCCCATCGAAATGAGACATCCTTTCGGAGCAAGTGTTGAAAGGGTTGACATTTATCTGCTAGCTGTGATATAAAATGCCGAATGGACTGTAATCTTCCCTGAAGGCTCCTTAGTGCTTTAAGGTTCTTGGGTGGAGGCATCTCCACTATAGCTTTCACTTTCGCTGGATCCACTTCAATGCCTCTATGAGATACAATGTATCCCAACAGCTTCCCTGATGTTACACCGAATACACACTTCTTTGGATTGAGTCTTACTTGGTATTTTTCAAGCCTGTCGAAGATCTGTCCTAGCACCTGTATGTGATCCGCCCTAGAAGATTTAGCCAGTATATCATCAACATAGTCTTCCATGATGTGATGGAAGAGATCGTGGAATATCACTGTCATTGCTCTCTGATAGGTTGCTCCTGCATTCTTCAGACCAAACGGCATGACACACCAACAATAATTGCCCCAAGGACAAGTAAAGGTTGTTTTATGCTGATCTTCCTCTGCAATCCTTATCTGATTGTAGCCAGAGAATCCGTCCATGAGAGAAAGCATCTCGTGACTTGCTGTCAAGTCCACTATAATGTCAATGTTTGGTAGTGGAAAGTCGTCTTTGGGACATGCCTTGTTGAGATCTCTGAAATCATTACACATGCGGATGTGCCCATTGGGTTTAGATACAGGTACAATGTTTGAGACCCAATCTGAATAATCAATAGGTCGTATGAACTTTGCATCTAATAATTTTTGTATTTCCACTTTCACCAAGAGGGCGATCTGTGGGTGCATCTTTCTCAACTTCTGTTTGACTGGTTTCACTTTGGGATCAACTGTGAGATAATGAACTACTAGCTTAGGGTCTAGCCCTGGCATATCCGCATAGGTCCATGCAAAGTTGATGGTTCTCTGTAAGAAGAATGCATTGAGATTCCTGTGCTCTGTTTCAGATAATGATGCTGCTAGGAATGTGGTCTTTGGATTTTGCTCAGTGCCAAGGTTTATTTCTGTAGAATCTTCTGTTGGCAAGAGA
This sequence comes from Cunninghamia lanceolata, assembly GCA_027924645.1. Taxonomy (NCBI): domain Eukaryota; kingdom Viridiplantae; phylum Streptophyta; class Pinopsida; order Cupressales; family Cupressaceae; genus Cunninghamia; species Cunninghamia lanceolata. The sequence continues at coordinate 4,093,202 of BSBN01001410.1, read as the reverse complement.
CACTATATGGATTCATGGTTGTTGTCATTGATGGCAACAAAGGTCATCCCACATATCCGCAAGTCATGGTGTGTCTCTACTGGAAGTCAGAATGAAGATTGTTGTGGTCCGATGAACAAGAACAGAGCATGTGGCAAGGTCCGACAGATTGGTCCGGATCTCTCAGAGGAAGTGTCTTGGTACAGTGTGGATTTGGGGAAGTCAAGAGGACTACCTTGAGTAGTATATTCCAAGGATTTAGCCTCCGGTGATGGACAAGGAAAAATATATGAATAGTTGAGTACCAGATTCCTGAGAGAGAGTGAGAACAGAGGAAGAACTGACTGACAGAGCTTCAGACTATTTTCTGGATGTGTTACTGTTGATGGTAAAGGTTGTGAAGGCATGAATCATGTTTGGTCGACATGATTAATGATATCTACAAGTATATGCTTGATCCGCGTTACTTGATATGCAAGGATTCAGCCGACAGAACAAAGTTTGTGAGAAGATAGACTATTCCGGGTGCCGACTAGAAAGATAATGAAATCACTAGTGCGGATATATATAGAGGATGGATTTTGTTGTGAGATATAAAGTAGTGTTGATATATATGCAAATAAGTGCAGAGCAGAGCAGGAGTAATAAGAAAGATCTGGTATGTGAAAGGAAAGCAGAATAAAGAACAAAGGAAAGATGAAGTGCAGCAGATCAGTGTACTGAGCCTAATCGGAATTGAACTCCAGCATATGTAGATGCTTCCAATCAGTTCAAGTATTATATAACATTCTTTTGTAGACAGTGTGTCTCCTTGTAGGCAGTGTGCCTCTTTGTGAGCAGTGTGCTCGGGCAGTGAGCCCTAATTGGCAAGTGCCATTTTTGTAACTCCTTATTCTTCTAACAGAGAATAATCTTTGGGTTAATCACCCCGTGGTTTTCTCCCTTAACAGGGTTTCCACGTCAAAAATACTGTGTCATGTGTTTCTCATTTCATGGTAATGTGTGTTTGTTTGATTCAATACTGCATTGATTAAAAAGAAAGTTCAAAAGAAGAAATAATTAGGATAACTGATTCACCCCCCCTCTCAGTTATCAACAATTGGTATCAGAGCTAAGTTCCTCCTAATAGAGCCTAACAGCTTGAGGAAGATCTGGGAGTTTAAATGGATGCATATGGTTTAAGGGAGCAACTCAAGACTGCCCTTGAGGATCTTGAACAGTCAAACTCTGAAGTCAATGAATTAAAGGAAAGACTCAAACGGGCTGATGAATTCATGAGAGAACTAAAAGACAAATTAAGTCTCTCTATGAAAAAGAGAAAGGAGCTACTCCAACAACTGGCAAGACAAAGTGAAGAAAGTAATACAAATGAAGAATTGACTGAGAAAACCAAGTTGTGTGAAAAATTATCAAAAGAAGTCATTATGGTAAGACATGAAATGGAATCAGGAGTTATAAAGTTTACTCAAGAGATTGAAGAGAAAAGAAAAGCTGAAGACAATCTAAGACAATCCCTTAAAGAGAAATCAAAAGAATGTCATCAAATGGATAGGATTATCAGACATCTTGAATCGGATCTTGAAGATGCCAAAGATAATGAAGTAAAACTTGAGGATCAAATTGTCTCTCTCAAAAGAGACCTTCAAACAACAAATGAATATAAAGAGAAATTCAAGATAAGTTCTGCTCAACTTGAAGTTCTTCTTGGAAGTCAAAAGAGGACAGATGACAAGTATGGTTTGGGATATGAGAAAGGAGAAAGCTCTGGATCTGGTCAAAAGAATTTTGGATCAGAAAATCCAAGGAATAGGCCTAGAAGACCTCCGGTAAGACAACCCAATGCTCAAAGATATCCATCCTTCAATGGATACTGCCGCAGCTGCAATCACTTTGGTCACAAAGCTAATCAGTGCAGAAAGAGAATGAATCGGACTAATTCATCCTTCTCCGGACAGTGCTTTAACTACAAAAGGTATGGACACAAGTCTCATGAATACAGAAATATGCAAATAAACAAATCATTCAATGGTAGATGCTTTGCATGCAATAGAGTAGGTCATATGGCTAATCAATGTAGATCAAGAGGTTATCAGTCAAATATGCAAGGAAATGTTATTTGCCAAATCTGTAATAGGTCTGGTCATAATGCAAAAGTCTGCAAAAGCAAGAATCAGGACAAAAGAGGTCCGGTGTATAATCAGAATCAAGACAAGGGTAAACAAAAGATGAATGCAGATGAAGTTAGGAATCAGATGAACAAGATTTGGGTGAAGAAAAGTTCAGAGAATGTAGGGGTTGGATCCGCACCAGACTCTGGTGCTGATATTCCTTCCAGAAATTAAAAGGTGAGCTCTGGCTCAGGGGGAGACTCAAAGAAAATCCTATTCCCCCAACCAATCAAGTGGTGCCGGATGTGGCACAAGATGCGGAGTAAAGGGTTTAAAGATATAAGTCTTGAGATAATCCAGATAAGATTTCAGAGGTCCGCATGGAGATGTGAAGAAGTTGTGATGGATCAATTATGACCTTTTCCGGGAGATGCTCCGAAATGACAGAGGATTACAAAAAGGTCCGGAGAGATCCGGAAGTGCATTGTCTTATTCTGCGGATTGGACAGAGTGTTTGGGATGTCCTTGTGTTGTGTCATCTTGATTTGTTCATGGTTGGAAGATCCACATGATGTTCATAAATCAGGACTGATCTGGTTCTTCAAATTATCTGAATAAGGCAAACTGGAACAATATAGGTCGAGCATTTATTGCAAACAGATATTAGGGTTTGCAAAACAATATAAGGGATCTCTCATTAATCACTTATTCATTCCACACCCAAGAAGAAGCGAAAAGCAGAACTCTGCAACAAAATTCATCAAGTTCACCAAAGATCACTTGCAGAAGTTAGTACACACATAAATCAATTCAACCACTCCGTATAACCAAAGGCACATAAGGTATTTTTCATTTTCAATATCTCACTGCAAATCTTTGAAAAATGGCCACTCCGAATATAGTTAAGATCTCTGATAGACCTCGCCCCACATTCAAGAAACATCCATACAAATCCTTGGAGGTAGATCCCCTAGGAGCCTTCTCTAGTGTTCCGCATGGTGTATTGCATACGGAGGATATTAGGGTTTACATACATGTGAATTTTGAAGACTTTGGGGATTCAAAATTGTTGGATATCTATCACAAACAGTTGATAGACGACTCCTTTGAGATTAAATCTCAGTACAAAGCCATCCAGGATAAGCACTTTGCACAGTGCATCCATTTCCCCTGTTTTGAAGAAGATGAATGGGTCCGGTATGTACTAAGTAGAGTGCATGACAATTTCCTATGGTTGAACAAGCCTTTCAAGATCACCAAAGATGCAATTAGGGCTGTAACCGGTCTGCACTCATCCGGTGGATTACCTATTCTCAAGTCTGTCAAAAATCAGACAGTTAGTGATGTAACCGGATCTAAGTTTGACAAGAGAGCTATGACAGTTGAAGACATCACTGAACTGGATGTCAAATTTGCATCTATGATAATTGGTTACAAGATCTATCACTCCAGTAGGGAAAATTCAGTACCGGGAACTGTAATTTACACAGCTTATCAAATGCTAAAGGAGAATGCAGACTATGACTTGTGTGAGCTTCTTGTAAACCAACTTTTGGAAAATCTGCAGAAGATCAAGAAGGACAAGAAAAACTCCTTCAAGTATGGCAATTTGATCCTTTGTCTCTTCTTTTATTACATGAATAAGCTTCCCGGATCCAGTGGATGGATATGGCAGAATGACAGACCAGTTGCCATCCAAATCAGAGATTATTTGTATGGACTTGGGGATGCTAAAGCAAGAAAAACAGCCCTGTGGGGATATTTCAAGAACTTCCAGAGCATGATGCATGCAAGAGAAAGGATACCCCAGTCTCTTGTTGAAAAGTACAAAGACACAATATGCTTTATGGTAGAAATAGATCAGTGCCTAATGGAGGCAGTAGAACCAAGAACTGTGTGGATCATGCCCATGGGGTATGAAGTGGATGAACAGATTGTGGAGCTGCATGTTCAACACATGCTAAGTCAGCCTAAAGATCCAAAGGCAGAAAGGTTCGGAACATTTGAGGAACTGAGTGTAAAAATTCATGTTGAACTCAGAGAACCGGAAATCAAGAGGAAGGTTAGAAAAGAAGTAGAACACATAGCACAAGGCCTTGGGATCTCCATGGAGGCACTTGATGCTCACTGGAAGAAGAAGAAGGAAGGGGATGAGAAAGAGAAGAAGAGGGCAGAAAAGAAAAGTGAAGAAAGTGTTCCAGTTGAAACCTCCACCTAGACCAGATCATCAAAAAGATCTGCTCCTCCCACAACCAAAAGCTCAAAACCAGAAGTCTAGGCATCCTGCAAAAGATCCAAGACGAAAGCCACAAGGGCTTATGAGAGTCAAAGAGATGAAGAGGAAATTGAATCAGATGAGGGAGTAAAGGAATTAATGAAGCAGAAGAAGAAGAGACCCGGTAAATCCTCCACAGGCCAAGACAAGGAAGAAATGGCAGAAAAATTTGTTGAAAAGCCCACCCTGTCTCTAGACAGTGTAGTCAAATCAGTCACTATGGATGGGAACCTTCAACCAGTGGCCGAATTCTATGATGACTACAATGAGGCAGACCAAAAGATCCTACAGGAAGCTACAATCAGGTACCTGAACATTTATAATAAAGCTTTTATTGAGATTATCTCTGAAATTCCTAAGAATCTAGAGAAGGAATTAAAAATAAGAAAAAACAATGCCATGGCAAAAGACCTTGAGATCAGGGAGCAGATAGCTATTCAGCTATATCCTTCAATTGATCAGAAAACAATGAACATGGTATTCAAAGACTGCAAGGATGAATTCAGAAGCAAAGCAAGGATGAATCAGCTTATGCTTGGTGAGACCGACAAGGTAGCCAAGGACACTAAAGAGATCCTCCGGAATACATTCAAAAGGTTCAACATTCCTATTATAGAGGACTTGGGTGCAGAAACAGCTGTGGACTTGGAATCCTCTGCTCCGGGAGAAGTGGCCCTTGAACAGACTAGCAACTGTCCTTCGGTTTCCCCTACAATCTCTGGATCCCAAGAAGAAGAGAAATTACAGGAGAAAGAAGCAGCAGTAAAAGAAAAAGAGGTTGACAGCACCAAGGATGCAGAGAAAGAGAAGATTCCAACAGAGAAAACCACAACTGAAAGTGGTAAGAATGTGGAAGGAGAGAAAATTCCAAAGGACAAGACTGCAGAAGAGAAGAAACATCTGTCTCTGGCAAGAGACACTGCACAAATTGTTCAAAAATTTCTGAGCCAAGAAACAATAGAGATTGATGAACCGGAGCTTCTAAAAGGTCAATTCAACTTTGACTCCCTCTCTCCGGTACAGACAATGAAGATAGCTTCATTTGCAAATGCTAAGGCAAATGAAAAACTCCTAAAGTCTCATATGGAAGACTGTGAGTTGATAGAGGCTGCTTCCAGAGTACTTGAAAAGATTATGCCATCGGTCCAGATAGATCCGACAGCCTCCTCTTCTGGTAATCTCAAAACCTTAGTCAGTAGTGTTGATACACATTTTGATTCTCTAGAAAAATCAGCTGAAGAAAAGGTCCGGAAGGAGTTTTTGGATAAGAGATTTTCAAAAGTACTAGGATTAATCTCTAATGATAGGAGAAATATGAGTATTGGAATAAAGAGCCTAGAAAGTGCTCTTAAGGATGGTGGTGACATCTACAAATTTTGTATCTCCTGGTCAAAGGCAACAGTGGAAATTGATAAGAAAATAAGAGAGGAACAGGACAAACTACAAAGTTTGTCTCAAAGTTTTGATCCTCTCTCTTCCTCCATAGTCAATCAAGAATGTCAAACTATTGCAATCACAAATGCAATAAAGAACTTTGAGAAAGAAATGAAGAATATAACTAACAGGATGGGAGAACTTAGAAGGATTATAATCCCTAAGTTAGAAACTATGCATGAGGCCATCAGTGATGCTCAGACTACCGCCCAAACAAATGATCCGACAGATCTCAAGAGGGCAGAAGCTTTTGCATTTTTGTTGAGTGGTCACATTTCAATTTTGGATAGAATGAAGCAAAGTTGGGCCACAGAACTGGTGCAATTGAAGACATCCTTTGCAGACATTCTTCAGTTTATGTGAGTATGTAATATACGGCTAAGTATAGTAAGTTTTTGAAAATTTTGGTATGCGGACCCTACCCTTTGCCATTGATGTCAAAGGGGGAGTGAGGAGCAGTGAAAAATGAGGAATCCAACAAAGGGGGAGTTCCAGAAATTGTATATAAAGATAGAGCATCAGCCAAGGGGGAGCATAGTGTAAACACTTAGTCATTTTTCACTAAGTGTTGCCATCAATGCCAAAGGAGGAGATTGTTGGCAAGAGACACTGTATGGATTCATGGTTGTTGTCATTGATGGCAACAAAGGTCATCCCACATATCCGCAAGTCATGGTGTGTCTCTACCGGAAGTCAGAATGAAGATTGTTGTGGTCCGGTGAACAAGAACAGAGCATGTGGCAAGGTCTGACAGATTGGTCCGGATCTCTCAGAGGAAGTGTCTTGGTGTAGTGCAGATTTGGGGAAGTCAAGAGGACTACCTTGAGTAGTATATTCCAAGGATTTAGCCTCCGGTGATGGACAAGGAAAAAGATATGAATAGTTGAGTACCGGATTTCTGAGAGAAAGTGAGAACAGAGGAAGAACTGACTGACAGAGCTTCAGACTATTTTCTGGATGTGTTACTGTTGATGGTAAAGGTTGTGAAGGCATGAATCATGTTTGGCCGACATGATTAATGATATCTACAAGTATATGCTTGATCCGCGTTACTTGATATGCAAGGATTCAGCCGACAGAACAAAGTTTGTGAGAAGATAGACTATTCCGGGTGCCGACTAGAAAGATAATGAAATCACTAGTGCGGATATATATAGAGGATGGATTTTGTTGTGAGATATAAACTAGTGTTGATATATATGTGAATAAGTGCAGAGCAGAGCAGGAGTAATAAGAAAGATCCGGTATGTGAAAGGAAAGCAGAATAAAGAACAAAGGAAAGATGAAGTGCAGCAGATCAGTGTACTGAGCCTAACTGGAACTGAACTCCAGCATATGTAGATGCTTCCAATTAGTTCAAGTATTATATAACATTCTTTTGTAGACAGTGTGTCTCCTTGTAGGCAGTGTGCCTCTTTGTGAGCAGTGTGCTCGGGCAGTGAGCCCTAATTGGCAAGTGCCATTTTTGTAACTCCTTATTCTTCTAATAGAGAATAATCTTTGGGTTAATCACCCCGTGGTTTTCTCCCTTACTAGGGTTTCCACGTCAAAAATACTGTGTCATGTGTTTCTCATTTCATGGTAATGTGTGTTTGTTTGATTCAATACTGCATTGATTAAAAAGAAAGTTCAAAAGAAGAAATAATTAGGATAACTGATTCACCCCCCCTCTCAGTTATCAACATCTTCCACTAGGAGAGCTGACTTCTCTTGATACTTAGATGGTAGGGGAAGGTCAAATCCTCCATCCTCAGGTGCCACAGTTGGGTTTTCACCTTTGGATACGTCCTTTGTTTTTACTATTTTATGATCAGGAGGTGCCACAGTGTGGTTTTCACCTAGAGATCTTTCTTTATTTTCACTTTTGCGACTGGAGGATTTGGTATTCTCACCAAAATAAGTCGTTGGCTCTAGTTCCATTACAAAACCTGCTTTATGATCGCCAAGAGGGATACCTTCCCGAAGTCCCATGAACTCAGCTAAAGCTTCGTCATTCTGAAATACATCTATAACGGGGGACCCTTGTTGGTCCCAATCGATAAGTTTAGGGTAGACAAGTGTTACATTCTGGGTGTTTGTGGTGGAGGTTAAGGATACGGAGGATAGTGTAAAAATGGAGGATTCTGCGAATAGGTTGGTCATGTGGAGGGAAGAGTCATAGATGATATCCTCTGTAGATGTCGAATCGGTGGGAAAAGTGTCAGGTACCTTGTCGAGGATATACTCGATGTCCAAGGCGCGTGGTACCTTCTTACCAAATCCTAATCCCTTTTTATCTAGTTTCTTTGTCACAACAATGGGTTCCATAGTTCCTTGATTCTGTTTCCCAAGGCCACCTTTGCCTTTATAGCCCATGTTTTTTACTATTCTTAAGCCATTGCCGTATTGCTTGACTGGTATTGTGACTGGTTCTTTCTCCTTATAGAGCCAAGAAGAAATGTCCTCAATAGTTTCCTCTTCCAGTAACCGTCCATGTTGGAATTGGGTTAGTAATCCTGGGGGAGGACTAGCTACTTTTTTGGTTACTTTGGCAATGGATGGTTGGCCGTAAGATTTCAGAGATAAGGGTATCCACCCTACACAACAAGATTCTGAGATATCATAAGTGCCAAAGCCTATATCTCGGATGCGAGCTATGATTTTGGGGAGGGGTTTAGGTTCACTTGTAGAGGCTTGGGTCAGAGTTGCAGGGTCAACATATAGTGGGGATTCAAGGGCTTTTTCATTTTTAAGCACTTGGTTGCAATTCTTATAGCTTCCTTGCAAGACACGACAGAATTCAAAAGGATTAGGGTCTCCTGGGATGGTGATCTCCGTACCATTGAATGGGAATTTTAGGGACTGATGGTACATGGAGGGCACATCTTTCATTGCATGGATCCATGGGTGACCAAGGATAATGTTGTAAGGTAGCTCAATATCAAGGACTTGACACCTAGTTTCAAGCATGACAGGACCCAATTGTATAGGCAAGTGGATAACACCTTCTGAACGGCGTTCAACATCATCATACCCCTTGATTTTAATACTATGATCAGAATTGACATGATCCTCAGAGTATCCCAATTGCTTAAGTAACTTTAAAGAACAGATGTTGAGACCAGCACCACCATCTATGAGTATACATTTGATTTTGCGCTTATGGATGAGAACTTCAATATGAAGGGCATCATTGTGACAAGGATCATGGGATGGGAGATCTTTCTCAGAGAAGACCACATTGTAGGGCGAAGCAATGTTACCCACTATAGCTTGGAAATCCACGACGCTATGTTGTTAGGAACGGAAGACTCTTGGAGGGCTTTTTCTAGCACTACTCTATGTGCAGGTGATGACCATAGAAGGTCCAAAATAGAGATCTGTGCTGGCGTTTTCCCTAAATGTTCGACAAGATTATAATCAGATTGAGCCGGAAGACTGGGTGTAGGACCTCGAATGGTGAGACGACCACGGCGAGTTGTAACAGCGCAATCCGTAGATTTGCCTTTGATTGTGAGGCTAGACACTCGACTCTCTTCAAAACGACCTACAATGGAATCAAAGGACGTGGAAGCATGATTGATACCCTTACCTCTATCATGAGGAGGAGGTGGACCATGATGAGGGAATGGTTCCTTTTACATCTCGAGATCTTTGTTCGTATGTTGAGCTGGTGATTCATCCTCAAAAGTGATTTGATTACCGTCGATGAGATTTTGGATTAGGTGCTTGAGCTTCATGCACGATGCGGTTCGGTGCCCTTTGCTCCTATGGAACTCACAATATTCATTCTCTCTGTAATGTGCCATTTTGTAAACAGGTTCACCATATGGGGGAGCATCAGGTAAGGTGATGAGCCTTTTCTGCAAAGCTTGCTGTAAGACCGATTCGATGGGCACTCCTAAGGGTGTGAATTGATGTCGCGGTGGATAATCTTGTTGAGGCCGCTCTTGTTGTCGTTGCTGTTGGTTTTGATAAGACTGCCTTTGTTGCTGCTGTTGAGGTAGAGCTTGACTTGGTTTGGAGAGCTGCAGCGGCGTTTACAACGTTTGGACATGTTTAGAGTCCACCACCCCATCGTTAACCACATTTTTGTTCTTGTTCCAAAATTTGGGTTTATCGTTCGATTGTTGATGAGGAGCACTATCTTTCGTTTCCTTGAAGATTTTGACCACACCCTTAGCAATGAGGGCTTTTTCAATGTTGATACCCTTGTATGTGATTTTGTCGAAGGTTGTAGCACTAAGAATTTGCAAATGAAAACCTAACTCTTGGTTGAGGTTCTGCACAAATATGCTAACAAGCTGTTTCTCTGGAATCTTGAAAGGGAATTTGCTAGCCATTTGTCTCCATCGTTGGAGGAAGGAAATGAAAGTTTCACCATTTTTCTGTTTATTGTTGCATAGATCAGTCATGGAAATCTCATGCTCTGCGTTGTAAGAAAAATGGGTGGCAAACTTCTCTGCTAGCTCATTGGAAGACTTGATACCCGTAGGTAAGTGTGAGAACCATTCTATTGCTTGACCACCGAGACTACGAGGAAAGAGACGCATAAGATATGTGTCGTTATGTGAGACCTCGAAGCAAGCAAGATAGAATTCCCTAAAATGGTCTTTTGGGTCACCTTTTCCTTTGTATTTATCAAATTTAGGAATAGTAAAATTTTGAGGAAAAGGGATCATTGGCAATGACCGATCAAAAGGATAAGGACACACTTCCTCTAAAGAGAAGGTCTTTTTGGTGTGGCCAAACGTAAGATCAGATAGCTGTTGTTGCACTTCTGTGATTTTTAGCTCCATCGCCGTGGGAGGACTTGGAAGCATCTCCTGCTGTCCAGGAAGTGGTTGTTGATGCCCATATGGAAGATTGTATTGTAAGCCATGCGCATTGGTATGATAAGGGTCGTAAGATTGGTTGGGATCATACGGGTTGTACGTTGGGTTGAGATTGGGTTGGAATTGGAGGTTTTGATTCAGTAGAGGTGGAGGTGGCGCTAGGTAAGAATGTTGGCTTTGTGATGGTTGAAGAAAAGAATTGGGTGGAGGAAAGCTAAAGTGCGATTGATTAGGTTGCGATGGCGGCACATAGCTTTGGGAAACTTGATGTTGGAAATGTTGAGAGTGGCTAGGTAATGTGTGAAAGAAATTGAGCGAGGATGAAGGCTGTGGAGGAGGGACATAGGTAGACGTGTTTTGCGATGGTTGGGGTGGATTGAGGATGAGAGTAGAAGAATTTTGTGGGGGAGGTCGATTGAGGATGAGAGTAGAAGAATGTTGTGGTGGGGGCTGCATGACTCTAATTGGTTGAGAGACATGGAGGGTTGATGATATGGGAGATGGTATGTGTTGAGACCCTTGTTGCATGGCTACATAGTTGTTCCCTGGATTGTAATTCGGTGGGAAACCTTCGCGTGATGGGGTAACCAAGATTCCACTTGCGGTTGGTGTGGACACTTTAGGAGGTGGTTGCATATTCGATCGAGCTAAGGTGGCTTGCTTAGCTAACTCTGCTTGACATTGGAGAGTTTCTTGTTGGTTTTTATAGATCTCCATAGGAGTCAGAAGTGGTGATATGGGTCTCTCCCCTGTTGGATTTTGAAAAAGGGGATTCCTATACTGCGGGCCTTGGGTAGGTAAGGGCGTAGTCACTGCTGACATAGTTTGCACCACTTGTATGGTATCTTGGGTGTTGTTGTTCTCCTTGAGAGTGGATAAATCAAAATCTTGAGGTAACTTGGCACCTTGCTCTGCAAGCAAGCGAAAGAAATGATCTTGGTTCTCACTAAGGATTTTATCAAAGGCGGCTATAGCTCTAGGATCTTGTATGTATTCATCAAGATCTTGCCCATCTTCTTGAGAGGATTGACCTATTTCAAAGTGTCGCTCTTCTTGAGATGGGACTAGATCTGCAGTATAACCTTGAGGGACAAAAATCCCAAGGCAAGCCCGTGGTGTATTGAGGTGTACTTATCAAAGGGATCCTATCCTGATGCAGAGGTAAACGCAACGGAAGCTAACTAACAGGAAGGAGGAGCCAATAATACAAACAGCATGATAAAAATCCCTATCGGCTCAGCATCATCATCATATTTCCTAAAAACAACAACAGCATCATCATATTTCAGGTGAGCAGAATTATCCTCCTGCCGACTACTGTTCACTTCCTCTGTCTTCCGTCTATCATCATCATCATGATACTCAACGGGCGCAAACATCCTCCGGTTGTACTGTTCATCGGGCGCCAAACACTATCGGCATCATCATGATATGCAACACTCCCTTCGTCAGCAGGATATCAAATATCCGGTTGCTCCAAATATCCTGATGACGACAACTTCAGCAGCTTACCTTCGATGCCCCGATAACCGACGATACAAGCAACAGCATCATGATATGATTTATCCGGTTCTCTCGAAACCTCCTGATGATGTTAACACAACCTTCTGCTGAGGACTTACGCCGATACCTAAGCACTTAACGACAGCAGGATAAACTTGCATAGGGGATATCTCAATATCCTGATGACGATGACGTCATATCCTGATGACGATGACGTCACCCAATATCCTGATGACCTCTTCAACACTTAGTCAAAAAAAATGAACTTTCACTCCCGCACCTGCTAGCGATACGCGGATGATGGGCACTCCGAGAGATGATCCTGATGGTGATATATACGCTGAGTATATATCCGATTTAAAACATCCTGATGCACTTGCAACATGCAAACTTCAACAGTTTCATGACCCGATCTTCTACCTTATGCCGATGCACTCCTCTTCGGCAACTCCTGATGATGATCACCCCGACGCACATTCACTTCATGCACTCAACTGCATCATGTTCATCTTCACTTATCCGGATGACGACGTCCAAAGCGACTGCAGGATATAAACCGAAATATCCTGATGAAGCCGTTTTGACGAACTCCCAACCTTAGCAAAATTTCACTTCGCCGATCCTCCAGGGATGACCCGATCCACTCTCAGGGTGATCTTCCAACTCAAACCTATCAACTCGACCTAGCACATACCCATGCTAGGGTCTTCAACATCTGTCGACCGCGATCCTGCACACCTGCATGCAAACAGAAAACAAACTACCTCCTAATCTACTGTACATAACCATTCCACCGATCAGACGAATCAACTGGTGGAATGGATCAGTGAATCCATACAGCCACCAAACCAGCAAATCGATCAAGCAATAGAATGCAACAGAGGATGAACACAAACAGGAACACTTTATTTGATTTCAAAAGATGTAAATACAATGATCAGTTTCTCTCTCTCTGCCTCACTCTCGCAAAGTCTGGTCGATGATATCCAATACCATCCGATCCTCATGCTTAAATAGATTTCCCTACAAGTACTACTGACCTGACTCCAAGCGGCTGGGAACTCTCCAGGCGGCTGGGAGATCCAACCGATCATACATCATGACAACTGTTCTAACAAACTTCCTAAAAATAGCAAAAGCATGGTCAGCATGATCTTATCATGATCAGCATGACCTTATTACATGCATTTGGTCTTATCAGACCTTCTTGAAAACATAAACAAGACTCAAACTAACTAACTGCCTCAAGGAGGCCAGCTGTCAGGTAGGTGCTTCTACACCATATCCTCTTGCGGATTGCTTGGTTGGTCAATGTGTGGCATGTTCGGAGAGCTGATTGGTTTTGCCGCGAGTGTACGAGGAGTAACCTTGGGAGTAATGTTGAGATGACCTGATTGTGGTGTGCGAGGAGGTGATTTGTGCTTCCTAGGGACAACTTGCTTGGACTTCATAGTTTGCTACAGCCTAGTGGTTACCATGGGATACACTAGGACAAAAGGAAATGCTAGGATTCTGTGAGGTGCTTTGAGAAAAGGACAAACTCTGATGCACAAAGTACTGGACCAAAAGCGCTATACTGTTTGACTAGAGGCGCAGGACTGTGCAACCAAAAGCGTGCTACTGTGAGGCCAAAGGCGGTGGACTGAGCTACCAGAAGCGAGTTACTGCTATGCCAAAGGTGAGCTACAGTGACCAAAAGTGAGCTACTGTTATACCAAGGGCACTGAAGTAGAGTTTTGCCAGAGGCGAGGTACTGCTATACCAAAGGCGATCTACTGTGCTACCAAAGGTGAGCTGCTGTAATACTAGGGGCGCTGAAGTAGTGTTTGATGTTTTTCAAAGGCAATTTTTGATAGATTTGGTTTCTTTTTGGCAAGAGAAAACACAGCAAACAAGTGGTCAATAAACAAGGACCGACACAACAGATAGTGTATGTTCAAGGCTCCAAACAAGCCCAATGTTTCCACAGGTATAAGACAATTGCAATCAATAACAAACACTTTTTATCCCTAGAGACAAGGTTTCATTGCAGTAGATCAGCTCACAGCTTAATACTCCGTCGATAAAAATATCATTCCATAAAGGTGTCAGATATTTAGTATCTTTGCGAGAGACGATAGGTAGGGATATCTCACCCTCCCCTTGGAAAGCTCAAGTAGGTCACAAGAGCTTTATGTCCAAGGGAATACTATCTCTTCTCAAGGGAGCCAATGGTGAGTATCTTAAGGGTTTAAATTGATTTCCCTTGCACTGATGATTACCGCAATGTTCGGAGGTAGGTCAGGTAGTCTCTATCTAGATTGGTTCTTAGTGACTTTGAGGGACCAACGCCTTACAAGCAATACGACAAGCTACTAAAATCTTTAACCAATCCTACTAAGAGTATCAAACACTTCACTCAATGTGAAAATCATTTCCACAAAGGGCTAGTACACCTCTTTTTAGTTTGGCATCACAAGGTAAGGCTGACGTCGGTTAGGACTTGGCTTTCGCCTTATCCCTCTTATATAGCGGTTCAAAGGAAAACTCCACTTAGGGTCATCCCTTTTGGATGAAGCGTAATCCAAAAGTAGGCCCTTCTAAAGGAAGTACAGAAAATGTAAAATCAAGCACGGCAAACAAAGGTTCAATGTCCCGTTATAAGAAAAATAAGGTGCAACTAATTTAGGCACACACATGGTTGTAGTTGTAAATTGTCCCTTATGAAATGAAGTGTTTGGCATTCATGTCCATTGTCCCTTAGAAAAATGAGGTGTTTGCACATACATGTCCATTGTCCCTTAAAAAAAGCAGTATATTCCTAAGACTTAGATTTGCAAAAAAGATTTGTTCAATTATCCTTTTAAGCATGCAATGTGTTTCTAAGACTTAGTGAGATAAATCAAGATTTCTTCAACGCTCGTCCTGCATGAACATGTTAAAAACACCTATTTGCTCTGTGTGAGTAATAAGAAACTGCAACAAGTCAGTCAGTTCCACCAAAAAATTCACAAGTTAGCAAAATAAATCAACTTTGACCAAAAGCGATGCACTATTTTACCAGAAGCGACGTACTGTGCTACCGAAAGCGTTCAACTGTGTTATCAATTGCGCTATGATGCAGATCGGAAGCGTGAATACAATACTACCAGAAGCGTTGTAGAATAACCAGAAATGCTGTACTGTATTTTCGCAAGCGCTGCGATAAAGACCAACAGCGTGCAACGATAATACCAAGAGCACTGTAAAAAAATCCAGAAGCGCTGCACTGTGTTACCGAAAGCGCGATAATGTGTAGCTAAAAGCGCTGTGCTGTCTCAGATCCAGAAAGAGTTAGCTTTTGTCAAAAATAACCAGATCCAAAATAAAATTCCATGATTGATCTACTGTTCTGTGAAGTAGTATGTCAGGGATCTGTGTCATGCAATGCAAAAAAATCCAGAAGGTGTAGTAGCAAATAGGTTTAACTCAAATATTGAAGATATCCCTAAATAAATCTTCTTAGGAAGTATCACAAACAGGTTTGAAAGACAAATACAACAGCTTTTCAGACAAATCAACCAAATATGTAACAAGAGAACCCTACAAAAACACGAAAACAAAGTCAAAAAACCTAATTTAGCCAAAAGCGCCGAATGATGCTACCAAAAGCGCCGTTCTGTGTTGCCAAAAGCGTCGCACTATGATGCTGGAAGCACCGCAGTACCCCCAAAGGCGCTGTACTGTGCCTCCAAGAGAGCTTAAAGATACCACCAGAAGCGCTGTACCATACTGTAACTTCAAAAAAAACAATTTCTCAAAGAAACAAAGGGATTAGTGGGTCCCACCGAGCGTGCCAGAATGTGTATGAGGAAAAATCTATTTAATCTACTAATAAAACCAAAGAACCCAATAACATAAAGAAAACAAATTTAAATAAAAGCCATGACAAATAATCAATGAAATAAAGACTTTTACCGAAATCTGTATTGTTTCCTTTGGATTGAATGTGGATTGCTCAATGAAGTTGCGAAACCATAGCTGCAACAAGTAAGTAGTGTGCTCAAGAGATCAATGTCAAAAGATCGTGATGTTACTCAATCGATGCGTTGTGTATGCTCAAAGCTCTGTTAAGTATGCCTGAGAATACAATCGAAGAGAGAGAGGCTTAATGAAGGAGATGAGGGGCGTTTATATAGGTTTCAAAGAAGATCAATCAACGGTCCAGATAATTCAGAAGAATCAACGGAGGAGAACAGTTGAGGAACGTGCAACGAATGAGAAGAAGCCAAGTGTCTTGCTTCCTTTTGCATGAGAGGAGTTATCAAGAATAGAAGAATGAGTTAACTGAAGAGATAAATCAATTAAAAGAATAAAATAATCAGTTAAGTGATTTAAAACAAGAAGAAGGGATTTGCATGAGAAAAGAAGATATTTTGCTTTATTAAATATAGAAAGCTTGAGTTATTTAGAGATAACTCAAATTTAGAAGAAAAAATAACTTAAATAAATAATTGATTTATTTAAATTTAGAGAAGATATTATTGGAAGAAATAATTAAATAATTAGAATTATTTAATTTAGAAGATTTAAAAGCAAATTAAATAAATAAATTTATTTAATTGTTGTGCATGATTTTGGAAGAATGATTTTGATTTAATTAAATAATGTAAGAATTATTTAATTGTAGATAAGATAGAATTTGTGATGAATTAATTAAATAATGGGATTTATTTAATTAATGTGGATCTAATTTTTGAAAAGAGGATAATGATCAAATTAAATAATTAAAATTATTTAATTGTGGAAGAATAATAGAGGATTTTAATTTAATTAATTAAATAAAGAGAATTTATTTAATTAATGTCGAAAGTGTGTGATTTAGAAGAATTTGGTGAAATTAATTAAATAATTAGATTATTTAATTAATGTTGAGTGCAGGTGATTAGGAAGAAATGACGAAATGCAAGTGGTGCGGCAACTTGGTCATTTTAGGGTGTCTACAACCACCATGAGTATTCAATGTTTACGACAACATCACAACTTTCTAAAAAAATTTTGCCTACCACATACATTCACACATCACACAATCAACCCAACCATGATCCATGACATTCTACTTCCTCGAGAATAGAACTCCCCCTATTCCACCTCCACTCAACTAGCTCTTGCCACGAGAGTTGGAGTGACTAGGCGGGTGCCAGTTGCAAGGACATGGTTCATAAGCCATATTAGAGTTTGACTCACTGACGTTGCGTCTAAGTCATATTTTGAGTAGCACATATTTTGGTGAACACGACATGAACAAAACAAATTCAGATGGGATTTTTTGTGTTTTTGCACATTTCTTCAATTCCTCTTTCATCTTTCATTTGCATGCTCATCTTAATTATATTGAGGTGTTTTTTACACCCCCAAACTAGGACAAAATCACATAGAGTTCAGGGGAACTTCCCCTCCAGTGAAACTATCACACATTTAGATCCAACCACTCTGATTTCAAATCAATTTGAAGACTAAAATTTAGAGGGCATTTAATAAAAGCCCCACAACTTTTCAATTTTTAACAACCCAACATATGAAGACATGGTCATCCAACCTAACCAAATCAAAGCACACCAAGTGAGCATTTGGTTTGAGATCCATCAATAGAACCAACCCATAACAAACTATAGGAAAATGACCACCCTATTAGATGACGAGGTGAGCTGTCTAGAGAAGAACTTACAAGAAGCTTAGGAGGCATGAGAAGGCCCCTACATAGCTTATCAAATTGAGAGGTTCATGGTACTCCAAGTGTCATAAAAAAGATCAAACCGGGAGGAAAATTGAAATCCCCCTCATTATAACAACATGAGTAACAAAGCATTTATGTCTCCCTTATCCTCATCATTCAACATGATAAGTTTTAATCAAACAAGTGGGATTTCTATGATGCAAAATTAACCACAAACAATCCCACCCAATTTTCAAAATATAAACATCATGCCATCTAATTATCTAGCTTTGTCCAGATATCAACAATCTAGCATACCTTTCCAAGTACAAGTGCAATAGGCTCCACTTGTAGGGATGATGTTTGGAGGAACAAGACCCTCTACATATAACCCCCTCTTAAGAACATACCTCGAGTATTTAAAGGAGCCTCTTGACTACAACATTCGTCATGTCATACTACCACATCCTCTCCCTGAACTTCCAAAATTTAAAGGAGAGAGTGACCCCATCTCTCATATCAAGGCCTACATCATGGTAGCGGGAACTCCTTCCTTGGGATGGGGTGGTAGCCAAGATGACTTTGGAGGGTATCACTCTGGATTAGTACTATCGATGTCTAGAAGCATGGATATACTCATTTAGGAAGCTCATTGATTAATTCATGGTTGCCTTTGACATAAACAAACTGGTCAAGATAGGAATACAAGAGTTTTAACAATCAAATAAGAAATCAACTAGTCAGTCACACATTTTATTACACGATGGAGGAAAATCCTCTATTCTTCAACTAGTGCATAAAATATGGATCATAAGGAACTCTATGATCTCTTCTTACACACTCTCAATAAGGAAATATAAGAAGTTCAAAACTTTCCTTATAAATCATATGAAGAAGCACTCAAAAGTGCTCTTAGAATTGACCAAGATACTATCAATAGTAGAAGAAGGGAGTATGATGTCAATGGAAGGTTGGTAAACCATGATAGCAATAACAAATCCTCGACAGACAATCAAGACATAGATGGGTTAGTAGACACTTCACCATCCAAGAATGATAATAATTACGACTATAATACTCATGATGGTGGTGATAATTACATGAATTTGTGGAACCAAATGTCAACAACTATCTCCTGAGAATCAATAAGTAATTATACAACAATCATTGCAAACCTCAAAATTATGATCATAACAAATACTACTCATTTCACAAGAGAAGGGAGCATGATATTGAGTCATGTTTAGAGTACCATTGCTTGATATCAAACCTCCCAAAAGATCAAATACTCATGGACACATTCCCACAAGATGAATGAAATAGTCCCAAAAATCATCAAAACACCTTTGATCGAAACAACTTAGGCCTTGTGGAATTAGACAAAGATCTAAGCATTTATACTACCCAAGGACCAGAACAACTAGATAACACTCCTAACAATTCCTTTTTGTCACATGATATAACTTTACAAGAATCCTCCTGCTCATAAAAATGCTCTACTCAATGACTTAGATTTAGGCCATCTAGTCCAAACCACTCCAAATGAAAAGCATTCTTCTTCAACATTCGATTTCAAAAAATTACCCTCAAACATCAACATAGCTAAATAGGATGATCTCCCTAAAAGTCCAAGTTCAAGACTATTCCATTAAACACGTCATGAATGATGGGTCTGCAATCAACATAGTCTTTTTTTCTCTCTTTCAAAGAATGGGTTGTGACGAAACTCACATCAAATGAGAAACTTCCATCCTTAGTATTCATGATGACCCAAACATTTGAACCATGGGTAAAGTCAATCTTTGAACCATATTGGGTCCCAAAACCCTTCAAACTAAATTTTACATTATCAAAAAATAAACCACTTACAACATGATCATAGGAAGACCTTGGATTCATAGGATCAGGGTTGTGTTGGTGCTCAAAGTTGAGACTCCTTAAATCCCTAAATCCAATTAGTTCTTGAGTGCTAGGGGTGTCAAACTCAAAACAAAGATTACAAACTGATACTCATGCTGAGGCAACTAAGAACAACATTGATAAGTTGGGTAAGACCTTCATCTTTTGGCTTTGCTAGACCAAGGGGGTATTCCATAAGGTGTAAATGGATAATGATTGATAATAATTTGAAGATAAACTTGGAATCAAACCATACCCAATGCATAGGAAACTTCAATTTTTTTTTATCACCAAGCAACTTGTATGCTAGTTTGAGGAATTCATGGGTATTACACCTTCATGTAGTAGATATACAACTATGCAGAATCTAAAATATTGCTTTGATAGCCCCTAATGTAGTAGCACATCTAGACATGGATGTAGGTAAAATAAACAACACAAATAAGGTAAAAGATTGAGGTTTTGTTATAGTTGAGTGTGTTGGAGGGAAAAAGAGTTGAACAAAATATAGATCAATGCCTTAAACTATTAGTGTAAATAAGATCATATTGTATCTAGTTAGGATATCACCTTTACTAGAATTGACCTATTCACACTTAAGTTTACTTAGGTTTTTTAGACTTTGTCTCACCTCATGTGGTGGAGACGTGTTCTCATCTTTATGAGACACCTGTTGCATGTGTACTTGCCACTTGCATGAACACTTATTATTTGAGCTCACAAGTGTCACATCTTAGGAAGGTTAGTCAGCCATTGTGTTCGACCATCCTACATTCTCTCACATGCCTATTTATACAAGGCATCTACGTACATTTTACTTATCTCTTGAATATATCAATTAGGCTTATTTTGTGCAATTATAGCTTGTGGAAGTTGTTTGGTCTTTGTTGGCTGATCTTAGCTGCTCCAACATAATCCAGCGAGCACTGTAACATAGTCCAAGTCTTAAATAAAAGGGAACACCAATGTAACAGAATAGTGATACCTTAATCAAGATACCGACAAAGACCAAAAATTGAATGTTTAATGCCTAAGCTAGGCTCTACACATACAAACAAGTAGCTGGAAGAAATTACAGAACATCAATTCAAGCATATTCTTTAATGATCCATGAACAAACTACAAAATTCATGTACTGTCATGAGAAAATACTTCAAAAAACATTACAAAGTGTTTTACAATTTCTGGTTATTAACTAATCAATAACAATACTCATATCAGTAAGTGTGACCAGGGTAATTTTTTAGAAATTCAAAAAATGCTCATGGAGACAATGAAAAAGATGGTAAAATTGCACTTTAAACTCATTTTTTGAATGTTACTATGCTCTCTCATAACCTTTGAGAGAAAACCTAGAATAAATTATAGTGAAAATGCTCTGTTTTATCCACTAGAAGAAACCCTAGATATGCAAGCTTGTATTCTTCTATTTCTGCTTTGCAACTAAAAATCCATCCTTTGCAAATGAATGCCAAATCCCTTAAATACTTTGTTCAATCCATAAAGAAGCCTTGGGAGGAGGGATTTGACATCTAAAAATGAAACATGGTGACCATCCTACTTGCATCATGACCATATGGGTTGTACCAGAAAAATCTACATATTTGGAGTGTTTGCCCATGCTCTGGTACAAATATTTCATCATGGAAAGGTCCATAGTAGGCATGGGGTGTATGGAGATCACCTACCATGCCATCAAGCTTCAAAATGATCATTCATGGTGGCCCCTAAGAGTCATTGGAGTGTCCCATCATGTGTTAAGAAATAATGAAAATTCTGAGTACTTGGGCTGGAAATAAGAATCCTTGAAGAACTAGGGAAAAGTGCTCGGCAAGATCTAGAACACCGGAAGGAACAAGGACATCAGGCCAAATGGGGCACCCCAAGGAAATGGGAAACCCGAAAGGATTAGGGACACATAGAGTTTTGAAATGTGCTCGGTGGGATCTGGAACCTTGGAAGGAACAAGGACATCAGGCCAAATGGGGCACCCTAAGGGAAATGGGAAACCTAGAAGGATTAGGGACACATGGATTTTTGAAATGTGCTTGGTGGGATTTGAAACCCCAGTAGGAATAAGGACATCGAGCCAAATGGGGTGCCCCAAGGGAAATGGGAAACCTGAAAGGATTAGAGACATATGGATATTTTGGAAAAGTGCAAATGTCCATGGAAAACCCAAAATCCCCATGGGGCACCCCATGGGAAATGGGAAACCTAAAAGAACTTGGAACTCGTGGATTTCTGGAAAAGTTCTGATGTCCACAAAAACCCTAAAGAACTCAGAACTTAGGGATTTTTGGAAAAGTTTCGATATCCATAGAAAACTTGAAATTCTCATTTGACCCGAATCCCCAAACTCCCAAATGAAAGTTCCACATGATGAAACACCATGAACATAGACCTAATCTCTGAGATCATAAAAAATATTAAGTTTTGACCTCTCAAATTGAGCACGAAAAACAAGGGGGTCTGAAAGGATCACAAAAAACATGAAAATCCCAAAACAAGCAAAACATTAAAACAAAAGGCCAAATAGATGCAAGGGGGCACCAAAAATCATAGCCTTCGATCTCATTTGAAAACTCCTGAAGATTTGACCCTCCAAATTGAGCGAGGGGAAATGACATTTTCAGAGGACATCAAAACTAGGAATGTCCTAATGTCCCTGAAAAACCCAAAAAATCCCAAAGATTGATACACATAGCCATCATCTTCAAGATCATATTGAAAAACCATGTTTTGACCCTCTAAATTGAGCTTGGGGAAATGGGGTTTTTAGAGGACATTAGAACCAAGAATGTCCTGATGTCCCAAGAAAATCCAAAAATCTCAAAGTGTTAGAATTTCAAAATGAAAGGGCCACTTGATGTTGGGTGACACACATAGCCACCATATTCGAGATAATATGAAAAAACCATGTTTAGACCCTCCAAATTGAGCAAGAGAAATGGGGTTTTCGGAGGACATTGGAACCAAGAATCTCCTGATGTCCCAAAAAACCCAGAAATATCAAAGTGCCAAAATTCCAGAACGAAAGGGCCACTTGATGTTAGGTGACACACATAGCCACCATCTCCAAGATCATCTAAAAAACCATGTTTTGACCCTCCAAATTGAGTAAGGGGAAATGGGGTTTTCAGAGGACATTGAAACCAGGAATCCAAAAATCAGAAAAATACAAGGAAAGCACAAAACTGAGGAATTCTATGGGAGTTTTTGGTGATGATAGGACATGGAAAAGGCATGGGGAAGGTAAAACAATGACCATAACACAAAATATACCAAGGAAAATCTAGTGAAGAGTTCTTAGATCTAATATCAATAATGGGTGAAAGATTTTTCAAACAACACAGAGGCATAAACTTGAGACTTTTGATTATTTTTGAGGCATCTGCCAACATTGGCTCTAGTTGGGGATGTGTGCCTCTTGTAGGCACAATGAGGATGTAGTTAACTCTAGGATGTAGACCAAAAGGAAAGAGCGAGGACCCAACCAAAACAAAGGGGAAGGACAACAACAACAGAAAACCCAAAAACCAAAACACACAAAAGGGAAAGGTATATACATAGGTACAAAGGATCACATATCATCAAGAGAAATAGTGCTTGAGGTGCTGGCCATGGACCGAAAGTTCCAAAAAGTCTCCATCCAAGCTCTCAAGGAAAAAAGTGCCTTGACTGCACTTGTCTGCAATCTGATAAGGGCCAACCCATAAGGCTTCAAATTTTCCATGCTTGCTCTTATCTTCAAACCTAGAATTCAACATGAGGACCAAGTCACCAACTAGGAAAATCCTTTGAATTGCCCTCTTTTCAAACAAATGCTTGACCCTCTATTGTTGCCCAACATATTTCTTTCATGTGCAGTTCTCCTAGGTTCATCAAGTTTAGTCAGCTTATGTATTCTTAAGGAAATGGAATCATCCTCATTTTCTTCAACTTCTTGTAACAACTTGTACACAAGTAGCTCAAGGCTAATTGGTATCTTAGATTCTACTCCATAAATCAAATCAAAGGGGCTCTTACCAATAGCCTTCTTGAAAGTTATCCTATCAACCCAAACAACAAGCTCAAGCTTATCATCCCACCTCTTCTTGTTTGATTCAAGTGTTTTTTGATGATATTCATGATGCTCTTGTTATTAGACTCAACCTGACCATTTCTTTATGGGTGATAGGGGGAAGAATGTGTTAAAACTATTCTATACTTAGAACATGTGTCAAGGAGATCATGGGACATTAAACACATTACATTGTCAACAATAATCCTTGTAGGCACACCACACATGGTGATGATATCGTTCATTAAGAAGTCAATCACTACCTTAGATGTTGCATTTTTGGTAGGTATTTCCTCCACACATTTTGTGAATTAATCAGTGGCTACAAGGATCCATTTGTATCCATTGTTGGATTTTCTACAATTTCAACAATAATTTCAAGACCCCACTATTGAAACAGAGCCGTAGTTGAAATGGGTGTGAGAGGGATTGCACCTACAAACCTCTGACAAGGATCACACTTCCTAACAAATTGGGCCACATCCTTGAATAATGTGGGACACCAGTACCCTACTCTAGTCACTATGTGGGTAGTGGTATTTGACATGAAATTCCAACCACACAATCCTTGATGACATTCATTTATGACCTTGATAGATTGCTCATGATCTAAACATTTTAGAAGCAATCCATCAAGGTTTCTCCACATAAGTTAGCCCTACACCAACACATACTTTTGGGATACCAACTTCAATGTTCTCTTTTGATGATCACTCAACCCTAGAGGGAAACTTAAGTTTTCCAAATAGAAAACTACATCTTTATACCAAGGGTCATTCTTCAAATAGCAAAGAAGGTATGTAGGATTGGAGGTTACCTGATGTATTTTCGTTGCATCCAAGTTTGTATCTACCATTAGCTTGGCAAGGTCTTGACCTCTAACTAGTTTGGTAGTCTGCACCTCCATGTCATACTCTTGGATCTTATTGATCCATCCACACCTTTTCCTAGATGCTTCCTTCTTAGCAAAGATATCCCTCACAGTTGTATGAGGTACATATGTAGTGATTTTGGCTCTTATGAGATAAGATCTAAAGTTCTTGATAGCCTTGACAAGAGCATATGCATGCTTATCCATGATGGAGTAATCTAACTCAACAGTCTACAATGACTTGCTAAAGAATGTAATAGGCTATGAGATATCCCTCAACATTTTTTTGGAGTAGCATTACAGCAATGGTGTAGAAAGAAGCAAAAGATAACAATTGAAAAGACTTGGAATAATCAAGACTAGCCAGTATCAGTGCCTTCTTAAGAGAATCCTTAATATCCATGAAGGAGTCAATTTATTCCTAATTCCACCCAGTTGACTGTCCATTCTTAAGAACCTTGGAGATTACCTTTTGTTATGTCAAAAAAATGCACCCTTGGGGGCTTTTTCCTATTAAGGTTTAGCTCCCAGGTCTTTAGATTGCATTTAGAGCATCTTACATGATAATTCAGACTCCCGATTAGAAAACCTTGGGCCTTGTGACAAATGGGACCTAAGGGGGACTATTTTGATGATCACTGAATAAAGACAAGGGGGTGGACAAGGGCGCTAGCGCCCTAGTCCAGCCCTATTTTGGGTCTTCCCTAAATTCAAATGTTGGGTTTGTGACCGTTATTTGGTTTCCAGGCCGACATCATAAGTTCTAATTATGAAATTCTTGGCGGGAACCTTTATAATTGCATATATAAGAATGTGTAGGTTATCATTTAGAAACTAGAAGATGATTGTGAACTTTATGCATACTTGAGATTTTCATGATATCATTGTGTTGCAAAGCATAGCATTGTTATTGTGTTTATTTTTGTAGGTTGGATTACATCTTCTCCTCATGGCATTGAAGAGCATCTTCCTTCCATGAGAGATTCATCATCAAGGTGACATATATTGTGCTTTATCATCATTATTATTTGGATTTTTACCTCTATCCCACAAGGATATGCACTTTCTCTGACAACGGTGTTTAGAAGACTTGAATATCTCTTTGGGACTTGACTAAGGCATGCCTCTAAACACCACAACCTCCTCCCAGACTCCTTATGATTACAGGTTGCAGGTATTGGATTTGGAGAAAGTGGAGTTGCAAAGAAGATAGGAGGACATTGAAGATTCAGGATCCAAAAAGAAGTAGACATTGTGCGAGAATTCGGGAGACAGGTGCTATCAACATTGTCCTCCGCATCTGAAGCTATAGAAATAAACTGGATAGTGATAATTAGGGTTTGCAGAGCTTCCAACATCTGATAGAAGATTCCTCAGTGGATTAGGGTGCCATCAACATTGTCCCCCGCATCTGAGTTGTTGGAAACCAAAGATACGATATAAATCAATGTCAGAAGGAGATCGAGATTCCAAAGAAAAACTTGTACATTGGACTTGGATGCCATCACCATTGTCTGCCGACATTTCCGTTCTTCAGACTACGAAAAATAGTGAGTTAAGGTTCTCTGCCCTTTGTCTTATTTTAATAGCATCAGTCGTAATTTGTAGATTTACTTATTGTTTGGCTTAAATTAGGGTTTCAAGAGCATAAGAGCATTAATTAGAGACATTGTGTGATAACTTTTGAATGTCCTAGCAAACCAAGTGGAAACCCAACCTGATAGGTGACTCTCCTCTCAAGTGGAGAAGCAACTTGGTTGAAAAGCCCTTGGAATGTTTAGTGGAAAGGAGAATTAAAACTAAAACCCCCTATACAAACCCTCAAAACCCTCTTTTTCCATATAAAACATTTTGATGAACCTGTGTTTTTGAACTTTTTGGCACCTTGTTGAGTGTTGTTTCATAGATTTACATTCATTCATTCTATTGCATTCAGAAAAAGTACAAAAAATGAATTTTTTAAAAAATCCAAAAAATTGCCATATTAGGCTTGCATTTTTGTAAAATTTGAACTAATTGGCATCTAATTTAAATTAATTTCTATTATTTGCATTAGATCTAGTACAAAATACAGAAATGCATCATTTACAATTCATTTGCATGCTTGATTTGTTAGAAATTGCTTGAAATCGTGCATTTTTCATGAAAACCTATTGTAGTCAAAATCTTGTTTCAGATTTTACTACCTTGTTAAAACACTCATTAGGTCTGATTTCTAATTATAGTGTTGCATTGTATTGGCCTTCTTGTGAAATTTCTTGTCTAGGGTTTGAAAACTTGCATTTTTTCACTAGATTTGGCCTTATCATCTTCTTAGACTTGCACTCCAAGCATGTTGTAATGGATTTTACTGTAATAATTGGTTGTTATTAGGGTTATTATCTGCTTCCCTTTCTCAATTTCCTTACAACACCCTTTCTTTCAGGCTTTTGCATTAAAATTTTGGGAAAATTTACATATTTTTGATATCTCTACACTAGGGTTTGATCTAGAGTGGCACTATAAGCGTGTTGTAATGGATTTTTGGCATTAGGTGTCTGTTATTACTGTTATAAGTTGCTTTCCATCATCATTTTCCTTGCAACACCCTTTTTCCTACTTGTTTGCATCATCAATTGGTAAAAACTCGAATATTTTGGCATATTTTCACTAGGTTTTGGCTTATCGACTCTCTAGAGTTGCATCACAAGCGTGTTGTGAAAGGAATTTTTACATTATTGGACTATTATTAAGCATATAATTTTCTTTCCCTCTTGAAAATATTCACAACACCTCTTCTTTCATTGGTTTGAATTGTGAAAAGTTGAAAAATCAAGCATTTTAGAGCATATTCGACAACACTTTTGCATTTTCCTTTTGCATAAGTTTTGGAGTATCTTGAAAATCTGATTTGACACTCCTTTGCAAACTTACAAATGGCTTCTTAGTATAATAATAATGCTAGGTTTGTTCCTAGGCCTCATTTGAAAAGAAGATCCCCTGAGCTTGAAATAACATTCACACCCCATGACAAAGAAATGGTAAATATAGAAGGGCCTCTTTATATCACGGTAAAGATAATGGAACAACCTGTGCATGGATCACTCATAGATCCTAATTGCATGACATATGTGGTCACAAAATATTTCCTCTTTAAACATGAAATGGTGCAAGAATCTTATGAACCGTCAGTTTTGAGAATTAAAACACATAATGGAGATTTAATGAAACCAATTGGCAAGATTACCCTAATGGTCTTGGTCTATGATAATGCTGTGGATTAGTCATTTGATATAATCCCTTTATCTGACCTCTTCCGTGTAAAACTTGGACATCCTTGGCTTAAAGCTATCGATGCTGTTCCTTCTACCATTCACAAATGTATAAAATTTCCTTTGCATGGAGAGATCCGTACTATCCGTCGTAATGATTATCAACCTCCGGCTAAGGACAAGAACTTTATTCTTGATTACTTTTGGCCAAAACTTGAGATAGATCTTGAGCCATGAAGAGATAAAACTTTCATAGAATACATAAAATACAAAGCAAAACAACTAGCTCGAGTGGCTAGGTCTCCTTTGCAACTAATAAGAGAAGAACAAGAAGCAAGTGTAAAACAAGATTATTATGGATTTGATGAAATTTTTGGCATGACAAATGTGGATAATGAAAGGTTCCATAACCCACCTCATCCATGGAGAGATGGAATTTATGCTAAGGTTCCTCCCCCGTCATCCTTATAGGGATTGGGAGGCTTTCATCGACAACAAAATATTCCACCAAGACCAATGAGATTTGAACATGGTGCTTCCTCCTCTACTGTGCAAACTATGGAAAAACATAACAATGATGAAATAAGCATTAGGATAAGAAGAAATAGACTAACAAAAGAAAGGATGAGAAGACAAGCTTACACCCAATGGATCACAAATGAACAAGAGAACATTCAAGCTAACATTGAAACAAATCAAGAAGAGCTTAATGATGAACAAGTTGAAAAAAAGAACAACAGTTGGGATTTGGTACATTACACACCACTTTCATCTAGCATTCAGGATTAGGAGGATGATGACCTCCTTGATGACGACTTCTAGCATGGACCTCTGTACAAGTAAGTATCTCTAACCCTTTACCTTTGTGTTGTGCTTCCCCCGTGATGTGTTATGTGTTGTTAGGCCTCCTAGGATGACCCTTGATTCTCTTCTAAGGTCAAGGATACTAGGCGACTGCCTCTGTCGTGACCTTCTTCTATTTGTATCATCATTCTTCTATATTGTATCTCCTTTGATTTCATTGTTGTGTGTTGTGTCTTACAGACATAGCATTGCGGTTGGTGACTTGGGGGCACCCTCCTACGGGACTATCCCTAAGGCACTTGCTCTCCTCTTTAATTTACTGTTTACCTTCCTCTAGTGTTTCCACCTAGCTAGCAGATGATGAAAAACATATTATACTGATGTGGACCTAGTGTCCCTTTTGTGAGTAATAAAAAAATGGACCTAGTCCATACATGACGACGGGGTTGTTACATATTATCCGACGCTTGGCTAGTGGAACCACTCCATGTGATTTCTCTATCTTGATGCTGATGTCAATGTTATCTTATCTTGCTAACAACACTTTAACAATACTGCTGCTCCACACACTTTGTCTTTTTCCTTGCATGGCTCTTTCATGTAGTTGATCATACGCGTTGTTCTTATCATGGTTATTTGGACACTAACACCTTTCTTGTAGGAAATTATTTTTGTGGGAACATTTGGCAATCGTAAAGTACATGTCACCTCTAGGGGGCATGGGCTTTGTGAGAGCTTGTGTTCCCTTGTGTGTTTTCTTCCTACCTTAACGTGCTTGATATCGGTACTTGATATCAACCACCTTAAGGTGGGTGCATATATAAGGTAAGCTGTCTACTTTAGATAATAGTAAAGCATGTTCAAACAATCTAAAAATCAATCACAATCATTTAAGCCCTCATCATGAGGTGGGGATATCACATACCTTTTCTATCTTAAGCCCTCATCACCAGGCGGAGATGGTGTATTTCTCGGAGAGATTACATTATCCTGTCATTTTCAAAAGTCCACATCGCAAGGCGGGGAGTAGTTTTGTGACTAACTCAACACTTAAGCATGTTTTCAGCAGTTGTTGTGGTGAAGCGTAATCATCAGTGTGTGCCTATAATGTTCCTGAGATGGTGATGAACCTAGCAATAGTTTCACTCTATCGCTTTTCTGCCATGTTTTCTTCGTGTCTTCCATGTGTATGTGTATGGCATGTTTGTTCTCAAAGTGCAAGACTGGTAGAGATGAGCTCCTCTACACTTTGGGATTTGTTTGGAGTGTTTGTTCTTGAGGTGCAAGATCGGTGGAGATGAGCTCCTCTACACCTTGGGATTTTGTTTGGCGTGTTTGTTCTCAAAAGGTGCAAGACCGGTGGCAATGAGCTCCTCTACACTCTTTTGGGATTTTTTTGTTTACTTTCCTTGTACTTGCATTTTGCATTTCATATGGGAAAATCAAAAAGAAAATAATCACTACATTCATTGTATTCTCTATGCTTTGCATGTCTTCAATGCTACATTCTCCATCTTTTGCATGACTGTAACTATCTTCTCCATGTTTTGCATGCTTGTTATTTTCTTCAATATGTTTGGCGTGTCTTTGTGCTTAGTGTGTTTGCTGTGTTTGTTGACCTTACTTTAATGCATGTATTGGCCTTGTGTTTATACATACATTAAAGTGGAGGCTAAATGTTATGTCAGAAAAATGCACCCTTGGGGGCTTTTTTCTATTAAGGTTTAGCTCTCGGGTCTGTAGATTGTATTTAGGGCATCTTGCATGATAATTCAGACTCCCGATGAGAAAATCATTGGACCTTGTGACAAATGGGACCTAAGGAGGACTATTTTGATGATCCTTGAACAAAGACAAGGGGGTGGACAAGGGTGTTAGCGCCCTAGTCTAGCCCTATTTTGGGTCTACCCTAAATTCAAATGTCGGGTATGTGACCGTTATTTGGTTTCCAGGCCGACATCATAAGTTTTAATTATGAAATTCTTGGCAGGAATATTTGTAGTTGCATATATAAGCATGTGTAGGTTATCGTTTAGAAACTAGAAGATGATTGTGAACTTTATGCATACTTGAGATTTTCATGATATCATTGTGTTGCAGAGCATAGCATTGTTATTGTGTTTGTTTTTGCAGGTTGGATTACATCTTCTCCTCATGGAATTGAAGAGAATCTTCCTTCCATGAGAGCTTCATCATCAAGGTGACATCTATTGTGCTTTATCATCATTATCATTAGGATTTTTACCTCTATCCCATAAGGATACACAATCTCTTTGACAACGGTGCTCGGAAGACTTGAATGTCTCTCTGGGGCTTGACTAAGGCAATACTCTAAAAACTACAACCCCCTCCCACATTCCTTGTGATTGCAGGTTACAGGTATCTAATTTGGAGAAAGTGGAGTTGCAGGGAAGATAGGAGGACATTAAAAATTTTGGATCTGAAAAGAAGCGGATATTGTGCAAGATTTCAGGACACGGGCACTATCAACATTGTCCTCCACATCCAAAGATACAAAAATAGACTAGACAGTGATAATCAGGGTTTGTAGAGCTACCAACATCTAGCAGAAGATTCCTCAGTGGACTAGGGTGCCATCAACATTGTCCCCCGCATCTGAGTTGTCAGAAACCAAAGATACAACAGAAATAAGTGTCGGAAGGAGATCGGTATTCCACAGAAAAACATGTACCTTGGACTTGGGCACCATCACCATTGTCCTTGACATTTCCATTCTCTGGACTGCAAAAAATAGTGAGTTAAGGTTTTCTGCCCTTTGTCTTATTTCAATAGCATCAGTCGTAATTTGCAGATTTACTTACTGTTTGGCTTAAATTAGGGTTTCAAGAGCATAAGAGCATTAATTAGAGACATTGTGTGATAAATTCTGAATGTCCCAGCAAACCAAGTGGAAACCCAACCTGATAGGTCACTCTCCTCTCGAGTGGAGAAGCAACTCGATTGAAAAGCCTTGGAATGTTTAGTGGAAAGGAGGATTCAAACTAAAACCCCCTATACAAACCCTAAAAACCCTCTTTTTTCATATAAAACATTTTGGTGAACCCATGTTTTTGAACTTTTTGGCACCTTGCTGAGTGTTGTTTCATAGATTTACATTCATTCATTCTATTGCATTAGAAAAAAGTACAAAAAAATGATTTTTTTTGAAAAATCCAAAAAATTGGCATATTAGACTTGCATTTTTGTAAAATTTGAACTAGTTGGAATCTAATTTAAATTAATTTCTGTTATTTACATTAGATCTAATACAAAATATAGAAATTCATCATTTACAATTCATTTGCATTGCATTTGCATGCTTTATTTGTTAGAAATTGCTTGAAATCATGCATTTTTAATGAAAACCTATTGTAGTCAAAATCTTGTTTCAGATTTTACTACCTTGTTAAAATGCTCATTAGGTTTAATTTCTAACTATAGTGTTGCATCGTATTGGCCTCCTTGTGAAATTTCATGTCTAGGGTTTGAAAACTTGCATTTTTCACTAGATTTGGCCTTATCATCTTGTTAGATTTGCACTTCAAGCGTGTTGTAAGGGATTTTGCTGTACTAATTGGCTGTTATTAGGGTTATTAGCTACTTCCCCTTATCAATTTCCTTACAACACCCTTTCTTTCAGGCTTTTGCATTAAAATTTTAGAAAAAATTGCATATTTTTGATATCTTTGCACTAGGGTTTGATCTAGAGTGGCACTATAAGGGTGTTGTAATAGAATTTTTGGCATTAGGTAGCTGTTATTATTGTTATAAGTTGCTTTCCATCATCATTTTCCTTACAACACCCTTTGTCCTACTTGTTTGCATCATCAATTGGTAAAAAATCACATATTTTGACATATTTTCACTATGTTTTGGCTTATTGACTCTCTAGAGTTGCATCACAAGCATGTTGTGAAAGGAATTTTTGCATTAGTGGACTATTATTAAGCATGTAATTTTCTTTCCCTATTGAAAATATTCACAACACCTTTTCTTTCATTGGTTTGCATTGTGAAAAGTTGAAAAATCAAGAATTTTAGAGCATATTCGAGAACACTTTTGCATTTGCCTTTTGCATAAGTTTTGGAAGATATTGAAAATATGATTTGACACTCTGAAAAATTACAAATGGCTTCTCAATATAATAATAATGCTAGGTTTGTTCCTAGGCCTTATTTGAAAAGAAGAGCCCCTGAGCTTGAAATAACATTCACACCCCATGACAAAGAAATGGTAAATACAAAAGGGCCTCTTTATATCACAGTAAAGATAATGGAACAACCTATGCACGGAACACTCATAGATCCTAAATGCATGACAAATGTGGTTAGAAATATTTCCTCCTTAAACATGAAATGGTGCAAGAATCTTATGAACCATCGGATTTGAGAATTAAAACACATAATGGAGCTATAATGAAACCAATTGGCAAGATTACCCTAATGGTCTTGGTCTATGATAAATCTGTGGATTAGTCATTTGATATAATCCCCTTATCCAACCTCTTCCATGTAAAACTTGGACATCCTTGGCTTAAAGATATGGATGTTGTTCCTTCTACCATTCACAAATGTATAAAATTTCCTTTGCATGGAGAGATCTGTACTGTTGATCATAATGATTATCAACCTCCTGCTAAGGACAAGAACTTTATTCTTGATTACTTTTGGCCGCAACCTAAGATAGATCCTAAGCCATGAAGAGATAGAACTTTCATAGAATACATAAAATATAAAACAAAACAACTAGCTCCAGTGGCTAGGTCCCCTTTGCAACTAATAAGAGAAGAACAAGAAGCAAGTGTAAAACAAGATTATTATGGCTTTGATGAAATTTTTGGCATGAAAAATGTGGATAACAAAAGGTTCCATAACTCACCTCATGCACAGAGAGATGGTATTTATGCTAAGGTCCCTCCTCTGTCATCCTTACAGGGATTGGGAGGCTTTCATCGACAACAAAATCTTCCACCAAGACCAATGAGATTTGAACATGGTGCTTCCTCCTCTACTATGCAAACTTTGAAAAACATAACAATGATGAAATAAGCAATAAGACAAGAAGAAATAGACTACAAAAAGAAAGGAGGAGGAGAAGACAAGATTATGCCCAATGAATCACAAATGAACAAGAGAATATTCAACCTAACATTGAAACAAATCAAGAAGAACTTAACGATGAACAAGTTGAAAACAAGAACAACATTTGGGCTTTGGTAAATTACACACTACTTTCATCTAGCATTCAGGATTGGGAGGATGATGACCTCCTTGATGACAACTTCTAGCATGGACCTTGTTGCAAGTATGGACCTAACCAGTGTTGTCATTGATGTTAACATACCCCTGTTGCATTAATGATAAGGATTGGATGAGTTGTGAGTTGAGGATATTGAGAAAATTAGTCTCAATCAGGAACAGTGAAGATCAGTGATGACAGTAAGGCAAAAGTCCAAGATAGGATGTGGATCAGAGGATACGGATTAAAGGGTTTGTATATATGTGTCTTAAGACAGTCCAATAAAGATTTCAGAAGTCCACATGAAGATCTGAATAAGTTATGGCCGCTCAAGTAGAACCGGTTCCGATAGATGTTCAGTGGTGACAGAGTAATACAGATAGGTCCGGTGAGATCTAGAAATGCATTGTCCTACTTTACAGATTTGAGGAAGTGTTCAGGAAGTCCTTGTGGAGTGTTATATAGATTGGTTCATGGTTTGACGATCCGGAAGCATGTATTCTTTTGTGACAGTAGTGACAGACTATGTTCTTGAGGTTTCAGATGAAGGAGAGATGATTTTTAGTAAACAGATGAAGTGCAGATGTTCTTGGTGAGTTAGAATATCTTGTGAAGGTCTTAGGATCGTGTCCAGCTAGTATTGGTGGTCCACATTGGAGTTGGAGCCCGCAATTGAAGAATAACCTCCAGATGATGATGTTCTTCCTGAGACTGGCCGACCGGATGAGTTACACAACTTGCAGATGTTCTTATGGATGTTTGCTGACTTAGATGATCAGTCCTAAGTTGATGACTTGTATAAATAAAGGGTTGCAAAGTCATTTCAAAGTTGTTCTTGTGTAGATGAGAGTGTGGTAGCAAGGAAGAGAGCGAAAAACAGAGTAGAAGTATTGGGCTTAAATGGAACTGATTCAAGCATGGTGAAGATGTTATTTTTCAGTTCAAGTAGGTGATACTTATTTCTTTGTAGATAGTGTGTCTCCTATAGGCAGTGGGCCTCTTGTGAGCAGTGTGCTCAGGCAGTGAGCCCTAATTGGCATGTGCCATTTATTCTTTCTATTCTTCTAATAGAGAATACAATCTTGGGTTAATCACCCCGTGGTTTTTCCCTTAACCAGATTTTCCACATCAAAATCTTGGTGTCTTATGTGTTGATGTGTTTCTGCTTCTGATTTATTTACATTACACTTCATGTTTGATATACTGCTAATTACTTAAAGGATTTAAGTGTGAAATTAAGAGAGGTTTTGGACAACTGATTCACCCCCCCTCTCAGTTGTGTGCCCTAAATCTAACAGACCTCTCTATAGGTAAGTATCTCTAACCCTTTTCTTCCATATTGTGCTTCCCCCATGATGTGTTATGTGTTGTTAGGCCTCCTAGGATGACCCTTGATTCTCTTGCAAGGTGAAGGATACTAGGAGATCGCCTCTATCGTGACCTTCTTCTATTTGTATCATCATTCTTCTATATTGCCTCTCCTCTGATTTCATTGTTGTGTGTTGTGTCTTATGGACATAGCATTGCGGTTGGTGACTTAGTGGAACCCTCCTACGTGACTATCCCTAAGGCACTTGTTCTCCTCTTTGATTTACTGTTTACCTTCCTCTAGTGTTTCCACCTAGCTGGCAGATGACGAAAAATATATTATACTGATGTGGACCTAGTGTCGCTTTCACAAGTAATAAAAAAAATAGACCTAGCCCATACATGACGACGGGGTTGTTACATATTATTTGACGCTTGGCTAGTGAAATCACTCCATGTGATTTCTCTATCTTGATGTTGATGTTGATGTTATCTTATCTTTCTAACAACACTTTAACAATACCATTACTTTGTGCACTTTGTCTTTTTCCTTGCATGTCTCTTTCATGTAGTTGATCATATGCATTGTTGCTTATCATGATTATTTGGACACTAACACCTTTTTTGCAAGAAATAGTGTTTGTGGGAACATTCGGCGATCGTAAAGTACATGTCACCTCTGGGGGGCATGGGCTTTGAAGGAGCTCGTGTTCCCTTGTGTGTTTTCTTCCTACCTTAACATGCTTGATATCGGTATGCGATATCAACCACCTTAAGGTGGGGGCATATATAAGGTAAGCTGTCTGCTTTAGATGATAGTAAAGTGTGTTTGAACAATCTAAAAATCAATCACAATCATTTAAGCCCTCATCGCGAGGTGGGGATATCACATCCCTTTTCTATCTTAAGCCCTCATCGTGAGGTGTGGAGCAGTTCTGTGACTAACTCAACCCTTAAGCATGTTTTCAGTGGTTGTTGTGGCGAAGCACAATCATTGGTGTGTGCCTGTAATGTGCCTGAGATGGTGATGAACCTAGGAATAGTTTCACTCCATTGCTTATTTGCCATGTTTTCTTCGTGTCTTCCATGTGTGTGTGTATGGCATGTTTATTCTCAAAGTGCATGACTGGTGGTGATGAGCTCCTCTACACTTTGGGATTTGTTTGGTGTGTTTGTTCTCAAGGTGTAAGACCGGTGGTGATGAGCTCCTCTACACCTTGGGATTTTGTTTGGCATGTCTGTTCTCAAAAGGTTCAAGACTGGTGGCGATGAGCTCCTCTACACTCTTTTGGGATTTGTTTTAGTTTTCTTTTACTTTCATTTTATATTTCATATGGGAGAATCAAAAAGAAAATAATCACTGCATTCGTTGTATTCTCTGTGCTTTGCATGTCTTCAATGTTGTATTCTCCATGTTTTGCGTGATTGTAACTGTCATCTCTGTGTTTTGCGTGCTTGTTATTGTCTTCAATATATTTGGCATGTCTTCTCCGTACTTGGCGTGTTTGCTGTGTTTGTTGACCTTACTTTAATGCATGTATTGGCCTTGTGTTTATACATACATTAAAGTGGGGGCTAAATGTTATGTCAGAAAAATGCACCCTTGGGGGCTTTTTCCTATTAAGGTTTAGCTCCTGGGTCTTTAGATTGCATTTAGAGCATCTTGCATGATAATTCAAACTCCCAATGAGAAAACCCTTGAGCCTTGTGACAAATGAGACCTAAGGGTGACTATTTTGATGATCCCTGAACAAAGACAAGTAGGCGGACAAGGGCGCTAGCACCCTAGTCCAGCCCTATTTTGGGTTTGCCCTAAATTCAAATGTCAGGTTTGTGACTGCTATTTGGTTTCTAGGCCGACATCATAAGTTTTAATTACGAAATTCTTAGCAGGAATCTTTGTAGTTGCATATATAAGCATGTGTAGGTTATCATTTAGAAACTAGAAGATGATTGTAAACTTTATGCATACTTGAGAGTTTCATGATATCATTGTGTTGTAGAGCATAACATTGTTATTGTGTTTGTTTTTGTAGGTTGGATTACATCTTCTC
Organism: Cunninghamia lanceolata; assembly: GCA_027924645.1. Taxonomy (NCBI): domain Eukaryota; kingdom Viridiplantae; phylum Streptophyta; class Pinopsida; order Cupressales; family Cupressaceae; genus Cunninghamia; species Cunninghamia lanceolata. The sequence goes on along the minus strand of BSBN01001410.1, from coordinate 4,055,927 downwards.
CTCATGGCATTGAAGAGAATCTTCCTTCCATGAGAGATTCATCATCAAGGTGACATCTATTGTGCTTTATCATCAGTATCATTTGGATTTTTGCCTCTATCCCACAAGGATACACACTCTCTCTAACAATGGTGTTTGGAAGACTTGCATGTCTCTTCGGGGCTTGACTGAGGCAAGCCTCTAAACACCACAACCCCCTCCCACACTCCTTATGATTACAAGTTACAGGTATCAGATATGGAGAAAGTGGAGTTGCAAGGAAGATAGGAGGACATTGAAGATTCAGGATTTGAAAAGAAGCAGACACTGTGTGAGATTTTGGGACACATGTGCTATCAACATTGTCCTCTACATCTGAAGCTACATAAATAGACTGGACAGTGATAATTAGGGTTTACAGAGCTTCCAACATTTGGCAGAAGATTCCTCAGTGGACTAGGGTGCCATCAACATTGTCCCCCGCATCTGAGTTGCCAGAAACCAAAGATATAGAAAAAATCTGTGTCGGAAGGAGATCAGGATTCCACAGAAAAATGTGTACCTTGGACTTGGGTGCCATCACCATTGTCCCTGACATTTCCATTCTCTGGACTGCAAAAATAGTGAGTTAAGGTACTCTACCCTTTATCTTATTTCAATAGCATCAGTCATAATTTGTAGATTTACTTACTGTTTGGCTTAAATTAGGGTTTCAAGAGAATAATAGCATTAATTAGAGACATTGTGTGATAACTTCTGAATGTCACAGCAAACCAAGTGGCAACCCAACCTGATAGGTGACTCTCCTCTAGAGTGGAGAAGCAACTCAGTTGAAAAGCGCTTGGAATATTTAGTGGAAAGGAGGATTCAAACTAAAACCCCCTATACAAACCCTCAAAACCCTCTTATCCATATAAAATACCCGTCTTCTGAACAAATTTAGGAACAAACCTTCCAACAAAAATAATTTTTTTGAAGAAGGACTGCATTGCCTTAATTATTTTAGGTTGAGGGATGAGGTCAATTGATTTGACTCTTTCTAGATTAATCCTCACACCATCCTTGGACATAATATGCCTCAAAAGGTTACCTTCTTCAACACCAAATATGCACTTCTTAGGATTTAGGGAAATCCCATATTCTAAGCATCTTTGGAAAATCAACTCCAAGTGTTTGCAATGGTCACGTCTATTCTTAGAAAAGTCTATTATATCATCTCGATACACTACCATGATCTCATTTATCAATCTAGCAAATGCAACATCTATTTCCCTCTGAAAGGTGGCTTCTGCATTCTTGAGTGTGAAATGCATCCTCACATACACAAATGTTCCCTAAGGGGTGGTGAAGGCAGTCTTATACTACTCAAAATCTTTGACCATTAGTTGATTATACCCTAAGAATCCATCCATAATTTACATTAACTTAGACCCTGTCACTTTCTACAACAAATGGTCCATATTGGGCAATGGGTAGTTTTCTTTTAGGGACTTAATATTCAAATTCCTGAATTCTACACAAAGCCTTATGTCCCCATTCTTCTTTCTTATGGACACCAAGTTTGAAACCCATTATGAATGCCTAATTACCTTGATTATACCACCCTCCTTCAATTTCATTAACTCCTTTTCCATTTGAGGGTCCAGTGTAGGATTAATAGGCCATTACTTTTGCTTAAATGGTTTTGCACCTAGTTCCAAAGGAATAGTATGTTGAAACAAATCTTCTCTATAGGTTTTCAATTCATCATATGACTATGCAAAATACTTCTTAAACTTATTCAATAGACTAATCAGTAATTGCTTCTCTATTGGCTTCAACCTCTTCCCAATGTAGATCATCTTTGGAGCCGATTCTATCCCCAGATTTACTCCTTCTACACCATCTTCATTGATTGGTTTGCTCCTTGTATTGTAGCAATCATTACTATCAAACATTTTTTCAATAGCTACAAGACCTCTTCGAATTGTATTGGTCTTGAGTTGAATGACCTCATTTCCAAATAAAGTCTCCTTTCCATCCTCTACCTCAAGCATTGGCTACCAATCAATCTATTGGTTTTCAAAATCACTTATGCCATTCAAAAAATCATAGATATTCCTGTCATCATTGAAAACTTGCCAGCTATATATAATATTAGGAATACTAGGCCTAGTGAGGACTTCAACACTATAAGTGCAACCTGAGGTGATGAAAAAGATGCATCAAATTTTGAGGCCATAACAAAAAGTGCATCAACTATGACATTTTCATTTCTATCTAGCCACTTGATACCAAAAGCATCAAAACACTCAATGCTATCCCATACAACATTCCTATACATTTTCAATCTTTTCTCTTTTGCTATATATGAGCCTCTAACCTGAGATACTATTAATTTAGAATCACCAAACACACTGAGACATTTAATTTCATACCTGGAAACAATATTGAACTTGAGAAATAGAGCCTCATATTCTACTATGTTATTGGTGCATCCAAAATTTAATCTGAAAGTGAACTTGTAAGATGTGTCATTTGAAGAGATTAAAATAATACCTGCGCCATTAACTTCTTGTGAATAGGCACCATCAAAATACATTTTACACACATCATTTCTCTTAAGGCAAGTGGGCTTCAGACATGAGGTTAGGTCAATACAATTGTTAACACTATCATCAAAGTTCCTAATTATGTTGTCATGCTCACTATCTTCATAGTGTATCTCATCCTTTGCCTTTTTTGGGTCCTCCACAATATGTAACATTTTCTTTTCTCTATGCAATTGAACATCTTCTCCATTGACCAATATGGTAGAATAAGGTAAGTCCATTTATATACTACCACCTATTGAAGTTTCCCATTTTCTTGATAGTAACATGCCCCACTTGGTTGGACAATCAACAATGATTATGTCCATCAAGAAACATTTACCAAGATATGCAACGAGTTTCACCTCTACACCATTGACAACTCTGATAACATTTACCTCCGTGGAATCCATTGCATAGCAATTGCCATAAGACCTGGAAACCTTGAAGCCCAACAAGTTCACGACTTCTATAGGAATCACATTACTTGATGCACCAGAATCCAACATGCAATTATGCACCAACCATCCCTTTACTAGTAATGAAGTATAAAAAGGATCAACCATTGTTGGATTAATTGCAAATATTGTACCAAGGTAGATCTTAGGTATCTCTTGAGTATTTGTTTCAACAATTGTATCCCCTATATAATTAGCCAAAGGATTACAACTAATGAAACTCTACAAAAATAGAAATAGGGGGGAAATCATCAAACGATAAAATATGTGAGTGCACAAAAATTCTCACTAAATTCAAAGATATTTTTACACCAAGCCTAAGAATGGACATGCAAAAAATTTTAGATAATGGATATCAAACAACTAGGTCAACAAAAAATGAAAATAATGCAATAAGAAGGTAATCCCCAAACCATTCAAAATTAGAGACCCTATACTTAGAGTCTACAATCTAATCATCAAAGACTAAAAATTCAAACCAAATTGAATAGGCCCATATGTACAGTCAAGGAAGATGTCAAAAATGACACTTACCTCTTGTGCACTATGGAAGTTGAAGAGTTTAGTATTTAGAAACTCTATAAAATCATAAAAGAATAAAATCCAAAAAAATCAAATAAACTCAAAAACCCATAAAAAGTATAAAACTCATGAAAATCTAAAAAACTATGCATTCTCATTCTATTCGCCATGCATTTGTTAGTATCTATGCTCTTTTTTATTTTTGTCTTAGCAAGGAGTCTTAATGTTGTCTAGTATAGGTCACTCCTAAACCTAAGAGATTCCCATTCATCATTATCCATTTTTCCCTTTGACATTCCCAACAAATTCAAATAAAGTCCATCTCTTACCTTTATACTCATCCTGGTCTTAACGATTCATGCTATCAAATCTAAGCAAACCAAGTATTCAAACCTACATTACCCAATATAAGCTTGCAAGTAGAACTTCCTAATCCTCCTTAGCGAGAGGGAAGTCCGATGGGGTAGCAAAAGATCTTGGTGGCACCCAACCCCTTAATCATCTTGGTCAAAAAACATTAGTGGGATCAAAATTCTTAAAATCAATAAAAAAAGAGAGTGCAAAAACAAGAGTCAAGAAAAATTACTACAAAAAATACAAAAGAAGAGAGAAAAAAAAATTACTACAAAAGAATAAAAAAATGAAAGAAAAAATAGAAAAAAATTAAAAGAGAGGATTGTTGATGTTCATCCTCTTGGGTGGATATAAATATAAGCTCGAAGCTTCGAGGGTGGCATCTATCAAATAAAATAAAAAAAGAGGTACAAAGCACACACACATACGAGTTGGGCAAAATTGAGAGTCTAGCTATCTTTTAAGGCCATCTTTTTCTTTGGAGCCTTTCCTTTACCCTAGGTCTAACTTATTGGCCATCTCTGATCCAAGTCTAGAAGGTGGTAATAAAATTTGTTGCTTTTCTGAGTTGAAAGTTGGTCAAAATATTTTTTCTAGATAAGAATCATTGTTTAGCCTTTTGCAAAGATGCATTTAGAAATTGTTCCATTTCCTTCCCACTTGATTCCCTAATAAAATTCCATCTGAAAGTTTAACTTAGGTCATCCTATACTAGGTCAACTCACAGTTCCCTAAGTCAAAAATATTACTTAAGAGTGATCAAAGTGTTTGTTCCACTTGCATACATTTCAAACATACAAAAACAATAAATATGTCATATCACTATGGCATCTAGTATCTAGCATCAAGTAAACATACTACTGTTATCCTATTTTGCCTTCTGGCCAAATAGTTTAAGGATTCATGAAATATCTAAGTGTTTCCCCCTTCCATCACAAAAATCTGATCTGAGAAAGCTTAAATGGAAGGATGTTTCCCTTTGGAATGCAAGAGAGAACCACCCAAAATGGTTGTCCTAAAAATCCTAAGTTTTCCTTGTGTTTTTTAGCCTTTTCAGAGTTTCGGAGTTCAAAATTTTCTCCTTTGCCATGCCAGCCTAGTTGCCTCTGAGCTCCGATCCTTTCCCTTTGTATAATTTGGCTAAGTGTTTCGGTGCTAGACTTTGGGGTTTCTCTCTTCTGCATTCTCTTTTGGAAGGCCGAAGGCTGGAGGTCTGCTTGCTGAGGCCCGATAAGTAAATGCTCTATGTATGTCGGAGGTCAGAGTTTAGAGTTCTCACCTTCCGTCTTCTTCATAAAAGGTGTAAGGTGGAAGGCCTGACAATCGAATCCTGATGGGCCACGTGGCATATTCTGGCTCATTTTTGTCATTCTGCGGAGATTATTTTATTAAGGCAAAAGGTGGTCACAAAACTGCGGAAAGCTGCCAGGTGGTAGTGACATCATCCTCGGGAAGGAAGGTTCGGGACTTGAGTTTTTCTTCTTTTCATTCAAATATTTCTAAGTGTTTTAGGGAGTTGGACTTTGGTCTCTTATTCTTCCCTCTTCCTTTCTTTGGAAGGCGGAAGGCGAAAGGCCCGAACCCTGAACTCCACCGAACCTTTGCAAAAGCGGCTAAGTCTTCAAACTTTTGGGGCTTAAACATTCTCTCTTCTTCCTTCTCTGGGAAGGTGAAGGGTAGAAGACCTAAGGCCCAAACTCCATCAATTTTAGTGTTCTAAGGTGTTGCAAAGGTGGAGGTTGAGTGCTTCTTCCTATGATCAGTGAAAGATGTAATGGTGAAGCCTCAACCTCTAAAGCTTGATGACTTCTCTTCTCTCAGACTTCGGAGGCTAGGGTTTCCTTCTTCATCTCTCCAAAGGCCCGATTGGTGGAAGACTGATCGGAGGAAGTCTGATATGTCAGAGTCTGACCCTTTTGCCTTCCTGGGCTATTTTCCAATGTTCCAAACATGACAGATTTCTTAGTGAATGGATTTCTTGCCCCCATGCCACTATTACTCTTTTGCATTGAATTTTAGGTACTCACGACATGGGTGGACCCCCTATTTCAGTAGATTTCTTGGACAAAGCCATGTGGGCACGCTCCAAGGATGCAGATGAAGTTATTACAACATGGACGACTATCATATACCGATATTAAGGCTTTGTCTAAACATCATGATAAGATAGAGAAGTCACTTTTAGTGATAATCATGTATATAATAATATTTAATAAACATATATAATATTATTAATATATAATAATATTAAAGAATATAATATATTTATTGTATTTACAAAATAATAAATATAAATACAAATATAATATATATTATATAAAAATAAATATATAATATATAATATATAATATGTAAATATAATAATAAATATATTATAAACATAAATATAAATTATACTCTATAAACTAAGACTTTTCAAAATACTATATGGCAGTGAATAAAGAGTACAAAGTAAAGTAATGTAATATTAAGAATTAGAGAAAAGTCATTGTCAAGTATTGATTATTAGATCTTTTAAAAAGCTACTATTTATTAGTAGGCATCGGATAACAAGTTAAGGGCTATCAATGCAAAGTCAGTGCTCCATACAAAGAGGGAACACCAATTAGGTTTAGCAAACATTATATTCTAATAAATATATTATGACTAGTGATTAAGGATCAACGATATTAAAAGCTTGGGGCAGTGCTAAGATAAATGCATGATAAAGAGGTTGTATTAATCAAAGGCAACGATTCAATAAACATTAGTTGCGATCTAATGACAAATGCTAAATAAAAATAGTCACATCTCCTTGAAGGGTCATGACCGATAGCCAGCAAACATATAAGTATTGATCGATGGGTGGATAAGAAGCATCAGCAACAAATCAGAACAAAAATACCATAAAGCAAGCATGTGAATTTCAATCAGCAATCTAGCCATCAAGCAATTGGAATATGAATCATTCATCATAAAACAATCTATTTTCAATCAACATCTCTTCAAGCAATCAATATCATATCAACCATGTTGCAGTAGTCAAGGGCAGGAATAATATATATATCAGATTTAATATATAGAGGTAGCAATCTGCCATATGGATATCCATCCATAGCGGTGGAAATACTCTTCATTTATATAGTTCCTATAAGGAACATCATTGCATAAAAGAATTTTGATTTGATAGCAGCCTTGTGAGAAATCAAGGCAGTCATCATCATTTGTGATCCATAGGATCACTTGTACATCCTTAAGGAGAGCAAATCTATGAATCAATATGATATTTCTATATATATATATATATATATATATATACACTTAGTCTTGCCCATGATATACGAGGCACGTTGCGTGTCTTTCCACGTCATTAATCTTTGTCTATTGCCCCTATGAGGATGTTTGGGTTGTTAGGGAAGGGTGGTTTATTATTATTATTATTAATAAGTCTTACACGATAGGTGACTCTCAAGTGGTGAAGAATTATTGGGTGAGCATGAAACCCTTGAGCCAAGTGGTGAAGAATTGCCAGGTGAGCATGAAACCCTTGGGCCTATGGCAATGAAGATTAGTTTGTTATTAATGTCTTACACGGTAGGTGACTCTCAAGTGGTGAAGTATTGTCAGGTGAGCATGAAACCCTTGAGTCAAGTGGTGAAGTATTTTTAGGTGAGCATGAAAGCCTTGGGCCTATGGCAATGGAGCATTGTTATCTAGTGCCTTAACGAGTATATTCCCTACCTCCACTAGGGTAAATAATTAGGTTAGATTAACGACCAGGCATGACGATCGCCATTCCCAAAGTATATCATGAGGCCTAAATATGGTAAAAGTATAGGTATGAAGAAATACATTTGGATATATGTACTTATTCATTATTATTGATTATGGTCATGATGTTGCTAACCCTAATGATTATGAAGAATATATGTCTTTGTATATGTCTTTGATTGCAGGATTTGGATATATATATGCATAGGTAACATTACATTCTTGTTCATTGTTATTGATTTCATTATTAAATTGATCTATAATAGTACTAATGTCCCTTTCTACAAGTTATTTTTGTGTACAGGTTAAGAAATTAAGAATATCCTAAAAGGGGACATTACAACAATGTTCCTTCTTGTTGACTTCTCATTCCGCATTCATGGTTGTTATAGTACGATTGTAAATGCTATATATGCATGATTCAAAGATGTATTTCAGGTTGGTTAGCTATTCTTTTGGGTTGTTACACTAGGCATCATATTTGTTATTTTCAGACATTGTAATGCACCTACAAAACCAACTAGATGTGATACATTGTAATCTTTTTTAGAGCCTTTGATGTCTCTAGTTGATTGCTCACCAATGAATGTAGATGATTATTTTGTGTCTATTTCTTTGTAACAAGTTATCTTCTTTTATAACAGCTATTTAGCCTTCATGATCAATACAATCACTGATATATTCCCTCTCTTATGATTTTGTTCTGTGTTTACTTAAAACCTATTAGCTTATTCTATGGATAAAATGATCCCTCTTGTAGTTATAGATTTCTAATTCGAACCTCTGCCAAATCTGTAAGTCCATGTGAGTTCCTTTCAGTATTTGAGGTCATTGTTGTGTTATGTTGGTTGCATCTAAACACCCTAAATTTTGGTGTATCACTTCTCTTTTCAATTTCAGTTTCCTTCTCTCCTTTTTTCCCTGGTGATCATTAGTGTAGGTTTAGTCTATTTTTCAAAGCCTGAAGCTCAGAAAGAGGAACCAACCTTCTCTGGAGATTTAGTTGCAATTGCAAAGGTCTCACACCTTGAGACCAATCCCATGTTACTCTGAGATTGTTGGAATTATCAAAGCTCCAACAAAAGGGTGCAATTTCAGGTGATAATAGTTTCTGGCATGCCCAGTAGGACTCTCTGCTCTAAGTAATAGCTAGACTGAGAAATTTTGGTGCTTTTCTTAGTTCATTCATTGTTGTGGAGGCATTCAACAAATCATGTATAGGATCATATGTAACAACCATAGGAGGTTTAAAAGTAACCTTAAGAATAATTCATCAGTATCATAGAGAATCAAGGACATTCAAACTATTATACTAGCACATGTTGGTTATGCTAAATAATTTCATTACAAGGGGCAATAATCTATGGACATAATAGTCTATGAGAGTGATATTAGGGACTCTTTAAAACCAAAATAAGTCTTAAAACTACTCTTAAATGTATCAAAGTAAAAAATAAGCTCTTTCTAATATAGAAATTAGTATGTACAAAATGCTAGAAAGCAAAATATTAAGAAAATGTGAACATCAAAATGTTTTTCAATACAAATGCACACTAAAAATTATACTTTACATCTATGATGCCATGGTATATAACCTCATTCACAGTCTTGTATACTCAAAAGCATGCATTATAATTAAAGAAACATGATTTTTAATAAAATAATTCTAAAAATAGAAAAAACAAGAACACTAGGATAAAAATTGTCATAACTGTCCCATATGGAAGTTTACATGCTAGTCAAGCATTCCTAAGAGGTCATCTCTTACCTTTAGAGTATCCAATATTGCTTTATGATCAACATTACTAATTGTCCATAGTTTTTTGTTTTGGTTTTGCATGATGCTTTAGTAACCTAATATTTGTTGCTACAACTAGGTGCGAATGCATGAATATGGTTTTGTGCTTCTCAAAGTCTTCAAATGTAGATATGCCATTCTTTCTAATCATATATGTTTGTAACCAACTCCTAGCAATAAAAACTAATCTTGTCAGATATGTGAACCCATCATCATCTGTCATAGCTCATGTTGGCTTTTGTTTTCCCTATGTACATCGTGCCAACCAATAGTTTGATATCTCTCCATTTCCATGTGGTGCAACAACTACATAAACACATGACCTAGTTGTACAAGGTCTGAAAGATGTTCATAATCAACTGAGCTCTCCATGTCATTGAGTAAAGATGAATGACCTTGAAATAAAGGGGTTAAATATTTTGGAATCTATGCATCTACCCACTCACTTGACTCACAATGGTCCTAATCACATTTAATACAAATCTAACAAAAACTTGAGCTAATTCTCATGTCCAAATAGTCCATGCATTTGTATCTGAGCTTCAAAATGAATGCATATTTAATGATTTATTGATTCTCTGACAATCCAATTTATCTCACGTTATCCCCTCATCAACCAACCAAAAGAACCTGTGCACTTCTGAATCAAGAGCCACTCCTTGTGACAATCATAGTTACACTACTTAACAATATAATCTGCACCATTGAATGTAGAAGGTCACCTCTAATATTTAGTTTTTATTTAATAGAGCTCTCTTCACGCATTCACCCACTCCATCATGTTCTCCTTTTCCATGCCCAACTTCAAATAAATTCCAAATATGATGTATACCCTTCTCTGCATGGATTCTACTCAACCAATAGAACATACGAGCATTCTTGAATTAGCCAGTGTAGATATCTAACCAAATGAGATGTTGATCCATTCTAATAGCTTTTTCTTGCAAGAACCCATAAAATTGTTGAAAATAATATTACACATACTCTAATTAATGAGATCAATCAACACTCATGTAAAAATGGTATTCTCTGACAATCTTTCTATTCTCTTCTATACTCTCAAGGGCATGTCTATATGTGATGTGAACAAAAATAGCAATCTGAATAGAATTGTAGTACTGGGATCACACTTCATTTTGTGGTTACAATGTACAGTTTTCTGCAAAATTGACTACATGGATAATAGTTCCAATCGGGAAGTCTTTATACATTCTAAATTTTTGATCTAACCATCGAGACCTATGGTTGTGTCTGGCATACTTGTAATTTTTTTTTCTTAAAATCAATAATAAAATTAGCAATACTTACTTCTCTTGTAGTCAACTCATATCTAGAACCTTCACCTTCACTTTTCAAATTGTATTTCACTATCTCATATCTCTTTTCTCAACCATTTGCTTTCCAAAATCATGCTCATTACCCTCATAAATACATGATATAAACTTTGATAACCCACCAAATTGTAAACACTTTTCATTTAAACAATCATTCTTGTAGAAAATGCAACCATCATATCTAATACATAAAAATAAATCCAATACGTCCCTAGATAACTTTGGTAGTTGAATTGCACCACTCTTGTAACATTTTGTTAGTGTGCAAAGTAGAATGAATATTGCATAATAACTCATGATACATAGAAAACTCTACATGGTATTTTCAACAACATGTATTACAAATTTTAACAGGCACACAATAAAATGGCTTACAAGATTCAAATGATCTTTGTGAGATTTTCATACCTAGGTATGTTTCACAAAATTGTTTGACTACATTCCAAATAATGTTTAGGATGTGGTGTGCGGTCTTCATCCCAATTGTTAACTTTAAAACATCTTTTACATTGGGTGATACCCTAGAGTTAGTGTGCCAAAATCATTCAATTTCATCCTTTGTGCTATTGATTAGATTCTTATCAACTCATGGAAGCCTACCACTAAAAGCCCAAGATCATTTCCAAGAGGACTATCTAGTCTTGATCTTAATGCTAGTGCTTTTGACAATGTTTTACGATTCAAGCTTAAGTCAACACAAGTTTGCCTTATTAATTGAGCCTTTCTTAATTGCTTTCTCACTATTGAGGTTGTTATTACTCTACGAGTAGCTCTTTTATCTTTCTCCTTACTAGTCTTTCCAATAGAATTGAGTGCATTGAAAAGGCTTCTAACAATAATTTTATTTCGATCAGACACTTTGTTTACCTGAATCATTAATTTCTTTAGTAAAGGTCTCATTTTGTACATCTTTAGTAATTGGATAAAAAGTTGACATTATCTAGTTATTTTTTTATTCCCAAAGTATTCATTGAAAAGTTTTGATGCCCACAACCAAACCATTTGTGACGATGTTCTCAAAATCAGCTACGCTCATTTTTGTAGACAACTCCTACGAAACTTGTCCGTTTCGTAATCTACACTCTAAGTTCGCAAATTGAGACAAGATTCTTTTGGTCCCGTGCGAAGTTGTTTGACATCCTAAACTAGTTTGTGATATTCCCTCGAATCGATTCCTCGATATTTGTGCAAATCGATTAAGTCGTAAACTGATCAAAATGTCAATTTTGATCATTTTTCAGGTGCTAGTAAAATTTTGAGTCTTCATATGTAAAGTCGGCCAAATTCACTGCTATTACATGTATTTTTGTTTACTTATGCAATGTCGGTAAACATTACCGACTTTACATATCTTTTTGTTTACTTATGTTATGGCGGCACTTTTTACCGCTTTTACATGGTTTTCCTTTTCCACATGCCTGAGCAGCACTTTTCACCGCCATTACATATTCTCGCTAAAAAGACATGTGCATGGTCGGCAGTTTTTCCCGCTTTTGTATTTTGTGAAGCATGTGTCAGGTTGGCCGAAATCGCCGCCTGAGAAAGATCTATGAGATCTTGAACTTTGAGTGGCATTAATGGCTATTCATGCGAAATATTAAGGTCTTGTTTTCAAGTTTTTAAATGTCTTTTCATTGTTTCTTTTGTCATTTCTTTTCTTACTTCCTAGTTAGTCATTGGACTTTCCTCGCACCATTCGACTGTGTCATTTTAGATTCTACCGAATTCACCGTCATCAAGCTTAGGGTTTTCAAACTTGACAGGTAAGTCTTTTCAACCGCTTTCATTTTCTTTTTAGGGTTTTTGTTAGTGTAATTGTTTAAATGGATTTATTAGTTTGGATTCGTTAAAAAACTTTTGTAGGATGTTGTGTTCCTATTTGTTATGGTCATCTTTGTCTTGATCTTGGTTCGTTCTTCAAACATGCGTTAACTATGTCTTCAAATAGGTCTTATCACTCTATGCCCTAGATTGTAAATAGATAATTGCAAATAGCAAAAATCACCGATTTATCTTTATGTCCTAGGTTTTATACCAACATGGGTTGTCGGTGGTTTTTACCGATCAAGCATCAAAACTAACTCATAGCCCTTGTATGTGTATTGCAGTATCGGCTGTATTAGCTGCTTTAACATGTTTCCTGTTGTGAATGAGTTAAAAGTAGAGTCGGCAAAAATTGCCGCTTAAACCTTTAAAGACTTATCGAAACGCAAGGTGTATGGGTGGCAAAATTCGTCGCCCTTACATGAAAACCTTGCAATTCGTATCATCTGCAGGATTGACATTTTTAACCACTCAGACATTTGTGAATTCCCCATATGCAATGTCAACATTTTTTTCTGATCAAACATCCAACTTGCAATCTCATTACCATATGCATTGTCGGCATTTTCTACCGTCGATGTACATCAAACTTGCAAATTCCTAGAACATGCGATAGTGGCGAATTTTGCCGCTGATGCAAGTACACAATATCCCTCATATGCAAGGGTGGCAAATTTTGCTGCCCATGCAAACACTCTCCCAAATTTTCCTAACTCTAGGAAATTTTCAATTTTATTTTTTCGAGCCCGCTTTCCTCTGATTTTTAGCCTGCTCGCACTCTAGTCCTTTCAAGCGCGTCTCCATAATCGTGATCATCGACATGTAATTTTCCCAGATTACCAGTTTTTCCCCTAATTGCATGATCATGACTTTTTTATTGCAGTTTCTTCTGTGGATCTTCTTTCTTCATCAACATCCTTCTGGGGATAGCTCGTTCAGATGACTGAGTTGTCTCTGAAGAAGTCAAAGGCAATGAAGTACAAATATCAAGGTGTTTTTACAATCACCTCAGTTACTTCTAATGTCGATGACATTAGAGATACAAAGATTGGCCATGTGGATATGGCTGAGTTTGTGGAAAGAACCAAGTCAAGCAATCCCAACTCTGCAATGAAGAAGATAATTGACAGTAACATTCATTTGGTATCTTCTTTCCCGGTGGCAGCTCACAACACATAATTTGTCCTTCAGTGTGCTCAATTCTATAATAGAGATACTAGGGCTGTGATGGACGCTAGTGGCAATGTAATCATCAGACTAGATCATGAATTCATTGATAAGGTGTTTATGTGCCCTCATGCTACTGAAGTGTTAAAGATTGATTTTGTTGAAGCACAGAAAGAGTATGACAAAAATCCTGAGAAGGCAAAGAAGGCAATCAACAATAAATGGTTGAAGACTGCAAGGTCAAATTTGTCAAGGTGGCCACGTAGTTTTCCTAGAAGTGACTTTGTAGAAGAAGTTGGTGATCTAATAACTCTTCTCAGTAGGATAAGAGGTTTGTCCTCTTCCTCACTATTTCATGAATGGATGTATCCTTTCATCAAGGTGATACTCCAAGGCAAACAAACCATCTTTTGGGGAGAGCAAATCAGCAATACTTTGCACGAACAATTGATAAAGGTACCCACTACCTTTAAATTCTACATGACCTCTTATATGGTGTATATAGCGGCTTCTATGAGGATCTTTCCAGGTCTAACATCAGAAGGAGATAGGAGGGTAATCCTTGTGTATCAATACTATTCTCAGTTAACATTGAAGGGTTCTATTCATCATTTCAGGAGAGTAAATGATGCTTTCTTTGCAGTATTTTTGTGTCTTTTTGATCCTCAACTAGAACAAAGAAGAGTGTTAGATGAGGCTTGGACAGTGGTAAATGATTTTGGGTGCATGTTCTTACAGTTCTCTACTTTCTCATACCAAAGGGGTTGGCTTTTTCCAAGGTCATCCTTATATGCTTCCAAGACTCCCCTCAGACAAACTGGTCTTAATGGAGTTATGCAGACAAATGATCGTCGTACATAATAAACAAATGGAACTCAAGAAGCCTGGTTTCAGGTTCCCAGTTGAAATTGACAAATATTCAGTGTTGACTGTTGCAAAGGCAAGGGCCATGGAAACTGAGATGCAACTTGTAACAATGAAGTAATTCAAGAGAAGGCCAAAGTTTGACTACAGGGGTGTGAAAGACAAAATCAAGAGGAAAATGCAATTCCATGAACCTATGGTGGAAGATGTTTGGGTAGATTTGAGAACACAAGAAGATGTCAGGAAATTGGACTATAGTCGGTTATCTCTTGAGCAGATAGAATATCTCAGGCTTGCTGATATTCTCGAGGATCTAGTGGATGAGGAAGGGTTGGTTGATGACAGATACAATACTGAACAGGTTGCAAACACTCCTCTCCCTCCAATCCAATGGTCTCAAAAAGAGCTGACTTCTTTGAGGAAAAGATTTGAGCCTATATTGGCAAACACCAATAATTGGCTAGCAAACAAGGGAATTGCTTTGAAAGAATTCCTCACAGGATCAGAGACTAAGATTCAAGAGCAAACAGGAAAAAAGGTGGAGAACAGGACAAAGAACAAAAGTGATGTTCCCTTTTCTTCCAAGCCACATAAGCCTAAGATCAGATTTGTGACGAAGAAGTCAAAAGCTATGGAGAAAGAACCTGAAATAGTAGACATGGAAGTTGAGAAATAGAGCACTGAAGAACTAGCTACAGAAGAGATGGAGATTGAAGATAGGCCTATAGATCAACAAGAGGAGGAAGCTTTGTCTCCACAGGAAAATGTGCCACAAGAAATGAGAGTCTCTTCTCCCTTGCCTGATACACCTACTGCAGTTCCTTTGTCTGCTTCCCCCATTGATATTCCCTCTTCTGAATCTCCTCCCCCTTCCAATACTATTTTTGACAGTCCTCAAAATACCTTTGAAGATGTTCTTCATTCTTCAGAGTCAATTCCTAGATTGTCTTCTTCATCTTTCGATATTGGAGATGCTTCTATTTTTGATCACTTTGTGATGAACACTGAACTCGTTTCTAATGTGAATGTAACAATAGGTGCAATTTTTACTAACACTCCACCTATTGTTTCCACTACCAGTGCAAGTACAGTTTCGGTGGCGCCCACAATGGAGACAGACCCTAATGTAAGTACTTCTGTGCTTCCACCTTGGTTGTCATCTTATACACCAAAAAGGAAGAAACAAGCCATCTCCCCAGATGACTTTGATTTTAGTAAGCTGGTGCCTGCAAAAGACAAGACCCCTAAGAAGACAAAGATTCTTTCAAGAATGCTTGGGGACAAGGGACACAAATTTTTGGAGATTGCAAGACCTCCACAGGATGCCACCATGGAGAATTTTGATATGAATGATTACTCTATCTCTAGAGTTGAATTGGGCAAGATAACTCATGAAAGTGCCAAGAATGATATGCAGTTAGCCATGGACATCCTGATTCAAAAATTTGACAGGGAGAAAGAAATGAAAGATCAGTACAAAGTGATGGTGGAACAGTTGACTGCAGTGGTAAGGAAAATCACTCTAAATTCAGAAGCAATAACTCCTGAAGCCATTTCTGTAGAAGACCCCATCATTCAAAAAGCAGAGAAGACTCATCTCAAAGGAAAAATACTTGAAGAGTACTTAGATAGGATGCGTGCACAAGGAGTTTCCCTACTTACAGAGCTATCTGAGAAGACAGATAAAATGAGGAAAATAAGAACAGAACTTGATGATCTCATTGATGTTGTTTCTCAAGATATTGAGCACATATAAAAGAATCATGATAAATGGGTGGAGATGAGAAAACTAAAAATAAGCACTCTAATATCAATTGGTGCCATTCCTAATAGGGATTCTTATATAGAAACTAAAGAGGCATTGACATATAGGAGCCGTGTGCTTAAAGATTTGATCGATGACCTTGAAACTACAAAGAAACTCAGTGAACAATATGATGTCAGTCTTTTGCATAAATTGGAGGAGTTGCCTTGCAAGCTTGTGTCATAGGATAACCAATTTCTCTCTGTAGAAGAAATGGTTCAGGAATTTGAAGATATGTTCCAGAAAGAGTTTGAAGATAAAACATTTTCAGTGGCCTCTGTGGACAATATTCTGGACAATTAGTTAACTTTGGATAATCTGAAAACCAAGTTAACTAGTCATGCGAAATTAGTCACCACAGTAAGAGATGCCATAGTTAGAGCCAAGATGATTTTCAGGAACACTGTTAGTCCAGACAGTATCAGAATGCAAGCAACTTTCACTATGTATGATGTCCACATGAAGAAAGATGGCGATACAAATTGAAGCAGTTTTTTCCCTTAGTTTATTTTCCATATTTTAGATGCACTTTTGTAACAACTTTGGACATATTTACATGCACTTTTTCCATATGTAATTACATGTAAAAACATAGGAAGTCCCAGTTCAATAAGAATTATTTTTGAATAAGTCAAAGTAGTTAGGTTTTTTCCTAAATTTTCTCAAGGCCTCTCCCTATAAATAAAGAGGGCCTCTATTGTAATTATCTATCTTTTAGTTATTGAAGCAAAACATTGCCAAAATTGAAGAGCATTTTGAGACTTTGCGTTCAAATTGTAAATCAAATTTTATCAAGTGAATAAGAAAGCAAGTGATCATTCAAACTTTGTGTTGAAATAACTTGTGGCATATTGGAAATTATTCTTATGTCCTTTTCCTAATACTATCTTATCTGTTTGATCAAATAGTTGTGTGAGTGAGAATAATTTGGGAGATGTTCTAAAGTTGATTGTGGAAACTTTGTGCTACAACAATTATCTTTAGTTTGTGATTTAGTGTTTTGAAGTAAAAGATATTGGAAAGGCTTTGAACTACTATTATCTTTTGTGATCATTTATTTTTTCATAGTTTTCGGTGAAGACTTTGGGCTACACCTCATTCTACTTGTTTTTATGTTATAAATCAGCAAAAGAAGCAACGATAGACTTTGTGCTCTCGGGAGTTTCTTGGTTATTCAGTTTGTATCAAGGAAGTGCTCTTTTATTTTGTAAACATCATTTCTGAAAAAAGAGAAATGGATGATATGGTCTCACCCCTGAATTAGTATTTAGCTTAAAGTAATTTGTGAAAGTTAATAGGGAACCTCCCCTTGATGAGAGGAGAGATTTATCTCATTACATTGTGGTCGATATAACCATTTTGCCTTCAGTTAGTTGAAGACAAAATATTCACCCAACAGATGACCTCTTGCCTTCAAGTTTTTCCAATATTTTCTCATCAATTTCAAGTAACCATTTTGGGGCTCTTGGATTTTTCACAATTTTATCATGCTCATTCTGTTCTTGAAAAATGTCCTCTCTTTTTATGTAATTTGGAGATGCATTGATTTTCATTATTTTATCGATGTTATCAACCTCATCAATGTTATCAACAATTGGATTATGGAGTGCAAGTTCAACATCATGAGGTTCATATCAACAATATTCAAGAAAATGTCTATGTCTTTCTCCTTCTTTGTCCATTATATTACTCTTGTCAATAGGTGTTTCATAACATTTTGCAATATTTTCATTTGCAGTATCATGGTCAATTTCATTCTTATCTAATATTTCATTATATTCAACATTAACACCTTCAATTTGCATGTCATTAGATGGTAAAGAAGAAGCTTCACCTTGATGAGCATCCACCAAACCTTGTCTTCCAATCCTCTTCCTAGCTTTATCCTTTTCCCTAATTGCTTCAATTTTCCTCTAATGTAACTTTCCTCCTTTTTTCTTTACAACAACTATTTCTCCCCATTAGGAGAACAAAAATATCACCCTAATGATTGAAACAATCAAATTTTGTGTCCAAAAGTGTAGAAAAGTGGTTTTTTGACTGTAACATGCAGAGATCATGGGTTTCTCAACAACAAAGGGTCTGTGGGCGCTGTTGTCAGGCCCAACAATATTCTTTTTTCTTTTTTGTCTTTTAGGTAACGGATATCCATTCCCAAAATGGATATCCATTACCTAAATCAAAATTCTTTGGGCAACAAATATCTAGGTAACAGAAATCCATTCTACAAAATAGATATCCGTTATACAAAATGGATATTTGTTACCTATGTTATTAAATTCATGCAAATTATAAGAAGTCAAAGAGATTTAAATTGAGAAGTAACTTGGTGGGCCTTTTCGACAAGATGAGGACCCAAGGATTGATTGCCAAAGGTAGAGTTATAGTTCCTATATTAGACTTTAGAGAGACTTTGGGAGAAACTAGATGAAAAAGGGAAGAGAAGGGAGGAGTTGATGAAGTCATTAGGAGGCATGGCCCTTTGAATTAATCACTTAGTAAAGAAAATGGGAGTTCACATGGATTAGAAATCAATTTGCAATAAGGGTATTTAGTAGAAAGAGGAGCCAAAGAGTAAGGTGCTTTATGAAGGTAATAATGATGTATATTTTGTGCTTATAGATTTTTGGTGACACAACCAACATTAGGTAAAGAGAAGGAATAGTTTCCCTATAAGAAATAGGGATTGTTCCATGGAACAATGGAGTTGTGGCTAGATAACACTCTGAATAGTTGGAGAGTGAGATTTCATGAATGGAGTGTGATTGATTAAGGAAAGATATTGGTTTGATGTTGACGTGAAAAATTTAAAAATGATTAAATTAAGTAGATTAATGACATGCTCTTTAGAATAATGACCTAATAGGGTTTAGATTTTAAGGCTCAAAGATCAATAAGAAATAAGGTGGTGAACAAAACCAAAGGACTTATGTATGGTTGAAAGAAGAGGATGTGATCTTCATTAAGGATTAGGAGTTAGAAGTGATACCTGAAGAAGGAGATACATTGGAGGATTGTGATCTCTAGATTGCTCCCATATAAGGAGGAACTAAGTTGAAGGAATAACTTTCCATGGAATGTGTCTATGGAATGCCATAGCCTTAGAAAGACAATAGTTATAACTTCATAGTTGAAAACACATTTGTGAGAATGTGATAAGAGTTGAGTGGAGACTCTAGGATTGTAGATATGCTTTTGAAAAAAGTAGACAAGTTACATGAGTTGTCATAGTGTGTCATCTCAAGTGAAGATACTAAGTTCTTGTGCCATGGTTAACATATATTGAGGAGTGAACATGCATATTGTGGTAGTAGCTTAGTGTAAACTAAAATTCCAGAGGATGGATCTAGAAGAACACCATTCCAGATGACTATTCGAGGCATTGCCAAGGGTGTTGATGACACACTAGAGATTTCAAGTGGCAAAGGCACTAGTGTAACCTATGAAATTTTTATAGGGATCATATATAATATCATGTACAATACACATATCAAAGAATGCATCAAGATACTTGGTATGGGTATGTGTGACTAGTAGAGTTGCTTGGTTGGAAGAGGCCAAGTGTAGGAAAGAAGAGGAATTTCACCAAGGTGTAGATGGACTAGAAATTCTAGATTAGAGGATATTGACATAGTCTATGATGATACTTGAAAGGATAAAAGACTATAGCATGGGAAATAGGTGAATAAAAGATGTATGAACCAATAAAAAATAAAATCTATGAGGTTGTGGTCAACACACAATGGATATAGACCCATCAAAGGATGGAATAGTAAGGGTAGGAAGGAAAGAGAGGTAGCAAAAATGGCCATAAGAAGAAGATGTAGATTCAAATCTAGGGAGTTCATGTGACTAAGAGGGTAAACATTGGAAAATAAGGAGTGAACAAGTATTTCAAAAGAATCATGAGAAGGTGGAGTAAGATGATATAAACCATTGTAAGAGTAGTGACTAGTACTCATAGGAGTCAAAATACATGTAGGAAAAAGGAGGAAAGAATAGGCAAAGACATACTAATTACTCTATGGGTCAAGGCAAGGGATTCCTTTTAGAAATGGGAATTGAAGATGAGACACACCATCTAGATGGAATTGTGAGGATAAGATTTGTAGTAATGCAAGAGGAGTTGCTAAAATTTGGCTTTTAGTAACGGATATTCGTTTCTTAGGAATGGATATCCATTTCCTAGGAACGAATATTTGTTAACTGATATCCGTTATTAATGGATATCTTTTAGTAATGGATATGCGTTACTTGAACACAAAGTTATCCAACCTCGAGAATGCCTTGGATTTAGGCTTGGGACTGCCATAGTTGAATTTCTCTCAACTCTAATGCTTTATAGGTTTTGCCCTCTTCTTCTAACTTCACCCTTCGTGCTGATGACTTTTTTAATTCAAATTTGATGAAATGAAAAGGGTTTATTGAAGAAATTTTCAGCATTCTAAAAATATAATAAATGCTTGATTATCATATTATTAAACAATTATTAATGATTTTCTATATAGAGTGTGTCTGAAATCCTAATGGACACATTGAATGAAAAAAATCCATAACTTTCAAACCGTTTCAACTTTTCCAAATCTAAAAGATGCGTCACACTCTATGCTTTTTTGGATATAGGTTTAAAAAAATTTGAATTCTAATTTTTTTTGATCGAGTTAGGTTGTCTAGAAAATTGCTTTTTAGTTTTTAAAAAAAGTCACAGTAAAAAATTCATAACTGATTATTTTCTTGGAAAAAATTCAAAAAAATACATGTCACATTTGGGCATGAGTCCTTTACTTATTTTTAAAGATTCAAAACAAAAAAAAATTGTTCATACTTAGGTTGGCTGGAATGACACCCACTTTTTTATTTTTTTCTAAAAAATTAATTATTTGTTCATTGAAATATTTATTTTTCACCAAGTAAATTTTATTTTTTTGAAAAAAATGGTAGTCCATAAACTAGATTCAATTCTCTACAAATTTGTTCTTACATATTAAATTCAAATTCTGTAGATAATCCATTCAAATTTTCACATGAACTTGCTTAAGTCTATTTTTTAGTATTTTCATTGCCACTTAGAGGTATTGTTTGGCCCATCATGTTCCTGCACTCACGCATTATTAAAATAAAAAAAATAATACATGTACTAAAGTTTCAAGTTATCAATACAAAAATAAAATTTAATATATAAATAAAGTGGAGGCCCCCTTAATCACATTTTTTAGAATTTTATTAGCAATTAAAATAATTTTATCAATTTTATTAAAAACTATATTCAAATAATTTTTTAATTTAATTTTTTAAATACAAACATAAAGTATACTAAAAATATCTACATTTCATTTGTTTGTATGATCTCAAAATTCAAAACATATATGCCACTTTCAAGTGATTCAAGTTAAAAAGTTAAAACAATGTTGGCAATTTCCTTTATAGAAATGTGACACACCTTCAACTTTCACCCATTCCTACTCATCTCAAACTAGTCCACTACTCGCATCCAAATGTTCATGCCATGTTAGATCATCTAAGACATAAAATGGTAAACAACTATTAATGTGATTAATCCAATAAATATAAATGTTTATCCATAATTCCTAAAAAACTAGGTCATTACATCCAAATAGATACAACTTCAAAGAAAAATCCTAAAGTAAATTTGAACTTCCAAGATAAATGTGTCATAATTATAAAATGGTAAGTTCCAATTAAAGAGGTAATAAAAAAATAGGTTCTTTGTGATCATCAAGTTGATCCCATTTTTACAAATTTTAGGTCCATAATCCAAGGTTTCAATAAGTCCTTATTAAACTCTGACAATTTTTCATGTTTCATATGAACCTTTCATTCAATCTGTATGCATGCAATTCTAATGCAAGAAGCTCATAGTCTTACTCCTCATTAGATGAGAAAGATTTCATTTAATTTTATGGAAAATAGGTTCATTGAAACATGAGTAGGTAAGTTTAATCTTCATAAAATAACAATATCATCATGGGTTCACATTAGTCATCATGAAATTCTTGCACCTATCCTCATCAGGATAGCTCAACAATACAACTTTTAAGAGTACTCTAAGTCTGTTTTCTTCATTTTTATCAAATCCATATAAGCATTGATCTATTGAATGGGGTTTCCATATTGATCAATGCATCCAAATAAAATGTTACATAAGAAAATAAAGAGTATCAACTTCCAACATAATAGTTTGAAACCCATTACTTTGTATGTCATGATAGGTATTAATTCTATCATGCTTAAACCTAAAGTCTATTTAAACTATTATTTGATAAGAAGAAAGATAATTTTAGACAAATGTTGCATAGATTATTTCTCTTTCATTTCGTCGAAAACATCAAAATTTCCTAATTTTCACATAATACATTCCCTTATCTTAGGGTTTCCAATATCTTTGCATTCATTTATCATAATTGTCCTACATTTAAATTATATTATCATTTACTTTTGTCATTCTAGAATCATATTCTCAAGTTGAGTTTATAATTATGATTAGATTTGTTATTTATAGTTGACAACGTACTCACTTGTTCCTAGGTTTCTATGTTCATTCTCATCTTAGTTTTATGTATCATGGTTCTATTCTAAAAATCAAATTAAATGACCAAAATTATGATCCCAGTCATGCTAGTGTCCATTTTTTAGTTCAATTTTAGTCACATTTACATGTTATAGATTATAGTTTAAAAATCCCCAAATGGCGAGGTTTGCAATCTAAAAGTCCTCATAGTTCATACCAAATGGGCTTGCAATGTGTTTCTATTCTCTATGTGCTCATGAACTTTATTCATGCTTGATGTTTATGTGTCATAATCACATAGGAAAGACCAAGCAAAAGATTACATGGCAGGTATTCATTTCTCCTTTTGTTAAATGCCTACAATGATCAACACCATACATAATCCTATAGGTAAAGCTTTCAAGATTTATGGTTGGTATCTCTTGTGGGCATTGTAAATATGTTCATAAAATTAATTGCTTGCTTCCTAACTTTGGTTGTAGCCAATAATAATCAAGCACGTATGTTAATTGGAACACTTTGTGGGCTGACGAAAGTTAATGGGCTGACCGTTTTAATTGTTTGTAATGCCAAATTGCTGGTATTGAAGGAAATCATACCATGTGTATGTTTTGAATGTGTTTGACTTAGACATAGACAAGGGGCCACGACATGACCACTTAATATTTCCTCTTTGATCAATTATCAAGTGGCCACATAATGCCAACTTGATTTTGTTTTGCCTCAAACCACATATTTAGTGTTCTATAAGGTGTAGCCAGACTCAAATGGAGGCTCAATACAATTCTCTACAACCCTAAATTACTCACAACCAAAGAGAATTGGCCACATCACAAGACCACCATACTCTTATTGTCAAACTATGCATAGTGATATTTCATGTGCTATTTTACAATTTAGACCCACATAAATATCAAATATACATTTTTGGTCCAATGAAATTATAGCACATAAGACTAGTGCCATGTCAAATAGTAGTTCATATGTCATTGTAGATAAACATAAGTTATAGGGAATGCAATTACTCGTGGAGTGAAATTTCTTGTATAACCATTAAACGATCACCTCCAGGATGTAAAGCAGTCACTTAAGTTGTAGGATACTAGTAATAATAGGTCAACATCAAAATAGAACATAAAGCACATGTCTAGACAAAGGCTTTGGTCAAACTTGAAGCTAAAACAATGAATCCCAACATTAGAAGGTAAAACATAATGAGCTTGTGGAAAGATATACAAAACCAAAACTAGAACTAATATGAACAATGCAATCACAACCATACCTAATATATACAAAAGTCTATACACAACCATATAAAAGTTCTTCAAACATGATGTCTAATAAGAAAATGAATCTCATAAGCTGCAATTTTAAAGGATAAAGAGACCACAAACATGGAAGAATAAAATCAAAGCATTTCAAGACTGCAAAGACTTTCAAAACCAATATCTAATTTTTTCAAAAAAATTAAGGTGTGTTGTGCACGCCACAATAAACCACCTTTCATATCTTTTAATGTTTGAATGTTTACTTTTCATACATATTTGTAAATGCTACATACATTGAGATACACGATCCTTTTAAGAATCTTCACAAATTAAAAGATAGCCATAATTCTGAACATATGGAACCTTCCTTTATGTGACATAAATAATCACTTTGTACTGCATTGGAAGGGCCATAACTGTTTTATTTGACTCTATTTATTCCTCTTTTTTGATAAAATATATCCCAAGCAACCAATGCTTTACTTCTCATAAGATGCCCATATTCTTCAGTTCAATAACGTGGGGTTAGCCACGTTTAGCTTTTCTAAAAATAAGTGTTTGAATGGAAAACAACCCAAATTCTGACCCTGCAACTTCTTTTATGCGGCATGAGAGGGGCCATACATGTGTTATTTTTTAATTTTATTTATTCCTCTTTCGAAACCAATATTTTACTTTTTTTCTAAGATGCTCGTATTCTTGACGTTCAATAACGTGCGGTTAACTTTTGCATTGTTATCGACGAGGCAACAATGCAGACATAATTTTAATCCTGCCAAAATCTTTTTACAACTGCAAATATGCATTTATACTATACTGAGTTTAGCATAACAAATTTACATCATTCAAGTTTTCTTTATTCAGATTTACTTTATTCATGGTATACAAATGATAACTCTATCGCAAGATTTATTTTTTAAAAGATGGTCTCCTACCCAAGTAACAAAATGGCATTTTCGTTTCTGAATGCTTTTTCTTTATTCCAAGATGTCTCATTCAAATTTACTTTATTCACAGTAGACAAAAGATAATTCTCATGAAATAAGAACGTTGTCTACTTTTTATAAAAGGCGTTCACTAGAAGAGCTCAAATTTCCAGACGTGTAAGGTGCAGATTGAGCTTGGAATGCATGTACGCTGTACCGTACAAATGAACTGACATGGAAAATAGCCTCTATAAGCAATTCCTATTTCAAAATGCTTCTTATTTGTAAGTAGGAACTCTCGATTTGATTTAAAGAGCCTCAAATAATTATTGTACGGAAATTGCATTCCAAACTCTCTCGAATGATTCCGCACTTTAAGTTGCCTTGTTACTTGTACTTGTAGTGAGTGGTTTGGATTTATTCCTTATCTTCGCAAGAAACATCACGGAATGTCTCTATGGGTGTTACGAGTTGGTAAACAACTACTCACTATAACAAGATGACGCTGAGCATTTTAGCATTTTAGTGTTTCAATAATCTTGCATTATATAATTTTTTTTTTTTATTTATTAGTTTTTTTGGGAAATTTGATGGAAGTCTCTTTCTTTTTATAAATTAGTTAATTAGGGTTAAGTTGGATGACATAAGAACATAGCTATAATTTTAATCTCTCAACATTTATTCACCACTACAAATTTATTATACACGAGTATTTATTATTGTAATGGTGAAATTAGCTCTCTATGTTATTTTTCATTCAATTTTGTGTTTATTTTGAGGAATGTATTCATACATGTGCATGGAGATAAATGATATAATTTTGTTCAAGGTTGGGCCCATTTACATAATGATTAACTAATCTCATCCGCACACACTCCTATGCTTATAAACTATATCCTTATCACTACGTGTGCATATCACAATATATTCAACCTATTTATATGATTATCATGCCTATCCATGTACTGATCCCTAGGTTGTTGTTATCTGTTATGATCTAGCTTGTCTTTTATCCTAGGTTGGGTCCATGGTCGCAAGTGTGACCTCACAAGTGTGACATTATTCCACCCAAAATCAAATTTAGAAATTCAAATTTGGCCAAGTGGTCCCCTTTATCTTTCCCACCCAAAGCCAACTAAACACGTGTTTTTTGTAATTTGATGTAATGTGCTAGTTTTTAATTTACATTCATATAGAATGAATCCACACATTCAAAGATCTCTCATCATTCTACAACATTGAAATAGAAGTCGGTAACAAAACACTTGAATTTGGTGCTAAAAAAGAAGTAAATAATATGCATCCTAGGACTTGTTTGTTGTCTTCAATCTTGTTTTCTATTAAGGGGTTGAAAAGTGTCCTCATGGCTTAAATTGTACAACAACCTAGAAAATATATTTATAAATACCATTTGTCCCCTAGCTGATAGAAGAAACATAGAAAAGTAATGTGGATTAGACAAGTAGAAGGTAGAAGTTTGTTTGAGCATGGGAACATGTTTGTAAATGTAGGAATAAGGGTAAATCATTATTCACTATAACAAGATGATGCCAAAGTATTTTAGGGCAATTTTGATGGATCAACACATTTCTTATAATGTTGGCACATCACTATTTCCTTGCACAAACTCTATTGCATCTCATGCAAGCTCTTTTGAGCACATCTCAACCTATGTATGCCTTTGAGTGTAGCCCTTATTTTCATCCACATGTTAGCATATGTTTCACATTTATTGTGCAAGCTCTTGCACAATCTCATTCGTGCCAATACACTACGTCACATAACTTGATGGTGCACAACCTCAAAAAAAAGGTTAATGGGTGTCAAGTGTGTTCAAATATGCAACGGAGTGTTAGAGTGGTTTCTAACAAAACAAAGCTTATTTCACATGAGCATTTATTGTCTAATCAGATTGCTTGTAGGAAGTTCTTGATTAAGAAGGGATAATTGACTTGCCAATTCTAGAATTTTATAAAGGAGTCAAATTTTAGCTTCAGTGAGGAATGACCTTGAGATTTAAATTAATGATTGACCATTATTTATCATCAAGTTAGACAACATAATGCACACCGTGTTGTGACTTTATCACTAATCAATGAGGAAGTAAAGTCACTTTCTTTAGTCCCGTGTAATTCTATATATTTTTTGTACCCCACACAAGGAAAACATTCTCAGGAAAATTTGAGTAGGGGCTCAAATAATTGAATAATGTATTAACATTTTGTAGATTCATTCCATAGAGTATGAAGTGCATGTACATTTCTTTAGGGAATTCTGACAGAAGTTCCTAGTTGTTATAATAGTTGAGCCCAACAACATAAGAAGGTAACCATAATTTTAATATTACAACATATGTTTACCATTGTTAATCCACTAGGTGAATGTTTACTATTGTAATGGTGAAATTAGCATCTATATGTTATTTCTTATTTAGTTTTGTGTCTATTTTGAGGAAATGTCTTATCACATGTACATGGTGACGAATGGCATAATTTTGTACAAAGTCAAAACTATTAAACTAGTCATTATCCAATCTTATCCATACATACTCATATACTTATAAACCATAACTTATCCCTATGTATGTATATCACTATACATTTAGCCTATGTATATGATTATCATGCCTATCCATACACTTATCCTATCTAAAAAAGGAAGAGAAGGGAGGAGTTGATGAAGTCATTAGGAGCCATGGTCCTTTGAATTAATCACTTAGTAAAGAAAATGGGAGTTCACATGGATTAGAAATCAATTTATGATATGGCTATTTAGTAGAAAGAGGTGCCAAAGTGTAAGGTGATTTAAGAAGGAAATAATGGCATATTTTATGCTTATAGATTATTGGTGACACAACTAACATTAGGTAAAGAGGAGGAATAGTTTCCTTATAAAAAACAGGTGATTGTTTCGTGGAACAATGGAGTTGTGGCTAGATAATTGATTCTAAATAGTTGGAGAGTGAGATGTCATGAATGGAGTGTGATTGATTAAGAAAATATATTGGTTTGATGTTGATGTGGAAAATTTGAAAATGATTTTTTAAGTAGATCAATGATATGCTTTTTAGAATAATGACCTAATAGGGTTTAAGTTTTAAGGCTCAAGGATCAATAAGAAATAAGGTGGTGAACAAAACTAAAGGACTTATATGTGGTTGAAAGAAGAGGATGTGATCTTCATCAAGGATTAGGAGTTAGAAGTGATACCTGAAGAAGGAGATACATTAGAGGATTGTGATCTCTCAATTATTCCCATAGAAGGAGCAACTAAGTTGAAGGAACAACTTTCCATGGAATGTGTCCATGGAATGCCATAGCCTTAGAAAGACAATAGTTATAACTTCATAGTTGAAAACACATTTGTGAGAATGTGATAAGAGTTGAGTGGCGACTCTAGGATTATAGATCTGCTTTTGAAAAAAGTAGACAAGTTACATGAGTTGTCATAGGGTGGACCATCTCAAGTGAAGATACTAAGTTCTTGTGCCATGGTTAACATATATTAAGGAGTGAACATGCATATTGTGGTAGTAGCTTGGTGTAAACTAAAATTCCAGAGGATGGATCTAGAAGAAGAACACCATTCCAGATGACTATTGGAGACATTGCCAAGGGTGTTGATGGCACACTAGAGATTTCAAGTGGAAAAGGTACTAGTGTAACCTATGAAATTTTTATAGAGATCATATAGATTATCATGTACAATATACATATCAAGGAATGTATCAAGATACTTGGTATGGGTATGTGAGACTAGTAGAGTTGCTTAGTTGGAAGAGGCCAAGTGTAGGAAAGAAAAAGAATTTCACCAAGGTGTAGATGGACTAGAAATTCTAGATTAGAGGATATTGACATAGTCTATGATGACACTTGAAAGGATAAAAGACTATAGCATAAGAAATAGGTGGATAAAAGATATATGAACCAATAAAAGAGAAAATCTATGAGGTTGTGGTCAACACACAATGGACATAGACCCATCAAAGGATGGAATAGTAAGGTTAGGAAGGAAAGAGAGGTAACAAAAATGGCCATAAGAAGATGTAGACTGAAGTCTAGGGAGTTCATGTGACTAATAGGGTAAACATTGGAAAATAAGGAGTGAACAAGGATTTCAAAAGAATTATGAGAAGGTGGAGTAAGATGATATAGGCCATTGCAAGAGTAGCGACTAGTACTCATAGGAGTCAACATACATTTAGGAAAAAGGAGGAAAGAATAGGCAAAGACATACTAATTAATCTAAGGGTCAAGGTAAGGGATTGCTTGAAAATGGGAATTGAAGACGAGACACACCATCTAGATGGAATTGTGAGGATAAGATTTGTAGTAATGCAAGAGAAGTTGCTATAATTTGGCTTTCAATAACGAATATCTGTTTCTTAGGAATGGATATCCATTTCCTAGGAATGGATATTTGTTCCTCGCTCTACAAAATGGATATCCGTTACCTTAATAATGGATATCCATTATTAACAGATATCTTTTAGTGACAGATATCCATTACTTGAACACAAAGTTCTCCAGCCTTGGGAATGCCTTGGATTTAGGCTTGGGACTGTCATAGTTGAATTTCTCTTAGCTCTAACGGTTTATAGGTTTCACCCTCTTCTTCTGACTTCACCCTTCGTGTTGACAATTTTTTTATTCAAATTTGATGAAGCGAAAAGGGTTTATTGAAGAAATTTTTAGTATTCTAAAAATATAATATATGATTGATTATCATATTATTAAATAATTATTAATAATTTTTTATATAGATTGTGTCTGAAATCCTAATGGACACACTGACTGAAAAAAATCCATAACTTTCAAACCATTTCAACTTTTTCAAATCCGAAAGATGCGTCACACTCTATGCTTTTCTGGCTATAGGTTTAAAAAAAATTGAATTCTAATTTTTTTGATCGAGTTAGGTTGGATAGAAAGTTACTTTTTAGTTTTTAAAAAAAGTCAGTAAAAAATTCATAGCTAATTATTTTCTTGGAAAAAAAATTCAAAAAAATATGCTCACATCTGGGCATGAGTCCTTTACTTATTTTTAAAGATTCAAAACAAAAAAAAGATTGTTCATACTTAAGTTGGCTAGAATGACACCCACTTTTATTTTTTTCTGAAAAAATTATTAGTTGTTCATTGAAATATTTATTTTTCACCAAGTTAATTTAGTTTAAAAAAAAAAAATAGTAGCCCATAAACTAGATTCAATTATCTACAAATTTTGTTCTTACATATCTTTCAAATTATGTAGATAATTCATTCAAATTTTCACATGAACTTGCTTAAGTCTATTTTTTAGTATTTTCATTTCCACTTAGAGGTATCATTTTGCCCGCACTCACCCATTATTAAAATGAAAAAAAATTAATACATGTACTAAAGTTTCAAGTTATCAATACAAAAAATAAAATTTAATATATAAATAAAGTGGAGGCCCCCTTAATCACATTTTTTAGAATTTTATCAGCATTTAAATTATACTATCAACTTTATTAAAAACTACATTCAAATAATTTTTTTATTTAATTTTTAAATACAAACATAAAGTACACTAAAAATATCTACATTTCATTTGTTTATATCATCTCAAAATTCAAAACATACATGCCACTTTCAAGTGATTCAAGTTAAAAAGTTAAAACAATGTTGGTCATTTCCTTTATAAAAATGTGACACACCTTCAATTTTCACCCATTCCTACTCATCTCAGACTAGTCCACTACTTGCATCCAAATGTTCATGCCATGTTAGATCATCTAAAACATAAAATGGTAAACAACTATTTATGTCATTAATCCAATCAATATAAATATTTATGCATAATTCCTAAAAAACTAGGTCATTACATCCAAATAGATACAACTTCAAAGAAAAATCCTAAAAGTAAATTTGAACTTCCAAGATAAATGCATCATAAGTATAAAATGGTAAGTTCCAATTAAATATGTAATAAAAAATAGGTCCATTGTGATCATCAAGTTGATCCCATTTTTACAAAATTTAGGTCCATAATTCAAGGTTTCAATAAGTCCTTATTTAAACTCTGACAAATTTCATGTTTCCTATGACCCTTTCATTCAATCTCTATGCATGCAATTCTAATGCAAGAAACTCATAATCTTACTTGTCATCAGATGAGAAAGATTTCATTTAATTTTATGGACAACAGGTTCATTGAAATGAGTAGGTAAGTTTAATCTTCATGAAATAACAATATCATCATGGGTTCACATTAGTCATCATGAAATTCTTGCACCTATCCTCATCAAGATAGCTCAACAATACAACTTTTAAGAGTACTCTAAGTCTGTTTTCTTCATTTTTATAAGCATTGATCTATTGAATGGGGTTTCCATATTGATCAATCCATCCAAATAAAATGTTACATAAGAAAACAAAGAGTATCAAATTCCAACATAATAGTTCAAAATATTAAATTTCCATTAGTTTGTATGTCATGATAGGTATTAATTCTATCATGCTTAAACCTAAATTCTATCTAAACTATTATTTGATAAGAAGAAAGATAATTTTAGACATTGCATAGATTATTTCTCTTTCATCTGGTCTAAAACATCAAAATTTCCTAATTCTCACATAATACATTCCCTTATCTTAGGGTTTCCAATATATTTGCATTTATTTATCATAATTGTCCTACATTTAAATTATATTATCATCTACTTTTGTCATTCTAGCATCATATTCTCAAGTTGATCTTATAATTATGATTAGATTTGTTATTTATAGTTGACAACATATTCACTTGTTCCTAGGTTTCTATGTTCATTCTCATCTTAGTTTTAAGTATCATGGTTCTATTCTAAAAATCAAATTAAACAACCAAAATTATGATCTCAGTCATGCCAGTGTTCATTTTTTAGTTTAATTTCAGTCACATTTACATGTTATAGATTGTACTTTAAAAATTCCCAAATGGTGAGGTTCAAAATCTAAAAGTCCTCATAGTTCATACCAAATGGGCTTGCAATGTCTTTCTATTCTCTATGTGCTCGTAAACTTTATTCATGCTTAATGTTTATGTGTCATAACCACATAGGAAAGACAAAGCAAAAGATTACATGGAAGGTATTCGTTTCTCCTTTTGTTAAATGCCTACAATGATCAACACCATACATAATCCTATAAGTAATGGTTTCATGGTTTATGGTTGGTATTGCTTGTGGGCATTGTAAGGATGTTTATAAAATTAATTGCTTCCATCCTAACTTTTAGCCAATAATAATCAAACACATATCTTAATTGGAACACTTTGTGGGTTGACAAAAGTTAATGGGCTGACCATTTTAATTATTTGCAATGCCAAATTGCTTGTATTGAAGGAAATCATGCCATGTATATGTTTTGAATGTGTTTGACTTAGACATTGACAAGGGGCCATGATATGACCACTTAATGTTTCCTCTTTGATCAATTATCAAGTGGCCACATAATGCCAACTCGATTTTGTTTTGCCTTAAACCACATCTTTAGTGTTCTATGTTGGAGTACGCAAGACACTGAGAGGGGGGGGGGCGTGAATCAGTGTCTTATAAAATAGATTTATTTTTGGAAACACCTAATTAACTTTTACCAACTGTGAACTTCAACCTTGAATGGTGAAAGAAAGACATTCATTTAAGAACCAAGATGAACTATCAAACCAACTTGTGAGCATGAAAAGACAGAACAACTGTTTGTGAACTATGAGGAATCATTTGAACAATTCATCAAGACAAACAATAGAGGCAGATTGTTACTTTATTGGACTGAGATAAGTATCAAAGTATTATGCATTTATATTGATTTACTATGAGCATCATATAACTATTAAATTATGAAATAATGAACAAAAACTCATGAGCAGAACAAGTAACCATAACATAGAGATTGTCCTGAGTGGAAAACCCTTTGGGGCATAAAAACCACTCAAAAAATGCCTTACTAGCTTATTTAATGAATCTCACTGATTACAGGCCTCACTGGCTACAAAATGCCTCACTGGCAAAGGTCATTTCTTGTCTCACTGACTTGACCTTTTAATACATGTTTCAATCATGAAGAAAAAACAAATATAGAGGGACACTCTGTTTCACTGATCCTCAATCTCTGATCTAATATCAATGATAATGCATTCAGTCATCTATCCTCAACATTACATCAAGTGTATACACAACCACATATTATACACACTAAACATTATATCAATAACATATTTATAACATATCTTTTTCATTTACATTTTACTCTGTTTTGCAGGTATAACCATTTTGGTGGTTCCATAATTGTCATACAGTTTTATGGTCGAATGCCTGTTTCATTTTCAGTTATTAACCATTACAAACCCTTATTGTATCAGCCCATCACAATGAAGAACAGAATAATGCCTCTTTTACAAAAAACTTTAACCAGGGTCGAAACCCCATTTTTATTTCATATCATCAGATGCAAAGTTTTCTGGCCGTGAATCCCATATACAGTTATAACTACTTAACTGAAGTTTTTCAAAAACTCATTTGAAACCCCAAAACCTTAACAAAACATCTCTTTTGAATCATTCATAGATAATGCTCTTAGAAAGAAAAATTGTCACGAAATGAAACTTCTTTTATGCAAAGACCACTCAATCATAACCGTCACTGTCAAGGGTAAAACTGAAAGAGGAAAAATCATAACAACATCACCTGAAAATCTCTGTCAAAAGTCAAACTTTCATAGTCACAATTGCCTGTGTACATTCCAGAACCTTCCATCAATATGCTATCACAAATCTTCATCATTTCTGTGTAGGGTATGAAACCCTAAGTATGAAGCTCATAATAGAAGCTCAAAACATTACCATATGAAAAAATAACGAATGCCTTTTGCCCGACTTGTCACCATGTAACCGGAGTTGCAGGTAACCCTAACATGACCGGTGACTTCCAACAAAGAAAACTTACACTTTACCATGTCAAAATCTCCATAAACCTGTTTGGGAGGTCATCACTTAAGAACATGCCAATGAAGAATATTTGCAATGTATGTGGTGCCCACTAGGAGAATAACACAAGAGACACTCAATCATGGTCAACACTTAAACAACATTGCATGCCTTAGACCGTAGCTCATAAGAAACATTATAACTATTTCCATGTGTGTCAAAACCACTACATCATGCCATTAGGAACTCATCATCTCTTATGTAAGAAGGAACACTACATCAGTGCATAATAATGGAGACAATTATGTATCCGATATGAATATGATTAAAGAATGCCAATCCATGTTGAACTGATCAAGACACCAATGCACATAAAAGATGCCTCATAAAGGATGCCAAACTGAGTCATACTAAACATGAACCCAAAATCAATGATTGTTACCATAATAGCATAATGCCCACTGTTGGTTTTTTCCTAGACTGGATGCTTACTCCCAGATTTCCCTACAAGGTAGCCATCAATGATCAACAGGATCTCTGGGCCAGGGGCCAACAGTGTAAGAGATAGACTCTATATTTTATCTCCTCTTCTTCTTCAGGCTCTGCAAAACCTAGGGGGGTATTCCCTACTCAACATCCATGAGGATATGCATATAAAGGTTGGGATGCTGATATGAAGCAGATAAGTCCTCCTGTAAGTAGACCAAAACTGTAAGATAAGAGCAAAGGGGCTGGCTTTGGGCCTATTTGCAGTTGTAGACAGAGTACTTGGATCCTAAAACTAATTCTACTGTCCTAATGGTTGTTTTGGAGTTTTGATTTTAATTTTGTGTTTGGATGCAAACCTGAACATGGTATGTAACACAAACACAAAGCTAGATCGGTGCCTATCCAGGGCTTGGAGTCAGTAGACATACACCTGTGAATGATCAGCATGAACAACTAAAACTGGATTTCAGGGGGACACATGTGATATCTGCCTTATAGATATCTCCCAATACAGAGTGTTAAGCTATCTATACTTATGGCATCCCTACTGCAGTATACCCTTCCCAATGTTCAATCTGAGAATAATTTAATCTACCCCTTGAGCAGAAGTTAAGAGATCAGACATTTAACACAGGAATTCTATGTTCTAGAATCTCAGACATTCCTTAAATATCCAGACTCAGAAGAAAGATACATGCAATACTGGAGACAGAATTAACAAAACACATGCTAACATAGCATTTCTCATATAAGATCAATCATGAAATCAGTGGATTCATGCAAGAAACATACAACAGGAGATACATAAACTCACAAGTTTTACTGCACAGAGCAACCGAATCAGTTGTATTGTATTACAGAGCCCAAATGTTCAACTTTCAACAACAACAAAAATGGTAACACAGTCTGCCTATATCAGCCAGAAAGTGTACCTCTAGCAATTAATTACATGGCTTTGACAAAAATCTGCCAGATACAGTCCATGAGAAATGGCGCTCATAAGTCATCAATGTAGTAGGCAGGAGAGTTGACAGGAGAGACCTTGAGCCCTGCGCCGCCATCTGGGAGTCTTTACTCACGATTAGGCAGCTTCACCGTTTGTACCATCGCCCATACCCCTGCTACAGTCGCCATTGATGGCTCAACCACCCGCGGCCACCAAGAAATGCAGCGACAGTGTGTTCAAGAATTTCCCACCAAAAGACATTTCCTAGAAAGTTCAAATTATGTAGGAAGAATAATCCCACATGCACGGTGAGGAGACCACTTTAGCAATTCATAAACGGGGCCGCATGCATAATAAGCGTCGAGCACTTTTGCCACGCTCAACCCACGATCCTTCGCCCAAAGCCTATCACCAAGACCCAAGCCATCGGCCCAGCCGAAAATCCTCCTGCCGACATACATTGTCATACCGATAACACCTTATCGGCCAAACATCCTACCATCGGCCCGACGCAAAATACATATTCTTGCCTATCGGCAAGACAGTCCACCGTCGGGCAAGCCAAAAATTCCTTCGCCGATATGTTTGGTCATTCCGATGAGCGGCTTCAAAAATACTCCATCAGCAAGATACAACAAAATGTCTCTCTGAAATATCCCTATCGGGCTGACAATGGTTATCGGCCACTTCAAGACATTTCACACCGACAGCCCAGGTCACACCGATGAGCCAAACACATAACTGTCGGCAAGCCTTCTTATTCCTTACGCTGAACACTTGACACCAGCTTCCCCATCGGCGAGACTCTCCATCCGTCGGGTTGAACCATTGGCTAGGTTCAAACGAGAAGTTCAACCCGATGGTTCAATGGCGATACCTCCTCTGTCGGCAACATAAACGTAACCCCGTGAACCCATTGAACCGATGAACCGGTTCAACCTGATGGTTCAATGGCGAGGTTCAAACATCAAAACAATACTCCACTGGCAAAACACTTGACTGTCGGCCAAGCAACTCAAAGTCGACCCGATACTCAAAAAACTTAGTCTGAGACCAAAATCACAAAGCTTTGAACCGTTGAACCTTGAACCATTGAACCTTTGAGAAAAGGGTTCAAGTTCAAACCGAAAGTTCGAAGACACAATCGGAGCACTTCAAACAAAAACTTTCGCCGATGACAAGTTACTCCGATGAACAAGAAGACTTAGGGCTCAAAAAGAAAAAACCCTACAACATCTGCGTTCAATTCCAGACCAAAATGAGTGCCAACACTGTTTCTGAATGGGGACGTGCAGGTTCAAAACTGCAGCGAGAACCAGATCTCCGGGCAGACCAGGCAAAAACCAAAAAGGCACGAACATGTACAAGATATTTACACTATATACATATTTTTACAAATGTGCACAGAGACAAGTCATCTATGCAAAATAGAACTTAAGGAATTGGCCATGCACAGGCAATTCCAGAACTTCACCATCTAGGGCCTAGAGGAAATAAGAGTCCTCCCCATGAGTGCTGCAAATCTGATATGGGCCCATCCATAAGGGTTCAAAATTACCATGTTTACCCCTTTCTTGACCTTTTGCATTCCATATAAGCACCAGATCATTGACTTGAAACTTCCTTTTAGTAGCTCTCCTGTCAAACAGATATTTCACATCTTGTTGTCTCTTGAGATTGATCTGGTGGGCTTTCCTTCTATTCTCATCCAGTGCAACCAGCTGGTTCACTCTTTCTGTCATGGAGTCTTCAATCTCCTCATCATTTTCCTGGATGAATCTATAAACTGGTAGGAGATTGTTTATGGGCAATCTGGCCGATGCACCATATACTAGCTCAAAGGGTGACATCCCAATAGCCTTTGTTACTGTCACCCTGTCAGCCCATATTGCTAACTTTAATTTTGAGTCCCAAGCTCTCTTGTTCTTGTCCAGTATCCTCTTGATAATTTTCATGATACTTTTGTTGCTTGATTCTGCTTGACCATTTCCTTGTGGGTGGTATGGTGATTCATATGATAGATTTATCCCATACCTGTTGCAAAAATCAACAAATTCACCTGATCTGAAGCACATAGCATTATCAGTGACTATCTTGAATGGTACTCCAAACCTGATGATAACATTTTCCAGTATGAAATCCGTCACCACCTTATTTATAGCTCTCTTAGTTGGAATGGCCTCAATCCATTTGGTAAAGTAATCAGTTGCCACCAAAATCCAAATGTGTCCCCCACTTGACTTGTCTGTAATTTCCCCTATGAAGTCAATTCCCCATTGCTGAAATGGAGCATCCACAGTTACAATTCTGAGGGGTAAAGCACCATCATATCTCAACTTTCCTGAGAATCTTTGGCAAGGGTCACACTTCCTCACTAACCTTTGCGCATCTGAAAAAGAGAGTGGGCCACCAATATCCTGCTCTGAGAATCTTGTGAGCTGTTGTTTGGGCAGTATAATGTCCACCACACAATCCCTTATGCATGTCATTCAAAACATTGTTAGCCACATCTTCATCCACACACCTTAGCAGCACACCATCAGGGTTTTTTCAGTATAGCTCACCTTGAGCAACAACATACCTGATTGCATGTAACTTTAAAGTCCTCTTTTGACTGTCACTTAAATGGGAAGGACAATTCAAATTTTGTAAGTAGTATATAATATCCTTGTACCATTCAGATCTTGATACATTTACACTCTCATTTTGGACTGCATTGACTTGGCATGCTTCCAAGTTTGACTGTGCCATCATCTTGGCTAATCCTTGTCCTCTTACCAACTTGGTAACTTGTATCTCCATGTTGAACTCCTGCAATTTGTTTATCCATCTGCACCTTCTTCCAGTCACCTCCTGTTGAGTGAATATGTCTTTGACTGCTGCATGGGGTACATATGCAATTATATGTGATCCTACCAGGTATGGCCTGAAACTTTTGATGGCTCTGACTAATGCATATGCCTGTTTCTCCATGATATCATACTTCAACTCAGAAGCCTGCAAGGACATATTGAAGAAAGCTATGGGTTGTTCAAATCCATCCTCATTTTTCTGTAGCAAACATGCAGCAACAGTGTGAAAGGAAGCAAATGAAAACAATTGAAACGGCCTAAAGAAATCAGGAGATTTAAGAACAGGGGCCATCTTGATTGCTTCCTTGATGTTCTGAAATGATTCAATTGCTTCACTTTCCCAGTTGACAGTTGCATTCTTCTTCATCATCTTAGAAATGTTCCTTGTGGTTTCTGCAAAGTTGGGAACAAATCTCCTAACAAAATTTATCTGTCCAAAGAAGGACTGAACTCCTTTTACAGTTTTTGGCATTTGAATTCTGTCAATAGCAGCCACTCTCTCAGGATCTATCCTAACTCCATCCTTGGAAACAATGTGCCCTAGGAGTTTTCCTTCAACTACCCCAAAAGCACACTTCTTTGGATTTAAAGAAATGCCATATTCTAGTGCTCTTATGAAAATCTGCTCTAGATGCAAACAATGCTGCTCTTCTTTCTTTGAAAAGGCAGTCAGATCATCCTGATACACAACCAGGATTGAATCAATCAACCCTACAAAAGCAACATCCATTACTCTTTGAAATGTAACACCTGCATTTGTTAGCCCAAATGGCATTCTAACATACACATAAGTTCCCCATGGAGTGGTGAAGGCAGTCTTGTACTGTTCTGATTCCTTTACCTTCACCTGATTATAACCTGAAAATCCATCCATCATGGATAAGAGTTCACAACCAGTCACTCTCTGCAACATAGCTTCCATATTAGGTAGTGGATAGTTATCCTTTAAAGAGGATACATTCAAGTTTCTAAAGTCAACACAAAGCCTAATATCACCATTTTTTTTTCTTACTGGGACAAGGTTAGACACCCAAGTTGAATGTCTGATTGGCACAATTATTCCAGCTTCCCTAAGCTTTTTGAGTTCTTCTTGCATCTTTGGAGCTAAGGTAGGATTAATAGGTCTTTGCCTTTGTCTAAATGGCTTAGCTCCAGGCTTCAATGAGATCTCATGCTGGAATAGATCTTCCCTATAGGCTTTTAGGTCCTCATATGACCAAGCAAAAATATGTTTATACCTTTTCAGTAATGCAATCAGCATACTCCTGATGTGTGGTTTGAGCTGCTTACCAATGTATACCTTCTTGGGGGCCTGAGATGTCCCCAAATTTATCTCTTCTAAATCTTCCTTGTTTGTGGGAGATGTCTTTATGACCAATTGGTCTCTACTGTCAAAAACTCTTTCCAAAGCTACTAACCCTCTAGGGATTTTATTAGTCTTCAATTGAATTATCTCTTTCCCCACAAGAGTTTCTTTTCCATCTATAATCTCTACAAAAGCTTGGAAATCAATTTCTTGATTCTCATATTCATCTATGCAGTGCAAAATTTTTAACAAGTCCCTATCATCATTAAACACTTGCCAACTACATATGTTCTCTGGTACTGCAGACCTGATTTTAACTTCTACATTTGTAACATTTGACAGAGTGATGTCATATGGCCTTATTGCAACATTAGCTAAGAAATCAGCCATAACATTCTTTGATCTCTCTACCCAACCTATTGAAAATGCATCAAATAGTTCAATGGTATCCCAAACAGCATGCTTGTATTGTTTCAATCTTTTGTTTTTTGAAGCATACCTATCTCTAATTTGGGATACAATCAACTCAGAATCCCCAAATACTCTTAGCATCTTGATTCCATGTTTGAGGGCTATATTTAGGCCTAAGAGTAAAGCCTCATATTCTGCAATGTTGTTTGTGCAAACAAACCTCAGCAAGAAAGAGAATTTGAGGAGCTTACCACTTGGAGATAGGAAAACAACTCCAGCTCCAGAGCCTTCTTTTGCACAAGCTCCATCAAAATACATAGTCCATAAACCTTGCTGGTCCAGCTCTTTAATGCAGACATTTTTCTCTTTATCTTCTCTATCATCTGAGACAACCTTGAAGTTATCACAGTCAGTGTTTACAAAGCATATCTGTTCCTCTGCTTCTTGGTCTTCCACTATCTCTGATGATCTTTGTTCTCTGATTAGCTTAACATCCCTGCCATTCATTGGAATCATGGCATATGACAGGTCCAGCTGCATACTTCCACCAATTAGTGCTGCCCATCTTCTTGCCAACAACATACCATACTGTGGCTTGATGTCAACCACTGTTATATTCATTTTATATCTCTTTTCAGGAAATGCTGCTAGTTTGAAATCTACATCCTTCATGATTCCAATAACTGGTACCTCTCTGGCATCCATAGCATAACATTTTCCACATGCCCTGTCAATTTTCAATCCAGCTTGTTGCATGATGGCTAAAGGCATGACATTTGTAGATGCTCCAGAGTCAAGCATACAATTTCTGATTATTTTTCCATTTATAACTAGGGATACATAAAATGGTTCCACTTGTGAAGGGCACTTTGTCATAGTCACTCCTAAATAGACCTCAGGAGCCTCATCTTCTTCATTACATATGACATGCTTTTCACCCTGGATCTGAACATTTTGCTTAGCT
This sequence comes from Cunninghamia lanceolata, assembly GCA_027924645.1. Classification (NCBI taxonomy): domain Eukaryota; kingdom Viridiplantae; phylum Streptophyta; class Pinopsida; order Cupressales; family Cupressaceae; genus Cunninghamia; species Cunninghamia lanceolata. Next base: position 4,014,887 of record BSBN01001410.1, on the reverse strand, counting down.
TGACAAGGTACACCTGAGATTAGGGATACTGTCCTATTCTTGATCTCTTCAACCTTCATCAGTTCCATGAGTGGGACAGAGACTTTTACCTGGGATAGGACTTGAGCTATATCAAATGGAGCATAATTTTGTATAACAGTTGTAGCTTGCTCCACAATCTTATTTTTATCCTGAACTGATTTAGCTTTTACTTTCATAGTTCCCTGATCATCATTCTTGTCTTGGGAACCTTTACTTTGATCTTCAGCCTGGGGGATTCTATTTTCTGGTCCTTGAGATTCATGACCTGTTCTATGTCTAAAATTCTATTTATTATTACCCACTGCCTTTTTTGTGGTTCAATCCCCTTATGACCATGCACTGGCTGATCTGCAGAAACACCTTCTGGCTGACGTGGGCTGCTTATTTGAGCTTTACCTCTGAGATTGTAGTTACTCTTGACTTGGGCCATTGCTGCAGCTGTGAGGGCCCTAATTTCCTCATCAGAAGGTTGTTGTAAGTTACTCAGAAAATTATGTGAGCTCTGAGCATACACATAGCTTTCTCCATTATCTTCATCATAAGAATCCTGTTGACAGGCCTGAATTCCATTATCTGTACTCTCATCAGCATCATAAAGAGGGTATCCATTGCTTATGGACATCATATTAACATCATCATCTTGCGCATAATGTGGCTCATTGCATTCATTACAAGATGTAGCATTATCATACAAGGATTGAGCAATCATACACTGTGACTGTGAATGTGGCATTTGACAAATTATACAGCATGGAGTATCATCAACAATATTTATAGCTTTCTTTAGAGGATCAGGAGTTTCTTTGACATGTTGAGCTCTCTGATTTGTGTTGTTATGTGGGAATATAGGCTTGCCATTATGCCAATTGGTATTATAAGGCATATCATGCAATGATGGTCTCTTTTCCTGCCTTTGGTAGACTTGCCTATCAGGACCTATCCCTTTTTCACTTCTAGCTAGTCTATAGCTTAGGTCCTTAACAACATTTGCCAATTTGTCTATCTTATCTTCAGGGGCAGATGTATTACCTTGAGTGTTCTGAGGCTTGTTTGGATTCTGCAGAATTTTCATATCATCCCTTCTATTTGTCTTGCCTGATGCTTTCCTGTTGTTCTCAATATTCACTACAATTCTGAAAGCATCCCTGATAGTAGCAGGACCTTTATCTCTTAATCCATATGCAGTTTTTGCATCAAAAGCATTGATATACAATATTATGCACATTGGTTCATTTGGCCTCATGTGATATGGCAGTTTATTTAACACTTTAGTAAATCTTGCATTAAAATCTGCAACCTGCTCATTTGACCCTTTAGTGATACTGGTAAACTCATTTACAAAAAAGCTAGGGTCAGTTTTGTCACCATATTGCTCCTTGAACACCCTTTTAAAATCATCCCATGATGAAATACTCCGGTCAGGCAGATTCTTGTACCATTCTCTTGCCTCATCTACTAAAGATTGCATGAATGACTTCATGAAAACATCCTCATGTTCAACCTCAAAGTTATCCATGACATTTTGAAAAGCCTTTAGATGATCTTCTCCTGACACAGTGTTGTTTCCTAAAAATTTAGGCACTTGCAGCCTTAGATGCTTGTCAATGGGGTTAGGATACCCAAGAATACCATCAAACACTAGCTGTATGAATCTATCTAGCTGCATGGGCTATCTGTCAAACTGATTAGCATTAATGTTTCTATTTTCATTCTGGTTTCTTACATTGTTCAGTGGTATCCTAGCATCATTCACATTTTGTCTTTGATCATTAGGCTGATGTTGCACTTCATTTCTTTGCTGATGTCTCTGCACATTTGCATTCTCAAGGGTAGGAATTGAATCATTTTGGGCAGTCCTTAAAGCTTGCACTTTCTGCCTCATGTCATCTCTGATTTTCATGGCTTGTAGATATTCTAGTTCTGCTCTCAGATGTCTGATTTCTTCAGCTGACTGTTCTTCTTTAGGCATAGAGGTAGATGGCCTCATACCATTCTGGTCATCATCTTCATCATCCCTTAGAGACTCTGCCTCTTCAAACCTTTCACTAGGGTCTAGAAATGGGCGTTCTTGGAACACCTCTGACCTCATTCTCATGCTACCACCCTGTTGCCTCTCATATGCACCCTGAATATCAGCTTCTGCATTTGAAAAGTAAGGCACATGCTGTCCTAATGGTCTAGGGTTATCTTGCATATCATCATTTTTTCTGGGGGAACCCTCATGACTGACTGAGACAGCTCCTTTTCTTCTGTACATCATCCTTCTTGTTACTGGTAACTCTTCAAATAAAGGATTCTGTTGGGATCTTCTCCCCTGCATATAAATTTTACTTTGACCGGTTGGGAGATTACTTCAGAGTCGCCACCTATTACTAGGAACTGTTTTCTTTTGTAAATCAGGATTCTTTCACAAATTCCCCAGCGGAATCGCCAATTTCTGTTGGTGACTCGGATGGGCCACAAATTTATTCATTTTTATCAATCCATCCCCAGCAGAGTCACCAATTTCTGTTGGTTTTTTCCCAGACTGGATGCTTACTCCCAGACTTCCCTACAAGGTAGCCATCAATGATCAACATGATCTCTGGGCCAGGGGCCAACAGTGTAGGAGATAGAATCTATATTTTATCTCCTCTTCTTCTTCAGGCTCTGCAAAACCTAGGGGGGTGTTCCCTACTCAACATCCATGAGGATATGCATATAAAGGCTGGGATGCTGATATGAAGCAGATAAGTCCTCCTGTAAGTAGACCAAAACTGTAAGATAAGAGCAAAGGGGCTGGCTTTGGGCCTATTTGCAGTTGTAGACAGAGGACTTGGATCCTAAAACTAATTCTACTGTCGTAATGGTTGTTTTGGAGTTTTGATTTTGATTTTGTGTTTGGATGCAGAGCTGAACATGGTATTTAACACAAACACAAAGCTAGATCGGTGCCTATCCAGGGCTTGGAGTCAGTAGACATACACCTGTGAATGATCAGCATGAACAACTAAAACTAGATTTTAGGGGGACACATGTGATATCTGCCTTACAGATATCTCCCAATACAGAGTGTTAAGCTATCTATACTTATGGCATCCCTACTGCAGTATACCCTTCCCAATGTTCAATCTGAGAACAATTTAATCTACCCCTTGAGCAGAAGTTAAGAGATCAGACATTCAACACAGGAATTCTATGTTCTAGAATCTCAGACATTCCTTAAATATCCAGACTTAGAAGAAAGATACATGCAATACTGGAGACAGAATTAACAAAACACATGCTAACATAGCATTTCTCATATAAGATCAATCATGAAATCAGTGGATTCATGCAAGAAACATACAACAGGGGATACATAAACTCACAAGTTTTACTGCACAGAGAAACTGAATCAGTTGTATTGTATTACAGAGCCCAAATGTTCAACTTTCAACAACAACAAAAATGGTAACACAGTCTGCCTATATCGGCCAGAAAGTGTACCTCTAGCAATTAATTACATGGCTTTGAAAAAAATCTGCCAAATATAGTCCATGAGAAATGGCGCTCATAAGTCATCAATGCAGTAGGCAGGAGAGTTGACAGGGGAGGCCTTGAGCCCTGCACCACCATCTGGGAGTCTTTACTCACGATTAGGCAGCTTCACTGTTTGTACCATCACCCATACCCCTGTTACAGTTGCCATTGATGGCTCAACCACCCGCGGCCACCAAGAAATGTAGCGACAGCGTGTTCAAGAATTTCCTGCCAAAAGACATTTCCTAGAAAGTTCAAATTATGTAGGAAGAATAATCCCACATGCACGGTGAGGAGACCACTTTAGCAATTCATAAACGGGGCCGCATGCATAATAAGCGTCGAGCGCTTTTGCCACGCTCGACCCATGATCCTTCACCCAAAGCCTATCACCAAGACCCAAGCCATCGGCCCAGCCGAAAATCCTCCTGCTGACATACATTGTCATACCGATAACACCTTATCGGCCAAACATCCTGCCGTCGGCCCGACGCAAAATACATATTCTTGCCTATCGGCAAGACAGTCCACCGTTGGGCAAGCCAAAAACTCCTTCACCGATATGTTTAGTCATTCCGATGAGCGGCCTCAAAAATACTCCATCAGCAAGATACAACAAAATGTCTCTCCAAAATATCCCTATTGGGCTGACAATGGTTATCGGCCACTTCAAGACATTTCACACCAACAGCCCAGGTCACACCGATGGGCCAAACACATAACCGTCGGCAAGCCTTCTTACTCCTCACGCTGAACACTTGACACCAGCTTCCCCATCGGCGAGACTCTCCATCTGTCGGGTTGAACCATTGGCTAGGTTCAAACGAGAAGTTCAACCCGATGGTTCAATGGTGATACCTCCTCTGTCGGCAACATAAACGTAACCCCGTGAACCCATTGAACCGATGAACCGGTTCAACTCGATGGTTCAATGGCGAGGTTTAAACATCAAAACAATACTCCATCGGCAAAACACTTGACCGTCGGCCAAGCAACTCAAAGTCGACCCGATACTCAAAAAACTTAGGCTGAGACCAAAATCACAAAGCTTTGAACCGTTGAACCTTGAACCGTTGAACCTTTGAGAAAAGGGTTCAAGTTCAAACCGAAAGTTCGAAGACACAATCGGAGCACTTCAAACAAAAACTTTCGCCGATGATAAGTTACTCCGATGAACAAGAAGACTTAGGGCTCAAAACGAAAAAACTCTCCAACATCCGCGTTCAATTCCAGACCAAAATGAGTGCCAACACCCACTAAACATAATGTCATAGTCCTTGATGTCATCATAAAAACATAGTGCTAACCAATCTAATTAAAAACATCAATACCTGTTATCATAGAGACATAGTGTGCATTCAACACAATATCATAGAGCCCACATGGGCAATGCCTGAAGCATCATCTGACAACTGAAATGTTATGCAAACTGTAACAAACCATCAACATCATGAAGATGACATGGTTAGAGGATCAAAGAAGCCAAGATGTCAAACTAATATCATGTATACCATGAAATCATAAATAGACCACAAAGTGCAAGAGCATGAAATATCATAATATCAAATATAATTGTGTCACCCTCATTGTCATAGGTGCCATGTAAGCCAAATATGTAAAAATGCTATGAGTAGCCAAACATCATATGTACCATATACCATCACACCATATCATGATAACCAACTATAGAGAGCATATCACATAACCCAATATGAGAAGTATTGAACCATCACAACACTAACATAAGTAGATCACCATCAATACCATAACAAACATGTGTCAACTATCAAGAAAGAATGTCAAGCATATGCCAGCATGTACCACTGTATTAAACAACTGTGCCAACAATATGAATAGATGCCAACAATACCAATAACCTCTGTCAATGTCACATAAGCAGATCACCATCAATACCATAACAAACATGTGTCAACTATCAAGAAAGAATGTCAAGCATATGCCAACATGTACCACTATATCAAACAACTATGCCAACAATATGAATAGATGCCAACAATACCAATAACCTCTGTTAATGCCCTGTAGGAACTGCATCAATACCAAGTAATCATGTGTCATATTGTACCACATCCAACTAAGAGAGATTGTGTCTTTGACATCAAGGACAACAAACTCCCCCTTTGTCCATGATTGCAAAACACAACTCTCTCTCCCCCTTTTGACATCAAAGACAAAGGGAGAAAGAAAGTATGCTGATGCCTCAAGGAGATACACATAGATCATTATAATCCTGCAATGTGAAACAATATCAGAAATATAAAACCATACCAACCATACCATGACTATCCCATGAAGTAGTAAGACTGAAACACATATGTACTTGTTAGTACCATATAAATGAATATAGATATATCAAAGCAAGGACAACAACTATATATGCTAAACAAGCAGCTAGTAGAATAATACTGTCACCATTAATATGCATGAATCTGCATGCCAAAGATCAAAGACAAGGAACCAATATGCCATCAACTAAACCAATTTGTATAATGACATGCCATGAACTGTACCAACAATGCTCCCAAACTGTAGCAAATTCCATGATAATACCATGAACAAAATATGAACCAAAACAACACCATTAAACTGCTTCCAAAACATTATGCAATAAGCAATAATAATGATGATTACCTCAAGTCATGCTGTTCTATTGAGATTTATGAAGATAGCCTAAAGAGAAATATGTATATCATGAAATCCTCTTTGAACCATGAATATCAAGATGATTCAACACTTGTAGCAGTTAATGATATGATAATCAAACTCAGCTATGTCTCACCTTTGACCTTCTTTAAACATTTTGCTGATTTGGCATCTCAAGTTATTTGTCAATTATAAACCTCTTAAGCCCTTTGAAGAAACCAACATGTCTTGCACACCACTATATTGATGAAGCTTTTAAGAATAGAATCATGATGAAAAAGAGCAAGTGTAAGCAAGTGTAGTCTCTATGAACTTCTCATGCATTAATAAGATTTATCATACAAGCAATGAATTCCTCTGTAAATATCTATGACAATGTTATACACAAATGATATGCACTGATAGACTCTTTCCCCTTTTGATATCAATGATAGACTTATCAAATCTGATATCTAGATTACTCCTGTCTCCAAGGTAATCATAAGATCCTGCCACCAATCAATTCTAGATGCAAAACAAACACAATATAATAAACCAAACTGTTAACACACCTACTGAACTTCTTTGGGGTTTAAAAATGAGATGTTTTGATAACTCCCCTTGTCTTCATGCTTTTCCTTTTAAACTGTCATGCACATATTTTGTGTAGTATGCACATGACTAGATTCAACCATCTCTTGGTTTTGCTTTCTTCTCCAAACAAGTATAGGATATTTGTTTTCCTTACCCAAGGCATTCACTTGCTTTTGCTTAAGCATATAACCTCTAGTTGACTTTATCCCTCTTTTGCACCATTGTACTTTATGCCCAAAACTATTACATCTATAACACAACATATTATAGTTTTGATCAAGAGAATAGTTTCTTCTAGAGTCATACCTTGCATTCATCCAACAATTTCTTGAAAAATGGCCAACTTTATTGCAGTTAAAACAAACATTATTGTAGTTTTGATTTGACCAGCCATAAAGAATTTTATTTTTATTCCACCAAAAATCATTTCTTTTACAATCTCTAGCCCTATGACCATAAACATGACATGCATAGAAATGACCATGGAACTGAGAATAGTTATACCTCATTAAATGATATTGCCTGGTAGATGAAGGTCTTGAATGCTTGTTTATACTGCTTCTGTCAGTAACTTTATCTTTTTCTTCCTTCTTGGCTTCATTCTCAGGGGCAGTAGAGTAAGTATTCAGGTCTATCTTCTTTCTAGGAGTATCTCTCGACTTGGAACATTCTCCTTTTCCATAACCCAAGCCAGTAGTGTCTCTGTAATATCTTTGCTTACTCAACATGTCATTCAGGCAATTAGTACTCTTTTCAAATTGAATATTCTTTTGCAATTTTGAAGATTCTTCTTCCAAATCCTTTCTCAAAGAAACTATTTCTTTTTCTAACTTCAAACATTCTATTCTTTTTACTTCAAGATCAGATTTTGTAAGGTCAACTATTCTTTTAACTTCTTCAATTTCTATTTTTAGGTTGATAATCAATTTATCAGATTCATTAACATGACTCTTTAATTCTACAATATGATTTCTGGCATTTTCAAACTCTAAAGAAATTTTTTCAAAATTTGAACATACCTTGTCCTTGGATTCTTTCTCTTATTGAAGCTGGTCTTCTAAACTCCTATTTTCTTTACTAAGTTGATTGATTGTATCTAGGGCACATAGAAGTTCTCCTTCAACATCAACTTCACAATCATCTTCGTCAAACTCCTGACCATTTTCATCCTCAAAGAAATCTTCTTCTGCATCATCAATTTCAACTACAAAATCATCAAGTTTTTATCTACTAATATTCACATTGTCAAGACTCTTAACTTCAGGACTGAGCTCTTTATGACACTTTGTATCTACACTCATGGTTGACTCATGCAACAACTCATTGCTAGACTTAACTGATGCTTTCTTTTCAACTTTTTGATCAACATTCTTCTTTTCTCAATTTGAGGCCTTAATTCTTCTACCCTTTCCCATGGTACTCCACTATCAGGATCTACCCAAGTTGGTTAGACTTCAAATAGGGAAGCTACGCTCTGATACCACTTGTTGGAGTACGCAAGACACTGAGAGGGGGGTGGGGTGAATCAGTGTCTTATAAAACAAATTTGCTTTTGGCAACACCTAATTAACTTTTGCCAATTGTGAACTTCAACCTTGAATGGTGAAAGCAAGACATTCATTTAAGAACCAAGATGAACTATCAAACCAACTTGTGAGCATGAAAAGACATAACAACTATTTGTGAACTATGAGGAATCATTTGAACAATTCATCAAGATAAATAATAGAGGCAGATTATTACTTCATTGGACTGAGATAAGTATCAAAGTATTATGCATTTGTACTGATTTACTATGAGCATCATATAACAGTTAAATTATGAAATAATGAACAAAAACTCATGAGCAGAACAAGTAACCATAACAAGGAGATTGTCCTGAGTGGAAAACCCTTTGGGGCATAAAAACCTCTTGAAAAATGCCTCACTGGCAAAGCCTCACTAGCTACACAAAATGCCTCACTGGAAAAGGTGATTTCTTCTCTGACTGACTTGAACTTTCAATACATGTTTCAATCATGAAGAAAAAACAAATACATAGGGACACTCTGTTTCACTGATCCTCAATCTTTGATCTAATATCAATGATAATGCATTCAGTCATCTATCCTCAACATTACATCAGGTGTATACACAACCACATATTACACACACTAAACATTATATTAGTAACATATTTATAACATATCTTTTTCATTTACATTTTATTCTATTTTGCAGGTATAACCATTTTGGTGGTTCCATAACTGTCATACAGTTTTCTGGTCGAATGCCCATTTCATTTTCAGTTATTAACCATTACAAACCCTTATTGTATTAGCCCATCACAATGAAGAACAAAATAATGTCTCTTTTACAAAAAACCTTAACCAGGGTCGAAACCCCATTTTTGTTTCATATCATCAGATGCAAAGTTTTCTGGCCGTGAATCCCATATACAGTTATAACCACTTAACTGAAGTTTTTCAAAAACTCATTTGAAACCCCAAAACCTTAACAAAACATATCTCTTTTGAATCATTCATAGATAATGCTCTTAGAAAGAAAAACTATCATGAAATGAAACTTCTTTTATGCAAAGACAACTCAATCATAACTATCACTATCAAGGGTAAAATTGAAAGAGGGAAAATCATAACAACATCACTTGAAAATCTCTGTCAAAAGTCAAACTTTTGTAGTCACAATCACTCGTGTACATTCTAGAACCTTCCATCAATCCGCTATCACAAATCTTCATCATTTCTATGTAGGGTATGAAACCCTAAGTATGAAGCTCATAATCGAAGCTCAAAACATTACCATATGAAAAAACAAAGAATGCCTTTTGCCCGACTTGTCACCATGTAACCGGAGCTGCAGGTAACCCTAGCATGACCGGTGACTTCCAACAAAGAAAACTTGCACTTTACCATGTCAAAATCTCCATAAACCTGTTTGGGAGGTCATCACTTAAGAACATGCCGATGAAGAATATTTGCAATGTATGTGGTGCCCACTGGGAGAATAACACAAGAGACACTCGATCATGGTCAACACTTAAACAACATTGCATACCTTAGACTGTAGCTCATAAGAAACATTATAACTATTTCCATGTGTGTCAAAACCACTACATCATGCCATTAGGAGCTCATCATCTCTTATGTAAGAAGGAACACTACATCAGTGCATAATAATGGAGACAATTATGTATCCGATATGAATATGATTAAAGAATGCCAATCCATGTTGAACTGATCAAGACACGAATGCACATAAAAGATGCCTCATAAAGGATGCCAAACTGAGTCATACTAAACATGAACCCAAAATCAATGATTGTTACCATAATAGCACAATGCCCACTGAACATAATGTCATAGTGCCCGATGTCATCATAAAAACATAGTGCCAACCAATCTGATAAAAAACATCAATACCTATTATCATAGAGACATAGTGTCCATTCAACATAATATCATAGAGGCCACATGGGCAATGCCTGAAGCATCATCCGACAACTGAAATGTTATGCAAACTGTAAAAAACCATCAACATAATGAAGATGACATGGTTAGAGGATCAAAGAAGCCAAGATGTCAAACTGATATCATGTATGCCATGAAATCATAAATAGACCACAAAGTGCAAGAGCATGAAATAACATAATATCAAATATAATTGTGTCACCCTCATTGTCATAGGTGCCATGTAGGCCAAATATGTAAAAATGCTATGAGTAGCCAAACATCATATGTGCCGTATACCATCACACCATATCATAATAACCAACTATAGAGAGCATATCACATAACCCAATATGAGAAGTTGTGAACCATCACAACACCAAAAATACGCAGATCACCATCAATACCATAACAAACATGTGTCAACTGTCAAGAAAGAATGTCAAGCATATGCCAACATGTACCACTGTATCAAACAACTATGCCAACAATATGAATAGATGCCAATAATACCAATAACCTCTGTCAATGTCCTGTAGGAAATCCATCAATACCAAGTAATCATGTGTCATACTGTACCACATCCAACTAAGAGAGATTGTGTCTTTGACATCAAAGACAACAACTGAGGACAACATTCTATAAGGTGTAGCCAGACTCAAATGGAGGTTCAATACAATTCTTTATAGCCCTAAATCACTCACAACCAAAGAGAATTGGCCACATCACAAGACCACCATACTCTTATTGTCAAACTATGCATAGTGATATTTTATATGCTATATTACAATTTAGACCCACATAAATATCAAATATACATTTTTGGTCCAATGAAATTATAGCACATAAGACTAGTGCCATGTCAAATATTAGTTCATATGTCATTGTGGATAGACATAAGTTATAGGGAATGCAATTACTTGTGAGTAAAATTTCTTGTAGAACCATTAAACGATCACCTCCGGGATGTAAAGTAGTCACTTAAGTTGTAGGATATTGGTAATAGTAGGTCAACATCAAAATAGAACATAAAGCACATGTCTAGACAAAGGCTTTGGTCACACTTAGAACTAAAAGTGTGAATCCCAACATTAAAAGGTAAAAACGTAATGAAACCAAAGATAAATCAAACCATTCTAAACATGGAACTTGTGGAAAGATTTACAAAACCAAAACCAGAACTAATATGAACAATGCAATCACAACCATACCTAATATATGCACAAGTCTATACACAACCATATAAAAGTTCTTCAAACATGATGTCTACTAAGAAAATGAATGTCATAAGCTACAATTTTAAAGGACAAAGAGACCACAAACATGGAAGAATAAAATCAAAGCATTTCAAGATTGCAAAGACTTTCAAAAACAATATCTAATTTTTTTTAAAAAAATAGGGCGTGTTGTGCACACCACAATAAACCACCTTTCATATCTTTTAATGTTTGAATGTTTACTTTTCATACATATTTGTAAATGCTACATACATTGAAATACATGATCGTTTTAAGAATCTTCACAAGTTAAAAGACAACCATTAACATATGGAACCAAGTTCCTTTATGTGACATAAATAATCACTTTGTACTGCATTGAAGGGGCCATAACTGTTTTATTTGACTTTGTTTATTCTCTTTTTGACAATAGACATCTGAAGCAACCAATGCTTTAATTTTCATAAGATGGTCAGTTCAATAACGTGGGGTTAGCCACATTTAGCTTTTTTAAAAATAAAGTGATTGAATGGAAAACAACCCAAATTCTGACCCTGCAACTTCTTTTATCTGTCATCCGAGGGGCCATACCTGTTTTATTTAATTTTATTTATTCCTCTTTGGAAACCAATGCTTTACTTTTTTTCTAAGATGCTTGCATTCTTGACGTTCAATAACGTGCGGTTAACTTTTGCATTGTTATCGACGAGGCAACAATGCAGACATAATTTTAATCCTGCTAAAATCTTTTTACAAATGCAAATATGCATTTATACTATACTGAGTTTAGAATAACGAATTTACATCAATCAAGTTTTCTTTATTCAGATTTACTTTATTCATGGTATACAAATGATAACTCTATTGCAAGATTTATTTTTTGAAAGATGGTCTCCTACCCAAGTAATAACATGGCATTTTCGTTTCTGAATGCTTTTTCTTTATTCCATAGATGTCTCATTCAAATTTTATTTATTCACAGTAGACAAAAGATAATTCTCGTGCAATAAGAACGTTGCCTACTTTTTATAGAAGGCGTTCACTAGAAGAGCTCAAATTTTTAGACGTAAAAGGTGCATGTACGCTGTACCGTACAAATGAACTGACATGGAAAATAGCCTCTATAAGCAATTCTTATTTCAAAATACTTCTTATTTGTAAGTACGAACTGATTTGATTTAAAGAGTCTCAAATAATTATTGTATGGAGATTACATTCCAATCTCTCTCGAATGATTCTACACCTTAAGTTGCCTCGTTACTTGTACCTCTAGTGAGCGGTTTTGATTTATTCCTTATCTTCGTAAGTAACATCATGGTTGTGAGGGTGTTAGTTGGTAAACCACCACTCACTATAACAAGACGATGCTAAGCATTTTAGTGTTTCAATGATATAATTGTTTTTTTTTTGATTTATTAGTTTTTTTTGGGAATTTTGATGGAAGTCTCTTTCTTTTTATAAAAAAGTTAATTACGGTTATGTTGGATGACATAAGAATATAGTTATAATTTTAATCTTGCAATATCTATTCACCACTACAAAGTTATTATACATGAGTATTTATTGTTGTAATGGTGAAATTAACATCTCTATGTTATTTTTCATTCAATTTTGTACTTATTTTGAGGAATATATTAATACATGTGCATAGAGATAAATGATATAATTTTGTGCAAGGTTGGACCCATTTACATAGTCATTATCTAATCTCATCCGCACACACTCCTATGCTTATAAACTATATACTTATCACTATGTGTGCATATCTCAAAACATTCAACCCATTTGTATGATTATCATGCCTATCCATTTACTAATCCCTAGGTTGTTGTTATCTATTATGATCTAGCTTGTCTTTTATCCTAGGTTGGGTCCATGGTCGCAAGTTTGACCTCACAAGTGTGACATTATTCCACCCAAAATCAAATTTAGAAATTCAAATTTGGCCAAGTGGCCCCCTTTATCTTTCCCACCCAAAGCCAACTAAACACGTGTTTTTTGTAATTTGATGTAATGTGCTAGTTTTTAAAGATATTCATTTACATTCATATAGAATGAATCCACACATTCAAAGATCTCTCATCATTCTACAACATTGAAATAGAAGTCAGTAACAAAACACTTGAATTTGGTGCTAAAAAATAAGTAAATAATATGCATCCTAGGACTTGTTTGTTGCCTTCAATCTTGTTTTTTTATTAAGGGGTTGATTAAGGGAAAGTTTCCTCATGGCTTCAATTGTACAACAACCTAGCAAATATATTTATAAATACCATTTGTCCCCTAGCTGATAGAAGGAGCATAGCAAAGCAATGTGGATCAGACAAGTAGAAGGTAGAAGTTTGTTTGAGCATGGGAACAAGTATGTAAAAGTAGGACTAGTTCATAGTTGTGATTCTATGCTAGCATGTGAATTTGTTCTCTATTATAATATAAAGTAGACATTTAACCAATAGCCTTCATTAGTCTAAGAGATCACATTCCTTGAAGCTAAACATTGACACATCCTTGAGACCCTTGTCAATTATCTTCATCATTCAATTATAGAGCTAAGCATTTTTGTCCTTCTTTATTTTGTAATTATAACATTGACCTCTTGTCAATTCTATCTACTGCTAGTTATTTATGTTCATTTAGGATAATTGTTTGCTTATGTGTGTACATTCTATTGAATTCTCCTAGACTAACCATAATGAATCTCTATTTTCCTTTTCATTTTGGTAAACTCAATCGATCTTACATGGCATAGTCATCTTCCTAATGTTTCTTATCAACATTAAGGATTTCAGATTTGCATTGATCTCTCAATACATCATATTGTCATATCTAACTTATCTTTTTTATCCTTGTAATTTATTACTCTATTCTTATTTCAAGATTTGGTGATTGTTTACATTTCCTATTTTTTGACCACCCTATCCACCCTTATTTGGCTCTAGGCTTTGCATTTTCACCTACTTTTAAATTTGATTTATCCCTGATCTTTCATTAATTTGATTACATTTCTTAGCATATCATTGCTTATTCCATGGATTTCTCATGATTTTCATCATCCATTGAGAAGGATTCCTTGCTTGAACCCTAGCATTGTTACCCCATATAGTAATAGTGATATCTTTGAGGGTGGTCATCTTGACGTTAACATAGGTGAGCACGAGGACTATTATTGTGAGGCTCAAGTGAAACATCGAGAACTTTCTAGTCAACTTGCTAGTTTGGTTAATGCACAAAATCTTGAAAAACTAGAGAATTTATGTTTCATGACGTGTTTGTAAATCATGAATTTAGGCTAGAAACTTTTTAAGACATCTAAGATAAAATTGCTTCAACTTTTAAAGTTAGTGCATCCACCTTCACCCAATCTTCCATTATAAATCTTTCATCAACCATTGCCACTAGTACCCCACCCTTTCATGTACCCATTTTCTATATCTCTCTCATAGACCATTATTGATACCAGGGTAAGTGCATGGAAATGGGGGACAAAAAGGGAGTCAAAAGTGGCCACTTTTTTTTTAAATTTTTATTTTATTTTATTTCTTCTGAAATTAGCTAAAGTTGAACATAGACAAGTAATTCAAGATGCACACAATCAAAATTTTAAGATATGACAAGAACAATAATTGTAGTAATTTGAATCTAGTTTCTAAACTACTAAATATTTTTAAAAATGGTTAAGGTGAAGGGGGTTAAATGCTAAGCGTACACAAAAGTGTTTTTATCTTTATCACTAAAATATAACATAGTGTCTGCTGTGTGCCCCCCTTTTTTTTTGCTACACTAGGTATTTTTAAAAACCAGTTGGTGTAAATATAGTGAAGAGTGAGTACTACTAGTATATTTTTTTATATTTTTTATTGAATAATTTTTTTGTGATTTTTTGAAGTGGATACATCCTAAAAATTGCATCACTGAGTGTGTGCGTCACATAACTTACACAAAACTAATTGAAAATGTTATTTTTTTTCTTGAATGTGCATAGAAAGAAGCGTAGAAGAATCATACATATTGTTTTTCAAATTTGGATAAGTGGGTCAAAAGTTATTGAAAAAATCAATACATATGTGCTAGAGGAATACCAAGACACTATTCAAAGAAAATAAAAATAAATAACTTAACTTATTCAAAATATTAAAAAAAATATATGGCTAGAAAGGTACGAAGTAGCTCTTTATTTTGATGGTGGTTTTGTAAATTTTTTTGGAAAATGTGTAAACCTGATGAGGTCAAAGTTTGAATTTGAGTTGTTTTATGTTAAAAGCACAAATTTAGGAGCCACAAGAGATGTCCAACTCTTAGGCTTGGAAATAAATGAGAATGATAATAAATTTTTTGAATTCAAGGCATTAAAAATGCATACATGTTAAACCATGTACATGCTATGTTTTTCATAACATGAACATGTGTTTTGCTAAAAATCTCAAGGCTGACCATTAATTTGTCCCCCATTTCCATGCAATTACCCACCATTGTCACCCCACTTAACCAATTCACATCCACATATACAACCTCCACATCCCACACCATTGATGCTCTTGTGTACCTCCATTTTGACCCTAACTATTATCTCATCTACTCCCCTTACCTCTCATTCTTATACACACAATAGTGGTCCTCACCCATCCCTAGTTATTAGACCTTCTATCTTAGATTTAGTAATCCAAAAGATTGATCAAGTAGCAAATAAAGTGGATGCAACACATAGTGGACAATTTGATGATAAATTTTCTAATCTTAGGCATATATCACTAGCATTTGAGATTTTTGACTTAGCCACTGCCAATTAGGTTTTGTGGCACCACAATTTTTAATGTATGATGGTAAAGGTGACCCAAACATTCACTCAAGATTATTTGTGGCTATATGTCTATACATCCTTATGAGTATCAGATTTTAACTAAGTTAATTCTACATACACTTGAAGCTTATGTTGTTATATCATTATCCAAACATTCTTAAGTATCTATATGTTGATTTAATGATCTTTCTAAAGTGTTCCTTAAGCAATTTAATGTCAATATGGGCATTAGAGTAACTATTTCTAATATATTTGAATGTGACCAAGGATATAATGAACATGCTAATTATTTGGTCATGTGGGCCTTCAATCAGTGTGATCTAAACTGATCACCCATACATGATTCTAAATGTTATGCCATAAAATGTCCTCCTAGGACTTTTACCTCATGAGTTTAGCTCCTAGGTCCCTTTAGTTTAATCATGCATGTTTAAAATGAATCCCAGAGAAATTCCCCTCGAAACCCATGTCAAATAGGGCCTAGGGGTGCATCTTGAGACTTAATCAAGACCTAAAATGGGCCCCTAGACTTGGTTGCCCATGCCCTAGTCCAAACCTATTTTGCTGGGACCTAAATTTTGGATGTCAGCTTGTGACCGTTAAAAAGGTTTCCCTTGTCAGCATTTCAAGTTTTAAATATGAAAGTTTAGCGAGAATGCATATTTAAATAGATTAATGAATTCATTTTACACCTAGATGGATAATGCAAACTTGTGATCTTATGATAAGGATATTCAAGTTTTTCATTGTGTTGCAGAGCACTATTGTGTTGTGTTTGTATGTGTTTGTTGCTAATTTGGCTTCATCGTTACACTTACTAAGGTGATTTCTTATTGTGCTTCAATCAATCTATTTCATCATTTTCTTTTGCCTCTGCCCTGCAAGGGCACACACTCTATCTAACAATGGTGTTGGAAGGCCTTAATACCATTTCAGGGCTTGATTGAGGCAAGCTCATAAACACCACAACCCCCAAACCCATCTCTTTGTGATTGTAGGTTACAGGTGTGAAACTTGATAGAGAGGAGTTGTAGGGAAGTTGAACAGAGGATATAGAGTTAGGATCTGAAGAAAAGAGAGAAGAATATTTTATTTTAGACTTGGGTGCCTATCCCATGAGTCCTCCATCTGCACCATTTCAGAAACTTTGAAACAAGTTGCTATCTATTGCAAATCACTATTCCAATTCTGTAGAAAAGTTGCCCTATCAGACTTGGGTACCCACCCCAGTGCCCTCAAAGTTTCAACATCCATAAATATGAATTATGATATGTTTCTAATATGAATTTAGTGCCTCCCTATGTGAGCATTTGTCGGGTTTCATCCTTTTGTTTATGATTTAATGTAATTAGGGTTTAAGGCCTAATTAGATTAGGGTTTGACTAAATCATCAATCTATTCTATCTTTCCTATCATCTCATAGTGACATCAGACCTGTAGCTGAGTCCTCTATCATCAGTAGTGACTTAGCTCAGTCTATGTCCTTGAATGAATGTGTGAAAGGAGGGTTTGATTGAATCTAATTAACACACATTTCAACACTACCCAATTTTCATACATTACACTAAAATATAAAATATCATTAAAGGGATAATTAAACCAACTCATGACAATGTGTATCTTAATAGCTTTTCTTATTTTATAGATTTATGTGCTTGTGTCAAAACTATAGAGCCCAAACTATTAGGAAAAAATGAATTCAAATATGGCTCTTCAAATTAAAATGCTTCTTACCCATATAAATATGACTTACATATCTAAATATCAAAATTTTAAATTTGTTTTGAAGCATAATGACAATAAGCATGATGTGAATCAAGTTGTAAATACTTTTTAATTTCCTTTTTTTAGGTCACCATCCCTTAGGGAGTTCACTAAACCTAAATAATCCATGAATAATCTGATTTGAATATTATTGAGTTAAAAATTTAATCACTCTTCCTCCATTTCATCCTCTCGATCTACTAGCAAACCACCCTAAATGGTACACTGATTGATACATAATTTATAATTATCATTGCATCAATGGTCATTATAGTAAAAACTGTGTGTCTTGAACATAAGGTACAATACCTCATAGATAGAGATACAATAAATATTGAAAGAGTTAAATATAATGAAAATCCTTTAGTTGTTAAGTGTGGAAAAGATGAACCTCTATGTTCTTGTACATGAAAAATTAAATTATAGTGTTGTACAAGAAATAAATTTCTTAACCTTTGTAGACAAGTATAAACAATATCATGTTTGGTCTTTCTCAAGTGTTATTTTACCTTTAATAAACTACAATCATTCCCCAAGCATAAATTCTAGGATTTGTTGTATACAAAAGAAACTAGGCTCGTAAAAGGAAAATTATCTAGAAAGAGTAGAAGGCTAAAGATAATATTCCTGATTTTGATGTTTGATGATTTAGATGCCAAACAATGACTGTGTAGATAAGCACAATAATGAATAGAGATTTGATAGGTAACTAAAGTAAGGATGCCTCTACAAATATGGTAGAGCTCATTTAGTTATAGTAGCATATTGAAGTCAAGTAGATTCCATATTTCTAGTGCAATAATGTAAGGATCTAAGAAACTAGATTCAGTACTTATGTTAGTATATATTTAGATCAAAAACTATATCTAGGACAAGGGTAAAGGCTTGGACTACTTGGGATCCTACTTTAGTTAGTCTTTTTTTAGTTTTTAAACTTGTTGGTAATCAAAAAGTTTGGAGTGTTTGTTTATTGTGGTATACTTTATGTAAGGAAGGTAAACATATGTTCATGAAATACTATAAAAGAATCAAGAATATTCTATACCATGTGAGAAGTGATATATGAGTAAAGGAAGAGAAAAATTGAAACACCAAATTTCCAAGAGGTAGGAGAGGTAGTAGCAAAAAGATTTCAAGACTATATATAGAGTACCTAGAAGGAAACTTTTGGATGTTATACAAGAAATAATAATAAAAGAAACTTATATAGAATATTATTGGGAAGAATGAAAGAATCAATAGAGAATATTCTACTATAAATAAAGGTAAGTGGAAATAGATAGAGGTACCAAGACTATAAAGAGAAGTTAAAATGAATATTATGAACAAGTTATATTAAATAAAAGTAAAGAGAATTTACAAAGAATGCTACTGAGCAAAAGTTAAATAAGTTACACAAGAAGTTGTGAGAATGATAGATATGTTATGTTTAATGAAAAAAAGGATTATTTTTGTAACATCCCTTATTTTTGGTCTCTTTACGATTCTACGATGTTTCAATTCTATGATAATTGGATATGAATTACTCTATATTGAGTATGATTATTGATTTTATGCACTTATGTACAATATTTTGTCATAATGCATTTGGTTAATTCACATGTTTAAGTATTTTATTGTCAAAAATACATTATTGGTTTTTCCTAATAATGTAATAAAATATGTGTAGCAAGATTATGTTGTGTGACAGGTGCAAGTGCCATGGAAGGCAAACTAGGTCATGGTGTTGGAGTATCTAAGTGATATAATCCAATTATGTGGGAATTAAAATTAATTGATGTAATTAGCTAATTTTAAAAATAAATAATTATGTGTTGAGTTATTTATTTAATGATAGGAATTTATTTTAATTTTATCTATTTTATTTTAGATATTTTCTAATATCTATTAGAAAAATAAAGTAATTTAGAAATTTTAAATATTTTAATTATTCTAATTTAATTGATTTGTATGTAAAAGTTTATAAAAGGAATTTTTGTTGGAAATATGCAGTCATAGAGACTAATTCCTCATAACCCAATAAGAGATTTAATATGCAATAAACTAGAAATTCACATGCAAAAGAAATAAACAATCATACCATCAATGATGACACAAGATATACCTTGGGAAAACCCTTATAAAGGGAAAAACCTAGCCTCCAAAAGCATACACTCTCATATATTATTCAGCAATAAACAACAAATACATATGCAAAGATAACCTCTGAAACATCAAGCTCTCTCTACCTGCAATCCATGTGAACAAGAATGTAACCATACATCCCATGCCATGCTTCAAACCCTCACATAAACAACCTATAAGAGAAGCTACAACCTAGCCACTAAGCCAAATGACCAACTCTTACTACAACTACCCATGTGTTTGCTTTTATAGAGATAAGCTCACACAAATACAACATGTGGTATTGTAATACCATTTCCCCCAAAACCATGTGTCTACAAAACCATTGAACCCACATTTGATTATTAGTACTAAGTTTTCCCAATTAATCAAATAATTACAAATAAAGTAATTAACCCAATGTTACATACAATGATTACAAGTGGCATCTAAATAAATATCCAATGTGGCTAAACACATCACATGATGCACCACAATTAAATATTTATTTTATATAATAAAATAATACCAATGTTATGCAAGGTGTACAACAGACCTACTCCAACATTCTCCCACTTTTTGTATACATTGCATAAGGGATCAACATGTAAACTCGAAACATCAAGGGAAACCATCATGTGTACCCAACATGTACCATATAACCATCCATGTGCTTCAAGATACTTGCAACAATAATCAAGGTGTCCACCATCTCAAACAAGAATCCCCTCATCCTCCATCTAGCCAATCCATGAAGAATAAGATCCTCCAAAGAGATGCCACACTAAACTGTCACATAGAAGCAAGAAACCTACATCAACTGATATCCAAACACAAGCACCAAATCTAATGGTAACAAATAGGCTCAAGTAGTTGACAAGAATCAATCACCATAGCTAAAATAGCAACCATAACTAGTTTCTAATGCATCAACTAACCATACCTCCAAACCAAGGTATACAAAAGATAACAAGTAGAACTTATGCCAACAACATATCCAACTCAAATCACAATGATAACAAGTCCCTGTATATACTCAAACCTACATAAAGAAGTCCTCCAAGGTAACAACACAAAGCATGTGATAACAAACCTCAAGACCCTCCATACCACAACATAATGAGAACATCCAACAAAGGAATCATATACATCATGGAACTCCCATTGCATGAGTAAATGTCAAATCTAAAAATAGATTAAGGCATTCAAAGATCCACTAATAGCATACACATAGAAGATGTGGTTGAATACTCTATCACATAGTGTCAAAGAATACACACATAGATATGCAAAACTTGCAAACTAAATAGCTACAACATAACTCTCCTCAAGTCCATATATCTCCCAAATCCTCCACACCATAAGAGAAAGAAGTCAAAGAGACTCAAAAGCTCCATACACATTTCAACTCCAATGTCATGTGAACATAAATATCCAGGAAGAAGAATAAGACCAATCAAGAGAGAACCTACAAATCATAACCATGTCCTTCTATCCACACTAATGTGCTATAGTTGTGAAAAGTATGTGTAGACACCTAAAAACGTCTTCACTATTTAACTAATATCTGGCATCACTAATATCACCAATTACCCTTCCAATTAATTATTTAATTTTTTATTTAATTAATTATTCCTTCCAATGCCTGATTTGTTCATCATTTTACCCCTAACTTTTGAGTTAATTTAATTAATTCAATGGTTCCATTAACCCAATTAATTAAATAAATGTGTAAATATTTATTTGATTAATTCACCTATTTCATTAAAACCTATTAATTAGATAAATTATGTTTATCTAGTTAATTTGACCTATTAATTAGCCTATCCCTAGCCTAGTTAATTAAATACCCATTATTTAATTAGCTAGTCTAACCTACATGACCCTAGACCTAGGATTAATTAAATTAAACATAATTTAATTAATCCTAACCCATAATTAACCCATCCACTAATTTACTACAGCCATATTAATTAGGCTAATCACCTTAATTAATATGGTCAAACCTTGTTTAACACTCCTCCCCACATCCTCTAAATAAAAAATTAATTTTTATGCTACATGAAACAATTATTTACACACATTTGTCATAAACTCCATAAATGACCTCTTACACCACCCACTTTCATTAAATACCACTCTTCCCAAAATGAATTAAAAATTCATTTTTAATCATCCTCTCTTCCCCATGTGAATTTAAAATTCACATCTAATCCACCTCATCTACCCTCATTTAATCCTCTCCTCTTCCCAAGATGAATTAAAAATTCATCTTTATTCTCATCCATCCATTTTTGATGATTGAGTCTAAGCCCTCCACCTCACATGCATTCTCATCCATTGATCTCAACTTCAAATTTCAACCCTTGGATCAAATCTCCCTCCAAAAGCCTATAAATACAGCCTCATCCAAGCCATTTCATCATCCACAATTTGAGCAAAGTTATCATGCCAAAATCTTTTCATCTCTCCATCATCTTGAGCTACGCTTAGTGATTTCTTACATAGTTTGAGGGCATTTCACATTTAGTAAGCCATGGGTGAAGCTAGAATGTTTGGGTGCAACATTCTCAAACTTATCTAGGAGGTGGAGGTCATCTTGAAGGTATAAAATAGTGTTTTTTATACATTTATCTTGTGCTTGTACCTTCATTTGTTTTCCATACTCTCATTTGGCATGCCCAGTGGGACCCACAAGGTCCAAGCTAATCTTTTGTGAGTGTTTTTGTGTATAAAAAAATGTGGTTTTGTAGGTTGTAGTGCCAAAGGCTCACTGTTTAGCGCCATTTTCTCTCGCAGTAGTGCCATTTCTCCATCCTGTGACGCCATTCTGGACTATTTTGGCACCTATTTTGCACGACACTCTCACTAACACTTTTCTTTGTTTGATCTTTTGATGCTTTTTGGAGGTTTTAACAAGCTTTTATTGTCTTTTACTCTTTGTTTTAATAGTAGATGCAAAGAAATAGGGTGTTATAATGACAAAATTTTTTCTAGGGGGACTCATATGTTTTTAATCATTCAACCCTAGTTCATTTTGTTTATTAAACCTTACTTGTCACTATTTTTTGGGACTCTTGAGTGTTATTTGGCAGGGGAATAAGCACTAACCTTGTTTAAACTAAGTTTTTTGTGAGATTGATTGTGTCTTTGAAGGATTTTTGAAGACGCTGAGTTAGTTTGGTGCTATCCGTACCTAGTTCAGTGCTTTCTGGTCAACCAGCAGGGTAAGTGCAGGTAAAAGACTTCCTTTGGCGCTATTTCATGTTCTCATGGCACTATTTGTGGGTTTGGCACCATTTTAGATTTTGGTGGCGCTATTTTCACTGTCTAATAATACTTTTTCTATCACTCCTTCTAACGCTATATATTACAATTTCAGCACCATTTACCTATTCTGTGGCGCCTTTTCATTATGTTGTGGTACCTTTTTTTTGTGCTAATCTTGGAATCTATGCAGGTGGTTGGTAGTGTTCTATAGATTAAAAACGTTTGTCCAAGACTCAAAAATTAGACTACTAATATATTTTACAGGATTTCATTAGCTTAGAAACACTTCATTTTGGTGCACTAAAATAAACTTTTCTTGTGTAGCTTAGACAACATTTACATTGGTGCATTAAAATTAACCTTATTTGCAAACAATCATAGGAACACTTCATTTTGGATCTTAAAAAGAACATAGCTTTGTGTGACATGTCTTGTGTGCTTACACACTTGTGTTAAACCCAAGGGATAGAATCAAAGTATCCTCTCCCCTAGCCTTCAAAAGGATCTTGGGTGAAGAGAAATGGTTCTACTCTCTTTTTTATTTTTCTTAGAAGGGGCCTGCCCTTGAGACACATCTGCAAGGAGAACTCATTAGCGACCCTAAGTGGTACTTTCATTTGGTCTGTTATACAAAATAGGATAAGGTGAAAGCCAACTCCAAATTGATATTATCACTTACCGTTCGATGCTAGTTTGAAAGGAATTCATACCTTGTGTATATGATACTCTTAGTAGAGCTAGTTAAAACCTTAAGTGGTTTATTGGATGCTCATAATGTGCCGATCCCCCGAATGTTCCCCCACTAGAAACCTTTGTTTAGTGGCCAAAATCCTACTATTTTTTGGCACAGGAGGTTAGACCTCTAAAGCCATCCCACGTTCTCACAATTCAAAGTTGAGATAGCAAATTCCTTGAGATCTTCAGGTCTTTAGGGATTCAAAGTTTGGTGTGCCCAATAAGTGTGTGCCATGTAAGGGGGAGCCAGTGCCACCAAAATTCTAAGCTATTTTCTCTAAATAAGTGCAGCTCAGATTTATCCGCAGTGGGAATCCAATAAATATCATCTTTTTCTCACCTTAGGTTGTACAAGTGCTTGATGAATATTCAAACTATCACATTTTCACAACAAAACCTTTGGTCATTGTGTTCTCTTGTTTGAAGTATTTGTATGCTTGCCAAGAAACCCTCATTGACATTATCTGAAACTTCCTAAGTCATTGAACCATTGAAACATTTGACATTTCTCAAAAAACCAATCATTTGACCTTCAAAAATCCAAAAGTTGACATCAAAATCCCAATTTTATCAAAAATTGCCATTCGCTACCATGTTTTGTCACCAAAAGCTTTCTGTTTGGCACCTAAATTTTCACTGGGACTGCTTTAGCACTATTTTCCAGATCCTTGGCACCATTACTCATTGTGTTGGCACCTCATCCTTAGGCTTTGGCGCTATTTCCAAATTAGCTTGTACACATGCCTCAAAAATTGTTTTGGGACCTTTGAACTTTGCACATCCATAATCCGCAACCACCTTGTCAAAATCCACCACAACCGTAGCCTACCTTTCATCATCATCCATAATCATTTTCACCATTTTGACCTTAGAGAATAATCACTTATTTCCAGACCCTTCACTATCAACCAAGTCAATAAGCCCAACCATAATTCCCATTTCAATCTCCATACATAATCCCACATAGCCTTACATTTTGATTTTCATCTTTGGACCTCCACTTTATTTCATTTCACATCCCACACTTGTCATTCTCATCCCAACACTTTCCAAAGTCTCAAAATCCAAACATCCAAAAATCAAATCCAAACATCCAAAATCAATCTCTCAATCAAATCACCAATCCCATTCCAAATCAACCTTTGAGCAAGAATTAAATCTAGAGCTTTGTTGGAGTACAAGACAACACTGATGGGGGGGGGGGGTGAATCAGTGTTGCATAAACTTTTAAAACCTTTTGCACTTTTTGATCTATTGGGTAGAGAATGAGAGAAACTTTAAAGGTTTACCAAATACATATGAACATGTATGATTATAAACATTATTAGGGCACACACATAAAGATAAATGACATGAACCATAACACAAGTTTTTCATGAGTGGAAAAGCCTCATAGGGATGAAAAACCATTCAAAAAATGCCTCACTGGCTTAATCAAATACATGCCTCATTGGCTACATCAGATACATGCCTCACTAGATACACAAGATGCCTCACTGGCAAACAAATAAGCCTCACTGACCATGCAAGCCTCACTAGCTACAATGTGCCTCACTGGCAAAATGTTAACATTAGAAAGAAGAGAATCAATTCAGAGGGTTACTCTAATTCACTACAATGCTCATATCAAAATATAAATCTTCTTCAGTCTGAAAACCAATTCATCTACAATTTGACCTCATAATATGCATATATCACCTAGAACATATCTCTTTCTTTGCATATTTCATTATCAAAACAATATCCCTGAACCTGCTGCATTCTATTCATGTCTTCATCTCACTAACACACCTTTATACCATCAAAAGTACTCAAACCCTGTATTACACAAGTAACATTGTCTAATCTTCATGCATAATCTCAATCAAAAACTTTCTCATTCACATCTATATACCCCTCAAAAATTCACAGACCAAAAATGTCTTTTTATCTACCCATTTTCTTCACACACTAGAACCCTCTCACTACAATGCTTTACACTTTACAATCTTACATCTCCTTATGTCCACAATCAAATCATCCTTCTTAATGATGACATATGACAAAACATGAACCCTGTAAGAAACGTTAGAAAATCTCTACAAATCTCGTTACCCTTCTCTGCATACTATCAAACAAACTAATGTTTCATACCAAATGACTTGACTAGATTTCCTCTTGTTATACCAATATATCAATCAGAATATTTGACAAAAAGACACCATTCTTCTTAGTGATAAATCTTAACCAAATCCTTGCAAAGACACTTCAAATCATTATATCAATTGATGAACACATAAGTAAAAACATATTGCAACGCATAGACCTATACCTCCTTATGAGGACTGGAAAATGTCCTATTTCCACTATATCAAAGCCCCTGTTATTCTTCACAATACATATGTACTGGTAGGTATGTGTCTCTATTGTCATGCAGATCAAGTCTCATCCCCTTAACAATCATACAGGCCAAGAGATAAATTTCCTTGGCCCTCTGCATGTGAATAGAGGTTCAAAAAGATTGTTGTTTGCCTTTTATAGCACACTGAACGTCAAAATTAAACAATAGATGATGACCATTGAGCTTCAAAAAGCATTTAAAAGGTGCCCATTAGATCTTCCTTTCACGCCATCCTACCTTTTAATCTCCATTGCATGATTAGCTTTGGCGCTTAAGTCTTTATGATGACTTTTGAACACCGATGCCCTTAGGATATTAGGGCCGGTCACCTCACGAGGCCAGTACCCTCAAGATATGACTTACGTTATAAGTCACCGAATAAGCAGGTCAACACAAAATTATAAATAAAGTTTGTGATGGGGAACATAGGGTATATAAGATATGCATTAAGAGCTTTAACTTAGGGTTTATAAACAAATGCAAACTAGGTCTTTTAGGAAACCCTAAACCCTAACCCCAGTAAGAGATCAAATCTTGATAACAAGAAGACATACAAGTTAGCTCTGTAATATAGTCTTTTGAACACCATGGTATCCTGATAAAAATATCAACCTATAATGTAAGCAAGATGTGGTAAGAAAGATCAATCTCCAATGAATTCCTAAACAAAGATCATCAAATTATGAACAACTATCTTCTGAGAATATCAACAACTGATGTGATGTGATCATCAACTGATCAACCAAGTCTCGTGAACATCAAGAATGCATTCCATGTGATCATTGTATCTCTACTCTACATAACCATGCATGATGAGCACTTGTCAATACTTGACAACACCAAGTAAACCATGAAGATCAAATCTCTGCAAATCTTGTCATGACCAACTCTACAACTCAAATACATGAACAACACCAGTGACGAAGTCCTCATTACATCACAATATCCACTATTTTGACATCAATGGCAAGACAACTAACATGGATAAGACAACCAACATGCCAAACTTCACAAACTCCCCCTTTGACTTTGGCATTGATGTCAAAACACTAGCATTGTAAACCATCATCAATCCATCAACAATCAACCATATCATCATTTCCATCTCCCCCTTTTTGATAGCAAATGACAAAGTATGTGTGAAACTTAACACAACCTGCACCAATGCTCCCCCTGTCTCATGACTTTGAGAACATGTCTTTAACTGACTACTTGATGAGGTGAATGAACAACAATCTTACTGCAACATAGGATGTGCACTGAATATCATTTTGAGAACTATTGCACAAAAATGCTTGTTCCAAGAGTGTCTAGCAAAAATTTGCAACACTAGAATAGATTGCTAGTAGGTTTGCAACACTCAAAGAGATTGTCAAAACAAGAAAGATCTACTGATGAAGAAACAAGAGGAGTACTACCATCCCATGCCATTGCTATGCATCCAAATAACACAAATGCTACTGTCAATTGTTTCAAAGTTATCTTGTCCTAATCCCTATACCACATCTCTTTGAGACACTTTGTCAAATAGTTCATGAACCTTTTGTCTATCTACCTACAAGTTTGTTAGAGTACATTGCAACTTGAACATTTTAATAACAAGATTTTATACCTTAGTTAATACCATACCCTATTTCAAAAATTCTTTTTGATGGACTAAAAACCAAACAAACATTGTCTAAATTCTAGTGATATAGGCATTGACTGTAGTGAATTGATGGTGATCATTTTAATTGGAACACTTTGTGGGCTGACAAAAGTTAATGGGCTG
The DNA here is from genome assembly GCA_027924645.1 of Cunninghamia lanceolata. NCBI lineage: Eukaryota > Viridiplantae > Streptophyta > Pinopsida > Cupressales > Cupressaceae > Cunninghamia > Cunninghamia lanceolata. Next base: position 3,986,641 of record BSBN01001410.1, on the reverse strand, counting down.
ACCATTTTAATTGTTTGCAATGCCAAATTGCTCGTATTGAAGGAAATCATATCGTTTATATGTTTTGAATATGTTTGACTTATACATAGATAAGGGGCCACGACATGGCCACTTAATGTTTCCTCTTTGATCAATTATCAAGTGGCCACATAATGCCAACTTGATTTTATTTTGCCTAAAACCTCATCTTTAGTGTTCTATAAGGTGTAGCCAGACTCAAATGGAGGCTCAATACAATTCTCTACAACCCTAAATTACTCACAACCAAAAAGAATTGGCCACATCACAAGACCACCATACTCTTATTGTCAAACTATGCATAGTGATATTTTACGTGCTATTTTACAATTTAGACCCACATAAATATCAAATATACATTTTTGGTCCAATGAAATTATAGCACATAAGACTAGTGCCATGTCAAATAGTAGTTCATATGTCATTGTGGATAAACATAAGTTATAGGGAATGCAATTACTCGAGTGAAATTTCTTGTAGAACCATTAAACGATCACCTCCACAGTGTAAAGCAGTCACTTAAGCTATAGGATATTGGTAATAGTAGGTCAACATCAAAATAGAACATAAAGCACATGTTTAGACAAAGGCTTTGTTCACACTTAGAATTAAAACAGTGAATCCCAACATTAGAAGGTAAAAACATAATGAAACCAAAGATAAATTAAACTATTCTAAACATGGAACTTGTGGAAAGATATACAAAACCAAAACCAGAACTAATATGAACAATGTAATCACAACCATACCTAATATATACATAAATCTATACACAACCATATAAAAGTTCTTCAAACATGTTGTATACTAAGAAAATGAATGTCATAAGCTGCAATTTTAAAGGACAAAGAGACCACAAACATGGAAGAATTAAATCAAAGCATTTCAAGACTGCAAAGACTTTCAAAAACAATATCTAATTTTTTCAAAAAAATTAGGGTGTGTTGTGCACACCATAATAAACCACCTTTCATATTTTTTGATGTTTAAATGTTTACATTTCATATATATATTTGTGAATGCTACATACATTGAGGTACATGATCATTTTAAGAATCTTCTCCAGTTAGAAGGCAGTCATAATTCTGAACATATGGAACCTTCTTTTATGTGACATAAATAATCACTTTGTACTGTATTGGAGGGCATAACTGTTTTATTTGACTTTATTTATTCCTTTTTTTGAAGAAAGATATCCGAAGCAACGAACGCTTTACTTTTCACAAGATGCTCGTATTCTTCACGTTCAATAAGTGGGGTTAGCTTTTTCTAAAGATTAAGTGTTTGAAAGGAAGACAGCCCAAATTCTGACCTGCAACTTCTTTTATGCCGCATCGGAGGGGCCATACATGTTTTATTTAATTTTATTTATTCCTCTTTGGAAACCAATGCTTTACTTTTTTTTTTTCAAAGATGCTCGTATTCTTGACGTCCAATAACGTGCGGTTAACTTTTGCAGTCCACAGAGACGAATCTTTCTCTGGACAATCGAGCAGATAAATATCCCTACTACTTTTTAAAGCAGTTAATTACTGTCCACACCGACGAGGAAACAATGCAGACATAATTTTAATCCTGCCAAAATCTTTTTACAAATGCAAATATGCGTTTATACTATACTGAGTTTAGCATAACGAATTTACATCATTCAACTTCTCTTTATTCAGATTTACTTTATTCATGGTATACAAATGATAACTCTATCTCGAGATTTGTTTTTTAAAAGATGGTCTGCTACCCAAGGAACAACATGGCATTTTCGTTTTTTCTTTATTCTATAGATGTTTCATTCAATTTTACTTTATTCACAGTAGACAAAAGATAATTCTCTCTAATATTTATCGTTCTCCTCAATAAGAACGTTGTCTACTTTTTATAAAAGGCGTTCACTAGAAGAGTTCCAATTTCCAGACGTGTAAGGTGCAGATTCATTCCAGGGAGCTTGGAGTGCTGTACCGTACAAATGAACTGACATGGAATATAGCCTCTTTAAGCAATTCTTATTTCAAAATGTTTCTTATTTGTAAGTACGAACTCTTGATTTGACTAAAAGAGTCAAATAAATATTGTACGGGAAAATGCATTCCAAACTCTCAGGAATGATTCTACACTTTAAGTTGCCTTGTTACCTACTTGTAATGGAATTTTGCTATGTGTGTTCCGAGTTGGTAAACCATCACTCACTATAACAAGATGATGTTGGGGTATTTAAGTGTTTGAATATCTTGCATCATATAACTTTTTTTTTGATTTATTAGTTTTTTTGAGAATTTGGATGGAAGTCTCTTTCTTTTTATAAAGTAGTTAATTACGATAAAGTTGGATGACATAAGAACATAGCTATAATTTTAATCTCGCAACATCTACTCAACACTACAAATTTATTATACATGAGTATTTATTATTGTAATGGTGAAATTAGCTCTCTCTTATTTTTCATTCAATTTTGTGCTTATTTTGAGGAATGTATTAATACATGTGCATGGAGATAAATGATATAATTTTGTGAAAGGTTGGGCCCATTTACATAGTCATTATCTAATCTCATCTGCACACACTCTTATGCTTATAAACTATATCCTTATCACTATGTGTGTATATCACAATGCATTCAACCTATTTGTATGATTATCATGCCTATCCATGCACTAATCCCTAGGTTATTGTTATCTATTAGGATCTAGCTTGTCTTTTATCTTAGGTTGGGTCCATGGTTGCAAGTTTGACCTCACAAGTTTGACATTATTCCACCCAAAATCAAATTTAGAAATTCAAATTTGGCCAAGTGGCCCCCTTTATCTTTCCCACCCAAAGCCAACTAAACACTATTGTTTGTAATTTGATGTAATGTGCTAGTTTTTAAAGATATTCATTTACATTCATGTAGAATGAATCCACACATTCAAAGATCTCTCATCATTCTACAACATTGAAATAGAAGTCAGTAACAAACCACTTGAATTTGGTGCTAAAACATAAGTAAATAATATGCATCTTAGGACTTGTTTGTTGCCTTCAATCTTGTTTACTATTAAGGGGTTGATTAAGGGAAAGTTTCCTCATGGCTTCAATTGTACAACAACCTAGCAAATATATTTATAAATACCATTTGTCCCCTAGCTGATAGAAGGAGCATAACAAATCAATGTGGATTAGACAAGTAGAAGGTAGAAGTTTGTTTGAGCATGGGAACAAGTTTGTAAAAGTAGGACTAGTTCATAGTTGTGATTCTATGCCAACATGTAAATTTGTTCTCTATTACAGTATAAAGTAGACATTTAACTAATAGCCTTCATTAGTCTAAGAGATCACATTCCTTGAAGCTAAGCATTGACACATCCAAAACCCTTGTCAATTATCTTCATCATTCAATTATAGAGCTAAGCATTCTTGTCCTCATTTATTTTATAATTATAACATTGACCACTTGTCAATTCCATCTAATGCTAGTTATTTATGTTCATTAAGGATAATTGTTTGCTTATGTATATACATTCTATTGAATTCTCCTATACTAAGCATAAGGAAACTCTATTTTCCTTTTCATTTTGGTAAAAAATAATCTTACATGACATAGTCATCTTCCTAATGTTTCTTATCAACACTAAGGATTTCAGATCTGCATTTATCTCTCAATACATCATACTATCATATCTAACTTATCCTTTTTATCCTTGTAATTTATTACTCTATTATTATTTCATGATTTGGTGACTGTTTACATTTCCTATCTGTTGACCGCCCTATCCACCCTTATTTGGCTCTAGGCTTTGCATTTTTACCTACTTTTAGATTTGATTTATCCTTGATCTTTCTTTAATTTGATTACATATTCTTAACATATCATTGTTTAAAAGTAGGTGAAAATGATTCCTTATATTAGCATAGGTTTCTTATGATTTTTATCATCCATTGAGAAGGATTCCTTGCTTGAACCCTAGTATGGTTACCCCATATAGAAATAGTGATATATTTGATGGTGGTCATCTTGACATTAACATAGGTGACCATGAGGATTATTATTGTGAGGCTCAAGTGAAACATCAAGACTTTTCTAGTCAACTTGCTAGTTTGGTTAATGCACAAAATCTTGAAAAACTAGTGAATATGTTTCATGATGCATTTATAAATCATGAATTCATGCTATAAACTTTAAGACATCTAAGATAAACTTGCTTCAACTTTTAAATTTAGTGCTATAGAATTGAGCCAAGATCAATGAGATGAATGCAAGTATCAAATTGAGGTGGATTGATAGTCAAATGAGCTTGTACATATAGGTGAGAAGATGAAGTTGTTATTTGAGGAAAGGAGTCCTCAACTATGAGTGGTGGCAAGTTGTCTCCCTAAAAACTAGTGTGAGTGGCTAGTTAGTAGGTGACTCATCAACACCTCTCCTAACCACCCAACAACCTTGACACCTCAATGAGGTATGTGTCAAGATTGTATAAGGGCACTCCTAAGTAGGCTTAAGCCTATAGTGTATAAAATATATACACTAACACCCCCCCTTAAGCATAGCTTAGGTGGGCACAAATGAAATGGGTCCCGGCTACAAGGCCTGGTGAGGTACCCATGTACAATGCAATCTCTCATGAAGTGGAGAAAGATAGAAAACCATGTGAGAAAAAAACTATCCTCCAAAAGAAAGAAAAAAAACATGAAAATTATACAAATGAAGAAGTACCACTTCTTTCACTAAGTACAATATATGATTCCCCATAAGAGAGAAAATGATAGAAGATGTATAAGATCCCCCATAATACATGTCCTGATGTAGTGAGGCTGGATAGTCGATAAAGGATGCAGATGTAGATCCAAGAACACCGAACAATGTTCCTTCCCTTGGGAAGAAATGAAACCACTTGAAGATGTAGGATATCTTCCCATGTGGGAAGAAGTATGAATGATCTTGAATCATGTTGAAGCTGATCCAAGGATGATGATGCCCATTGTGATGTCTTCGAAGAATGCTCAGGTTTCCCCATGTCAATGCCAAAGGATGCCATAATCAAATCAGGTGCATGCCCAATAGATGAGGATGATGATGATCTAGAACCATGTGTAGGATGATGTAGAGCATGAGTATCTTTAAAGAGGATAATGGAGATGCAACTTCATCGAAATTGTCATCAAAGAGAAGACTGTTGTCCTCAATGTGTGCTTACATGTCAGTAATGTGGGACTCTACAAATAGACAAGTGATGTTAGGTAGAAATCTATCCCAATCAACAATGCTAGGAAGATTGATGTCCTGTTACGAAGAAGTGTTGGAAGCCATCGAAGGAGCAACTCAAAGATCTAATGAAGCAACAGGAGGAGGTGGTAGAATATCTACCAATGCAGGAGGTGTAGAGAGAGGAGATACAAGTGGGTATGTCTCTATGCAATTAGTATAGTCAAGACTTTCCCAATATGCAAGTTCCTCAGGTTCAGTAACATCATCATACAAAGGATCATCAACATCATCAAGGGAAAGAAGTATGTCTATAGTGGGATCATTTGGGAATGAAGATTCATTGGGGTCTCCATACATTTCCCATAGTTTGGTCCAAGGAGATCTAGGGCAGTTGATGTGTGATAGAGGAACCCATTGAGTGTGGTTCATAAAACTTAAACCAATTAATCCTAAGACATGATTATTCTTATTTTTCCCTACAATTTTCTACCAATATGTGCTTGGTTTAGGAATAAGTCCATATAGATGTGGCAATAGGTGAATCCATCGGCAATGCGTCAGGATACCATTGTACCAAGACTTGTAGTTTCTATTTTCTAAAGTAGTGATAGATGGATGACTTGTTATCCCAATTAGTTGACTTAGATAAATTACCCCCTTTTTGAACTTTATGTTAGTTTGATGATTACAAAATGCCTATGTATAATCCTCCCAAAATAATACATGAAAGCAGAACTTTATAAGATAAGTGTGTGGTTAAACCCTTTTGCTTAATTCCCCCCCTAAATGTGGCACTTTATAAAGTTAGTGTTTTAGATCTAAGCAGGATGATATAATTGATCCCTAGTACTTAACCTTTTTATAAAAAAATCTAATTTTTGCACTAACAATTTAAAAGAACCTTAAAGGTAATTTGCTCCTAATTTTTAATATTTTCTTAGGTTATTTTAATACCATAAAAATAGTATGTAGAATGTTTTTTTTTGAAAAAAACAAAATATCCCAAATAAAAAATAAGGCACAAAAAACTTAGGGTTTTCCAAGGCCCTAATTTAGGGCATGATGGACAAAAAAATAAGGGTGGCCAAGTTTGAAGAATGGCGGCTAGGGAGATAATAGGAGCAACCAAGTAGTGGGTAGGAGTATTACAAATAAAGCCTTTGATGCCCTTAATACTCTCAATTTGCATTTGTAGGGGCATATGGGGCGTCGAGCGAGTTGATGAAGAGTGTTTTTGGCTCCAAATTTAGCCAAAGTTTGATGGTTCATGCTTTCTCTATCAATTTTCTTCTCGCCCCAAACAAATCTAGTTCATGTACAGAGGTTGGCTTCAGATGCCTCAGAAGAGAGCATTCATAGTGGTGGCTTCAAACACCTCAGAAGAGAGGGTTCACAGCTCCAAATGTTTCTACGGCCTCTTGTGATTTGAAGGGTAAAAAAACCTGATTCAAAACCAAGTGGGGCCTAAGAATAGGCCAAATAGGGCCTATGAACATACCAAACAGGGCATTTGAGATGGCGGGCCTCGAAAAGGGTCTGCCTTTGACCTGCCATAGTTCCTTTCGTGAGATTTTCTAAAGCAAGCTAAGATCAATATCCAACCTGTTCGGCCTTTCACATAACGGATTCACCTCCTCCAATCTGTGATTAACCTTTGCAAAAAGAGAATTCCTCCCACACACAACATGCATGACACAACAACCAAACCTATAAACGAGCTCAATAGTGCTCTGATACCATATAGAATTGAGCCAAGATCAATGAGACGAATGCAAGTCTCAAACCAAAGTGGATTGATAGTCAAATGAGCTTGTACATATAGGTGAGGAGAGGAAGTTGTTAGTTGAGGAAAGGACTCCTCAACTATGAGTGGTGGTGAGTTGCCTCCCTAAAAACTAGCATGAGTGGCTAGTTAATAAACAACTTGTCAACACCTATCCTAACCGCCCAACAACCTTGACACCTTAATGAGGCATGTGTCAAGATTGTATAAGGGCACTCCTGAGTAGGCTTAAGCCTCTAGTGTATAAAATAAATACACTAACAAGTGCATCCATCTCCACCCAATCTTCCATTATAAACCTTTCATCAACCATTGCCACTTCTACCATTACCACTAGTACCCCACCCTTTAGTGTACCCATTTTTATATATCTCTCACATACCATTATTGATACCATTGTCACCCCACTTAAGCAATTCACATTCACATATACAACCGCCACATCCCACACCATTGATGCTCTTGCGTACTTCCATTTTGACCCAAATAATTATCTCATCTACTCCCCTTACCTCTCATTCCTATACACATGTAGCTCTGTTAAAACTCTATTATATATATATTATTGGGCTGATATTAGAGTTTTGAGTCATGTTGGAGCAAACAAAGAAAAAGGAGTCTTAAGAGTCTAAGATGATAGTGGAAGTTGCCAAGTGTCACCTTGGTGCTCATTTAAGGAGCTCTCAAAATAAAAGTCTCTTCTGGCTAGCGCCAAGGCTCCACGTGGTGGAACATCGGGTCTGCAAGGTTTAAAAGAAAAAGGGCGAAGGCAAAGTTTTGGTGAAGTCATCGACAGATTTTTAATAATCCATGACTCTCAATAGAAGGACGTCAAAGCTAGCAATTGTCAGCACCACGCATAATATAAGGGTCCCTTTTGTTAAAGCTTCGAAGTTGTTGCAAGAAAATTCCATGTGTCTCATGAAATGGGCTTGAATCTTAGAAGAGGAAAATGCAACGGAGAGAGCCAAGTGTTAGCTTGGCACTCATTTAAAGAGTCTTTTTGGTGGAGTTTTGTAAAGATGTGCTAACCTGCGACACGTCCAGTTTGTTGATGCAACGAAAGATTCTATGTGTTGTAACGACGTGTTTTGTATTGTGCCTTAATTTTGAAGACTCTGTTTGTTGCACCATTGGATGAAATAGATAGATGTCAATTTTGAGACACGAGAGGCAAAAGGAGAGTCTATTATAAAATAAAAGAGAACCTAGCAGTTTCTACCATTTTTCTGAGTCCTGTACATAAGGGTCTACTGCGAAGGCAATTATAATGGTATGGTGAACAGAGAGTCAAGATTCTTAGAAAGATCTAAGGCTGAAATAGTAGAGCTAGTTAGCTCGAACATTAGAGTGAGACTATTGGGATTTGCAATTAGGATATTTTGGTAGTTGCAGGGATCTTTGATGGAGCTTGCACTTTAAATATTGATGGATCATAGACAGATAAAAAAATGGAACCAGAGATTAGAGAGTTTTTATTAGCAGCTAGTGTAGAAACATTTTTACTGGCTTAACAGGTACTTCTCCTGAGGGATCGAATGTTGTATTTTGTGTAAATATTTGCCTTTGTACTTTGTTCTCCCATCAAATAATCAAGCGAGAGTGGTGTTCTGTGCAATCGTGATATGTTTCTAATTCTTGTTTCTTACTTTCTGTATGAGCCTTTGATAAATATGATATATATTCTGTGAATGTTAATCACGGTTCATGCTCTTTAACTTTGCTGGTGAATTCTGTAAGTTTAATCATTGTGCAATTACTGTGGATAATGATTCTGGTGCATCGCCTTAATAGTTTTAAGTATTTCTTTATAATCTTGTTTTTTCTTCCCTTTACCTCAAAACACATAGAGAAGAACCAGCATTTTTAAAATCTAGAGGTTATTTCAAGAGTCACATCCCATGTTCTTGGAATTTCCCATTGTTGGTGATTTCTTGCAAAATTAAACATCAACAATTTTTTGGCATGCCAAGTGAGATAGAATTTATTGATTCCTAATTAGAAGCATATACACCGACATCCCGTAATATGTCAGAGTTGCAGACCAACTACAGGAGCCCGACCTGCTACTAATCCATAACTGATAGTTTTGCCCATTAAATTTATCGACCTTCAATTTACCCTCATCCGCCATTACTCCCACTCAACCATGAGACCTTCCTGCAGATGATAATTGAACACAACCCGCTCTGATACCACTTGTTAGGGTTAGCCGGTAGAAGATATCAATTAAATGCAAATAAAGATTAAACAGAGGAATGAAAAATACACAAAAATAATAAACAACGAGAGACAAGTTTTAATGTGGTTCACCCAAACTTAGGCTACATCCACCAACAGAGAGTCCAATATTATTATTCGATAAATCAAACCGATTACAACCAGCAGTCCCTGCAACTCAATACCATTACAAATGCTACAATACAATATCCACTAAAACCCTAACCCTTAGCCGCTTTTATCAAGCCTTATGTCAGTTACAAAAATAGGATTTTTTTATGTTGGCTCAGGAAATTTTTTTTCAGGGGTTGCACCCTCGAACCTCTGCTTCTCGGGGACTGCTGCCTCTGAACCCCGACGAGGATACATGGCTAGTGTACAGTACTTTCTTGATCAGTCACCACCTACCAACAATCTCCCACTTGGAGACTGATCAGGCTCCACACCAAACAAGTCATGCTAGTTTTATATTGGCAAAAAAAGGAACGCAGATTTGCCCTAAGTCCCATAGTTGTAGAAGAACCCTTTGCCCAATGGGACCTAGATTTTATAGGGATGATTAATCCAGTTTTGAATTTAGGACATAAGTGGATTCTTACTACAACAAATTATTTGACAAGGTGGAGCAAAGCAGTCCCATTGAAAGAAGCCATTAAGAATGTCATTCTACATTTCCTTAAAGAGATTACCACCAGGTTTGGGCATCCTCGCACTGTTATATCTAATAATGCTAAAGCATTTCTAGGGTCAAAGATTTCTAAATTTGCCTTGAGAAATGATATTTACTTAAAAACCTTGTCAAATTATTACCCACAAGGAAATTGTCTTGCTGAGTCAACAAATAAGAATCTAATTAGACTCATAAAGAGGATAGGGACAAACCATCAGAAGGAATTGCACAAGTATTTGAAGATGGACCTATGGGTAGATAGAATCACACCAAAGTAGGTAATCAAAACCCCCCCTTATGAATTAAAATATATGGGAAAAGTACAGTAATGCCTCTTTCAATGGAGATTCTAGCTCTACAGCTAATAAAACAAATTGAGATTGAAGAAAATGGTCCAATGCAAGTAAGGCTTGTAGAACTGGTGAAACTTCAAGAGAAAAGGTAGTTGACACATGGATCTTTGATAAACCACCAACAGATAGTTAAGAGTTGGTTTGATCAAAAGACTTCTGAACCTAAGTATAAGGTTGACAGTTGGGTTTTGAAATGGGATGAAAGAGGTGCGAAGCTAGGACGTCATATAAAATTTGATTTGTTATGGACGGGCCCTTTTAAGATAACTGTCTACAAGCAGTACAACGCTTATGAATTGGAAACTATGGAGGGAGAAGCACTAGAGATTCCTATCAATGGGATCTTCTTGAAGCTTTTCACATAAAATCTAATTTGCCTCTTTTATTATAGTTAGTACAGTTTCCCTTCCATTTTGTTTTTCTTAGAGGCTATTTTCCTACCTTTTTTAATAAGTGTTCCTCGAACACGTGTTAGCAGCTGAAGCTCTCGGTGATATCCTAAGTGTATTTTTCATCCAAGACCATTGGTAAGGCTCAAAAATCTAAAAGCACTAGTCTAACTACCTTGAAAAAGGAGAATATAATGGCAGGTTCTTTTGAAAATTTGAATTATGATTACAAAATATAAAGGATTCAGTTAGCCGCCCCTTGGAGCATGCAATTTTAGGGTCATTAAATACGACATGATATGATTATTAAGGAGGTGCATTAACTCACATGTTTGGAGTAGTAAGATTAATTAGGGGTCTCATCTCCTCATTCTCAACATTCAAATAGCATAGTTTTCTTAAGCTTAAGCTGTAGTTACCATTTGAATTCTGAGATAGTGTGCACAAGAAGTAGTGAAACCATAGTTAGTTAAGAGAAGAACAAAAATGGCAATGGAGGAACAATCTTCCATAGGATTTGGACCAAAGGGACCGTTCGAGTTGCTAGATGAATGAAAAAAAAAATCATATGCCTTAGCCCCAGCATAGGCCAAAATCAAGCTTCCAAGAACAAAATAGGTGAAGAAGGGTAATCCTAAGGACTCTACTCTGGTTGTTGATTATGTTGATGAAATTTTTGACCCCAATTTGTCCAAGAATCCAAAAAATTTGAGGGAAGGGGCACATGCAATATTGATTATAGAGGTAAAGCAGGGCAAATTAGAGACATTTGGCATGAGAATATGGAGCTCTAGTTTGGCTCAATGCATGGTCCCATTGGTCCATCCATTTCCAAAATTGGTTTGGTTGTGTGCAATCAACTTTGAATATTCTAGTGGGATAATTCAGGTGAGAAATATCCGAGTGATCATTAATGCACAAGCTATCTCCAACATGCTTGGTTTGTTGCATGATCCCTCAACCAGTTTTTACAACTTACCCCAATTGCAGCAAGTTTGGAATCAGGTGTAGCAAATGCTTACCTTCTTTAATAGAGAGTTGCATCTAGAAGAAAGCAACACCAAGCTACCATCCCTGCCCCTTGCCTTATCACTATTCATCTCAGATGTGCAAGATGCCTGCTCAATGCTCACATTTATTTTTGGGTAGAATGAGGATGTGAATGTTCATGACTGGCAACTTGGAGCTATTTTTTGCCTCAAGATAGTCTCAAGGGCCCAAGATTATAAGTTTGATTTTGCAGAACATATAGCTTATGCATTGTGGCAACAGTTGGCCAATTTCCAACACAACCAAATGTTTAGGTATTCTTCATATCTATTCCATTTGATTTTATATCAGAATCACCAGTTTTTTCAACAACACATAAATTTGACTCTATGGGATCTAGAGGTTGATGCCCAAAAAGTAATTCCAATGTCCACATGGACCCCTTTGTTATCTGATACATTGGATTTCTAAAAATTTGTAGAATACTACGTGGCTCCACTCATTCAACAATTAGACCTAGAAGAGATTAATCACAAAATGAGTGATTCAATGAGGGGAATAATGTCAAATTCTCGAGTTCCTTGTGACTATTTCTATGGGGCCCACTACATAATGATAAGGATCCATGGTTTTGGTGAGGAGCCCTTCATGCTCCCTAAGGTTTTTACAAGTAGGGTTTTGGGTTTGGAGATTGCTCGACAAATGGCTATGCTTGACTCTAAGTTTGGGGCTGGAAGAAAAAACAAATCCTTTTATGACATACCATTGGCTAAAGGGGGTATTACTGTGGTAAAAAGAGAACTCAAATACATTTTGACAAGAAAATTAGCCATCTATGGGCTAGCTGTGATTATAGATTAGTGGAAGTATGATCCAAATGGCTTCATGGTTTCATGGCTATCCAAGAACAAAGTCCATACCTCTTTTGAACATCAGACTCACCCATTCTTTGAGGTGAGAAGATCACCAAATATAGAATCCCCAAATGTCTATATTGAGTTAGGGGATTTTTCTCCAAAGCCTCATCCACCATGGGAAACCTTCTATAAACCCATCATGAAATATGACCCCACCAAGATAATGACTTAGGGCTTGAGACAAGCTTTGTTAGCTAGAGGTTGGAGTACAACAAAATAGCTGCCTATTGGAAATATAGGCAAGAATTTTATGAATGGGAAAATAGTTTTGAGGATGTTGACACAGACGAGACATGGAAGAACCTCTGGGATGAAGCACACCTGACTCCAGTCTCTAGCCCTGACATGAGCAATATTCCTGGTCATTTTTATTTACTATACATTTATCATCTAAATCATGCTTGAATTAGATGATTTTTAGTAGATGTATTTTTGGTATCATGTTACAGGTATTGCATCAATGATTGTTTTATACTATTCTTTGGTTATCTTGTGTTGTGCAAATACAATTGATGTTTTATTGAGTGTGCAGGCATAGGTTTTTCCTAATAGTAGTTTAATTAGAGACAATTGATAGGTAAAAGTGTTATGTTTTTATTTCTAGCTCTGTTGAGTTCAAGCTTTTAGATTCATCTTGTGTAGTCCTATTAGCCTAAATTTGAATCGATTGATTATGGATTCCCAAGTCATCTAGAAACCTATAAAATGTGTTGTGTATTTTATATAGGTTACATTCAACTCTTGTGATTATTTACAAATTTAATCTTTATCATACTTCATTGAGTGCTTGAGAAACACAAATTATATTGGTAATAGATTAACTTATAGTTTTCTATGTCTTGCAATGTATTTAATATTGTTGAGTGGAAACTGATTGGGACTAGCTTAACATGTATTGTGCTTGAGAAAGTTAGTTACTTCAATACTCTTAAAGTTAATATGTTTCGTAAATGGAAAATAAGGTGTTATAAGGATGATTTGGTCACATGAAATTTCTGTTGGTGCAAAAATGAAATTTTGTATTATGAATGATACCTTATTCTTAGACTTTTGGTGCCATATTTGCTACACTTGATGAGGCCACCAAAGACTTGTATGTTTGTTCTATCAAAGAGTCTAATGTGACATCAAATGTATAAAGTGTAGAAAGGTCAACTAGAGGCTAGAGACACTAGAGGTTGGAGGATTTTTCATCATCTTGAGTTAGTTTCTTTCTTAGAGATGGTGCATTGCAAAATAAGCATATGTTTTTGTGTTTTCTTATGCTTTGTCTTTTATGCTGACAAAATTGAAAGAATGCATATATTGCGAAGTTTGTTTTGAAGATAGGCAGGGATTTGGTGAACTCAATATGGATTGTTTCTCAGATAGTTTGAAAGTTTGTGATCTGTGGAATTATACCCTTTCGAGGGTCATGAGACAACTTGATGTAGACTTGTGGAGCTCATCATGGATTGTTGTCCAATAATTCAGGGGATCTATGATTCGAGAGTTTGAGGAGCTGATAATCTAGGAACTTGACAATTCAGGATCAGCTACACCCTTCTGAGGGTTAAGAGGTAGCTTGATGGAGTTCCACCTAATTTAGGATTTGTTCTTTCAAAGGAAAAGCTTCTAAAAATATGCATTTTTTGTTTGGGTCAATATGTTTTGTTATGTGAAATGTAAACCTTAAGGGGGTGTACATTTGCAAGAACAATGTAATAAGGGGGAAATGTTAACATTATTACATTGCTTAATAAATAATATAGGTTAGTTATCTATTAGTTATTCTTGTAAGTAGTTATATGCGAGAATTTATGCCTTTATAAAGCCATGTTGAGATGTAATCAATTGATCAAGTCATATACATTTTATAGATCATCTCTTTTATTTTTATGCAATCATGTAAACTATACTTCATGCATAAGGTTATGAGTAGTTGGCTTGTGGATACCTTAACTCTTAATTAAGTTATGATTATTGTATATAGAAAATATAAACCAAAATAAAGGATTCAAATGAAATTAAAAACCTTCAATCTACATTACTTACAACCTTAGCTAGAGCATTGCTATCAAACATAATGAATAAAATCATGAATTTACCCAAATGGATTCATGTTGTACCACGAAGGTAGTTATGCTCAAAGTGTTGTAATGTTGGAATGTGGTTTCTCATGGTGTCAACATGACATTGCATTGATAGATGATAATTTTATTTATTTATGGGAGGATAAATAAGAGTTAGTGTGATTTAATTAAATAAAAATAAATTTATTTAAATACAAGAATAATAAAGGTTGATGAAAAATAATTAATAAATTAGGGAAATGATGTCAATGAAGCACGATGACATGGAAATCAATTTTTGATGTCTACACATATGACTAACTCCTTGCATTATATGTAAGCCCTATGGGCATATTGAAAATTCTTCTATGTAAATCTTTCACTTGTAAAAGTGTTGTATTATGTAAGACCTACGGGAACTATGTAATGAACTTGGGGGAGGTTGGTTTGAGAATTTTCAGGCTCCAATAGAAACATTATAAGACCTTGTTTAAGCATCATTTTTAAAACACTAGGCTTATAAATTGTGACAGATGACTTTCATGTAGTCCAGAATACACGATCTTCATTTTGACATATATTTGTGTCCTAGTTATCACTATCAAAGAAGACCTGCATTACTGTGGTACTTCATTTAAATTCTTTTATAGAAATTGACATGTGATGCCCCTATTAACATTAAGGAGGAGTGTTAGAACATAATGTTATTAGGGGTCATACCCTTATAACATTTATATATTGTTCTAAATAAGATTATAAAGCCTTATGTTATAAAACATATACCATTTAATAATTAATAATCTAATAACTATTAGATTATTAATTATTTACAAATGGTTACTTTGAATGGGTGTGACTAATACCCTTTCAGATATTTTGCCAGTCCTTCTCCTATATTTAAGGAGGTTCTATCTCATTTGAGAGGTATGTGAATTTGAAGTTTTATAGTGAATTATATCACTATGCACATAAGGTATTATTGGCCACGTGGAAGTACATGTGGGTATATGCACAAAGATGAGGGACCAAAAAGGTGCCACATGACTTTTTGGTCCCATAAAAGTCATAACACAAGCGCATTTTATAAATGTAAAACTCTCTCTCTCCCCCCATTTATGAGAGAGAGAGAGAGGGCAAGGGAGGGACAGAGAGATTGAGAGAGAGAGATTCACATAATGCTAGCACATTATGCTTTAGATTGGAAATTACCAAGCCTAAGGCTTGGATTTGCCTTGGGCTTCCAACCCAAAGGCTTGGACTATGTTTAGGTCATCTAAGGACATGTTTTTCAAGATTCTAACAAAACCCACATAATCTAGAGCATGATCCCCATCAGGATTGAACTTTTTTCGATGAAAAGTTGAAAAAAATACCACCATAATCTTAAGCTCTCTGTTAGCTATCCAACCATATAATTTTTTTCATGTTTTGAGTATGTTAAGGGTTTCATCTTTAATTTATTTTGTTAGTGTATCTATTTTTTGTCAAAAACCTGTGTCTATATTTTTGACTTTTTTAAACCATTCATCAAAATTTTAAATAAGTTACATTTTTAGAAACTAGACTCCATTCTACACGTATTAAAAAAAATTCAATTTTCGATTAGTTTTCAAAATTTTTAGGGGGGAGCATGCTCAACTTTCTATTTTTCAGGATGTGTCCACTTTGAAAATTAGTAAAAAATTAATTTTCCATGAAAAAATTATTAAAAAAATCAGGGATAAACTACATGGTGTTAGCTAATTTCTCACAAAAGTGATTTTTGAAATACTAAAAAAAAGTTAACATTTTAGGAGGGGCACACCAGATGTTATGTTATGTTTTTTTGAGAAAAATAGGACCAATTTGTGTGCTCCCTCTTTTTGAACCCCTTAATATCAACCATTTTTGAAAAAAAATAGTAGTTTAGAAACTAGATTCAGAGCACTACGACTCTTGTTTTTGTTGTATCTTTAAATTTTGAGCATAACTATCTTCAATTTCTCATCCAACATCAGTCTTTCCTGATTTTAGAAAAAAAAAGTGGCATCTTAAGACCCCCTTTTGGTCCCTCATCTTTGTGCACTTACCCATGTAGATGAGTATATCCCTAGGCTCAGTTTATTTTTTAATAGACTAGTTTTTGCAAGTGTTTAATAAAATGATGCTTTATGGGTTTTTTTTACCTAAAAGGGTTTTTCCCATGTATATCTTGTGTAATACATGTTAAAATCATGCTTGTATATTCTCACTTATATTTATTTTATTCTTCTTTATAATGATTAGTATCCTAAAATCCTAATTTCTAATAGAAATAAATGATTTATGAATAGACCTACCTCATCAAGTATCGAGAGTACACCACTTAACTACTTGTTACCATTTTTCACTTACAACTCAAACTGGTAGAGCTGGTTTAGCAATTTCATTTTAAGGTGAAGGTTGTAACATTTTTCTATTATAAGTTATTTACATAGTTGGAATATTCAGTGATATTGCAGTTCAATTGTTCAACAAAAGAGAAGAATTTTTGATTATCATTCATTTGCAGAAGGGTTGCATGAGAGAAGTTTTTTCATTTCACTACTATATTTATTTATTTTACAAATGAAGTACATAAAAGAAATAAACATTGCATTGAATGAAAGATTAATAGATCAAATGTCCCACACAAGCCGTGGGAATAGCTGAACAAATGCAAATATAAGAAAGATACCATGCATCTAAAGACAGAGGAGAGAAATTCATAGCCATCATTGCCTTGTAGTGTCTTTGACCTCTGAGGATGCCTCCTATCCTTGCTCCTGATCTTCAATAAGAATCTACAAAAAATGGAATAGGTCCTGTTAGAGCTCCGATTATGAGTTCTCAATGTGTCTATCAAAAGAGGCATAATACATTGCCTATAATGCATAGATCAGATGAACATCATTCACATGCAAGAGGAATTGAAAGAGAAACAATTATTGAACTTCATTGTTTTTATCTAATCTGTTTGTTTCATGTGTAGGTATAGGATAAGTCATGTAGAAGATTGAAGACATATCAACATGTGGTGTCAAGTGGGCTCCCACAAAGGTTGAGCCCAGCATGTTGCCCCCTAGATGGAATGGAATCGAGATCATTACTCTTATACATTGGTTTTGAGAACAAAATATACTCATGACTGTAGTTCAAGAATGAAGTGAAACCATGAGGATAAAATGAACTCATGTAGGACAACATTCAATGCATAAGAATAGTTGTCATTATTGCTTTAATTGCCATTGAGGAACTGAAAGTCACAGGTATTTTCATCTATGTATCTTTCATGGTATTTGTATGCAGCCAAGGCATTAAGAACATTAGATACATTTCCAACATTTGTGTGTCAAATAGTTGCCAATGGATAACATGTTTTAGTAATTTATGATTGTTCTAGCCACATGATAGTAGGAGAGTAAGTATTAGATATATGCATGATGGAATAAACTGGAGAGTGCACAAGGACAACCATGATGATATAACTGCAAGATATACACAATGCATATTGCTTTGATAGTCAACATGCAGTTGCAGGTGGTGTCTATATGATACTTATGCTAGTAAAGTGAAAGAGCTATAATAATTCATTTGGTATGTATATGCATTTGCATTTGATATGATATATTGAATTAAGAATCAAGAGTCAATGCCATGAGACAGATTGAATTGGAGCATCAAGTATATGCATGTCAAAAGTAAACACAAATACAAGTCATCACAGATTTTCTTTCACATAATTGGGCTGCCTCAAAGAGATATGAAGTATAAGACTGTGTATCCAATGCTAATATGACATGAATGAAGTAAGTGCTTCAACTATCCATAGGAGCATCACATATGGGACTTTTCCAAGACATATTTTTGGTGTTTATAAATGCTACAGTAAAAGCAAACATATCAAATGATATACATGAGAAATAAGAGAGTATGATTTGCATATACAATGAACTTGACTACAAATGCCAAGTGCCATAGTTGTCAGATGGAGCACAAACATGTATGCATGTATGAGTTAGAGCATCAAAATACATCTTATCATTGCAAAAGGTGCAGTCCAAGTATGAGTACCCTTATCACATGAGTAACTGTCACTGTCAAAAGAATAGAGATAATGATTCTTAATGATGCAACCATGTGTAATGTAATTGTACAAAGGAAAACAAGTTTGTGTTCATGCATTGCATAGAAAAGGACATCTACGGAGGCGGCACAAGAAAAGAAGATAGTTTGTGTTCCAACTGATGCTTTTGTCACGACAATTAGTGCAGTTTGTAAAGAGCATCATATACATGAAGTTGTAGAGCTCATTCATTGCCAAGTCAACGAAGAAAATAGTCACCATTATTAGTCAACGGTAAGAATACTCTAAAATTTGCTAAGGTCACGGACCTGTATAGTAAGAGGAAGTTTTTATACAGAGAAGTGAGTTTTCTATAGCCAAGTGAAACCCATTTGGAGTTCATTTTAGAGATTACATTTGCAATAAGGAGTAAACCCTTTTAGGGTTTCAAGTTCAAACTCATATACAAGTAATGGGGAAAGCACAGTTCATAAGATTTACTGCTTGAAGGTCATCATTTTATACAAAACCCTCCCATCATATTGAGCCAAAAGAAAAATACAGAGAAGGGAGTCGACATGAATAACAAAGAAATGGTATTGAGCCTTGGCCGGCATAAGGCCTATATTTTTTGCATTGTATGAAAATAGACAGTGGTAACCAAAGAAACCTATTCAATATTATCACAGTTGCGGCCTCTAATGAGCAAGAAATGTGGATAAAGATGATACAGAATATAAAGAGGAATTTAAAATGAAGCTTACCTTCTCATACTCTAAAGGAATAGATTTAGAAATTGCATGGTGATAGCTTCAGATAGTGCAGTCATGGCAGCTCGAGAGCTGAGAAAATACAAGACATACATAGAGCAATAAAATATGTCAGAAATAGTATAGAGGCTGCGGCTGAAAAGGCCATTTTCTGCTTAGAACTTGAGAGAAAGTCAAAATATGAGTCATTTTTGCATCAGATAAATATTTAACCTTCACTTTCTATAAGAAATCCATGGAAACTGTGCTCAGAGACACTATGATAGGGAGGACTCTAGGCTGCCTGCTCTGCATCCTGTAAGTGTACAAGACTGTTGACAACACTAGCCTACCTACCAATTCAAAGTGCTAAAGACATACTCCTTGCAGAGATGGAAAACTCTACTTCTCTGCTTGGTGTGGGACACATACATTGTCCTCACTGCTTCCCAGATACGGCCTCAATGGCACATAACTTTCTGAGCCTGTTGCCCACCCTTCTCACTCTGTTCAAGGGTCTGGGCTTGTTGGTGCTCACTTTCTTTCTCTCTACTTTTCCACCCCTGCAAATCTATTTTCCTACTTGTTTATCTAGCCGGACTCCTTACTAAGCTTGCCTAGAACAAGCATGCATTACCTCTAGCCGGCAATCCGACCACCCCATAAAGAAAAACAAACAAAAATCATGGCTCTGTTTGATGATCTCCATACTGTACATTGGGATTTGAAGAATCATCAAAACAGAGTCATGGTTTGCAAAAGAAAACAAAATTGCAGAAACAGAAATGACTAATCTATTTCAGAATGATAAGTGAAAACAGAACAGAATATACAAATGATCGAACTGCTGTATTTTATTTCTATTGGAAAATTCTGATTACATTAAAGTGCTTCACACACCAAAATTCACTTCTTCGATTCTTCTCCTCTCTACTCTCTCTACAGGAAGAATGCTACACTTTATATGAATTCCATGTCCGTTACAGGACGGTTCAGTTACCAGACGGTTCGTATTCTAACTGCTGGTTGAATTCTGCATTTTCTTGACAGTCGGCCAGACTTACCATGATGTCTCTCCAACACATTGTATCGGCAAAATGGATGACTATCGGCCTAGCCTAAGTCCCTTCCACCGATGGACCATTTCTCTCCAACGTAACTGTTTGCGGTTTGGTTCTCACCTATCGGCGAGACGTCAACTATCGGCAGCTTCTAAACTGCTCTTGCCGATAAACTCCATCTTGCCGATGGCACTTTCTAAACCAACTATCGGCGTGACTTTAGCATCGGCCAAACCTTCGGTTCCTCCGCCGATGTTATTTCTCTTGCCGATGTGTTTTGCATCAAATTTACTTTCGCCAAGACTAACCCCCGTTGGTATAACTTAAAACCTATTCGCCGATATCGTCGGTCAATGCCGATGCTCCTTTTATCGGTGTAACTTCACCGTCCTCTTGCCGATGTGTCCCCATCGTCGCCAGACTAATTCACTTGGTCATCGGTGAGACACCATAGCATCGGTAGACTCCATACTTGTTATCCCGACGATGTCTCTCTTGCCGATAGACCAAAATACAATATCCTCGGCGAACCAAGATGCATCATATGCCGATGCCACTTTCGAACACATCCGTCGGTGTAACTCTTTCCTCTCTCACCCCGATGAATTTCAAAAGTGAATAGGTATAAACTCCTTCCCGCTCTGCCCTATTTGACAATTCAAAACATCACAACAAAATGCAAACATATATACACATGGGCTCCAAGCCCTTGGTGCTCCTGCACCATACTCCCCCTGTGTGGAAGAAGTCAAGTCACCTCCGGTGACAATGAGGCAAAATCAATGCCCCTCTTTTTAAATTCTGACTCTGCAACCTAGGTAGCTTCTGCTTCAGGCAACTGCTTCCATTTGATCAAATGCTCCATGTAGACACTATGTCTGGTTTGCTTCTGTACTCTTGAATCCAGTATTCTCTCTGCCTGCAGTTTGGGTTTTAATGGCAAAGTCACATCTTTTGTTGTCTGTTCCTTCTCTGAAATGGATCCATCTGCTGCTGACTGAGGACCCCTGTATTGCACCAGGTCTTGGACATTAAACACTGGTGAGATTGCCAAATCTTTTGGCAATTCAATTCTGTATGCATTATTTCCATACTTGTTCAGGATTCTGCAAGGACCAATTCTCCTCATCTGCAGTTTGGTTGGCATTCCTTTCTGCATTCTGGCTTTGTTCAAGTGCACCATAACCAGATCACCAACCTCAAACTGAATATCCCTTCTGTGGGCATCTACTCTGTCCTTGATCTTCTGTGTGTTCTCTGTCAAGGTTTTCTTCACCTGCTCATGCACTTCTTTCATGGATTGTGCAAAATCTTCTGCATGTCCACTTCTATTCTCCATGTTTCCCATATTCCTGAGTTCACATATACCTCTGGGATGCATTCCATAGACTATTTCGAATGGACTCTTACCAGTAGTCCTATTCACACTGTCATTATAGGCAAATTCTGCCCAATGAATGACAAGATCCCAACTCTGTCCATATTCTTTGGTTATACACCTTAACAGGTTGCCCAATGTCCTATTTACCACCTCTGTCTGACCATCTGTCTGTGGGTGATATGCTGAACTGAAAGACAAATTTGTTCCCAATCTCTGCCACAATGTTTTCCAGAAATGCCCCATGAATTTAGCATCTCTGTCAGACACAATGCTTGCTGGAAGTCCATGAATTCTGATCACTTCTCTGAAAAACAAGTGTGCTATATGATTGGCATCATGAGTCACTTTACAGGGAATGAAATGGGTCATCTTGCTAAACCTGTCCACTACTACATATATGCTATCATAACCAGTCTTAGTCTTAGGCAAACCAACTACAAAATCCATGCTTACACATTCCCATGGCCTGGAAGGAATGGGTAAGGGTTGGTACAGTCTTGCATTAGAAGTGGTTCCCTTGGCCTTCTGACATACGGTACACTGCTCTACATACCTTCTGATGTCTCTGTGCATCCTTGGCCAATGATAGAACCTTTGGACTAGCTCCAGTGTCTTGTTCAGACCAAAATGGCCACTCAAACTGCCATTATGCTTCTCCTGTATGAGATTTTCTCTCATAGATCCTCTTGGCACACATAATTGTCCACCTTTGAATAGCAATCCCTGCTGTAAGGTGAAATCTGCAAATTCACTGTGAAAGTGATTCTCAAAATCTTGACATACCTTGTATGCCTCAGCAAAATCTTCATCATCTTGGTAAAGATTCTTGAAATCTTCAATCCCAATGCTCTTCAATTGCACTTCCTGCACTGTGAGCAATCTTCTACTCAAAGCATCTGCAACTCTATTCAGCTGCCCCTTCTTATGCTTAATTGTAAAGGTATAAGACTGCAGGTACTCCATCCATTTGATATGCCTACTGCTTAACTTATCCTGTGAGTTCAGAAAACTCAGAGCTTGGTTATCTGTGTAGACCACAAATTCTTTAGGTAGGAGATAATGTCTCCACTTCCTCAATGCTTGGACTAGAGCATACAACTCTAAGTCATATGAAGAGTACTTACTTTTTGCTTCATTCAGCCTCTCATTGAAAAAGGCTATAGGTCTGTTTTCCTGATTTAGTATTGCTCCTACAGCTATATTACTTGCATCACATTCAATAGTAAATAGCTTATCAAAACTAGGCAACAACAAAATAGGTTGTGTTGCTACCTCTTTCTTCAACCTTTCAAAACTTCTATCTGCAGTTGGTGTCCATCTGAATTTTGCTTTCATTCCACCCTTAATTGTATCCAACATAGGTGCACATATTCCACTGAAATTTCTGATAAACTTTCTGTAAAACTGGGCTAAGCCATGAAAACTTCTCACCTCTATGGCTGCTCTGGGAGTAGGCTAGCTCAATATGGCTTCTACTTTGGACTTGTCCATCTTCAACTCTCCCTGGGACACCACAAAGCCAAGGTATACCAATTCCTGCTTCATGAATTCACACTTCTCCAGATTGATGGTTAGTTGTTCATCATGTAATTTTTGCAAAACAGTATTTACATGTTCTAGATGTTCTTCCTTGGTCTGACTAAAAATTAGAATATCATCTAGAAAAACAACAACAAATTTACCAATGTAATCCTTTAGGACTTCATTCATGAGTCTCATAAAGGTGCTGGGTGCATTAGATAGACCAAATGGCATAACAAGCCATTCATACAGTCCTTCTGTGGTCTTGAAGGCTGTCTTCCACTCGTCACCTTCCTTGATTCTTATTTGGTGGTATCCACTCTTCAGGTCTATCTTGGTGAAATACTTTGCTTTTCCAATACAGTCCATGAGATCTTCAATTCTGGGAATTGGGAATCTATACCTTATAGTTATCTTGTTTATGGCTCTGGCATCTGTACACGATCTCCATGATCCTCCTTTCTTGGGTGCCAACACTGTGGGCACTGTACAAGGACTAATACTCTTCCTGATCAATCCTTGATTTAGCAATTCCTGTACTTGCCTGGAAATCTCTTTGTGCTGATCTAGAGTCATCTTGTAAGGTGCCTTGTTTGGCAAAGATGCTCCTGGAATCAGGTCTATCTGATGGCTTATTGCTCTCTGTGGAGGCAATGTGGTTGGTGTACCATCACTGATTATGCCTTTATACTTCTCCAGTATAGGCTGCACTTCTTTGGGAATCTCTGTCTTCTTACCCTGTTGTCCTTCTTTTGGTTTCACTATGATGGCATAACCAATACCATCTTCCTTAAGAGTATTCAGAAACTCTTTTCCACTCACAACCAAGATATTAGGACTCTTTGTCTGAACTGCATCTTCATCCTCCAAAGACTGAATCTTATAGGTGACACCATCCTTCTGAAAAGAATAGGCATTCTTCTCACCATCATGTACTGCTTTTCGGTCATACTGCCATGGTCTGCCCAATAAGAGATGGCATGCATCCATGGGTAGTATATCACATAACACCTTATCCTTGTAGCCACCTATACTAAACTCCACCCAACTTTGTTCATTTACTACCACATGTTGACCCTTATTCAACCATGTGACTCTATATGGGTTTGCATGAGTAATTCTTTTCAAATTCAGTTTCTTAACTGCCTCATCAGAAATAATATTATCAGTGGATCCTGAGTCTATGATAATTTTACATACCTTATTCAAAATCTTGCACTTGATTCTGAATAGTGCTCTCCTCTGGCTTGGTTCAGATTTCACTGGTTCTTTGATCAATGTTCTCCTTATCATCAGGTTCTCTCCATCTTCTGAGTTTAGATTTACCTCAGGTGACTGGCTGCTGGATGCATTATCTTGGACATAGTGATTTCTCTTATCACCTCCTTGAGAAAAGGATGTGGCCTTTTTTGGACATCTATACGCTGGATGACCTAGATTTCCACAGTTGTAACACTTCATGTTGGTGAAATAGGATCCTCTGCCTGATCCTCCTGACCTTCCTCTGTTAGACCCTCTTCCTCTGTGGTTTCCTCTACCACTTGACTCCCCACTCTGCTCTGTGAGTTTGGATTCTGCTTGGGATCTATTGTCAGTATTTCTTCCACCAAAACCTCCTCTGTGCCCTCTGTTATCTCTGCCTCTTCCTCTTCCTCTACTATTTGAGTCTTGTTTCCTCTTATTCTTTTCCTCTACCTTCAGTGCTAGCTGATAGCATTTTTGCACTGTGGTAGGGCACAATAAACTGATTTCTTCTTGTATATTCCACTTCAGACCATTAAGGTACCTTGCTACCTTTATGCTTTCATCCTCCATTACTTTGGACCGTAAGCATAGCTTTTGGAATTCTTCAGTGTATGCACTGACATCTAATTCCTTTTGTCTCAGATTCTATCTCTTCCTGTGCAGCTGTATTTCATAATCTTCTGGCATATATGCTTCTTTGATTTTAGCTACCATTCCGTTCCAAGTAGCTATGGGCTTCTTATCTTCTTTTGCTCTTTCAGTCTGCACAAATTTCCACCAGGTTAAGGCAGCTCCCCTGAGTCTGGATTTGGCCACCTTTACTTTCTGTGCCTCGCTTACACCATCACATTCAAAGTGATTTTCAAGTCCTTCTATCCACTCCATGACCAAATCTGGGTCCATTTTCCCACTGAAAAGTGGTACTCCTTCCAATGTTTTACCACTCATTGCTTTCAAAGCTTTCAAGAATGGTTCTTCTTCTAATTTAGGATCAGGTGTTGGCTCTTCATCTTCTACAGATACACCTTTTCCCTTATCCTCAGAATTTTTAACTCTCTGGGTGACTTCTTCAGTCTTTTGCAACATTACACCTAGCTTACTCTCCATTTCTGCTAGTCTTTCTTGTAGGAGTCTATTCTCCTCTTCTTGATCTTCAACCTTCTTTGCTAACTCTGCATTAGTCACCATTTTCTTGGATGAACTAATAGACTCACTTGAACTCGGTGATGACATACAACTCTTCTATTCCTATCTAGGAATAACCCAAATCTTACTGCTCTGATACCAATTTGATAGGGAGGACTCTAGGCTGCCTGCTCTGCATCCTGTAAGTGTACAAGACTGTTGACAACACTAGCCTACCTACCAATTCAAAGTGCTAAAGACATACTCCTTGCAGAGATGGAAAACTCTACTTCTCTGCTTGGTGTGGGACACATACATTGTCCTCACTGCTTCCCAGATACGGCCTCAATGGCACATAACTTTCTGAGCCCGTTGCCCACCCTTCTCACTCTGTTCAAGGGTCTGGGCTGCTTGGTGCTCACTTTCTTTCTCTCTACTTTTCCACCCCTGCAAATCTATTTTCCTACTTGTTTATCTAGCCGGACTCCTTACTGAGCTCACCTAGAACAAGCATGCATTACCTCTAGCCGGCAATCCGACCACCCCATAAAGAAAAACAAACAAAAATCATGGCTCTGTTTGATGATCTCCATACTGTACATTGGGATTTGAAGAATCATCAAAACAGAGTCATGGTTTGCAAAAGAAAACAAAATTACAGAAACAGAAATGACTAATCTATTTCAGAATGATAAGTGAAAACAGAACAGAATATACAAATGATCGAACTGCTGTATTTTATTTCTATTGGAAAATTCTGATTACATTAAAGTGCTTCACACACCAAAATTCACTTCTTCGATTCTTCTCCTCTCTACTCTCTCTACAGGAAGAATGTTACACTTTATATGAATTCCATGTCCGTTACAGGACGGTTCAGTTACCAGACGGTTCGTATTCTAACTGCTGGTTGAATTCTGCATTTTCTTGACAGTCGGCCAGACTTACCATGATGTCTCTCCAACACATTGTATTGGCAAAATGGATGACTATCGGCCTAGCCTAAGTCCCTTCCACCGATGGACCATTTCTCTCCGACGTAACTATTTGCGGTTTGGTTCTCGCCTATCGGCGAGACGTCAACTATCGGCAGCTTCTAAACTGCTCTTGCCGATAAACTCCATCTTGCCGATGGCACTTTCTAAACCAACTATCGGCGTGACTTTAGCATCGGCCAAACCTTCGGTTCCTCCGCTGATGTTATTTCTCTCGCCGATGTGTTTTGCATCAAATTTACTTTCGCCAAGACTAACCCTCGTTGGTATAACTTAAAACCTATTCGCCGATATCGTCGGTCAATGCCGATGCTCCTTTTATCGGTGTAACTTCACCGTCCTCTTGCCGATGTGTCCCCATCGTCGCCAGACTAATTCACTTGGTCATCGGTGAGACACCATAGCGTCGGTAGACTCCATACTTGTTATCCCGACGACGTCTCTCTTGCCGATAGACCAAAATACAATATCCTCGGCGAACCAAGATGCATCATATGCTGATGCCACTTTCGAACACATCCGTCGGTGTAACTCTTTCCTCTCTCACCCCGATGAATTTCAAAAGTGAATAGGTATAAACTCCTTCCCGCTCTGCCCTATTTGACAATTCAAAACATCACAACAAAATGCAAACATATATACACATGGGCTCCAAGCCCTTGGTGCTCCTGCACCACACTAGGAGGTCAGTTTTTCTCCCTTCAAACCCTAGGGTTTCATGTTGGCTATAAAGCCCCATTTTCTCAAAGATACAAAAGTGAAATGATGCAAAAAAGTAGGGTTGCAAATGAGCTTTGTTCTAGGGTTCCCTTTGAAGCCCTAATTCGAAATGGTGAATTTTATCACATTCAGTTTATCTGTTTGAGGCATAACTAATACCCTTCGTGGTATTAAGTTTATATTGTTTAATGCCTAAGTCCAAGACTTGGAGTGTTGATCAAAACCTTAGGCCCTTATATATTTCATATTGAAGTTTGATGCCTTAATCTTACTTTGGTTCTTGGAGGAGAAGTTCACCTGCCCTTAGAGTCTTGTAGGGCTATTTGAAGGAGGGTAAGCCTTGAAGGCCTTTTTTTTTTTGTTGCAAAAACTCACATATTATGCCCTTGATATTTTTTATGATTTTTTGTAGAAAAATCAATTGCTATGTAATACATATACTTGGCAAAGTTATACGCCATGTATCATTTTTTTTACAAAAAATCAAATTGAATAGGGTTGTAAGATAAAATTGCAAACATTGTAAAGTTTTATTTCAAAGCAATATTTTATGAATTGCTTTAAAATCAAAACTATTTTTATGTAGTTAAAAGCAGATAAAAAAAATGAAATCTTTCTTTCTCCTAGTCAGATATGGACAGAAATTGAGATTACTTGGGCAGATAAAGCAGATTTTTTGGTGGGGCCACATGAGAGGATCTTTTTGGCAGTTTGTTTTCATAGTTTGGAGATATTTTGAGGGCTTTATTTTTGGCTTTTCGTAGGAGCTTGAAAATGGATTGGCATATCTATTTTTAGGGGCTTTTTTCCAACTTTCAGGAGGAATCATTCTACAGGATATATTGCAGAGAGCTAGTTTATTTTGGCAGTCCCAGTTTTAGAGAGTAGTAGTAGACATTAGAGTTCAGGATACCAGAGTCTTCCTCTCACACCGAGAGTGTTGTATTCCAGTTCATGTACTCATTATTCCTTAAGTTCATAGAGCATCAATTTTCCTTCACTTTTGCCTCTACTTTTGTAAAGTTGATTTGATATTGCATTGTGATAAGTATTTATCCTTTGTTTTGTCTTGATTTTATGATAGTTATGCAATTATTTTTCTTGATTCAGGTTGCGTGTCATGTTATGATTGAACCTTCATGCAAAATATTTATGAACTAGGTAGAATCAAAGTGTTGTGAAGATTAAAGTTCTGTAGTCTGATTGTGAGTAAGATCCGATAGGAGTTTAGTATTAGTGAATCGCCTTAGAGGTTAATTTTAGTTATTTATTTCAGTACACCTCTTTCATCCCTTTTCTCAAACAAGTCATTAGATTAGAAAAAAAATCATAAGGAGAACCAACTCACTTTGGAGATTCACTCTCAACACATATCACCCATAATCTGAGAGTGTTTCCATGTGTCAACATATAGCTAAGTCTTCTATAAGCTTAGCATAGGGTGCATATCTGATTGATAACACTACCATGCATCCACCTTAATTAATATCAAGTAGTGTTTCCTCGTAAGTTCAATCACTTTGCTTTCTACCTATGAAGTGTACTAACCTAGATCTAGATCGATCATTGTCAGCCATACAAGTTCTTTTCAAAATGGTAGGATGAATCTCAGGTGGCAAGTATTCAAGATTGCATTTGCATACATTACTTCTGGTATTTCTGGATGTGGGTGAACCTAAGAAGTTCATTCAAATGGTAGTTGGGTCCCTTACCAAACCTCAATGGCATTGTAGAATGAAGAAAATTCTAGATGATGCAGTATTGGGGTTGGATTTTCATCTTGGAAATAGGACTTGGCTGATAATATACTTACCATATTTAGGGCCATGTGTGCCAATCATCATAAGGACTATTGGACAAGATGACAATGCATGTAAGCATCAGGAAAATGGGGCATTGAGTACCTAAAGGTTGCTATGGGTGATTCTTCTTTGATGGAGATGGATTGGTCATTTATAGTTGATTCTAAAAGCTTGGAATCAAGTGAAGAAGGAGATGTTGCTATTGTTTTACAGGTCTAATGATAAAGAAAAGATTATTCTATAATGGAAATAAAAATATAAATTTATAGTAAAGCTGTAGTTAGTATTTTCATAAGAATGTATCCTTCCAAGGTGTTTTAGCTTCAACCCTCCAATAGAGTAACCTAGAAACTATAATTATTTTGACTATTACTATTAATGGGTACAACTTTCTATAGCCAAATTTACCAATAAAAAAAAGATGCATTATGGTACAATATCATTCCTTAAAATTACTATAAAGTATAACAACAACTTGTCGTTAAGGGCATGGTTCAGTGGTTAAGTCACTTGGTTGTAGTGGCGGCCACCAGGGTTCAAACCCCCCTAGGCCAATGAGCTCACAAGCTTTGCGCCTTCATTGGGCCAATGAGATTGTAGGTTTGAAGTCTTCTTGCTAGGGGATGAGGTCCCCCATGTTGTGGCCACACCGGTTCATAGCTTCGGGAAAAAGTGTTCCCTTGGAGTTGGAGGGTGAGTCGTTCTAGTGTCACCGATCACGTTAAAAAGTTTACCAAGCGCATTATCTTTAAATAAAAAAATATAACAACTTGTTAATAAATGTTTAAAAAATAAGATAAATTCTTTTTAGAATTTTAAAAAATATATATTTAGAATCTGTAACGTCAGAAAATGTCCCCTTGGGGGCTTTTCCTTCATAAGGTTTAGCTCCTGGGTCTTTAGTGTGCATTTAGGACATCTTGCATCATAATTTGGCATCTCGATGGAATGAACCTTGGGTTTTATGGGAAATAGGGCCTAGGGGGACCCCTTGAGCTTAACCCTGCCCAAAATAGGGGGGGAGGACTTGGGCGGCCGTGCCCTAGTTCTGTCCTATTTTGGGTCAAGCCCAATTTTCTAGTGTCAGTTTGTGATCGTTATTTGGTCCCTAGGCTGACACGGTAAGTTTGAATTTACAAAATCTTGGCGGGAATGCTTGTAGTTGCATATAAAAGTATGATTAGGCATTCATTTAGAAACTAGATTACAAGTAGATGATTAGTAGAAAATAATTATGTTCTCAAGGTGATTCAAGGTTTTCATTGTGTTCTAAGAGTAGTGTTGACCTATTTTTCTCTGTCCAGAGCTAAATAGTTCACCTTATATGTTCCTTGAAAATCTTTTAGAAAGTGACCCTACAAGGCTTAAATCCTTCATACTCATGCTCTGCCTTGCCAAAAATCCTAAAATATCACCTAAGGATTCCTTGCAGAAAACCCAGAAAAACCCAGAAATCTTTTGTCTTCAAGTGCCTTCTATCACAAAGATTTCTCAGTTTGTACTTAGTCAGTTTTATATGCAAATGCAATTGTATGTTCAAGCATACAAGGAAAAGATACAAAGGAAACATGCAAGGGGGTCATCGGGGTGACAAGCCTCATCGGCAACTAAGTCCAGGATCTCCCCGACGGTCTCACGCATGCCGACATGCAAGATACAAAGGAAATATACAAGGCAGGATATACAAGGGAAAGTGGGGTCCATTTTTGTACAAAGGCGATTATATCTCATATACAAGTCGCACATACAATGAAGGTGTACAAGGCAAAGATACATAAGACAAGATGTAAAGTCTATATACAAGGGGGAGATGCAAAGGGTGGGGCCCACCAATTGTATGTATACGCGATTGTATCTTTGCACATACAATCGCATATACAAAGTGCATATACATTCCTGATATACAAGGCTCGGACCTGAAAAGGTATGCAGTTTAGTTGATAAAGGCCGACATGTTTGTATGCATCTTTTGCTTGTATATTCGCATTGTATGTTTAGACATACAAAGGGCAGATACAAGGGAATATACGACAGTAACATACAAAGGGTAGATGCATGTTTACAATATACAAGTGATTGTATACAATTCTCCTTGTATATTTCGCATTGTATATGTGATATACAAGGCCCATATACAAAAATAAAAGATACAAGTCCGGACCTATTCTAAAGTTCAAATGTGGTCGATAATCTCTTGGGTTCCACAGTTTGTATGTTGAGGTGCTTGTATGTACCGATATACAAAGAAAATATACAAAGGCTGAACCCGATGTCAATTTCAACTTGCTTTATAAAATGTTGGGGTCTGCGCATTGTATGTACTTGTGTTTGTATCTCAGATACAAAGGCAATATACAAGAGGCCACATACAAAGGGATTTTGGCGAGACATTGTCCATCGACGGCTTAACTCAAAGTTTCTCCGATGGCCAATAAGGAGGACGCAATTGTTCAGTGATGGGTCTCATGCTCAACTCAACGACAAATTAGGTGATGCCACGTGTCAGGGGCAATTCAAATGCATATACAAAAGAAATATACAAGGCGATTTCAAAGGCCGTTCAAATGCATATGCAAAAGCGCATACAAAGTGTCATCAGCGAAGCTTTGCATATCGGCAACTCAGTTTGAGGTCACCCCGACAACCCGATATATACAAATTCAAAAGCATATACAAAGGCATATGCAAAGCAATATACAGATGCAGTTGACCACAACTTTAACTGCCCATATCTCCTCCATTCTGGTGAATTTTAGCATGCTTCAAAAGGCAAAAGTGCTTATTTTTGCCTCCTCTTTCATTTGGCAGACTTTGAGCAAGATATTTTCACTTTCAAATTTTGGATCTGGATTTGCATGCTTTGGTGACTAGACATTTCAGCGACCATTTTTGCATATGCAAATGCAGATATTTGCTGCATTTATGAGTGCAGGTCGATGCTTCAATAGCTCACATTGAAGATTCAAAATATCTTCCATTTGCCCCTGTTCCAGATATTTTATGCCATGAATTCTTGCAAGTGGACGTCCCTTCAGAGGCAGATATTTTCTTGACTGTGCCCATGGGCAAAATTGATTGTAACCGACTGAGGTCAAAAATGAAATGATATATATACATGTAAAGCAGATGTATTTGTTGTTGGTTGTTCTTCTGGGCTATTTTGTAATGGCTACTTGGCCTCTATAATCAATATAAACTAGTATTTTGCCTCTCTTTTATTATTCTTAGCAATGTGTCTGCTCTTTGGATTAGTGTAGGCTGTGTATTGTGGACAAAACGGTCCCTTTCATTGCTCCATTATTCTGTCTAGACCTCTGTTAGAATCAATATGAGTCTGTGTAAGTCTTTCCAGCTATGAGATTATTACTGTGTCGATTCAGTTGCAGCCAAACACATTTAAATCTGGTGTATCACTTATTTTATTTCAGCATTCCTTCTACCCCTTTTCCCAGCAAGCATTAGCACTAGGTTTAGATGTATTTCTCTAAGCATTAGGCTTAGAAAGAGGAAGCCGTCCTTCTCTAGAGGTTTGATCTCATTTCGCAAGGTCCCACACTTCGAGATCATTCCCATGTTTCTCTAGATTGCTAAAGTTTCACAACTACAACAAAGGGTGCAAATCTGGGTGATAACAAGTAGATTTGTGTTGTTTATGTGTTTGTATTTGTAGATTTGAGCATCCATTTCCTCATGGAATGAAGAGAATCTTCCTCCCATGAGATCTTCACTACAAGGTGATACTATATTATGTTTTAAATCATTGTTTCATTTGGATTTTGCCTCTACCTCACAAGGGCACGCACTCTCTATCTGATAAAGGTGTTTGGAAGACTTAAGTGTCCTTCCTAGGCTTGACTGAGGCAAGCTCATAAACACCACAACCCCCTCCCAAAGTTTTCATGGTTGGAGGTTACATATTGAGGAGCTAGACAAATTGAAGTTGCAAGAAGCCATCTTGAAGTGTCAAAATTGCAGAACAGGAAGAAAATCTTCCCCCTAGACTAGGGCGCCCACTCATTAGTCCTCCAACTTCTGTGATGGGAAAATCTCTGGAACAATAGGAAAGAGTTGCAGACTGAGTTTCCAGATCTTGACAGAAACTAGGGCCTTGGACTTGGGCACCCGCTCCTGTGTCCCTGACTTTTCCACTTTGGAACCCCAAAAATAGGTACTTTATGGTTTGATATTTTACATCCTTCTACAAGATCTTTTTCTATAATTCATCTGTTTACTATCATTTTCACATAATTAGGGTTTTAATTGTTAATTGAGCATAGGAGAAAGAAAATTGATAATTAAACATCCTAATCCAAGTTTTCCTGCATCTCACAGTGACCTAAGGTATGATAGTACATGGCCACTCGACCCTAGGTCCTTGAATGTTAAGGGTGAAAGATGGATTCAAACATCTAACAACTCAAATATTAAACAATCCCAATTTTACTCTACACATTTTTGGTGAACCTGAGTTTTTGGAATTAAATTGCAACTTGTTGAGTGTGTGTCTTTATATTTGGATTTATTTCATTCATTCATATAGTCTTCATCTTATTGCATTGAGAAAATTACAAAAAAATTAAAAAATTTGCAAAAAATTGAAAACCCTAGCTTGCATTTTCATATAGGTTACTAAATTGCATCAATTCTTTCTAAATTTCCCTAATTTATGATTTTTGCATCATATCTGATATAAACTACATAAAAATACAAAAATTCAATAATTTGCATTGCATTTCATCATAAATTTGCTAGGCTTTTGTAGAAATTTTGACAATGTTCATTAAACATAGTAATTCCAAAATCTAGGGTTAGTAGGCAAAATCTTCTTTCAGATTTTTCTACTGATTTTAGAGGCTCATTCAAATTAGAATTTTTCTATATTCTTGCATTTTAGTGTAAATTTGCATTTAGATTTAAAATATTTGCATTTTTGCATAGAATATTTTAACAAAAACTAGCAATTTTCATGCATTTTCACTAGATTTGCATTGGCATTTTGCATATTAGACATTGGATTTTATTTTTATATCTGAGAGTAATTTATTTTCATCATAAATCAGACTTCAAAACATTCACATAGCATTTTGTGTCAAGATCTAAAACCTAGGGCTTCAAAAACATCAATTTTTAATAAATTTGGCCTTACCGACTCTCTAAACTTGCACCAGAGGCTTGTTGTGAAGGGTATTTTTAAACTAATTGGTTGTTATCAGGGTAATTATTTTCTACCCCTCCTAAAAAACTTCACAACACCTTTTGATTGGCCTCTTGCATTGAAAATTTGGCAGAAAACTACACATTTTAACTATTTTTGCCCTAGGATTTGGTCTAGTTTGCACTCCAAGCGTGTTGTGATCAATTTTATGGATTGCGGTGATTAATATCATTGATTTTATTTGCTTCACCTCCTGAAATTCATTAAAACACCCTTTTTTCTAGGTTTTGGAGTTGAAAAACCGTGAAAAATAGCCTATTTTTGCTATATTTTCACTAGGGTTTTACCTTAAGTGGCACTAAAAGTGTGTTGTGTTGGGTATTTTGACATTAAGTAGCTGTTATTACTGCTATAATTTTCTTTCCATCATCATTTTCCTCACAACACCCTTTGTTATGCTCTTTTGCATTGAGATTTGGTGAAAAAAGTGCTTATTTTGACATATTTTCACTATATTTTGATTTGTCATTATCTTGGAGGGTAAGTGCAAGAAGATGGGGGGACCAAAAAGGGGTCTTAAGTGGCCACTTTTTTTCTGAAATCAGGAAATACTAGCCTTGGATGAGAAATTGAGCATAGTTACACTCAAAATTTGGAGATGCAACTAAAACAATGTTCGTAGTGCTCCGAGTCTACTTTCTAAACTACTATTGTTTTTTTGAAAATGGCATAGATTAAGGGGTTCAAAAGAGGGAGCCACAGAAATTGGTGTTGTTTCTGTCAAAAAAATATAACATAGCATGTTTTGTGGCTCCCTCAAAAGGTCAACTTTTTTTTGGTATTTTTAAAATCGCTTCGGTGAGAAATTAGCTAATAGCATGTAGTTTATGCCTGATTTTTCTGATAATTTTTTGATGAATATTTAATTTTTTACTAATTTTCAAAATGGACACATCCTAAAAAATAGAATTTTGGCCGTGCTACCGCTATAAATTTTGAAAACTAATTGAAAACCATTTTTTTCTTTTTTTAATATTTGTAGAATGGAGTTTAGTTTCTAAATATGTAATTTTTTTGAAATTTCAATGAATTGTTAATTTACAATGAAAAAAAGACCAAACAATGGTTTTTTGCCCAAAAACGGACACACAAATAAAAGAAATTAAAGATGAAAGGCTTAACATTGTTAAAATGTGAAAAAAATCACATCATCAAATAGCTAAGAGAAAGCCTAACATTACCTAGGTGTTTGATTTGTTTGACCTTGAAACACGTGCAAATTTGAGGGTTAGTACGAACGAAATTATGTGAAATCTTGAAGAATATGGAAAAACATGTCTGTGACTATTCAAAAGGCACTCCAAGCCTTTGGGTTGGAAATCCAAAGCAAATCCCAAGTCCAAGGCTTGGGATTCCCAAAGCAAAACATAACACGCTCACGTTATGTTTTGTTTTGCATTTTTCCTTTTCCTCAAGTCTGTTGTTTGTCATGTTTGACATAACGCGAGCGCGTTATAACGCGCTTGCATTATGTTCCCCTTAAATTTTTTTCTGTTCAAGTCTATTAATCATGTATGTATGTATGTATGCCTATATGTATGTATGTATGTATCTATGTATGCCTATATTTATGTATGTATAGTGTCGAGGGCAGAGGAGGGTAGAGATGGGAGTGAGCGAGATAGGGGAGGAGAGGGGTGGATAAGGATTGAGTGATTAAGGTTTAAGGCTGAGGGTTGAGCATTTAGAGATAGGATTTAGAGTTTAGGGATAAGCGATTAGAGTTTAGGACCTTGAGGGATTAGGGTTTAGGGTTGAGGCTTTAGGGATAGCATTTAGGGTTAAGGGTTGAGGGATTAGGTTTAAGGTAGAGTGTTGAGGGTAGAGGGATTAGGGATAGGGTTTAGGGTTGAG
This sequence comes from Cunninghamia lanceolata, assembly GCA_027924645.1. NCBI lineage: Eukaryota > Viridiplantae > Streptophyta > Pinopsida > Cupressales > Cupressaceae > Cunninghamia > Cunninghamia lanceolata. Next base: position 3,950,340 of record BSBN01001410.1, on the reverse strand, counting down.
GGATTAGGGTTTAAGGTATAGTTTAGTAGTTCTTGTGGATAGAGCTAGTAAACAATGGGAGATTATTTGCCTATTTCATAACAATATACCTTCCCTAAGTGCGGGGTGGACAACAAGAAACATAGATGTACCCCAATGCAAATCTTAATGATCATCCTTTTGATTTCAACTGTTAATTACTCACTGTGGATGTACCATACGCAAAGCTTTTCTCATAGGGTTTAAAGTATAGTGTCAAGGGTTGAGGGTTTATTGATAGTGTTTAGGGTTGAGGGTTGAGGGATTAGGTTTTAGGGTTGATGGATTAGGGTTTAAGTTATAGTGTTGAGGGTTGAGGGTTTAGGGATAGGGTTTAGGGTTGACAAATTAGGGTTTAGGGTTGACGGATTAGCATTTAATGTCGAGGTTAGGGTTAGAGTGTTGAGGGTAGAGGGATTAGGGTTGAAGGTTTAAGGATTGAGGGTTGAGGCTTTAGGGATGAGGGTTTAAGGCTTAAGATATAGTGTCAAGTGCTGAGGGTGTAGGGATAGGGTTTAAGTTTTAAGGGTTAAGGGTTGAGGGATAGAGATTAGGGTTTAAGGTATAGTGTTGAGGTTTGATGGTTTAGGGATAGGGTTTAGGTTTGAGGGATTAGGGTTTAGGGTTGATGAATTAGGGTTTAATGTTGAGAGTTGAGAGTTGAGGGTTGAGGTTGAGGGATAGGGTTAATGGTCAAGGGATTAGGGTTAAATAAGAGTGTTGAGGGTAGAGGGATTAGGGATAGGGTTTAAGGTTGAAGGTTTAATGATTTAGGGTTGAGGCTTTAGGGATGAGGGTTAAGGGATTAGGGTTTAAGATATAGTGTCGAGTGTCAAGCATGTAGGGATAGGTTTTAGGGTTCAAGTTTTAAGGGTTAAGGGTCGAGGGATTAGAGTTAAGGGTTGAGGGACTAGGGTTTGACGTTGAGGGTTAAGTACATTGAGGTTCAAGGGTTAAGGGTTTCAGGATAGGGTTGAGGGTCGAGGGATTAGGGTTAAGGGATAGGGTTGGAGGGTTTAGGGATAAGGGATTAGGGTTTAAGGTATAGTATCGAGCCCGTTGAGGGTCTAGGAATAGGGATAGCATTTAGGGTTTCAGAATAGGGATAACATTTAGGGTTTAGGGATGAGGGATTAGAGTTGAGGGATGACGGATTAGGGTTGAGGGTTGATGGATTAGGGTTTAGGGATAAGGTTTAGGGTTAAGGGTTGAGGGATTAGGGTTTAAGGTATAGTGTTGAGGGTTTAGGGATAGGGTTTAGGGTTGAGGGATTAGAGTGAAGGGTTGAGGGATTAGGATTTGACGTTGAGGGTTGAGGGTTGAGGCTTCAGGGTTTAGGGTTTAGGGATAGGGTTGAGGGTTGAGGGATCAGAGTTAAGGGTTGAGGGATTAGGGTTTGATGTTGAGGGTTGAGGGTTGAGGTTCGAGGGTCAAGCGTTTAGGGATAGGGTTGAGGGTCGAGGGATCAGAGTTAAGGGTTGAGGGATTAGGGTTTGACGTTTAGGGTTGAGGGTTGAGGTTCGAGGGTCAAGGGTTTAGGGATAGGGTTGAGGGTCGATGGATTAGGGTTAAAGTAGAGTGTGGAGGGTATAAGGATTAGGGATAGGGTTGGAGGGTTTAGGGATAAAGGATTAGGGTTTAAGGTATAGTATCGAGTCTGTTGAGTGTTTAGGAATAGGGATAGCATTTAGGGTTTAGGGATGAGGGATTAGAGTTGAGGGATGACGGATTAGGGTTGAGGGTTGAGGGATTAGGGTTTAGGGATAAGGTTTAGGGTTGAGGGTTGAGGGATTAGGGTTTAAGGTATAGTGTTGAGGGTTTAGGGATAGGGTTTAGGGATGAGGGATTAGAGTGAAGGGTTGAGGGATTAGGATTTGACGTTGAGGGTTGAGGGTTGAGGCTTTAGGGTTTAGGGTTTAGGGATAGGGTTGAGGGTTGAGGGATCAGAGTTAAGGGTTGAGGGATTAGGATTTGATGTTGAGGGTTAAGGGTTGAGGCTTTAGGGTTTAGGGTTTAGGGATAGGGTTAAGGGTCGAGGGATCAGAGTTAAGGGTTGAGGGATTAGGGTTTGACGTTGAGGGTTGAGGGTTGAGGTTCGAGGGTCAAGGGTTTAGGGATAAGGTTGAGGGTCGAGGGATTAGGGTTAAAGTAGAGTGTGGAGGGTATAAGGATTAGGGATAGGGTTGGAGGGTTGAGGGATTAGGGTTTAAGGTATAGTGTTGAGGGTTTCTGTTGTCAAATGTAGATTTATGGGTTCAATTATATTGATTGCCTCTCCAGTTTTGGGGTGTGGATGTTTTGGAATCAATTAGGAAGTCTTCAGGAGACTTTGTGGAAGTGGATTGGCAATCGCTTGACAGAACCCCTGCTATTTATGCTTGGATAAGGATTTGTCACAAACTAGAACTTCTGCTTCCAAAGAAGATCTATCTTTCTTCCTTGATGGGCATTTTCTATCAAGAACTTGATTATGAGGGCTTGCCCCTTCATTGTTATGCCTATCATATGGTGGAGCATCTGGCAAGCTCTTGCAGGAAATAGGAAAGGTTCTCCCTCAAAAACCTTGTGGTCATTCAAGTCTAAAGGGGAAGGTTTGGAAAGAGAAATGCACAAGATGTGATCAATCTATAACAGGACAAAACACAAGCACGTTATAACGCGCTCGCATTTTTTCTTTCTATAGAAACGGTAAAAAAGTGTTGACCCCCATGATCCAGGCCCACATGCTCTGTTTTCATACTGATTCTACGCATGCTCCGACAAAAAAGAAGTGCTTTCATGCTATTGGGAAGTTCACATGCACATTTGACACATTGTACCACCTTTGCATGATCTTTCCACCACCTTTTTTGCTTTGCCAACTTGAGAAGGAGGAAATAACATAGTTTTCAGACCAAGTTTGATATATATCTATTCAAGTTTCAATTTTTGTAGTGTTGCAATGTTAATTGTGATTCAATTTTAGGAATTTAACATTATAGATTGGTTAATAGTATTGTTGTTAGTAATTATATTTGAGTGTTATTCAATTTAACATTGAAAAGGAAGCAAGTGGTGAAAAACTCAAATTGTTGAGGAGTTTGATACAAGAAGAAAAAAGAACTACATAATTGGCTACTCTCTCCATTCAAATCTTCATTTTTTAGGTATGTCAAGTCTTTACATGCATGTTCTTTACATTTTCCTTAATTCAGATTGAATTACTTTATCATGCTTTATCCTACATGTTTAAAATAGACACATTCCCAATCAAGAAAGCAGCCTACAATCTCACATGATGCCATGTATATTTTCTACACTTGGGCTCTTTAATAATTATGTGTAATAAACTGACCTTAACATACCATGATGTCAAACTATACAAGAATAAATCCTTACAACCTAATAAAAATACAATCCCACTATTTTCTTGTATTCATTTCTTAGGAAGTAATATTGGTCTCTTTATCATGCTACAGACAAATTCTTTGTCATGCTGAGGAAACAATCAAGAATTAAACCAACACAGGAAGAGATAGAAGCTAAGAATGCAAAGAAAGCAGTGGCTATGAGGGAACTTCATGAGAAGAGGAAATTGGACATGATAAATGAAGACATACCAATTGAAGAGGAACCACAACCATCACAAAGAGATATGGTATTGGCGGCACAAAGAGAACGAATGCAAAAACTTTGTGCTACGAGAGATTTGAATACCATAGTTGGAGACACGTCCTCTACCGCAAGTCAACATGTATGGACACCATCTACCACATCTCAAGTTGAGAGTACATCACTCACATGTGATGAAGGAGGTATGCCATCGTTCCCACCTCAACCTCAAGGTATGTCATCTATTCCATCTTCGATCGAAGGTATGCCATCTAGCCCATCTCATTTAAATATTGATGAAATTCCTAATGTTGAGATGAATTTACCCAACTTAACACCACCTAGAATTTTGCATAGAAATCCAAAGTATTTGATTGAAATTGATGAGAATATTTTGTAGCCAATGGAAGGTAAGATTCCAAAACGCACTTGTAGAAGATATGCTCATAAGATTTGGAGATTTTTCTTTGAAAAGTTAAATGAGACTACAAGATGTTAACTATTCATTGAAATGATGCAAAGTATAAAGTATAGGTCCATCATGAAGATTCTTGGGTTGGGAACATTAGAGGCTTCAAGTGAAAAATCTATTGTCAAGAATCTAATGAGTGCATATGAGAGTGTGGGTAACACCTCACGCACAAAAAATAGTAATGCAACACGGCGTGTGATTACATTGACTATAGTAAATAGTCAAACGAGGAAAGCTTGTCTCATTAGAAAGATGAGTCAAGAATTGAGAATTAATAGGAAAACTTTATCAAGAGCCGTTGGAAGACGCCAAAGAATTGAGGACACTAATGCCAATGAATTATGGGCGTTCTCGGGGAGACTACCACGAAAAGATAAACCAATTGTTGAAGCATTGAGATCACTAATTGAAGACTTTTGGAAGAATTACGGAAGGGTATCTCCGAATCAAAGGGATGTGGTAAGAAGGAGAATCGGTAGTCAAAACTGTGAGCCACATCCAAAGCATTTTTTGGATGAGACTCAAACACAGTTTTATGGTAAATTTCTGGAGAAGTATCCTCAAATTAAAATTTGTCAAAGATATTTTGAAATGCTAAAACCTTTCTATGTCAAGATAAATCACACATGCACTACTTGTTGTTGTAGATTACATATTGAATTTTTTAACCATTTTGATGCTTATAGGTCTATATGTTTAGATATGCAGACTAACAATGTTTTACAGGGTTGTGCCATATGTGCCCCACCAACATCTTCAAGAGACTTCATATCAAGAATTTTATGTGAAAGAGAGGAAGGTCAAATATTCTACAAGAAATTATGCTTGGATGGCACATGTCATCGTTGCGGTGGCTCGCAACATTTACCAATATGTGAACATATGGAAAGAACACATGCGGTTGGAAACGAACTAGTAGAGTTTGGCAAGTATAAAACAGTGGCATACAATACAAAAGATGGTAAAGAAGAAAATAGGTGTGAATTGGTTATTGAAAAGATTTCAGTGTATCAGTTTATGCCTATATTTCGTGACAGCATAGTGTATGAGTATGCAAGACATGCCCTAGAGCTCGATGGTTGGACTTGCAATTCAAGTTATGCAAGGACACATTTCTGGTTGGTAGCATTGTTTCAGTCGTCGACTTTGTAGAGAACTATAGTCTACAGCCACAGCGTGAGGTGCAATCACAATGTTACAACTCCACACAGGTTTCTATATTTGTGCACATCGCATTCATTCATGCAAATGATAGTACAGAGGATGACAGAAAGATCATAGGGAGTGTAATTTCTATATTAGTGATGATCGTATGCATTCTACGGAGTTTGTGCAAGGTTGCTTTCAGGTGTTCTACAATGATTTGGCTAGAAGGGGCATATTGTTCAGTCAACATATCATATGGTCGGATAACTATGCGTCACAATTCAAGAACTCGCAGAATTTCTATTGGCTGAGTAGGAGGCATAATTTTATAGGTATTCAGCATATGTGGAACTTTTGTGAGGCTGAGCATGGAAAGGGGGAGCATGATGGTGCAAGAGCATGTATCAAAAGAGCCATAGCATGAGAAGAGTTAAAGTATAAAGACAATGCAAAGTTGACAGATGCAAAATCAATTGTCGAGTGGTGTAATGCTTCCATGGGTCCAGGTAATGAAGGTAAGTCTTCAATTCATAGATTTTTTTGGTTGATAGATGATACTAACATTGCACCATATGAGGACTGTTGTACACTGACAAAATAAAATGAGATGCACTCTTTTAGAAGCTCAATTGCAGGTTCATGGAGTATCCATACGCGAAAGATGTCATGCTTTTGTTCTTCTTGTACAATTCAAGTCTGGGATGAGTGCGAGTCAAAGGAGTGGGTTGACAAATGGTAGTTAAGTTATCTTAGCCCACTTGACATGTATCAACCCCCGACGACACTGGAACTAACACAGATGGAATCATTAGTTCACTTTGACCACATATCAGATTTAGTTCAACCAGGTAATATAGGGCACGTATATGCATCTAATTTCATCTAGTTCAACCAGGTAATGTCATCTTACTTTATAGTGTTTTTGTAATGTTGACTAATTTCATCTAATTTGCTACACATATCAATGTAGGGCACGCATATGTAGTTATTGCAGATGAAGATAATGAAGAGGGAACATATTATTACTTATGTCATTGTGTTGAGGCCAAAAAGAAATTAGAGGCCCCTGTTACAGATAGAGAAAACATCAAATTCCCTACAGGCTCAGTGGTTATTATTGGAACATGGCTTAGAAGGTACCCACATAAGAGTGTTAATGTTTGGCTGTTTCAGGACTTTGACACGCATCAGAAGATTCTTCATTACTCGAACCTTATCGTGGCATCCAATGTTCATTTGATAAAGTATTGGGGTAGACCTTTGAACAAAATTTTGTGGAAGGTGCATGAGTCTGACCATGAAGCAATACTTGACACAATAAAGAGTAGAGCAGACCCAGATGGTTCATTGGATTAATTTGTAAATATTCACATTGGTTTTGTAAAGTCATGTTACATTGAGTTGTAAGTATGCACATTAATTTGTAAGGTTTATCTTTTTTTAATTTCCTGCTGCATTTATATACATATACACATTTTTACATCATCATGTTATGCATTTTTGGTGTCCTGCTCCTAATGCGACCAAATTGACTATTCCAACGCATCAGGATGGGTACATTTACGCTAAGCATGGTCCTATTTTTCACCCAAACATGTCGAAACAGTCAGAGCTACATTGTACCGATGATATCCCTGAAGAGTCCAAAGTGCAAAAAGGCAGCAATCTTTGATGAGATGTTACTCAAAAACTGTCACCTAGAAACATTTTGTCTAAGGCAACACGATCATGTAGAGTGTCTCTACAATAACCTCTCTCAGTTTTTTATATCTCTGAGGCATTTTCCCGTGGTGAAAGGTTTTTTGCTGCCCCAAAAATCGTCAGAAGGAGGCAGTGTACAGTTGCAAAGGGTTGTAACTTTCATCCTGCTCTTGATGTGACAAAACTAATTGTTCCAACGCATCCGGATGGGTACATTTATGCTAGGCATGGTCCTGTTTTTCACCCAAACATGTCGAAACAGTCTGAGCTACATTGTACCGACGATATCCCTGAAGAGTCCAAAGTGTAAAAAGGCAATAATTTTTGATGATATGTTACTTGAAAACCGTGTCACTTAGAAACATTCTGTCTGAGGAAACGTGATCACGTAGAGTGCTTTTACAATAACCTCTCTTAGTTTTTTATATCTCTGAGGCATTTGCCCGTGGTGAAAGGTTTTCTGCTACCCCAAAAATCGTCAGAAGGAGGCAGTGTAAAGTTGCAAAGGGGTGTAACTTTCATCCTGCTCCTGATATGACCAAACTGACTATTCCAACACATCTGGATGGGTACATTTATGCTAGGCATGGTCCTATTTTTCACACAAACATGTCGAAACAGTCCGAGCTACATTGTACCGACGATATCCCTGAAGAGTCTAAAGTGCTAAAAGGCAACAATTTTTGACGAGATGTTACTCAAAAATTGTGTCACTTAGAAACATTCTGTCTTAGGCAATGCGATCATGTAGAGTGTTTCTACAATAACCTCTCTCAGTTTTGTATATCTCTGAGGCATTTACCCGTGGTGAAAGGTTTTCTGCTACCCCAAAAATCATCAGAAGGAGGCAGTGTAAAGTTGCAAAGGGGTGTAACTTTTGTCCTGCTCCTGATGTGACCAAAATGACTGTTCCAATGCATCCAGATGGGTACATTTATGCTAGGCATGGTCCTATTTTTTACCCAAATATGTCGAAATAGTCAGAGCTACATTGTACCGATGATATCCCTGATGAGTCCAAAGTGCAAAAAGGCAGCAATCTTTGACAAGATGTTACTCAAAAATCGTGTCACTTAGAAACATTCCATTTGAGGTAACATGATCATGTAGAGTGCCTCTACGATAACCTCTCTCAGTTTTTTATATCTCTGATTTATTTGCCCATGGTGAAAGGTTTTCTGCTGCCCCAAAAATTGTCAGAAGGAGGCAGTGTAAAGTTGCAAAGGGGTGTAACTTTCATCCTGCTCTTGATGTGACCAAACTGACTATTCCAACATATCCATATGGGTACATTTACACTAGGCATGGTCCTATTTTTCACCCAAACATGTCAAAACAGTCCGAGCTACATTGTATCGACGATATCCCTGATGAGTCCAAAGTGCAAAAAGGCAGTAATCTTTGACGAGATGTTACTCAAAAACCATGTCACTTAGAAACATTCTGTCTGAGGCAACATGATCACATAGAGTGCCTCTACAATAACCTCTCTCAATTTTTTATATCTCTGAGACATTTGCTCGTGGTGAAAGGTTTTCTGCTGCCCCAAAAATTGTTAGAAGGAGGCAGTGTATTAAGTCAGGATGAAAGCCTATTTACTCTAGGCGCCAATCTCAAGTTGGATAATCATGAATGGGCACCTAGAGTAATAAGGCGTTACATCATGGTTCGAGGACCTTGAAATGGTGCCCAAGCATGTAGGAGGAATTTTCAAGGAGCTAGAATGTTTTTGAAACTCTAAGGAACTAGTCCAAAGACTCTATGGCGCCATCTTGATACCATTGAGTCAACTTTGGAACTCAAACATATTGAAACAAGGTCTAGGAAGCTAGGCGCCATCTCTTGCCGGTTCAACCTCTCACATGTGCCAACATTGGAAAGACTCTTAATGAACACCTAAGTTTGAATTGATCTTGTGATTGAAAGTTTGCGATGTATTGGTGCAAGATGATCTTCAATTGAAGTAATCTAAGTTCCAGGAAGGGTTTAGAAGTTATCAACCTCTTCACTAAGTTAGGCACACTTTACAGCTTTCTTACCCAAGAGTTACACCTCATTAAGACAAGGCGCATCTTAACCTTCGGGACTTTTCCAAAGAAGCGCTTCAGTTTATTAGCACCTTTGGACCTTGTTTTGCATTCTGAAAGAGAAGGCGCACTTTGGAGGCATTTCTAACCAGATTGATGCCTAGGTATAGTCATCTCTCTAGAGCATTACAATGTGTTTTAAAATGGAGGACATTTCATAAGTTGGGGAATTGATCACTGAAGACCTTGGAGTGCTTGAATTACTCTAAGCAAGAAGGCACATTTCCATGGAGTAGCATACTCTAGATAGCGCCTAATGCCATCAAGGCGCAATTCCACCCTCACTTTGGTGCCTAACATCAAGAAGGGGCATTGGGCATTCCTTGAACAGTTCTGAGCGTTTGAAGTTCATGAAATCACCAAGGAATGTTGGGTGCCATGTGTATCCTCAACAAGCTTGAGTTTGCGCCTAGACAAGTTGGTGCTTATTCATGTTTTAACTCCCTCTTGAAGCACCTAACTTGGGAAAAAGTTATCTTGTTGTTAGTCAAGTATTTGATGTGTTTTGGAGACTCCAAAAGACTTCCTCTTGCTAGGCGCTCTTCTTGGCAACTACAACCTTCAACTGGCACCTAGATCCTGAAGAAAAACACTTGCAAGTGTGGCTGCACTTTCCTTGTGATGGAGCATCAAACTGGTGCCTAGAAATCATAATGCATGAAGTGAGCGCCTAGGATCCTATTGGTCCAATAGCTGGTTTTGGGATCCGTGTCAAGTCATTGGATTAGGTTGCCAACTCAGAATGATTTTCGTGCACTTAGACTTCAAGGCGCCAAAACTAGTAGGAAAATATTTGGGGGGAAACCACACTGATAAAAGTTGGGTAAATTTAACCTCCGAGTCTGATTAGGGTCCATATAACAACAATATTTATATCATGTCCCTTTGCTTTATGAAATAAGCAGTTTGTGTCAAGTCATAGGGATAACACAATGGTCCTTAGAAATTTCTTTGTGACTTTTGATAAGATTATCTACTATTATGTGGATGCTTGATAGTATTATCCTGATCCATTGGACTAGTGTGGCTATGAGGTTGGAAAGTGTTGCAACCTCCATCCTTTAAACTTCTCCACCTTATTATGGGTTGTTTTGAGTATTTTCACTTGCTTTCTCTTCGAGAATATTTTCTAATGATACATGATGTGTCATAGATCATTCAACTTGATAAACAACATGGAGGGATTCTCATGCCTCCTATACTTCTTGCAAGTTTCTTTATAGATAGCTGACATCATTGTCCATCTAGGTGGTCATTTCCCTAAATATTATGATAAGATAATCCTGTTAATGAACTTTGGATTGAATGAGAATCAACATGCTTTGTCTTGACTAGAATAGTTGGGATGGACAAAAATCTATTGATTCTAGGTTGGGTTGTTAAAGGTCAAAAAGTTTTGGTGTCTAATGCCCTCTAAATCTAAATATTCAAAATCATAGTGGTTCAATAAGTTACAACAAACAATCAAGTAGACAATAGTCTATAAGGAACAAGGACTACACATGAATCCAAAACAACACCAGTCAATAAGAACATCACAAGTAACTCAACATTACTTCCAGAGGTGTTCACAAAAACAAAGGGGAGAACACAACTAGAGAATGCTAGACTGTAGTAGGGATGAGTGTCTGATGTAGAGCACACAGTGGAAGCATAGAATTATCAACTTTTGAACCTTCGAACTCACTATTGGCGAGACAACATACCATCGGCGAGCTTAAAATTTTATCAGCCGATAGGCTGATGCCACCATGACTCCGTTTGATTTCACTTCTGACAAACATCCCATCATTGACTCTTATCGGTCAGACAGACCGCTATCGGTGACTTTATATCCTTTCACACCGATGTCTTTGTCACTCTGATACAAGACTCTAAGTCCCTCGCCTATTGGTAGGACTTAATACTATCAGCACACTCAAAAACTCTTCTGCCAACACACCGATCTCACTAATGACAACCTTCAGACCACACCCGTCGGTGAACTCTAATCTCATTAGGCCAATACACCGATGGATTTCGGCTGTCGGTGTGACCCCCTTCATCGATGAAGCTCTCAACTGCTCTTCCGATGCATCGATGGGATTATCTTCTGATACACCAATGTCTTCGACTTCAAACCACACTCATTGGTAAGACAGACAACTATCGGCAAAGCCTAACCAAGGTCTGCCGATACGCCGATACGACCAACTCTTGACATCGATACAAGGTTCTTTTGAAGGCAAAGGGTGCCTAGGCTTATGGGGTTCAATTTGATGTATTTATTGAAAGCTCAAGGTGAATTGATGCTTATTGAAAATGCCACTTAGTCCTTCATTTGTATTCTAGGCGCCATTTCCTATTGACTTATATACTCCTCCTCATGCTAGGGTGCCATAATGAAGTGGTTTAGACAATAGGTGCGCTTCACTTACTAGAGGCTTGTTCTCCTTCCACCTTAGGTGCACTTTTATGGTGGAACAGGTGTCAATGGGTGCGTTATCTTAAATGAATGTTCTCTCCAAGTTGGGCACCCTTTTGAGGCTTTATGAGTTGCAAATTGCGCCTTAACCCTTCATGCTTGTTGCTCAATGTTTGAATGTTTAAGAAAGTCTCCTTTAGGCGCTCATCTTAATGACTTTTTCTCAAGGCGCAATCATCCTAATGACTTGGATATTCATCCTAGTGTTTCAGGATATCAGGCTACCAAACTTAGTCATTTTCAGGATCTCAAACATAAAGAATAACAAGATGATTCATTTTTTTGTATTGCATATAGTTGACATTGTATGCTACTCATAAAGAATATTAATATTTTCTGTTCAACATGATGATTCATTTTTTTTTTAAATACAACTTTTATCTTTTAGTTCCAAAATGAGGTTTAGGTGATACTTGAATAATAATAGCTAGCTTATTGGATCAACAAACATCCTATGTAATACAATTGGAATTTAAATATTTGAAGTAGCCATCTACAAATATCTATTCAAACGTGGATTTATAATGCAAGTATGGATGCCATCAATAAAAAAGATTTGTATTAACCAAATATCCATATAGGCATACATCAATATCTGTCGATATAAGTCTAACATATATACAAAATAGCCATATAGGCTTACAAGAATGCCATATAGGCATACAATGTCAACTATATACAATATAAAATATATGTCCACAAATGCCATATAGGCATACAACAAAGGAACACAATAAAAAGTCATTCCCATCTGGCTGGTGAAGAGAATAGATCACGGGCAGCCTTTGATCTTCTAGGGGATGGAGACGCGCATGTGGGTGGTCTACTACGAACTGCTCCTCCTATTTAGTTCTTCCTGCATCTTTAGCTGTTACAATAAAACGTATAGTTATTAATATATAGAAATTACATGTTATAAAAAATGAAACATTTAACAAAATAATCACTTACCGCTACCATATAATCTATCTCCTCACTTGCCTCAGTAGAAAGAATAGGCCGTAGTGATGTCATGTCCTATAGAAACCATCCAGATAGAAATTAAACTTTAAATCAATAATCTTTTGATTTTTCAAAAATAGACAACTATAACAATGAATGTAAATTGAAATTTACTAATCTACCTCATACCCCTATCAATGCCATGGAGCTATGAATCGCAGAGGCCACACCCTACTCCATTGCCCTATGAACATGGGGAGGTGTCTCCGCAGCCTGCATCATCTAGAAATAAAACAACATTATTTAATTAAAATAACTATAATAGTGATGCAAATCATGGCTCCTAACATACACACACGTTCATCTAAACATGGAAGTACACACAATAAAGCACACAAGTCACATACAAAATTTTAGTAAGTACAATTCATTCATTAAACTATTTATTTTATTACCTCCGTAAAGCTTTGAAGTCCACCATCGCTGGCAGGTGTTGCCGTGAAATCTATAGTATTAACCTATTCAACATCCAAAATCAAATATTAGAATACCATTCATATAACGATGCTATTCACATGTAATATTTATAATTGTTTACTAGTTACATACCCCGAGAGTAGATGATCTAGTGTAAAATGCAGGTGAAGAACCACTGAAAACTGCATTGACGCTATGACCCTAAAATTTTATTAAAACCATTAATTTAAATTAGTTAATCTTGCATTTCAAAAATAAAATTTAATAAATTAAATTCAATAAACTTGCTAATATTTACCTGAGTATCAAGGGCGAAAAGTCTCACTCAGGAGGGTATCTGTCATCACCATCTGCTCAGGTGCAGATGTAGCCTGTGCACCTGCGTCCTAACTATCCATGGGGTCATAACCACAGGCTGACCCACAAGCCTGACAAGCATGGGGTGGGACCCTACTCCTCGCACTATCTCCCAACCCACTCTGTGCTGCAGGACTGACATGCTCTATGATGCTCTGGGTCAAGGCACTAATGGACTGAAGTGTATCGACCTCAACACTCTCCTTCACAATGGAAGGGATAAAAACATGCTCATGGGGTGGTTTGCTGATTACTCGTCTCACTACCCACTATGGGTCAAGACGTGCCCTTGGTCTATCTTGTGCTGATCCCCCACCTCTACCCTGGAAGTCCTGCATATCAAAATAGTTTGGCACTTTATTGAGGACAAACTCGCAGTAGAGTTTCCTCAAAAAGTATTGCGGGACCTCATTATTATTGCATGGAGGATGGTCAAAAACCATCCAGCACCTCTACCCAAAATTGTCCCTTATCGCTTGGTTGTTGTACCAATGGATAGAGAACCTCTTGCATGTAATGGGTGGAGGTTGATTTGTTTGTGGGTTTGTAAAAATCGAACACAAGTCTAATTTTGTGATTTGTAATTTTTTCACATCTTGGTATGATAGCTTCTCTGCATAATAATCTCTAAACTCTCTCCTCTTATTCATCCAACTAGTTATTTGCTTGCTAATTGAATCTACATTTGATAACATAGATTCAAGAGATTCAGCAAGCGTGGACCTATGCAAGGTTGAAGTGGAAGGATCTTTCAACCTTGCAATTATATCTTCAATTTCTTTTTTGTTGTTTTCAATTTGCCCCATTATATTTTCTTGTGTTCCAGGGGCATGTCAAGGAATGGATGGAGGAGGTTGTTGTTCCGCAGGATTTTGTGGATTTTGAGGAGGAGGAGGAGGTGCATTAACATTTCCTGATAATTAACAAAATATACATCAAAAAACAACTCAAACCTACCTATTTAGAAGCAAATTCAAACAAAAAAACAAATAAACTCACTCCTTTGGCGTGCTCGATGTCGTGGCGGCATTTTGGTGATGAATCGATAAGATTTTTGTGTTGAATTGAGGAATCCAAAATGCGAGCGCGCTTTCTAGGGTTTGTAGACCGCGGGAATTATGGAGAAAAAAGAAATAAAATGAGATGCAAACCTTTATTTATTTATTTATAGTACTTCATAACGTGCTCACGTTATGTATTATTTTTTTTAAAAACCATTTGGCCACTTTTTGGCCCCCCCATCTTTTTGCACTTACCTTGGATTTGCATCAAGAGTGTGTTGTGAAGGATCCTATTTCTTTTTTGGACTGATATTAGACATATAATTTTCTGCCCTTCACTAAAATCCTTACAACACCCATTGTCTCATTCATTTGCATTAAAAAAAGTACAAAATTTCAAGAATTTTTGGCTTTTAAACATATCATTCTCTTAGGGTTTGTCATCCTAGTTTGTGCATTGTGTGTCGTGTGATTTTGCATAAGATTTATGAACTGCTGTACTAAAAATAATATCCCTTTGAGAAGAAGTAAAAGGTTAATGGGATCTAGTGCTCTTGATGAAAATGATATCCCTACCTCTGAAAATCCTTTGCCCACCTTCTTACAAAGGGAGAAACTCAAATTGTGCAAGACATTATACACCCTCCAACCACCATGGAAGATCAAATATTTCATGATGTTGAGGATGCTATTGAGGTAGTAGGACATGTACTTACGAAACAAGTCAATAAGATTGATAAAGACCTTGTCGAATTTCAAGAATATGTGCAAACTGAGAGAATAGTTGAAGAGGCGTTACCCGTGATTCACCATGTAAGAGAATTGATAAAAGAAGGACAAGATGGAATTAATGTTATTTATGGTTTAACACATATTGTGCAAATTAATGTAATGCCGGTGAGTGAATGTGCAAAAGTTATTAACAACATGCCATCACCGTTGCATACTCAAGTTTCAACACCTATACCGACTAAGGGAATATCTACTTTTACATCAATGATCTTAACAACTGATGCAAATGTTTGTAGTAATGCTACCACTAGTATTGGAGTATCTAATGGAACCAATTACAAAGTTGTGGGATTTGATTATTAGAACTTGGTCCATAATGTGACTATTCCTATGAACAATTGTTCTCAACCTCCCATCACACAGTTATTCCCAACCATCTTCCACCTACCAGTATGTCCAACAATCGTTGACTTATTCCCAGCCTCCACTTATCACATCTCAATTTCAATCAGCTCCTCACTTTGGTTCCAATTCATCTCAACAAACCGCATCTCCAAATGATGCCATTCTAAACCAACTTTTACAGGGTATGAATGCTTTACAACAAAAAGTAACCAATCTGACAAACTCTTCACAGCCTAGTCTACCAACATATCATGCCTGTAATCCTTTATCCTATGCAATCTTGAGAACCCCTATGCCTGAGAGGTTTGAGACTCCTCACTTTGAAAAATATGGTGGAAAAGGAGATCCCAATATTCATGTGGCAACATTTACAGCTATGTGTAGTGATTTCTATTTTGAAGAGGATTTGTTGGCAAAACTTTTCCTGCCATCTCTCAAAAATACTGCTTTAGAATGGTTTTGCTCTTTGCCTCTAAATTCAATACACTCCTTTTCACAGTTGATTGATCAACTTTTACAACATTTTCAAGCAAATATTGGACCCCAAGTCACTCTTATTGACTTGGTTCAATGCAAACAAGGTTCGAAAGAGAAGTTGACCGAATTCATTAGTCGGTATCAAGGGCTTTATGCACAGATTCAATATTAGATGAAAGATGAAGATGTTTAAAAGATATTTATTACAAATCTATAACCTAATATTCATGATAAGATTCTCTTGATGAAGTATAACTCCTTTCAACATTTATGCATTGCCCTTCGTGATTATCAACTTTTGTCTAGTCAGTATGAAAACCAAAACTCATCGGCTCAAGTTGGCCAATCCATGGGTGGATCATCACAAAACAACTTTAAGAGGAACAATACTAATAGGAGTTTCATCAAGATTAATGGACCGAATATGAACAACTTTTTGAATGTTTCAGCTATCACTAATCCAAAGAAAACATCATATCAACCAAGAAAGTTTACTTCACTATTTGAGTCTTATCATTCCATCATGAAACAACCTGTGAGTAATAACAATTTGAAGCTTCCCCTGATTAAGCTTGTTGATCCTAATAAACAAGGACCTTACTTCAATACTAGTGCCTTTTGTCATTATCATCGGACGCAAGGACATGACACTGAACAATGTATGCATCTTAAACATGAGATATAGGACCTTATTGATTCAAATGTCATCTAGGTATCAGGTGTGAATGACAATGGAAACAAGTTAGTTGCTCCGCCAAATCAAAACTTACAAATCTTCACTAATCCTTTCCCTAAGCATACTGAAAACAATATGTTAGAACATGGTTTAGTGGAAATAGATGAAGATGACTACTTAGACTATGATAGCATTGTGGGAATGATTGAAGTGGATTAGAAACAAGGGGACAACCCGCCTCGTCCATGAAGAAATGGAATTTATGTTGAGGTTTCTCCTCCATTATCCTTATATGGATCGGGAGATAATCAAGATATATTTGAAAAGAAAGAACAACAACCGATACAGATGAGTGAGATGGTAGAGGATGATTCTCGTCACCGTGCTAGAAAGATTCAACAACAAAAACTTGATAAAAATTGGAAAAGAGCTAGACGACTGTCAAAATTTGGAGAAGATAGTGGTTCCCCTCCTCATAAGCAACAAAAAGTTACATTTACACAAGGAGTTACAAAAAAAGTATCACATGCTAATCAACAAAACTTTCATAGAAACCACACAAATTTTGCACTCAATATGATCGAGTACCTCTCCAAGAGGTTTGCAAGTTCCAAAATATGATACGAAGATCCTACAGGTAAGTATATCTAACCTTTTTTCTCTCTCATGATGTACTTCCCCTGTGATGTGCTATGTGTTGTTTAGGCCTCCTGGGATGACCCTTAATTCTCCCGTAAGGTCTGAGATACTAGGAGACCACCTCTATTGTGACTTTCTTCTATTTGTATAATCATTCTTCTATATTGCCTCTCTCTCCCATTTCATTGTTGTGTGTTGTGTCTTACGGACATAGCATTACGGTTGGTGACTTGGGGGCACCCTCCTACATGACTATTCCTAAGACACTTGTTTCTCCTCTCTTATTTATTGTTTCTCTTCCTCTAGTGTTTCTGCCTAGTGGGTGGATGACGAAAAACATTTATATTGATGTAGACCTAGTGTCCCTTTCGAGAGCAATAAAAAAATGGACTTAGTTCCTAATATGACGATGGGGTTGTAATAAATTATCTGATGCTTGGCTAGTAGAAGCACTTGTGATTTCTGCGTAGTGATTTTGATGGATGCTATCTCATTTACAAACCGTAACAATACTGCTGCTTTGTGCACCTTTGTTTGTCTTTGAATCTGGCCTTGGTGGTACTTGATTCAGAGAGCTTCGTGATATAGCCCCATGGTTATCCTTGAGCTTTGAATTCGTTGTATAACCTTGGCTCTTTGTGTGGTTAATCATATGCATTGATGTTGTTGTTTATCATTGTAGACACTAACATGTTTCTTGCAGGGATGTGTTTGTGGGAACATTTGGTGATCGTAAAATACATGTCACCTCTAGGGGGCATGGGCTTTGTGAGAGCTTGTGTTCCCTTGTGTGTTTTCTTCCTACCTTAACGTGCTTGATATCGATACCTGATATCAACCACCTTAAGGTGGGGGAATATATAAGGTAAGTTGTCTGTTGTAGATGTTAGCAATATGCTTGTCCTCAGGTGTAGTTTAAAGACTAACTCGATGAGTGCTTCCTGCATCCTGAGTTTGTTTGCAATCAATCAATCAATCATTTAAGCCCTCTGCGGAGGTGGGATATCGCGTATATCCTTTTTATCTTAAGCCCTCTGCAGAGGTGGGGATGGTGTATTTCTCAGAGCAGATTGCATCATCCTGTCATTCGCAAAAGTCCTCTATGGAGGCGGGGAGCAGTTCTGTGACTAACTCAACCCTTAATCGTGTTTTCAGCGATTGTTGTGGTGAAGCCCAATTGTCGGTGTGTGCCTGTAATGTGCCTGAGATGGTGATGAGCCTAGAAATAGGAAACACACCATTGATTGTTTGTCATGTTTTCTCTGTGTCTTTAAAGTGTGTGTTTGGCGTGCTTGATTTGTTTGGCATGTTTGTTGCCCCATATGCAGTCTAAAGACTAGCGCGATGAGTGCTTCCTGCATTTTGGGAGGTTTTGCGTGTCTTGCGTGTGTGTTGCCCCATATATGCAATATAAAGACCAAAGTGATGAGTGCTTCCTGCATTATGGGAGGTTTGTTTACTTTCCAGTACTTGCATTTGTATTGCATATATATGAGAAAAAGAAAAGAAAAGAAATCATGCCTATCTTCCATGCATTAATGTGTCTTTGATGCATTTATTGTATTCTCCATGTTCTGTGTAACTGTAACTATCTTCTTCGTGTTTTGTGTAACTGTAACTATCTTCTCCGTGTTTTGTGTGCTTGTTACTGTCTTCTATGTGATTGGCGTGTCTTCTCTGTGCTTGGCATGTTTGTTATGCTTGTGACCGTGCTTTAATGCATGTATTGGCCTTAGGTTTATACATACATTAAAGTGGAGGCTGAATGTAACGTCAGAAAATGTCCCCTTGGGGGCTTTTCCCTCATAAGGTTTAGCTCTCGGGTCTTTAGTGTGCATTTAGGACATCTTGCATCATAATTTGGCATCCCGATGGAATGAACCCTGGGTTTTATGGTAAATAGGGCCTAAGGGGACCCCTTAAGCTTAACCCTAGCCAAAATAGGGGGGAGGAGTTGGGTACCCGTGCCCTAGTTTTGCCTTGTTTTAGGTTAGGGCCAAATTTCTAGTGTTGGTTTGTGACCGTTATTTGTTCCCTAGGCTGACACGGTAAGTTTGAATTTATGAAATCTTGGTGGGAATGCTTGTAGTTGCATATAAAAGCATGATTAGGTAGTCAGTTAGAAACTGGATTACAAGTAGATGATTACTAGCAAGCAATTGTGTTCTCAAGGTGATTCAAGGCTTTCATTATGTTCCAAGAGCAGATTTGTGTTGTTTATGTGTTTGTATTTGCAAATTTGAGCAGCCATTTCCTCATGGAATGAAGAGCATCTTCCTCCCATGAGATCTTCACTACAAGGTGATATTATATTATGTTTTCAATCATTGTTTCATTTGGATTTTGCCTCTGCCTCACAAGGGCACACACTCTTTATCTGACAAAGGTGTTTGGAAGACTTAAGTGTCCTTCTAGGGCTTGATTGAGGCAAGCTCCTAAACACCACAACCCCCTCCCAAAGTTTTCATGGTTGCAGGTTATAGATTGAGGAGCTAGACAAAGTGAAGTTGTAGGAAGACATCTTGAAGTGTCAGAATTGCAGAACAGGAAGAAAATATGCCCCCTGGACTAGGACGCCCACTCATTAGTCCTCCAACTTCTGTGACAGAAAAATCTCTAAAACAACAGGAAAGAGTTACAGACCGAGTTTCCAAATTTTGACAGAAATTGGACTCGGGCACTTGCTCCTGTGTCCCCAACTTTTTCACTTCAGAACCCCAAAAATAGGTACTCTGTGATTTGATATTTTACATCCCTCTACAAGATCTTTTTTGTAATTCACCCGTTTATTGTCATTTTCACATAATTAGGGTTTTAATGGTTAATTGAGCATAGGAGAAAGAAAATTGATAATTAGACATTCTAATCCAAGTTTCCCTACATCTCACAGCGACCTAGGGTATGATAGTGCATGGTCGCTCGACCCTAGGTCCTTGAATGTTAAGGGTGAAAGGTAGATTCAAACATCTAACAACTCAAATATTGAACAATCCCAATTTGACCCTAAACAAAATCTACACATGAAATCTCAAAAGTTAGTAGTTCACATCATCATGAAATTATTAATGGTTTTCTTTCTATAAGTGAAGAAAGTGAAAATTTGATTTAAAAAATATTAATTTTAGTGTCCCAATTAGAGCAAAAAGTGGAACACACTATTCTAGGATCATCCCATGTCAATTATAAATTTATAAGAACATGAGAGTTCATGTAGCTTTTGACATCAATGAGAGTATACGTCATGGCCTTGATGGCACAGGTAAGGTGTGTGAGAGGCTATTGAGGATCCTCTCAATTTCATAAGGGATACCCAACAATTGATGATTGGTGCTCAATAAGGGATCCATCTATTATCAAATCTCACAACTCTACAATGCCATCAATTGTGATCATCAAAATACAAAACAAATTATTCACAATTTATAGAGAAAATATGTATCTATTTCCTTTAGAGGAAGAAAGAAGATTACTTATCTAGTTTGTGAATTACAATTGAGGACACTAAAGTGAAATGATATGAAAGAGATATTAGGAATGACACAAGGCTAAGAAAATGAGAGAATAAATGAGTGGGGTGTTTATGCACTAAATACTTTCCATATTTATTAGAATTATTTTTCTTCACTCTTCACCATATTTAAAAGTTTTTAATGCAACTAGTAGTGAGAGTATGTGTGAGAGTCACTGATTGACTCAAGCCACCAGGATCACTTGCAAAACCTAGGATTAAACTTCTACAAGAGAAAAATAAAAGATGATGAATTTGCACAACATTGGATGCAATTAATGAATTACATGAGAGAACTTGCTTTTATATTTGCAAGTTGGATAAAAACCCAAATATGACTTAAGAATAACGTAATACTAAAATTAGCCCTAAGTCAACTTAATAAAGTGTAATTAAATATTTAATTACACCAACAATATCTTTACTTAGTAGTTGAGAGTCACAATGATTTTTCATTTTGCACGTTCTTTCTTCTACTAGATGAGCTTGTGTTTCTAATACCTTTTCTTAGACATTCGGTTTCATTTGCATAACAAGAACTACTTGTACTATAACCTTGCATGAATTGGGTTGAGTGACCAAGAGTTAGTGTCCATATGAACCCAATTGAAAATACATGAATTTACATACAAAGAAGTTATAGTAATAATAAAATGGTGTAAGTCTAGTTATGGGAGTACACTATCCATGATAATCATTTAGGTAACTATCAAATAGTTTAGAAAAGTGAACTCTGATAACCATAATAGGGCAATTGTTTGTAGTAAAAATAAAATTATTATTGAGTAACAATCATCAAGAACTCCTATTGTTTAATATCGAAAGATTAAGCCAATTTTGTAAAATCTGTAATATGTTAGCAATGTCAATTAAAATTAGTGCAGAAAGCTATAATAATGAATGATTATTATGATGCCTAATGTAAACTATTGGTATATTGTTAAAGAATGAGTTCAATTAGTTCAATTATTAAATTTTCAAAATCCAAATTCAAATTTGCAAAATATCATTTAATATAAATTTAACATATAATATAAATTTCTAAATTGTAACTATTAATCAATTCAACTTGAAACATTACATCAATTTGAAAAATACATTATACGATTTTGAAAATATAATTAAGTATAACAATTAATACATCTAAATCACAATAATGATTACCTCTAATCACTCCTTTCAAAGACCTGATCTTATTAAACATTTTCTTCAAGAACAAATGGATAGTAATAAATCTCTTCGACATATAAATAGTATGTTCTTTCCATACTGGTCATTAGTTATATACATTACATCAATTTAAAAAATACATTATATGATTTTGAAAATATAAGTAACTATAATAATTGATACATCTGAATCACAGTAATGATTACCTCTAATCACTCCCTTCAAAAACCCAATCTTATTAAACATTTTCTTCAAGAACAAATGGATAGTAATGAATCTCTTCAACATATAGATAGTTTTTTCTTTCCATACTGGTCATCAGTTATGAAAGAAAGCAACACATCAATCTGAAGTAAGATGAAATGCGAGAGTTTGTATATACAATCCAAATTATTTAGAAATTACCAGGACACCCATTACAAAGAAAATAAAGCACAAATATTATATATGTTCGCTTCCTTTAAATCTGCATGCTTTCTTCAACTTGGAGGATTTAATTATATGCTGCCACAGAGAAAACACAAATATTTCATATGCTTTCTCTCTTCCAACCTGCATGTTTTGATACACCTGCCAAATAAATCAAAATCATGTACTATAACAGTATACTTAAAACACTCACATAAAATAATATATATATATATTTTTTAAAAATTATACTTTATTACACCTTTAAATCTATGTTAATTTACTTTTTAGTTAAATATCAATATTAACTCTTAACAAGGAAATAAAATAAAAATTACACCCCTTCCTCAACATCTATGAAATGTCCATCTTTATATATTTGGTGTTTTCTATAGAGCAAAAATGTTAAACATTTGGTTAAAAATAAAGAGAGAATATAAATAACCATGACTAGAATTATAAAATAAGTTTTAAGAAAATTTAATTTTTAAAATTTAAAGAGAAGAATTAAGTTGTAACTCTTTAGTGAGGGAAATTTTTTTATATAGTGTAAGTTTATTCAATATATTGTAATCGACTATTAATAAGAAAGATGCTTATATCTATGTTCATTACAAACAATTACCTCTAAAAACAAAGATTATTATATTTTCTAAATAGAATAAAAAACGTTAAGCTTAAATAAGCGAGGGCATTAGGGGTGAAAGGTGATCGATTATGATAATTTTAGCAAAGGGAAAAGTTATACCTCGCTTGAAGAGAGTTAATAATCAAGGAAGTGGCACAAAAGGGGACAATATTCTTATGAAGCCGCCTTTGGGATCTATACAACGCTGAATATCATCATCTTGGAACCCGCCATTTCGAAATGCAGGTACTATGGCCTTCATTTGGAGTCTGCCCTCTCTAAGCATGTGCATGTCAATCAGTACAATGAAAGTGTGCAACGTTGCCAAAGTGGCGAATAATCCAGGATGCCGCAACTTCCACCACCCAAATATACCATAAGCAATTGTTTGCCAGGTCTGTGGAAATTGGATCCGGTTATTCGTACGGGGTATAGATACCCCTAACTTATTGCCGAAGTCTATTAATATGGAAGGGAATTCCCACGTACTTCGTGCCACTCTGTTTTGTGCCCGTAAAGTGAGCTGACCTGTATCCGGACCGATCATTGTCAGCCATACAAGTACTTTTGGCAATACACTGCCGGATTCCCGGCAACAAGTATTCCAGATTGCATCTGCGTACATTGCTTCAGTGTGCGACCACATTACAAGAAAAGGGATTTTTACTGGTATTTCTTCCCTCTGCTGCATCAGCATTGGGCTTTCCCTGATATCCACGAAGCTCAATCGCTTCATCTTAACAAGCTCGTCTATTGCCAGTCCCTGCAATGCACTGCACTCTGATGCATTCATTGCTTCCAGGGAAGTCAACTTTACAAAATCTGGAGAAAGTTTTTCAAGTCCTGTGCAACCTGCTATACTCAGATATCTTAGCGAATCCAGCCCTCCAAAACCATAAGGCAGAGCGGACAGTTTGGAACACCTGTCCATGAACAACAATGTCAAGTGCGAATGTTGTCCAAAGCCTTGCGGAAGGCTCTGTAAGCTGGAACACTCACCTAAATCTAGAGTTTCCAGTGAAGCAGGAAATGCAGCTACGCTATCCGCAGTGAGTTTTGAAGCACCCCTCAAACGCAGATGACGTAGAGATTTAAGTTGGCTGAAACTGTGTGGAAGGGCTTTTAAACTTTTACAATCGCTCAAAACCAAATCTTCCAGAGAAGGCAGTTTACCAAACATTGGGGGTAATTCAGACAGCGTTGAGCAGCCATGTAATTTTAGCACACGCAAGGAATACTGGTGCTGTTCAATGTTGTCTGGAAGCTTTACCAATTTACTACAGTCTGTCATTTCCAGCTCTTCCAATGAAGGCAGGAGGGGGATTTCAGTGATCTCTGAACAACTTTCCAAGTGCATTCGGTATACAGACTTAAGTTGGCTTAATGTGTTGGGAAGCCTGGCTAGTTTATGACAATTTGTAAGAGTCAGCCGTTGTAGTGAAGACATGTCCCCCATGCTTACGGGTAGCTCTGTGAGGTTTGAGCAACATAGGTTTAGAACACGTAAGGACTTCAGCTGGCCAAAGGTGTCTGGGAGGCTTCTCAAACTACCACACCCACTTAAATCAAGCTCTTCCAAGGAAGATAGATTGCCAATGTTTGCTGCCAATGAAATGAGATTTGCACATCCTTGTAACTGCAGACGGCGTAGAGTCCCTAGTTGTGTGAGACCACTTTCAAGGCTTTCTAATTTATCATCCGATGATAAATCCAGCTCTTCCAAAGCGGACAAGTTGCCAAAGTTTTGTGGCAATGCTTTCAGCTCTGAACAACCTTGTAAGTGCAGGTGAGATAGAGAATTAAGTTTGTGGAAGCTAACTGGAAGGCTTTCCAGCTTTTTACAATTGCTTAAATCCAACTCCTCCAAACAAGACAGGCCCCCGAAGCTTTCAGGCAATGAAACCAACTGAGAGCATCCACTTAACTGCAGATACCAGAGAGAATGAAGTTGACCGAAGCTCGCTGGAAGGCCCACTAATTTAAAACAATCTGCACAATCCATCTCTTCCAAAGAAGATAGATCGCCCAATGTTTCCGGTAGCGTTTCGAGGTCTGAGCAGCCTGTCAACTTCAGCCGACATAAAGACTTAAATTGGCCTAACCAGACAGGAAGGCCCCCCAATGTGACACATTTGCTTAAATCTAGCTCTTCCAAGGAAGAGAAGAAGTTAAATCCTTGAGGCAATCTATCAAGATCAGGAGAATCACTCAGCTCCACAACGTGCAAAGACTTTGCTAACTGAAGCCCTCCAGGGAACTTTGTCGAATCTGAAACCCTACTCGACTCTTGAAGATGAAATGGCTGTGTCAACTGCGCATACCGTTGGTTTTTTAACCAGTTACGGGTTAATAGAGTCCTCAGTGATTACAGAGCAATTTTAAGCAGTGAAAAATAAATAGCTTGTCTTTTTCAGAAAATAATTTTTAGAAAGTAAAGTTATAGACTTACGTCAAGAAAATCAATTTCTTTCTTTAAACTGCCATGGAAAAAGGCCGCTTGTTTGAAATTGTGAAGATCCATTGGCAGATCATGCTTGTGATAGATGTGGAAGAATCTTACTTCTTCAAACGTGGACTTGCATTCTCCACTCACTTTGATCGACTCTCCGAGGTATAAAACCCTTAAAGATTTGTGCATTGAGTCCAAATGCCCTGCTTCAAGTTGAAATTCAGATTGTCCTTCTGAAAGCCAAATCCCTTTGATTTTAGAGAGAGTCTGTGAGTAAACGAGACATACAGTCAGAAATTCAACGAGGATTGAATAACACATATCAAGTTAACAAAAATTGACTTACAAAGCCTGTATAAAATCAATTCGGACAGAACCAACAGAATTATTGTTAACAAAATACCAATGCGTCGATGGAAAGCCTTCGTGTTTGCAATTTTTCTGGAATTGAAAAATATGAATGGTAAGTCTACTCGTCTTTTTCCCATTTTCAAAATAGTAAGTCTATGTAACTGTTAAATCATTTTTTTATTCCAACTTCTTAATTAGAAAATAATTTATTACATTACAAATTTTTGTTACAGCTTCTTAATTAAGAATGATTTTATTACGCAAGCCCTAAATCTGCAAAACAAAATACCAGAAAGTGGGATGAAAATATGATGTCGGAGATTTACACGGCTAACACAAGCCTCTCAGTATGATATACATTTTTCGGAGCTCGTCTGTGAGGCCATATATGTATTTACGAGGAAAGCCTTTAACCGTACAAATTGGACTAAACAATTCTATCCTGAGTCCTGACAAAATAAAGAATATAAAGCTTAAAGCAAAAAGCTATTACCGATTTATCATTATGTCTGATCATCGAGTCCAGGGTTTCCCACTCCGTAATTCTAGCGCCTTCTGACAACGTTGTTGCCCGTTCTCTAACCACATCATGGACGAACAATTTGCCTTGAGGGGAGATCATTATGAGTCCTGCCTCTTCCAGCACCTTCAGTTGTATGTCTGGAAAAGTAGAAACAACCTTGTGCCGTTCCCAATTGTTGAAGAAGATTGCGATGTCTAAGAACGCCTCTTTATAAGCCTCTTCCAATCTGTTATATATAAAATCAACTATGCTACCACAGATATCATGGACTCCTCTTATAGAATGAAGCAAATAGTTACAGGCTGAGACGTCGTTACGGTTTTGGCGCAAATAAGAGGCAGCCATTCTAAGAGCCAGTGGGATGCCACCACACATTCTCGTCAAACCGTTGATGTCTACCTCTGGGCTAAAGGTTGCTTCAGCACTACCTAAAACTTCTTTGCACAGGAGATTCTTTGCTTTAACGCCTTCAAGACGCTTGATTGAATAGTGAGACTGTTCGATATGTGCAGAAATGCTGGACAGAGGCGGGTCCCTACTGGTTATAAGGATTTTGCTATGAAGTGGAAGCCATTCCGCCTCCGCCGGTAGAAGGTTTTCTATAACACTGTCTCTTTGAACGTTGTCAATGAAAATAAAGACAGGGCTACTCGCTTCTCTGAAGGCATTTGAAAGTTGTCCCCTACCCTCCACACAACTTCTCAGTACAATAATTTTGCCGAACAAATCGCGTAGAAGCTGCTGCTGGAGGATCTTAATATCATGTTCGGAACACTTGTGCTTTATTTCAACTCTGGAGAATTCGTGGTCTCTGAGGCGCAGTTGGAAGAGGTTGAAGACTGCATTAGCTATGGTGGTCTTCCCAATACCAGCTAGGCCGGAAACAACTACGGCTCTCCTCGATTTATTGTCGCCATCGACACCGAAAAAACGAATTATTTCATCTCGTGCTTCCTCTATACTGACTGCAAGATGAAAAACAAAAAAAAGAATGGCGATCGAGTCAGTAATAAGCCTTACTTTATAGAATGTAAAAGATAACTAAAACGAAACGGCGATCAGAAAAGTACCTGCATCAGCATTCACATACTGAGGTATAATACTGGAGAATTTATCCACAATTTTTGCCACGACGAGCTCTGGGTAAGTGTTAAAAAGTCGGAACTCCAGATTAAGGACATCCGCCTCGTTTACGGAAGCCGAAACCCCCAAAAACCTGCAACAGAACATTCAGCGATAACATGATTAAATGTCTGTAGAAACAAAGCTAATAATGTATAGACGATTCTGTGATTTCATACCCGCAAAGGTTTTTAGATTGCATTCGTATAATGCACAGAATTGATCCCAATACGATGAAGTTGACTACGTCCCTCGACATTTTTCGCTCCATCTTGTTTTGTTGCCTGATGTACTTAAGTAGTCCCAACATGTATAGGAGAGGCTGTACATATACGCTCCTGTTTATACCGGCTTTCTTCATTTCATCCATCATATATGCCGCCACAGACAACCCTCCTGCCACCCACCCCATATTATCTGGTCGTTCCAGTACACCACTTAACACTTGCCGCGCGTCATTGCGCAGTTTTTGTAGAAAGCATGCCTGAAAACATAGATTCCAATGGTTAACCTGGGTTTTTCGCTCCCTTATTTTAGAGGCGAGTTCATTCGTTATCAACACTCATTTTTGGTAATAACAGGAGTCATTATATCAGCATTCAATTACCTTGCAAGCACGTGTGTGAACATGATTCAATAGATAGTCTACTAAATCATGACCAAACTCTGTTCCCGAGACGGTCTGCTGAGGCTGCCAAACACATGCTTACATTATTATTTGTTTACAGAGAATTATGAAATGAAAATACTAGGTGACTCGATACTTACATTGGCACTAACAATATCGTTCAAACCATCCTCAATGTGGGAGATCAAATCATTAATGTGACTTGGCCTCCAAATTTCTGTCTTTTCCCTGAAGCGAAGCACAATGTCCAACACATTTTCATTTTGAGGAGAAAAACATGCTGAGCAGCAAACATGAGCCATTCTCTTGTTGGTACAACTTACAGAAACTTAAAACTAAACATCGTTTTTATTCCACACAAAAGAACGTCAATTTGTTTCGCATAATTCCAAGGCATCATTAAAAATTTAAGTTTCGCATAAATTCCGTACTCAACATAACTAAAGGCGGCAATTTGTGGACCACGTCTATTTGCTTTAAAGTTGAAAAGGCAAAATGGGGTTAAGCTTATTTAGGTAAATAAGCACCATTAAATACAAATTAATTTAAATATTGAATGTGTGGTGCTGGTTAGATGAAGTGTAATAGGTTATGTGAGGAAATATTAAATAGAAATTATAGTCATTTTATAACTAGTAATAAATGAAGAGAGATTGTTTTGCTTTATAATTAAAGAATTATTGTCATTTGTTGAAGGCAATGATAATTTTTTGCTTCATAATCTAGAAATGTTATAGATAGTTGTGTATGTGAATCAAAATCAAAATATTTCATTTTGCCCTATGCTAGATCAACTTCACAGTTAGGGATCTAATTTGCCACTACAAACTTGGTTTGTATTTGTGGCTTTGACCTCTAATGATCTTTGGACCCCACCCTTTAAAATCAAAGAAAAGTAGACTACTAGACAATGATATTCACTCACTCTCAAAGTGTTTCTCAACCTAGCGATATTTTAAAATACCTTGACAAACAACAAGCTTCAAACATGTAAATGAATTCTTGAATGATTGCTAGGTGATTCACATGCACTAGGATGAGTATGATCATATATGATAGATTCCTTGCTTGATTTCAGTATAGATGTGAGTGATTGTATTTGTGGCAATTAGTAAACTCAAGTGTTGATGGATTTCGGTGATATGAGATGAGATCCTTCTTTCTTGGATGATTAAAATGAATGTAGTGAATGTCCTTTTGTACATAAACATAACACCAAATTGTGAAGATTTGTACAAAGTTGGCTTGGGACCAAAGTGTAAGATGGGGCCATTCTGCAAAGTGTTCAATTTTGCTTTTACATTTAAGTGGATCAAGACCGTGGCTACGAGGCTAACCTCACACTCACATACACAATCTAGGTTAGGGAGCCAAGTTGAATCTGTCTCTCATAGGATTTGATTATGGATAAGATTTAGATTAATGATTACAATCAAATGGATAAGCAAGTTGGACTAGAATTGCATGGACATTAACATAAGGCATGATTTAAGCAAGGCTAGGTATATGGACCCAACTATGCACAAAATATGCCATGTGTAGCTATATAAATGCATTAAGACATTTCCCAAACTAGGTACAAAAGTAAATGGAAAATTTTTAATATTACATTTTTCCCTCACTTTATGTGCATGTGAATCTCTAAGTATGAATCATGCATCTCTATGTGTGTGGGTGAACCCATAGTAGTGCGTCCCACTTGTGGGACATTAGAATTTTGCATGGTGAGTGACAAAAAAATTGCCAAACACCTTTGGTCAAAGGTTTTTCTTCAAACAAAGCATGCCTCATCTTAAAATAGTGATATTAGTGTATTTATGTTAGAGGCATTTGAAACCTTTTGTTTTATGTACATTTAGAGGGAATGCTTATCTAATAAGATTATTAAATAGTTTTAATGAAATTATATGTTCAATTAGAAAATGAGAATGTGTTGGCAATTAGGTTAGAAAGAAAGAGTGAAGATGAGAAAGTGGTACATATATCTAAATGGAGCATAGAGTAAAAATTTATATGCATCAATTTACTTTATTTGACGACTACACTATGGAGGTAATTTCTTTCAACTATCTATAAAACTGAAAGTGGTGATGAAGAGGATAGAAAGTGTTATTTGTTTTGAAGGTTGATATTTTCAAGTTTTACACTAGAATATGACTAGATTTAAAAGAAAGAGTTTTTCTACTATCCTATTACAAAAGGAAGAAAAATAGACTAGAAATATTCTAAAGTGCTTTAACTAAAAAAAGTATTTTCCAAGCTTAAAGCAATGACCTAGGTTAAAAATTTGCCAATTATTGAAATGACAAACAAAATATAGACGCAAAAATGACAAAAAATGAGAAGCTTACGAGAAAAGTATGGAGCTCTTTATCTAGGATGCCATTGCATTACATAGATGTCCACATGATGCACTATCATCCCAATCAAGCATTGTAGCCTCAACCTCATGCTAGGATACCAGAAAGTTGTAAAACTCAACTATTTTTCCATATTTCAACTCCCTTGCTTAATAGGAGACAAAGACAACCATAGTAGCAAAGAGGGGGAATGCCAAATAACATAGAAATAGTAAAAATGAAGTTGAACTAACTAAACCAAATGAAATAACAAAATGAAGAAGAGAAGGGAAGAGTACAAGAAAACATTTTTGTATTTGTATAACTTTTAAACTTGTTGCTTGGACAAAAGAGAAGGTTTGGACTACTTGGGAACTTATCATGAATGGACAAGATACTATTTTATCTTTTCATCTTTAAAGGAAATTAATGTTGTAGAGGAAATAGAAATATGTGTGCACTTGTCCTAAGTGTATCTAGAACTAAGAGCAACAAAGTAAAATATACGAATATCACTCCTAGATCTATAAGAAGTGACAAACTAGAGCCTATGAGAGTGTCAAAGGAAATGTAGAATGCAACAAGTGTTAGAAACACCAAAGAGTAAACAAATGCAATAAGGAAATGAAAATAAAAGGAGAAAGTTTTGAACATAATCACCTCACACTAGATTGGAGTTGAAAACCTACAAATACCACAAGTAAGACATCCTTAAGGATGGAAGAGAACCAAGAAGATCAATGCTAGAATGTAGTATGCTCAAATAACCTTTGAATGATAGAAAGGATGTTAACAACAATCACATCAACTGCTTCCACAAAGAAAGTACTTGCAAAATAGTGTAGTGAGGTTGAGAGATTGAAAGACTGGGTGGGGTATTTTAAAATTGGAGAAAAAATGGAAGATGAAGAGACATGCAATTTGAAAATTGGAGAATAGCTCTTGTGTGAGTTGTGGTCTAGGGTTTACTTCTTCTAGTTCCTCCAGAACTGCTTTGACCCACTCTCCTCTAAGTCCTAGGAACATTCATTTATTATTTTAAGAGAGTTGGTATGTTTTGACTTTCTTTGACCAAGATTGACCTAGGGTTTCAAGTTGACCTAAGGTTGACTTTTGATTAACTTTTTCCTTGTGATGTTATAAAGGGTTTGAATGCTTTGAGTTTTCCTAATATTTTTGTGTATGGATGCAACTATATGATATGGAATTTATATTTTTGTATTTTTCTTGAATAAATAAAATAGTTCTGCATGAATGCAATTTATAATGAAGTTTACCTAATGCAATTTTATTCTATGTTTTTATGTTTTTGATGATTTTTGAAATCTACTCTAGGAAAGGAAGAAAAGATCTAACTAATGAAAGAAAATAATTTTATCTATGAAAAGTAAATTTCTCTCTAATCTATTGCAATGAAATGGAAGCAAATTAACAATTCCTATTAAGAGAAAATTAACAAGTTACTTTTCTCAAGAGCAAATTTCCATTATCTAATTACTACAAACACATGAAAGGAACCTAGGATAACTTGGCACATGAGCTTTGCACTACCCTCAAGAATCCTTCCTTTTGCGGAAACCACCTCATTCTCTTGCAGCAGTAGGGTCATCCTCTTGACAAAAAGTGAGCAGATGACAATTAAATGACAATGATGTGAACTTTGGAAATCTTGGATTGAGAAGAGCTCGATTATGAGCTTACGAGTGCTATGAGAGCACTAATTGAGCATTGTGACTATGGCTTGTGGGAAAAATGAGAGTATGAGAATACTCTAATGAAGCTTTTGAAATCTTGAATAACAAAACAATGGTAAACAAAAGGCACATGCATCCTACGTGAGCACCTAGGATGGTAATGGAGAGCAAACTAAAAGCTATGAATGGCTGTAATTCTTCAATTTGCCTCCTTTAATGCTTAGAGGAGGGGGATATTTATAGGTTGGATTGGCACAAGGGGGATGAGGATGATTGAGGAATTAACTCTCATGATTGAAGAGTTAACTTGCTTGATTGATCAGTCAGACAAAATTAATTTTCTTGTGAACTCAATTGATTGCAGAGTGATCTGAGTTAAAAGATTATCACTCATGGAGGAATGGTTGTTAGGTGGAGTTAGAGAGAAGTTAAAATAGTTCACATGGGCTAAAATTAGTTGATTGGGAGTGTTAAATGAGTTAATTACGACCTCCTCTATGTTTAGCTCGAAATTGCATGTAAATTGGGTGAAAATGGAGTTTTTTTGTCTCAAATCGAAGGACAAACTTGCATTTAAAATCTGTAAGGGTTGCCACTGGGTCACACCTTTTACTAGGGAAGGTCATTGGGGATGACCCATGATTGACCACAAAAGGACAACACCTAGGTGAGTTTTAATAGTTGCGTATGCTTAATGAAAGGATGAGAAGGTGATCTGGCACTAGAGTCTAGCTACAAGATACAAAAATGTAGGGTCAGCTGGGGAGATCTTGTAATTAATAGGGGTGACCCAAAAAGGAGGAAAGCTAGGTAAAAATAAAGACATAGGTTTGGTCTGTTAGGTTACTTAGAGGCTTCCTAGGGTTAGAGACCTTCAGAATGGGGTGTCGAAAGGTAGAATTAGCATGAAGAGGCAAAAACTAAACATGTAGGCAAGGCAAAGAATGTGACAAAAGAAGAATAAAAAAGGGGAAATGAAGAATGGTTAGAAACTTGAAGAATCGACAAGGGAAAAACCAAGCAACACTTGTCTCCAAGAGGAGTACTATTGAGAGAGTGTTATTATTTATGCTTCCATGTACTGTAATGCCCCAACTTTTACACTAGGGCACTAATGGAGACAAACAAGATGAACAAATTTTTTGCGATGCAATTATAACACTCACATGTCACAATTGCACACTCAAGCATGAAAGCCACCATATGACAACACTAAGGCACAAGGAGAAGGTGGAAACAATAACACACACACACACGTATCTAATTGACAAGAACAATCAACATTAAGAAATGGCCAATAAGCTAAACAATGTTGACAAAAACCATCAAGCCAAAGGAGGATCGATCACAAAGCCTCACAAGGACAAAATGCCCAACATGGTTTCCAACACAAAGCATCCAATTACCAACCATGAATCAACATGCTAACTAACCCAAAGCATGAAAACAATTCAAATAAAGGTAAACATACAATTTCCAATCATTCTAACATACTTGCCAAATATGAGAAATATCACACGGAATGTTGCACTCCTTCGACACGAACATCGAGACAGACTAAAAACAATAATGGGAATCTCAACAATAATGAGGGAACATTACAACCCAAATCATAAACATAACATAAGATATCATTACAACAATTAACAGAGGACTTCAAAGTCCTGATTTAATCATTTCCATCAAAGAAACTATGCTAGAACATGATAAATTCCTTTCCAAACAAGGTTCATTTTCCAACCAAATGAAATCATAATACAATTACATGACGGAGGCTACTTCCCAAACACAGAAGGATCACACTCCAATAATTAAATTACATAAATAATAATATTACAACATTAATAAATCACCTCCAAAGTGTTCCAATAGGCACGAGATACAACATGATCATAAAGTAAACAATACACAAGGAACTCTTGCATCTCCCAAGAGATCTTCTTGTAGGACCAATGAGGAAATGTTACCCACCACCCTACCGTATGGTCATCATTGAGTGCAATAGATGTCTATGCCACTCTAGGTAACCCCTGAGCTACGGAGAAGAAGATCATGGCAACACCGCTATCAAGCCATCTCACACAAACAAGGGTTTCAACAAGAATCCAAGGTAATTCACACAAGGTTGAACATGGGTTCCACACACACCCAACACAACGACAAGGGGATAAAATAACTAGTATAATTCAATGCACACCCACACATGAATATACACATATCATGGTCCAATGCATGATTCACCATAGGGTTACTCATGACCCAACGAAGCAATAGAAAGTAAAGAGATTAACACAAGAGCATCAATACTTTTAAATTCATACACATCTTTCTTTAATACACCATCACTAATATACCATTTCAATGCAGTGGAGAAGAGAAGGGAAAACACTCCAAATCCATAATACAATTCATCCATTAATGCATACTAAAACATCATTTTCTCAAAATAGAAATAACACGCAAAACAAGGTATGACATCATCACATCAATAAACATACATACAATCATAAAGATCAAACAATGGTGCAAGGGGATTATGGCCTTCTACAAGCAACCCATAGGAAGACTAAGTATCCATTCTGAAGTTCAAAAGTCAAACTTTGACTAAAAAGTTAAAACATGGGGAAATGAGGTCAAAACACATAAAACTCATATCCACCTAACTAGAAGTATACAATTCTAACATAAGGCCTATAAAAGGTCAACTTTGACCAAAAAGTCAACTATGACCCAAAAGCTCAAAACATGGAGAAATGAAGTCAAAACACATAACACTCATAACTACATGGCCAGAATTATACAATTCCAACATAAGGCCTATACAAAGGTCAAATTTGACCTAAAGTCAACTTTGACCAAAAAGTGAACTATGATAAAAAGGTCAAAACATAGGAAAATAAGGTCAAAACACATAACAACCATATCCATGTGTCCATAAGTATACAATTCAAACATAAGGCCTATAAAAAGGCCAACTTTGACCAAAAAGTCAAAGCATGGATAACGAGGTCAAAACATGCGACACTCATATCCAATAAGTAGGGAATCCTATTTCCCTCATGAGACTTTTCATCTCACAAAATAATACTAAAACTTAAGGTTTAAAACATAATTTTCATTTTTCAATAAGAGGGAAAAAAACCCATAAAACCCCCAAATTCACCATTTGGAGACCTCCCTCAAGAACACCCAAATTTCTAACTTTCATAATACATAAAATTTCAAAAATCTAAAAGTGCCCTTTTGGTTCTAATATGCACAACAAAATTCTTTTCAAATTAAATAATTCTTTCCTACTCCCAATCCATTCTAGGAAAATTTTGCCATAACTTGGCCTCTTTTCATGTATTTTTAAAATAAAATTTGAATGCAATCTAAAAATAAATTCATTCTTATTGTTATTTGCATCATTGAACTCTATTCATTGCTACAATGAAGAGACCATAAACCTGCACCTATTGTGGGCATGGTAAATGTAAAATTTAAATTCAAAAAGAATCAAACCACAAGAAAAATACCTCCTTCCAAGCAAGCTTTCAAATGGAAAAATCTCTTCTTGAGAGGCATGAATCCAATTTGAATTTCTTCCTACACCAAAGCAATTCCAAGACCATTCCAATGCACTCCCACCCACAAGCAGAGTCCAATTGTAGCCACCTCCATGGATTTTTCTTTGAAAGGAAAAAGAAGAGAGAGTGAGAAAAATCCAATAAAACACATTAAAAAGAAAATAGAACTCTATTTTCCTTATATCCTCCCAAAACCCTTTTATTTTCTCATTTCTTTTATTTTCTTTAATTACCATTCCCAAATATCGATTCCAAAATACATTTGAAATAATATGAAAGTAACTAATTAAATTAATGCAAATATTTCTACAAGGTAATTGCAATATAATGTAACCACGTTCCATAAAATCCAAACACTCACATAATTAAATTTATTTTTCTTTATAAAACAATTCTACGTAAGATAAAAGTCTAGAAATAGATAATTCTAATAAATAGAAATTAATCTATTTCCCAAGCACATAATAATGAAATATAATGCATTTTCCACAATTTAATATTTCTAACTTACAGACAATAACTCTAATAATTAAATTAGAATGCATTTCACTTGAAAGCATAATTTCTGAAACATAAATAAATAAAATACAAAGCCTTTCCTAAGATACACAATAATTACATACAATTGCTATTCCACAATTAAAACTAGTAACTCAAATTAGATAATCCATTTTCTCATTTCTAACCATTTAAATATTTCAAAAATGCAGAAAACATATTTTTCAAGATAAATTAAAATGTAATACAAAAATCTAGAAGAAACACATGCAAAGGACTCATTCACACTTTACGGGTTTAATCACAACACAAGGGTCCAGAATCACAACAGATTCAAATGAGAGGCAAACTGTATAGACACAAAAAACATCCTTCAATCCACAACTAAATAGGATGGGTTAAGCAACCAACCTACCACAAGAAACATAGGGTCAATTACTCGACTAGTAGGACTAGGTAAGGAGAGATGGCTAAGCATCCCATGTCAACTTCTCCACATCCCACTCATTGGTCAATTACTTGTAAAAATATATCCTGCACACTCAAGGGAAAGAATCAAATCCAACAATGGAGATCATAGCCGAAGAAACATATAATGACCAATGAGGATGCATAATCTAGCAAGGCACATATCCATCTTGCGATTACATTATATAATAATCAACTCAATATATCGTTTAATCTAACCATAGAAATAATAGGACACGATAAGAGCTACACATGGGTGGGAACTACATGTACATGATTAGGATTACATATCAGATCACAAGATCCTTGTGCAAGCTCATCTGTGTTTTTACTGCTTACATATTTGCCCCCTTTGGGATGGTAGTCTACATGAAAGGTAGGTACCATTCTCAAAATAGGCCTTACCTGTCGTCGATTTGTCATAATTTTACTTGCAAAGACTAGTATTAGTTTGACATTTGAGATATTAATGATAAACAATAAAATTGCAAATAAACAAATATACCATGAGTTGTGTCACATGTTTGACTTATTGTCAGCTTCGCCAATGGTGACCTATAAGGATGCAAGCACACAAAACAAAGCATAAAATGCCACAAAAGCAAGAAATTACTCATCAATGCATAATTGAATACTAAACTACAAGACAAGAAGAGTGAAAGAATTTGTGAAGAGGAGTCAATTGTTGATGGAATTGTGTGTGAGAAATTATCAGAAAGCTTTCATTAAGGTGATGGAAATGGAGGTGACGGATCCTTCTTTCACTAAGAATCAGATATGAACAATGTTATTTTCTACTCTAAAAAACCTACTTTGAATTTTGTCAATTTTCCTGTGAATGATTTCATTTTTGTCCCTTTTTCTATCACATTGTGTCTATTTTTTTGTTTAGAGTGTATGTGTCTTTTCGTTTATCAAAATCAACTAGAATTTTTACTTTTTTGTGAGTTTTTAGCATGCTGGGGTGTGGGATAGGGTCGCCCATGGGTCTCCCTTTCACTAGGGTAGGTCTCTGGGAGTGACCTAGATGTTTCATTAGGGTCGCTTGGGGAGATCTGGTTTGTCAACAGGGTCACCCGAGAGATTTTCCCTGCTAAAAGGGGTGACCTTGCCTATTTAATTTTGACTAAAACTTGATGTTTTTTAATGTGTCTATGACTCTATTTTTAACTAATCTTGACACTAATCTTGTCATTTTATTGGAATTTTGTAAAGAATATATGCTTTTTTTGTATTTTTTGTGTTTGATAAGATCTAACACATGGTTCTTCATTCTTGGAAAGATGCATGCTTTTGATGCAATGCTAGCTATGAGAAACAATGGATTTGATATTCTTAAGGAGTCATCTCTTTAGGAGATCATGCTATTTTGAAGAGGGCATGGCTTGATAGAATACTTCATGTTCTAGTTGTTCATCCTACCTCTTGTATTTGTTGTGACATTTTGACTTACTGGGTTGCTAACAAGAACACTTTCAGTTTTCCATAGGTTTCAAGGGGGCAGACTATTACTCTTTATTATGTTTATCTCATCTTAGGATTTCCTATGAGGTGACAATCACTTATTCTTCTTGAGAGTGACACTCTTACTAAAAAATGAGTGTGGGCTTCCATTATGGGAGTGTCTTATTTTGAAACATGCACAAGGGTCTAGCTCACTCCAGTTCCTCATCTTCCTATTTCTCCTTTGAGCAAATATCTCATTGGTCTGCTTGCTTCAAAGTTGTCAGGAGATAAGAGATCATCTAGGCTTAGATGGTGCTAGGCATCAATCATTTAGTGTATAGAGTGCAATACTATGTTTGCATGGGGTGTTGATATCTTAGATATGGTCTACCAAGATTTTTATCATATTACACATCGAGGGGATCTTGATTTTAGTCATTCCTCCTTGATCATGACATGGATTTATGAGCATATTTGACCATTCTAGAGGGAGAAATTGCTTCTTGATTCTAGGATTCCAAGGGCTACACAATGGGGTCGTCTTGGACATTTTGATGCTAACTTGCATGCAGTGGCCACTTTGACTGATGTCGACATGATTTTTTATCCTTATATTGACATGGAGGGTACATGGCTAGGTGACACACATATCAGAGCATTTTGTAGGGGTGTGATTCAATTTTCTAATCAGAATGGTCTTGTTGAGTTACACCATATCGAGTGAGTCTTGCAGTAGCTAGGCAATGACTTTTCAGAGGACTTACCCCCAATTCCTATTTACTACAAATATATTTAGCAGATGGGAGGTCTTGAGTAGGTGACAATCATGTGGACTTCCTTGACCCTTGGAGTCTTTATTACTAGACCACTTCATCTAGCTCATAGCTTGGGTTCTAGCCATAGGGGAAGGAGAGGATCTACTCCTCACAGATTGATTTCTCTTGATGATTTTGATTCTTTCGACGAGGATTACGATCTAGCAAGAGAGGATCATGATGAGGTGAGTGAAGGAGAGGATAGGGAGATTCCTACTAAGGAGGACACTTTCATACCTCCTATTCATGATCATGCACCAGATGACCCCTCTTGGGAAGAGGGTGACCCTCTAAGTACTCCTTCCTTTTCTCTTGTTTTTCATTTTTTCATACTTGGGTTGTTTGACTAACTCATTATTCTCTTCTTTCTTCTCTTTAGGTACTACTATAAGATGAAGAGAACTATATCATGATTTTAGCTTAGATCTTTTGGTTCTAGTCATGGACCATTATCGTGAGTCTCTACTTGTTAATGCACATCTTCCTTCTTGGGCCAACTATCACACAAAGATTCTTGTGCCTACATACTATGTCAATCAAGAGATTACTTCTTTACGTGATGAGAATAGGGAACATAGAGCCAAGAATATTGTCCTTTGGGAGATGACAAGCCTTAGAATTCATAGACAAGCTTTGTGAGTAGACATGTAGAGTCCTTCACATGCTCCTAGCAATGTTCTCTCTCTTTCTCACAGGACCCATAGGGGTTCTAATGCTATGAGTCATAGGAGGCCTAGGAGTCAGAGCCCTAGTGGCTCTATTGGTCAAAATGATCCTTGAGGTTCATTTAGGTTTTTCTTACTTCTATTTTTCCCCCTTACATGGGGAGATAGAGAATTTTTTCCTTTTCTCTACTCTTTACCTTGTATCAGCCTTGTACTATCACTCTTGAAACTCTCTTTATGATCATGATTATCTTTATCTTTTTTTCTCATTGGTGATTCAGAACCTTCGTGATTATGATCTCTAAGACCTTAACATGGATGCAGAATGATTATGATTGGTCTTTTTTAGAATATATATGAATGCAATGCAATGTATGAAATGCAGGGACACAAGAAGGAATGCAAAACACTTTAAACCTATGGAATGTCATGAGTTATGACATTAACTTATTGCTTTTCATTTTTGTGATTTTTGGTATGATGAATGCATGATGGAACAAACAATGTGACAACTCTTTAGTAATATTTTTGATTCAGAGGATTGCAAATTACCTTGGTGTAGGAGACTTATTAAATTTTTGAGATAGGATTTAGAAATCAAGTGGGAACAAAGAGGAGATGGAATGGTTCTTAATTTTAGGCTTTACTAAAGGCTGAATAGTAATCCATATCTAGGAAAAATATTTTGATAGGCTTTGAACTTAGACAAACAACACATTTTAATAGTACTCACTTGTCTTAGATCAAATATGGCCAACAAGATAGACCTGAGGTAAATGAAAAAGGCTTTAGAGGAGAAGATGGCCCTAAAGATATCTAGACTTCTAGTATTGCTCAGTTGATGCATATGTGTGCTTTGATCCTTACTTTCTTTGGTAGTTTGTCACCCTCATAGCTTAGATTTATCTCTACTTGAGAGTATAGACAATCAACAATATATCTCTTTTCAATTTTTTTTTGTATCTCTCTTTTTTTTCTTTTCTTTTCCTCTTTTTTTTTTTGTATTTTATAGTATCTCATTTGAATTTCTCATATTATATATTTTTGATATTTTTTATGCTTTTTGATGGGATGCTTTGAAACTTATTGATGCTTTGCATATTTAATCTCACTTTTCTCTCACACTCTTATTTTTTATCATTCAATTTTTATTCATTCATATTTTAGATTGCTTCCTTCATATTTATGATCTTCCTAACATTTTTGGCTAGGAGAGAAAAGGGGTTGAGCACCACCAAAAATTTTCACTATCCAGTCAGACTTTCCTTCTACTAAGAAGAAATGGGGGAGGTGTACTTGCAAGCTTCAATTGAG
This sequence comes from Cunninghamia lanceolata, assembly GCA_027924645.1. Lineage (NCBI taxonomy): Eukaryota > Viridiplantae > Streptophyta > Pinopsida > Cupressales > Cupressaceae > Cunninghamia > Cunninghamia lanceolata. Next base: position 3,909,560 of record BSBN01001410.1, on the reverse strand, counting down.
TACTATAGGTTTGAAGACTGACTTTGTTTAGACTTAACAACATGGATTGCTAAGGCTAGGATCAGTGTAGAGATAAGAGCTAGACTTTGATTAGAATAAATGGATAATGTGAATAGGGGAATGATAAACAACAATTGTGAATAACAGGGATCTCAAAAGCTAAGAGGATCAACCTATGCCTAAGTAATCTTAGACTCCTTACTAAAATGAAATCTGACAAGAGCATGTCACTCACAAAGACATAGGATGAAACATAATGAATGGAAGATTTGTTTTTTTATGATTTTATAATTATTTTGGATTTTTGGAATATTTAAATTTTTTTGGTTTTTTTTTATGTTTTATGATTTTTTGTACTTTTAGACATAGTATTTCTTGAGGTTAAAGGCATTGACTATGTCGCCAAATTCTTCACCTTCCATCATGCACAAAAGATAAGTGCCATTTTTAATGTCCTCTTTGATCATATAAGGACCTTTCCAATCTTCTTGGAACTTCCGTTTTTTCCTATGTTTCTTATTCTTAGTGCTCCCTTTTTAGAGGACAAGCTCACCTATCCTGTAGGGTCCTAAAGGTTGACTTTGTTCTGGTTAAATTGATTAAGGGACTACCCTTGTTAATTTTACATGCAATAGGGCGTGAAAGGCTTGATGCAAGGGAGTCCAATACAAGGCTTTGTCATAATTCAAAAACTCAGTGAGTAAGTAGAACTCATCTTGCATGTAGATCTTCACTTCAAGACATTCTTGAATACTTTGCAAAAATTAAAATAATTCAAAGGGTATCTGGAGGACCAAATATTATTGTTGTCTTTTCATTTGGTTCTGGTCATACATCCATTAAATACCCTACATATTTCTCAGGTAATTAAAAAATGATAGGATCTTCAGTTCCTATGGTCACTCGTATCTTATGTTCTTTTTGAAATTCTCCCTCACTCACCTCATTTTTATCTAGGAGCCTCTCTACCATTTCTATTTTCACTAAGGGTTCTTCCTACTCATCCACATCATTAGATTATATTGAGGTCGAGGTAGAAGGTTGCTATGGCTTTGAGGGGCTAGGAAGGCTTTAGGTGAACTTTTTGGAAAGTTTGTTGATTCATTGTCTATTGATTTTGCTTTTTCTTAATCATGAGCCTTTGATTTAGCAGGTGGTGTCAATGGTGTGTACAAGTTTTCAGAAGGTGTGAGTGGTGTGTACGAATCATCTTTCTCTTGTGTTTTCAGTACATATGTCTCACTAGACATTACTTCTTTGGTGGTGTTAAAAGAGTATAACTTTTAGAAGTATCCTCCTCAAGATTAAAGAAGGCATGGGGGTCTACTCCATTTAGGTCCAACTTTTTTTCAAACTTAGGCCACTCTGTTTGATGGGATTTTCTCCTATGCATGAGAAAACATGATTAACTCGTTTGCCTTTTGGGGATACATTGATAATGAGAATCTCAAGGAGAAATTGTAGAGGCCCATCTTTCTCCAACCACTCCATAATTTTTATCATCATTTCTTTTTGGATTGTTTCTTTTTTCTTTGATGATTCTCCTTTTTTAAAGGTTTTTATTTTTGCATTGTTCACAGTTTTGGTGGTTGTTTCTATCCTTTTAATTCATATTGATTGAGGTGTGCGATCTGGGATATAAATCTTGTTTGTTGGTAATTCATAGTCTATTGGGATCCCTATATTTTTGGATGCATCAATTTTAACCATGCTAGATGGTTCTAGGTCCCCTTATGAGACATAAAATTTTCCAAGACACAAGAATATGACTTCCTGGAATAATGTGGAAGGGATGACCTTCGTTCAGTCTATCCATGGTCTTCCAAGTAGTAAGCTATACCTGATATCCTTGTAAATGACATAGAACATTGTACGAATCATTTCTGACCCTAAGAAAATAGGTAACACGATCTTTCCTATCGTGGTGGATTCTAAGTTGTCGTATCCTCTAAAAGTGTCTCAGGACACAATGATATTGGTATGTCCATATCCCATCCTTTCCAAGAGGGAAAATAGAACTATGTTCATGACAACCCCATCATTGATTAAAGTCCTTTTTATGCATATATCATAGATCCATACTTGCAAGTAAATAGCATGATCTCCCTTCTTGGTTAGATCTGCCTCTAAAGGCATTTGCTTAAGATTGAAGAAAAATCTCAGGTATTTTAATTCAGCATTGGGTGGATTTTTGTTGAAGTCAATCTAGTTTATTTTTTCACTATGCAGAGGGGTGATTTGGTCTAGGCACCTTAGTCCTATTTCTTTCAGAAGGGCAAAACAATGAGATGGAGAATTTTTAAGGAGATCATGAATAATATGTGAGCATATATCTTTTTCAAATCCTTAATAAATTCATAAGGTTCAATCAGAGTAGGGATTGGTTCTATAGATAACACTACTCCTTCATGAGTTTCTTCTTTTTTGTTCATTGTTGAGTTCACTTTCTTCATCATGTAGTATTTCAACTAGTCTTAACATCATAGTTTCTCCTTTCGGTTCTATTTGGACGAGAATTTTCATTTTAGTTGTTCTCGTAAAACTAGTCATCACATCTTGGTTGTTTTTATCAATATTTCTATGAGAGGGAAAGGGATCCTGGAAGATCTTCATGTCTACATTCTGTGGGGAAGTAGGAGTCTGTGACTTTTTTGAATCCTTATTATTTGGTGTGACATCTTGTGAATTTAAGAACATTTTGATGAATAAATATTGTTAGTCCTCTGGTAGCCTAGTGATGAATCTATTATATTCCTTGCATGATTCAGTACTATGCCCATAGTCCTATGAAAGGAATAGAACTAATTATACTCATAGGGAGGTTGTTCATACGTATTGTCATTTTGATCCCACATTTTATGTTATCTCTGGGATAATAGTTATTGTTTTGAGGCCAATCAATCACATTCACATTCGAAGGATAATAATCCCTACCATTGTAATCAACTCTAACTTTGTTCCTAATTAGGGGTTGATATGTTACCCCATCTTTTGTCATATTTATGTTATTTTTGAGTATCTTTATGGTGGAGGTGTTGTTTCCAGCATTATCTCCCACCAGTCTTCCATTTGCACCATAAGTTATATGTATGCTATCTATTGTGGCTTGATCGATCCTTAAAGAACTTTATAAAGCTTCTTCATGTGATTTATATGGCATATTTTGTACCTCTGAGTTGAGTATTCCTATTGAGGGAATGCAAGAAGAGGTTGCATAATTCATAATGATCCATGTTTGGTGCACTAGTGGATGAGTAGACCACATGTCTCCACCTCATGATGAAGTGTTCCACTAATTCATTTGATTCTTGTTTCATGGTCAGAAACTCGCCAATGCCTATTTTAACAAGTTTGTTCATGTCAAAAGCCATGACAAACTATCCTATAAGTTGTCAAAATGAGTGAATAGAAGCTTCAAGAAGGCAATAGTACCAATCCAAGGCAATCCCTTCTAATGTCTTTAGGAAAATTTTGGTGACGACCCCATCCCAAGGGAGGTGTTCCCTTACTTCTATAGTGTATGAATTTATATGTGAATTAGGATCCCCTTCTCCCTTGAACTTTGGAAATTTGAGGAGGGGACGTGGAAACATTACATTTCTTATAGCGTGGTCAAGTGATTCTTTCACATAATCGAGGTACGTTCCTAGAAAAGCACTTTGAGATTATGGGGTTGATAACATTAACCCCATAGGTGGACTTTGATATCTAGGTGCACTGCTATTTGATTTGTTTGAACAGTTTGCTGATTTTTCATAGCTTGATTCCTATTCAAGAAAATGTCATTACTCCCATTTTGTGAGTAGAAGTTCAAGTAAGGGGGGGTTCTGAGATGCCCCTTGGTCTTTCTCTACCTTCTTGTTGTTGTGAGATCTAACTCTCTTGTCTTGAATAGATCATTCCTTCAAGATTCCTAATTCTTTCGACTAGCATTGCAATGAGGTTGGTAGGTGCTACAACTCTTTGTCTCATAATTTTTTAGAATTTCACCTCATGCATTTTCTGTTTGTTCTTGTTTCTCTTCTCAAATAGTGACTCGAAAGGCCTCTTGAGCATCCTTGGACTCTTACAAATGTCTCTCCAAGCATCTTACCTCATCATCTAGATGGGTATTTTAATTACTTGTCGAAGGTTGGTCTACTTGATGAATCTCTAATCTCACTTGTACCCTTCATGCTCTAGGTTGAATTGTTGAGTTTTATTCCCATGCAGGTTTGTTGAACCTTAAAAAATTCCTAGGTTATCCTATGTCATCTTTAAAATCCAAGTCTTTTTAATTATAGAAATTTGTGATAGGTGCCAATGGGTTAGGGGACACATACCTACCGAAGGATGGTGCTTTAGGTTCTTTAAAGGGAAAATTCCCTAGGTTGAGTTCTAGTTCTAACATATTTGGATGTGCTGTAAACACCTCAAAATAAACAAAATGAATGAAACAAAAGATAACAAAGAAGATTGTTGAAATAATAGGAAAAGTGGCAATGAAGGCTAAAGTGAACATGAATGGAAATGCAAAAAGATTCACCAAAAAGGTTTTGTTCCTAATGTCAGGTTCACCAAAATATGTACTCTTTGAAATGTGACACAGGCACAATTATGGATGAGTCAGCTCCAACGTAGCACATGGAGTGTCTCCTTACTTCTAGCGACCTCTATCACTCTCTCTCTCTCTCATGGAAAAATCCAATCAAGCAGAGGCAATGCCCATAGGTTGTTTTGTTGCTTGGGAGTAGAACCTCGTGAAGAGTGTCTAACCTGATCTGGAGCCTATTGTTGTTTTGGATTTGCCTTGTTTTCTATATGGTAGTTGTTGAAATAATGATATGACCCAAAGGGTCACTTGTGATTTGTTTCTTGTTGGGGTTTCTTTCATTCCAATACCTAGATGGGTGTCTATTTGTTTCGTTTGTCTCTAGCATGTTGTAATATAGCCTCATGGTCCTAGAGGCATCGTTGAATTTGTTGATCTTGTTTTATGACCCTAATGATGTGTTGTTTCTCTTATGTGAGTTGAGGTCTAGGGTTTACTTCTTCTAGATCCTCTAAACCTACTTTGACCCACTCTCCTCTAAGTCTTCAACACATTCATTTATTATTTTAAGAGAGTTGGTATGGTTTAACTTGCTTTGACTAAGATTGACCCAAAGTTGACATTTTCCGTGTGATGTTATCAAGGGTTTGAATGCTTTGAGTTTGTTGATAACTGAGAGGGGGGGGGTGAATCAGTTATCCTAATTATTTCCCTTATTGAACTTTTCTTTTAATTGAAGCAGCATAAAATCAAACACAAAACATTAACCATGAAATAAGAAACACATGACACAGTATTTTTGACGTGGAAACCCTGTTAAGGGAGAAAACCACGGGGTGATTAACCCAAGAATTATTCTCTGTTAGAAGAATAGAAAATTACAAAAATGGCACTTGCCAATTAGGGCTCACTGCCCGAGCACACTGCTCACAAGAGGCCCACTGCCTACAAGAAGACACACTGTCTACAAAGTGATGATAATCACAGTCTTGAACTGATTGGAAGCATCTGCATATGCTGGAGTTCAGTTCCGGTTAGGCTCAGTACACTGATCTGCTGCACTTCATCTTTCCTCTGTTCTTTGTTCTGCTATCTTTCACATACCGGATCCTTTTGCTACCTCTGCTCTTTCTCTGGACTTATTCGCATATCTCTCCACACCCACACGACACTTCACAACTAAATCCATCCTCTATATATATCCGCACAAGTAGTTTCATCACCTTTCTAGTCGGCATCCGGAACAGTCTTAGTTTCTTACAAACTCTCATTCTGTCGGCTGAATCCTTCCTCACCAAGCAATGCGGATCAAGCATATACTTGTAGATATCATTAATCATGTCGGCCAAACATGATTCATGCCTTCACAACCTCTGTCATCAACAGTAACCCATCCGGAAAGCAGTCTGATACTCTGTCAGTCAGTTCTTCCTCTGTTTTCACTGTCTCTCAGGAATCCGGTACTTAACCATTCATATCTTTTTCCTTGTCCATCACCGGAGGCTAAATCCTTGGAATATACTACTAAAGGTAGTCCTCTTGACTTCCCCAAATCTGCACTGCACCAAGACACTTCCTCTGAGAGGTCCGGACCAATCTGTCGGACCTTGCCACATGCTCTGTTCTTCTTCACCGGACCACAACTTTCTTTATTCTAACTTCCGGTAGAGACACATCATGACTTGCGGATATGTGGGATGACCTTTGTTGCCATCAATGACAACAACCATGAATCCATATAGTGTCTCTTGCCAACAATCTCCCCCTTTGGCATTGATGGCAACACTTAGTGAAAAATGACTAAGTGTTTTCACTATGCTCCCCCTTTGCTGATGCTCTGTCTTTATATACAATTTCCGGAACTCCCCCTTAGTTGGATTCCTCATTTTTCACTGCTCCTCACTCCCCCTTTGACATCAATGGCAAAGGGTAGGGTCCGCATATCAAAATTTTCAAAAATTTCTTATACTTAGCCGCATATTTACATACTCACATATATTGAAGAATGTCTGCAAAGGATGTCTGTAATTGAATCATTTCGGTAGCCCAACTTTGCTTCATTCTGTCCAAAATTGAAATGTGACCACTTAACAAAAATGCAAACGCTTCTGCCCGCTTGAGATCTGTCGGATCTTTTGTTTGGGCAGTGGTCCTAGCATCACTGATGGCCTCATGCATGGTTTCCAACTCAGGGATTATAATCCTTCTAAGTTCTCCCATCCGGTTGGTGATGTTCTTCCTTTCCTTCTCAAGATTCTTTATTTCGTTCAAGACTGCAATAGTCTGACATTCTTGATTTATTATAGAGGAAGAGAGAGGATCAAAACTTTGAGATAAGCTTTGTAGCTTATCCTGTTCCTCTTTTATTTTCTTGTCAAATGCTGCTGTTGCCTTTGACCAGGATATACAAAATTTGTAGATATCACCGCCATCCTTAAGAGCATTCTCTAAGCTCTTTATTCCAATGCTTACAATCTTTTTGTCTTTAGAGATTAATTCTAATATCTCTGAAAATCTCTTATCCAAAAATTCCTTCCGGACCTTTTCTTCAGCTGATTTTTCTAAAGAATCAAAATGTGTATCAACATTGCTGACTAAGGTTTTTAGATTACCGGAAGTGGAGGCTGTCGGATCTATCTGGATTGATGGCATGATCTTCACAAGTACTCCGGAAGCAGCCTCTATCAACTCACAGTCTTCCATATGAGACTTCAGGAGCTTTTCATTTGCCTTGGCATTTGCAAATGAAGCTATCTTCATTGTTTGTACCGGAGAGAGAGAGTCAAAATCAAATGGGCCTTTTAGAAGCTCCGGTTCATCAATCTCTAGAGTTTCTTTGCTCAAAAATTGTTGAACAGTTTGTGCAGTGTCTCTTGCCGGAGACAGATGTTTCTTCTCTTCTGCAGTCTTAGAACTGTCAACCTCTTTGTCCTTCACCACTGCTTCCTTCTCCTGTAATTGCTCTTCTTCTTTGGATCCGGAGACTGTAGGGGAAACCGGAGGAGAGATGCTAACTTGTTCATGGGCCACTTCTTCTGGAGCAGAGGGTCCCAAGTCCTCACTTGTCTGTTCAGGGCTCACTTCTTCCGGAATAGAAGATTCCAGATCAACAGCTGTTTCTGCACCTAAGTCCTCTACAACAGGAAGATTGAACCTTTTGAAGGCCTTCCGGAGGATCTCTTCTGTTTCTTGAGCCACTTTGTCAGTCTCACCAAGCATGAGTTGATTCATCCTGGCTTTGCTTCTGAACTCATCTTTGCAGTCCTTGAAGATAATGTTCATTGTCTTGGGATCAATTTGAGGATATAGCTGAATAGCTATCTGCTCCCGGATCTCAAGATCTTTGGCATGAGCATTATTCTTTCTTACTTCCATTTCCTTCTCTAGGCTCTTAGGAATGAGAGATATGATCTCAATGAAAGCCTTATTGTATATGTTCAGATATTTAACTGTGGCTTCCTGCAGAGTCTTTTGGTCTGCCTCACTGAAGTCATCATAGGATTCAGTCATTGGTTGAAGGTTTCCATCCACCGTGACCGACTTGATTATGCTCTCTAGTGACAGAGTGGGCTTTTCAACAGTTACCTCTGCCATTTCCTCCTTGTCTTGGCCTGTGGAGGGCTTACCGGATCCTTTCTTTTTCTATTTCTTTACTTCTCTTACTCCCTCATCTGATTCTGTTTCCTCTTCATCCTTTTGGCTTCCATAAGCCCTTGTGGCTTTTGCCTTTGATCTCTTACCGGATGCCTGGACTTCCGGTTTTGAACTTTTGGTTGAGGGAGGTGCAGATCTCTTTGTTGATCTAGTCCGGGTGGGAGCTCCAACCGGAGCACTTTCTTTGCTTTTCTCTTCTTCCTCGGCCTTCCTCCTCTTTTCCCGGCTGGCATCAAGTGCCTCCTTTGAGATACCTAGGCCTTGAGAAATGTGCTCTACTTCTTTTCTTACCTTTCTTTTAATCTCAGGTTCCCTGAGTTCTACATGTATTTTTACACTCAGCTCCTCAAAGGTTCCAAACCTTTCTGCCTTAGGATCTTTGGGCTGACTTAGCATGTGTTGAACATGCAGCTCCACTATCTGTTCATCAACTTCATACCCCATGGGCATGATCCAGACAGTCCTTGGCTCCACTGCCTCCATTAGGCACTGATCAGTGTCAACCATAAAGCACACTGAGTCCTTGTATTTCTCAATGAGAGATTGAGGAATTCTCTCTCTTGCTTGCATCATGCTCTGAAAGTTTTTGAAGTAACCCCATAGAGCTGAATTTTTCGCTTTTGCATCCCCAAGTCCATGCAAGTAGTCTCTTATCTGGACTGCAACAGGTTTGTCATTCTGCCATACCCATCCACTTGTTCCGGGTAGCTCATTCATGAAATAGAAGAATAGACATACAATAAGAGTACCATATTTAAAGGAATTCTTCTTATCCTTCTTGATTTTCTGTATGTTTTCCATTAATTGGCTTAGTAGTAGTTCGCAGAGATCATATTCTACATTCTTTCTTAACATTTCATAAGCAATGTATATTGCAGTTCCGGATACAGAATTCTCCCTGCTGGAGTGGTAGATCTTGTATCCTATTATCATTGATGCATATTTGATATCCGGATCGGAGATGTCTTCAATGGTCATTGCCCTTTTGTCAAATTTTGATCCGGTGGCCTCAGTTACAATGTTGTTCTTGACAGATTTGAGGATAGGTACTCCTCCGGAGGAGTATAGGCCAGTTACTGCTCTAATTGCCTCTTTTGTGATCTTGCAGGGTCTATCTAGCCATAGAAAGTTGTCATGCATCCTGCTCAGTACATACCGGACCCATTCATCCTCTTCAAAACAGGGGAAATGAATAAATTGCTCAAATTGTTTCTTCTGAATATCCTTATACTCTGGTTTGAGCTCAAAAGCATTGTCAATCAGCTGCTTGTGATAGAGGTCTCTTAATTTGAATTCCCCAAATTCCTCAATGTTTGCATGTATGTAAACCCTAATGTCTTCGGTGTGTAAAACTCCGTGAGGAACACTAGAGAAGGCTCCTAGTGGGTCAACCTCCAATGATTTGTAGGGATGTTTCTTGAATGAGGGGCGAGGTCTATCGGAGATCTTAACTATGTTTGGAGTAGCCATTCTTCAAAGATTTGCAGTGAGGTAATGAAAAATGGAGAATACCTTATGCGCCTTCGGTTTGCACGGAGTGGTTGGATTGATTTCTTTATCCAATAGCTTCGGCAGGAGATCCTTGGTGTGCTTGAAGAACCTTGTTGCAGAGCTCCACTTTTCGCTTCTTCTCGAGTGCAGAATGAACAAATGACCTTTGAGAAATCCCTTAAATTGCTCCGCGAACCCTAATACCTGTCTGCAATAAATGCTTCACCTACATCATTCCGGTTTGCCTTGTCTGGATAGCTTGGAGTATCCCAGATTAGTCCTGATCTGTGGATATCATCCGGATCTTTCAATCATGAATAAATCGAGGTGGCATATTACAAGATCATCTCAAACACTCTGTCCAATCCGCAGAACAAGATAGTGCATTTCTGGATCTTTCCGGACCTTTTTGTAATCCTTTATCATACCGGAGCATTTCCCTGAACAGGTCTTATTTGATCGATCATAGCTTCTTCATAACTCCATGCGGACCTCTGAAAACTTGACTGAAGTATCTCAAGACTCATATCTACAAACCCTTTGATCCGCATCTTGTGCCATATCCGGCACCACTTGTTTGGCTGGGGGAACAAGATTTTCTTTGAGTCTCCCCCTGAGCCAGAGCTCACTTTTAATTTCCGGAAGAAATATCAGCACCAGAGTCTGGTGCGGATCCAACCTCTACATTCTCTGAACTTTTCTTCACCCAAATCTTGCTCATCTGATTCCTAACCTCATCCGCATTCATCTTTTGTTTACCCTTGTCTTGATTCTGATTATACACCGGACCTCTTTTGTCCTGATTCTTGTTTCTGCAGATTTTAGCATTATGACCGGACCTATTGCAAATTTGGCAAATAACATTTCTTTGCATATTTGACTGATATCCTCTTGATCTGCATTGATTTGCCATATGACCTATTCTATTGCATGTGAAGCATCTACCTTTGAATGATTTGTTTACTTGCATAATTCTGCATTCATGGGATTTGTGTCCATACCTTTTGCAGTTGAAGCACTGTCCGGAGAAGGATGAATTATTCTGATTCATTCTTATTCTGCACTAATTAGCTTTGTGACCAAAGTGGTTGCAGTTGTGGCAGTATCCATTGAAGGATGGATATCTTTGAGCATTTGGCTGTCTTACCGGAGGTCTTCTAGGCCTGCTCCTTGGATTTTCTGATCCAAGATTCTTCTGACCGGATCCGGAGCTTTCTCCTTTCTCATATCCCAAGCCATACTTGTCATCTGTCCTCTTTTGACTTCCAAGAAGAACTTCAAGTTGAGCAGAACTTATCTTGAATTTCTCTTTATATTCATTTGCTGTTTGAAGGTCTCTTTTGAGAGAGGCAATTTGATCCTCAAGTTTTCCTTCATTATCTTTGGCATCTTCAAGATCAGATTCAAGGTGTCTGATAATCCTGTCCATCTGGTGGCATTCTTCTGATTTTTCTTTAAGAGATTGTCTTAGATTGTCTTCAGCCTTTCTTTTTTCTTCAATCTCTTGAGTAAACTTTATAGTTCCCGATTCCATTTCATGTCTTAACATAATGACTTCTTTTGATAACTTTTCACATAACTTGGTTTGCTCAGTCAATTCCTCATTTGTATTGCTTTCTTCACTTTGTCTTGCCAACTGTTGAAGCAGCTCCTTTCTCTTTTTCATAGAGAGACTTAATTTGTCTTTTAGTTCTCTCATGAATTCATCAGCCTGTTTGAGTCTTTCCTTTAATTCACTGACTTCAGAATTTGACTGTTCAAGATCCTCAAGGGCAGTCTTGAGTTGCTCCCTTAAACCATATGCATCCATTTGAAATCCCAGATCTTCCTCAAGCTGTTAGGCTCTATTAGGAGGAACTTAGCTCTGATACCAATTGTTGATAACTGAGAGGGGGGGGTGAATCAGTTATCCTAATTATTTCCCTTATTGAACTTTTCTTTTAATTGAAGCAGCATAAAATCAAACACAAAACATTAACCATGAAATAAGAAACACATGACACAGTATTTTTGACGTGGAAACCCTATTAAGGGAGAAAACCACGGGGTGATTAACCCAAGAATTATTCTCTGTTAGAAGAATAGAAAATTACAAAAATGGCACTTGCCAATTAGGGCTCACTGCCCGAGCACACTGCTCACAAGAGGCCCACTGCCTACAAGAAGACACACTGTCTACAAAGTGATGATAATCACAGTCTTGAACTGATTGGAAGCATCTGCATATGCTGGAGTTCAGTTCCGGTTAGGCTCAGTACACTGATCTGCTGCACTTCATCTTTCCTCTGTTCTTTGTTCTGCTATCTTTCACATACCGGATCCTTTTGCTACCTCTGCTCTTTCTCTGGACTTATTCGCATATCTCTCCACACCCACACGACACTTCACAACTAAATCCATCCTCTATATATATCCGCACAAGTAGTTTCATCACCTTTCTAGTCGGCATCCGGAACAGTCTTAGTTTCTTACAAACTCTCATTCTGTCGGCTGAATCCTTCCTCACCAAGCAATGCGGATCAAGCATATACTTGTAGATATCATTAATCATGTCGGCCAAACATGATTCATGCCTTCACAACCTCTATCATCAACAGTAACCCATCCGGAAAGCAGTCTGATACTCTGTCAGTCAGTTCTTCCTCTGTTTTCACTGTCTCTCAGGAATCCGGTACTTAACCATTCATATCTTTTTCCTTGTCCATCACCGGAGGCTAAATCCTTGGAATATACTACTAAAGGTAGTCCTCTTGACTTCCCCAAATCCGCACTGCACCAAGACACTTCCTCTGAGAGGTCCGGACCAATCTGTCGGACCTTGCCACATGCTCTGTTCTTCTTCACCGGACCACAACTTTCTTTATTCTAACTTCCGGTAGAGACACATCATGACTTGCGGATATGTGGGATGACCTTTGTTGCCATCAATGACAACAACCATGAATCCATATAGTGTCTCTTGCCAACAGAGTTTTCCTAATATTTTTTGCTTTTTGTATTTTTGTGAATGGATGAAACTATATGATATGTGTTTAGTGTGAAAAGACAATGATTAGAATTTTCAAACTAAGTTAATTCCCTCTTTTCTTACACTAGCATTTGGAATATGAACTGAGCTCAATCACCATGAGAGTGTTAAGCTACATGTATCTTATTTCTTTTGTTGTACATGAAAAAGGTGTCTCAACTAGAGTTTTGCAAACCCTAACTAGCTAAGGAGGAACCAAACCCTAGTTACAAGATATGCATGAACAGATGGATTTCAGGAGCAAAAACCTACAGACATATCACATAAATGTAGATGAGAGGTAATAGTGACTATGCACCTAAAATTTGGAGGCCTGTAAGACTAGGGCACCCACCCTGGAGTCCCGTAAGTTTTCTATTAGTAAAATTGTATGTACTAGGTATTTGTATCTCTATGAAAGGTTCCAAATCCTAGTTTTTAGGTCCTGTTAGACTTGGGCACCTAGCCCGAAGTCATGTAGATATTCCAAAGATGAATTTGTAAATTTCATGATGACTGTACCTATAATACCTACTTCTCCCTCACTTCTTTTCATCGGATCTTCCCGAATCTGACCTACTCAAACAAAAGAAGGAGAAAGATGGTTGTGGATATATAGGAGTTTTCCTTAGTCAAACATCGTCTTTGTTCTTTCTACCTCAATGATAGCCAATGTCAAAGTATGTAGATGTGTGTGCTTGTAAACCAAATATTTAAGCATAAACAAATGCAAGATCCTAAATGACTCAAGCATCAAGGATTAGATCCACAAATGTTTTGAACTTAAGGAAACAACAACTTCACCTCAAGGAGATGACATCAATGAAGACTTGTAGAACAAGAAGGCAAGGCAACTGTATTCCTGGAGAATTCCAAAACTCAAGTTGGAGGCTTCAACCCTTCTCCTGATCATACAAAAGGTTTTACAAACCCTAGGAAGACTAAGATAGACTCAAGATATTGATTCCTAATCTTCACAACATATCTCCATGATAACAAAGATCTAATTCTTCAATGAGATTCAACACTTTGCAGACATTCAATAGAACTTGTAGTAGAATTTTGGCATAGTAAGCTTGCATGGCAATTGTGTGTGATAAAATGATTTTCAATTGTCTTTAAATACCTCACCTTAGGAGGGAAATTGATTGAAATAAAATGCTGACATTGCACAAAAACAAAAATTTGAATTTGGAATCTCGAAACACACAACATAAGTTGACATCAGAACACAACTTGAAATCCTAAGATTTAGGGCAGGACTAGGGCGAAGGTACCCAAGTCCATCGCCCAAATTTTACTTCAAATCAGGCTTAAGGGTGTCCAAAATGTCCAAAATCCATCATCTCTTTCTGGGTTTTGTCGTTAAATACTTCTAAATGCGACATTTCCTCGATAAGGTAAACATCAAGCTAGGTTTAGATAGGTTCAATAATGAAAGGGGTTGAGGGACACTAAAAGGTAGGAGCTAAACATAGTGAAATTGTGCTAACCTAAGCAGGAGCATAGTTTACGACATAACATTTAACCCCCACTTTAGTGGCCATATGACACTACGTGCATATGCAACTAAAGGAAAGTAAATATAGTAATTAGAAAAAGGATACCCAAAAGGATATTGTAGAAGAAGTTGAATATTTCCTAGCAAAAGGTAGAAGCCCCCAATCTACAATCCTCAAGATCACAAAAGTTAGGGACTACATCCTGCAAAGAAAGATATGTTAGATGAATAATCAAATCATCCTACAAACAACAAACAAATAAGTTATTCATAAAAACTAAAAGGGATGAGTGATGAGACATGATTAGGGTGGAAATTGTAGAAGATATATGCCCGCCCTTGTTTCTACTTGCTTAGTTCAAAAATGAGAAACAAGGTGGTAATCTTCATACACAGATTTCAAGGAAAACTTGATGAAGAATGCTTTGGTAGGATTAATTTCACAAATAACACCGAGGCACAAAGCATTATGTTTGATCAAGGGTGAAACCAAGATTCCAATGCAATAAATGACGTAAAAATCTGGGTTCAGAAACCAAAGATATAGGTGATCGAACACTGCTATGCACTTTTTGCTCTTAGATAGTGAAAAGGATTTCTCATCCGTATACTATAAGTAAAGGGAGTTTTAACTTTTTCACCACTCATTTTTCATTTTCACTTTCTGAGAAGAAGAGGAGAAGGAGAGAGAGCTATGATGCTGAGCCAATGCCTATATCATGCCTCGAGGCTAGATACACTATGGTCCTGAGTAGCAGACAGGTGAGTCGAGCATGAGGTAGTACTCTAGACTTCACTTCTTGCATTAGTTCTTTCATGTTTTAGTACTTTTTTTGTTTTGCATGCCATTTAAAACTCTCTGAACAAGATTTCTTAACTAGGGCACCCAAGTCCAGCTGGGGCACCCAAGTCCTTGGGCGCCCAAGTTCTGATGGGGTGCCTAGGTCCTGATGGGGTGCCCAGGTCTTGTTGGGGTGCCCAGGTCCTTTTGGGGTACCCAAGTCTTCCTAGGGTGCCTAGGTCCAAAAAGGACATGGGCCTAGGGGACAGAGTAGAGTTGAAATGTTAGAGATGAGTAGATGATTTGTGATGAGGATAAATTGATTTGAAATTATTTAATGTACAGGATGTTCTTGAGACATGGTAACGTACTGGTGGCTAACTTATGACATTGTTGCAGAGCCACATAGGTATGCAATTTGACGAGGATTGAGGTCTCCTATAGGATACAAGCTTGTGGTGGATTTTAACTATGCCCATGATGAGATTCTATAGTAGCATGTTGATGGCCTTGATGGAGAGATGGGATGCAGACATGTCTACCTTCCATCTACCTACAGGAGAGATGAAAATTACACTTGAGGATGTGTATCCCATTTTACGACTTCTAGTCTGAGGGAAAGCAGTGCAGATCGAGAGCAACACTCTAAGGAGTACACTTTTCAGAGTCACATTCATTGTCTGGGTCAGGTGGTGACACCACTCGAATGAGGACATATCATGCTTCATTGGTTAGAGTAGGGTTGTACAGACATACCTTTAGTTTGTCGCATCATGATCGCTACCATCACATTAGCGATTACACTAGATGGACAAGGCCCTCACCTTCATGGGGGCCTTGTGCACACTATCCAGGTGATGGAGGAGGAGAGGACGGTCTATGAATGGGGGTGCAATATGCTTGTGCGCCAATATCGAGATTTGAGTCATTATATTCACTATGAGGTGTAATGTTTGATGATATGTACCCTGTTATAGGTATGGATCTTTAAGCATATTAGATGCACATGGCCAGCGAAGTTTCCCATTGAGCCAACATGGACACATCCACATGCACATGCCTATCCACTTATTAGATGTTGGAGATATGCTTAGTGGAAAATTAGATTTGTCAATGTTTTAATGTTTAGGTGTTTAAATCCACCTCTCCACTATACATTGAAGGATCTAGGGTAGAGTGGCAAGCACTATCATACCCTAGGTCACTTGCTAATGAAGGGAAACTTGGATTAGGGAATTTAATTATTAATTTTCCTTCTCTTGTGTTCAATTAACCATTAAAACCCTAATTATGCAAATATGACAACAAATTGATGAAAGACAGAAAAAGCTCTTACAGACAGGACTAAAATAACAAATCACATAATACCTATTTTTGGGGTTCTGAGGCGGAATAGTTGGGGACACTGGTGCGGTCACCCAAGTCCAAGGTACTTACTTTTTCAAGGAATCTAGACATCCTTCTAACACTGATCAGCCCTGTAACTTCTGTTTCCCAAAATCTATCTGCGGAGGACACTGTTGTGGACACCCTAGTCCTGGAAGTGCTCTTTTGTTTGACTTTTCTTCAGATCTAGAATCCTTGATGCCTGCCACTCCTTTCTGCAACTCCACTTTTCCCAAATGTGACACTTGTAACCTGCAATCACAAGACTTGGTTTGGGGGTTGTGGTGTTTAGAGGCTTACCTCAGTGAAGCCCCGGAGGACACTTAAGTCTTTGAACACCGTTGTCAAACAAAGAGTGCATGCCCTTGTGAGGTAGAGGAAAAAAAATGATAAAAACACAATATAATGTCACCTTGTAGTGAATCTCTCATGGAGGAAGATGTTCTTCATGCCATGAGGAGATTGATGCTCAAATTTGCAAATATTAACACACAAAACATACAAGTATACTCTTGCAACACAATAGAAATCCTTGAATCACCTTGAGAATGCCTAGAGTTCACAATGATAATCTAATTGAAATATAGTTTATAAATGAATGCCTACACATGCTTATATATGCACCTACAAGCACTCCTGCCAAGATATTTAAAATTCAAACTTACCGTGTCAGCAAAGGGACCTAATAACGGTCACTAACCGATACCCAGAAATTGGGGCTGCCCCAAAATAGGGCAGGACTAGGGAGTGGGTGCCCAAGTCCTCCCCCCTATTTTGGGTAGGGTATAGCTCAAGGGGTCCACCTAGGTCTCATTCCATCGAGATGTTAAAATATGAAATAAAATGTCCTAAATGCACTCTAAAGGCCTGGGAGCTAAACCTTATGAGGGAAGAGCCCCCAAGGGGACATTTTCTGACATTACATTTAGCCCCCACTTTAATGTATGTATGAACGCAAGGCCAATACATGCATTAAAATAAGGTCACAAACACAACAAACACACCAAGCACGGAGAAGACACGCCAATCACATAGAAGATAGTTATAGTCACGCAGAACACGGAGCAGACAATCAATGCATAGAAGACGCATTAATGCATGGAAGACAGTAATGATATCTTTTCTTTTCTTTTTCTCATATATATGAAATGAAAATGTGAGTATTGGAAAGTAAACAAACCTCCCATAATACATGAAGCACTACTTAGGGGCACTGGTCTCTATTTATATGGGGCAACACACATGCAAGACATGCAAAACCTCCCAAAATGCACGAAGCACTCCCAAGAGCGTTGGTCTCTACATATGGGGCAATAAACATGCCACACAAAACAAGCATGCCAAAACACACACACTTGAAGACACAGAGAAAACATGGCAGACAAGTGATGGAGTGTACCTATTTCTAGGTCCAACACCATCTCAGGCACATACCGATGATTGGGCTTCGCCACAACAATAGTCGAAGACACACTTAAGGGTTGAGTTAGTCATAGAACCACTCCCCACCTCCACAAAGGACTTTTGAAAATGACAGGATGATGTAATCTGCTTTGAGAAATACACCATCCCTGCCTCCATAGAGGGCTTAAGAAAAAGGATATGCTCGGTATCCTGCCTTCGTAGAGGGCTTAAATGCTTGATTGATTTATTGCAAAAAAACTCAGGATGCATGATGCACTACCCTGGGGTGCAAGTCTTTGCATTTGAGGTCAAACATATTGCTATAATCTATAACAGATAGCTTACCTTATATATGCCCCCACCTTAAGTTGGTTGATATCAGTTATTGATATCAAGCACGTTAAGGTAGGAAAAAAACACACAAGGGAACACTGACTTTCGCAAAGCCCATGACTCCCGAAGGTGACATGTACTTTACGATTGCCAAATGTTCCCACAAAAACATCCCTACAAGAAACATGTTAGTGTCTACAACATCATGATAAACAACAACATCAATGCATATGATTTACCACCAAAGAGCCAAGGTTATACAATGAATTCAGAGTTCAAGGATAACCGTGGGTTATATCATGAAGCTCTCTGAATCGAGTACCGCCAAGGCTAGATTCAAAGGCAAACAAAGGTGCACTGAGCAGCAATATTGTTAAGGTTTGTAAATGCCATAGAAACATCATAAAATTCACTACATGGAAAGCACAAGTGCTTCCACTAGCCAAGCGTCGGATAAGATATACAACCCCATCGTCATATTAGGAACTATAGTCCATTTTTTGATTGCTCTCGAAAGGGACACTAGGTCCACATCAGTATAAATGTTTTTCGTCATCTGCCTGCTAGATGGAAATACTAGAGGAAGGGAAACAATAAATAAGAGGGGAAAACAAGTGTCTTAGGGACAGTCACGTAGGAGGGTGCCTCCAAGTCACCAACCATGACGCTATGTCCATAAGACACAACACACAACAATGAAATCAGAGAGAGAGGAAATGTAGAAGAATGATGATACAAATAGAAGAATGTCACAACAGAGGTAGTCTCCTGGTATCTCAAACCTTACGGGCCTAGGAGGCCTAAACAACACAACACATCACAGGGGAAGCACATCACAAGAGAGATAAAGGGTTAGAGATACTTACCTATAGGGTCTTTGTATTAGAAGTCATCAATAATCAAATCATTTTCTTTCCAATCACAAATATTAGAGAGAAAAGGTGTGTAAGGTACCACTGCCATATTTTTGTCATTATTCTTTTGTTCGGTCTTAAATTCTTCTTGATTTGACTCAATATTAGGTGGAGTATTTTCTTGTTGAATTGTATACAATATGCTCTTGAGAGATGGAAGAATGAATTTGGTTGGAGTGATTTCAGCCTCTACCTAAGAGAGCTTTAATGTAGAAGACCTTAGACCTTTTGAGAAAAGAACATCAGAATGTGAGGAAGGTAAGGTGTTGTGAGGACAATTATCACTACTTTTGTCTCTAGTGATGTCCCAAAGGGTAATTGTTGTTTTTAGATCCTTAGTAAGTTCCAAGTAACCTAAATTTTCAATCGAAGGAAGGAGACTAATGGTCTTCTCCTCTTTAGTGATATCCAAGGTGTGTGAACAATCAACTAAAGGAACAAGGTTTCGGATGTGTACATGATCATGATGGGCCAAATAGTGGCAATGGAGAAAAGAATTGTTGGATGAAAAAGTGCTAACATTTAGACTAATATTTAGATTTGGATGGAAAGGGTGTTAATGTTTCTAGTTCAAATATGAATTCCATCCAAAAATTCCTTGGGATTACCCTATATTTAGGCAAGTTGGAATCCCAAAACTTGCCAAAGAAATGCAAAACCACCCATTTAGTGTTATCCTAAAATTTTCAACAATTTCATCCTTGGAGCTGACAAACTTTTTTGTAACAAAATTTAATCAAATGAAAAGGGTCTATAGAGGAAGCTATTAAGATTCTAAAAATATAATATACACCTCATAATAATTTTAATAGGTAATTATTATTAATTTTCTACATATGCTATGTCTAATTTCCTAATAGATATACATATTGAAAAACATCTATAACTTTCAACATATTAATCCTTTCTTAAATCCAAAAGATGTGTCACATTCTAGGATTTATTGGGTATACATTAAAATTAAAATTTTTTGATATTATATTTTTGACCAAGTTGGGTTGGCTGGAAAATTAATTTTTAATATTTTAAAAAGTCATAGTAAAAAAATTATAAATAATTATTTATTTACTTAAAAAATTCAAAAAAATATGCGTCACACCCACTCATGTGTCCTTTACTTAAATCCAAATCATGGAAGAAAAATATAATCTTTTTCTTATACTTAGGTTGGCCAGAATGACACCTTCTTTTTATGTTTTTCTAAAAAATATAGTAGTGCTTCATTGAAATATCCAATTTTCATCAAACTATTTTTAAATTTTTTTTTTAAAAAAGTAGTAGACCATAAACTACACTCAGTTTATTACAACTTTTATTACTACCTTATTTCTAGATTATGTAGATAACTCATTCAATTTTTGACATGAAGTTACTTAGCTCTATTTTTCACATTTACATTGCCACTTAAGGGTGGTGTTTGTCCCATCATGATCCTGTAGTTACCCTTTCGAGGATGATCCATAGAGGTTCCATGCATAAAGTTTTGATTGATGTTAGATGAAAGCTCCTCGTCTATCCATGGAATGCTCTTTGTTGAAGGGAGTTCTTCATTCACTAATGCTTCCTCTTGGCCAAGGAGAGCATTGGTCTGGCAAACTGGTGATGACTCTTCATTTGTTAACACTTCATCTTGGCTAGAGTGAGGATTAGAATGAAGACTTGATGGTGTGATGTTAGTAGATGTGTTAATGAAATCATCCTCTTTCATCAAACTGTCCTCATGAGGGGTAACAACCTTTGGAGAGGGATCATAAGGTAAACTAGAGTTATCATCACATGTTTTATCAATAGGTGCCATAGTAGAATTTCCCATAAAATTATCCAAGGCTTCTTCTAACATTTTAAGATCATCACTAGTATATGTATTATTGATCATGAATTTAGTGAGATCATCCAATATCAAATGGTATATTCCCATGAGAGTTGTGAAGCTATCAAAGTCACCTATATGGCAAAGAATTTCATATGTGGAGCACATAGAGAGATCAACATCATGAATGTGTGCTATTTGTTCCAGAACTTTAGGATATTTATCAGTGAATTTAGAGAAATGATCCATGTCTATGATATATGCAAATAATTATTCCAAAGAAGTAGCCATGATATATGTCTCCAAATGAAAGTAAAATCAGATTTTTGAAATATTTTCAAGATCGGTGCAAACGACTGGAGCAAAAACCACCCAGAATGCTTGATTTTTTGATGCTTTCAAGTGCAAATGAATAACACAAAAGGATGCTGTAAGGATTTCAGTCAATGGTAGAAAGTTATATCTCTAATATCAGTCCAAAACAGCAATAAGATCACTCTCAACACAATCTTGATGCAAATCCAAGATAATGCCAAGTCAAAATATAGTAAAAATATGTCAAAATAGGCACTTTTTCATCAAAATTCAATGCAAAATAGCATAACAAAGGGTGTTGTGAGGAAAATGTTGATGGACAGAAAATAATATCAGTAATAAAAGCCACTTGGTGCCAAAAATACCCAACACAATATGAGTTTAGCCTCACTTAAAGTCAAACCCTAGTGAAAATATAGCAAAAATAGGCTATTTTTCATGGTTTTTCAATTCCAAGACCTAAGAAAAAGGGTGTTGTAAGGAATTTTAGGAGGTATAGCGAATAATATCAATAATATCAGTCACCACAATCCATAAAATTGATCACAACACGCTTGGAGTGCAAACTAGGTCAAACCTTAGGGCAAAAATAGCCAAAATGTGTAGTTTTTTGCAAAATTTTCACTACAAGAGCCTATTAAAAGGGTGTTGTGAAGCTTTTTATGAGGGGAAGAAAATTATAACCCTA
This sequence comes from Cunninghamia lanceolata, assembly GCA_027924645.1. Lineage (NCBI taxonomy): Eukaryota > Viridiplantae > Streptophyta > Pinopsida > Cupressales > Cupressaceae > Cunninghamia > Cunninghamia lanceolata. Next base: position 3,887,745 of record BSBN01001410.1, on the reverse strand, counting down.
ATGACAGCCAATTAATGTGAAAATATCTTTCACAACACACTTGTAGTGCAAGTTTGGAGAGTTGATAAGGCCAAATTTAGTGAAAATTGTCGTTTTTGAAGCCCTAGGTTTGAGATCTTGGGAAAAAAAGCTATTTGAATGATTTAAGGTTTGATTTATGATGGAATTTAAATACTCTCAGATCTGAAAGTGATTTTCAAGGTTAAACATGCAAAATGCCCATGCAAATTTAATGAAAATGCACCAAAATTGCTAGTTTTTTGTTGAAATTTTCTATGCAAAATTGCAAATAATTTAAATATAAATGCAAATTCACACTAAAATGTAAGACTAAAGCCAAATGAAAATTTGAATGAGCCTCTAAAATTAGTAGAAAATTTTGATAAAAGATTTTGCCTACAAACCCTAGATTTTGGAATTACTAGGTTATATAAAATTGACAAAATTTCCACAAATTAAATGATGAAAATGCAATGTAAATTTCTGATTTTTTGTATTTTTCTATAGTTTATATCAGATCTGATGCAAAAATCATGAATTACGAAAAATTGGAAATAATTCATGCAATTTAGTAAGCCAAACAATGCATTTTTTTTGTATTTTTCCAATTTTTTAATTTTTTTTTGAATTTTTCTCAATGCAATAAAGTAAATGACCAAATAAATGAATGAAATCACACCAAATTTGAAGACAAACACTCAGCAAGTTGCAATTTAAGTCAAAAAACATGGGTTCACCAAAATGTTTAGGTGGAAATTGGATTTGTCAATGTTTTAATGTTTAGGAATTTAAATTCGCCTCTCCACTATACATTGAAGGATCTAGGGTCGAGTGGAAAGCACTATCATACCCTAGGTCACTTGCAAATGAAGGGAAACTTAGATTAGGGAATTTAATTATTAATTTTCCTTCTTGTGTCCAATTAACCATTAAAAACCTAATTATGCAAATACGACAACAAATTGACAAAAGATGGAAAAAGCTCTTGCAAATGGGACTAAAATAACAAATCACAGAATACTTATTTTTGGGGTTCGAAGGTAGAACAATCAGGCACACTGGTGCAGTCACCCAAGTCCAAGGTACCTACTTTTTTGGGAAATCTAGACATCCTTCTGACACTGATTAGCCCTGTAACTTTTGTTTCCCAAAATTTGTTTGCAGAGGACACTGTTGCAGGTGCCCTAGTCCTAGAAGTGCTCTTTTGTCTGACTTTTCTTCAGATCCTGAATCCTTGATGCCTGCCACTCCTTTCTAAAACTCCACTTTTCCTTAATGCGACATCTGTAACCTGCAATCACAAGACTTGGTTTGGGGGTTGTGGTGTTTAGAGGCTTGGCTCAGTCAAGCCCTAGAGGACACTTAAGTCTCTGAACACCGTTGTCAGACAAAGAGTGCGTGCTCTTGTGAGGTAGAGGAAAAAATAATGATAAGAACACAATATAATGTCACCTTGTGGTGAAGCTCTCATGGAGGAAGATGCTCTTCATGCCATGAGGAGATTGATGCTCAAATCTACAAATATTAACACACAAAACATACAAGTCTGCTCTTGCAACACAATAGAAATCCTTGAATCACCTTGAGAATGCCTAGAGTTCACAATGATCATCTAATTGAGATCTAGTTTATAAATGAATGCCTACACATGCTTATATGTGCACCTACAAGCACTTTCACCAAGATATTTGAAATTCAAACTTACCGTGTCGGCAAAAGGACCTAATAATGGTCACTAATTGACACCTAGAAATTGGGGTTGCCCCAAAATAGGGCAGGACTAGGGCGCGGGTGCCCAAGTCCTCCCCCTATTTTGGGTAGGGTACAGCTCAAGGGGTCCACTTAGGCCCTATTTTCCAAGGATCCTAGGTCTCATTCCATCAGGGTGTTAAAATATGAACTAAAATATCCTAAATGCACTCTAAAGGCCCGGGAACTAAACCTTATGAGGGAAAAGCCCCCAAGGGGACATTTTCTAATGTTACACATGGTGATTTTCTATATTGGAGAGTAGTGTTCGACAAACTATAGAACAAAAATATCATATGGAGACCATATTGCAACCACAAGCCTTGAATGGGATAGCATAGATAGTTAGTGAAGATGTAGCAAGATCGACTACTAGCTAGTCACCTAGATCACATCGTTGTCAGCTTTGATAGAGTCATGCAATAGTTTGGGTGTGTGCAAGGTGTCCTTGGCATGCATCCAAGATATGTATGTTCAACGCGCAACATGACAAGGGCTAATGAGGTCCCATAGCTGATGATCGTTGAGGTAGTCAAGAGTGAGGATGATGGTGTAGCGGATGTAGAGCTAGTGTTAAAGGTAGATGATGTTGGTTGTACCCAAGCATACATGACCTAGTGGGAGATATCTTGGATCGATCTAGTTTTCCTTGTCAGTTATCCTATAGGTGATCCATGACCATGGTCAGGTCGTGGGGATGATTCAGGAGACGAGGAGTATTTCAATCACTTCACCGCATATTTGGATGATGATGACGATGATAATGAGGAGGAGACACCATTGCACTTCATCTTTAGGGAGAGGCCACAACAAGGGTAGTGGGAGGTGGACGACGAAAAGGATACTAAGGAGAGACCAAGGTCAAGAGCTCATCGTCCAAGTCCTACTGCCACTAGGAGATTAAGTCAGTTCAAGCATGGGGAGGTGAGCACCTCTATGCCCCTAGCTATAGGGGTGACTATAGATGTTGTTATAGCAACAAAAATACATGATCTAGATTGGCCAGATGGCAATCCTATTGAGAATGTTGTTATGTTTCTATGATGATTACTTGCTTATGATGATGTCATGTATATATGTATTTTTTATGATGAGATATTGATATTATCTTTGTGTTTCTTTTGATAGTTGGTACCCAAGGATGGCATGATTTTGTGAGTTGTGTCATAGTAGGTATGGTTCGTACTAATGTAGTAGAGCAGGAAGTGTGGACATGATACTGACCACAACACTCAGTAGGGAGACATGAGGAGATATTCATGCCCTTCATGAGATACTGGGTGGCTGTGGAAACCACTTTAAATCGTGTTACAGATGAGAGGGATCAAGAAATCTAGAGGGAAGAGTGCACAAAGGTAGACCTCTAGACATAATGAGATCAGACCACTATAGCTCCAACATATGAGATAGATCAATGTAGTTTCTGCGGGCAGAGCTGGACCTAGCGAGAGCTGAGAGAAATAGATTTCAGCAACTCTACATGGATTCTCAGGGGGATATGTGAGATCTTAGAGGGGAGCTTATGGATCTACAATCGCAGAGTGCCTCTAGGAGTCATTCATGGTTCGCGACCTCACATGGGCAGCCTTCTATCACTCATACACCACCAGGTCCTGAGGGATCTAGTAATCGAGGTTCAGCTATATGAAATGTATCTCATGTATTGTATTACAACATCCCATTTTGATGTACAAGATAATCAATTTTTCTTTGTATATTCAAACTAATGCCTATATATAATATTTTTCTATTAATGCTATGGCGTTATTTGATGTATCACATGTTATTTATGAAAATGCAACAAGTGATAATTGTGATGATCATGTGAAAATGTGTTTAATGCCATTGTGATTTAAGCTAATCAATCTTTGCAGACTATTTAGTAAATACAACAATGATTAAAATTTTTGCACATGAGTAGAGTATGATATTATGTCCAACTAATGCAATTAGGATCTAACAAAACATGGTTTAATTAGATGCAACCATGATTAATTGTTTTTGATAAAGATCTTATGCTATCTTATTAAATGAATTAAGACAAAATGTACTATCTTGTCAAATCAAAACAATTAATGACTAACTACTTTATAAGTAATATCTAACATACGATTTTAAGCATGAAATTTTTGCAAATGCATAGCATTAATAGGCTCTTTAAGAGGCATACCTTGTTCATAGGCCAATTTATATGCTCCTGATCCATAAGTTTCAGTGATAACATATGGTCCTAGCCAATTAGGCCTGAACTTTCCTTTTTTTTCTAGGAGGTGCATTTACATTATGTTGATTTTCATAAAGTACCAAGTCTCCAACTTCGAATGAACAATAGATTACACGTTCATTGTATGATCATTGGATGCTTTTCTGATGAGCTTTAAGATGGTCAAGAGAATTGATATGTTGTTCATCGAGCATCTCTAATTGTTGTAATCTCTTCTCTCTTTTCGTGTTATCATCAATAATGTCCCTTAGGGAAACACAATGAAGGAGTTTCTAACTCTAAAGGCATTATCACATCAGCACCATATACAAGGTTGTATGGTGTAGTACTAGTAGCTGTATGAACACTTTTTCTATAAGCCCAAAGCGTATAGGAAAGTTGAGTGTGCCAATATTTTTGATGTTTATTAACATTTTTTTGTAGAATTTGTCCAATAATCTTATTTGAAGCTTTTTCTTGGCCATTTACTTGTAGATAATATGGCGTAGAGAAGTGATGTTGAATGTGGTATTTTTCAAGGAATTTCTTCACATCCTTATTCTTAAATGGTGTACCATTGTCAGAAACCAAGGAGGAAGGAATGCCAAATCATGATATTATACTATTTTAAATGAATTGACAAATTACCTCAGTTGTCATGGATCGTAACGAGATAGATTCAACCCATTTCATAATCAAGCAAAGTTTGGCTTAAATAGTATACAACATGTTCTTTTCCTTCACCATCATGTTGTGATAATAATGCCACGAGAGCATTAGTAGAAGCTGATGTGTAAAGAATAAAAGGCTTTTTTGCAGTTGCTGGTTGTAAAATAGGAGGATTAGATAAGTAGTTTTTCAAGTCTTTGAAGGATTTTTTACAATAAGAATTCTATTGGAATTTTGATTCTTTCTTAAGTAATTGAGTGAAAGGGTAAGTCCTATCCATGAGCTGTGATACAAACCAATGGATGGTCTGTATCTTCCCTTGTAAAGTACGAAGTTGAGTGATATTTCAAGGAGATGGAATGTTAACAATCATGTCAATTTTCTTTGTGTCCACGCCAATTTTCTTTGTGTCCACTTCAATACCGCGATGTGAAACAATAAATCCCAATAGTTTACCATATACTATGCCAAAGACGCATTTACGGGGATTTAAGCACATGTTATATTTTTGTATCAACTTGAAGATTTGATGGAGGATTGTGATGTGATCTTAGCAATGAGTAGACTTCATAAGAATGTCATCAACATAATCCTCTAAGATGTTATGCATGTAATCGTGGAAGATAAGAGTCATAGCCCTTTGATAAGTTGCTCCAGCATTCTTTAATCAAAACAACATGACCACCCAACAAAATGTTCCCCATGGGGTGATAAAAGCTATCTTGTATTGATCTTGAGGGTTGATAAAGATTTGATTATAACCCAAAAAACCATCCATAAAGGAAAGTAATTCATGGCCAGCTATTGAATCAAAAATCATATCAATGTTTGGAAGAGGAAAATCATCTTTCAAAGAAGCAAGATTCAAGTCCCTAAAGTTAGTGCAAATTTGAACACGATTATTAGGTTTAGCAATAGCCACAATATTCAAAATCCAAGGTGAGTAGTCAATAGAGCAGATAAAACTAGCTTGCAAAAGATTTTCTATCTCAGCTTTGACTAGTAATCCGACCTTAGGATTGAGCTTACAACTTTTTTGTTTAATCGACTTAGCATCGGGTTGTAATACGATATTATGTGTTACAATTTTAGGATCTATGCCAAGCATATCTGAATAATTCCAAGCAAATAATTCAGAAAAAATCATGCAAGAGTTTTGTCATTTCTTCTTTTTCTTCTTTGTTTAAACAATCTCCTATAGGGATAACTTTTTCGGGGGTTATGCTTCTCCATCAAGACATCGACAGTCTTTCCATTAAGTACTACAATCCAGGAGGCTAGGTGATTGTGATGATTCTATAGATTCTTCATTAGGTGTTAAAGTAGCATTTATCAAGTAAGTGGTGTTCCCAAAATATGTATCGGTATTTAGATAATAGGAAAATCCATGATTATGATGATAGTGAGGAAAATTATCATAAGCTCCCATAAATTCCATTAAACCATCATCTGTTGAAAAATTATCCAATGGGATATCTCCTGGTGGACAATTGTTGTCTATCATCTCAGGATATATTAGGTTGAGTGTTGATATAGTATTAACATTAAGATTAGAATATTTGTAAGCTTTAGTGGGCTTCAAAGAATGGTATCCAATATCAACTATGTAATTAATTCTAGCAACTTGTAAAGGTACTCTAATTCCTTGTTGATTTACACCACAACCATTACCTACATAGTCACAATTTTTATAAATGATTTTAAATCCCTGACCATAAAGAGATGCCATTTCTTTAGAAGATGGTGAAGCCTCATAGGTCTCATAATCTATAGTATAAGTAAGAGTGTTGTCTTCCTTGTTGACTAAAGGAGCTTGAGATTCTTTAGGTGTGTCCACATATTTTTTAGATGATATTGATGCAACCTTTTGATGTTTCAACATTATTAAGTTTATACTCCCCTATGAAGGTAGGAGTAAAATCCAATGAACCCCAATCATCACCAAGAAATGCATTCAACGATGGTTGAGAATCTTGCACAACATTATATGTGGCAAGAGGTATTGATGTATCAACTTTTAAATTTTTTAAGATCTTATTATTGATGATTTGTTTTTGTGTTTCAATATGTAAACAACTTTCTGGATCCGGATCAGCTTCGATGGTTTGGAGTTTATTTGCATAAATAAACTTTATTGATCGATGAAGGGAAGATGGAACTTCCCCCATAGTATGAATCCATGGTTTGTTCAAGAATCATATTATATGAAAGTGCACTGGGCATGACATGAAATGGGTAGATAATGTCATAGGTCCATCCTTTACAGGTAAACTTATAGTACCTAGGGATTGTCTACCAACATTATCAAAGCCACAAATGTTAAGCTTATCTGGTTTAATCAAATTTGTATCAATGTTGATTTTATGTAACAAATCAACACAACAAACATTAAGAGCCAATCCATTATCAACCATAACTCACTTTATCAACTTTTTGTTTATAGTGATAAAGATTATAAGATTATCATATTGCTTTTGAACTTCAATAGAGGATAACTCATATTGTTGAAATAGAATATCTATTTTTGTCACATTCATACAATCTAACAGAGCTGCTACATCATTAGACTTAATAGTTGGTGGTACAATGACCTTTTGTAAAGCTTCTTGGAGCATTCCATGGTATGTAGGTGATGTTTGTATGAGCTCCCAAAGAGAGATCTTAGTAGGAGTAACATGAAGCTGCTCAACAAGATCATAATCTTGACCAACTTTATGTGTTAAATGAGGTGGTTGAGGAAGCATATGTTGAGAAGTTGGTAAAGATATCAGAATGGTTGATTGATGTTTTTTTTTATTCCAAGTATTGTATGTATGGGCAACCACATTGTGGTTTTAATGTTGTGATCCATCTTGATATGATTGATTTTGACTTGTTATTTGTTTAGCTTTGTTATAGATGCAATCAAAAGGTTGAGAAGAAGTTAAAAAACCTCTTACAATGAGCACTAGTTTCTTCTATGTTTGAGGCACATTTGAACATAGGTTGATCACTATATTTGGTTTCATAGGTTCTTCTTGAGATTTAGAAACATAAATTGCTTTTACTAAGTGTTGAAATAACAATAGTTTAGGATTCATAGTGGAATATTCAATAGAGATAAAGTCATCCAAGGCTTCATCTAACATGTTGAAGTCATCAAAACTAAATGGCTTGTTATATGTATTAAAGTCTCATAAAAATAAATTTGACATTTCCACATAATCTAATTAACCCAAGACTTAAATGTGAAACAAAATATCATGTACTTTGCAAGAATGAAACAAGATATCACTATGCAAGTAATAAAATTTCAATTTTATGCTCTTTCAATGAAAAGATAGATATATCAATCAAAATGCAATGCATGTACTTTTCATGAAAGAGGATTTGCAATCTAAATCTGATTTAGAACAACAAATACAATCAGATCTATTGTTAAAGGATGCAAATTATTTAAACATGGTTTCACCAAAATGTTTAGTGTGAAAAGAGAGAATGATTAACATTTACAAACTAGGTCAAGCCCCTCTTTTCTTGCACTAACATTTAGAATATGAATTGAGCTCAATCATTATGAGAGTGTTAACCTATAGGTATCTTATTCCTTTTGCTATAGATGAAAAGGTGTCTTAACTAGAGTTTTGTAAACCTTAACTAGCTAAGGAGGAACCAAAACTTAGTTACAAGATATGCATGAATAGATGGATTTTGGGAGCAAAAACCTACAGACAGATCATAGAAATGCAAATGAGAGGTAATAGTGACTGTGCACCTAAAATATGGAGGCTTGTAAGACTAGGGTGCCCGCCTCGGGGTCCCGTAAATTTTCCATCAACAAAACTATATGTACCAGGTATCTGTATCTCTATGAAAGGTTCCAGATCCTAGTTTTCAGGTCCTATTAGACTTGGGCACCCACCTTGATGTCCTGTAGATATTTCAAAGAAGAATCTGTAACTTCCATGACAAATGTACTTGTAATACTTTCTTCTCACTTGCTTCTTTCTATCATATCTTCTCGAATATAACCTACACAAACAAAAGAAGGAGAAAGATTGTTGTGGATATATAGGAGTTTGCCTCATTCAAACCCCATCTTTGGTATTTCTACCTCAATGATAGACAATGTCAAAGTATGCAGATCTGTGTGCTTGTAAACCAAATGTGTAAACATAAAAAAATGCAAGATCCTAAATGACTCAAGCATCAAGGAATAGATCTGCAAATGTTTCACTCAAGGAAACAACAACTTCACCTCAAGGAGATGACATCAATGAAGACTTGTAGAACAAGAAGGTGAGGCAGTCGTATTTGTGGAGGATTCCAAAACTCAATTTGGAGGCTTCAACCCTTCTCTTGATTGTACAAAAGGTTTCACAAACCCTAGGAAGAGCAAGATAGAGTCAAGATCTTGATTCCTAATCTTCACAACATATATTTATGATAGCAAAGATCCAATTTTTCAATGAGCTTCAACACTTTGCAGACCTTCAATAGTACTTGTAGTTGAATTTTAGCGTAGTAAGCTTGCATGTGAGTTGTGTGTGATACAATGATTTTCAATTCTCTTTAAATACCTCACCTTAGGAGGGAAATGGATGGAAATAAAATGTCGACATCACATGAAAACAAAAATTTGAATTTAGAATTTCAAAACACACAACATAAGCCGACATCAAAACAAAACTTGGAATCCTAAGATTTAGGGAAGGACTAGGGTGTGGGTGCCCAAGTCCAGCCTCAAAATTTGACTTCAAATTAGGATTAAGGGTGTCCAAAATGTTTGGAATTCATCATCTCTTTTTGGTTTTTGTCATTAAATACTTCAAAATGTGACATTTTCTTGATAAGGTAAATGTAAATCAAGGTTTAGATAGGTTCAATAATGTTGGATGAATATTTTTTTATCAACTAACTGATGAAAAAATGGTTATATCAACCACAATATGATGAGATAAATCTCTCCTCTCAAAAAGGGGAGGCTCCCTTCTTATAGCTAACTAAGGTCAACCAGTAATTAACTAAGCTTATTTACACTAAAACTATCCATGGGGTGTTTCCATATCATCTAATTCTCTTATTTCAAAATAGATGTTCTCTTATAAACTTATAACAGTTCAATCCTGTGATGCTTACAACATGTAATGAACTACAAGCTACTAACTGGAGAAATAATAAATGATATCCAATTAAGTTAATCAAAAGGGTAACTGAAATGATACCAGCAAGTGTTAACACCAAGAAACCCACAAAAACACAAAGTATTTTGTTGCTTCTTATGCCAATTGGAAATGAAAAAGTATGGAATATGATGCAGCCCAAAGTCTTCACTGTATGCCAAGATAAAATCGAACAATCATAGACAATAACTCGTAGCCCAAAGTCTTCAAGTTAATTTCCAATCACAAACATAATCACAATTCCAAAGATGATATCATAGCTCAAAGACTACAAAATCAGATTTAGAGCACCTTCTAAAATATTTGATTCCATGCTACAATTCAATCACTTACACAAGAGAATGCAATAGAATAGACTTAAGAACAATTCCATTGTACCACAAGCTTGATCCAAGACAAAGATTGAATTCCAATTTGCTTTCTTTATATTGATTGAAAAATGATTTACAATATGAACCCAAAGATTCAATTTTCTCTTGAAAATGGCAGCGCTTCACTTCAATAGACAAAAGATAATAATTACAAAAGAGCCCTTCTTTATTTATAGGGAGAGGCTATGGGCAGAAATAAGAAGTCTACAACTACTTTGACTTATTCAAAAATAGAGTCCAATTTGAGTTGGGACTCTGTACTTCACCTACATGTAATTACATATTACAAAAAGATATGTAGAATGTCATTTACAAATTACAAATTACATAATAAAAGGATAGAAAAATGACTAAGTGTTCGAAGACATGGGAATCTCGTCCTCTTTGTCCTTCTCCAAAAAATCTTCATATCTTTTCATGGCGGCCTGTACTTCATTATTGTCAGGTCCCAGTGTGTGCTTGAAGATGGTGAGCACTCTAGTGATTGATTCTATTAAGGTGACATGCCCATTCTTGTGCTTGTTCTAAATATTTTGCAGTCTATCCAGAATCACTTGAAACTCCACCAACCTGTCAATAGAAGCCAATGAAAAAACTTCTGTCTCTATCCCTATATGTATCAAGGTGGTGAATTCTTGGATGACTATATCAATAGGGAGTGTTTGTTTATCATCATCTAACATATGACAAGGAAGTTCAACAAGCTCATCTAAAATATATAGACCTTTGTCTATGCCCTTCCTCAAATCATCCTTTAGATCTTTGATCAGGCTCTTGAAAACATCCTTGTTATTAATCATTGCCTCCTTGTATTCAACATATATCTTCCTATTGGGGATCACCCTATGTTCGACAAGCGCTTCCATCTTGAAATCTCATAGCTTGTTCCATGTTTTGAGATCTTGCTCTATCAGCTACATATCTTGAGAAAGAATCTCAAGTATATGGTCAACTTCTTTCCTTACCTCAACCAGATTGTTGTAAAGTTCAATTGATGACTTTATCAACTAAGTTCCATGGGCTAATATCCTCTCAATCTAGGCATTCATTGCCTGACCTTGAGCCCCAGTCTTTTCCTCCTTTCGAATGGCTTCATCATTTACACTTACCTCAATAGGTTCTACCTATTCTAATGATTGGGCTATCTTGAGGAGCACTAATCTTAGTTGTTCTACTTGTGCCTTAAGTTGATCCTTGCTCAACTTGTCTCTATCATATCTCTCAAGCAATGTAGCCAATGTTGCTTGCACATCCTCCTTGGCACTTTCATGGGTCTTCTTGCCAAGTTCTATCCTTGAGATAGTGTAATTAGAAATTTGGACTGCACTGATATTTTTGTCTGGTGGAGGCACAATTACCTCAACATATTTGTTTCCTGATGGGTCAACAAGAACCCTACACAAGGTTTTGGCCTTCTTAGTTGCTTTGGGATTTTTTGGGACCAATTGGCTAAAGTCAAAGTCATCTGGGGATATGACCCATTTTTTCAGCTTTATCTTTTGTGTCATTAGCCAAGGGGGAAGAAGAAAGGAATCACCTCCTATCTTTGTCACCAGAGTTTGAGAGGATGGGGTAGGATCAATGGCTTGATAAATAGGTGGGATGGAAGTATCTTGTACTAATGTAGTTACAAGTGGGATTAAAGTGACAATAGGTGGAGTCTAAGTTAGGACAACAATAGGATTAACATCAATTGACACTTAGATGTGGAGGTAGACATGAACTTATCAAAGTCTGATTATGTGAGTGGGTCAAGCATAAGAGAAGATACATCTGAAAAATTTGGAAAAGATGAAAGTGAACCAAACACATTCTCAATATTGCCTTGAGGGCTTCCAAACAATGGTTCATTGGTAGGTGTGGAAGGAGATGAATGAACAAAATGCATAGATACAGTGGGTGTAGTAGAAATAGTAGAAACAGTGGGCAATGGTTGGGAACTTGAAGAAAAAGGAGGAATAGGAGTTTGAATAGTTGAAATTATAGGAGGAGAAGGGGGAGGTGTTACCTATGTTGACTCTGGTTGAGAAGTAACAAGAGGTTCCTGTAACTTCTCAGCAACAATTTCTTCTTGTTCAACATCTTGCTTGAGTAGATTTTCCCTCTTTTTCTTTTCTTTTACCTTTATCTCCTTTTGTCATGAAGATATACTTCAGCTTCTTGCTGGTATTGGGAGTCTCTTCTTTGTTCTTTGTTCTTAGCTCTTCTCTCTTACTAGAAGGTCCTTTGATCTACTCTTTTTTTGACCTAGTTTTGAAGAATTTCAACTTTATTCCTTTCTTCTCTAGCCAAACATTGGTGTTTGCAAGAATATACTAAAACCTTTCTCTTATTAAAGTCACCTACTTCTGTGACCACTGAATTGGTGGAAAAAGAGTGTCAACAACCTTATTTCATACATATGTAGCACCCACTATGTCATTTTCTTTTTGCATGTCCTCTGGGATATCAACAAGTTCAAAGTTTCTAACTTGTTCCAAGGTAAGCTGACTGAAGTCTAACTTCCTTACATCCTCATCATTTTTGCATTCTTCCTTTATGTCCTCAATCTTATGAACATGAGTATAATTACCTTTCAATGTATCTTTCATACCATGGTAATCAAAGTCATTTATTTTCTTGTACCTTTTCATTGTGACCCACTGCATTTCAGTCTCCATTGCTTTGGCTTTTGGAGTTGTAGAAATTGAATACCTGCTAATAGTAACTAGAAAATTAAACCCAGCTCTATGGGCTTCTGCTTGTTTGTTATGCATAGTCATGATCTATCTACATAACTCCATCAATATCAACTTATCACCTGGATATCTTGGCAACATATATGGCCGCCCATTGAAAAAACTAACTCTGATATAGGTAAAGATAAGAAATTGCAGAAATATACATCCAAACCTCTTTACTTGTGCCCAAGCTTCATCATAGATTCTTTTCTTTTCAAGTTCCTTCTGAAGAATGCAAATGTAATTGTAGAAGAAGGCATCATTTACCCTTCTGATGTGCTTGATGTTTTCTTTCAGTGTCAACTGAGGGTAGTATTCATATGCTAGAATGTTTCTTCTATCACATTCTGAAGTCAAACTAGGAAAGTGCTTCATTGAAGCAACAACATACACTAAGTATGAAGTCATATAAAATTTTAGTGATGTCGACACTCTAGAAAGGTGCTCAAAAATTGAGTCACTGATTTGTTTTCCCCAAAATATCTTTTGGTTATCCTTCTTGATGACATAGATATATTGATACATCCATTCTTGAAAAGTAATGGATGTAGGAAGCCCCTTCACTCTTCTTAAGAGGGTAAAAGATCACCTACCTTTTCAATGACATCACTTCGATGAATGTTCTTTGGCCATCTTGCAATTGTGGGCCTAGGAGTCTTGAGCCACTGGGTGTTGATGATTTTCCTCCATTTCTCTGAATATCTATCATAGTGATCTTGTGCTTTTTATATGGTGAGATCAACATAATCATCAGTGTCAGGGCACATGAAGACCTTATCAAAGAATTCTACATCCAACTTTATCACTAATTTACCCTCTGCATCTGATATGCTTTCGCTTTCCTTATCAAACTTAGCTACCATGGCCAACACGAAGTCTAAATTTTGAGCTAACACTGAGAAGGAAGAAACCAAATGAATGCTACTATTGAGGATCGTTTGTATATGTGTAGCGATAGGTTGTTTATTCACTCTTTCCAGAAATTATATCATGTCAACATGCCCAATCTCTGTTCCTAATATCATCAACATTGGACTCCACGGAGGTCATTGGGATGACACCTTAATACTTGTACTTCATATTTTTCTTCTTTAGAGAAGGCTCAGACATTTGGCAGTAGACTGCAAAAAATAATTTTCAAAGATCTTTCCAGAGTTAGAAAAATTGCAAATATTCAGTTTCATGTAGTTGTGGAAAAATTCTATACTTTTACAATTCAAGATAGTGTTTGGTGTAAAGTCAGAAAAATTTTCCACTTTTACATAGAAATTTTTTAGGTGCAATTTGGAGAAAATTCTCTGAACTAAACTTAGGTTGGTGTGTAGGTCAAACTCATGCAAAAAATAAAGAGGTACACTTTGGAGAAAATTCTTCGAAGTGCACCGATGGGTAATACTTTTTGGTGCACTTTGGAGAAAATTCTCTAAAGTACACCGGATCGCAGTTTGAAATTAGTATTTTAGCGTAAGTTTGGGATAGGATGTTGGGCATGGTTTTCTCTCCACACAACACCTTTATAACAAAGGGTGCTATGCGGAGAAAAAAATTTGCACAACACCAAACTTAATAAAGGTGCTTTGGAAAAGGATGTGCTGTGCAGGGAAATTTCTCCGCACAACACTAAACTTAATAAAGGTGCTTTGGAAAAGGCTGTGTTGTGTGGGAAAATTTCTCTACACAACACCTAACATAGGGTGTGGTTACAAAGAAATTCTCCACAACTACACTCATGGAACACAAAAATGCATAAGTGTAGAAATTCTGCACATTTACACTTAGGGGAAAAAAAGACTTAAGTATGAAAAGCAAACACTTGCAATTTTTCAAAACACAAATAACGACCCATATCAAAATGATTTCTTGATGGGTTAGACCATGCATGAGACTACTTAAATTCATCTCGATTTGCATGCTTAGATGATGTGGTCTACAAAACAAACAAGTTTCGTAGGGGTTATGCCATGAATTGAGCAAGCAAAATTTGAGGATAATAGCTGGTTCTAATTGGGGAGCTTCCTTCGATGATCCATTGAAATGATCTAAGGGAGATGAATCCTAGAAATCTAATTGCCTTCATCCAACCATTGGGCTATAAAGTTAGGCGAAAAACACCACACAAGATGACAAAAATGAAAAGACTACACAACTATACAAATTATACAAACTTATCTGTCACTTCATTGAGTGAAAAACTTTAGATGTTGTCCACTGTGAGGCAATAGAAAAGGTGATCCATCTTGATATGCTAGAAGAAAACTATTTTCACCACAGAATTGGTGAATCATGAAAGGGTCTCTTCATAAAGAATCAAATTTTTCATGGATCCCCTTCAGCTCTCATCTCTTGTCCTATAACCAAACTAGATCTCCAATTTGGAAATCTTAGGATTTCACTTTCTTATCAAAGAGTTTCTTAACTTGACTTTAGTGTTCCACAATGTGATCCACCACCTTTATGCATTGTTCCTCAAGTTTGGCAAAAAACATAACACATTTGTCAATAGAACTATCAAAAGTTTCATCCTCAATCGCATTAGCCAACTTTAGAGTGGGCAACTCCAATGTGATAGGTATCTCAACATTCAATCCATACAAGAGATGAAATGGAAACATACTAATTGCCCATTTAGGAGTAATACGATCTACCCACAACACATCATACAATGCCTTATGCCAAGTTCTCTAATTTTCATCAGCCAATTTCCTGATTATAGTGACTAGGTTCTTATTGCTTGATTCAACTTGACAATTCCCTAGGGGGTAATAGTTGGAAGAATATGCAAGGATGATCTCATACTCAAAACAAAACTCTGTTATCTCATAAGATTAAAAACAAGTAGCATTATCTACTACTATTTTGTTAGGCACCCCAAACCTTGAGATAATATTTTCTTTGAGGAAGTTACAAACTACTTCTGAAGTAGCATGCTTTATAAGAATGGCTTCCACCCACTTGGTGAAATAATTAGTAGTTGTGAGAACATAACTATGTCCTGTGCACTAGATTGTGGATTCACTGCACCTATGAAATCAATACCCCATTGCTAAAAGGGTTCCTTAATGACTACTGACTTGAGGGGTAGAGCTATCAAATTGGGTTTCCCCACAGACTGCTAGCACAATTCACACTTATGCACCCAGTTGTATGCATCTTGAAAAAGTGTGGGCTAGTAGTACCTTGCTCTCAAAATTTTATGAGTTGTAACTGGAGCTGAAAAATGTCCTCTGCATGCTAAGCTATGAAAAGATTCCAATAGCTTACTTTGTTGTGCTTTGTCCACACATCACAAAAAAATTCCATCAATGCTCCTCCTGTAGAAACCATTGTCCTATAGAACAAAGTTTGCAGCCTTAAGCTTGATCATCCTTTTCTCTTTATATGACAAATTCTTAGGACACTCTCCATATGTGAGGAAGTGTGCAATGTTTGAATACCAATCATCCCTTGTCCTCACAAACAAGACTATGGGAAGCTTAGTATTCACTTCCTCATCATCAGATATCTCTTCCGGTATGTTGTCAGTGATCAATGGACACAAACCTTTCC
The DNA here is from genome assembly GCA_027924645.1 of Cunninghamia lanceolata. Classification (NCBI taxonomy): domain Eukaryota; kingdom Viridiplantae; phylum Streptophyta; class Pinopsida; order Cupressales; family Cupressaceae; genus Cunninghamia; species Cunninghamia lanceolata. The sequence continues at coordinate 3,871,325 of BSBN01001410.1, read as the reverse complement.
CACGAACTAGCTTGGTGGGTCTAATCTCCATGTCGTACTCCTAGATGTTAGCAATCCAATTACCTCTTTTACTCCCAAATTATTGCTGAGTCAAGATGGACTTGACCGTTGAATCAGGCACCAATGCAATAGTATGGGACTTAAGGATATAATACCTAAAGTGTTTAATTGCTTTTACCAAAACATAAGCATGTTTCTCTGTTGGTGAGTACTTGAGTTCATGAGTCTTTAGAGGACAACTCATGAAGGCTTTTGGAGATTCAATCTCTTCTTTGTTTTGCTACACTAGGATGGCGGATAGAGTATGCTCTGAAGCATAGCTATACACCATTAAGTCTTTGGTGTAGTCTGGACAGACTAAGACTGGAGTATGCACAATTGCCACTTTTATATCATGGAAAGCAAGTAACTTTCCGTTCCACACTCCAATAGAAAGTGGATTTTCTCCTCACCATATCCACGATATGATGAGTTTTCTCTACAAAATATAGAACAAATCTTCGCAGGAAGTTTACCTTCCCAAAGAAGGAGTGTATTGTTGTCTTACTTGAAGGTAGGGTAAGACTCTAGATGGATTTCACCCACTCAGGGTCAATCTTGGTACCTTCCTTAGATATGATGTGCCTAAGAAGCTTCCCTTCTGTAACCCCAAAAATGGATTTCTTGGGATTGAGTGAAATACCATGCTGGCATCACCTTTCAAGCACTTACCGCAAATAATGACAATGATCCTGATGATTCTTAGAAAAGATAGTCAAATCATCAAGGTAAACTATAATAAACTTACCCATCTCATCACGAAAGTCAAGGTCCATTGCCTTTGAAAAGTGGTACTGGTGTTAATCAACTCGAAATGCATTCTATGGTATGCAAAAGTACCCCATGGAGTAGTGAAGATAGTCTTGTGTTGATCTTCTTCACTTACTTCCACTTGGTTGTATCTTGAGAAGCCGTCTAACATAGACAACATTTCTAAATCTGTCACCATTTGTAAAACTTGATCCATTACTTGTTGGAATTAAGGAACACTGAGGGGGGGTGAATCAGTGTTCTACAAAACTTCTTAATTTGTTTCTTAATTAATTCTCCACATACATTCAAAAGAAAGAAGTATAAACATAAGAATAGAAGCAAAGAGATCATGACACATTAATACCAAGATTTTTCTGTGAAAACCCGGTTAAGGGAAAAACCATGGTGGGGGTTAACCCACAAGAATTTATACTCTGTTAAAATTATTACAAATGGAGAAGGCACATGCCTTAGGGCTCACTGCTCGAGCTCACTACTCACAAAGGTTCACTACCTACAGAAATGATTACAAGTTCACTGAATGTTTGAACTCAAGAATAGCATCTACCAATGCAAGATTACAAATTTGGTTGAGCTCAGTACACTAATTTTGAACACTTCATCTCTCACTGCTCTTATTCATTGTTCTGTCATAAACAAGAACTTAGATATCTTCTCTGCACTTTGGTACTGCCTCAATTCACATATTCGCATCACAAAAACACACAGTACTACACCATCGCACACCAAAACCCTTGAATCCATTGGCTATATATATTCGCTTCAAGAAATTAGATCAACTCTAGTCAGCCTTAAGAAAACTTATAACACTTGTTAAGAAATTTACTAAGTCAGCTCAATCCATGTTCAATTATCAACATGGACAAAAAACTTATGTTCTAATATGATTACCCATGTCGGCTAAAACCACTGATTACCACAAATCACTTAACCAATAACTTTTGTACATCTGGACCAAGACCCAACACTATTCTTCTTCTAATTGCACTGGCTAACTGGAACCTGATACTTAGATGCTTATAACTTTTGAATCCTTCAACATCAGAGGGTAAAAATCTAGATTTAGATTGTCTTGACAATCCTTAAAACTCCCTTAGATCTATAGTACCCTGAGATTTACCATCAGAGAAATCTGGACCAATATATCGGACCCTGTCACATACTCTATTTCAGACTACCGGGACTTAGACAAATCATCACTCTGACTTATGGTATGAGCAAACTATCCAATGCGGATGGGTAGGATAGACTTAGTTGTCATCAATGACAACACCTACCATACCTATCAGTGTCTCTTGCCAACAATCTCCCCCTTTGGCATTGATGGCAACACTTAGTGAAAAATGACTAAGTGTCGTGACACACCTTGTTACTAAGCTCTTCTCTGAACACCAAAGCCCCCCCTTTGCAGGATTCCACATTTTTCACTATTCTTCACTCTCCCTTTGACATCAATGGCAAAGGGTGGGATTCACAAACCAAAATTCCCACAAAAATTTAGTATACCAAGCTACATATGTACAAAATAGTCCTTAATTCCTATTTACATAAACTTAAGTACATCTCCAAAAACATTCTTCAGCAAAGCTAACTCACTATCCCAGCTCATTTTCATGCTATTCAAAATTGAAATATGACCACTAAATAAAAATGCTTGAGACTCAGCCTTCTGTAGATCAGTGGGATCACTGGCCTGTGCAGCAGCTTGGGCTTTAGTCAAGGCATTAAACATGGCTTCCAGCTTAGGGGAAATAAGTCCTTGGAGCTCACTCAACCTTGCCTCAATGCTCTCTTTTTCTTTTTCCAATCTCTTCATCTCATCCATCAGGCTGATCACCTGACTCTCTTGGCTTGTCGCAAAAATTGTCACCGGATCAAAAGAATTGGAAACACTGGACAAATTTTTCTTATGCTCCTTTATTTTATCTTCTATATCTTCTACTACTTTAGGACAAGATAAGAAAAACTTATATATATTTATTCCTTTAGAAAGAGCAACTTCAATACTCTTAATACTAGTATCCAGCACAGTTCTATCAACTCCTATCATCCCTTTCAGAGCATCAAATCTCTTATCATTGAATTATTTTTGAAATTTTACCTCTATAGACTTCTCTAAGGACTCAAAATGAGAACTTACCAAATTAATTAAACTCTTCAACTGTCTAGAGGGCGAAGCAAATGAGTCTTTCTGGAAAGAAGACATTATTTTCTCTAAAATATCTGAAGCTAGACCCAACAACTCACTGTCTTCAATGTGGGACTTCAAAATTTCTTCTTGCCTTGGCTTGGGTAATAGAAACCAACTTGATCTTTTGCACCGGAGACAAGGAGTCAAAATTTATTAGACCTTGAATAATGTCCTGATCTTCTTCCATTTGCTTGTCTCTATCCAAAATCTCCTTCACTGCCTCTACAGTGTCTCTTGCCCATGCTGAAGTATCTGCTTAAATCTTGACCTGCTTGGACTCTTCATCATTCTTTGTAGTCTCATCTTCCTTTTCACTTGTCTCCTTAATCACATCCTCTTCTTGATCCTTAGCCTTATCTGCTTCAGGGTCTTTAGCCTCACTAGGCTCATCTATTATCTTTTCATCTTCCTTGCTCACCTCTTCCTCTTCTGAAATAGAGGAGTCATCTAACCCAAAATGTTGTTCATCCTTTTGTTTCTCTTCCTCTTCTAGAACTCCCATGTCATTAGCAGGTTCCTCTACAATAATAAAGAATTTGTTCTTGTCCAAGGCTCTCCTCAGAATCTACTTAGTTTCCTAAACAACTTCTTCAATGTCACCTATCATTAGTCTGTTCATTCTCTTCTTACTTCTAAACTCATTTTTGACCTCTTTAAAGATTTTGTCTACTTCTTTTCTTGAGATCACTAGATAGAGAGTGGAAAGAGCATGTTCTCTTAACTCCATGTCTTTTGCCTTAGCAGCTTCTTTTATAGCTTCCAAAATGTCTCTCAAACTTTTTGGAACTTCAGACAAAATTTCTACCAAAGCCTAATTAAATACATTCAGGTATTTAATTATTGCTTCCTCCAAAAGTCTTTGGTCAACATTACTGAGAAGATCATAAAAATTAGTGATTTGCTTGAGATTCACATCAACTATTATTGTCTTGACAATATCTTCAATAGAAGGAATTTCCTTCTCAACACCAACCTCTGATTTCTGCCTTTTGCTTGCCACTTTACTTTGCTTCTCTTTAGGAACTTTTACTTCTTTGGTGCCTGAGGCCTTAAGCTCTTTGACCTCATCATAAGATTCTATCATTTCATCCTCCTTTTCCACACTACCATATGGCCTTTTTGCCATAGCTTTTATCCTTTTCTTTCCTTTACCGGAAGATTTGTCTTTTGGTTTCTCAGATTTAATAGACTTTAGGGGAACAGGGACTGTAACAGAGCTTCTAGTAGTCCTTGAAGTGGAGGAGGACTCAACCGGACCACTTCCTTGACTCTTTTCCTATTTTTCTTTCTCTATTCTTTCTTTGTTCAGCCTAATTGCTTCCTTGGTTATGCCAATGCTTTTTGCATACATTTCCACCTATCTCTAAACTTTCCTCTTTGTCTCTTACTTCTAGAGCTCAACATGAAGCTTCCCATCAAGCTCTTTATAGGTTCCACACCTCTCAACTAAAGTATCCTTTGGCTTGCTCAAGAGATGTTGAGCATACATTTCCAACACTTGTTCATCAAATTCATAGCCCATGGGCATTATCCACACAGTTCATGGTTCCACTGCTTCCATTAGGCATCGGTTAGTATCAACCATAAAACAAATTTCATCTTGGTACTTCTCCACTACTAACTTAGGGATTCTTTCCCTAGAGTGCATTAAACTCTAAAAGCTCTTGAAGTAACCCCAAATTGTAGTCTTCTAAGAAGCTGCAGAGTCTCCAATGTTGTAAAGATAATCCCTTATCTGCATAGCAATTGGTCTGTCACTGGTTCATTGCACACCTCTTACACTAGGCACTTCATTCATGAAGTAGAAGAACAAGAAAATAAACAGAGAACATACTTGAAAGTATTTTTATTATCTTTCTTGATGTTACTCAAGTTCTCAATCAGCTGATTCTACAACAACTCACAAAGGTCATAATCTACATTTTCTCTCAACATCTGGTATGCAACATATATGGCCATACTGGACATTGAATTCTCCCTGTTGGAGTGGTAAATCTTGTACCCAATCACCATAGAGGAAAACTTGACATCCAGATCAATGATATCATTGATAGTCATTACCCTTTTGTCAAACTTGTCACTAGTTGCATCAGTCACAGTCTGATTCTTCACAGATTTCAACATTTATAGACCACTGGTTGAATTCAATCCAGTTACAATCTGGATAACATCTTTTGTGATCTTGAAAGGTTTTAGTATCCATATGAATTCATCATGCATAAGGCTCAGGATATACCGAACCCATTAATTCTCATCAAAAGACAGAAATTCAATGTCTTGAAGAAAATTCTAGCTTTCTAGGGCTTTGAATTTTGGCTTCAATTCATAGTTCTCATCCTTAAGGTAGTTTTCAAACAAATCCAACAACTTTATGTTCCCAAACTCATCTAGGTTACAGTGGATATATGCCCTAATGTCCTTAACATGCAATACTCCATAAGGGACACTAGAGAATGCTCCCAACGACTCAACTTCTACCGACTTGTAAGGATGTTTCTTGAATTTCAGGCGGGGCCTTTCAATAATATCAACAACAAGAGGAGTTGCCATCTCAAAAGATTACAAATTTTGAGCTTCACAGAAAAATACCTCTTTTTCTTTCACAAAGTTAGGGTTAAAAGATTTGTCAGTTGAATTCATTCTTCATGCTTTGAATCTCTAGAAATTTAGCTTAGATGCTCTTCTCCTTCTTCTTTTGAATGTAAAGTGATTCAAATGTATGAACAAGTGACCTTTTATCCTTCACAAAACCTAACTTGCCTTTGTAATAAAAGCACTGCCCTAACTTCATCCGGTTACTCTATTCCTTGCAGTAGTTACTCATGAATTGCTCTGCAAATTGCCACATCCACTTCTTTTCTTCCGAAAACCCTTTCAAATGATCTACAATAGGCCAAATCAACTTCTCTCATACTACCAAATTCAAGAACCCACTTACTGGCTGGGGTAATTTGATTTTCTATGCAGCTCCTCCTAAGCCAGACCCCTTAAATCAATTCTTAGAGGAATTCTTAGCACCAGATTCTGGTGTGGATCCATTACCATCAATCTTTACTTCCTTCTTCACCCATGTCTTGTTCATTTCATTCCAGACTTCATCAACATCAACTTTTCCTTGCCTTTGTCTTGTTTCTACTCATCCAGTTTTCCATTCACTGAACCTCTTCTTTCGTTATTCCTACTTCTGCAGAATCTTGCAATATGACCGGATCAATTACATTTGAAGCACACAATATTTCTTTGCCCATTTGATTGATTTCCTCTTGATCTGGACTGATTAGCCATATGTCCAAATCTATTGCATGCAAAGCATTTTCCATTGAAAGAATTGCCATTTCCCCTATTGTTTATCACACTTCTACATTCATTGGATTTATGACCATACCTCTTACAATTGAAGCATTGACCAGAGAAGGATGGACCACCTTGATTTTCTTTGCTTCTGCACTCAGTAGTTTTATGACCAAATTTGTTGCATTTGAAACAATATCCATTAAAGGATGGATACCTTTGAGCATTAGGCTATCTCATCGGAGGTTTTCTAGGTCCTTTTCTTTGATTTCTTGATGCAGAGTTAGTTTGACCAGATCTAGAACTTTCACCTTTCTCATATCCAAGACCATACTTATCATTTTCCTTCATCTGACTATCAAGCAACACCTCAAGTTTAGGTGAGCTTATCTTGAACTTCTTATATTCATTTGTAGTTTCAAGGTCATGTTTGAGAATGACAATTTGCTTTTCAAGTTCCTCCTCATTTTCCCTGGATTCTTGAAGATTAGATTCTAGAAGCCCAACAAAACTATATAATATATGACATTCTTCTATTTTCTCTTTCAGAGATTGATTCAGATTATCTTCAATCTTCCTCCTTTCTTCAATTTCCTTGGTTAGCTTCATCACCCTAGATTCCATCTCATTTTTTTGGACAATAACTTCTTTTTCTAGTTTATCACATTCCTTTGTCTTTTCCTTCAGGGCCTCATCCATGTCATTGTCTTCATTCTGATTTGTTAACTATAGAAGTAGTTCCTTCCTCTTTTCCATAGATTTGCTCAATTTCCCTTTCAAGGTCTCAATGAAATCCTCAACATCTCTAAGGTTGTCTTGCAACTCTTTGACTTCTGCTCTGGACTGATCAAGATCTTCTAAAGCAAGTTGAAGTTTCTCATTGAGGTTAGAAGAATACCTGAGTGAACCCATTGAAACAATTTCCCAGATCTTCCTCAAGTTGTTAAACTTCTTCTAAGGAACTAGGCTCTGATACTAATTGTTGGAATTAAGGAACACTGAGGGGGGGGGGTTAATTAGTGTTCTGCAAAAGTTCTTAGTTTGATTCTTAATTAATTATCCACATTTATTCAAAAGAAAGAATCATAAACATAAGAATAGAAACAACTAGATCATGACACATGAACACCAAGATTTTTGTGTGGAAACCCAGTTAAGGGAAAAACCATAGTGGGGGTTAACCCACAAGAATTTATACTTTGTTAAAAGTATTACAAATGGAGAAGACACATGTCTTAGGGCTCACTACCTGAGCTCACTACTCACAGAGGCTCACTACCTACAGAAATGTTTATACGAAGTTCATTGAATGTTTGAACTAAAGAATAGCATCTACCAATGCAAGATTACAGTTCTGGTTGAGCTGAGTACATTGATTTTAAACACTTCATCTCTCACTACTCTTGTTCACTGTTCTTCCATAAATAGGGACTCAGATCTCTACTTTGCAGTTTGATACTACCTCAATTCACATATTCGCATCACAAAAACACACACTGCTACACCATCGTACACCAAAACCCTCGAATCCATCGGCTATACATATCCGCTTCAAGAAATTAGATCAACTCTAGTCGGCCTTAAGAAAACTTATAACACTTGTTAAGAACTTTACTAAGTCAGCTCAATCCATGCTCCATTATCAACATGGACCAAAAACTTGTGTTCTAATATCATTAACCATGTCGGTTAAAACCACTGATTACTACAAATTACTTAACCAACAACTTTTGTACATCCGGACCAAGACCCAACACTGTTCTCTTTTTTACTACACTAGCTAACTGGAACCCGATACTCAGATGCTTATAACTTTTGAATCCTTCAACACCAGAGGGTAAAAATCTAGATTTAGATTGTCCTAACAATCCTTAACACTCACTCAGATCCTTAGTACCCAAAGATTTACCACCGGAGAGATCCGGACCAAGATACTGGACCCTGTTACATACTCTATTCCAAACTACCCAGATTTAGACAAATCATCATTCTAACTTCCGGTATGAGAAAACTATCCAATGTGGATGGGTAGGATAGACTTAGTTACCATAAATGACAACACCTACCATACCTATCAGTGTCTCTTGCCAACATTATTGGTAGTGGGTAATTATGTTTCAGTGATGACTGATTTAGATTACGAAAATCCACAGAAATGTAGATTTCTCCATTCTTTTTTCTTACCGAAACAATATTGGCTACCAATGTTGAATGATGGATAGGAAAAATAATTCTAGCATTTAGTATTTTTTGAATCTTAACAAGAATGGTACCTAAGATTTTTGAGTTGTACTGCCTTTGTTTCTGCTTGTGAGGTGGGGAACCTAACTTGAGAGGAATCTCATGTTGAACTTCTTTTGGATGGAAAGACTTCAAGTCATCATATGAATAAGCCAGCACATCAATGTACTCTAGTAGAAGTGTTACGAACTTTTTCCTTTCCTCCATCGAGCAATATTTCCCAATATTTGAAAGGAAGCAAGGTGTGCGGAAAAGGCTTCCTACACTAATCTAATGAGGAGAGGGCTATGCAAATTCAAATTTATCCTAACTATTACAGTAATGTTAAACCATTAACATGAGATATTGCAGCAAAACACAAGAACTAGAAAGTAGACAAAAGAAGAGAGACAGAGATTTACGGTGGGGAAAATCCTTATCGGGTGAAAAACCCCACACTCAGAAACCTGCACAATGTATTAACAAATCTGAAAGAATGTTTACAATACACTTGCAATGCAAGCTTCAATGGTCTTTAACACTCATGTCTAGAGTCAATCTGGTAGCATAACAGTACCTGTAAACCTGTGATACTAACTCCATCTCCAAAAACCTATATATATAGAGAAGTAGTACAATGGAGGTAGCTTCTAGTGTAAGTCACACAAGGAACTCATCTAAATCCATGTGGCCCAATTTCCAAGGCCATAAAACATGTGTATGACACTTGTAAGTGATTCTCTTTCATCCCTTACAACCCCCCAACTTGGGCACCCCAAATTTACCCAATTAAGGTATGACAGATGCTCTTACAATGTCATAAAATCCATCATATATGACAACTCTTACAGTTGTAAGAGAATCTGTCATAACTGTCTATTAATAGCAGATTCTCTTACAACCTTGTCATAGTCAAACTTGGGTGCCTACTTCCCCATGCAACATACTTTCAGACACTTGTCTTCACCTATCATATAATCTTCCATTTCTGGCCCTTACATGTCATAGATTCTGTCATAGGAATATGTCATAACTCTTACACGTCATAAACCTCTTACAACACCCGAAAGATGCCGACACATGGCAAAAATCTTCTACCACAAGGTGGAACGCCTATCTCCTCATATGAGGACAAAAAATACATGTGGTCACCTTCCATGTAGGATGACACATCACTGTGCCAACTCCCACAAAGTGACGAAATAGGATTTGCATCCAAAATACAATAATAGGCAAAAAATAAATACAATTAAATAATAAATGCTAGAAACTTGCAAAGGCTGAGACACCTTAATTCCCAACATTCTCCCACTTGTTGAACACCTTTCAAGAGCCAATGGAAATAACAGGGTTTAACTACTATAGGCCGAGAGGCCCATAGACTCCGAACACCATCTGAACTTCTCTGTGCTCACTGGTTTTGTCAATGCATTTGCAACATTCTTCAAAGTATCTACCTTCTCCAAATTTACCTTTCCATCCTCAACCATGTCTCTCATGAAGTGAAATTGAACACCAATGTGCTTGGTTCTAGCATAGAAAGTTGGATTCTTTGCAAGGAAAATTACACTCTGACTGTCACAACTGATCGTGATTAGACTTGCATCAACACCAATATCTGAACACAATCTCTTAAGCCAAATGGATTCCTTACAAGCATGAGTTGCTGCTGTGTACTCAGCTTCTATCATGGACAAAGCAACAACTAGTTGTCACTTACTCATCCAACTAATAGCACCACCAAACAGTGTAAACACATAAGCACTGGTGGATTTCCTGCTGTCAATGTCACCTGCCCAATCTGAATCCACAAATCCACAAATATCAACATAATGCGGAGGTCCTGAAACACTACCATGATAGAAAATGGAATACTCGGAAGTACCCCTCAAATATCTAAACACTCGCTTAACTGCATCCCAATGAACTCGTCCAGGATTAGCCATAAATCAACTAAGGACTCCCACTGCTTGGGCAATGTCTAGTCTTATGCAAACCATAGCATACATCAAACTGCCAACAACACTAGCATAAGGTACTCTTCTCATGTCCTCCACCTCACTAGGAGATTTTGGACAATCCTCAACAGACAACTTTGTCCCCAAGGAAACAAGAACACACAATGGTCTACAATCTCCCATGCTAAATCTATCCAACACGGTCTTAACATACTTACTCTGACTTAACCAAAGTTTTTTGTTAGTTCTGTCTCTTCTGATTTCCATTCCTAGAATGTACCTGGCTACCCCTAAATCTTTCATTTCAAACTGAGCTAACAACTATGATTTAAAATCAGAAATCATATTCTTACCCTTCCCAATGAGCAACATATCATCAACATACAGTGCAACAATGAGAATATGATCACCATCAAACTTATAATAAACACAGTGATTCGATTTTGATCTCACAAATCCAATTGACAACACAAAGGTATCAAACTTCAAGTACCATCTCCTAGGGGATTGCTTAAAACCATACAAAGACTTCTTAAGTTTGAAAACCAAATTTTCTTTAACCTTTACCATGTAATGCTCTGACTATGACATGTAGATTTCCTCCTCCAAGTCACCGTGAAGGAAAGCTGTCTTCACATCCATCTGTTCTACCCCCAAGTCATAAGCTGCTATGAGAGACAACAGGAATCAAATGGATGTCCGCTTTGCAATAGGAGAGAAGATCTCACCATAATCTATACCCTCCACTTGTGAATACCCCTTCGCAACCAATTTGGCCTTATACTTCTCAATACTGCCATCTGCACCAATCTTCTTTTTGAACACCCATTTGCATCCAATGGGTTTCCATCCAGGGGACAAAGGCACCAAGTCCCAAGTTTGATTCTTTTCCAAAGAAGTCATTTCTTCCTCCATGGCCTCCTTCCAGGAACCTGCATCCTTCATATCCAAAGCCTCTAATACAGTTCTAGGTTCATCACTTTTAGTGAGAAAAGCATAAGCACAACTAGAATGAAGCAATGTAAAACCAAACCTTTCAGGTTGCTTCCTTATCTGTGTAGACCTCCTCAAGAGCTGAGGTTGAGGTTCGGCTTCTTCTTCTTCTAAGCTTTCAGAGCTGCTAGAGCTCTCCTCATCATCAAGTCCAACATTGTCTTTCTGTTCAGTCTTCTCAGGGGTGAGAGGAAACTGAACAACATCCTCTTTCTTTTCTTTTTCTTCTGGCTACAAAACAGTGGAAGAAGGTGTAAGCTTTCTGAAGATGACACTTCTACTATACAACACTTTTTCAGTCATGGGATCCCAAATCTTGTATCCTTTCACACCAACACCATAGCCAATGAAGATACACTTAACAGCTTTGTTCTCCAACTTTGACCGCTTCTCCCTAGGCACATGTGCATATGCCTCACAACCAAAAACATGAAGATGCCTTACTGAAGGCTTTCTACCAAACCACACCTCCATGGGTGTCTTTCCAACAAGAGCTGATGTAGGAGATCTGTTTACCAGATAGCAAGTAGTGGCAACAGCTTCAGCCCAAAACTTTTGTTCTAGACCAGCTCCACTAAGCATACTCCTAGCCTTCTCCATCAGTGTCCTGTTCATCCTCTCTGTAACTCCATTTTGCTGCGGTGTGTATGGAGTTGTCTTATGTCTTTCAATCCCAGGTTCCTTACAATACTTATCAAATTCTGTAGAACAAAACTCACCACCATTGTCAGTTCTCAAACATTTAATCTTTTTACCAGTCTAATTTTCAGCAAAGGCTTTAAACTCCTTAAACTTGCTATAGACTTCAAATTTGCTTCTAAGAAAATAAATCCATGTCCTTCTACTATAATCATCTTTAAAAGATACAAAGTATATAGATTTTGATAATGAAGGAACATTAACATGACCAAACACATTAGAATGAATGAGGTCCAACACACCAGAAGACTTATGAGAACTCAAGTAAAACTGAACACGGTTTTGTTTTCCATAAATGCAATGTTCATAAAAGTCAAACTCAAGATTACAATCATCTAACTCCTCAATGAGGTTCTTATTTTTTAGGGTACGCAGACCCTTCTCACCAATGTGGCCAAATCTCTTATGCCATAACATTGTCTTTTCTGTAGGAAGTTTAACTTCTAATGCACGATTACAAACATCAGGACTAGAAACAATAGATTTCTTCACTGCTCATTCAGATGGTGGGGATGAAGTGACTGCTGCCCTCTTCCTTGAGTTAGAAGAACTATTGCATTGTGTAATGCATGCCTCCAGCTGAAATAGAGTACCTCTCCGAGTACCCTTAGCAAGCACCATAGATCCTCTAGTCATCTTGCATCCTTCTTTCGAAAATACAACCTGCACACCTGCATCATTCAAACTACTTACAAAAAGCAGGTTTCGTGCTAAGCATAGGATGTGCATAACCCCAGAGATCCCCTTCACTTGACCATTAGGGAATCAGATAGAGACTCTTCCACGACCAATGATCTTCAGATGAGAGTCATCACCCAGATACACCTTTCCACCATCGAACTCCTCATACTTAGTGAACCAGTCTTGATGCGAGGTCATGTGGAATGATGCACCAAAGTCGATTAGCCACACATCATCAGATGCATGGGTTGCCAGGGATATGATGAAGGCATCATCATCATCTTATGATTTGTCGAAATATGAATCAGGATCTTTCTTCTTTTTCTTCTTCTCCTCTTTGCATTCCTTTTAGAAATGTCCGGTCTTGCCACAGTTCCAAAAAAGACCCTTGGACTTTCCAGGAGATTTGGATCTCCCATGGGATTTGGATCTACCCTTCTCAACTTTCTTGTCCTTCTTCTTCCCTTTCTCCTTGGGTTTTCCACAAATTGCAAGGGCTTCTTTGGCTGCCTCAGAAGACTTTCTCTGCATGTCTTTAGATAATAGTGAAGAAACCACCTCTTCCATTTTGAATGTGGATGTGGTGCTTCCGATTTCCATGACAAGATGATCCCATGAGTCCGGTAGAGAACAAAGCAGGGTCATACACCGATCCTCCTCCTCCATCTTTACACCAATAGATGTCAATTGTGCAAGCAACATGTTAAAGGCATTCATATGCTCAGCCACGGATCCTCTGTCCTCCATTCGAAGAGAATACAACTTCTTTCTCAAGAAAAGTTTATTGACAAGGGATTTGGCTTGATACACATCCCCCAACTTCTTCCAAAGGAGTTTTACAGTAGTCTCCTCATAGACATTTAACAACACAGAATCGGCAAGACTAAGTCTTATGAGACCCTTAGCCTTTCAATCCTTGAGATCCCAATCAACTTGTGACATTGCAGCTGGTTTAGTTCCATTCACACTTTCCCAAAGGTCTCGGTCAACTAACATGTCTTCCATTTTGAGCTTCCACAGCTCGAAATTACTACCGTTGAACTTATCTACTTCAAACCTTCCTAATGTGCCTGCCATCTCCTTGCTGTAATAAGATACATAATACTCTACACAGACTCCCACTCAACCTAAGATTATCTCAAAAAACCCCTACCCAACAACTAGGACCAAAGGCGATCAAGCTTTGATACTAACTGAAAGGAAGCAAGGTGTGCGGAAAACGCTTCCTACACTAATCTAATGAGGAGAGGGCTATGCAAATTCAAATTTATCCTAACTATTACAGTAATGTTAAACCATTAACATGAGATATTGCAGCAAAACACAAGAACCAGAAAGTAGTCAGAAGAAGAGAGACAGAGATTTACAGTGGGGAAAACCCTTATCGAGTGAAAAACCCCACACTCAGAAACCTGCACAATGTATTTACAATTATGAAAGAATGTTTACAATACACTTGCAATGCAAGCTTCAATGGTCTTCAACACTCATGTCTGGAGTCAATCTGGTAGCATAACAATACCTGTAAACCTGTGATACAAACTCCATCTCCAAACACTTGTATATATAGAGAAGTAGTACAATGGAGGTAGCTTCTAGAGCAAGTCACACAAGGAACTCATCCAAATCCATGTGGCCCAATTTCCAAGGCCATAAAACATGTGTATGACACTTGTAAGTGATTCTCTTTCATCCCTTACAACCCCCCAAATTGGGCACCCCAAATTTACCCAATTAAAGTATGACAGATGCTCTTACAATGTCATAAAATCCGTCATATATGACAACTCTTACAGTTGTAAGAGAATCTGTCATAACTATCTATTAATAGCAAATTCTCTTACAACCTTGTCATAGTCAAACTTGGGTGCCTATTTTCCCATGCAAGATGCTTTCAGACACTTGTCTTCACCTATCATATAATCTTCCATTTTTGGCCCTTACATGTCATAGATTCTGTCATAGATTCTGTCATAGGCATCTGTCATAACTCTTACACGTCATAAACCTCTTACAACACCTGAAAGATACCGACACATGGAAAAACTCTTCTACCACAAGGTGGAATGCCAATCTCCTCATATGAGGACAAAAAATACATGTGGTCACCTTCCATGTAGGATGACACATCACCGTGCCAACTCCCACAAAGTGTGACAAAATAGGATTTGCATCCAAAATACAATAATAGGAAAAAAATAAATACAATTAAATAATAAATGCTAGAAACTTGCAAAGGTTGAGACACCTTAATTCCCAACAATATTGACCATTTTGGGATCATCTTTTGTACCTAGATTAATTTGTTCAACCTCTGTTGATGAATTTGATCTAGACTATTGTTGCCATTTGATATAGAAATCATGCTTATCAAAAAGTTTTTCTAGAGAGACTTGTTAGATCTAGGCCACACAACTGAGAGGGGGAGGTGAATCAGTTGTATAAAAACTTGCTTCTACTTCAAACACTTGATTCTTCTTTGTTAGTTAATAGTATATCAGTTAACCATTCATGAAAGCATAATGCATAAACACAGGAGCAGATAAACATCAACACATTGGACACCAAGATTTTGACGTGAAAAACCAAGTTAAGGGAAAAACCACAGGGTGATTAACCCAAGGATTATTCTCTGTTAGAAGAATAAGAAGAATGAATGGCACATGCCAATTAGGGCTCACTTCCTGAGCACACTGCTCACAAGGAGGCACACTACCTACAAGGACACACTGTCTACAAGATGATAAGTTTTACAAACTTGAACTGGAGATTGACATCTTTACCATGTCTGGATCATTTCCATTTAAGCCCGAGATACTTCTGCTCTACCCTTCACTCTTCCACTATACCACACTTATCTGCTCCTCTACACACTTTGAAATGAACTCACAAACCTTTATTTATACAAGGCATCGGCTTAGGAACTATCATCTAAGTCGACAATCATCCACAAGAACATTCACAAGATGAATAACTCATCCGGTCGGCCAGTCTAAATAAGAACATCTTCATCTGAAAGAATATCTTCAATTCCAGGCTCTAACACTCATGCGGACCAACAAAACAACCTCAACATGATCCAAGAACTTTCACAAGCTTGCCTAAATGACCAGGTACATCCGCACTTCCTCTTCCTACTAGAATCTCTTCTCCTCTTCATCCAGAACTTCAAGAACACAGTCTGTTGCGACTGTCAAACTGAAATAGGTTCTTCTGGTCCTCCAAACTATGTACAAACTGAGATGACACATCACAAGGACATCCCAAGCACTCCTTCCAATCCGCAGAATCTGACAATGCACTTCCGTATCTCACTGGACCTTTTTGTAACATTCTGTCACTTCAGAGCATCTCCTGGAACCGGTTCTACTTGATCGATCACAACTTCTTCATAGATTCATGCGGATCTCTGAAATCTTAACTAGAACATCTCAAGACTCATATCTACAAACCCTTTAATCCATATCCTCTGATCCTCAACCTATTGAGTACTTTTTCCTTCTTCTTATCACTGTTCTTCACTGTTCCTGATTGAGACTAATTTTCTCAATATCCTCAGCACACAGCTCATCCAATCCTTCTTATCAATGCAATATGAGTATGTTTACATCAATGACAACACTGGTTAACCTCATACTTGCAACAATATCCCCCTTTGTCATTTATGGCAACATATGATGTGAAAAACTATTAAGACAAGAACTTCTCCTTTCTGTCATAGCTCCCCTATCAGTAACAACTCTTCACATGTCTTCTCTTCCTTTACTACTCCCCCTTTGATCATCAACCACTTGTTTTTCACATGTCTTCTCTCCCCCTTTGACATCAATGGCAAAGGGCTCATACTTGCAATTCTAACACATTAGAATCATACTAGCTGCTCCCCCTTAGTACCAGCTCCCCTTCATCAATCCAGATCACAAGATATGACTATGATACCCACCAGACTGATGTACAACAGTGCATTCTAGTTCATCATCGGAGGGGCCATGACCCCTAACTTCTCCTGGAGATACTCAAAAGAGTCCTTGGGGAGAGGTTTAGTAAAAATATTTGCAATCTGATCCTTGGAGGGTACATACTCTAGTTTGACTTCATCCTTGTTCACTTGTTCTCTCAGAAAGTGAAACTTGATAGATATGTGCTTGGTCTTAGAATGCAACACCGGATTCTTAGAAATATTTATTGCACTTGAATTATCACAGAAAATTGTGATAGGCTCCTCATATTCTACTTTGATGTTTCTTAGCATTTGTTTCATCCACAAAATTTGAGTGCAACTACCTGCTGCTGCAATATATTCTGCTTCAGTTGTAGATAGAGAAATTGCCTCTTATTTCTTGCTTAGCCAAGAAACCAATCTTTTTCCCAAAAAGAAAGCTCCTCCACTTGTACTCTTCCTATCATCCACATCTCTTGCCCAATCTGCATCTGTATATGCATGAAGAGAGAAATCTTGATCTCTAGGATACCATAGACCATACTCAACTATTCCTTTCAAGTACCTAAAAATTCTTTTGATTGCCATAACATGAGATTCTCTGGGATCAGCCTGGTATCTTGCCACAAGACCAACAGCCTGCATTATATCTGGTCTAGTCTGAGTGAGATACAATAAACCTCCAATCATTGATCTGTACTTTGTCTGAGCTATTTTAGGAGAATCATCATCTTTGCTCAACTTACATCCAGTTGCCATAGGAGTGTTCATTGGCTTTGAATCTTCCATTCCAAATTTTCTCAACAATTCTTTCACATATTTGGTCTGAGAGATAAAGATACCTTTCTTTTTCTGAGTAATTTGCAGACCCAAGAAGAAATTCATTTCACCAAGCATTGACATTTCAAACTCACTTTTCATTTGATTTGCAAAGGTTTTACACATGCTGTCTCTTCCTCCAAAAATGATATCATCAACAAATACTTCAACAATTAAGATGTTTTCATTATCTATTTGGAAATATAGATTACTGTCAGCATTACCTTTGTTGAAACCAATCTACACAAGATGCTTATCTAACCTTTCATACCATGCTCTTGGAGCTTGCTTCAATCCATATAGTGCTTTCTTCAACTTGCAGACCATATCATCATGATCAGACAATTGAAATCCATCCGGTTGTTCAATGTATACTTCTTCCAAATCACCATTTAGGAAGGCAGACTTGACATCCATCTGATATACCTTGAAGTCTTTGAAGGTAGCATATGCAAGAAATAATCTGACTGCTTCAATTCTTGCCACCGGAGTAAAGGTTTCTTCAAAATCAATTCCTTCTATTTGAGAGTAGCCTTTGCAGACCAATCTGGCTTTGTTTCTGATTACTTCACCAACTTCATTTAGTTTATTTTGGAAGACCCATTTGGTTCCAATCACATTCTTGTTTCTAGGTCTGGGAACAAGATCCCAAGTGTGATTTTTCTCAATTTGCATTAACTCTTCCTCCATTGCTTTGGTCCAGATTTCATCATTGCACGCTCATTTATTGTCTTAGGTTCAATCTTTGAAATTAGTTAGTATTCATTTGAATTTTGAGCAATTCTCCTCCTTGTTTGTACCCCTTTACTTTTGTCACCTATGATCTAATCTTCAGAATGATTTAAAGTTACATACCTTGGAACTTTGGGAGTCTCTTGCACTGCTGTTTCTTGATCAGGTTCATTCTGACAAACCTTTTCTTCCTGATTTACCGGATCAGTCTGAATCTAACTTTCAGGAAGGGATTGAGTTCCTTGAACCAGAACACCATCCTGATCATCTTCATCATATTCATAAAACCTTGAGGGCTTCTCAATTCCTTCATCAACCTTCACATTTGTACTTTCTATCATCTTTCTTAGTCTCTTATTGTAACACCGGTATGCTTTGCTTTGAGTGGAGTAACCCAAGAAAATTCCTTCATCACTTCTAGCATCAAACTTTCCTAGATCTTCATCTCTTTTGATGTAACACTTGCTACCAAATACTCTAAAATATCTCACAGTAGGAGTTATACCAAACCAAAGTTCATAAGGAGTCTTACCGATATTGTTTCTGATTTGAACTCGGTTAAGTGTGTAGACTGCAGTGCTGACAACTTCTCTCCAAAACATCTGAGGAACATTTGCTTCCATCATCATTGTCCTGGAAGCTTCCTGGATGGTCCGGTTCTTTCTCTCAACTACTCCATTCTACTGTGGAGTCCTAGGAGCAGACAACTATCTTTTTATACCATGCTTTTCACAAAAGTCTATGAATTCACCGGATGTGAATTCACCACCTCTATTAGACCTTAGACATTTTAGTTTCAATCCAGTTTGATTCTCTACCATAGCTTTGAAGATTTTGAACTTCTCAAGGGCTTCTGATTTCTCCTTTAGAAAGGTAACCCACACCATCTGGGAATGGTCATCAATCAGTAACATGAAATATATGTCACCTTGCATACTCTTGATTCTTGTTAGACCACATAGATCAGTATGAACTAATTCCAATAATCCGGTAGAGGATTGATCCTTACTTTTGAAAGAGCCTCTGCTCTGTTTACCTAGCTGACATTCTTTGCACAAACTATTTGTAGGTTTCACCAATTTTGGAAGATCTCTTACAGCCTGAGTATTGCTTATCTTGATGATATTATCAAAATTTACATGACACATCCTTCTATGCCATAACCAACTCTGATCAACTTGAACAAACAAACAACTTTTATTAGAACCAACTAGATGGAAGATATTACCTTCTGTTTGAGTACCAGATGCAATCTCTGTTTCAGATCTTTCAAAGATTTTGCATTTTCCATCCTTGAACCAGAGGTCATAGCCTTTGTCCACCAGCTATCCAACACTGAGAAGATTGTGCTTCAAACCTTCAACATACAACACATTAGAAGTTTTGTTTCTTCCATTAAGAGAGATAGTTCCTCTTCCTTTGATTCTACTAGCTGAATTATCACCAAACTTTACCATTCCTCCTTCATACCTTTCCAAATCTACGAACTTGTTCTTGTCACCTGTCATATGGTGAGAGCATCCACTATCAATAACCCAATCATCCTTTTCTTCAACTTGGGCAGCCAAAGCTCTTTCTACAATCTTATGACTAACAGATTCAGAGGATATTGGCTCTTCTTCCTTGATGGCAATAAACACCCATTCATTTCCAGATTTGTCTCCTATCTCTAATTCATCATCTGTTACTCCTTCATTATTAGCTTCTTCATGGACATAATAACAATTCTTTTGGAACCTTTGTCTGTTAGAGTTTGACCTTGAAGATCTTTCCGGACATCTTGAGGCAAAGTGACCAATCTTATTGCAGTTGAAGCATTTAAAAGGTAACTTTCCTTCATACTTATTGGATCCTCTTGGCAGTCTTTTTGCAATGAGGGCTTCAAGTTGAGCTGTTTCTGCTTCTTCCTCTTCCATGTCTCTTCTTGCTTGATCATACCATGACATCTTCCTTGAAGAGTTTTCTCCCGGATCAAATCTCTATTTGCCTTTCACATAGGCACTGGCTTTGAGAGCAGATTCAGTCTTGGGGGGATCATCTCCAAACTAGGTCATTTCAAATGTAGCTAGTTTGCTAGCCAGTTGTTCTCTTGTGATAGTTGTATGGGCTTTGAATTCATCAATGGCAGCAACCTTGATTTTGTAGGCAGCAGGAAGGGATCTAAGAATCTTGCAAACAATCTCATTTTCATCCAGAGTTCCACCAGCATTCCTAATTCCACATACCAGCTCATTTACTCTTAGCATAAAGGTAGTGATGTTTTCATCATCTCTCATCTTCAATCTTTCAAATTTTCCTTTGAGACTTTGTAGCCTTGCACTTTTGACAAACTCATCTCCTTCATGCAAAAGTTCCAGTTTAGTCCAGATCTCATAGGCAGTTGGCAGGTCAATAACATTTGAGAGTTCTGAGTCATTCAGTGCGTTTAGAAGAGCTTCTTTGGTCTGCAGATCGTTTTTAGCATCTATGATTTCATTTAGAGTTGTTAGACCACCCTATGGAGGTACATATGGTTTTGTGACCATGGAAAAGTATGCTTTTCCCATACACTCCAAGTGACATTTCATGCGACCTTTCTAGAGAGAGAAATTGGTTCCATCAAACTACAGACTATCCTTCTTATATGACAACATCCTAGATCTCCTCAAGCGGTTAAGCTCCTTTTAGAGGAACTTGGCTCTGATACCAATTGTTAGATCTAGGGCACACAACTGAGAGGGGGGGTGAATCAGTTGTATAAAAATTTGCTTCTACTTCAAACACTTGATTCTTCTTTTTTAGTTAATAGTATATCAGTTAACCATTCATGAAAGCATAATGCATAAACATAGGAGTAGATAAACATCAACACATTGGACACCAAGATTTTGACATGGAAAACCCAGTTAAGGGAAAAACCATGGGGTGATTAACCCATGGATTATTCTCTGTTAGAAGAATAAGAAGAATGAATGACACATGCCAATTAGGGCTCACTACCTAAGCACACTGCTCACAAGGAGGTACACTACCTACAAGAGACACACTGTCTACAAGATGATAAGTTTTACAAACTTGAACTGGAGATTGACATCTTTACCATGTCTGGATCAGTTCCATTTAAGCCTGAGATACTTCTGCTCTGCCCTTCACTCTTCCGCTATACCACACTTATCCACTCCTCTACACACTTTGAAATGAACTCATAAACCTTTATTTATACAAGGCATCGACTTAGGAACTATCATCTAAGTCGGCAATCATCCACAAGAACATTCACAAGTCGACAATCATCCACAAAAACATTCACAAGATGAATAACTCATCCGGTCGGCTAGTCTAAATAAGAACATCTTCATCCATAAGAATATCTTCAATTTCGGGGTCTAACACTCATGCGGATTGACAACACAACCTCAACATGATCCAAGAACTTTCACAAGCTTGCCTGAATGACTAGGTACATCTGCACTTCCTCTTCCTACTGGAATCTCTTCTCCTCTTCATTTGGAACTTCAAGAACACATTCTATCACGACTGTGAAACTGAAATAGGTTCTTCTGGTCCTCCAAACTATGTACAAACCGAGATGACACATCACAAGGACATCCCAAGCACTCCTTCCAATCCGCAGAATTTGACAATGCACTTCCGGATCTCACTGGACCTTTTTGTAACATTCTGTCACTTCAGAGCATCTCCCGAAACTGGTTCTACTTGATCGATCACAACTTCTTCATAGCTTCATGCAGACCTCTGAAATCTTAACTAGAACATCTCAAGACTCATATCTACAAACCCTTTAATCTGCATCCTCTGATCCTCAACCTATTGAGTACTTTTTCCTTCTTCTTATCATTGTTCTTCACTGTTCCTGATTGAGACTAATTTTCTCAATATCCTCAGCACACAGCTCATCCAATCCTTCTTATCAATGCAATATGAGTATGTTGACATCAATGACAACACTGGTTAACCTCATACTTGCAACAAGACTAACCCTTTGGGAATCTTATTCCCTTTCAGCTCTAATACTTCTTCACTAGTTTCTTGATCCAATTTAGAGATAGACACTCGAGGAGGAGAATCACTCCCTTCAAAGTACAACTCACTAAAATTTTCTTCCTTCTCCAAAAAGGCGATAATCTCATTATCATCATTGAAGATTTTCCAATGATTGGAATTGTTAGGAACACTAGGTCAAAAGGCCATCTCAATGGTATGCTTAGTTCCTTGGAAATTTTTATGAGGAACCATGAGGGTGGCTGAGACAGCCAAAGAATTAGCCCTGTCATTATATTCCCTTGAAACCACAGATTTGTCAAAAGCAATAAAATCTTCTATACAATCCTAAACATGATTGTGATAATGACTTGACCTTTTGTTCTTTGTCTGGTATAGATTTCTCACATAACAAACAATTAATTCAGCATCACCTTGTGCATGAAGATTCTTTATTCCTTTCTTCTTTACAACATCCATTCCTAACAGCAAAGCTTCACACTCAACAATATTGTTAGTGTTGTCAAAATGCAACTTGAAAGAAAAGGGGAAAATATTTCCTTCTGGGGATATGAGAACTATCCCCGCTCTAGATCTGGTGGAAGAACAATTACCATTGAATTCCAAAGTCCAAACACCATTTGAACTTTCTACCTTGGTAGTTTCAAAATCTAGAATCTCTTTACTTGAAGATAATGAATCTTCAATTACCTGATTTCCATTTGAATCATCATCAGTTATCAAGAAATAATTACCCATACCTGAAGACTCAAAAAGAATCTGAGCCTTTGGATCATCAGACTTTGTCATGGTATACTTAGCTTCTCTTTCTGAAACAAGTTTCTGTATAACACCTTTGACAGGTATTTTGGCCTTAGACCAATCAATGTTGATCTCACCACCAACATCTTTGTAAAAATTCCATCCCAAAAATATTCCATATGAAGCTCGGACATCATCTACCAGAACCATCATCTTGATCCTTTTTTAGGAAAAGCAGTAAATGTAAACTAAGCATCTTTGATTTTCTCTATGAGGGGCACTTGCTTGGTTTCCATAAAGAAATAATGGCCAAAATTCTTTGTCAAAGTTAATCCCAAAGCATTAGCTAGCTTGGTTGGAATCACATTATCAGAAGCACCCGAATCAGTGATGCAGTTGCTAAGTTTATGACCATTAACAAGTAAGGAAATACATAAAGGCTCTATTTTCCTATGAGTAGATGAAAGAGTTGCAATGAGGTTGCTTTACGTAGGCCTTGTTTTAGGAGCAATGGGTACACTTTTGGAAGAGTCTTGACCAGAATGGGTTCTTTTATTTTTGACAAACTTGACCAATCTCTCACATTATTTGGGGTTACCTTGGAGATACTCAACCTCAGACATTTTGATTTTAGTCTTATTAACATGATCAATAAAATCAAAAGCTTGGTAAGGATTCACTAAGGAAGACAAGGGATTTTCACTTTGGGGTTGGATTTGGTGCACTAGGTCTAGATGCAGAAGAAGAAACAAGAAGATTCAGTATACTTTTTTGTTTCTCGCTATATCTTTTGGTTGAACTAGTAAAGGAGTCCCCCTTTTAGTAATTGTGATCATTAGACCCAGGTCATAATCTGAATTAACTCTTTCAACCTCTCACTGATGGTTTAGTAGATTTTGTGAGTTGGTGAAAATGGCATAAGATTAACCATAAGCATTCTCTTCTTGTTCAACCTCTTCTTTATAATTCAGAAACCCAATGTTAGAGTTGCTAGCTATATCTTCTTCATCCTTCGTGAAGATATTAGTATCATCTTCCAGAACATATTCTGATTGTGGAAGATTATCTTGTTCAAATTCATAATAAGCCACTACTACATTACAAGGGGCACCTCCAACATGAGCCTTCCTTGTGGTGGGGGAAGTCTATTCTGGTTTTGATTCCTTGCAGCATTTTTTGGATAGTTATAATAATTTGGGTAGGTTCTCCTTGGAATGTCTTCGTAGGAGGGAATAGACGAACTTTGAGACATCTGCTTCCTAAGAGTCAACAATTCATTATCTAGCTTCTGCACCATAGGATTCATGGTGCTATTAGAAGGTGAGGTTGAAGAGGGTTGTCCTCTAGACCTATTTGAATCTTTCCTCAATTTTCTTGTGAGGATTAAATCATCCTCCATCTCGGTACCCAAACTTTGAGCAGTTTTAAGGTCAGTTGGGGCTACTCTTTGCAGAAGAAAACTCACCTCATGCAATTGAGTGTTGATAAATAAGCACTTCAAGTTTTTAGGTGTGGGTTGAGCAACAACTAGAATTCTATTCTTCATCTTATTAAACCTAGCCATGAACTCACGCATGGGCTTGTGTAGTTCCTTTTTCATCTGAGTGAGCTAGGCCAACAAGGCATGAACATCTTCTATTGGTTTAAACCTCTCTTCAAATTTGGTTTGAAGTGTATCCCAACTAGTAATAATTCCTACTGTGAGATGATAAAACCAATTGACAACCACTCCTTGGAGTGTTTCTACAAACAATCTCAAAGACACATCTTCATGCTCTACTCCAAGAACATCACATGTATTGTAAAATACAACAATGTGCTCATCTGGATGTTGTTTTCCATCCCTCCTCATAGAACTTAGGAAAGTTCTTATGTGAACCATGAGGAAGTTCATGTGATGACAGTGCTAAATTCAATGGCCCAAAAGCATTTCCCCATGAACCTTGAGCAACCATTCTTCTGGAGTTGAATGGTGGAATAGCAAACCTTTGAAGTGGTGTGATAGGTAGGACCCTATGAGCAGTGGAAGCTTCATTTGGTATAGGAGACCTTGTGTTGGTGGGAGGGAAACTCCTTGTACGCTGAAAAGGTGTCCTTGGTCATGCAGGCAAAAGATCAAAATTGTGCTTTTGCAGTAACTCAAAAGTAGGATCTATGAGCCCTTGGGCCCTTTTGCCAAATGTATAACTTTGCCTTGCTAGATTGCAAACTTGATAGAAAAATCGATTAGCAACAAAAAAAATAATTATAGACAATGAGGTACTACTGTACTTCAACCAAATGCATGAGGCTCTTGGTTGCGTGTTTAGTAATCCCTAGCGGAGTCATCAAAAACTGTTTGGTGAATATTTTGTTATCAAATAATTGATGGAAAAATAGTTATATCAACCATTAGTATGATGAGGTGAATCTCTCTCGTAAAAAAAGGGAGGCTCCCTTCTTATTGCTAACTAAGATCAACCAGTAATTAACTAAGCTTATTTACACTAAAACTATCCATGGGGTGTTTCCATATCATCTAATTCTCCTTTCTCAGAATATATGTTCTCTTATAAACTTACAACAACAATCTTATGATGCTTACAACATGTAATGAACTACAAACTACTAGCTAGAGCAATAATAACCGATATCGAATTAAGTTAATCAAAAGAGTAATTGAAATGATACCAACAAGTGTTAACACCAAGAAACCCACAAAAGCACAAAGTCTTTTGTTGCTTCTTATGCCAATTGGAAATGAAAGAGTATGAAATATGATGTAGCCCAAGGTCTTCACTGTATGCAAAGATAAAATCGAGAAATCATACACATAATAGGCAGCCCAAAATCTTCAAGTTACATTCCAATCATGAACATAAACACAATTCTAAATATGATATCATAGCTCAAAGACTACAAAATCAGATTTAGAGCACCTTCTAAAATATTTGATTCCATACTACAATTCAATCACATGCACAAGAGAATGAAATAGAATAAACTTAAGAACAATTCCAATGCACCACAAGCTTGATCCAAGACAAAGATTGAATGCCAATTTGCTTTCTTTGTATTGATTAAAAAATGATTTACAATATGAACTCAAAGTTTCAATTTGCTCTTGAAAATGGCAGCACTTCACTTCAATAGATAAAAGATAATAATTACAAAAGAACCCCTCTTTATTTATAGGGAGAGACTATGAGCATAAATAAGAAATCTACAACTACTTTGACTTATTAAAAAACAAAGTCCAATTTGAGTTGGGACTTTGTACTTCACCTACATGTAATTGCATATTACAAAAAGACATGTAGAATGTCATTTAAAAATTACAAATTACATAATAAAATCATAGAAAAATGACTAAGTGTCTTAAGACACAGGAATCTCCTCCTCTTTTTCCTTCTCTAGAAAATCTTCATATCTTTTCATGCTGTCTTGTAATTCATTATTGTCAGGTCTCAGTGTATGCTTGGAGATAGTGAGCACTCTAGTGATTGATTCTATTAGGGTGACATGCCCATTCTTGTGCTTGTCTAAAATCTTTTGTAGTCTATTGAGAATCACTTGAAACTCCACCAATCTATCAATAGAAGCCAATGATAAAATCTTCTATCTCTATCTGTATATGTATCAAGGTGGTGAATTCTTGGATGAATGTATCAACAAGGAGTGTTTGTTTATCATCATCTAACATATGAGAAGGAAGTTTGGCAAGCTCATCTAAAATATCTAAACCTTTGTCTATGCCCTTCTTCAAATTATCCTTTAGATCTTTGATCAGGCTCTTGATAACATCCTTCTTGTTAATCATTGCCCTCGTGTATTCAACATATCTATTCCTATTGGGGATCACCTTGTGTTTGACCAGCACTTCCATCTTGAAATCTTGTAGCTTGTTCCATGTTTCGAGATCTTATTCTATCAGCTGCATATCTTGAGAAAGTATCTCAAGTGTCTGGTTAACTTCTTTCCTTACCTAGCCTAGATTGTTGTAAAGTTCAATTGAGGAGTTTATCAACTAAGTTCCTTAGGCCAATATCTTCTCAATCCAAGTATTGATTGCCTGACCTTGAGCCCCAATCTTTTCAGCCTTTTGAATGGCTCATCATTTACACTTACCTCAATAGGTTCTACTTGTTGTGATGATTGGGCTATCTTTAGGAGCACTAATGTTAGTTGTTCTACTTGTGCCTTAAGTTGATCCTTGATAAGCTTATCTCTATCATATCTCTCAAGCAACATAGCCAATGTTTCTTGCACATCCTCCTTGGCACTTTCATGGGTTTGCTTGCTATGTTCTATCCTTGAGATAGTGTAATCAGAAATATGGGCTTCACTGATATTTTTGTTCAGTGGAGGCATAGCTACCTCAACATATTTGTTTCCTAATGGGTCAACAAGCACTGTAGACAATGTTTTGGCCTTGTTAGTTTCTTTGGGCTTTGCAGGGACCAATTGGATAAAGTCAAAGTCATCTAGGGATATGGCCTTCTTTTTTCTCTTTGGCTTTTGTGTCATAAGCCAAGGGGGAAGAACAAAGGAATCACCTCCTATCTCTATCACAAACGTTTGAGAGGATGGGGTAGGATGGAAGTATCTTGTACGTATGTAGATACAAGTGAGGTAAAAATGACAATAGGTGGAGTCTGAGTTAGGACAATAGTAGGATTTACATCAATTGACATTTTAGATGTGCAAGCAAACATGAACTTATCAAAGTTTGATTGTGTGAGTGGGTCAAGCATAAGAGAAGATACATCTAACAAACTTGGAAAAGATGAAAGTGAACCAAACACATTCTCAATATTGCCTTGAGGGCTTCCAAACAATGGTTCATTGGTAGGAGGGGAAGGAGATGAATGAACAAAATACGTAGTACAGTGGGTGTAGTAGAAATAGTAGAAACAATGGGCAATGGTTGGGCACTTGAAGAAAAACAAGGAGCATAAGTTTGAATAGTTTAAATTATAGGAGGAGAAGGGAGAGGTGTTACCTATGTTGACTCTGGTTAGAAGTAACAAGAGGTTCATGTAACTCCTCAACATCAATTTCTTCTTGTTTAACATCTACCTGAGTAGATTTTCCCTCTTTTTCTTTTCTTTTTCCTTTATCACCTTTTATCATGAAGATATACTTTGGATTCTTGTTGGTACTTGGAGTGTCTTCTTTGTTCTTTGTTTTTAGCACTTCTCTCTTACCATAAGGTCCTTCGATCTACTCTTCTTTTAAACTAGTTTTGAATAATTTCACTTTATTCCCTTTTCTCCAGCCAAACATTGGTGTTTTTGAAGAATAGGCTAGAACCTTTCTCTTATTGAAGTCATCTCCTTCTTTGACAACTGAATTGGTGGAAGAGGAGTGTTAGCAACCTTATTTCCTACATATGCAGCACCCATTATGTCATTTTCTTCTTGCATGTCCTCTGGGATATCAGAAAGTTTAAAGTTTCTGATTTGTTCCAAGGTAAGCTGACTGAAGTCTAACTTCCATACATCCTCATCATTTCTGCATTCTACCTATATGTCCTCAATCTTATGAACATGAGTATAATTACCTTTCAATTTATCTTTCATACCAGAATAATCAAAGTCATTTCTTTTCTTGTACCTTTTCATTGTCACCCACTGCATTTCAGTCTCCATTGCTTTGGCTTTTGGAGTTGTAGAAATTAAATACCTGCCAATAGCAACTAGAAACTTAAACCTAGCTTTATGGGCTTCTATTTGTTCTTTATGCATAATCATGATATGTCTGCATAACTCCATCAATATCAACTTACCACTTGGATATCTTGGTAACATATATGGCTGCCCATTGAAACAACCAACTCTGATATAGGTAAAGGTAGGAAATTGTAGAAATATACATCCAAACCTCTTTACTTTCTCTCAAGATTCATCGAAGATTCTTTTCTTCTCAATTTCCTTCTCAAGCATGAAAATGTAATTGTAAAAGAAGGAATCATTTACCTTTCTGAAGTACTTGATGCTTTCTTTTTCATGTCAATTGAGGGTAGTATTCATATACTAGAATGTTTCTTTTGTCACATTCTGAAGTCAGACCAAGAAAGTGCTTCATTGAAGTAGCAACATACACTAAGTATGAAGTCATATAAAACTTTAGTGATGTTGACACTCTAGAAAGTTGCTCACAAATCAGGTCACTGATTTCTTTTCCCCAAAATATCTTTTGGTTACCCTTCTTGATGACATAGATATATTGATACATCCATTCTTGAAAAGTATTGGATGTAGGAAGCCCTTTCACATTGCTTAATAGGGTAATAAGATCACCTACATTTTCAATGAGCTCACTCTGATGAATGTTCTTTGGCCATCTTGCAATTATGGACCTAGGAGTCTTGAGCCACTAGGTGTTGATGATTTTCCTACATTTCTCCAAATATTTATCATTGTGATCTTGTGCTCTTTCTATGGCGAGATCAACATAATCATCAATGTTAGGGCACATGAAGACCTTATTAAAGAATTATGCATCCAACTTTATCACTACTTTACCATGTGCATCTGATATGCTTTTAATTTCCTTATCAAACTTATCTTCCATGGCCAACATGTAGTCTGGATTCTGAGCCGACACTGGGAAGGCAAAAACCAAATGGATGCTACTATTGAGGATGGTTTGCATATGTGCAGTGATAGGATGTTTATTCACTCTTTCTAGAAATTTGGTCATGTCAACATACCCAATCTCCGTGTCCCTGATATCATCCACATTTGACTCCATGGAGGTCATTGGGATGACACCTTGATACTTGTACTTCATATTTTTCTTCTTTAGAGAAGGCTCAGACATTTGGCAATAGACTATAAAAAATGATTTTCAGAAATCTTTCCAGAGTTAGAAAAATTCCAAATATTTAGCTTCGTGCAGTTGTGGAAAAAATCTACACTTTTACACTTCAAGACAGTGTTTGGTGTAAAGTTAGAAAAATTTTCCACTTTGACATAGACATTTTTTAGGTGCACTTTGGAGAAAATTCTCTGAACTACACTTAGGTTGGTGGGTAGGTCAAACTCATGCAAAAAATAAAGAGGTACACTCTAGAGAAAGTTCTTCGAAGTGCACCGATGGGTAAGACTTTTTGGTGCACTTCGGAGAAAATTCTTTGAAGTGCACTAGATCACAGTTTGAACTTAGTATTTTGGTGTAAGTTTGGGATAGGGTATTGTGCGGGGTTTGTTTCTCCACACAACACTTTTATAAATAAGGGTGTTGTGCAGAGAAAAAAGTTCTCACAACACCAAACTTAATAAAGGTGCTTTGGCAAAGGCAGTGTTGTGCGAGGAAATTTCTCTGCACAACACCTAACACAAGGTGTAGTTGCGGAGAAATTCTCCAAAAATACACTCATAGTATACAAAAATGCATAAGTGCAGAAATTCTACACATTTGCACTTGGGGGAAAAAAATGACTAAGTCTGAAAAGCAAACACTTGTAATTTTTCAAAACACAAATAACAACCCAAATCGAAGTGATTTCTCGAGGGGTCAGACCATGCATGAGACTACTTAAATTCTTCTTGATTTGTGTGTTTAGAGGATGTGGACTATGAAATGGACAAGTTTTGTAGGGGTTATCCCACAAATTGAGCAAGCAAAATTTGAAGATAACAAATAATGGAAAGGGTTGAGGGACACTAAAAGGTAGGAGCTAAACTTAGTGAAATTGTGCTAAGCCAAGCATAAGCACAATTTACAAAATAACAATATGCAAGATATAATTTTATATTTTTCTTAAATAAATAAAATAATTCTATATGATTGCACTTTATAATGATGTTTACCTAATTTAATGATATTCTATGTTTTTGTGTTTCTGATGATATTTGAAATCTACTCTAAGAAAGCAAG
The DNA here is from genome assembly GCA_027924645.1 of Cunninghamia lanceolata. NCBI lineage: Eukaryota > Viridiplantae > Streptophyta > Pinopsida > Cupressales > Cupressaceae > Cunninghamia > Cunninghamia lanceolata. The sequence continues at coordinate 3,840,382 of BSBN01001410.1, read as the reverse complement.
AAAAGATCTAACTAATGAAAGAAAATGATTTTATCTATGAAAAGTAAATTTCTCTAATCTAGTGAAATGAAATGGAAGCAAATTAACAATTCTTGTCAAGATGCACATCGTTGGGAGATTGAAGAGGATGTTGCCAATCATGTTCAAGAAGTTTTCAATGCGATCATGATCCTTCTGCAACCTCAAAACCCACCACAGAATGATGGAGATAATTATGATGAAGACCTTGCCAATGATGAAGCTGATGGTCATCAAGATATCAACATTAATGAACAACCAATGCAATGAGAAGCTAATGTATATTGGGTTCCAGTTTTCTTGGTATATAGTCATAGTTTTTTCTCTCCCGACCATAATATGGTTCTAGTTTGGCATAATGTATCTATCAGGGGATTGAAAAACCCTTTCTTATTTTTGTTTGATCATATTTTGGTTTTGGTTATGGTATTTGGTTTGTAATGTTTACATCCTAGGATTCAATAGCTCTCTTGTTTTGCTAGGTTTATCTGGTCAAATTTGGGGATTCAATAGCCCTGATTTTGTATCTTATTATCAACTCTATTTAGTTATGAGTTGCCATATGTAATCTTCAAAACTTTATCATATATATATAGTTCAGTTGCTTGCACCTTTGGTTTAAAAAAAAAAACAATTCCTATCAATATCAAAATAACAAGTCACTTTCCTCAAGAGCAAATTTTTATTATCTAATTACTACAAAAACATGAAAGGAACCTAGAATAGCTTAGCGCATGAGCTTTGCACTACCCTCAGGAATCTTTTTTTGTAGAAAAATCCTCATCCTCTTGTAGTAGTGAGATTTTCCTCTTGGCGGCAAGTGAGAAGATGGAAATTGAATGACAATGATGTGAGCTAGAAGAGCTTGATTGCGAGCTTATGAGTGATATGAGAGAACTAATTCAACACTATGGCTATGGCTTGTGGGCAAAATGAGAGTATGACAATGCTCTAATGGAGACTTTGAAAGCTTGAATAATAAAACAATGACAAACAAAAGGCACATGCGTCCTACATGAGAACCTCAGATGCTAAATGAGAGCAAACTAAAAGCTATGAGTGGTTGCGATTGTTTAATTTGCCTCCTCTAATGCTTAGAGGAGGGGGGTATTTATAGGTTGGGTTGGCACAAGGGGGATGGGGATGATTGAGGAATTAACTCTCATGATTGGAGAGTTAACTTTCTTGGTTAATCAGTTAGACTCAATTGATTTTCTTGTGAACTCAATTGATTGAAGAGTGATCTAAGCTAAAAGATTATCACTCATGGAGAAATGGCTATTAGGAGGAGTTAGATAAAAGATAAAATAGATCACATGGGATAAACTTAGTTGATTGGGAGTGTTAAATGAGTTATTTATGGCTTGCTCTATGTTTTTCTTGAAATTACGTACAAACTACGTAAAAACATAGTCTTTTTTGGCTCAAACCAAAGGAGAAACTCGCGTTTAAAATATGCAAGGGTTGCCATTGGGTCACCCCTTTTACTAGGGTAGCTCATTGGGGACGACCCATGGGAGACCCCAAAAGGACAATGCCTAGGTGATTTTTAATAGTTGAGTATGCTTAATGAAAGGCTGAAAAGGTGATCTGGCACTAGAGTCTAGCTACAAGATGCAAAAGGGAAGGGTCACCCAAGGAGATCTGACAATGAATAGGAGCAACCTAGAAAGGAGGAAATCTAGGTAAAAATAGAGACATGGGTTTGGTCTATTAGGTTACTTAGAGGCTTCATAGGGTCAGAGACCTTAAGAATGGGGTGTCGAAAGATAGAATTAGCATGAAAAGGCAAAAACTAAGCATGTAGGCAAGGTAGATAATACGACAAAAGAAGAATCAACAAAGGGGAAATGAAGAATGGTTAGAAATTCAAGAATTGACAAGAGAAAAACCAAACATGTGTCACCAAGAGGAGTACTATTGAGAGGGCACTATTATTCATGTTTCCATGTATGTGATTAGGATTACATATCATCATGGGGTCCTCGTGCAATCCTGTGCATGTTTTTAGTACTTATAGGGTGGAAACCATGGCATAATTATGGTAGGAGGGTCCAACAAAGGACTATCCAGCCATGTCAAAGGACTATCCAGCCATGTAGGCCACAAAAATAACTCATCCATTAACCATTACAAACCACAAATACTCACATAAAATGCCACAGGTTATACATTGGGCAACTTGTATGATTATCATTTAGCTACAACCAAGATATTTGCTACAATGGGCACTCTTACATCCTAGGCCATAGTCATTTGATTACAACAATATTACACAAATGGATTGATTCCACATAGGTTTCCTATATGAAAATACCTATTACACAATGGATAGATTCCACATAGGTTTCTTATATGAAAATACCTACTAAACTATAGAAACACCAATTCTAGTCTTGCTACAAGAGATCATATAACAATTTCTAGTATAATATAACCTTAGAATTTTACCACAGACTTATTGTACGGGCTACACAATGAATCAAGTACAAGTATATTTAATTCTTAACACTAGACAACATTCCTCCATGCCACATTTGATCTCTTCAAATTGTACCCCACATCATACTCTTGGTTACCACACTCTACCTCTTAGATGGCATTCTCTTGATGTTGAACTTGCCTTTTATGTGTCTACCCCATCCTAGTCTTATTTTATTTCTTGCAACTAATACAAAACCCTCTAGATATCATCCTCAAGCTCTTCACATGATCCATGTCAACCTCAAGATGGCACAAAGCCCAAAACACATGAAATGTTTTATCATTAGAAAATGACAAACTTTTAATTACAAAATCAAATAGGGAATAATCTCCATGTGGTACACCACATACCTCCACAACAGTTATTACAACCTTCCCAAATATTCACCTTTTGCACAAACCCAAAATAATCCTTTTACAAAGAGAAACAATTCCAACTAAACACATTAGTAACTTGTAGACACTTTAAAAACTAAATTACCAACCTCTACTTATCTAATAAACCTTAAATTTCAATAGAATATAAACAAAACTCAAACAAAACTACCAGTAAAGCCACAAAAGATAATTTCTCAATACGATGAAATGAACTAACTCTCTCTACCACAAAATGTTAAATGGAAATATTGTAGACATGCCTAGAATACCAAACTAAACCAATAATTTCACTTTCTTAGACATGATACTGTATTTCTTTGATGTCCATGATGCATTTACAATAGACTCCTAGGGTAAATAAAAAATGAGTCCCTCATTTTCTAGGATAGTACACTACCCCTACCTAGAGATTCCACTTTATTTCTTCTTCAACTTGGTCCTTCCACCTTCGGTATTCCTCAAGTGATCCACCCTGATTGCTACTTTCACCCATTTTATTTGTCACACTATTCTACCAATAATCCTCCACATAATTTTTCTTTAGCTTATATTCAGTCACAACCAACTTTCCATTTTGAAAAACTAGTTCCTCACATTTGTTAGCCTCTTTCGTAGCTACCACATACCCTTTTGTCATGATTTTCTCTATCACATGTTCCTCAATACAACTCCTCCTCCTTTTGTTCATCTATCTTGTCCTCTCAATATTCTCCTTTTGGTAACCTCCATTCTTATAGCCTTTTCTCTTGCTACTTATTTTGCATTTGTAGTGTTGCCACTCATTCCAACAATGCTACACACTTTTAGAATCAATCAATATTGTACACACCAACAATTTTGTAAAAATATCCTTCACTTATGTTTTTGGCCATCTTTCTAGATCATGTAGGTGTTATCTCTCCAATCATACATTACTTGTCAAATTTTCATGGTCTTTCCAATAGAAGATGACATACATCCATTGGAGCAATATCATACTGCGCCCCATGATGATATTACCTTATGTTGAATCTCATCCACTATTGTTCTTCTACCATAATTATATCTCCTTTCTAAAACCAACCTATTTGGAATGGGCACAAATGTTTCATCCTTCTTAGACCTAACTTTCCAACTATCTCAACAAACACCAAATTGACTATGCGACCACTATCCACCACCACATTACAAAATTTACCTCCTATCTTACATTTGATCCTAAATAGACTCTTTCTTTGTGTTATCTCATCCTTCCTATAATACCTCAAATCTCTTTATGAGACCAATGAATCTTGATGCTTAGGGTCCTATGAATTTGGCAATCTCTCATCACCAAATATAGCTCTTGCACTATCTTCTACACTCTTTCCTTGGCACTCAAACACTCTATGTCCTTTCTCAACACACCTAAAATAGGTTACACCAAATAATTTCAACCTTTTCCTCTCATATCCTCTACCTTATTGGGAATACCATCCATACTCCTCTTAAGCCTCTTTTTGGTGACTATCCTCTACTATGTCATCTTTGTGGTAGCTTCCACAACCTTCCCTACCTTTGTGGTAGCCTCTACAATCATATTCCTTATCACCATGATAGTTCATATCATCTTCTTTCTCTCTATGGTGGGAACTTTGGCCTTATATTTTTTTACAGTATTAGTTACCTCTCCCTTGACCTCTTGGGGTTGCTCCCTTATTGTCGCATTTCATCCTACCACTTTGGTTATTCTCTTCTCTTCCTCTTTGACATTTCTACTTTTCCTCCTATTTCTAGTTAAATTACTAGTCCATGGTGAGAGCCAAATGGTAGGCCTCCTTAACTATCTAGATCTTTCACATACCCAACTCCTTTTGGATGGATTACCTCAATCCATTGACATACTTTGCCACTTTTTTGGTCCTTTACTCATGATTTTATGACCTAATTATCCACCTATAGCACTCCTTAATTTACTCCCCCATAGTCATATCTCCCTACCACAAATTGTGTAGCTCGTTCAATAACTTCAACTAGTAATTCATTAGAATGAACTTGAACTTTAGCTTCTCCACCATTAAGTCTCACTTTGTAATGAAAGGATTTCCTTTTCAATTTCTATCAAATTGGACTCCTTTATACAATATTGTTGCATTGAATTTCAGCTTGGTCTTCAAAAATTTCACCCAATTTAGGTCCACAATGTCCTCATACTCAAAATGTTTTTCTAGTTTAGTGATCTAATCTATCAACTTTTCAAGATTCAAGCTCCCAAAATAGTTCACAATGTGCACTCTAGCCCTCTTACTAGTGTTAGTTATGGCCTTTAACATCCTCTCTTCCTTGTCCTCTTCACTTCCACTTGAGTCCACAAGATCTACCTCCTCTTCATCACTTCCGTCATCTTGAGGGTTAGGGTTCCTTTAGTAGCCCCACTCCAAGCATCTATTTAGTTTTGCGTAGCCTTCAACATCCCATACATCTCCTCCATTATTCTTGTAACATTGATAATACTTGCCCTCTCTTTGGTAGCATCTTTATGTCAATGATCTATAGATAATTAGCTCTTAATAAGTACCTCATAGTCGGTGCTCTATCTACAAATCCCCATGGATTGCCACAACTCAAACTTTATTTAATCCCTCCAAAGTACAAACATCAAATTTATTATGCCTCAACTTCTTATGCCTTCATTTACCTATCACCACCCTAATTTAAGTTTTTGTAAAACTCATTCTTCATAAACTACATCAATTAGTTGTGCTCACATCTACACCAACAATCTTCCTATGAATCAACCTTCCCTTTGATACCACTTAATGTAGTCATGATAAGAGGGTCCAACAATGGACTATCCAACAGTGCATCCCACAACAATAACTTATCTTTAAACCACTACAAACCATAGAAACTCACACAAAACATAACATATTATTCATTAGACAAATTGTATGATTTTCACTAAATTACAACCACAATTTTTGTTGTAATGGTCCTCTTACATGCCAGTACACAATTATTTTATTACAAAAAGGTTACACAACTAGATAGTTGCCCCATGGGCTTCCAACAAGCAAATACCTACTAAACTATGGAAACACTACTTCCAAACTTACCACAAATGACCACATAATGATTTCTAGTACAATATAGCCTCATAATATTACCATAGACTTGTTGCATGGGATATACAATGACTCAAGTACAACTACATTTAATTCTCACCACTAGACAACATTCCTACATTCCACATTCAATCTCTTTAGATTTTTTGGTGCCTATTTTCCTATCCTAAATCTACAAAATATCATGAGTGGCCCCCTATGTTCTTACACTCTTTCCTACCTCAAAGGATCCTTTGAAATTTTTTAAAAATCCTAAATATTCTAAGTCTCCCTTTTATTGGCCATTTTAAGCCCACTGGGAACTTTGTGGAGTTTTCAATGGTTCTCATAACCATGGAAAACCTCAGCACGTTCCTCAGTTCTTGCTTCCCTACAAACCCCTAGTAAGGTAATGAAAAGGTATAAAACTATCACTTTGTAAAACTTCGTGCTAGATCTGGATATATCCACTTGGCCTTCAAAGCCCCACAATATCTTAAGTCAGTCCGCACTTCTGAGATTCTCCAAATTTGTCAATTATGTGGAACTCTACCATATACCCAGACATATCCCTTTGTCCACTAAACTTCCACAACATCCTAAAAGAGCTTTCAATTTTGCAAGGCCGCTTAACATCTCTTTTGTAGAACCCGCTATGCATTCGGATTTGTCTGTTTAGACCAAAATGTGTTGCATTTGTTAAGCCACCTTTTTCCTCGCAAGTTCTTCCATGTTCAGTTTTACATAGGTTCTTTATCCACTAGGATTTGTCCTAGTTTGTGGTCTTTCTCCACAAGATCCCAAGACCCCTAACTCTCTACAAATCTAGATTAGACTCTATGCTCCGTTCAAAGGTAGGGAAAATATTTCAAAAGTTTCTAAGGAAAAAAAAGGAATAAGTAAGATTTTGATGAGTTCATGGTCAGGTGGAACTCACCATAAAGAAGATATGATGTAAAGGGAATTTAGGTGATTCCAAATCACTAATGGGTTCCTTTTTTCTGATCACCTATTAATCACTAACAAAGATAAAGTGGCTAAAGCAAAGTGAAAGAGACAAGTTGTGATGAGTTCCTAGTCGGTAGGAAATCACTGATAAGAAGGAACAAGAGAAAAAGATAGAAACAAATTTTGGTGATTTCTTTGTGACTACGAACTTGGCGATAAGGTTCCTGATGGGTCCGCAAGTTTTGAAAACGTAGAATTAAAGATTTTAAAGTGTTGGAAACATGTTTTTTCACTAGTTTAAGATTTTGAACACCTGCCTACCTCATAGAAATGCCATTAATTCTTAGTTTGACTAGATTAGAGGTAGGTAGAGTGAAATACATAAGTATAGGTAGGTAGGTGGGTGCTATGATTTATTGTAGCATCTAGGTGCCCTAATTTAATTTCCCACTCAAAATTCCATTAGGACAACAAGTGAAATGTAATTATATATATACATGAAGAAAATATGTAATAGTTGTTGGTCACTAAACCATCTTTCTAGATGCCTGCAAGTACCAAGGATCATCTAGGGTTACAAATCATGAAAGTTCATTCCAGTGGGAGTAGCATGTGTGTAAATCATAGGAGATTTGTAAGGTAAAGATATTTTATAATATAATGTCTCCATGCACATTTATAAATTTTAAGGGAAGCCCTAGTCATAGCTACGTGTTTCCTATTGCCACATTTGCTAACATGATTGTATGTAGATTTGATGAATGTTGTAGCATTTTAAATCATTGCAATCTTTGTGATTGTCATTTCTACATTTAAAATGGATTATTATTGTATGGGAATGGATTAATAAGTATTTTATATTATTTGACAACAAATATGTAGTGTATGTTTCATGCATAGCTCGTATTCCTTTTGGTTTCAATTTGTTGTTTCCAACTGGTCACTTGGACTTTGTTACCCAATGGATAGGTACCGGTACTGGAAGTTCACAATCAATCATATGCATTCAAATGAAAACATTATTCACTAGTAGCTTAGGAGTAGATTGGTAGATTAGTTTAGGTTTTGCAAAAACTAGTATTTCTACCTTTGCTATATTCAAAGAGAACTAGAGTCAAATAAATATTTAAAGGTTTGTTCTTGTAAGAGTTTGACCCATCATTATAGTCCATCATTTTGAAAATGAATATATAAGGTGAGCTCATGTCAGACAAATGTTTAGAGGGATGCAATGATGTAGAAGCAAGATATGAGTGTGTATACATTGTTAAAGGGATTCATCATTAGTGATTGAAATTGGTTATATATTTGGGTGCACTTGTTGCAAGTATGTGCTAATGAGCTTTGTTATTAATGCCAACATGCTTGTGTTGTAATTGGTGTCAACTGCGTCTTCTGCTATTGCTATTATTATTTAATTGAGTTGCTGCATTGAAGATGATGTGATTTCTTTGAAGAAGTGTTGAAGATGTTAGGAATATTCTTCTGTTGTTTGGTTTCCAAGTACTTTTGAGAGAATTTTATTAATAATGGAAATAGTGTGATTAAAGATGTTGTCATGCCCACATTTCCCATGTGGTCACGACACACAACACACGTGTCATGTCCACATTTTCCATGTGGTCATGACATGAATTACGAAAAACTTTTCTACCTATCCCTAGGAACCCCCTCGCACGCATCTACGTGCTTCGTGGCAATACGCATAAGGTGTGAACATGTCAATAAAATTTGGGGAGGTGCGTAGTCCCACATAGTCCCCTACATGATGATAGCTGTCTAGGGGGTATGCAACACGAAGTGTGTCGCTTATAGGGTTATAATGATTTTAATCGTAACCCTAAGTTTCCTAGGTGAGAGGGGGATTTCGTCAGATTCAAAACCTAACCCTAACTCAGATCAAAAATGAAATTGAAATAATGATTAAGAAAATAATGGCATGATGGACGCATGATAAAGTGAAATGGTAAGATAAAAGTTAATAAAATATCGTAAAATTAAAACTCTAGAAATCTAGGAAAAATTTGATAGCATAATGTGTTTTCAATAATCGACTTAAAAATTTTAAAAAAAACTCCAATGAGAAATTAAAGAAAATTTAAGAATAAAAATTTAAACTTAAGAACAATTTTAAAACAATTTAAAATAACCAAATGAATACCTCGCTAAGGCCAATTAAATCGACCTTGCATTAAAAGGTTAAAAATTTGAAATAAAATAATAAAACAATTACATGATGCCAAATTGGACTTCAAATTTGAGTCCATTAATAAATATAATTTCAGCATTATATTTATTAACTAACTCAGAATAATAGAGGAGGGAAAAGATTAAATATCCATTCTCGTAAAATAATAGTGAAATAGCTAAACATAAAATAACGAAAGTACGCTAGGAAATAAATTAAATATCCCAACTAAAAAGAATTAATTACAAAGGGAATACTCTTCCCAATTTAAACAAAATCAACCCCTTCCCTTTTAAAAATTTATCTCCCAAGGCACTAAAGCAAAATTGCAAAACCCCAATTAAATTAAACAAAAATTAATGTAGCACAAGAAGAAATAAAAGCAAAGGAAAAATAAAGGATTTAAAATAAAGGGATAAAACCAACTCCTCACATTTAAAAAAATTGGTTTTCAAAATAGAGAAGCTCTAATATTATTTGCCACAAGAGTTTGCCCTAATCATAGTTTATTGTTTCCTTATGGAAAATGAGCCCTAATTTGCTCTCATTCCTTCCTGCTTTCCTTTTTTGTTGTTCTCTTCTTTGTTTTGTGTAGGTTAGGGTTTGAGCTCTCATGGCTGCCTTGGAGAAGCAAACAAAAATATATTTCAGACAAAAATACATAGGGTTATTTTTGCTTAAACCATGTAACTATGTTCATTTATATTTTTCTTTGTTTTGGATCTAAATCCAAAGAACACTAAGTAGAACTATAATATTTTTTTTTCCAATGAATGAATGGCAGGTAGAAGGTCAGAAGGGGGACTGAGCATCCAAGGTAACCACTGCCGGGGTATTGCAGTCTGTGTTTAAGTGGAGGAGTGGTCGTGGAGCGGGGGGGAAATAGGTGGTGCTTGGGTCGAAGGACGACGATGAGCAAGGTAGAGCTGGGTGCTGTGTTTGTTTTAAAGTATTAACGGTGGAGAGGGGGTTTCGACCCCCTCCCCACACCCTAACAAATATAAATGGCAGCGGTGGGACTATGGTGGGCGCCAACGCCCACCACAGCTCCCTCTCTACTCTAAAATAAATTTTGATTTAAACATTCTCTGTGGTTATACAGTCTGCCATTAATGGATTTAGATCTCTATTTTTTGTCATTAAAATTTTCATTGATGTATATTCCATATATATATACACAGAAATATATATACATATTGCTCTTCAAAAAAAATCACAGTATAAATACTTTCTTCTATTAATGTTTATATATTTATATATATGCACATATATATATGTATATATATATATATTTAAATATATACAGAACTTATATATGATTTAGTTTCTCTTCTATTCTCTGTGTATACACAGTGATAAATCCAAAAATGAACAACAATAAGATTAAAAGAAATTGAAAATGTATATATATATTTATATACATATATATTCCATATATATATGTACATTTTTATATATACACTTAAACTAATTTTTTCATTAACACTGACTTTGATTTAACATAAAATACTAACTTTGTGTCCAGAGCATAAAATAATACAGGAAAATTTTTCCATGAAAATATACTATTCAGAAATATTCTTTTTTCTTTTTATTTAACAATTCAACTACAGAGAATATATATATATATATATATATATATATATATATATTTGGATACAACCTATAAGGTAAGATAATTATAGCTTCATTTAAATTTCTAATAGTCTATTTTCATAGCAACAACTATTAATAAAAACTTTCAATGTAATTAAACAGAAACTAATGTTAATAAATTTCTCCTTCTTTCTTTTCTATGCAATAAAATATAAACAACAAATGATGCATACTATTTTTTTTTTAAAGGACAGTGATAGAAAATACATATAATTTCACAACCATTTCCCAAAACTCACCAACTCCACAACATAGGAAATAAACAGATTTGTAATTAAAACATAAGGAATATTTACATTGCAATACTTATTACAACCCACACCAAGGTAAAATAACTTAACAAAAATTACAATAGGGCCACAAAGGCCATGGCTCAAACAACCAACAACATAAGAGCAAAGCAACACAAAAATGGACTTCTCTCAAACTCCATTTCTTCAACAAGCACCTGTAATAAATACACAACAAGAAGGAAAACCCAGCCACTTTGGAATGCCCTCCTCCCTACCGTAGACCTGCTAGTGGGTCACCCCCGAGCTCGGGAGGTAGGGATTCAAACGATTTCAACACACCACAAAAAGCATCAAAGTAACAACAACACAAAAACTCACCCCAAGGATAAACACGTAACACAACTCATGAGAATGAGTTTGATGGGGCTAGGGAATGGACCCCTCTACTTCAAAGGCCACTCCAAAAACACCAAAAACCAAGTCTCATGGCCTCAAGCCAAAACCTCCAAAACCACAACTCTCCAAATATCTCAAAATAGACTTCCATGGCACTCTTGCCATTCAAATAATCTCAACACCAAGTAAAAATCCCTCAAGGCCATAAGTAACACAAAATATGGGAGTGACCTCAAGGAGGTTCCTTTCCCCTACCCCAAACAAGTTGAGCCTTACCTCCAAATGGAGGTGCTCTCACCAAACTCCCATCCCACACAAAAATCAAACTACAAACAACAAATCTACAACCACATCATAATACAAATATGCAAGGATAAATAACATAGTCATGAGGCTTACCTTCAAAGCCCTATAATGGAAGCACGTTTGGTGATGAGCTCCAAGCTTCTCCAAACCTTCCAATCTCCAAAATCCCTCTAACTTCCCCAAAAATTGTTCAAAATAGAAGAAAACTCCAAAATGCAAGAACCCCACACTCCTCAACAAGAGGAGGTAATATAGGCCTTCTAATTTGGCCTTGAGGAATGAGAAGGTGACACTTGTCACCTTCTCCTTCCTCCTCCTATGCCACTTGTAAGGGAGAGGAAGTGTGAGGGTGACAAGTGTCACCCTCCAATTCCATCTTAATCCTCACCTTATCCACTTGTGCTCTCACACATGTGTGAGAGAACAAGTGGTGAGGTGGCATTCCCCTCCTAGCCTCCATGGGGATAAGGGATACCATATGGCATCCTCTTATTCTCTAAGAGAGCCATCTCCCTCCAAGATGCTCTCACACATGTGTGAGAGCCTTGGAGGAAGATCCCACACACTTGGGAGTCTTGGAGACCTCCCAAGTCTCCTTAGTGAAGGGATTCCCAAACATTGGGAAGGGATATGAGTCTTTCCCAAAAGCATGTCTCATCTCCCACCCTTATCTAATTCAAATTTCGTCACTTTGACTAAACCTTAGTTTAGAGTGACCAAAAGTGAGTTAACCCAAGGTTTAGTTAGTCAAAATTGACCGTAGACCCATGGGTAACCAGCTAGGGTAAATTTTGGGACACTAAGTTTCACCTAGGGAGTCATAAATCCACTTTAAATGGCCTCAAAAATAAAAAAAAATACCAAGTGGTATAAGTCAATAAAAATTATACAACACATGATATAATTAATTTAAACAAAGGGTACTAGGCCAAAATGATAAAATTAAAACAAGTACTTAAATCAACACTCAATTCAAACGTGATCCTCATCCCTTTTAGGAATGGATCGGTTTCATAGGGAATAACATATGTGTGAATTCTACTTCCAATTTCCTGTGGCCTGGGAATGTAAATCCTGCACATCTCGATCAAGTGTCAATCATATCATAAATAATCATAGCCGAAGCAACTGGAATTAAATTCATGCCATGGAATACAACAATATCATCTATAACATAATTCTGAATTAAACTGTATTTTTCTATCAAATGTCGAATAATCATCATCACATAAATAACTAGAAATCACATCAAAAAACATCATCTAATATATCTCGTGTGTCTAGTCTCAACATAGCATCAAAATATGATCAATATTGAATCACCATATGTCTGATCAATGTCATATCAAAATTAGGAGATATAATCAAATCTGTATAATGAAACCATAGTCTCTAAAAGTCTGATAATTTCATCAACTGAAATGCATAACAATCAAAATAAGGAAGGAAAAATAATCAGCCTCACATCCTCCCCCCTAAGACTAAGCTTCCTCCTGGAAGTCATCAAAAAGGTGAGGATAAAGTGCCCTCAAGCTAGCTGCATCCTCCCAAGTCGCTGTGACCTCATCATAACGATCCCACTGGACCCTAACCTGGTGCAGCTCTTGACCTCGAAGGCCTAGCATCTGACGAGCCAATATGCGAATTGGCTCCAAAACCAATTGCCTATCTGCCTCTACCTATAGATCACTCCAGTCCAGTACGTGAGATAAATCAGATATATATCACCTCAATATAGAAATGTGAAAGACATCGTGGATATGTGATAGGCTAGGTGGCAACGCTAGACAATAGGCAATAGGTCCTATCTGCTCCAAGATCTCAAAGGGTACTACAAACCATGGTGCGAGCTTAGAGCCCTTTCCATAACAGATTGGACTCTTGTGTGGCCACACTCTAAGGAAAACCCTGTCACCCATTGAGAAGCTCCGATCAGTCCTCTTAGCATCGACATACTTCTTCTGTCTATCTTGTGCCTCCTGAAGTCTCTGCCTAATTAGTGTGACCTGCTACTCTATATCCTTAACTAACTCTGGACTAATGGCAACCCTGTCCTCTATCCAATCCCAACTCAATGGTGTCTTGCATGGTCTGCAATATAAAGCCTAAAAAGGAGGCATACCCAATGAGCTGTGATGCCCATTATTGTAGGTAAACTCAACCAGATATAGATACTCCTCCCATCTAGACTGATGGTCCATAACATACATATGAAGCATGTCCTCCAACACTTGATTCACCCACTCTGTCTGTCCATTTGTCTCGGGATGATAAGCGGAGCTAAAGTTGAGCTGTGTGCCCAATGCCTATTGCAAGGCTCTCCAAAATGCTGAAGTGAACACTGGGTCTCTGTCAAAAATGATGCGGCGAGGTACTCCATGTAATCTCACAATATCATCTAAGAATACTCTTGCCACTACTGGAGCATTGTATGTCATGCGTACAGGTGAGAAATGTGCCACCTTGATCAACTTGTCGACTGTCACCATGATGGCATCATGGCGATGCGAAGACATAGGAAGACCAACAATAAAATACATTGAAATGGTGTCCCATTTCCACTCTGGTATCTTGTGTGGGTATAAAAGACTCACTAGATGCTGATGCTTGGCCTTGACCCTCTGGCACTCAATGCATCGAGCAACAAACTCTGCAATATCCTGTCTCATACCTACCCAATGGTACAACTATCGTAGGTCAGCATGCATCTTCTTCACCCCCAGATGTGTTGTATATGGTGCTCTGTGAGACTCTGATAACACTACAATATGTAGGTCACCTACGCGGGGTACATAGATGCACTGTCAATGACGAAGTAATCCATCCACCTCAAGTGAATACCCTGTAAACTTGCCCACAAGGGCCCTCTATGAACTGATCTCCTACTACACCTCAAGAAACCACTCATCCTCAGGAAGATGTTGAATAATGCATCCTCTCAAGTCCACACTCAGAGTCAAGGTCAAGATCTTGTGGCACCTCTAACTCAATGTATCAGCAACTATGTTCTCCTTCCCTTTGATGTAGTGGATATCAAAGTTGTACTCGCAGAGAAACTCCATCCAATGCCATTGACGGGTGTTCAGATTCAGCTGTGTAAAGATATACTAAAGGCTGTGATGATCTAAATGAAGCTCAAAGCGATGACCTAATAATAAATGTCTCCAACAAACTAGAGCATGGACCACTACTACTAACTCCAAGTCGTGAGTGGGGTAGTTTAGCTCATGGGTCTTGAGCTTTCGTGACTCATACGTGGTCGCTCTACCACCCTGCATAAGTACAGCTCCCAAATCCTCAAGTGATGCATCCATGCAAGTAATAAAATCTGTTGCAAGATTAGGAACTGCTAAAATGGGGGCACTGGTAAGATGCTCCTTGAGGACCCCAAAGGCCCTCTCACACTGGTCAGTCCATGAAAAGCTCTTCCCTTTCCACTGAACAGAAGTGATGGGGTGTACTATCCGAGAAAAACTCTCAACAAAGAAATGGTAATAACCAGTTAACCCCATAAAACTCCTGACCTCTGTCACATTGGTGGGCTCTAGCCAATCTCTGATAGACCTGATCTTCAATGGATCTACAAAGATTCCATCGCCAGATAGGATATGCCCCAGATACTGTACCTCTATCCTGAAAAATGCACACTTCGCCAAGTTCCCATAAAGATTCTACTCCCTCAAACACTATAGAACTTGATGTAGGTGCTCCTCATGCTTCTCCTCAGTCTGTGAATAGATCAAAATATCATCGAGGAAAATAATCATGAACCGATCTAAGTAGGTACGGAACACCCCATTCATGAGACTCATGAACACTGCAGGGGCATTCGTCAAACTGAAGGGGACCACTGTGAACTCATAGTGGCCATATTAAGTTCAGAAGGCGGTCTTATGGATGTTCGTCTCTGTGATACGTAACTGATGGTAACTGGACTTCAGGTCAATCTTAGAGAACACCTTGGCTCCCTACATCTGATCAAAAAGATTGTCAATCCTAGGAAGAGGATAACGGTTCTTCACCATCACCTTATTCAACTGCCTATAGTCCATGCATAAACGAATAGACCCATCCTTCTTCACAAAGATAACAAGAGCGCCCCAAGGTGAAATGCTCGGTCGAATGTGCCCCTTCTCAAGTAAGTTCTCAAGCTATAACTTGAGCTCTGTGAGCTCATGTGTAGTCATCTTGTAGGTTGCACGAGACACTGGCTCGACACCCGGCACTAAGTCAATGTGAAAGTCTACCTCATGATAGGGTGGCATCCTCGGTAACTCTACTAGAAACATATTGGCAAACTCTCTAAGGATGGGATGATCATCCAAAGATGTCTCAGGCTCGTCATCTGATCTATCACTCACTGTGATGGCAAACATCTGGCATCCCTTCCGCATGTAGTGCTTAAGCTGGTGAGCAGATATCATACGCACTGCTGTGGGCTTCTGCATGCCCACTATCTCAACTAATGTACCATGATCATCTAAGCAGCTAATTACCTTTCAGTGATAGTCTAGCTTGGCTTGATGAGCCGCAAGCCAATCCATACCCAACACTACATCGTAGGATCCTAATGTCATAACTCTAAGTTCACATACTGTGACAAAGGGTCCCAAAGAAATCTCACAGTTGTGGACTAAGACATTTACTATCATCTTGGCCCCTGAGGCCAACTCAACCACCCACCTATCACCCTGCCTAGAGGCCACCAGCCTGCAACGCTCCACTAACGATGGATATATCAAAGAGTTAGTAGCACTAGAATCAAAGAGAATAGAAATGGGGATACCCCCTATCATACCTGATGTCTCAATCACTGACACCTAAAAATCAACCTGGCAGTTATCAACCACTGCAAACATACGGTGGGACCTACCCACATCTCTAACTGTTTGCTCTGATCCTCCTGCACGACGCTGCCCCCTACTGTAAAGCCTTGTGGACACTCTTTGGCTAGAGGTCCTGTACCACCACACACATAACATGGGCCCCTAGCCTGTACCTATCCAGTCTGAGTCTTACTCGACTGTTACTGTCCTAACCTACCAGTGGACCCCTGTGAGCCCCTGTATGACTGTTGTGATGTCGCAGGTCCTGCAGGTGGTCCCTGCTGCCTCTGATCTCTGCGCAGGCCCTGCTGCTACCAACCTTTATTATGCCCCCCATGTGCCCTCTATTGTGTCCTAGCTCTCTGCTACTACTATGGGGACCTAGGAGGTAAGGGTGCGGAACTAAATCCTCCCCTATGAGGTGGCTGTGATGTTCTATGAAAACTCTACTGATGCTGTTGCTGCCCACGATCCTAAAACTGAGGGCATGAACTTTGCCCTAGTCCCTATATGTCCTCAGGGATATATGCCTTTTCGACAGCATCACTCAAAGTCTAGGGGTCTGCCATGCAACCAGGCCCTGCTATGTTGTGGTTCAATCCTTTGATAAACTTATGAACTAGGATTTTCTCGTCATGGAGATACTTCGCATATCGAGACAACTCAATAAATCTACCCTCATATTGAGCAACCGTAAGTCCCCTCTGCTGAAGGTCATGAAAGTCATCTATGCGATGATGCCTGTAATGATTCGATAAGTATCGTGCATTGAAGCACTCAATGAAGGTCTCCCATGTGAGAGTGTCTAATGATAGGTGACGCTTGCACTCCTCTATGCGCCACCAGGTAGCTGCTGCATCTCGCAATAGGTGTATTGCGACATGAGCCTTCATGTTGCCCTCGTAAGGACGCAATGTGAAGCATCTGTCTAAGTTGATGAGCCAGACCTCTGCCTTAGCTCCCTTTGTGGTCCTGACAAAAGTAGGAGGCTTCAGCCTCAACAAATCCCTAATGGGATCTCGTCTGTCTCTGTACCCTCTAATAGGCTCATCTATGTAATAGTCATAAGGTCTGTGAACAATGTGCACTACTCGTAGTACCTCATCACGGCTAGCATGACGTGGAGGGCTCCTACTATGGGCCCTATTGATTGATCCAACCTCCTCTGCCATTGTCTGGCATCTCAACATATGGCTCCACACGTGGTGCCCCTCGAGGCTCAAAGTGGGGCTCCACATGTGGCTTGACACTGGACTCTGCTCGTGGCTCCATGCGTGGCTCCTCTCGTGGATCATTGCGGGGCTCAAAACGTGGCTCTATGCATGGCTCAACTATGGCCGGTGGAAGCCTATCTAAAACTACTTGTAATGCCTATAATATCTGTGGCCCAATATCTGGTAGGGCTGGTGGTGCCTGCGTTACCTGTGGGTCCAACTGTGCCTATCCCTTAGCTGAAGAGTCATTGTGCACCTCGACAGATGCAGTGTGTTGGGACTGCACTCGCCGAACTCATCGGGGAGGCATCCTACAAAAATGAGGTCACCACAAATTAATCAAAGTTGTGAAAATCATAATGTACCATAAACAAGCCCAGTGTTTAAACTTAGGCTCTGATACCAAATGTCATGCCCACATTTCCCATGCGGTCACAACACACAATACACATGTCATGTACACATTTTCCATGTGGTCATGACACGAATTACGAAAAACTTTTCTACCTATCCCTAGGAACCCCCTTGCACGCGTCTACGTGCTCGGTGGCAATACGCATAAGGCGTAAACATGTCAACAAAATTCGGTGAGGTGCGTAGTCCCACGCAGTCCCCTGCGTGATGATAGCCGTCTAGGGGGTATGCGACATGAAGTGTGTCGCTTATAGGGTTAGAATGATTTTAATCCTAACCCTAAGTTTCCTATGTGAGAAGGAGATTTTGTCAAATTCAAAACCTAACTCTAACTCAGATAAAAAATGAAATCAAAATAATGATTAATAAAATAATGGCATGATGGACGCATGATAAAGTGAAATGGTAAGATAAAATTTAATAAAATATCGTAAACTTAAAACCCTAGAAATCTAGGAAAAATTTGACAGCATAACGCGTTTTCAATAATTGACTTAAAAATTTTAAAATAAAACTCCAATGAGAAATTAAACAAAATTTAAGAATAAAAATTTAAACTTAAGAACAATTTTAAAACAATTTAAAATAATAAAATGAATACCTCGCTAAGGCCAATAGACCTTGCATTAAAAGGTTAAAAATTTGAAATAAAATAATAAAACAATTACATGATGCCAAATTGGATTTCAAATTTGAGTCCGTTAATAAATATAATTTTGGCATTATATTTATTAACTAACTCAGAATAATAGAGGAGGGAAAAGATTAAATATCCTTTCCCATAAAATAATAGTGAAATAGCTAAACATAAAATAACCAAAGTACGCTAGGAAATAAATTAAATATCCCAACTAAAAAGAATTAATTACAAAGGGAATACTCTTCCCAATTTAAACAAAATCAACCCCTTCCCTTTTAAAAATTTATCTCCCAAGGCACTAAAGCAAAATTGCAAAACCCTAATTAAATTAAACAAAAATTAATGTAGCACAAAAAGAAATAAAAACAAAGGCAAAATAAAGGATATAAAATAAAGGGATAAAACCAACTCCTCACATTTAAAAAAATTGGTTTTCAAAATAGAGAAGCCCTAATCTTATTTGCCACAAGAGTTTTCCCTAATCATAGTTTATTGTTTCCTTATGGCAAATGAGCCCTAATTTGCCCTCATTCCTTCCTCCCTTTTTTTTTTGTTGTTCTCTTCTTTGTTTTGTGTAGGTTAGGGTTTGAGCTCTCATGGCTGCCTTGGAGAAGCAACCAGAAATATATTTCAGACAAAAATACATAGGGTTCTATTTGTTTAAACCATGTAACTATGTTCATTTAAATTTTTCTTTGTTTTGGATCTGAATCCAAAGAACACTAAGTAGAAATGTAATATTATTATTTTTTTTATATGAATGAATGGTAGGTAGAAGGTCAGAAGGGGGACTGAGTGTCTAAGGTAATCGTTGCCAGGGTATCGCAGTCTGTGTTTAAGTGGAGGAGTGGCCATGGAACGAGGGGGGGGGAACGAGTGGTGCTTGGGTCGAAGGATGGCGACAGGCAAGGCAGAGCTGGGTGCTATGTTTGTTTTAAAGTATTGATAGTGGGGAGGGGGTTTCGACCCCCTCCCCACACCCTAACATATATAAATGGTGGTGGCGGGACTATGGTGGGCGCCAACACCCACCACAGCCCCCTCTCTACTCTAAAATAAATTTTGATTTAAACATTCTCTACAGTTATACAGTCCACCATTAATGGATTTAGATCTCTGGTTTTGGTCTAAAATTTTCATTGATGTATATTCCATATATATATGTATATATATACAGAAATATATATATATATTGCTCTTCAAAAAAAGTCACAGTATAATTACTTTCTTCTATTAATGTATATATTTATATATATGCACACATATATATATTTATATATATATATATATGTATATGTATATATATATATATATATATATATACAAAACTTATATATGATTTAGTTTCTCTTCTATTCTTTGTGTATACACAGTGATAAATCTAAAAATGAATAGCAATAAGATTAAAAGAAAATGAAAATGTATATATATATTTAAATACATATATATTCCATATATATATGTATATTTATATATATACACTTAAACTAATTTTTTCATTAACACTAACTTTGATTTAACATAAAATACTAACTTTCTGTCTAGAGCATAAAATAATACAGGAGCAATTTTCCATGAAAATATACTATTCAAAAATATTCTTTTTTCTTTTTATTTAACAGTTCAACTACACAAAAAGTAACAACCTATAAGGTAAGATAATTACAGCTTCATTTAAATTTCTAACAACCCATTTTCATAGCAACAACTATTAATAGAAACTTTCAATGTAATTAAACAGAAACTAATGTTAATAAATTTCTCCTTCTTTCTTTTGTATGCAATAAACTATAAACAGTAACTGATGCATACTATTTTTTTTTTTAAAGGACAATGACAGAAAATACATATAATTTCACAAGCATTTCCCAAAACTCACCAACTCCACAACATAGGAAATAAACAGCTTTGTAATTAAAACATAAGGAATATTTACATTGCAATACTTATTATAGCCCACACCAAGGTAAAATAACTTAACAAAAATTACAATAGGGCCACAAAGGCCATGGCTCAAACAACCAACAACATAAGACCAAAGCAACACAAAAATAGACTTCTCTCAAGCTCCATTTCTTCAACAAGCACCTGCAATAAATACACAACAAGAAGGAAAACCCAGCCACTTCAAAATGCCCTCCTCCCTACCATAGCCCCGCTAGTGGGTCACCTCCGAGCTAGAGAGGTAGGGATTCACATGGTTGCAACACACCACAACAAGCATCAAAGCAACAACAACACAAAAACTAACCCCAAGGATAAACACGTAACACAACTCATGAGAATGAGTTTGATGGGGGTAGGGAATGGACCCCTCTACTTCAAAGGCCACACCAAAAACACCAAAAACCAAGTCTCATGGCCTCAAGCCAAAACCTCCAAAACCACAACTCTCTAGATATCTCAAAATAAACTTCCATGGCACTCTTGCCATTCAAATAATCTCAACACCAAGTTAAAAGCCCTCAAGGCCATAAGTAACACAAAAATATGGGAGTGACCTCAAGGAGGTTCCTTTCTCTTACCCCAAACAAGTTGAGCCTTACCTCCAAATGGAGGTGCTCTCACCAAACTCCCATTCCACACAAAAATGAAACAACAAACAACAAATCTACAACCACATCATAATAAAAATATGCAAGGTTAAAGAACATAGTCATGAGGCTTACCTTCAAAGCCCTATAATGGAAGCACATTTGGTAATGAGCTCCAAGCTTTTTCAAACCTTCCAATCTCCAAAATGCCTTCAACTTCCCCAAAAATTGCTCAAAATAGAAGAAAACTCTAAAATGCAAGAACCCCACACTCCTCAACAAGAGGAGGTAATATAGGCCTTCTAATTTGGCCTTGAGGAATGAGAAGGTGACACTTGTCACCTTCTCCTTCCTCCTCCCATGCCACTTGCAAGGGAGAGGAAGTGTGAGGGTGACAAGTGTCACCCTCCAATTCCATTTCAATCCTCACCTTATCCACTTGTGCTCTCACACATGTGTGAGAGAACAAGTGGTGAGGTGGCATTCCCCTCCCAGCCTCCATGAGCATAAGGGATGGCTTATGGCATCCTCTTATTCTCTAAGAGAGCCATCTCCATCCAAGATGCTCTCACACATATGTGAGAGCCTTGGAGGAAGATCCCACACACTTGAGAGTCTTGGAGACCTCCCAAGTCTCCTTAGTGAAGGGACTCCCAAACATTGGGAAGGGAGATGAGTCTTTCCCCAAAGCATGACTCATCTCCCACCCTTATCTAATTCAAATTTCGTCACTTTGACTAAACCTTAGTTTAGAGTGACCAAAAGTGAGTTAACCTAAGGTTTAGTTAGTCAAAATTGACTGTAGACCCATGGGTAACCAGCTAGGGTAAATTTTGGGACACTAAGGTTCACCTAGGGAGTCATAAATCCACTTTAAATGGCCTCAAAAATAAAAACAATACCAAGTGGTATAAGTCAATAAAAATTATACAATACATGATATAATTAATTTAAACAAAGGGTACTCGGCCAAAATGATAAAATTAAAACAAGTACTTAAATCAACACTCAATTCAAATGTGATCCTCATCCCTCTTGGGAATGGATTGGTTTCATGGGGAATAACATATGTGCGAATTCTACCTCTAATTTCCCGTGGCCTAGGAATGTAAATCCTGCACATCTCGATCAAGTGTCAATCATATCATGAATAATCATAGCCAAAGCAACTGGAATTAAATTCATGCCACGGAATACAACAATATCATCTATAACATAATTCTAAATTAAATTACTTTTTTCTATCAAATGTCAAATAATCATCATCACATAAATAACAAGAAATCACATCACAAAACATCATCTAATATATCTCTTATGTCTAGTCTCAACATAGCATAAAAATGATCAATATCGAATCACCATATGTCTAATCAATGTCATATCAAAATTAGGAGATATAATCAAATCTGTATAATGAAACCATAGTCTCTAAAAGTCTGATAATGTCATCAACTGAAATGCATAATGATCAAAATAAGAAAGGAAAAATAATCAGCCTCACAGATGTGCTTTGGCTTACAGAGTTCTGATCGATATTTTCTCCACATTTCTTCCTTATTGAATATCTATTTGTGTGGTTTGGATATGTTGTTTAGAGGTGTTCAAAGATGTTATATTCCAAATTTTATGCTCCAGTTCATTGTTGTAGAGAAAGTTATGTTCACCAGTGTGCGAACAATGTTTCTGAATTGTGCAAAAGTGTCTGGGAGAAACTATTTTGCTTTATAATTCTCCACAGATTTGTTTCTAGCTTTATAGTTTTGGATTTATGCTTATAAGGTCTATATCTTTCTTTAGTTCAAGTGGTTCATGGTTTGGTGCTCCACAAGTTCATTTATTAAGTTGCAGTTGATGATAGAGTATGTTAGAGCTCGTTAAGTACTCTGGTGTGAACTTTCTTCAGGTGAAAGATGTTGCAAAGGAATTTATTGATTTTCAAGTGCTTGTGGATGTTTCTATATCATGTTTAAGCTTGGTGTGTGGTCCACATGTCATTGTTTGTTGTTGAGGAAGTGTGCACTTAAAAGTTTATAGTGTTTACACAAGTTTGGCTGACTTGGTTGTTTACACTAATTGCGGTTGTGCTTCATTGCTTGTGAAAATGTGATGAAGCATGTATGTATGGATTTAGGTCTATGTAAAGATGTGATGTGGTCTGCATTCATTCCTTTCCTCCTTGGGAATTTTTTGGTCCAGACCTATTTTGAATTTTATAGGTTAAGATGTATTGCCAACCTTGGAGAATGATTTCAATGATGATGATGGTATAAAAAGGTGTCAAGGGTTTCTGACTATATGTAGGTATGATGAATATGATGTTTGTGATGTGAATTTGATTAGTGTAGTGAGAGATTTCATGTGTTAGGCTACTGGATGTAGTGAGCAAAAGGTGTCTACTATTTTTTAGTGTTGCTACGAAGGTGATGTTTGTGTTGTGGTGAATATTGAGCTTCATTGGAACTAAACACCATGCATGTGTTAGATGCAATTATATCAGTTCATCCCTAGTAGTGAGCCTTCTCTTCTATCTCTTTCTTTTGGACAGTGAGTTCTTTGGCAGTGAGCCTTTTGTAATTCAGTATTGCTACTACTTTATATTGTGAGCTAATCATCACCGTGGTTTTTTCCTTCTTGGGTTTTCCATGTAAAATCTAGTGTTTTCATGTGTTTGGTGTTGGTATGATTTTGTTTATGTTATTTTTTTTTCATGCTTAATCATCATAACAAGTGTAAAGGTTAATGTGGATCTGAATGTTTATGAGGGTTTGAAATTTTTGATACAATTGATTCCATCCACGTCTTAGAATCAGGCACATGTCTTTATTTTCCATCAGTGCTCTTATTTTGGGCATGCCATTGCATAAGTTTAGCAATGTCTCTGCACCAATACATTCAGAGTAATCGTGGGATTATCAAAAAGTGGCGAAGAACCTTTCTAGGAACCATAGCTAATTTCAACCCTTTTCTATACCTCGCTTCATGGCATTTCAGACATTCACTCTCACTTGCAAGATTATTGTGAAATAATACACAACCATTCACACATGTGTGGATGTTTTCATACCCTAAGCCTAGCTTAGTGATTTGCTTTTTACATTGACTTCATTTTGTTGGTAATGTGGAGTCAGGTGGTAACAACAAACTTAATAATGCCAATAACTGATCTACACTCTCATTTGTCCAACCAAACACCACTTGCAAGTTAAGAATTCAAAGGATTGTTGTCAAATGACTTAACTTGCAATTAGCATACATAGGATTTAAAGCATCCTCCATCAACTTGGCCCAATCATCGTTTAGACCCTCATTCAATATTCTATCAACTTCAAACCTTTATTCTAACATTGCTGCCTCTTCATCTATGTTTGGTGCCACTTCATCTATGTTTGTTGCCTCTTCATCTCTCACACTCTGCAATTCTATCATATCTTCATAATATTTGTAATCCCAAGGGCTTATAGCACTATGCCCATATCTTATCATATGTCGATAAATCAAATTTCTTTTTTTCACCTTTCCACCAAGACATTCATTACATGGACATGGATATTTGTCCATGTCCCTCTCATCAGCTACTCCCTCATCAAATGCATGGTATTGATCCATAGTCAACCTTCGACGTTGATCCATCTGTAATGTTCTACACATAGAACCAAATATCTTTTGGGGAAAAATCCGCAAACCAAAATTCAAGATTTTTTGAAAAAATCATGAAAAAATCAAATTTAAAAAAAAATGTAAAAAATTGTAGACTAAGACATAAAAACTATATATTTTAATTGAAAGGCATTTCCATAGAAATAGATTTATAGAGAGCAAATAAAATAGAGAGTTTAACTAATGAATTGTAAAAAATAGATTTTTGTAGTTTATATTCAAATTGTTGATTAAATTGCATTGCACATCTTTCAAACTCAAAACATTAGTTCACATTGCATAACTAATAACTAGATGCTAATAGATGAAAAAATTTTAATTACAATATAGTTTTTACAAAGTCAACCTAAGTAGTTATGCAATTACTTCACATGGTATAACTAATAACTAGGAGCAACTGCCAATTGCATTTGCTTGTCATGGCATTCCATGAGACCACATTTCATTGAGGCATTTTTTCAAATAGTTCATTGCCTTGACTATGCTACCACATTTTTCATACATGTCTACCAAAGCATTTTATCAAATAGTTAACTGCCTTATTGTTATGGCTAAAAGCCTAAAACAAGTGCTTTCAAACAAGCTATGGATGCTTGGAAGAACTCTATCAAAGCATAATAGTAAGCAATAGCATCGACAAGGCAATGAACTGGTTGAAAAAATGCCTCAAAGAAATGTGGTCTCATGGTGATGGAATGCCATGAAAATCCATAACAATTTGCTTGTCATGGCATTTGTCATGGCATTCCATCACCATGAGACCACATTTCTTTGAGGCATTTTTTCCAAAGTTCATTGCCTTGTCTATGCCACCACATTTTTCATACATGTCTACCAAAGCATTTTATCAAACAGTTTACTGCGTTGCTGCTATGGCTAAAAGCCTAAAACATGTGATTTCAAACAAGATATGGATGCTTGGAAAAAATATATCAAAGAATAATAGTAAGAAACAAGATATGGTCCCATGGTTTTCTTTTTGGTGTGAAAATTAGCGTGATTTTATTTGCATTTTTTTGTAGGTTTTAAACGCATTTTTTTTGGAAATTTTGTTGTTTGAAATGGGGAAAAATCTTTGTGGTCAATTTTGTACATTTTTTAATTGTAGGATTCTCATAATTAGTGAAAAAGGTAGTGTTCATGAAGGAATGGAAAAGATGTGTAGATCCTTTAAATTATACCCATACTGTGTAATGGCATTGAATCATTTAGCAAACCATTTTTTCTTTGCAGGGCAACATTTTCTTGTGGAACAGTTGACTGAGATAGCTCTTGTTTCAACTGACCACCCTCTCATGAAATTTCATTCATATTATAATCTTACACAATCTTATCATAGTAAAGGTGATTATGACACTGCTGGCTACTACTACATGGCATCAGTCAAGGAAAGCCAGAGGCCATAGGATTTTGTGTTGCCATACTTTGGACTAGGACATGTTAAATTGAAGTTGGGAGATCTTAAGAGTTCTCTCTCAAATTTTGAAAAGGTTCTGGAGGTCCACCCTGAGAACTATGAGAGCTTAAAAGATGTAGGCCATATATATGCTCAGCAAGGGCAGGTAGAGAAGGCTTTGGAAATTTTAAGAAAGGCAACTCACATAGATCCATGTGATGCCCATGCATTTATCAAGATGGGTGAGTTATTAATAACATCAGACCCTAGTACAGCCTTAGATTCCCTTAAGATGCCAAAGTCTATTCTAAACAAGAGCAGAGAAGAAGTACCCATTGAATTGTTAAACAACATTAGGGTTCTTCATTTTGAGCATGATGAACTAGAGTTGGTTGAACAAACTTTTATTGAGGCATTAGGAAATGATGTTCTGCCTCTACATAAATCTCTGTGGTTAGTTTTGTGCATTTTATACCTGTAGGATTCTCACAGTTAGTGAAAAAGGTAGTGTTCATGAAGGAATAGGAAAGATGCGTAGAGCCTTTCAATTATACCTGTATTGTGCAATGGCATTGAATCATTTAGCAAACCATTTTTCTTCACAAGGAAACATTTTCTTGTGGAACAATTGACTGAGATAGTTCTTATTTCAAATGACCACCCTCTCATGAAATCTCATTCATATTATAATCTTCCATGATCTTATCATAGAAAAGGTGATTATGACACCACTGGTTGCTACTACATGGCATCAGTCAAAGAAAGCCAAAGGCCATAGGATTTTGTGGATAGGTTCAATTGAAGCAGGGAGATCTTAAGAGTTCTCTCTCAAATTTTGAAAAGGTTCTGGAGGTCCATGTTGTTCATGATGTTAGTCATAAGAAAACATAGAATAAAAGTACACATTAACCTTTATTCATCTTGAAAGATACAATGAATTCAGAGAATTCATGATCCCAAGTCTCCGGTGATTAGGTCTTAATCTTCTGATGTTACTCAGAGGTTGATGTGCATTGCTATTTCCATTTTGGGGCCTTACGTGAAATTCATCAGCATGATGATCTTGTTCTATAAAGATTCTTCACAGAAAGATCATTATACATAGTAATTTGATCAAATGATGCAGTCATATTCAAAACTTTGCATGATATTTGTCATTTGTACATGCTTTATCTTCAAATATGCTAAGGATGTACAGTTACCTCCGGGATATCTGCATATTTTTATGTACTTGCTTATGAATATCAATTATTTGCAATTATGATGGTGAAATGATCTGAAATTGAAAGAAATTGAAAGAAGTGCTTCAAATTAATGTTGAACCTTTATCTATTGAGCCACACATATATCAGATACAGTCATGAGGAGAAGAAAACCAAACCATATGTTCACAGGACATTCCACAACTAGATACAGTTGATGCTAACTTCGAAGGAATGGTATGAAAACAACATATGCAAGTAGATATGCACTCCAAGGGACACAACAAATCACAACATATATCCAGAATTCATACACTGATTACTCAAGATTTACTATGAATTGTAATCAAACAAGTCTTCTCATTCATTAAGTATGCAAGAACATATATGTATACAATAACTTTGAAATGAGCATTGAATATTTCAGCAAATAGATTTCAATTAAGTTTCTGAATGAATTTAAAATGAGGAATCCCTGCACCTTTTATAGAATAAGGTGAGGAATCCATTACAAAAATGATCAATGATCAAGATTTGTCTATGAAGATCTACGATGAATATTCCCTCTTTGACTTTGTCAATTTCATCAAGTGGCACAAGTTGCCAGTTGGCAACCATCTAAGATACTTATTTTTGATAAGTATCAAATGCTGATATTTCTTTGTGGTGCATCTTCTTCTACTTGTCAGATTCATGCTCTCCATCATCAAGTGCATCGCTTCTTGTATCTTCATCATCATGATGACCGTGACCTTGCATATGAGCTTGCATGGCTATCCTGATGTTTTCATATAACTGTATTATTTTCTCCACTTCTCCACCATCCTGAGTCTTTGCTTTGATGATGCCATGTTTATGCATTTGGTGTTTACTTCAGAGATTATCCAATTTATTCTTTCTGTTATCTAATGTCTCCTTATAATTTTCCACTTTGACCTTGATTCTCATCATTTTATCTACGATTTCTTCTGTCAAGTGGTTCAATGGATCATCTGCAACTAGCTAAAGGTTATTATGCAGAGCCTTGATTGCAAATTCTTCATCTTGATTATCTATCTTTCCTTCCACCTTTCCTTCTATTGCTTCTAAAATCTCTGCTTCAAAACACATCATGTCATGCAGCTTCATGCTAATATCTCTTAACTTATTGTTGCATCTTTTAAGCACATCACACTCAAATTGGATGTCCTTATACCATATGTCTATTAATAGGGCATTGTTATTATTTAGCACTTGCTTGCTGATGAGTATTTGAGGATTGATCCTCTTTATTTCACCCAATACACTCAATGTCTTCTCCAATTGAAAAGACCTTTTCCCAGTCTCCATCTGCAGTTTGTCCACTTTCTTCTTGGAGATGCTAAGGGAACTCCACCTCTTCAAAGAAGCTTTTAATACATCTTCTGCTGCATCGAATGTGGATAACATCCATCTCTTTAGTATGGACGACTCATGTTTCATGAGGTCCATCTTCTTTACCTCTTCCTGAGAAATAGCAGTCACTGGGACTGCATGGTCAGTTGGAGTGTCTTCAGGGTTAATTAACCCTTTTATATATGCATGGAACTGAGCAATGTGCTCTTTATGTTGCTTATTTTTCTCCTTTTCTCTTTTAACTTTCTGGATCAATGAATCAATGATGACCTTGCCTTCTTGACCTTCTTGGTCTTCATTAGCAAACCCCAAATCTACTGTGTTAATCTAGAATTCATCTAAGGTAATCTTACCTTTTTCTTTATCTACAGTAGGGATTGCTA
This sequence comes from Cunninghamia lanceolata, assembly GCA_027924645.1. Lineage (NCBI taxonomy): Eukaryota > Viridiplantae > Streptophyta > Pinopsida > Cupressales > Cupressaceae > Cunninghamia > Cunninghamia lanceolata. Next base: position 3,811,070 of record BSBN01001410.1, on the reverse strand, counting down.
TTTGAGCTATTCTCTTACCTGTTGTAGGATCTCTTTTAATGGCCGAAGTCAGTCTGGCCTTCCTCTTTGGTTTTATCAGGGTCTCTAAAAACAAAATAGATACATCAAATTCCTATATTTCTATACCTGATTCTATAGCAATTTCAGTTTCTAACCACTGAGGAACTTGGTCTTTATGCCCTTGGTTTCCACCATCATCATTATGCTGATCACCCTGATCTCCTATGTCCACCATCATGTTTGATGGGGAGGGTGATTTCCTTTTCTCTTCCTCATGATGTTCATCAAGAGAGGGATCTTTTGGTATATCCTTCTGGTGAGGAGCTTCTTTCTCTGCCAATTGATCCTGTTGATCATCTGCCTGTGTATTAGGATCTTTATCTTTTACTTCTTCCACTATTATTTCATCTACTTTATTTATTTCCTCCTCTTGAGGCATGTTTGTGTACATGGTTACTATTTCATCTGTCTTAGGTGCTTTTGTTTGATCTTGCATCACATCCTTTTCTGCACCTGATGCACTAAATTCTTGAGTTTTCAGTTCATCGTGATGACTTGAACTGTCTTTGTCAATCTCATTCTTTTCTTGAACCTCCATTGTTTTGGGTTCACCATATGTATCTTGTTGTGATTGATCCAAATCTGGATCGTGCATTTCTAATTTTGTTATCTTTATTTCTTCAATATTTTCTACTTCATTAGGTGCACCTGCCATATCCTGAGGATTTACATCCTCTAGATGTGTCAAATCTACAACTGTAGGACTGGTCACCTTATCCACTAGTGCATCTAGCCCCATTTGTTCTACAATTTTCTCTGGGCTCTTTTCTTTTTCTGATTCCACTTGCTTCATTTCCTCTAACACCATTGGTACTGATGGAGTTCCATGAGGAGTTATCCAGGTGCTAGCAACAAGGGTTTCCATTCTTTGTGAAGCTACATCCTTCACTAACTCATCATCGAATAGGTCAACTGTCTCATCCAATGAGACACCACCACTTTGGAGTATCCTAGAGGTTTCTTTTATTTGCTCTTCTGCCAACTCAGTCTTAAACTTCACAATGGTGGGAAGTGGAACACTATGCTGCAGATCCTTATTGAATACTTCACCACCTGCCCCTTTTAGTATTATAGGGGGTTGTTTTATCTCACCCCTGATGGAAGTTCTTGTCTTCTTAGGTGTGGTAGCTACTATCACCTGGGGTGCTTTTCTTTTTCTAGTGAAAGGGAGAACATTCTCTTCTTCAATTTCCTCTTCAGTAGGAATATCCTCTTCTACCTATTTCTAGGAAGCCTGACCTTCTTCATAGGTCTTAGTAACTACTGTATCTGTCCTCTGGATTCTTTTGGGCTTCTATTTATCCACTGGAATTGAATATGATGCTGTAGCCTGGCTTGAAGCTGATGCTTCTCCTGATGGTGGTGCTTCTACATTAGCTGCTACTACTCTTTCAATGATGACCCCTTTGGGTTCATCCCCAGCTTTCTTGCCCCTTGGAGGTCTTTTGCTTTGTTGCTGTGGAGGTGGCAACCTGTCTCCTTTGGATTTTCTCTTCTCAATAAGAAAGTCATCATACTCATCAGCTGGGATTTCTTGTCTTTTCTTTTTATTATCCATAGTGAGAGAAACTCCCTTTTTCTTCAAGTCATTAACTTGACCATTTACCCACTCTTGGGTTAGCCTTAGGATTCTACCATTGAACTGGTCCAAAGAAATATCCTCTTGTATAGTGAGATCTGGGGCTGATATGTTCTCATTATATATCTTTTTCTTTTCATATTCATCAGCCATGATATTTCCATCATCTTTCTTCAACTGCACTGGGACTGCAATACAATCAAAGGTCCTGATCTAATTCAGAGTCAACCTTTGATATCTTCTCCTTCTTGCCTCAGCCTCATCCTCACAGTCTGCCCAAAAATCCTCAAGATGTCTTTGATGGATGGGTTGTCCCATGATCTTCTGCATCCTCCCATAAGGATCATATGACTTCATCAATGGGAAAGGCTGTAACTTCATCATTGTTAGGCCAGCCATGGCCTTCTTAATATTTTCACTGTCTGGGCACATGTAATAGCCCATTGTCACAGGAAACAATACTAGTGGAATTTTGTTATTGGCTTTATAAGCATCCACTATTGTCACAACCTATCTCATGAACTCCATTAGCACTACTGCATCAGTTGGATATCTTGGGAGCATGAGGGGTTGTTCTGCAAAGCCCTCAATTCTAATGTAAGAAAAGGTTGCAAACTGAATGAACTAGGCTCCATGCCTGTATATGATTTCTTGAGCCTCCATGCTCAATCTCTTAGTTCTATCTTCTTCCATGGTCCTTACCAGATGCATAGAGAATGCATCATTGACCAGTTTATAATCCTGGAGGTAATTTACTCTCTGTAATTGGGGATAGTGATCCTAGATAAGTTCATCATTGGTAGTGCTACCAATTTTCCCCACTGTAGTCAATGCATTGAATGTACCCTTGTATGCACATGCATAAACAAGGTATGAAGTCATGTAAAAAGCACAATTTGTACCTCCTAGGTTTAACAACTGCTCATCTATAGCATTGCTGATCATTTTGGCCCATAATGGCCTATTCTCAGTGTATACACATGTCAGGATGATCCCATACATCCAGTCTTTGAAACTTCCAGCCGTTGGTTGACCTGTAACCCTATTGAGTAAGGCGATCATGAATTGATACTCATCATCAAAATCATACTTATATAAATGAACGGGCAGCTTGGCTGTAGCTGGATAAGTACTATTTTTAGCCCTCCATCCATACATTCTTTTCCTAGCCACTTTCTTATTGGCCTCATATTCTGTTTTCAGTTTCTTCAGGTTCACGCTGACAACACCCCTACCCAGTGGCAAACTGAATATGGTAGACAAGCTCTTTATGGAGAAGTCTGCATACACTCTTCCATGCTTCTCAACCCTCCTAGTTTGTGAATTGTAATTTCTATCACACTCAATAACCAGCTCAAGAGCCTCCATGCTATGTGGAAAACCAGCTGCATTCCCCATTCTAGACACCAAAACAACTTCCAACAGAGCATTTTCCTCTTGACTATGCATCTTGTCTATCCATTTAGCCAGATTTGTACTTCCTTGGTGTGTATCTCCTATGAATCCATACTTGAATTGCACCCCCTCAGGTTGTGCAAACATTGGTTTAACAAACTCTGCCTCAGATTTCATCAATCTCCTATCTGCCATAACTTCCTATAATGACAAGAACTAGTCTCACAATTCGTACCTCATCTCATGCATGCATATATATACTACATTTTTATGGTATCATGCATAGGTCCATTAAACATTGCTTTTTCATGATATACAGAATTCACAATTCCAGACCAAACAAACATCATACTATCTGGATATGCAGAGAAAACACAGCAGAAGGGATCAGATACTTACCTGATGTATGCTTATCCTCCTAACTATAGTGATGATTATATAGAAATGATCTTGAGACTGATGATAATCACGCTCTTCGTTCTGGTTCAGGATGTATACCTCTGCGAGTGATTCGTAGAAGGGGTTTGGAAGCTCAGCTCTATGTAAATATTGAATTCATCGCAAGGTAAGTGCATAATGATGTTGCAAATTTGCTTTAAATCCATTAATTTGGTTAATTAGGGCACACTCTGATTGAATCAATCTTGATCATTGATTTTATGCACGAAAATCTCTGGATGTTGCCATGTGTAATCATCGCGTCAACAATCGGTGAGAATCACCTATCGTATTAATGAGCATTCAATGTTTGCACGGCGAGAGGAGCAGGATGATCTTTTGAAATATCGGGTCATATTTTGAATATCAGGTGATGTTTTGAATATGACCATCTTTCATAATATGACCATCCACATCTTAGTGGGAAACATAGGTCGGCATGTCGGGCTATTTCAAAACATCGGATCATGTTATAAAAGATCAGGTGATGTTCAAAATATCGGGTGATATTTTGAAAAGGATGATGACCCTACCTATTGTTGAAGTGACCTTTCTCAGAATATCATGATGACGTCACCATGATATTGGCTTAGTCTATCATTAAAGCATTAAGACGTCATCGTCATGTTTTATGAAAGGGATGATGCTGTGAAATATACCTCTGCGAGGTAAAAATGATGATGAAATCATCATCATGTTGATTTGCTTTGTTATCGGGATCAGATGATGTCATCAGGATAATGGCATTAGGGTGATATTTCGTGACCGGATGATATTTGAAAGATAAGGTGATATTCAGAATATCGGGTGATGTTTCGAATATCAGGTGATGTTTTGAAATATCCTCCCCACGAAATACATGCTATTGTTTGACGGGTAAGTATTAGTACCACTTAAGTTTGACATCCGCAGGTCGCGAACCGGTTGATTTATCGGGTGCTAAATTGGATCAGGGTGATCTTTTATAAGGTGATTGATATTAAGAAATATGATCCTTCCCCCTTTATGAATATCAGGTTTGACTTGGATTTTGACCATTCATAACTTTCACATCTTAAAGAATATCAGGGTGATGTAAAAGACAAACCTTCATGAAATTTAATGCTCTTCCCAAATATGAGGTGAATGAAATGAAATAAGAATTAATTAAACTGACCTCATGATGATGACTTACCCCATCCTCCTTTAGAGGGTTATCTGCAGGACTTATATTTTACCAGACCGCCAGAGAGTAGGAAACACAAGACAAACCAAAACGTTGGGTCCCTATTTTGCCAAGTCAAAATGGGGCATGTTGTGTAACCACACAACAGTCCACCCTGAGAACTATGAGAGATTAAAAGCTGTAGGCCATATATATGCTCAGCAAGAGTAGGAAGAGAAGGCTATGGAAATTTTAAGAAAGGCAACTCGCATAGATCCACGTGATGCCCATGTATTTATCAAGATGGGTGAGTTATTAATATCGTCAGACCCCAGTATAGCCTTAGATTCTCTTAAGAAGCCAAAGTCTCTTCTGAAGAAGAGTAGAGAAGAAGTACCCATTGAATTGTTAAACAACATTGGGGTTCCTCATTTTGAGCGTGATGAACTAGAGTTGGCTCAACAAACTTTTATGGAGGCATTAGGAAATGATGTTCTGCCTCTACATAGATCTCTGTGGTCAGTTTTGTGCATTTTTTACTTGTAGGATTCTCACAGTTAGTGAAAAAGGTAGTGTTCATGAAGGAATGGAAAAGATGCATAGAGCCTTTGAATTATACCCGTACTATGCAATAACATTGAATCATTTAGCAAACCATTTTTTCTTCATAGGGCAACATTTTCTTATGGAACAGTTGACTGAGATAGCTCTTGTTTCAACTAACCACCCTCTCATGAAATCTCATTCATATTATAATCTTGCACAATCTTATCATAGTAAAGGTGATTATGACACAACTGGCTGCTACTACATGGCATCAGTCAAGGAAAGCTAGAGTCCATAGGATTTTGTGGATAGGTTCAATTGAAGCTGAGAGATCTTAAGAGTTCTCTCTCAAATTTTGAAAAGGTTTTGGAGGTCCACCTTGAGAAATGTGAGAGCTTAAAAGTTGTAGGCCATATATATGCTCAGCAAGGGCAGGCAGAGAAGGCTTTAGAAATTTTAAGAAAGGAAACTCACATAGATCCACGTGATGCCCATGCATTTATCAAGATGGGTGAGTTATTAATATCATCAGAGCCCAGTACAACCTTAGATTCTCTTAAGACAACAAAGTCTCTTATGAAGAAGAGCAGAGAAGCAGTACCCATTGAATTGTTTAACAACATTGGGGTTCTTCATGTTGAGCATGATGAACTAGAGTTGGCTCAACAAACTTTTATGGAGGCATTAGGAAATGGAATTTGAGTTGAATTCATAAATAAAAGCCCCAGTGTTAATTCTATAGTTTTTTCTATGCGCTTTAAGGATATGGAATTCTTCCAACGACTAGAAGATGGTGGTGTTTCAATTGAGTTACAAGTTCAATTTCCATATGCTCCAAAATGCATAGAGGAAACTAATGAAAAAATAGTCCGCTAAACCCTAAATTGCCTGTATGGTTCTAGCTCTCAGTTGCCTATGTAACTATTGTAAGTTTCCAATCAAAAAGCTATAGATTTTGTGCTTAATGTAATGAGAGTTTTGAATTACCTCTGAATTCTCTATAGAGGGCGTCCCCAAATTTGACTTCACTACAAAGGGCCTCGCTGACCTCAAATTCATTGCAGCAAACTCTAAATTCCTCGCTTGCCTTTTCAGAAGTCTCTAGGTCCTCTCCAAACAAGCTTTATTGCCCATGCAAGTAGCTTCTATAACCCAAAACACCTCAGTAATAGGCTAACCAACTAACGAAACAAGGAATTCAATGAATAATGAATCACTCGCAATATAGTCCTGCCAATAATTTCTTGATTTTTTAAAAATTTTGTCTAATTTGCATTTGCATGACTAACTATTTACTTATTTTTATTTGTATGACTAAATAATTTTTTAGTCGACGACCAAATTAGTCATTTATTTACTCATTTATAGATGAGTTGCAAAAAATTAGTAGAATTTAGTCATTTTTAGTTGTAGCTTCTATAACCCAAAACACCTCAGTGCTAGGCTAACTGACTAACGAAACAAGGAATTCAATGAATAATGAATCACTCACAATACAGTCCCACCAATAATTTCCTGATTTTTTAAAAATTTTGTCTAATTTGCATTTGCATGACTAACTATTTAGTTATTTTTATTTGTATGACTAAATAATTTTTTAGCCGACAACCAAATTAGTCATTTATTTACTCATTTATAGATGAGTTGCAAAAAATTAGTAGAATTTAGTCATTTTTAGTTGTTGGGACTAAAAGTTTTAGTCACATAGTCATTTATTTACCAAATTCTACTAGTGATTGCTGCAGCATCATGTTGCACATAGGTGTTATGGATGAGACAAACCTTGAAGGATGTCAAAGTTATGTATGATGATCCAATCTCTATTTTCTGTGATAATAAAAGTGTTATCAACATTTCAAAGAATCTGATGATGCATTCAAGAACAAAACATATTTCAATTAGGTATCACTTTCTAAGAGAAAAGGTTGTAGAGAATGAAGTGAAGCTTGAGTATGTGCCTACAAAGGTGTTGAACATTGAAAGGGGGGGTGAATCAGTGTTCTATAATATCTAACCAATTATGAATATTAACATCAATTACTTATGTTCTAATATAGCCATGAAAGCAAGAAACAAGAAGCTCAACACAATAACATGATCAACACATGAGACACCAAATTTTTACGTGGAAAACCCTAAAAGGGAAAAACCATAGTGGGTGTTAGCCCACACAAAGATATATCTTATATCAATACCTAAAATCATAGGCTCACTACATACAGGGCTCACTACCCAGAGCTCATTGCTCAAAGAGGCTCACTGCCTATAGAATGGCTCACTGCCGAAGGGTAGCTCACTGCCATGGGGTTTAAACTGATTGAATAATATCTAATTAAAGCCTAAGTTTAGTTCAATTGAAGCACAATTCTTCTCCTCTACTCTACTTTTCTTCACCCTTATCTCCTCATCTTCACACTCTCACACTTTTTCACCACTTCACTACATGCTTTTATACATTACATCAACCTTGGAATGTACATCAAGGTTGGCATTACATTCATCAACCGTTGGAACAATCTCCAAGGTCAACATTACAAACTATTACAAAAATAGGTCAAGACCTATTATAAATACAATGCTAAGGAAAAGATATAAAGATGTATGTGGATCACGCCATGCCTTAGCTGGGACTCAAATGCACTCTTACACGCTATGACATGCCTCCATGATCTTCGAGCAATCTCTGCAATCAATGAAATTAACCAAGTCGGCCAACATTGGTTATACGCTACGTTATCTAGGAACAATCTTCAATCTCGATCCTCATTTCTCTTTGTAGACCAATGAAACTATAGGAACATGATCAGGAGAAATCCACAAGCACATTATAATCATCAGGAATATCTGCACAACACCCAAACACTTTACTCATCAGTTTCTTCACACCGGAGCACAAAAACACCACTATCAGTCACTGTCATAATAAAAAGATCGCTTGCGGGCCACCAAATCATGAACCATTGAAGTTGAAGGCACAAATCATCATCCCAGACATTACCCTATAATCACAGAACAAAATACTTCAATGTGGAGGAATGCAGAGAAAAACACTTTCTCCCTATCTCTGCCAAACACATAGAAGTAGCAATCTTCACACTGGTGAACACATCTCTCTCATATCTTCATTCTGAAGGCTCAAACTAGGAATATAACATCTTTAGACAGGCTTCTAAATCTCTTCCAATCTATAGGAAAAGATCTTTAGTCTCCAGAAAATGCGAAGCATTCTTCTGGACTGTTTCTTTGCATGTAATGCACTATTTCTGCTACAACTCATTATTATCATCGAAGAGGCTAATTTTCTCAATATCCTTAACAAAGTAAAGGCACAGTTGACACTAATGACAACATAGATATGTTGACATCAATGGCAACATCGATTAGGCACATACTTGCAATAATCTCCCCCTTTGTCATTTATGGCAACATATGATGTGAAAAACTGAAAAGACCATCAAGATAGAATTCTCCCCCTTTCTCTTTACACCTCTACATTCTTTTTCCTTCTGAGTTATTCTCCCCCTTTCTCTTTACACATTTGCATGCTTTCTCCTTCTGAGTCCCTTTCTCTCTATATATTTACATCGTTTTCTCCTTCTAAGTTTTTCACATGATTGATCTTCCCCTTTGACATCAATGGCAAAGGGCACATACTTGCACTCTGCTGCTCTGATCAACTTGAACTTCTATAATCAATTCTTCCTTCAGCTACTCCCCCTGAGAGGTAGCTTCTCAAAACATCAATCTAGATCAAATAATGAATCTTTGTGCACCACTGGACTGATGCATTCTCATGCATCCTAGTTCAGAACTAGAGGGGTAATGACCCCTAGCTTTTCTTTGAGATACTCAAAAGTATCCTTTGGCATAGGATTAGTGAATATGTCTACAATTTGATCCTTGGTGGATACATATTCCAACTTGACTTCATTCTCTGTCATCTTTTCTCTCAGAAAGTGATACCTTATTGATATGTGCTTTGTTCTTGAATGCATCACTGGATTTTTTAAAATGTTTATGGCACTTGTATTGTCACAACAGATTGCAATAAGATCTCCATACACAACTCCTATATCCTTCAATGTCTGCTTCATCCATAACACTTGAGTGCAACAACATGCTACTGTAATATACTTTGCTTTTGTAGTTGACAAGGAAATTGAATCTTGTTTCTTGCTCAGCCATGAAACTAATCTGTTACCTAAAAAGAAAGCACCTCCACTTGTATTTTTTCTATCATCAACATCTCTAGACCAATCTGCATCTGTATATGCCCTGAGAGTGAAATCATTTCCCTTTAGATACCATAATCCAAGATCTGGAGTACCTCTCAAATACCTCAGGATTCTCTTAATGGCCATCACATGTGATTCCTTTGGATTAGCTTGAAACCTTGCAACATGAAATACTGCATGCATAATATTAGGTCTGGATTGAGTTAGATAAAGCAATCTTCTAATCATGGATTTGTATAATTTGTGATCAGACTTGGGTGATTCATTAGATTTGCTCAACTTGTAGCCAGTCACCATTGGAGTACATATTGGTTTAGAGTCTTCCATCCCAAACTTGTTTAACAACTCTTTCACATACTTAGACTAAGATATGAAGATTCTTTTATCTAATTGATTGATTTGTAGACCTAAAAAGATATTCATCTTACCAAACATGGACATCTCAAACTTATTTTCAACAAATTTCATACACATACCTTTATTGAACCCTAATTGCAATAGGTATTTATCCAACCTTGCATACCAAGCTCTTGGAGCTTGCTTGAGTCCATACACAACATCTTCGGATCTTCTTCTTTTCTGCACAATTCATCTTTTGATTTGCATAGGATCTTCTTCTTTTGGAGTTTCTTTCAAAAGTTTTCTCACAAGATTCTTTCCAACAAACCTTAATATTGGATTCCAGTACTAACTCTCTAGTTGGGGATTTTAGATTTTCAAACATAGATCCCCTTGAGCTAGAGCTCCCACTTTACTTCCTAGAGGAAGTAACTACACTAGATGCTGGTGCAGATCCATCCTTGACTTCAATCACATCTTTCTTGATCCAAATCTTGTCCATTTCTTTCTTAGTTTCAACTGGATCAACCTTTTCTTTCCCTTTAGCATTTCTCTGCTTTGTTTTCTTATTTCCACCATGATAGTTTCCTTCCACATTCCTACTCTGGTAGACTCTTGCAACATGTCCATTCTTGTTGCAGTTGTAGCACATCACACCCCTTTGCTTCCTTTAATTGATTGGATTTGACCTGTAGTGATTGACCATGTGTCCAAATCTATTGCATGCAAAGCACTTTCCATTGAAGGATTAATTATTCCTTGTATTGTAAGATTCATCCTTTACTAGATATCTACATTCATTAGATTTGTGACCAATTTTATTGCAATTGAAACATTGACCAGAAAATGATGGAACATTCTAATTTGTTTTACCTTTGCATTGAGTAGCTTTATGGCCAAAACTTTTGCAATCAAGACAATAACCATTGAAAGATGGGTACTGTTACTAAATTATGTTCACACCTAATTTAGCAAGGCCTGAGTTGTAGTTGTTACAAAGGAATAAAAGATTTTTTTTGAATATATTCAATCAATCAGTGAATGTATGATATCTTGGCAAGAGAGTAGCAAAGATCATTTGTTAGGATAATCTAACAGTCCAATCAGAACTATCAAACCATCCTGACAAGTGAAATTTATTTGATGACAAGAGATCAGATAGTCAATGAATGACAAGAGGTATCTAACTAGTTTTATCTTTCAGTTATGATATGATTGCATTATTCAAGTAGTCACAATTCAGTGTGAAGGGAAGGTATTTTACAAATTGTCATATGATTATCATGTTTTGAACATAGGTTTCATATCAGTTTCAGTTATTCTATCCTATGCATTTGATTCAAAAAAGTAAACATATATAAATCACTTACATAAGGTAAAGTAACTGATCATATTTAAAGAAATGTTTAAATGTGTCCCACACAAGCAATGGGAGTGACTAAAATAAGCAATGCAAACATTGTGCAAGCTATACATCTGTGGATAAAAGGAAAAGAAAAGAACATATGAGGAAAATGAATATCCATCATTACTTTTTATAAGTTAATCTTCTTGATTGGCAGCTTGATCTTCATGTCTTCATCTTATGCTCTTGATCAGGATAGTGGACCTACAAAACATTGGGGAAAAGCCCTGTTAGAAGCTCTGGATATCCAGATTCTTCATATGCTTTATCAACAAACATATAAAACTTGCAAACATTATGCATTTGATGTGATTGTATCAAAATCAAACATGTGCAATAAATTAGATCATTATGAGAGAGATCAATCAACTTCCCAGTGGTATGTTTTTTATGCTAACTTGTTTGTTCTCTATGCAAGTATAGGAAAAGTAATGTTGCTGATTTGAAGACATTAAAGCATGTGGAGAAAATATGGCTCCCACAAGGGTAGAGCCTAGCATGCTTCCTTCTTATTCATTTGAAAGGGATATCAGATTTCAATAGAAAGAATGCACTATTTAAAGAGATGCTATGCCTTGGAACAGTCAACATTGCAAATGGAGTGAAGACATCATAATAGAAGTGAAGAGGAGTAGTTGCTCCTATAAACTATGTTCACTTTAGAAAACAGCTTGCCAAATCCAGAGCATGTTCAAAATGTTTCATCACATGCTACAAGATGAGTAGTGATTCTAGTCAAGAGTTGTCAATATGCATACAATCAAGAGGTAATAGAGTCTAACCCCTAAAGAACTCAACATATAAGTCATGACAGTCTCCTAGACTGTGGAGCAGTTGTTATACATCAGTCACAGATAGAAGGGAATGATAAGAAAGGGAAGATACAAGAATGCCAATGCACAGTGCAAAGAATGAATATTCAACCAAGCTTATTCTTAAGATAGAGGAGGAAAATAACTATGTCATGCTCAGTTATAAATACCAGAGAGACCCTCAGCTTTGTTTCATCTTACAAAATGCAAAGTCATATAATGCAAAAGCTACAGGAAGTAGCATATGTCAAGGAACAATACATCATGTTCATGTTATGCAAAGGAAGAGGAATAATAAAGCTATATGAGTTTATTATTACATCAAAGGTATCAAGTGCAAGAAGAAGAAGACATAGTTTTATAAAGATACGATTTCTTGCATACATCAAGGTTATAGAAAGAGATATATCTGTAAACAAGAATGAAGGTTTTTTGTATGTTTTTTTCTTTCTGCATACTCAAAATGGAGGCCCAGTTTGTACCAGATTATATAGAAGAACAAAGAAAGAGCATAGCCATGGCCAAAGGAGAGTTTCTTTAAAGGAGTAAAAATACCCATGTCATTGTTTCAAAACCCTATGGTTTTCTTCATTTTTTCAAAGGATTCTTTTTCAGAAGCTATAGATGCAGAGGAGGTATAACATATGGTGTTTTTTGTAAAAAACCCTCAACATCTTTTTCAAAACCCTTGATTTATTTATAGAGGAAAAGAAAATGACATAGAAAAGGATAAATGATACAAAAGAAAGAAACAGATATAGAAGTTGCAGGCCGTAACCAAGAATATGAGGTTTTCTTTCAAAAATTAAAACCCTCAACAGTTTTATCAAACCTTTGTATTTTCATGTTTTTAGAAGAATATAAATCAAGAAGATGATACAATGATGTTGGCCATGACTGAAGGAGTTATTTCTTATTTTTCAAAAAATCAAAACCCTCCGCATATACTTATCTACAGAAAAAGAAAATAATATAGAGAAAGATGCTGTTGCAGGCCGTAGCCAAAGAAGTTGTTTGTTCTTTCAAAAAATGAAAACCCTCAATCTTCTTTTTTCGAACCCTTATGTTTTTCTGGTTTGTAGAGGAAAATGAAGTTGAAGAAAGGAATATACAGCATGGCCATAGCTAGAAGAGTCATTCTTTCAAGAAATAACAAATACCCATTTCATTTCTCTAAAACCCATATCAGTAATGCAAAGACACAGTCTAAGGAAATGAAAGTGGTAAAGGCAAATGGAGGTTTACCTTATGTCCTTTGCAAGATGAAGGAACCACAGGCCGTGCCTATATTTGTGTATTTTGAAACCTCTCAGAAATGGATGGATACAGTCACCAACCAAACAAAAATGCAGTGAGACAAAGAAGCCATGGTGAGAAAGTGTAATGATAGACTTAAAGAATGCCCAGAATGACCATATAGCCATTGCCAAAATGAAGACAAAATCACAGAAAGATCAAAGAAAAAGTCTATTTTTTGAATAGAGAGAGCTCACCTTCCATTTTTTACTAGAGATGTAGAGAAAATTGACCAAAGAACCCGAGTTTGTTAGAAGAAAGTGTGAAAACCATCAAACCCTAGCCACCGAGCCCAAGAAATTGTAGAGTGAATGTTCAAGAGATAACAAAATGAAATGAGTAGTTTAGGGTTCACAAGTTTCTTTTTGGTTGATGGTAGAATGATTTCTTTAGATTTCTTTTGACTTCAAAGAATTAAAAATCATTGCCTTATCCATACTATGGTCAAGACTGTTAATTCTTAAGACCTAATGATAATGCTAGGGAGCCCGAGAAGGGTCACTTCAAAATCAAATGATACCTTTTGCTACTGCCAATGTTAGAAGGTCTTTTGACCTTAGAAACATTATCAAGTTTCACATGTTTATGCATGGGAGTGCAATGATATAACATAGTCACATGGGAGTTATAAGGGGAACATTTTATTCTTGCATGATTTGGAAATAAAATGTAAATGTAAACAAATAATAAAATAACAAATCATAAAATTACTTTATTATTTGTCATAAGGATGTAGAGAAATCATCTTGATTACTTTATTATTTGTTCACTTTGTTCTTTTCATCCCCAAATCATACAAAATTAGGAGTTTGAGTTAACTGAAACATTTGAAAATTTTTCCCTTGATTTTTAGTCAAAATATGAGGAATTTGGAGTTCCACTAGTCAAACTATTTGTGAGAGGAAGTTTGGAGCTATTTTAGCTCAAATCACATTAGTTTTGACTCCCCTTTTTCAGGATATTCATTTTTTATCATGAGAGACTTTGGTGGAGAGATTATGATGTTGAGTTGACTGGAGTTCACTCACTTTGAGACTGGAGTGTTCATTTTTGTATATGGGAGAGAAAAACTTAGTTTTTTTCTCAGTTCTTGCCTTCTTTATTCTTTGAAACATTACAGAGATTAGGAGAGTTTTGTAATGCATTTTTTTAGATCTATACAATATAGCAGGTTACAGGTTCATTTTTGGTCTTAAACAATGCTTTTTTCCTTCTATTTCCTTTTCGAATAGATCAAATTTGTCTTTTCAGATTAATGCAAGTGCTTTCATGAATGATTTGATGAAATTATTGTGTTTAGACCATTAAAACCTTTAAGTTAGTCTCATTCATTATTGTGCATCCATCACAGGTCTGGAGTTGTGCTTGTTTCATTTTGGTCTTGACACTGTGAAAATTTGTTTTCCTCTTGAAAGAGCAAGTTGTTTGGCCTACTTTAGAAACACTTTTGTGATTAGGTCATTATTTTGAATTGTGTAAGCAAAATTCTTAGGGATAGTTGTGATCATTCTACAGGTTTTATCATCATATAGGTGCATCACCACATTTAATTTCTAGTTTGTTGTTTCATTACATTTCTCTCTATCCCTTTTCCTACAAGGTCAGCTTACCATTAGATCAATCATAAGAGAACCAACCCACAATTTGGAGGTCTACCTTTACCATAGGGCACCCATAACCTAAAGGTATTCCCATGTTACATAGAATTGCTGAGTTTCATAGTTTTGCATCATGGGTGCAATCCTAATTGATAACAATTTTTGGCATGCCTGGTGGGACTTTGAATTGATTTTCAATTCAATAAAGAACTTATCTTTTCTACTTTTTTGGTATGATCAATAGATTTTAGATCCTTTTAAAGGTTTTATTTCAAGTACCTGGAGATTCTTATTTCCTGGTTTGATAGATCAGATTTCACAGCCTATGAAAAAGTACCAAACAAGGTCAAATAAAGATCCTGAGAAGAAACATATTCAGCTTTCACCACCAAAAAGGAGAGCTAAGGCAACAAATAGAGTGGTTAAGCCACCAAGTGTAGCAATACCCAATCTTCCAAATTCTCATCCAGAATTTGTGAATCATAGCAATCCCTTATTTGCAAGTTCTTCATCAGTACCTAATAATTCTCCACCAGCAAGTCCAAGAGAACAAGTACCATTTTTCCAAGAACTTGTTTCACAAGAGGAATAAGTACCTATCCTTCAAGAGATACCAATACCTATTTTTTAGGCAATACAAGTACCTATAGTACAAATACCTGCAGTGCAAGTACCCGTTGTTCAAATGGCAGCTCCAAGGCCACCTAGAAATCAGCCATTTGTGACTTTTAATGGAGCCAACCCATTAAATCTGTAGCAACATGATGATATACCAGTAGCTGCACTTAAAAAACTGCCTAGTTTCATTGGTGAAGATGGTACTACACCACTAAAGCACATAAGAGATGTAGCTTCACTTTGTGGAGTTCATTATGTTATAGAAGAGAATATAGCAATAAGGCTTGTAGTAGCATCATTCAAAGGTAAAGCTCTTCAGTGGTTCTGAAATCTAGCTGTTAACTCTATCACATCATGGGATGAGTTAGGAGCTACTCTGAATAGATAGTTTCAAGATAAATCAGATCATCTATCACTTGTTGAGTAGATGACAATTATCAAGAGGGATCCCCAAGAACATATGACAGACTTCAATTTTTGGTTCCAAAGGACCTAGAATAGAATTCTAGAAATGGTAAGACCTACACCTGAACATGCATTTTTGTATTATTTTAGAGCATTGAATAGTGATATAACTATTATAATTTAGTCAATGGGTGGGATAACTTTACCAGGGGCATTTGATATAGCTATTAGAGATTAGAATAGTCTTATTTAGGCTGGCAAAATTGTACCAAGGCCTCCAATGCCTATTTTCTCTGATATTCAGCCTCTAATTCCTATCCAATACCAATTCTTCTAGCCTTAAGTTGTCAAGCCACTGTTCATAATAATGCTGATCCAAAACAGTCAGACTTGCAAGAACTTAAAGGCAGTCAACAGGAGCTCAAGATGTTAGATTTAGGATAGACAACTGAGAGCGAGGGTGAATCAGTTGTCAAAAACTTTCTTCCAATTAATCACTTAAACCCTTTCTTAATTCAGCAGCATAATAATAAATCAATCATGGAAATATAATATAGCAATTCAAGAGCAAAAACACATTAACACATATGACACCAAGATTTTTGACATGGAAAACCCGATTAAGGGAAAAACTATGGGGTGACTAACCCAAGATTGTATTCTCTATTAGAAGAATAGAAAGAACAAATGGCACATGCCAATTAGGGCTCACTGCCTGAGCACACTGCTCACAAGAGGCCCACTGCCTACATGAGACACACTATCTACAGAATAATAAGTATTACATACTTGAAGTGAAGAATAGCATATTCATCATGCTTGAGTCAATTCCATTTAAGCCCAATACTTTTGCTCTACTTTTTGCTCCTTTGCTCTTTACCACACACTCATCACCACAAGATTCTTTTGAAATGACTTTACAACTCCTTATTTATACAAGACATTGACTTAGGGATAATCATCCAAGTTGGCATACATTACAGAGCAAATACATAAATACAACATGACTAATTATTATAAAAAGACTTCACGCGGATCAGCACACTATCGGCCACATAGATTTGAGACTTCAATCTTCCTTAGGAACATGCCATTCTTCATAGGACATATCCAAGATCATCCGCAGGATGTGTAACTCATCCGGTTGGCCAGACTTAGGAAGAACATCATCATCCAAAAGTAATTCTTCAATTACAAGCTCAATGGACCACCAACACAAACTGGACACAATCCAAAGACCTCCACAAGCTTGCCTGAATCACCAGGAACATCCACACTACTTCTGCTTGCTGAAATCATTCTTTCCTTCATTCGAAACCTCAAGAGCACAGTCTGTCATCACAGTCATATTGGAATAGATGCTTGCGAACCTCTAGACCACGAACCAATTGAGTTGTCAATTCACATTGACTTCATAAATATTCCACTAAATCTGCAGAACAAGATATTGTATTTTCGGAGCTCACCGGACCTATCTGTGTTACTCTGTCACCTCTGAACATCTGCCAGAGCTGGTTTTGCTTGAGTGACCATAAATTCTTTAGATATTCATGTAGACCTCTGAAATCTTTACTGGATCATCTTAAGACACATATCTACAAACCCTTTTATGTGCATCCTTTGATCTTCATCTTAGCTGAATCTTTGCCTCACCGTCTTCACTATTCTTCTCTGTTCAAGATAGGACTAATTTTCTCAATATCCTCAGCATATAGCTCATCCAATCCTTATCATCAATGCAACAAGAGTATGTTGACATCAATGACAACACTGGTTAGGACCATACTTGCAACAATCTCCCCCTTTGTCATTGATGGCAACATATCATGTGAAAAACTGTTTTAACCATCAAGACAAGAACTTCTCCTCTTTGACACAACTCCTCCTATCAACAGCAGCCATT
Source organism: Cunninghamia lanceolata (assembly GCA_027924645.1). NCBI lineage: Eukaryota > Viridiplantae > Streptophyta > Pinopsida > Cupressales > Cupressaceae > Cunninghamia > Cunninghamia lanceolata. The sequence goes on along the minus strand of BSBN01001410.1, from coordinate 3,793,297 downwards.
CACATGTCTTCTCTTCCTTTACTGCTCCCCTTTGATCAGCAACCACTTATTTTTCACATGTCTTCTCTCCCCCTTTGACATCAATGGCAAAGGGCACATACTTGCATTATTGCAGAATCATACTAGATGCTTCCCCTGAGTAGCAGCTTCCCAAACATCAATCCAGACCACAAGATATGACTGTGAGATCCAACAGATTGATGCACATCAATGCAACTTAATTTAGAATTGGAGGGGTAATAACCACAAACTTCTCCCTGAAATACTCAAAAGAGTTCTTAGGTAGAGGTTTAATAAAAATATCTATAATCTGATCCTTGGAAGGCACAAACTCCAATCTGACTTCATTCTTGTTCACTTGCTCTCTCAAAAAGTGAAACTTGATGGATATATGTTTAGTCTTTGGAAGAAACACCAGATTCTTAGATATATTTATTGCACTTGAATTATCACAGAAGATTGTGATAGGTTCCTCATACTCCACTCTAATGTCTCTTAGCATTTGCTTCATCCACAAAACTTGAGTGCAACTACCTGTTGCTGCAATATATTCTACTTCAGCTATGGATAGAGATATTGCCTCTTGTTTCTTGCTTAGCCAAGAAACCAATCTCTTCCCCAAAAAGAATGCTCCACCACTGGTACTTTTCTGGTCATCCACATCTCCTACCCAATCCGCATTTGTATATGCATGTAGAGAGAAATCATGATCTCTAGGATACCACAAACCATACTCAACTGTCCCTTTTAGATATCTAAAAATCCTCTTGATTGCCATGACATGAGATTCTCTAGGATCATCTTGGAATCTAGTAACAAGACCAACAACATTCATAATGTTAGGTCTAGTTTGAGTGAGATACAACAATCCTCCAATCATTGACCTATACTTTTTCTGATCAGCCTTAGGAGAGTCATCATCTTTGCTCAACTTACATCTGGTTGCCATGGGAGTACTCATTGGCTTTGAGTCTTCCATCTCAAATTTATTTATCAATTCTTTCACATATTTGGTCTTAGAAATGAAGATTCCTTTCTTTGTTTGAGTGATTTGTAGACCCAAGAAGAAATTCATTTCTCCAAACATGGACATCTCAAATTCACTCTTCATTTGATTTGCAAAAGTCTTGCACATACTATCTCTTCCTCCAAAAATGATATCATCAACAATCAAGATATTTTCATGATCAATTTTGAAGTACAAATTACTATCAGCAGTACCTTTGTTGAAACCAATCTTCAAAAGATGCTTATCCAATCTTTCATACCAGGCTATTGGGGCTTGCTTGAGTCCATATAGTGCTTTCTTCAACTTGTAGACCATATCACCATGATCAGACAATTGAAATCCATCTGGTTGTTCAATGTAAACTTCTTCTTCTAAGTCACCATTCAGGAAGGCAGACTTGACATCCATTTGATATACTTTGAAGTACTTGAAGGAAATAAAGGCAAGAAATAACTTGACTACTTCAATTCTAGCCATCGGAGCAAAAGTTTCTTTAAAATCAACTCCTTCTACTTGGGAGTAACCCTTGCAGACCAATCTGGCTTTGTTTCTGACTACTTCACCATCTTCATTCAGTTTATTCCAGAAGACCCATTTAGTCCCAATCACATTCTTGTTTTTAGGTCTAGGAACAAGATCCCAAGTGTGATTTTTCTCAATTTGCATTAGCTCTTCCTCCACTGCTTTAGTCCAATTTTCATCATTGCAAGCCTCATTCACTATCTTAGGTTCAATCTTTGAAATTAGATAATACTCTTCTGAATCTTAAGCAATCCTTCTTGTTTGTACACCTTTTCTTTTATCACCTATGATCTAATCTTCAGGGTGATTCAGTCTTACATACCTGGGAACTTTGGGAGTTTCTTGCACTTCTGATTCTTGAATAGGTTCATTCAAACTCATATCTTCTTCCTGATTTACCAGATCAGTTTGAATTTGAATTTCAGAGGGAGCTTGGACTTCTTGAACAAAAACATCATTTTGATCATCTTCATCATATTCATAAAACCTTGAGGGTTTTTTAATACCTTCATCAACCTTCACATTTGTACTTTCCACAATCGTCCTAAATCTCTTGTTATAACACTGGTATGCTTTGATTTGAGTAGAATAACCCAAGAATATTCCTTCATCACTTCTAGCATCAAATTTTCCTAGATATTCATCTCTTTTAATGTAACATTTGCTACCAAAGACTCTAAAATACCTCACAGTGGGAGTGATGTCAAACCAAAGTTCATAAGGAGTCTTACCGGTATTGCTTCTGATTTGTACTCGATTGAGAGTGTAGACTACAGTGCTTACAGCTTCTCTCCAATAGATCTGAGGAACATTTACTTCCATCATCATGGTTCTAGATGCTTCCTGGATGGTCCAATTTTTTCTCTCCACTACTCCATTCTACTATGGAGTCCTAGGAGCAGACAACTGTCTTTTTTTTCCTTGTTTCTCATAGAATTCTATGAACTCACCGGATGTGAATTCTCCACCTCTATCAGACCTCAGACATTTTAATTTTAATCCAGTTTCATTTTCTACCATAGCCTTGAATATTTTGAATTTCTCAAGAGCCTCTGATTTTTCTTTTAGAAAAGTTACCCACATCATCCGGGAGTAGTCATCAATTAATAGCATGAAGTATCTATCACCTTGCACACTCTTGATTGTTGCCGGACCACATAAATCAGTATGAAATATGTCCAATAGTCTGGTAGAAGACTGCTCCTTACTTCTGAATGTGACTCTGCTCTACTTACCCAACTGGCATTCTTTGCAAAAACTATTAGTATGTTTTACCAGTTTTGGAAGATCTCTCACAGCTTGGATGTTGCTTATTTTAATGATATTATCAAAATTCACATGACACATTCTTCTATACCACAACCAACTCTGATCAATTTGAACAAATAAACAACTTTTACCAGTACCAACCAAGTGGAAGATGTCACTTTTAGTCTGGGTACCGGATGCAATCTCTGTTCTGGAACTTTCAAAGATCTTGCATTTTTCAGTTTTGAATTGGAGATCATAGCCTTTGTCCACCAACTGTCAAACACTGAGAAGATTGTGCTTCAATCCTTCAACATATAGTACATTACTGGTTTTGTTCTTTCCATCAAAAGAAATAGTTCCTCTACCTCTGATTCTGCCAGCAGAATTATCACCAAATTTTACCACTCCTCCTTCATACCTTTCCAAATCTATGAAGTTATTTTTGTCACCTGTCATATGGTGGGAGCATCCACTATCAATGACCCAATCATCCTTTTCTTCAACTTGGGCAGTTAGAGCTCTTTCTACAATTTTATGATTGATAGATTCAAGGGGCATTGGATCTTCTTCCTTGATGGCAATAAACACCCAGTCACTTCCGGATTTGTTTCCTATTTCTAATTCATCATCTGTTACTCCATCATCATCTTCACGGACATAGTAATAATTCTTTTGAAACCTTGATCTGTTAGGATTTGGCCTTGAAAATCTTTCTAGACATTTTGAGGCAAAATGACCAATCTTATTACAATTAAAACATTTAAAAGGCAATTTCCCGTCATACTTACCAGATCCTCTTGGCAGTTTTTTTGCAATAAGGGCTTCAAGTTGAGCAGCTTCTACTTCATCTTCTTCCAGGTCCTTTCTTTCTTTTTCATACCATGATAGTTTCCTTGAAGAGTTCTCTCTTGGATCAAACCTTTGTTTACCTTTTATAGACGCACTAGCTTTGAATGCAGATTTAGTCTTGGGGGGGCATCTCCAAACTTGGTCAATTCAAATGCAGCCAATTTACCAACCAATTGATCTCTTGTGATACCTGAATAGGATCTGAATTCTTTAATTGTAGAAACTTTATATTTGTAAGAATCAGGAAGGGATTTGAGAACTTTGCCAACAATCTCATCTTCATCCAAGACTCCACCAGCACATCTAATGCCACAAACAAGCTCATTTACTCTGGGCATAAATGTAGTGATGTTTTCATCTTCTCTCATCTTGAGGTTTTTGAATTTTTCTTTTAGACTCTGTAGCTTGGCACATTTAACATACTTGTCTCCTTCATGCAGAAGTTCTAGTTTTTGCCAAATCTCATATGCAGTTTTTGGATCAACAACATTTGTCAAATCTGAATCAGATAAGGCACTTAGAAGAGCTTCTTTAGTCCATAGATTATTTTCAGCATCTTTGATTTCATCTACGGTGCATAGACCATTTTGTGGGGGATCATACTTCTTTGAAGCCATAAACCAATACTGCATTCCCATACATTGTAAGTGACATTCCATTCAACTTTTCCAAAGAGTGAAATTGGTTCTATCAAACCTCAGACTATCCTTCTTGTAGGATGACATCCTACATCTCCTCAAGTGGTTAAGCTCCTTTTGGAGGAACTTGGCTTTGATACCAATTGTTAGATTTAGGACAGAGAACTGAGAGGGAGATGAATAAGTTGTCAAAAACTTTCTTCCAATTAATCACTTAAACCCTTTCTTAATTCAGCAGTCTAATAATAAATCAATCATGGAAATATAATGCAACAATTCAAGAGCAAAAACACATTAACACATATGACACCAAGATTTTTGACATGGAAAACCCAATTAAGGGAAAAACCATGGGGTGACTAACCCAAGATTATATTCTCTATTAGAAGAATAGAAAGAACAAATGGCACATGCCAATTAGGGCTCACTGCTTGAGCACACTGCTCATAAGAGGCCCACTGCCTACAGGAGACACACTATCTATAGAATAATAAGTATTACATACTTGAACTGAGGAATAGCATCTTCATCATGCTTGAGTCAGTTCCATTTAAGCCTAATACTTTTGCTCTACTTTTTTCTCCTTTGCTCTTTACCACACACTCATCACCACAAGATTCTTTTGAAATGACTTTACAACTTATTTATACAAGACATCGACTTAGGGATAATCATCCAAGTCAGCATACATGACAGAGAAAATACATAAATACAACATGACTAATTATTATAAAAAGACTTCACGCGGATCAGTACATTGTCGGCCACACAGATCTGAGACTTCAATCTTCCTTAGGAACACACCATTCTTCACAAAACATCTCCAAGATCATCCATAGGATGTGTAACTCATCCGGTCTATCAGACTTAGGAAGAACATCATCATCTGGAAGTAATTCTTCAATTACGAGCTCAATCTTCAATGTGGACCACCAACACGAATTGGACACAATCCAAAGACCTCCACAAGCTTGCCTGAATCACCAGGAACATCCACACTACTTCTACTTATTGAAATAATTCTTTCCTTCATCTGAAACCTCAAGAGCACAGTCTGTCATCACAGTCATATTGGAATAGATGCTTGCGGACCTCTAGACCATGAACCAATTGAGTTGTTAATTCATATTGACTTCATAAATATTCCACCAAATCTGTAGAACAAGATATTGCATTTCTAGAGCTCACCAGACCTATTTGTGTTACTCTGTCACCTCTGAACATCTGCCAAAGCTAGTTTTGCTTGAGTGGCCATAACTTCTTCAGATATTCATGCAGACCTCTGAAATCTTTATTGGATCATCTTAAGACACATATCTACAAACCCTTTGATGCACATCCTCTGATCTTCATCTTCATTGAATCTTTTCCTCACTATCTTCACTGCTCTTCTCTATTCCAGATATGACTATTTTTCTCAATATCCTTAGCATATAGCTCATCCAATCCTTATCATCAATGCAACAAGAGTATGTTGACATCAATGACAACACTGGTTAGGCCCATACTTACAACACAAGGGTAGTCAACAAAAAATGGAAAAACTATTGCAAACTATTAGCAATACCTTACTAAGCCTCCAGTAGTAGTAAGGTTAGAATTCCAGACCATACCAGGCCTCATTCCAAGAAAATAGGCCTCCTTATCAGGTAGATTACCAAGGACAAAGAAGAAATAATTATAACAGGCCTAATCAACAATATAATCCCAATACTATCAGCACATCAGAAGAGATTATACCTATGCAGAACAACATGGTTCAGTATTATATATGGTGCTACCCATGTAATCAACCTCATAGCCAGGCTACTTGTAGGAATAGAGTGGTAAGTCAAGCACTTATGGTTTAGAATAATTATGTTGTTTCTAAAAATGTAGCAAATGAAGGTAATGATCATCTAGATTCTCAAACACAGAATAATAATCCTGATGTTGCTTTAATGAACTAGCAAGTTAATGATTTTTGTGGAGTGAATCAGTTATCAGGACAAAAATATTCTTTTATCAACATTGTAGCCAATACTAGATCAAATAAAAGAGCTGTTGATTTACAATAGCAAGATAATAATAGTAAACAATAGGCAGATAGTGTGCAACAACAGAGTGATAAAGGTAAAAATCAAGCTTCTATAGCCCAACAAGGTCAACCTGAAGTTTCCACTTCTCAGAATATTCATATTATGCAAAAGAATCAAGCTATTGATGGTAATAAGTAGCCTAAAGCCCAAAAGCGGTCAACAAAGATTCATTCAGATGATGTTGTTCCTAAAGTATAGTAAAAGGTTAGTGGTCCTTTTAACAGTGTTGATCAGATGAAGAAAACCATTGTTAGTATGTCAATGTTAGATGCATTGCACATTCCTAGGCAGAAAAATTTATTGCAAGATGCTTTAGCCTAGTTGTCATTGTCTAATGAGCCTCATACAAGCCAGCCCATGTTAACTAATGATGCCCAAAACAAGAGTGAACAACCAAAGTAAGTGATCAAGCTTCCTCCATTTTATGTAACTCTAATTGTTGGGAATCATTTAGTTCATAATTGCAGGATAGATTCAGGAGCTAGTAGCTCAGTAATGCCCAAACAATTGGCTAATAAACTTGGTTTGGCTTATGAACCTGTATCTAGAGGGGTTGTCCAATTGGATGGTACAGAAGTTAATACAGTGGGAATGTTAAAAAACCTTGGTATTACTTTACATGCATGTCCCAACTTTGTGATCCATCAGGACATTCGTGTCATTGATTTGCCACCGCATTTTGCCATATGTCTCTCTAGGGATTGTATCGCAAAATTAGGGGGATACCTGTCTTCTGACTGGACTCATTTATTTTTCAGAAGAAGGTATGGAACCAAAGTCACCATAAAATCAGAACCATTAGCCAAAGATCATCTTGAACGTTACACTCCTTGTCCCATAAATGCCAATTTTGCCATCCATGATCAGGAAGATCTATCAGCTATCCAAGACCCAAATACACCTATTAAAGGCATACATGATATAAATTTAGATCAGTGGGTAGTAGAAAACCATGAAGCAGATCCTTTTGAACACATGGATGAGGTAGGGCTTGGGGTTTATATGATTCATGAACCTAGTACATTTGTTCTTAATCTGGTGAAGGATGAAAAATAGATTGAATAGAAAACTAATGAGCTGTGGATTTTGTATTTTGATGGTTCACAGAGAAAGGTTGGTGCTAGAGGAGGTGCTGTGCTAGTTTCTCCAAGTGGTGAAAGGTATTTTTTAGATTTTCTTTTTCTTTTAGTTGTTCAAATAATGTTGCTGAATATGAGGCCCTTGTTCATGGTCTAGAGTGGGCTAGAAAGAGAAATGTTAAGTGTCTTTAGGTGTTTGGAGATAGTGAATTAGTGGTTAATCAAGTAAGGAATATTCATGCTACTAAAAATGACTTGTTAAAACTATATAAACATAGAGTATGGGGAATGATTGAGGAATTTGATGCATTTAATTTGTTGTCCATACCTAGAGCTCAGAATAAATAGGTTGATAAACTCGCTGCCATGGGAGTTGAGTTTGATATTCTTGCTAAAATAAAAAATGTTTCTGTTCAAAACTATGTGAAAATTGTCATTAGACCTGCTGTGCCAGATAATAACATTCACTGCCAGATTTTTGAAAGTGACGAACAGATTATCAGTTTTCTGATTGAGGAAGCTAAATTTTTAGCTTCTAATCAACAAAAGTTGTCTCAGCAGTATGAAGATCAGATTCTTCAACTTAAGACTAACAAGTTGCCAAAAGGTTTGGTAACTCTTGAGTCAATCTTCAATTCAGATGATCAAGTCAGAAAAGAGAAAGCTGGTTTATCCATCAAACAAGAGCATTATGAACAGATTGAGATTTTCAAAGGCAAGCAGTTAAATCTTGGCAAGGTATGTACCTCAGAAGAAAAACATGCATTTGTTTTACTTTATCAAGAATTTGCTGATGTGTTTGCTTGGGAGTACCATGATTTGAAGGGTTTTGATCCAAAATTACCTCAGCCTACTATCGAACTGGAGCCCAAGGCAAAACCAGTTAGGTAGAGACAAAGACCTTTGAATCCAAAATTGGAACATCTTATGAAGGCTAAGCTAAGTAAACTCATTAAAAATAATATCATTTTTCTAATTAAGCATACTTCATGGGTGTCTAATCTTGTCCCTGTAAGAAAGAAAAATGGAGAAATCAAACTTTGTGTCAATTTTAGGGACCTTAATAGAGCCTCTCTTAAAGATCATTACTTGCTGCCATCTATGGAAGAAATTTTGCAGGTAGTATCTAGATCTGATAGATTCTCTCTTTTAGATGGTTTTTTATCATGGTGAAAGAGGAGGATCAATTCAAGACTACGTTTACAAAAAAGTGGGGAACATTGGCATATAGGAAGATGCCATTTGGATTATCAAATGTAGGAGCCACTTTTCAAAGAGCTATGGACATGGCTTTCCATGGTTTGATGAACAAGTTTGTAATGGTTTATTTGGATGATATTACAATTTTTTCTAAAAATGCTTATGAACATTTTTATCATCTTAGGAAGATCTTTAAGAGATGTAGAGAATATGGGGTTTCACTCAACCCAAAAAAGAGTATGTTTTCTGTGCATGAAGGAAAGCTTTTAGGATACAGTGTCAAAAGATGGAATATCCATAGACCCAGAAAGAATTTTAGCAATCTTAGCATTACCCCTGCTAGCTCATAATAAAGGCTTACAAAGCTTTCTTGGAAGCATCAAATTTGTAAGGAGGTTCATACCAAACATAGTAGCATTATTACAGCCCCTTACATCCATGTTAAAGAAGAATATTCCTTTTAGTTGGACAAAGGAGGGTAAGCAAAGTTTGGAAGAAATAAAAGAGGCACTTGCTTCTACCCCAACACTAATTAATCCAAATTTTAGCAAGAATTTTATTCTGTATGCATTTGGTAGTGTTGATATAGTTTTAGCTATGCTTTGTCAGCAAAATTAAGAAGGATTAGAGCAATCGGTGGCTTTCTTTAGCCAAGTTCTGCATGATTATGAGGTAAGATATTCTTTTGTTGAGAAACATGTATTGGTTGTCATAAGAAGCCTTAAAAAGTTTAAACACATGCTTTCTAACAATATAATATAGCTGATGGTTGCCCATCCAACAATCAAGGAATTGTTTCTTAGCAAGGATCTAAATGACAAAAGGGCGGGATGGATTACAAAAGTGATGGAGTATGATATTCAAATCAAGGTCACCAAGCTTGTCCGAGGTAAAGGATTGTGTGAGTAGCTGGTAGGGATTGAAGAGAACAACATTAAACTTATAGAAGAGAGTAAGATAGTACTGCAAAACCAAGAACAAGCTGCTGTCCCAAACCCACCTACAAGTTGGATACAAAAAATGGTACATTATCTGCATACTGGGAACTGTCTTAAAGGTCTAAATAGATCAAAAATAATGTGTTACAGGCTACAACCCATCCCTTATGCTATAATAGATGGAGTTTTGTACAAAAGGGATTTTAATGGTGTTTTGTTAAGATGTGTAGAACCAGAACAGATTCAGAAAATTATGGAAGAGTTTCATGATGGGCCTTCTAGAGGCCACATTGCACCAAGAACAATGGCTCTAAAGATTATGAGAGCTGGTTATTATTGGCCAAAATTGTATAAGGATGCACATGATTGGGTAAAGAAATGTAACAAATGTTTAGTGTTTGCAGGCAAACAGAAGCTTGTAGCCATGCCTCTACATCAAATTCAAGTAGACCAACCATTTGGTAAGTGGGGTTTGGACTTCATTGGTCCCATAAATCCACCCTATAGACAAGGACATAAATGGATACTGACTACAACAGATTACTACACAAAGTGGACTGAAGCAGTTGCATTAAAGGAAGAAAATGAGACTTCTATTCTAAACTTCTACCAAGACTTAGTTTCTAGGTTTGGTACTCCTTATTCAATCATTTCTGACAATACTTTAGCATTCATTGGTTTAAGAGTTTCTGATTGGTCTGTAAAGAATAATATATTTTTGAACACTTCATCCAATTATTACCCCTAGGGTAATGGACAAGCATAATCAACTAACAAGAACCTGATTAAGATAATTAAGAAAATAGTTGATGATAATCAGTGATCTTGGCATGACAATTGAAGTTAGCCCTTTGGGCTGATAGGATAACTCTAAAAAGAGTAACAAGTAATTCACCTAATGTTCTAACTTATGGGAAAGAAGCCAAATTAACAATTTCAGTTGAGTTGCCAACCCTAAGTTATGTCAAGGAGCTTGAGCTGCTAGAGGAACAACCTATGAAAATTGTTGATGGTCGTTTTAGCACACAACAACACAGGTGTGATTACTGGTTTCACACCTCTCTTGAAAAGTATCCTACCCTAGGTAAGACTACTCCAAGGTTTCTATAGCTAGGTCTTAACTTGCTTGAAATCTTTCAGTTGGAATGTTCTAGCTGTGCCGACAAGGGGTCTTACATGTGATCTACAAATTTTAATGATTGGAACAACAATTCTTGTAAACCCTTTGTGATTTTAGCTGATAAGATAGTATGAAATGCTACTGAAATTCCTAAACTAACAACTATTTTCAAAGAAAATGCAAAAGGGAGTAGGGTTTTAAGGAGATTGTAAGTGACATTCACAATATGTGGATTGCTGCAAGTAGAAAAATACCCTGAAACTTAACCATTTTTTTGAGTTACAAAACTGAAAATGAATGTTACAGTACTACAGAAAATGATGCTATCTTTAATGGAAATTGAGAAATTTTCAAATCACATTCATTCATCAAATACCCAATAAATGGTGTAATTTAATTTATGAGATGCAATCAAACTTAAGCACAACTGATCAGGCTAGGCTACCTTTGCACAATTACCTACCATCAGCAAATAACTAAAAGTATGGACTAAGAGCTTTCATTAGATACTTTCAGCAAACCATGAACATTAAAAAAGCACAATTAATTAACTATTGGAGATCAAGAAGTGAACCATGAAACTAGATAAGAAAATACAATACACAAATTCTTAAGGTAATTGCAGAAACTTGATTTGTATTACTTCAAATGGTAGAATGTCAACAATTCAGCATCAAGAATTCTCTCTCAAATAATGGAAATGGTAGCCCTTTATATAGGAGAGGAGCCATATCAAGTTTTTGAATGGACAGTGGAGATTAACTCAACACCAATGGTCCATATTTACATCATTAAATGCATTCATAACAACTCATAGCAATCCCAGATTACTTTTTGTCTCTTATGAAAAATATGAAAAATAGCCCCCAGATACATTGAATCTAGACAATTTGACTACCCAACTGAATATATATATATTGGAAATGTCATTTTTGAGGTATAATAAAGACAAAATAGTGTCACATGTCACTCTAAATATAGATGTTTACATTAATGATGGGATTACACTTCAAAATATTCAAATTACACTAAGATTCATCATCCAAGTCCACTTTGTCTTCTTCTACCAGCTTGTTGCGGTAGTTGACCTAGGCTGAAAGTGTCAGATTGATATCTGTGGGGTCTGGGTTCTTAGGATGATCGACCCAATATCTAAACATCTCCAACTCTTGGCTGTAGTGATTATATATTCTTTCTATCTCTTCCTTTGCTTATGAAATGCATTAAACTCATCTTTGAGGTCACTGACTCTATCCAAGCTGGCTTCCACATCTAACTCAGCATCTTCAAAAACTATCTTGTGTAGTTTATCTTTACATCCCTTCACATCAGATGGCACCAAGTCATTGTAGTACATTACCAGACAATCTCTCAAAGTGTCTTTTATATCATATATGAGAGCCAATATGTTCTCATCTGTTGCTTTGGAAGCCTCCCTTGCACTGTCAAAAACTTCCTTCCTCAGTTTTATCTGCTGATACCATTCATTGGATTTATACAACCTGTCCTCTTTCAAGATATTTTCAACCAATAGTGCCTGGGCTGGCAAGCTTCTAATTGCCTACACTTGAGGAAACATCTATGAGTAATATTCATCAAAAGAGTCACCTTCTCCATGCAAGTCTTTCCATTATTCTCGAAGTTGAACCAAACTCTTATGGGATTCAGTTGCAGCATCAATTGTCTCACATCCCTTCTTGCAGACTCTGATCATCCATTTTTGGGCACCTTTTGACAAAGTCTAAACTTTACCAAGACTGGAAATTTCATCTCTTGACAAAAAGGTAGGTATTGTCCTTATCTCTCCTTCAGAATCTATTGGTTTTATCAGAAATTGAAAGCATGCTCAGAGTGCCTCATTTTATTGCTTCAATTCTTTCTTTGAAAGTTCATCCTTATTCAGCTGCTCTAGGATTGAAGTAATAGACTGGTGCAGTCACGGTAGGAGGGTTCATAGAATGAACTATCCGGACTATGAAGTAAGAGTAAACACAATAGAAACAACTCAAGAAATAAAGAAAATACAAATTTAGTCATTTAGTATATCATAGAATTCAAATAGAGATCGGTTGACAACATGTAGGCTTACAATTAGGGCTCACAGGCCTGATTACATACATGCGCAAGATAAAGCTTTGAAGCTCATTCACACAAAATCTAAACTATTAGATCTTTCTTATGTCAATAGCTTCTTTCCAAAGGATCTATTACATCTTTATATATCATGTCTAGACCAATAGATTCATCCACGTTGACCAAGGAAGATCACAAACTTCAATGAGGAGCTATAACATGTTCACAAATAGGTCAGACCTAAATGTGTAGAACACTTCCTCAAATGAATGGAAGAATGTGCAGACCTTTAGGGAAGGTTAGCCATGAACCACAAGACATTGAATGATGTATTGTTGAGATCCGCAAGTGAAGGAATGATCCATAAGCCTTCTCCTTTAGCTGATTATTAGGAACTGTTAGAATGCTCTACTTTGAGAAAACAATTGATCTTCTGATAGCAATAACTTTTTGGTAACTAATCCAAATGCTCTAAATTCTTGATATGGTGTAGATGAATGAATGTAGATGATAAGTCTAGATCCACAAGGTGTGAAATGCCAAAACTAGACCACAAGCTGAAACTACTTTTGACTGAACTGCCTGACTAAACTGGAAAATGAAAGAACTAAAATGCAAACAAACTAAAATGCAAATGTTTTTGGTTGATGCAAGATTACTCTTGAACCAGGGATGCTCCTGCATCAAACATCTGGGGTTATTGAAAAAGTGAGTCCCTCACTTTGTTGGGGCTAGGGGAGAACCAAGATGGTCCACCTCAGCCTGAGAAATCCAAGATGAATCTTCTTCTAGTCTACCTTTCTACTTCACAAGATATTCTTTGTATTGTCTTCCTCTAATGCTGCGCCCAACTTTGCTATCCAAAATGTCTTCTATCTACTCTGGTGCTTGTTATGATAACTACTTCTTCAAGTCTTCTACGATGTTGTCACTGAATTCTGCTTCATGATACTGATAGAGATCTATAATGTTGAAAATAGGTGATATACCCAAACTCTCCGGTAGCTCTACCTCATAAGCATTTCCGAAATCAAATTTCTTGAGTATCTTACAAGGTCCAAACTTCTTCATCTTTAACTTGTTATAAATCCCAACTAGAAATCTTTCTTTTCTCAAGTACACCATCACTTCATCTCCAACTTCAAATTCCTTATGTCTTCTCTTCTCATCTACCTTTTCCTTGTACTTATTGTTCATATCCTCCAAATGTATTTTGATCTAATTATGCACTATCCTCATATGGTCTACAAATTCTTCTGCTTTGGCACTCCTCTTTTCCTCTGTACTAATGTCTCTCAATTCTGCAACTCCTCTACAATTCACTTTGGTAACAATCTGAAAAGGTGTTCTTTCAGTACTCCTATTTACTAAATTATTGTATACAAACTCTACTTGTGAAAGAATCAAATCCCAACTTCTGGCTTTCTCTCCAACCAAACATCTCAACATATTTCCCAAACTCCTATTTTCTACCTTTGTCTATCCATCTGTCTGTGGATGAAAAGTAGAACTGAACTTCAAATCTATCTTCATCTTCTTCCAAAGTGTCTTCCAAAAGTATCCAACAAACTTTGTATTCCTGTCTGAAACTATACTCCTAGGTAATCCATGCAATCTCACAATCTCTTTGAAAAATAGGTCAGCAAGATGACTGCATCAATTGTCTTCTTACATGGTATGAAATGAGCCATCTTTGAAAATCTATCAACCACTACAAATATTGAATCATGTCCTCTCTATGTCTTACGCAATCCCATTACAAAATCCATGCTTATGTCTTCCCAAGGTCTTTCCAAAATTGTCAAAGGTTTATACAATCCAGTGTTTTGACTACTCCCTTTTGCAACTTAACAAACTCTACAACTCTGCACAAATCTCTGAACAACCTTCTGTATCTAAGGCCAAAAGTAATTTTCACTCACCAAAGCCATTGTCTTATCAATGCCAATCAAATTATCTCTCATATAACTTCTAGGTATGCACAACTGACTTCCTTTGAACAACATATCTTCCTGAATGAAATAGTCCAACCACTTACTCCTATCTACCACAACTGGTTCCTTACATGCTTTCCAATGTTCTACAAAATCAGTGTCTCCCTCATACATGTTATTCAATTCATCAAAATCCAACACTTCAACTCTCATCTCTATCAACAAGTTTCTTCTTCGACTCAAGGCATCAACAACTTTGTTTGATTTACCACTCCTATGCTTCAACACAAAAGTATAACTCTACATGAACTCTACCCATCTCATATGTCTCTGATTCAAATTACCTTGACTGTTTAAATATTCCAAAGCTTGATGATCTGTATACAACACAAACTCCTTAGGCAACAAGTAATGTCTCCAAGTCTTCAAGGCTTGAATTATGGCATAGAACTCTTGATCATAAACTGAATATCTTTTCCTTGCATCATTCAACTTCTCATTGAAATAAGCTTCATATCTACCTTCTTGACTTAACACTACTCCAATTGCATTTCCACTTGCATCACAATCAACTTGAAATACCTTATTGAAATCTGGTAATGCCAAAATAGGTTTCTTTGTCACTTTCTACTTTAAGAACTTAAAACTTTTGTCTCCTCCTGATGTCCACTTGAAATCTTTTCTATCACCTCTCATTGTCTCTGTCATAGGGTTACAAACTAAACTCAAATTCCTGATGAACTTCTGGTAGAAACTAGCTAATCCATGAAATGATCTAACCTCTCCAATGCTCTCTAGTGTAGGCCATTCAACAATTGCTCTCACTTTCTCAGGGTCCATCTTCAATCCTTTTGCAAAAATCACAAATCCCAAATATACCAATTCTTCCTTAATGAAACTACACTTCTTCATGTTTATCAACAATTTCTCTTCCCCCAGTTTCTACAAAACTTGTCTAATATGCCACAAATGTTCTTCTTTTGTTTTACTAAAAATTAGAATATCATCCAAGTACACAATTACAAACTTACCCAAGAATTTCTTCAGAACTTCATTCATCAATCTCATGAAAGTACTTGGTGTATTTGTCAATCCAAAGGGCATTACTAACCATTCATACAATCCTTCATTTGTCTTAAAAGTAGTCTTGCATTTATCACCTTCTCTGATTATGATCTGATGGTATCAAATCTTCAAGTCTATCTTTGTGAAATATTTTTCTCCACTTAAACAATCAATGATATCATCCATCCTAGGTAAAGGAAATCTATACTTAACTGTGATCTTTTTTATTGCTCTAGAGTGAGTACACATTCTCCATTCTCCATCCTTCTTTGGTGCTAACACTGCAGGTACTACACAATGACTCAAATTTTCTCTAATCAAACCTTTCCTCAACAACTCTTGTATATGTCTATTTATTTCTTCATTCTCTATTGGTGTCATCCAGTGTGCTACCTTGTTAGGAAAACTTGCTCTTGGTATAAGATCCATGTGATGACTAATACTTCTTATAGGTAGTAATCCATCAGGCACATTATCTAATATGATGTCTTCATACTCTATCAGTAACTCTCTTATCTCATTTGGTTCAGTCTCTTTCTTCACTACTTCAGGCTTTTTAGGAATCAAGACATAGCACATACTTTCATGTTTCAAACCATCCAAAAATTTCCTTCCATCTACCAAATAGATTCTATCTTTCCTACATACCATAGCTTTAGTATCATCTTCTAAAGGAATTAAAGTAATTCTTTTCCCATTTTCTGTTATAGTATATGTATTCTTTCTTCCATCATGTATAGCTTTTCTATCATATTGCCAAGGTCTACTCAACAAGATATGACAAACACCCATAGGCATAATATCACACAAGACTTCATCATGATAAGATCCAATATGAAATTTCACCAAACATTCTTCACTCACTAGTATCTTATGATCATCCTGAATCCATTCTATCTGATAGGGCTTACGGTGTTTCAATCTTTTCAACTTCAGCTTAGCCACCATCTCCTCTAAAACTAGGTTATCTGAACTACCACTATCAATTACAACTTCACAAGACTTACCTCTAGATTTACATCTTGTTCTAAATAGACTCTTCCTCTGTGGTGGTTCTTCCTTTGTCTCTGCTTGAAATAGTGTTCTCCTCATCACAAGTGATTCTCCTTTCTTTGGTTTACCAACAGAACAAGGGTCATCTAATTCAATAGGTTCTTCAACATAGGCTGCTCTCCCACTATTCTCTGTCCTCTTATTTGTACTACCCTGATTACACTCAAATGCTCTATGTCCTTCATCTCCACACTTGAAACAAGTACCTCTAATTGTTCTATTCTCAAATCCTCTTCCTTCTCTTTTGTGTCCTTCATTCCGGTATGCACTAGGGTTTCCTCTTCAGTAAAAATTTTGTCATCTCTCTAGTAAGCATTGTTATCTCTATCATTCTTCTTAACTAGGCTGTCAAACTTGTTCCACTCCACAAATGATCTATCATATCTAGAAAATGTCTTACCTCTCTAAAATTTACCTCCTCTACCTTTTTGTCTCTGATCATGTCTCTTATTCATCTTCTCTTCAACTTTAAGAGAAAACTGATATGCTTCTTCCAAAGATGTCATCCTTACCAAGCTTAGTTCATCTTGAATGTTCAATCTCAATCCATTGATGTATCTTGCAACTATCTCCTTACTTGCTTCACTATGTCCTGTCCTTATGATCATCTTATGAAATTCTTTAGTGTGCTCCTTCACAGATTTCTCCTTCTGTCTCAGGTTTTGCAATCTTTTCAACAATTCCAACTCATAGTCAGCATGTATAAACTGATTCTTCAACTTTGTCACCATGTGGTCCCACTTTGTAATCTTTTCTTTTCCTCTTCTATTTCTTTCCAACTGAACTTGTTTCCACCATATAGTAGCATGTACTTTCAACTTTGTCTTTGTAAATTTCACCTTCTTCAGATCTTCAATTTTCTCATATTCAAAGTATTCTTCCATATCATTTATCTAGTCAATCAATTCTTCAGGGTTCAAATTACCAATATAGTTCAGCACATCAACTCTAGGTCTCTTTCTAATCTTTGAAATCGCTCACAACATATTTATTTGATCTGATTCTTCTTCTTCATCACCTTCTAGGGTTTTGCCAGTATGTTCCATAGATTGAAATTCTTCTTCATCATCACTTTCAATATTAGGTCTCAATGTCAATCCTCTTCACCTATCTTCTTCAACAACATCCAAATGCATTCACATTGTTCTAATAAATTCCATCATCTCATCCATTCTATTAGCCATTGTACCAACAAGAGGAACTCTTCACGATGATATCTTCCTAGGATCAAGTGCAAACTACCTCAGTTTCAGCAATCAGGTTACGAATGACAACTACCTCTCAATCAGAGATTGGTTGTGCACAAGTAACCTATCTCGGATTGGTGATATGCTCACAACAAGATCTTATGGAATCCCCTTCACCAATTTGCTCCAAACAATTGAACTTTCGCTCTGATACCACTTGGTGTAGTCACGGTAGGAGGGTTCACAGAATGAACTGTCTGGACCGTGCAGCAAGAGGAAATAGAATAGAAACAACTCAAGAAATAAAGAAAATGCAAATTTAGTCATTAAGTATATCATAGAATTCAAATAGAGATTGGTTGGCAACATGTGGGCTTACAATTAGGGCTCATAGGCCTGATTACATACATGCACAAGATAAAGCTTTGAAGCTCATTCACACAAAATATAAACTATCAGATCTTTCTTATGTCAATAGCTACTTTCCTAAGGATCTATTACATCTTTATATATCATCTCTGGACCAATAGATTCCTCCACGTCAGCCAAGGAAGATCAAAAACTTCAATGAAGAGCTGTAACGTGTTCACAGATAGGTCAGACCTAAATGTTTAGAACACTTCTTCAAATGAATGGAACAACATGAGGACCTTTGGGGAAGGTTGGCCATGAACCAAAAGACATTAAATGATGTGTCATTGAGATCCACAAGTCAAGGAATGATCTACAAGTCTTCTCCTTTAGCTGATTATCAGGAATTGTTAGAATGCTCTGCTCTGATAAAACAATTGATCTTCTGATAGCGATAACTTTTTGGTAACTGATCCAAATACTCTAAATTCTTAATATGGTGTAGATGAATGAATGTAGATGCTAAGTCCAGAACCGCAAGGTGTGAAATGCCAAAACCAAACCACAAGTTGCAACTACTTTTGACTAAACTACCTGACTAAACTAGAAAATGCAAACAAACTGAAATGCAAACAAACTGAAATGCAAATATTTTTGGTTGATGCAAGATTACTATTAAAAAAGGGATACTCTTGCATCATAGACCATTGAACTCATCAACCCTTTATGCTCATGTAGTTGGTTCCAAATTTACAATTGTTATAGTATAATCTTCTGCTCTGACTTGCTCTCTGTTTGTATTAGCCAGTGGGACAGCGTTTTCAACTATTCTAGACCTAGTTTCATCCTTGTAAATACTAGATTGCACCTTGGCTTTTTTCTATTTCTTTAGTTTTTGGGCATGTCACAAGATGGAACTCAGATCCAATTTCATTACTTCTACTTGAGGCTTTGGATATGTGACTTTGTTTTGTAGCCAGTCAGGTGCAGAAGAAGAAGGTTTTTTAGGCATGTCAAGGTCTTTATTATCTGCATCAGATGGCCCTGAAAGAAACCTTTGCTCCTATTCCGACCCTTTGTCTAAGTCTTCTTCCTCATTTGCAAGGTTTCTCCAACTTACCAATACATCTTTTCGAGCTCCCTTGAGGCATACCTCTGCTTGGTCCTTGTCTGGAGGACTATTTGATATTTCAATTATTTATGCATTGGTAACTTTAGCCAATGGCTCATCAAGTACCTCATTATCTACCTCGTCAAATGCATCTTTCTTTGGTTCTTGCTCTTGAAGACCTAGTTTAGTACATACCTTCTCAATATTTGATAGCAATGGCACAACCAAGGGAGTTGAATTTTGGTCCATGGGTATTTGGGAGATAGGAGCACTAGAGGATAAAGGCATCGCAACTGAAGACAAGTTCACTTGTGTCAAATTGGTAAGCATAGCTAACTCCAAAGTTGGTGGGATGGAAGAAGTTGGTAGGATGGAAGAAATGACAATGGGCAAAGAAATGGTAAAAGAAGGCAAGGGAAGAGAAGGTGAAAGAATTGTAGAAATAGGAGGTAATGCAAGGGAAGTAGATAGTGGGGTGGAAGATATGGAAGGTAAAGGTGTAGTAGTGATAGAAGAACATGAGGTGGCAGCAATGGAGGAGATGGGACTGCTAGGAGTGCTAGAAGATATTGTAAATGAACAAGAGACAATTGAAATAATAGGGGAAGGTGAGGTGGTAGTAGAGATAGCTTCTTGGACAATAGTTACCAAGGTCATAGGTGCAACAATGGAAACAACATAGGGAGATGTAGGAGTAGCAACTGTTCGAGAGAGTACAATAATATTCACATCCAGGGTAGAAGGAGATGGAGAAGTTGGCAAATTTGCACTATTAAGAGTGGTAGCAGAAGCTTTTACGGTCTTACTAGTATCTTTCACTCTAGCTTTCTTCCATTTGATGCTTCTCCTGGCCCACTAGGAAGGTCTCTCTTCTTTGAAGCTCTTGTCTAGGTGGAAGGAGGCATTTCTTTCTTATTAGTCTTTGTAGTGACCTTACTTTTCTGTGCTTTGAGATTTTCTACCAAGGTTATATGGTCTTCATTATCAGATCTCTGTCCCTGGGCTGGTTCTGCCTCATCAGTGATTTCTATGGGTTCATCCTCTTCTCCTCTAGACTCTTTTTATGATTCAAGTGCAGTGTATGTGAGCTATATTCCTTGTCCCTCCAAGGCAGAAATTTGACCTCTTACCCATGCTTTGCTTAATCTAATTAGTTCCTTCATCACAGCATCAAGGGAGCTTTCCTCAACATTAGCCCAATCAAGGGAATTGGTTGGTGGTATTGTGCCTCCCAGGCACCCCTATACATCACATTTTTATCATCTTCTAGTTGATTGGGGACTACAATAATATGAAGCTTTTTTATGAATGCCAATGATAATCTGGAGTGGGCCTTTTTCATGACCTCATAGTCATCCATGCAATTTTCCCAAAAATCTTCTATATGCATTTTATGAAATAATTTCTTGCTCACAAACATCTCCATCACCTTATTTCGATCAAAATGATTTATTTTGTTGTAATAATGAAGATTGAGATGTTGAAGTTATGTGTCAAAGTGCTCAGCTAATCCGAATGAAGGACATGCATAGTTTCCTCTACCTAATAGGATCAGAAATTGGACATTTGTTCTATGCAGATGCTTGAGTTTTTCAGCACAAGTTACCAGTTGTCTAGATAGCTCTAGGAGCACTACTTTATTTGTTGGATACCTAGGGAGTCTATAATCCATCCTCGTGAAGCCTTGTATTCTCAAATATGTGTACTTCTCAAATTGAATATACCACCTCCCATACTTGGTGACTTCATTCATAGCTTGAGTGGATATCCTTAGAGTTGTGTTGCCTTGCAATAACCTGGTTATGTACATAGTAAAGGCACCATTTACCCTCTTATAATGCATAAGAGATTGTGTCAATGTGAGTTGTGTGTAGAATTCACAGTCCTTAATCTGGGTTTTCTCATCATTTCCCACTTCCCCCACCTTGGACAATCCAGCATAGTGATTCTTCCTTGCGAATGCATAAACTACAGAAGATGTCCATCTGAAGAAATGTTTCTCTTTGAAGTTGCTGGATGCTTCATGGATGTTGTCACTTGGGATTTGTGCCCAATGGAACTTAGTTCCTTCTAATATCTCCTTAATTATAACAAACATCCATCCTTCGAAGGTCGATGCTACAGGTAACCCATATATTCTGCTCAACAAGGTTACTAAATCTTCCATTTCATCATAAAGGTCACTCCGGTATAGCAACTGAGGAAACTTGACTAAGGCAGACCTTTTACTTTTTGTGCATTGTTCACCCATATGTTTTCTACATCCATTTTCATCTTTCTTATAGGTGGCTTCTGATCCTGCCTTATCTGGCATAGTCATTATTGAATGCCCTAGAATGCCCAAAATTTTAGCCAAGGAGGGTGGACTTAGGTCAGCTGACAGTTCTCCATGGGTAGTTTGCACTATTCTTTTCATCATGTCATATCTCTCTGCACATGTGACAATCAGCTCTGCACATTGAGCAGATGTGGGGAAAGCAGTAGCTTCTGCAATCCCACTATCTTTTACCTTCTTGGCTCTTGGGGTTGGATTTGGGCCAAATATTCTGATTCTGATTTCATCCAAGTCAATATGACCTAGGTCCGTGTCTCCTACATTCTTCCACCCAGTAGCAATCTTGGTTCTGGGGGAGTACCTTTGAACTCGTACCTCATGACTTGAGCTCGTGCATTCATCTAACCTATTGGATTGGAGCTTATAAGTTTTGATGCCTTTGAGGTGTCTCCTCTAACTCCTAAGTTTAAAGTCTATCATTACCAAGTTGATTACTACATTATTAAGTCATGCTAGGATAAATGACTCTGAAATACATTTACCAAGTTACCATCATATGCATATGAGAATAGAAGTCTGAAACCTTCTAACTATTGCATTTACCACATGATCAAATAATGGAACAATCTTACACCAATGCATGTAATAAATACTCTAATACTACAAAATCTTGATTAAAACATGCAAAACATCATAATTTACCAAGGGCAGTCATTATTTCTACCTGAAAAACATTTCTCCTTTTGAAAAAACTTCTAAAATAGTCATTTCACTCAATTTGCGCTAAATTTGGGGTCAACTGACCTACAGGAGGAAAAGCACTGATTTCAAGGTCAACCAACTTGGTTGAGAAATCAGGATGGTCTGACTAACTACTCTGTCTATGTTCATGTCATCATACTACCTTGCATGGATTTTATAGTCAACCGACTTGTGCGGGTTTGAGGTAAGACCGACTTATGTTAGTCATTTGGGTCGGTCGGTTGCAAGTTTAGTACAAGTCGATCAAGACAAATTTTACCAGTCTTGCGCAAAATTAGGTATTGTCAAACCTTGCGAGGTTTTCAAAGTCAACCGACTGAGTCAGTGATGGCACATTTTTGTGCAAGGTTGGAGGGAATTGTTTCTAGTACAAAAGTGTTTTCTTGATGTTTGGCAAAGATTTAAGCATCACAGACTGGTGGGACATTTGTGTGCATCCGACCTAGGTCAGAGAAGTGATCATTTAGCATTGAGTTGGGGCAATCAAATGCTAGTGCAAAGTCAACATTAGGGATCACGCAGGACTTCTAGGATTCACCACCTAGTTAATTAAAGTAATGAACAGTGCAAAGTCAAAGAACTATGTTTTTGGCGTAAAAATGGTTTTGAGTCCCAACAGGTGTTTTCAAGTCCATCGATTGACCAAATTGATCACAACATTTTTGAAAGTTAGTCAAACAAGTTTTAACGCAAAATTATCCTTTACTTGTTTTGTTGGTCAATTCAAAGTGTTTGAGATTATTTATTAAGGTTTGACAAATGTTGATTTCTATTTTACATGCAAGAGGGATTTTGAAGAATATTCTTAAAGAATTACCCTCAAAGTTTTAAAACTAGGGTTTATGAAGATGAATAGTGCAGAAACAAAAACCCTAGCTTACGCACCTAAATTCATATTATTTATGTGTGTGCCATACTTTGAAAGGAAATGCATTTGAAAACTAAAATCCCTAAATGTGGAGACGAGGTCCTACCTAGTTCGCAATGATGAAGTGAGCTGAATCACGCAGGTAGGAAGGAGATCTCCAGGTTGAGTTCATGGGCTGCACAGGTCAATCTATAGAAATGTCACCAAAGAGCCCTTTGAGTATTCGTTAAATGAAAAATGATCTTGAAAACCAAAAAATTCCCCTTTTATCCCTTCGAATCGATTTCCATTAATGTAGAGCGTACGAAGTGTTAGTCAGGAGTTTTGACAGAATATTAGGGTTTGCGTGGATTTAGGTTGCTTTTGACTTGGCAAGGATTTAGAGGGTCACGAACCTAGTCGGCAGATTTTACTCTCAGCGCAAAAGTCCTGAGCTCTATTTTGAGTGTTTTGCAGGATTTGAGGTTTCCTTAGACCAACAAGGAATTTGCCACTCTCTGACTTGGTCGGTGAATAAACATTCCAGTGCGAAGTCAGTGATGTAAGTGCAAGAAGTTACGTGAAATGGGTTTATTTAATTTATGAGCAAATTGGTCCAAAAACGTGAAATGACAGGTGTTTGTATTTTTTTAATAACTTTTAATTTTTAAAGTTTTTTGAAAAAAAATTATATGTCATCAATTTACACATCATTCTTTACACAATGAAAAAAAAAATTATTTTATAAGTAGTTTTGCTCAAATTATGTTGGCCGTACACAAGGGTTTTTGAAAATAGCAATTAGGGCCAATAAAAAATTAATTAAAAAAAAATATATTTGGAAAAAATTATAAAAAAATATCCTCATCAAACTTCACTATACTACACATCTTTTCCCAAAAGGATTTAGAAAAATACTTTTATTTAGGTCAAATTATGTTGGCCATACTCATGCATGGTATGGTAAAAAAAGTGACTTTTAAATAGTGGTTTTTAGAAATTCCTATTGAACATCAATTTGTGTCATCTAGGTATTAAAATAAATTACATATTTAGAAACTAGACTTGGAGTACTACATTTCATATTACTAACTTTTTTTAAAATTCAATAATTAAGTGCCTCAAATATTCAGGTCAAATGTGACAAATTCTAAAAATCAGGGAAAACACTTCCACTTTTTAGCCAAAAAGTGGACCCAACTTCTTGCACTGACCCCCAATGAGTTTTAGCACTAAGGTCAGTGAATGTAAAAAGTGGCACTAGGGTTGAAGGCAAAGGATTCTAGTGCAAAGGACTATCAGACCTTCTTTTATGAAATGCAGAGACTTGGACTTAGTAGATTTTGGGCTGACCTATTAACATCAAATTTCTAACATGGCAAGAAATGCATTTTGACCACTTTGACAACTTAGGAGATGAAAAACCCACTTGGCACTCTAAGCCAAGATTTAAAAGAGGGGGTCCCTATTTTTCAAAATGAGGCATGTGTGCAAGGCACAACAAATGGCGACTCTGCTGGGAAATGCTCCAGAGCATTTCAATGATAAACTTTCAGTTCAATCCTAGAATCTCTGTATTTCCCACACATTAGATGAAAAAGAATGATACCTTATCAAAGAATCAAAAATGACTAATTGGTGCCACCATCCATATCCTAAAAACCTAAGTGTGTGCAATTGCATTCATTCCCATCCCTTGGTAACTAAGTTCACCCAAGATCCTTCGTACTAATCTATAAAGTTGAGATCATTTTACTACCAAGAGAATGCTCTAATATTGAGATATGATGAACCTTCAAGTAATAACCTCTTTTCAATGATTTATTCCTTGATAGTACCTTTGATCCTAATAATTTCCTAATAACGACCTTCATGTGAGAGTCTTCAAATGCTGATCTGTATATTGATATTCTGTAGTGGGTCTGGTGTTGAAAAACACCATTTATTTTCACCCAATAGGCTAGCAGTACTTAGTACCACCTACCACTCTCATCTAAATTTGCAAAATTGGTGTTGGTGGTAAAATTGGGGGGATCCAAACTCTTCACTTAACATGCGATCACCCAGGCTTACTTAGCTACTTCAAGATTATTTAAAGTGTGAGAGATATATGATTAGAAAATACTTCAAGTACACCAACTAATGACTCCTTTCCAATGACCAGACATCATGCCTCCTGCTATAACAATGAAACCCACAAGAAGACCTAAGCAGAACTTTGGCTTCTCAAAGAAAGACCACAGATAATTTACGCAACAAGGAAGCATCTATAGGTTGATATAAATGCCACCACATTCTAGAAACAAGAACCCCATGCAAAAGCAAGCACTGCAAGCAAAAGCAAAGCCCAAAAGACAACTAACTAAGCAAAAGCAAGAACACCTAAAACTATGGAAGTGAAAGCAGGAAAGCAAACCTAATCTAATAGCAATCTACTCTAACCAAAGCAAACAAGCAACCTAACTATGTACACTAAAGGGAGGCATGACTGCCTCTCAATCTTGGAAGTAGTGCTTTAGGAACTGGCCATTGATGGGAAATGGGAGCTCCTCACCAGTAAGGCTCTTGAGTCGATATGTATTCTCATGAGCTTTATCCCAACATAGGACTAAATCAGAAATGTGAAAGGCTTTTACCTTGGCTCTCTTGTCAAACCATTGCTTCACTATGCCCCAGTGTTTAGTAAAGTTTTCTATAGTAGCGCTGCGTTTCTCTTCAAGGTTTAGCAATTGGGATAATCGAGAAGACAACTAATCATTGGTTCCAAGACAATCTTGCATGAATTGTAGGATAGGGATCCTTAAGTGAATGGGAAAAAATGGCTTGGTCCCATAGACTAAATGATAGGGCGATGTTCCCAATGTGGCCTTGTGTCGAATCCTATTAGCCCATAAGGCAAATTTGAGTTGAGTGTGCCAATCCCTAGGGTTTTTGTCTAGCAGTTTCTTAATTACTTCAAGCAAATTTTTGTTTGTGGATTCAGCTACCTCATTCCCTTGTGGATAGTAATTAGATGAGAATTTCAACAAATTCAATGACTAGCTCTGTGGTGCATTATTTACAAGCTATTGCCTCAGACCAATGAGTGGAGTAATCAGTAGTAGTTAGAATATACCTGTGGCTTGTAGAGGAGGGTGGATTGATCATACCGATAAAGTTGAGAGCCCACTGAGTGAATGGTCATACCTCCACAACTGGTTGCAATGGCATGGTGACATTTGTCTTTCTATCTGCAACAATTTCACAGGTGTGGCAGGTTCTTACATGTGAGTAAGCATCTTTGAATAATGTAGGCCAGTGATACCTAGCTTGAAGAATTTGATTGGCTATTGAATGGGCTGATTAGTGGCCTATCTTGAACCTCTCGTGAAAATTGGTTAACACCTAATTTACTTCTGTCTTGTCCAGACATCTCAAATAGATCCCTTCATGATTCTTCTTGTAAAGTATTGATCCCTTTATCATATAGTTGTTACTTTTTAGTCTAAGTACTCTTCTTTGAACCGAATTCAACTATGGCAGGCAACACTGATTAAGTAGGTAAAATATGATGTCCCCATACCACTCATCTTTCAAGATATCCTCTAACATGTATTGCTGGGAGACTAAGCCTATCTCTACCTCTGCCATAGATTTGGTCAATGCTAGCCCTCTAACCAGCTTCATGGGCTGTATATCTATATCAAGTTCCTATAGGACAGTAACCCACTTGCCTCTCCTTTCTCCAAGTTCACTTTGCATCAATAGTGCTTTAACTACTGCATCTAGGACTATAGGAATCACTTGACTCCTTAGGATGTAGTGATGAAATTTATTGATTGCCTTCACCAAAGCGTAGGCCTATTTTTCCACATTGGGATACCTTAACTCTGCATCTTTTAATGGAGCACTCATGAAAGTGATGGGCCTTTCATCATCGAATGCTCTCTTCTAGGTCAACATTACTGCACAAGTGTGTTCGGATGCAAATGAGTAAATGTAGAATGGTAGTGTGTAATCTGGACTTACCAATACTGGAGCATTAGCTATGGCTTTCTTAATTTCTACAAAGACATTCTTGGCATCTAGAGTCTAATCCATTTTAGCATCCTTTTTCAACATTACATTGAGTGGTCAGATGATTTCAGCAAAACCAGTGATGAACTTGCACACAAAGTTGATTTTCCCAAAATATGACTTAAGCTCTTTCTTGCTGGTTGGGGGTGGTATTTTGAGGATTGCTTGTATTCAGTCTGGATCAATGGATATGCCTCATTTAGATATCACATGCCCCAACAACTTACTTTTAGTTACTCCAAAGATGCACTTCTTAGGGTTGAGTGAGATACCATAATCTTTACACCACTATAATACTTTCCTTAGATCAGCCACATGATCCTCTCACCCTTTTGAAAACACTGTAAGATCATCCATATAGATTATGATGCATTTTCTAACTAATCCCTTAAAGGCAACATCCATTGCTCATTGGAAGGTGGCACTAGCATTTATCAACCCAAATAGCATTCGGTGATATGCATAGATGCCCCATTTACATGTAAAAGAGGTTTTCAATCTGTCCTCGTAGTCAACCATTACTTGATTGTAACTTGAATACCCATCCAGAAAGGACATCATCTGTGATCCATTAACAATTTTCAATACTTTGTCTAATGATGGCAATGGATAATTATCCTTTTCGGATGCTCGATTCAAGTTTCAAAAGTTGACACAAAGTCTAATTTCACTATTTTTCTTTTAGACCGGAACTAGATTTGCTACCTAAGTGGAATGTCTGATGGGAAATATTATTCTTGTTGATAGCAGTTTCTATACTTCTTTGAAGATCAGAGGCTCCAACAATGCATTCACCAGCCACTGCCTTTGCCTAAATGACTTTTCTCCTGGCTTCAGTTGAATGATGTGAGTAATGATCGATGTATCATACATCTTGAGGTCTTCATAGCTCCATGTTATAACTTCATGATAGTCTCTTAATGCATGAATGATGCCAGCTTTCTCTTCTTCAGTACTAGCCTTTCCAAAAAACACATTCTTAACCTCTTCATTTGTCTTCAAATTAAAAGGATCACATTGTCCTCCAGAAGATTCTCCCTCTTTCCTCTAGGTTCTTAGGTTGTTTGAATCGAACTGTCTTTCTAACTCCACCATTCCCTGTAGAATTGTGTTGGTCTTCAGATTGAGTACTCCTTCTAAATCCATCTCAGCAGGTTCCATTTCCTCTTCATCTATTATTTGATCAGTGAAGACATCTGATGAAGTGAGGAAGTCAATTATATGCTTGTCATCCTCAATGACTTGAAAATTCCTAACATTATCTGGTATAGATAGAGTTGCGACAAATTTGACAGTAAACTTCTTTAATCCTGCCATGGATGTTGGCTCTAATGTGCTTGTTGTTTGAGCTAAAGCATCTGCAACATGATTCTATTTTCTAGGAATCAACTGAATATTGAAACCATCAAAGCATTTGATCAAATCCCACACTCAGTTTCTATACCTATTTAATCTCTTATCATTACATGAGTATTGCTTCCTCACTTGTTCCACAACTAATTCTGAATCTTTGAACACCTAGAGAACTCTAACTTTCTTTTGAAGTGCCATCAACAATCCTTGCACTAAAGATTCAAACTCAGTTACGTTATTCGTGCATGGAAATTGTAGTATGTGTGATGTTAGATATGAGCTTCCAGTGGGACTGATTAACTCAATGCCTGCTCCAGACCCTTATCTGCATCTTGATCCATCGAACCTCAAAGTCCAGAGGTGGAAATCTTTACTACTGTCATCTTGTTTTGCTGATCTTTTCTCATTAATCGGGGGCTTTGGTTCTTCTTTCTTCGTGGTAGATGGAGCTTTCTTCAAAATAATAGGAACTTTTAGTTGTCTCTGCACTTGATCCACTACCTCCTGACAGAGTAGACACATAAACTCAGAATGCGATGGATCATGTATACGGAACCAATTTGGTAGCAGTAACTCCTCCATCTAAACTTGCTTCCCTACAGATGCTTGATCACTTACAAAATTGGCTATAAAATCTTGGAATCCTTCGAATATCCCTGGTTCAACTTCTTCTGAAGAATTTCTTGAATCTGATTGTACATATCCTTCTGTACTTTCTAGTTTTTCTACAAGTGGAGGATCAAGAAATCTGTTGTAGCTTAGCATAAGAATCTCCTCTGTTTGATCAACATGGAGAAGGTAGACCCCCGAATCAACTTCTAAAAACAAGATTTCGTTTCTCTAGTTATAGTCTGTAATCATATGTTTCATTTTTGGTTCTCTTTCAATGCGTATTTGGTTTTCCAATCCCTTCCATGGAAGCCACATATGAGAAAAGTTAGTGGCCATGTAGCCATTCAATGTTCTGGATCAATCCTGACTTAAGAGCATGTCGTATTGATCTAGGATATCTACCACTTGTATGTCTATGTATTGCTGCACCCTAGGGTCAGAAGCCAGCTACATGTGTATCCTATTCAATTGACCCATCACATTCACCTCAGTCTTATCTAACTGTGTAACTTTCCTGGAAGATTCAGCTAGAGTGAGACCTAGTACCTTGCATACTAATAAGGGCATCACGTTCATGGAAGCATTGGAATCCACCAAACAATTGTGAAGGTTCTTCCCAAATATCCTAAGTGTCAAGAGAAAAGGACTTTCTCTCCTATCTTTGTAAAGTGTCATCTTCTGTTCAGCATCTGTCACATAGATTCTTTCCTTTCCTTTGTCAATGCTATCCTTCATAAGAACCTCCTTCTGAGAAGAATCTATCCTGGTACTTGCACTTACATCTTGGAAGAAGGCTGTCCTAACCTTAGGTATTTTTAGTAACTCATAAACTGATAGACTAACCTTCATCTTCTTGAGTTCTTCTACAACATACTGCCCCATTTTTGCTACATCAGACCATTGAGAACTCTCGGCAGTAGCCCCCTAATGTACTGGTTGAGGTGTGGCTTTTGGGGGTTTAGGATTATTAGAAGCTTTTGGATCTAGGGGAATTTAGTAGTTGTTTGGAGGAATAGAAGTGGTGAAAGGGCATTTGGTTTTATTACTTCTCAGGTTGTATGGAGTTTTATTATATTGCTGATAAGCATTTACCTCATCTGACCCCTCTTCCTTAGGGTGATTATCATCTTGAAATGGAAATGTATAACTATCAAGAACTAGGGTAGTATCATACCCTGTGGGCGGATTCTCTTGAATTTCAACATTTTGAATTTCCATTTGGGAGATGTTGGATGCTATCTAAAATTCTAGACAGTCTAGCTCAGAGTGAACATTTGTATTGTGTAGCCTACACTAGGTAGACAAAGCTGCCTCAGCTAACATCACACAGCCAGGAGGTTAGGTATCGTTGTTCTGATTTTCAAATGGCAATGGCACTCCTCCATTGTTAGGCTTGGTGTTCCAATACTGATTTGATCACTAATAAAAATTCTAATTTTGGTACTGATTCTAGTTCTGACTTTGGAACTAATGTTGATTTTGATTCCTCTACTGTAGATAAGCATTTTGATTCCTTAGGTGAGTGACTTATGCGGTGAGTTTCTTTATCTGCTCAGCTAAGTCCCTAATATCATCTCTATGTTCCTTTGCTTTAGCTTCTTCTGAAGATTGGAGAAAAGGCATTTGGGCAGGAGGAATTTCAACTACTGGATTTCTTGGGTGAACTACCAAAGCTTGCATTGCAGCTAGGTTAGGAATCAGATTCATTACAGGGGTATGTTTGGCCAAGGCTTGGTTAATCATTGTTATTTGATTTGGCATAGCTATAGGGCCCATGTGGTTCAATGGACCTGAGGCTATTTGTCCTAGCTAAATGCTCACAATGATAGCTTTGGTATATACTTCAGCTAGAGTAGTGGGAGCTGGATTTGCTCTTTTGATGAACATGGACATAAGTTTGTCTAAGGCTGTATAATAAATAGGCAAGGCTACATCTTGCCCTATGGCATAAGGATCTTGCAAATGACTAAAGGCTTTCTAAAATCTATTGTTAAAAGAACTTATTAGCTTACCTTCACCTCGATGAATTTCCACAAAAGATCGGTAGAGATCAGCTGGAGTAGTGGGCATTCGAAATTAATTTAGAAATACATTTTTCAGATTTAGCCATGAGTTTATGGATGCTATAGGAAGGTTAGAAAACCAATAATATGCCTCATCCTGTAAAGAATAAGGAAATAATCTGCATACCACATCTTCGTACTATACTTGCAGCATAAACATGCTACTCTCAAAAATTTTAATATGCTCATCTGCAGTCCTATCTGGATCATTCACCCTAAACTTGGAACATAACATATTAGGGTTTTTTGGCATATCATGATGTTTAGGGTAAAATTTAGATTAATCAATTGAATATTAAAAACTCAAACATTAATAGAATATGAAGGAGAAAGGAGATTTAAATAACAAAATAAATGATACTTACAACCCTTCGCCTTTCGTCTTCCATTGCTCGCCTTTTCTATCTTGATCTTGATGGAGATGAATATGGCCCTCAGGAAGCTTGCTTCCTTGCTTTGAAGTCCTCAAGATGACAAGATGAAGTTGGCTATGATACTTTGTGTGATTGAAGATGAGGTTCAACACACTATTGATGGATGATAGATGATATGGAGATGGGGGTGCCAAAGGCGCGCTTATGTTTCTACAGCATATGTTTACTCAAACGATGGATATGAAATGAAGAAGAAGAGGGTTGCATTTATAGAAATATGTGAGAGAAGATCAATGGTTAAGAAGAAATACAAAGATCAAAGGTTGATAATGGTTGAGGAATGTGCACGAATAGAAAGAGGACAAGTGTCCAAGCTCCATCATGTAATAGGGGAGTTAACAAAATTGATTGAATAGTTAATAGAATAAACCAACCAGTTAAGTGAATTGATTGGGGAGTTTGACTGAATTGATTGATCAGTGAACTTGAATGATTAATTAGTTAAAAGACATGATTGATGAGTTAACTAATTTTGACTAGAGGATAAATAGGACATGTGGGTGAGGGAATATTAGCTAATTAAATGTTTCAAATATTTAATTACATGTACAACATGGTGAGGTGGAAATATGAGGTGGAATTATGAAATTAGGACTTAGGATAGAGGGATTTAGGATTAATTAAGTAATGTAGGATTATTTAATTTATGTGAGACATTAGAAGAATTTAGGGAATTTAATTAAATAAAATGATTTTATTTAATTATGGGATAATGAACCAATCAAATAAACTTAGAATATTTATTTAATTGACAGAAGAAAATAGGAATTAAGATAAATATTAAAATATTTACTTAATTCGGCATGAGCCAATTTTAGGTGTATACACATGATAGTCATTAAACTGAAATGGGGACTAGTTATTTGCTATGAAGAAAGCTGTGAATGGATGATTGAAAGGAGCTACAACTACGTTCCTTGGGACAAACTGGGCTCTTGGTGCTCTAGGTATCCCTTGATCTCTTCTTGTTCATCTGAATATTGTCAGGGACAATAGCTCTTCTCCAGCTGAGCTCGATCTAGTATGTCTCTGTCTGGTCCCCAGACTTGAGGATTTTTGTGGAGGGGGGTGATTCCTTATTCACCCTCCTTCGAGCACCAATTCTATTGCTAGTGGTTTTAGCACACAACAATGCAGGTGTGATTGTTGGTTTCACACCTCTCTTGAAAAGTATCTTATCCTAGGTAAGGCTACTGCAAGGTTTCTACAGCTAGGTCTTAGCTTTCTTGAAATCTCTGTTGGAATGTTCTAGCTGTGCCGCCAAGGGGTATTACATACAATCTATAGATTTTAATGATTGGAATAGCAATTCTTTCATTCCCTTTGTGATTTTAGCTAATAAGACAGTATGAAATGCTATTGAAATTCCTAAACTAACAACTATTTTCAAAGAAAATGCAAAACAGAGTAGGGTTTTAAGGAGATCCTAAGTGACATTCACAATATGTGGATTGACGCAAGTAGACAAACACCCTAAAACTTAACCAGTTTTCTGAGTTGCCAAACTAAAAATGAATGTTACAGTACTACAGAAAATGATGCTATCTTCAATGGAAATCAAGAAATTTTTAGATCACATTCATTCATCAAATACCCAATAAATGGTGCAATTTAATTTATGAGATGCAATCGAACATAAGCACAACTGTTCAACCTAGGCTAACTTTGTACAAATAC
The DNA here is from genome assembly GCA_027924645.1 of Cunninghamia lanceolata. NCBI lineage: Eukaryota > Viridiplantae > Streptophyta > Pinopsida > Cupressales > Cupressaceae > Cunninghamia > Cunninghamia lanceolata. Next base: position 3,759,760 of record BSBN01001410.1, on the reverse strand, counting down.
CTACCATCAGCAAATAACTAAAAGTATGGACTAGAGCATTCATCAAATACTTTCAGCAAACCATGAACATTACAAAAACACAATTAATTAACTATTAGAGATCAAGAAGCAAACCATGAAACTAGATAAGCAAATACAATACACAAATTCTCAAGGTAACTACAGAAACTTGCTTTGTATTACTTCTAATGGCAGAATGTAAACAATTCAACATCAAGAATTCTCTCTCAAATAATGGAAATGGCAACCCTTTAAATAGGAAAGGAGCCATACCGAGTTTTTGAATGGACAATGGAGATTAACTCAACACCAACAGTCTAGATTTACATCATTAAATGCATTCATAACAACTCATAGCAATCCCAGATTACTTTTTGTCTCATATGAAAAAGATGAAAAATAGCCCCCAGATACATTGAATCTAGACAATTTGACTACCCAACTATATATATATATATATATATATATATATATATATATATATATATATATATATATATATATATATATATATATATATAGGAAATATCATTTTTGAGGCATAATAAAGACAAAATAGTGTCACATGTCACTTTAAATATAGCTGTTTACACTAAATTACACTTCAAAATATTTAAATTACACTAAGATTCATCATCCGAGTCCACTTTGTCTTCTTCTGCCAACTTGTTGCGGTAGTTGACCCAGGCCGAAAGTGTCGGATTGATATTTGTGGGGTTCAGGTTCTTAGGATGATCGACCTATTAACTGAACATCTCCAACTCTTGGCTATACTGATTGTATATTCTTTCTATCTCTACCTTTTCCTTATGAAATGCATTAAACTCATCTTTGAGGTCACTGACTCTATCCAACTTGGCTTCCACATCTAACTCAACATCTTCAAAAACTATCTTGTGTAGTTTATCTTTACATCCCTTCACATCATATGGCGCCAAGTCATTGTAGTCCATTACTAGACAATCTCTCAAAGTGTCATTTATAACATATATGAGAGCCAATATGTTCTCATCTGTTGCTTTGCAAGCCTCCCTTGTGCTATAAAAAACTTCCTTCCTTAGTTTTATATGCTTATACCATTCATTGGCTTTATACAACCTGTCCTCTATCAAGACATTTTTAGCCAATAGTGCCTGGGCTGGCAAGCTTTTGATTGTTTGCACTTGAGGAAACATTTGTGAATAATATTCATCAAAAGAGTCACCTTCTTCATGCATGTCTTTCCATTGTTCTCAAAGTTGAACGAAACTCTTATAGGATTTAGCTGCAGCCTCTGATCATCTATTTTTGGGCACCTTTTGATAGAGTCTGAACTTTACCAAGCTTAGACATTTCATCTCTTGACAAAAAGGTAGGTATTATCCTTATCTCTCCTTCAGAATCTACTGGTTTTATCATAAATTGAAAGCATACTTGGAGCTCCTCATTTTGTTGCTTCAATTCTTTCTTTGAAAGTTCATCCTCATTCAACTGCTCTAGGATTGAAGTAATGGACCCTTTGAACTCATCAACCCTTTGTGCTCATGTAGTTAGTCCCAAATTTATATTTGTTATAGTATAATCTTTTGCTCTGACCTGCTCTCTATTTGTATCAGTTGGTGGGACAGCTATTTCAGCTATTCTAGACCCAGTTTCATCCTTGTAAATCTTGGATTGCACCTTGGCTTTTTTCTATTTCTTCATCTTTTGGGCATATGACAAGATGGCACTCAGATCTAGTTTCATTACTTCTACCTAAGGCTCTGGATATAAGACTCTTTTTTGCAACCAGTCAAGTGTAGAAGAAGAAGGTTTTTTAGGCCTGTCAAGGCCTTTATTATCTACATCATATGGCCCTTCAAGAAGACTTTGCTCCTGTTTTGACCCTTTGTCTAAGTCTTCTTCCTCATTTGCAAGGTTTCTCCAACTTACCAATACATCTTTTCGAGCTCCCTCCAGGCATGCCTCTACTTGGTCCTTGTCTGGAGGACTGTCTGATATTTTAATTATTTATGCACTGGTAACTTTAGCCAATGGCTCATCAAGTACCTCATTATCTACCTCGTCAGATGCATCTTTCTCTGGTTCTTGCTCTTGAAGACCTAGTTCAATACATACCTTCTCAATACTCGATAGCAATGGCACAGCCAAAGGAGTTGAATTTTGGTCCATGGGTATTTGCGAGATAGGAGCACTAGAGGATAAAGGCATCGCAACTAAAGACAAGTTCACTTGTGTCAAATTGGTAAGCATAGCTAACTCCAAAGTTGGTGGGATGGAAGAAGTTGGTAGGAAGGAAGAAATGACAATGGGCAAAGAAATGGTAAAAGAAGGCAAGGGAAGAGAAGGTGAAAGAATTGTAGAAATAGGAGGTAATGCAAGGGAAGTAGATAGTGGGATGGAAGATATGGAAGGTAAAGGTGTAGTAGTGATAGAAGAACATGAGGTGGCAGCAATGGAGGAGATGGGACTGCTAGGAGTGCTAGAAGATATTGTAAATGAACAAGGGACAGTTGAAATAGCAGTGGAAGGTGAGGTGGCAGCAAAGACAGCTTCCTGGACAATAGTTACTGAGGTCATAGGCATAGCAGTGGAGACAATAGAGAGACATGCAGTAGTAGCAACTACTGGAGAGAGTATAGCAATATACACATCCGAGGCAGAAGGAGATGGAGAAGTTGGAAAATTTACACTGTCAGTAGTGGTAGCAGCAACTTTTATAGTCTTACTAGTATCTTTCACTCTAGCTTTCTTCATTTTTTATCCTTCTCCTGGACCGCTAGGAAGGTCCCTCTTCTTTGAAGGTCCTGTATGGGTGGAAGGAGGCATTTATTTCTTATTAGTCTTTGTAGTGACCTTCTTACTTTTCTGTACTTTAGCCTTTTCTACCAAGGTTATATGGTCTTCATTGTCTGATCTCTATCCTTGGGCTGGTTCTGCCTCATCAGTGATTTCTATGGGTTCATCCTCTTCTCCTCCAAACTCTTTTTTTGATTCAAGTACAATGTATGTGAGCTCTATTCCTTGTCCCTCCAAGGTAGCAATTTGACCTCTTACCCTTGCTTTGCTTAATCTAATTGGTTCCTTCATCATGGCATCAAGGGAGCTTTCCTCAACATTAGCCCAATTAGGCAAGGGAATTGGTTGGTGGTATTGTGCCTCCCAGACACCCCTATGCATCACATTTTCATCATCTTCCAGTTGATCAAGGACTGCAGTAATATGAAACTTTCTTATGAATGCCAATGATAATTTAGAGTGGGCCTTCTTCATGACCTCATAGTCATCCATGTAATTTGCCTAGAAATCTTCTATATGCATTTTATGAAATAATTTGTTGCTCACAAACCTCTCCATCACCTTATTTGGATCAAAATGATTTCTTTTGTTGTAATAATGAAGATTGAGATGTTGAAGTTCTAGGTCAGAGTGCTCAGCTAATCCCAATAAAGGACATGCATAGTTTCCTCTACCTAATAGGATGGGAAATTGGACATTTGTTCTATGCAAATGCTTGAGTTTTTCAACACAAGTTACTAGTTGTCTAGATAGCTCCAAGAGCACTACTTTATCTGTTGGATACCTAGGGAGTCTATAATCCATCCTCTTGAAGCCTTGTATTCTCAAATATGTGAACTTCTCAAACTGAATATACCACCTCCCATACTTGGTGACTTCGTTCATAGCTTTGGTGGATATCCTTAGAGCTGTGTTGCCTTGTAATAACCTGGTTATGTACATAGTAAAGGCATCATTTACCCTCTTATAATGCATAAGAGATTGTGTCAATGTAAGTTGTGTGTAGAATTCATAGACCTTAATCTGGGTTTGCTCATCATTTCCCACTTCCCCCACCTTGGACAGTCTAGCATAGTGATTCTTCCTTGCTAATGCATAAACTACATAAGATTTCCATATGAAGAAATGTTTCTCTTTGAAGTTGCTGAATGCCTCATGGATGTTGTCACTTAGGATTTGTGCCCAGTGGAACTTAGTTCCTTTTAATATCTCCTCAATTATAACAAACATCCATCCTTCAAAGGTCGATGTTACAGGTAACCCATATATTCTTCTCAACAAGGTTACTAAATCTCCTATTTCATCATGAAAGTCACTCTAGTACAGCACCTGAGGAAACTTGACTAAGGCAGACCTTTTACTTTTTGCCCACTATTCCTTCATATGTTTTCTACATCCATTTTCATCTTTCTTATAGGTGGCTTCTGATCCTGCCTTATCTGGCATAGTCATTACTAAATACCATGGAATGAAAAAAATTTCAGCCAAGGAGGGTGGACTTAGGTCAGTTAACACTTCTCCACCGGTAGTTTACACTATTCTTGTCATAATGTCATATCTCTCTACACAGGTGATAATCAGCTTCACACATTGAGCAAATGTGGGGAAAGTAGTAGCGTCTGCAATCCCACTATCTTTTACCTTCTTGGCTCTTGGGGTTGGATTTGGGCTAAATATTCTGAGTCTGAAATCTTCCAGGTCAATATGACCTAGGTCTATGTCTCCTACATTCTTCCACCTAGTAGCAATCTTGGTTTTTAGGGGAATACCTTTGAACTCATACCCCATGACTTGAGCTCATGCAGTCATCTAACCTGCAGGATCAGACCTTATAAGTTTTGATGTCTTTTAGGTGTCTCCTCTAACTCTTAAGTTTAAATTCTATGATTACCGAATTGATTACTACATTATTAAGTCATGCTAGGATAAACGAGTCTAAAATAAATCTACCAAGTTACCATCATATGCATATGAGAATAGAAGTTTGAAATCTTCTAACTATTGCATTTACCACATCATCAAATAATAGAGAAATCTTACACCAATGAATGTAATAAATACTCTAATGTTGCAAAATCCTGATTAAAACATGCAAAACATCATAACTTACCAGGGACAATCATTATTTCTACCTGACAAATGTTTCTCCTTTTGAAAATTTCTTCTAAAACTGTCATTTCACTCAGTTTGTGCTAAATTTGGGGTCAACTAACCTTCAGGAGGAAAAGCATTGATTTCAAGGTCAACCGACCTAGCGGAGAAATTGGGATGGTCTGACCAACTAGTCTGTCTATGTTCATGTCATCATACTGCCTTGCACAGATTTTATAGTCAACCAACTTGCATGGGTTTGAGGTAAGACCGACTTATGTTAGTCATTCAGGTCAGTCAGTTGCAAGTTCAGCACAAGCTAATCAAGACAAATTTTACCACTCTTGTGCAGAATTGGGTATCGTCTGATGTTGTGGGGTTTTCGAAGTCAACTGACTAAGTCGGTGATGGTACATTTTGGCACAAGGTCAGAGGGAATTGTTTCTAGCACAAAAGAATTTTCTTGATGTTTGGCAGAGATTGAGGCATCATAGACAGGCGGGACATTTGTGTGCATCTAACCTAGGTTAGAGAAGTGATCATTTAGCATTGAGCTAGGGCAATCAAAAGCTAGCACAAAGTCAACCTTAGGGATCATGCAGGACTTCCAGGATTTGCCGACTAGTTAATTGAAGCAATGACCAGTGCGAAGTTGGAGAACTATGTTTTTGGTGCAAAAATGGTTTTGAGTCCTGGTAGGGGTTTTCAAGTCCGCCGACTGACCAAATTGATCACAACATTTTTGAAAGTCAGACAACTTTTAATGCAAAAGTATCCTTTACTTATTTTGTTGGTTGATTCAAAGTGTTTGAGATTATTCTGTTTTATTAGGGTTTGACAAATGTCAATTTCTAGTTTACACATGGGAGGGATTTTGAAGAATAATCTTAAAGAATTACCCTCAAAGTTTTAAAACTAGGGTTTATGAAGATGAACAGTGCAGAAATAGAAACCCTAGATTACATGCTTGAATTCATATCATTTATGCGTGTGTCATACTTTGAAAGGAAATTCATTTGGAAGGAGATCTCTAGGTTGAGTTCACAAGCTGAACAGGTAAATATATCGAAATGTCACCAAAGAGCCCTTTGAGTATTCATTAGATGCAGAATGAGCTCGAAAACCACAAAATATCCCCTTTTGTCCCTTCGAATCGATTGTCATTAATGTAGAGCGTGCGAAGTGTCAGTCAGGAGATTCAGTAGAATATTAGGGTTTGCACGGATTTAGGTTGTTTTTGACTTGGCGAGGATTTGGAGGGTCATGGACCTAGTCAGCAGATGTTATTCTTAGTGCAAAAGTCCTTAGATCTATTATGAGTGTTTTGTAGGATTTTAGGTTTCCTTAGACTAGCAAGGAATTTGCCACTCTTTGACTTGGTTAGTGAATAAACATTGCAGTGCGAAGTCGGTGACAATGAGTTTTAGCACTAAGTCAATGAATGCAAAAAAGTGGCACTGGGGTTAGAGGCAAAGGATTCTAGCACAAAGGTCAGACAAAGGGCATTCCAATGCAAAGGACTATTAGACATTCGTTTATGAAATGCAGTGACTTGGACTTAGTAGATTTTGGGCTGACCTATTAACATCAGATTTGTAACATGGCAAGAAGTGCATTTTGACCTCTTTGACAACTTAGGAGATGGAAAAACCACTTGACACTCTAAGCCAAGATTTACAAGAGGGGGTCCCTATTTTTCAAAATGGGGCATGTGTGCAAGGTACAATAGAAATTAGGCTTATACAATTAATGGAGCTGGCAGAAACTAGAAGTGAAGCATTAAAAACCTTGGAGAAACATCAAGCTCCAATGAAGACGACCTTTGACAGAAAGGCAGTTCTAAGAGTTTTAAAGGAAGGAGATCTGGTATTCAAATGGGATGAGCTTGAAAGAAAACCTGGTAAACACACCAAGTTTGATGCCATGTGGGATGGCCCATATATCATTACAAAATGCAAGCAACACAATGCATTTCCACTTGCAAGGTTAGATGGAGAGGTGTTGCCAATCCTTGTTAATGGGATTCACCTCAAGTTATGTTACTAGAGGGGCAACTTTTTGCTACAAATATGTGCTTTTGTACATTTCATTCCAGCTTTGTTTTCATTTACCAAGAAGTGCACATGCACATTTTGCTAGCCATGTCTTAAATAGGTCATAATAGTTTCAATTTTAGTTTTATTTTGCTACCATAGTTTTCTATCAGTTTGAGTTGCAAGAGGTTTTTCAAAGTTTCAGGAAGGAAGAGACTCATATGCCCAATGGATTTGCAAAGTTACTAGTTCTGATTTGTTTAGCAAGCAAACACCCCTGAGAGGTCGCCAAAAATGTTACTAAATTATGTTCACACCTAATTTAGCAAGACTTGGGTTGTAGTTGCCAGAAAAGGAATAAAATAATTTTTTTTGAATATATGATCAATCAGTGAATGTATGATATCTTGGCAAGAGAGCAGCAAAGATCATTTGTCAGGATAATTTGATAGTCCAATCAGAACTGTCAAACCATCTTGACAAGTGAAATTTATCTTATGAAAAGAGAGCAGATAGTCAATGAATGATAGGAGGTATCTAACTAGTTTTATCTTTCAGTTATGATATGATTGAATTATTCAAGTAGTCACAATTCAGTGTGAAGGGAAGGTATTTTACAAACTGTCATATGATTATCATGTTTTGAACATAGATTTCATATTAGTTTTAGTTATTCTCTCCTATGGATTTGATTCAAAAAAGTAAACATACATAAATCACTTGCATAAGGTAAAGTAACTGATCATATTTAAAGAAATGTTTAAATGTGTCCCACACAAGCCGTGGGAGTGACTAAACTGAGCAATGCAAACATTGTGCAAGCTATACATCTGCGGATAAAAGGAAAAGAAAATAACATATGAGGAAAATGAATATCCATCATTGTCTTTTATAAGTTGATCTTCTTGATTGGCAGGTTGATTTTCATGTCTTCATCTTATGCTCCTAATCAGGATAGTGGACCTACAAAAAATTGGGGAAAAGCCCCGTTAGAAACTCCGTATATGTAGATTCTTCATATGCTTTATCAACAGACATATAAAACTTGCAAACATTATGCATTTGATGTGATTGGATCAAAATTAGACATGTGCAATAAATCAGATCATCATGAGAGAGATCAATCAGCTTCCCAGAGGTATGTTTTTTTATGCTAACTTGTTTGTTCACTATGCACGTATAGTTAAAGTAATGTTGCTGATTTGAAGACATTAAAGCATGTAGAGAAAATGTGGCTTCCACAAGGCTAGAGCCCAGCATACTTCTTATTCATTTGAAAAGGATATCAGATTGCAATAGGTAGAATGCACTATTTAAAGAGATGCTATGTCTTGGAACAGTTAACATTGCAAATGGAGTGAAGACATCATAATAGAAGTGAAGAGGAGCAGTTGCTCCTATAAACTATGTTCACTTGAGAAAATAGATTGTCAAAACTAGATCATGTTCAAAATGTTTCATCACATGATACAAGATGAGTAGTGATTATGTTAGGGTTAGGGCATATCATAGCAATAAACACTAACAATTATAGGCAAATTAAATAACCCAAATATAACAATGATGAATAACACAAAAGAGATCAACACAAAAATTTAACGTGGTTCACCCAATATGGGCTACCTCAATAGAAACTCATCCATCCAATGATTTTATTATCTAGTGCAAAAAAGATTACAATCTCGTGAATACCTCACTATAGCATACATCCTAGCCACTTATAACAAGCTTTTTGGAAGCTTCTAGAATAAGGGTTTTGCAATGTCATTTTCTTTTGTTGGTTAACAAAAATTAACAACCAACTCTGATCATGCAAAAAAGAGGAAAAAATACATAACTTGTGTACAGTACTTGCATGATCAGTTGCCATATACCAACAATCTCCCACTTGGAGACTAATCCTGGATGACACCATTGCGCTTGTAGCTCCCACTAGATTATAGGCTTGGTTGGTTTCTTAAGTCCACCATTATCAGTCATGAAGGCCATCAAAAACTAATGTGGAAATCAATTTCTCCCATGTAACTACCTTTGTGAACATATTTGCAGGATTCCCACTTGTGTGAATTTTCTCTAGTTTCAATTGCCCATCCTCCAAGACTGACCGGATGAAGTGGTATCTAAGTTGTATGTGCTTAGTTTTTGAATGCAAAGCTAAATTCTTAGCAAAATGAATGGCACTCTGGCTATCAGTGTACAAAGGTATATCTTCTTGTTGTTTACCCAATTCCTCTAGAAAACATTGCAACCAAATCATCTCCTTGCTAGCTTCCGTAGCAGCAACATACTCAGCTTCAGTGGTTGAAAGTGCAACAACCGTTTGCAGCCTTGAAATCCAACTAACTGTAGTACCTCCTACAGTAAAAACATATCCTATAGTACTCCTCCTACTATCAATATCACCTACCAAATCAGAGTCAACATATCCTTTAAGAGTAGAATTTCTTCCTCCAAAACATAGTTTCTTTGAAGTAGTACCTCTCAAATATTAGAGAATCCATTTTACCGCATTCCAATTTTCCATTTCTGGATTGCTCATATACTTTCTCACAACTCCAACTAGATGTGCAATATCTAGCCTTGTGCATACCATTGCATACATTAAGCTGCCAACTGCTGATGCATATGGTATCTTAGACATTTTGTCTTCCTCCTCTTGTGTCTTTAGCCACATCTCCTTAGTCAACTTAAAATGACTAGGGAAAGGTGTACTAACTCTTTTGTATTCTGCATGTTAAACCTTTTCAACACCTTCTCTACATACTTACTTTGGGACAAAAATAATTTTTTGTTTGTCCTATCCTGTGTGATCCTCATACCAAGGATTTGTTTTGCTACACCCAAATCCTTCATAGCAAATGAATTTACTAATTTCTTCTTAAGTTCATTAATATGCTGCATGTTAGACCCAGCAACAAGCATGTCATCAACATAAAGCAACAGGATAATATAACTACCATTACCCAATTTCTTGAAATAAACACAATAATCAGAATGACATCTTTTGTAACCTTGTTCAGCCATAAAACTATCAAATTTCAAATACCATTGCCAAGGTGTTTGCTTCAGGCCATACAAACTCTTCTTTAACCTGCACAAAAATTCCTCCTTACCCTTGACCTCATATCCCTATGGTTGTTGCATGTATATTTCCTTATCCAAATCCCCATGGAGAAATGTTGTTTTTACATCTAGCTATTCAAGATGCAAGCCTTCCGCATTCACAAGACTTAAAATAGTTCTAATAGAAGTCATCTTTACAATTGGAGAAAATATTTCATCAAAATCTATACCTTTTTTCTGTGCAAAACCTTTTACCATGAGTTTGGCCTTATATCTTTTCTTACCTCCATCTTCTTCCTTCAACTTGTAAACCCATTTATTTGGCAATGTTCTTTTTCCTGTAGGCAATTAGACTAAGTCCCAAGTCTCATTCTACATCAAGGAATCCATTTCCTCTTTTATGCCTAGCTCCCACTCCTTTTTGGTATCTACCTGCATTGCTTCTTCATAACCTTCAGGTTCACTAGAATAAGTTAATAATATAGAATATAATGATGGAGAAAATCTTTCTAGAGGTCTACTTATCCTTGTAGAACATCTAACACTTGCAGGAGTCTATTTGATAACTTGTTGTTGCTGAGCATCAGGTACCACTGACATTTTATTTTCTAGAATCTCATCCAGCAACACATATACCTTTTTGGCCTGTTCATGCTTCTTTTCCTGCAGCTGATCCTTATACATGACTTTCTTATTGAATATAACATCTCTGCTCCTAATGATTTTATGATTTTCAAAATCCCATAACTGATAACCAAATTCATCTACTCCATATCCAATGAAGGTACATTTTTTAAACTTAGCCTCAAGCATCGTTCTATTTTCAATATCAACATGGACAAAAGCTTCACAACCAAAGGTTTTTAGAAATGAATAGTTTACCTTTTTACCTATCCATGCCTCCTCTAGAATGCCACCATCCAAAGGATTTGAAGGTCCCCTTTTTATTAAATAAATAGCGGTATGTACAACATCTACCCAAAAGTGTAAGGGTAGTCCAACATGCAATCTCATGCTCCTTGCACACTCCATAATGGTCCTATTCATCCTCTCAGACACACCATTTTCTTGTGGGGTTTCAGGAAGTATTTTTTGCCTACAGATTCCATTATATGAATAGTAATTCTCAAATTCTCTGCTCCAATACTTGCCTCCATTATCAGATCTGAGACACTTCAACTTTTTTCCTGTCTCATTCTGAACCAAAGCTTTCCACTTTTTAAAAGTTTCAAATACTTCTAATTTTTGTTCTAGGAAATACACCCAGGTTTTCCTAGTTGTATCATCAATAAAAGTAACATAATAGAAAGAGCTACCAAGAGATGATACCTAATCTAGTCCCCATACATCTAAATGCACAAGCTCTAATTTCTCACTCTTCTTCTCTTTCCCAACTTTGAGAAATTAGACTCTTTTATTTTCCATAAATGTAATTTTCACAAAACTCCAAGTCAATCTTCTTCAGACTGATAGCAACTTTCTGGAGTGAAGGATCTTCATCCCTTTCTCACTCATGTGTCCAAGTCTATGGTGCCACAATTTTGTTTCTATTCCTGTAGCAAGTGTTATAACTGTCTCACTAGCAACTGTTTCTGTAGTAGCTAAGGTAGAATCAGTATTACCAGTACACAAATATAATGTGCCTACCTTTTCACCTTTAGCTCCTACTAATGCACCTTTAGTGAACTTCCAAATTTTGTCTGAAAAGGTAACTATGCAACCTTCACTACCCAGTTGTCCTATAGAAATTAAATTCCTTCTGAAATTTGGAACATACCTTACCTCCCGTAGCAACCATTCATTTCCATTCTGCAACTTGATTTTTATCTTTCCTTTTCCAACAATCTGGCAGGGTTCATCATCACCCAAATATACATGTCCAAAATCACCTTGAACATAATCTACAAAATATTTCCTATGGGGTGTGGCATGAAATGAAGCCCCTGAATCTATTACCCAGGAATCATTAGCATTATCTAAACACAAAATCAAAGCATCCTGTAATTTATTACTTGCAACATTAACTTCCTTATTGTCATCATGTTGTCCGTCTCCTTGTTTTCCCTCTGAAGACTAGAAATCCTTCTTCAAGTGTCCTGGCTTTCCACAGTGCCAGCAATCCATTCTTCCTCTGGATTTAGATCTTCCTTTCTTCGACTTTCCTTGTGACTTCCCATGATTTGTAGGGCTTTTTCCTCTTTCCTTTATTCTTCCCCTATTCTCTATAGTCAAAGCATTACCAGATGTTGAAGTCTCACCTATGCTTTTCTATTGCATTTCCTTGCTAAGGATAACACCAACAACATCATCAAATTTCAAAGTATTTGAACCAGAGACAGAATTACTTACAACCATTACCAAGCTATTGCAACTTTCTAGCAAAGAACATAAAACCAAGAGAGCCCTCACCTCTTCATCAAATTTTACTTTTACAGAAGTTAATTGATTGGTAATCATATTAAACTCATTTAAATGATCTAACATAGATCCACCTTCAATCATTTCCAGATTAAACAAACACTTCATGAGAAATACCTTATTAGAGGCTGAGCATTTTTCATACAATTTGGCCAAAGCTTTCATCAGTTCACTTGTTGTCTTTGCTTCTGTTATATTGAATGCCATAGATGGATCCAGAAGTTCCCAATCCTCATCAGTCATTGATGCCAGTTTCTTGGCTACTCCTTCCAATGGCCTCCATAAATCCTTCTGATAGAGATGATCCTCCATCTGCATCTTCCATAATTGATATTTCTGCCCATTGAATTTATCTACCTTCAATTTACCCTCATCCACCATTGCTCCCACGTAACCGTGAGACTCCCACTCAACCATGAGACCTTCTTGTAGACGATAATCAAACACAACCCACTCTGATACTAGTTGTTAGGGTTAGGGCAGATCAAAGCAATAAACACTAACAATTATATGCATATTAAATGACCCAAATATAATAATGAGGAATAACATAAAACATATCAACATAGAAATTTAATGTGGTTCACCCAATATTGGCCCCGAACCCCGGCGAGGATACATAACTTGTGTATAGTACTTGCATGATCAGTCACCACATACCAACAGATTCTAGTCAAGAGTTGTCAATATGCATACAATCAGGAGGTAACAAAGTCTAACCCCTAAAGAGCTCAAAATATAAGTCATGACAGTCTCCTAGACTATGGAGCAGTTGTTATACATCAGTCACAGATAGAAGGGAATGATAAGAAAGGGAAGATACAAGAATGCCAATGCACAGTGCAAAGAATGAATATTCAGCCAAGATTATTCTTAAGATAGAGGAGGAAAAGAACTATGTCATGCTCAGTTATAAATACCAGAGAAACCCTTAGCTTTGTTTCATCTTACAAAAAACAAAATCATATAATGCAAAATCTATAGGAAGTAGCATATATCAAGGAACAATACATCATGTTCATGTTATGCAAAGGAAGAGGAATAATAAAGCTACAGGAGTTTATTATTATATCAAAGGTATTAGGTGCAAGTACTATTCTTTTCATCCCCAAATCATGCAAAATTAGGAGTTTGAGTTAACTGAAACATTTAGAATTTTTTCCCTTGATTTTTAATCAAACTATGAGGGATTTGGAGTTTGACTTGGTTAAACTAGTTGTGAGAGGTAGTTTGGAGTATTTTAGCTCAAATCACATCAATTTTGACTCCTCTTTTTAGGATTTTCATTTTTTCTCGTGAGAGACTTTGGTGGAGAGATTTTGATGTTGAGTTGACTGGAGTTCACTCACTTTCATACTGGAGTATTCATTTTTGTATATGGGAGAGAAAAACTTATTTTTCTCAGCTCTTGCCTTCTTTCTTCTCTGACACATTGCAGAGACCAGGAGAGTTTTGTAACTCATTTTTTAAGATCTATATAGTATAGCAAGTTACAGGTTCATTTTTGGTCTTACGCGGTCCTTTTTTCCTTCTATTTCCTTTTGGAATACATCAAATTTGCCTTTTCAGATTAATGCAAGTGCTTTCATGAATGATTTAATGAAATTATTGTGTTTAAACCAATAAAACCTTTAAGTTTGTCTCATTCATTATTGTGCATCCATCATAGGTTTGGAGTTGTGCTTTTTCATTTTGGTCTTGAAACTGTGAAAATTTATTTTCCTCTTGAAAGAGCAAGCTGCTTGGCCTAATTTAGAGACAATTTTGTGATTAGGTCATTATTTTAAACTGTGTAAGAAAAATTCTCAGGGATAGTTGTGAATCATTCTGCAAGTTTTATCATCATATAGGTGCATCACCACATTTAATTTCTAGTTTGTTGTTTCATTGCATTTCTCTCTATCCCTTTTCCTGCAGGGTCAGCTTACCATTAGATCAATCATGAGGGAACTAGCCCACAATTTGGAGGTCTACCTTTACCATAGGGCACCCACAACCTAAAGGTATTCCCATGTTACATAGGATTGCTAAGCTTCATAGTTTTGCATTATGAGTGCAATCCTAATTGATAATAGGTACCTTTGTACATTTGGTTGTCTGATTGGTGATCTTCTTGATCTGTTTCCTTGATTCTAAATCTTTTTACCTTTGTCCCTTTTGGTCCCAATAATTTCTTCTTAACTTGTTCTAGAGATCTCACTCATCTCAGATGTCTAGTCTTCAAAAACTTTTTCTTGGCTTGCCATAGCCATTAGCCTATCAAATCTGACAACACTCATACTGAGTTTGTCACATTTAGCCCATGAATGTTTTAGATTAGTTTTTAGGTCCACAATTTCTTCCTCAAATTTTATACAGTCTTTGGTCTTGTCCTTTAGATATTCTTCAATTCTTGTTTTTTCTTCTTTTTCTAATCTCAATTCTTCATGATTTTCTTTAAGTCTTTTCTTGAGTTCCTTGATTTCCTTTTTTAACTCCTTGATGTGATCATTTGCTTGTACTATGTTCATTTTATCTTCTTCAAGTTTCTTAGTGTTTTCAAGAGCAATTCTATGTCCTTCGCTGTTAGTGGACAAGGATTTGCCTTCAGAAGATTTCATAGTATTACAAGCTTCATCTACTAATTTAGATTCAACATTTACAATTAAGCATAGTTCCATTTGATCTTTAACAGCTCTATGTCCTTTCACACCAGCATTTCCTTTATTACTAGTGGTCTGATAATCTCCCAGTGTTTTATCTTGTAGTTCCTTTTCTTCTGACTCAGAGTGCTTTAAAATGATTTCATCCACCTTGATATTTGAACTTTCAACAATATTTTCCAATCTATTGTTGTAGCAGTGATAAGCCTTGCTCCAAGATGAGTATCCAAGAAAAATACCTTCATCATCTTTATCTGTTTCATCCTTTATTTTGATAAGAAATTTTCTCTCAAAGACTTTGAAGTATTTCACAGTGGGTGTTGTTCCATACCATAATTCAAAAGGAGTTTTTCCAATATTAGTGTTAATCTGAACTCTATTTTGAGTGTAAACAATAGTCTAAATTGCTTCTTTCCAAAATGCTTCTGATAGGTTTGCTTCCTTCATCATTGGTTTTGTAGTTTCTTGAACAACTTTGTTTTTTTACTTCCATTACCTTATCCCTTCCAGATGGCTATCTTTTTATCCCATGAGTTTCACAAAATAAATTAAAGTTATTGGAAGTGAACTCTTCTTCTTTGTCAAATTTTAAACACTTGATTTTCATATTCAACTCATTTCTAACCATTATTTTGAAAGATTTGAATCCCTCTAATAATTCTGATTTTTCTTTTAAAAAGCTGACCCAAGTCACTCTAGAGTAATCATCAATGAAGAACATAAAATACTTGTCATCATGGAAGGTCCTTATTCTTGTAGGACCATAGATGCTTATATGGATCAATTCAAGTCTTTCAATGGAAGATCCTTCTTTACCCTGTATGCTTCCTTTTGTTTGCTTTCCATCTTGACAACTCTTGCAAGTGATGTTGTTGCAACAAGCAGTCTTTGGTAGATCTTTTACACTTTGAGTTGAGCTTAGTCTTATTAAATCATCAAGATTGATATGACATAATCTTTTATGCCAAAGACAACTTTCATTGATCTGAGTCATAGAGATAAGAATGTCACCTTTTCTGAGATGATAGAGATTCCCTTCTATTCTTTTTCCAATGGCTAGTACAGTTCCATATTTCTCTTTGATTTCAAAAGTATCATTTTGAAACACTAGACTATACCCCCTTTTGCACAATTGTCCAATGCTCAAAATATTTCACTTTAAATTCTTAACATAAAGAACATCTTCAATAACTTGTTTGTCATTGAGATTGATTGATGCTTTCCCACATATTTCAGTAGTACAGTCATCTCCAAATCTAACTAGCCCTTCATTATACTTCTGAAAGTTTATAACCTTATCTCTATCACCAGTCATATGATTTGAACAACTACCATCAATAACCCAATAATCCTTTTCTTGAAACACAACTTCACTATTGGTACTTTCCTCTAGTCCAGGACATTCTACATCAACCTTTGAGTTGGGGCTAGAATCATCATCCTCTTCAACATCTTCAACAACATAAGATGTTCTTTTAAAAATTCTGCTACTATTTTCTTTGTCATTTATCTTTAGTCTTCTTTTAGGATATCTGGATGCATAGTGAAGTTGTTCATCTATTTGCACCATCTTGAATCTACCTTGAGTTGTTAAACTTGCCACAAAGGAACTTGGCTCTGATACCAATTGTTGAACACTAAGAGGAGGGATGAATTAGTGTTGTATAATTTCTAACCAATTATGAACATTAATATCAATTACTTATGTTTTGATATAACCATGAAAGTAGGAAACAAGAAGCTCAATAGAATAACATCATCAACACATGAGACACTAGATTTTTAAGTGGAAAACCCTAAAAGGGAAAAACCACGGTGGGTGTTAGCCCACACAAATATATAAATTATATCAATACCAAAAACTAGAGGCTCACTGCCTATAGGGCTCATTGCCTAGAGCTTACTGCTCAAAGAAGATCATTGCCTAAAAAATGGCTCATTACCGAAGGGTGGCTCACTACCATGGGGTTTGAATTGATTGAACAACATCTAATTCATGCCTGAGTTTAGTTCCATTAAAGCGCAACTCTTCTCCTTTGCTCTGCTCATCTTTGCCCTTATCTCCTCATCTTTGGACTCTCACACTTTTTTACTTCACTCCATGCTTTTATACATTACATCAACCTTGGAATGTACATCAAGGTTGGCATTACATTCATCAACCATTGTATCAATCTCCAAGGTCGACATTACAAACTATTACAAAAATAGGTCAAGAGCTATTACAAATACAATGCTAGGGAAAAGATATAAAGATGTATGCAGATCATGCCATGCCTTAGCTGGGACTCAAATGCACTCTTACATGCCATGATATGCTTCCATGATCTTTGAGCAATCTCCACAATCAATGAAATTAACCAAGTCAGCTAAGACTAGTTATACACTACGTTATCTAGGAACAATCTTCAATCTTGATCCTCATTTATTTTTGTGGACCAATGCAACTATAGGAACATGATTAGGAGACATCCAGAAGCACATTATAGTCATCAGGAATATCTGCACAACACCCAAACACTTTACTCATTAGTTCCTTCACACCGGAGCACAAGAACATAACTGTCAGTCATTGTCATAATAAAAAGATCACTTGTGGGCCACCAAATCATGAACCATTGAAGTTGAATGCACAAATCATCATCCCAGCCATTACCTTAGAACCGCAGAAAAAAATAGTTCAACACAGAGGAATGCAGAGCAAAGCACTTTCTCCCTATCTCTGCCAAACACACAGAAGTAGCAGTCTTTACACTGGTGAATACATCTCTCTCATATCTTCATTCTGGAGGCTCAAACTGGGAATATAACATCTTTAGATAGGCTTCTAAATCTCTTCCAATCTATAGGAAAAGATCTTAGTCTCTAGAAAATGTAGAGCATTCTTCTAGACTGTTTCTCTACATGTAATGCACTGTTTATGCTACTGTAAGCACAAAAATCACGCACTGCCTCCACAAGGACCCCTATGATGAGTCAGATCCTTGTCACATACAAGTAAGCATGAAAATAAATCCTTTGGGTAGCATGCCTCTTGATGACGTGACCTCTCTTCTTGTTTTGTGTTGTTCTGCTTTGTCGATTCTCCTTCTTCTCCTTCTTCCCCGGTTGCGACGCTTTTCGACACTTGTTGTGACACTTGTTGACTTACATTTTCTAGCTTGCAACCTTAATCCTAGGCCTTGTGAGTGTTTTGTAGGTGAGTTTTCACCTCATCCCTTTGTATTTTGTCTAGTGCACCTCATAGAAGACTTCTAGAGGTCCCCTGATCCCTCTCCCACTTTCTATTTTTAGTTTCGACCTTCCTATCCAAACCTCCCCCTATTATTTCTAGATCTCCCTAGGAGATCCTATAGACGCAAGTGGAAATTTGGATTCTTCCTCATGTTTGTCTTGTTTCTTAATGCAGAAATCATCTTTTTCCCCCTTCTTCTTTCTGCCATCCTGATGTCTGCATTCTACCTTGTTTCACCCTGGATCTCCCTGGGCGACCCAAGGTCACCCTTGGGGTGACCCATGATCTCCCTGGGCAACCCTATTTGAAGAAAGTGGTGACCCTGCCATCTTTTGTCCCGTAGAAAAAATGAAGTTTCTCTTGTATTTTTGCTTCATTTTCACCTATTTTTCTTTCTATTTGCATGATTTTTGATCCTTGATATAGAGTTAACTATTTCATGCACCCACACATGCATAATTATCTCTATTTGATCTTAAATTAACTCTCCAATCAATCTCATGCATTCCCTCACCTCCATTTCTTCTTTAGTGATAAGCTATCATTGCTTCATCACTCTCCTTCTTGCTGAGCTCACTGGTAATCAACCTTGTTAACTCCTGAGTCTATTCTTGTTAACTCATCAATCAAATGATTTAACTCTTCAATCCAATCCCTTCTTCAAACCTATAAATATCCCCCTCCCTCAAGCACAAAGAGAGGTAAATTCATTGTGCACCAGCTCTTGCCAAGTTTGCTCTGTAATCTAGCATTCATATGCTCATACAAGACATAAGTGCCTTTTACTTTGATTGTTTAGACAAGTAGCACCACGCTGCTCAATTTTTCAGCCATTGTGCTTAATTCAAATCTCACATCGAGCTCACACAAGCTTCACAAAAGCTTCTCTTTGCTTCTTTGGGTCATTTTGTCATCGAGAGAACCAACTGCTATCACAAAAGGATTCGAGGTTGCCTGCACAAGGATCACTGAGGGACAGTGGAGTCTTCAAATCTTCATCTATTCAGGTTCTTTTATTGCTTTCATAGTAACTAGACAATCATCTTGCTCTTGGAAATAGTAACATACTTGCTTTTTCCTTGATAGATTAGATCTTGCATGCTAGATTAATCATTTTTTTTGCATTCTTAGATCTATTTTGTTAGAAAAAGCACCTTACACAAACCCTTGATTTCATCACAAGGTAAAAACAAAGTCAAAACACAAGTCAAACTATAGGTCAGCAAACCCTAGGTCAAAACCCTAGATCTAGTTAGAGTTAGCAATCACACGATTTCCTCTATCCTGATTCACGCATGTGTTTAGGAGTGAGGGGAGAGTGGGTGAGAGCTATCCAAGCTGAGATCAAGTAGATCTATCTATGACCATAGCAAGAGACACATTCCACTAGAAGAGGATCCATTTGTTCTTTTATTAATTGAGGAAATTAGGCAACTACGATTACATAGAGCATTTCTCAGAGACATAGAAACAAGAGAAACCATCTATGAGAACAACTGTTTACCCACACAAAGGTGGAATTGAAGGAATCCAAATAGAAGAAGAGAGACTAGTGACCCTTTGGGTCATAGCATTATCTCAACCACCACAACAATTGAACAAAACATAAAACAAAATGCACAACAACAAAGGCCACACAACTTGCCGACCCCCCTTCGTGAAGTCCAGCTCTCTAATGAGCCAGACCCCTACTGTGTCTCACCACCTCTTGACTGGCTAATTCCATGTGAGCAAGAGAGACATGGAAGATTTCCCCATGGTAAGGAGGGAAAGGGTCCATGTGCGTGCTGAGATCCAACCCGATAGCCTCCAGGCAACTGGAGTCATGATTTTGAGCGTACATATTTTGATGACCTAACGTGAAATACATAATCTTTTGATCTTGTAGTTTGTGTTCCCACTACGAAAACATTTTGAAAACATTCAAAATTCCTTATTTGCTTTTTCATAGGCATTTTAACTCCCATCATCTGCACCATCATTCATTCCATTTATTCTGTGGTGTCTATGATACCCCTGAATATGACGGAACTGGACTTGAACCAGGGAAACTTTCCCTCAAAAAAACTAGAAAGGCCTTCTTTTGATAGGTATGTGCCACCTCATCTAGATGCACCTGTTACCAACTGTTATGACTATGAAGATTCTGACTATGAACATGAGCTAAGAGACTCCAGGTGCTCTCTATCCTTTAATAAGCCAGCTTGGGAAAATAATTCAGCCATACCAAACACCCCCCGTAAAGTTAGAAATGTAAGATCAAAAAT
This sequence comes from Cunninghamia lanceolata, assembly GCA_027924645.1. NCBI lineage: Eukaryota > Viridiplantae > Streptophyta > Pinopsida > Cupressales > Cupressaceae > Cunninghamia > Cunninghamia lanceolata. The sequence goes on along the minus strand of BSBN01001410.1, from coordinate 3,739,233 downwards.
ATGTCAACTAGAACAACCTTCCACAAGTACATCAAACACTCACCTTGAGGAAGAAGTTAGAAGAGTGGAAAGGCATTTAAGGAAACCAAGGATGCTCAAAAAGCATTAAGGATAACCTTGGAAGAAGAACAAAAAGAGAAGGTCACACAAGAGGAAGCCCATCGCTATGAAACTAGTCAAAGAGAACATCTAGAAATGAAGAGAACCCTAGAGCTGCAACTCCTGCAGATGTAATTGCAACCTTAGTGCAAAGAATTAGGATCCTAGAAGTAGAACAAGCTACTCTAGAGAAAAGAATAAAATCTCACGAATAGGACCAGGGGGCATCACATAATCCTCCTTACCTGGACTACTATTCATGACATGCTAGCAATGAAACTTGTTTGAATGGGAATCCTCCTATTCAGAACAATGCAACAAATCCAATGATGGGTTATCAAAACCCACCCACAGGGTTGTTATTAACAACCCCACAATCTCAGAGTGCTTTCCTAGGAACATACCTTCAATATTTAAACGAGCCTCTAGACCAGAACATAAGGAGTGTGTAACTATCCCAGCCATTACTTGATCTCCCGAAGTTCAAGGGAGAGGGAAACCCAAACTCCCACATCAAAGCTTATACTACAGCCATAAGGGAACTCCTTCCTTGGGATGGAGTTGTCGCAAAGATCTTCCCAAAAATGCTTGAAGGCATCACCCTGGATTGGTATTATCATCTTCTAGAGGCTTCTATCCACTTGTTAAGATAACTGATTGGAGAATTTGTCATGGCATCTGACATGAACAAACTCATAAAAATATGGATTAGAGAGTTCCTCATGATGAAACAAGAACTGAATGAATCCATAGCACATTTCATCACCTGATGGAAACAAGTGCTCTACTCTTCAACCAGTGCTCTTAACATGGACCACTAAGAACTGTGCAACCTCTTCTTGCATGCCCTTAACAAAGACATGAGAGAAGATGTCCAAAAACTGCCATACAAATCCTATGAGGAAGCATTGGAAAGTGCCTTAAGAATTGACCAAGCCACCATCAACAGTGGTAGGAAGGTCTATGGTTTAAATAGAAAAACAACAAAAGAAGGCATGGGAAATAATACCTCTGCTATCAAAATTCTCAAAAATAATAGGAATGCAACCACAGATGGGGTAATGGACCAACCCTTGGCCAAAATGATAAGAGATGATTACAATGGGAGAGATTATTATCCTCCTAATGTAAATACCATAGATCAGCCTAGAAACAATGGGTTTTACCCTCGAGATAATTATCAAAGATGGAACTGCGACATAAATAGGAATGGAAATGATGGGAGGTATGAAAGACCCACTTATGAATATAACCAATATTGTGATTTTCATAGAATGAAAGGGCATAGCATAGAATCTTGCAAGGAATACAACAGATTCATAGAAAAGCTTCTGGAGGATCAGCAATGCTTGTTCATAGAAATGTTCTTGAACCCACAATAGATCACCCATGACATTAAAGATACAAGGCAAAACCAGCCTCCCATAGCACCTCAAAATGTGAACATTAGGATTTATCAGGACCCATTCCCTACACATAAGAACACTGAGACAACAAATACGGATAAGGCAACTCAAAGTAGTAACCTTAAAGTCCCACCTCAACTAGGACAAAAAGGAGAAACTAAGTTGTTGGGGTTGGTTGAGATCATGCATGATGAAGAAAAAGAGAGTCATGAGGAAGACAATGAGCAAATTGAAGCATGTGAAGGTACCATTTTAGTAGTTAAACCAACACCAACTCCTATCGGGCCTTATGAACTCATAGAGGACCTAAAGAAAACATATGCTCATATCTCATTCATTGATTTGCTTAGAAACTCACCTTCACATCACTCAGCTATGTTAAAAGCCATAGGCTTGAGATATCTTGATCAAATCACACCGCCACCTAGTGAACAAATCAATCACGTTGACTACAATCTTACCCCACCAAACTCAGAACTTAAAGATCCAGGGTTCTTCTTTGATTTACAATAGATGCCCTCCGAGGTAGAATTAACAAAAAAGGAGACCCAGTGCTATATCTTCAATTTTGGGTCTATGACACATGTTTCAAATGAATGTTGATCGATGATGGAGCTGTAGTGAACATAGTTCCTTTTTCCCTTTTGGAGAGAATAGGCTATGGACACACCAACATCACCACTTCAAGGGACACCTTAAGTGAATATGGTAATCTGAAGGTAGCCACCATAGGAAAAATCACTCTCCCAGTGACCTTGGGTCCTAAGATGATCCTGACTACTTTTTATGTCATAGACAAAGATATATGTTACAATTTAATTCTTGGAAGGCCATGGATACACAGGATGAAATCTATGCCATCTACACTTTTTCAAGAAGTCTAATTTTTACATCTAGGGAAAGTGTATGTTGCCCAGGAAGATTTGAAACCTTTCAGCATGATAAAATCTAGCACCCCAAACAAACGCATAGGAATTCTAATAGACTACGAACTCCCTACCAACAAACTAACAATCCCAAGTCCAACATGCAATCAATATGTATCAAAAGGATGGGAACCCAAGAAAAGACTGTGAATACAACAGACATCAAAACTCTAGAAAATGGGCCATCATTAAAGCAGAAAGAAGTGGTCCCCAAGGAAAAGACAATCAAAATCATGGAGTTGATCGAAAGGGATGGACCACTCCAATTCCCCCTAGAGATACTCACCATTGGCTTCCATGAATCCTATAAATGTTTCCCACACATAGGGGAAAAGCCTCATAGAATCAAAGATTGGATATTTCAAACCGCAACACTAGATATAAGTAATGCACCCCCACATGCTTTCTCAGATGCCGAGGAAGACATGATGGAAGGGTACTCACCACTATCACCACTGAGTAAGTCACATCTCCCCAATACACCTAAAGAAATGGAATCGTATGAGCCCCTCACTCCAACAGAGGAACCGCATCAACCAATATTACCCATGGAAGAGGAATATTCTCTGAATAACAAATCAACCAATGTTATAAGGGTGTTACCTAAGATGTTTGTAGTATCAAAACCACAAGAAAAACCAACCACTTCTGGCTTGGTTCAATAAAACTAACTTGGTGAATGGGAAGCACCTTAGGTACAAATAGAAATGGTGGAAAGGTTGCCTAACAAAGATGAAGAAAGTGAAGGAATCTTTCATAGAGAATGGAAGATGAGAGTGACAGTTGGTATCGATGATCCTGTCATCTTTGAGCTAGCAAAGAGTTACATTGGGTGTGCCATGGATTTGAGACTAGAACCCAATGGGAGGATGAGTATAAGATTTGTCCCTTCTCACAAACAAAGGGAGCCACAAACTCACCTTGAATTATTCCAATTCTTGCAAAGAATCCAAGAGAGACTAGATACAAAAATCTACATGCAAGAATAATTTGATCTATTGATGGAATTACTCAATTGCGAAGGGGTCCCATACTGGACCCCCCGCCCCCACCAACATGCTTTTCAGGATCTATTATGGCTCACAATGTCCAGAGAAACCACTAAATTAGAAGCAGTAGACTCGAGTAGTCAACCATACCGCATAGGAGAACTAGTCCTAAGAAGAGGTAGCATGAAAAACAAGAAAAAGAGACAAAAGAGAACCTTTTTAGAAGACTGGAAAGGCCCATACATGGTTAAAGAAGATATTTGAAATGGTGCTTATCTCTTGTGCACAATGGAGGATGCCTTTCACCTCAAGAAATATTATGTCTAAAAAACCAAAAAAATTATAAAACATAAAAATACAAAAAAATTATAAAACTCAAAAATGTCAAAAAAAATTTGTTTCTTGCATTTCAACATCATTTTGTTCATCTTGCATTGTTATTTGTGACTTGCTCTTATGCTATTTCCCCTTTAGTAAGGAGTCTAATATTTTCTAGATATATGTCATCCTTTCAGAACCTAGAGATATATGTTCATCTTAGCTTTACATTGATTCCAATCTTAATGAGTTAAGATGTTAGGTCTAAGCAGAGTTAGTATTCAAACCTACAGTGTTCAAAGGAATCTTACAAGTAGACCTTCCCAATTCTTCCCTACTAGAAGAGAAGTCTGACCAGATTATGAAAGTTTTAAGTGGTGTTCAGCCCCTTATCGCTCTTGGCCAAAAATGTCAGGAAGATCAAAGCTTTGAAAGAAGCAATCTAAGATATAAGTGAATAAAAAATAAATGAGTGAAGAAAATAAGAGTGTAGAAAAGTGAGAATTGAGAGATTAAAGCATTGCATAGAAAAAATTCCAAAAAAGCATTCATTTCTAGAAAAGTCAGAAAATCCAAAAAAATGAGAAAAGATAAGTGAGGAAAAATACAAAAAAAAATGAAAAGTAAAAAAAAGATAGATACAAAAAAAGAGTGAAAGAGAGAAGATTGCTGAATGTTTGTACTCTTGGGTGGACAATAGTTTAAGCTCGAAGCCTTAAGAGTGACATTCTAACAGAGAAATTAAGGTACAAAGCACACACACGCACTAGGCTGAGCAAATCTAAAGAGTCTAGTTGTCTCTGGGATCATCTCCTATCTAGGGATCCTTGTTCTTTTCCATTTTTTTATCCTTTACCCCAGGTCCATCTTGCTTTCCATCTCTGATTTAAGTCTAGCGAACACCTATAAAACTTGATGATCATCTAAGTTGAAAGCCTATCAAATTATCTTATCTAGATAAGGATCAGTGTTTATCCTTTAGAAAAGCCTAGAAATTAGAAGCACTCAATTCATTTTCACTCCCCACTTGAGTTTTTCCAAAACCCATCTCATAGCCCTGAATAGATTCCTTATATCAGGACAACCCATAATCCCCTAAACTGAAAATGGTGTTTACGAGCAGTCATTCTATTTGTCCCATATTGCATTCATATCAAAATTAGAAAAAGAGTCACAAAGCAATAATGTCAAGTGTCATATCTCATGACATTTAGTAGAGCATTGTAGTTTCATTTATTGCATTTCTTGTGTGCCTGCATTATCATATCGTAAACTGCATATCATATCGTAAACTGCATATCATACATTTGTCCTTCAAAATTACAAAAACATGTCATCATTGTCATAATTGCATTTGGTAAAAGAGTTGAAAAGGTCAAAACATAATCAAAAATTTCCTCAAAACTTCCAAACGTGCGCAAGAGATGAGTACAAAGTTCCACAAGGGAAAAACCATAGAAAAAGATTAGCTTTCATAGATATATCTCAAGTTTTCACATACAAATGGTATCATAGAGCTAAGACAAAATGCTCTCAAAATAAGTAGAGGCTCCCCATGCAAGGGGGCACAAGTTTGAGAAAAATGAGTCAAAGTTGGTTCCCTCCAATAGAACTCTTGAGGCTTCGGCTCCTCCATCTAGGAGTACGACTTGTCGCTCCATGGGACCTATGAGAGTGATGTCCTCTATTGTGGGCATGCGATTGTGAAGGCCCCACCATGCTAGTGCTAGAATGCCCAACATTAAGGTGAGACATCTCCTGAAGCACTTCAATCTCACCCTAAAGCATGCTAACCTGGGTCTTCAAACTTGTGATCATCTCACACCCATGGTAGATAGGAGCAAAAATGTTTGTGTCACCTTGCAGCAGGGGGCACACTAGGATCATCCAAGAGATGATCGCGGGTCATCATAGTAAAAGGAAGGTTAATCCAACATTAACCTCACGACCCAGGTCCCTCCACTCTTCAACATTGCCTAAAAGGCCAAAACCAAAGTCAAGATCAAGCCAGTGCCAAAAAGAGAGAGAAGACAAAACAAAAGCCAAAGTAAAGTTCTTGCAGAGTAGAACTCACGTGGATCTCCAAGCTGCCAGTTAGGGTCAAATTGATGCATCACCTCATCTAAGTGAGGAGGACAAGGAACAATAGGAGGACACTCAGGAATGTTAGGAGCTTATGTGAGACATCAATGTCCTCAAAATCCTTATCCTTGAGAGGGGCCTCATCTGACGAATCATTGCTATCAGGAACATAGTCCTCATTAGTAGACTCTGAATCAACGGCCATAGTCACAGATCAAGAAGGAGTCCCTCTCCCTCCCCTCCATCCTCCTCTAGAAGCTCTAGTAAAGAAAACACCTAGAGTCAAGGGTGTCCAAACAATGCTCCTCTGTCCAATCTCCCCCATCCCCTGAACAGTCCTATAGAAGGTGAACACTGGGGGCAAGTCCTCTAGGACATCCTCACCAAACTGCTACCAAACTCGATCTACCTGATGAGCCTCAACTTGACCATTGTGATTTGTGATCTCTAGGACCTCACAATAGTATGCTCTCACCTCACCATCTTAGGGCCAAGCCCCCTCCATGTCATGGTAAGGATAAAAAATCACATCATCATCTATGAGGGTGGCAACAGTGGGGAAGTGTAGTATCATAATGACCAATATGTGCCCACCTCACCCCTCTCGGTAGTCACCTATCCGGAAGAGGAATAAGCTTCTGATAAGGCCTCATGTGCTCAAAAATCCATGTCATAATCAAAGATGAGTGGCTAAAAGTTAGAGCCCCTCACCGAGAGATCTGATAAAAATCTATGTAGACTATAGCTAGGATGTTAGATCCCCATGCGTAAATTGTGTCATCCTCTAGACCGTGAATGATGGGTGCCCAACACCATCTCAAATGAGCTGAGGCTTTATCTCCCAATAGCCTCGAAGTGATCAAACTAATCAGAAACCTCCTCAAAAGTGGGATACAAAGCTGAGGCACTGAGGAAAGTAGAACTCCTATCTAGTCTCTGGGATGATTAACCCCCATGAAAGAAGCCCAAGAAGCCTTGTTCTTAGAAGACTCACTGGTAGGAATAAATAGAGTTTGTCCCCTCACAGGGACCCCAAGAATACGATATACATCATATAGAGTGATAGTCCACTCCCCTGAAATCTGTAGGAACTTGAATGTGTTCCTATCTAGATCCAGTAAGTCAGAATATCACAGCATATCTGAGATACAGGATGGATCACAGGAACATGACAAACTCTGCCAAGGCCTGTCCTCTTCAGTATGGCACGATCCTCTGCACTTAGGGAAACAAACATCCCTGAAAGCCACCCTTGCTCTTGGCCAACATTCCATCAAATGCACCCCTCCTACAAAATCTAAAGAGAAGTTTAGATTAGATCTCGTAAACTCGTAAAAACACAAAAAAAACATATAAACTATCAAAAATTGTAATAAACAGGAAGATTAAGTGACCAAGTTCATGCCAGTTCAAAGTGAAAGAAGCATTAAACAACATCAATTGTAGCCAAAAATTAGTCCTACAGGGTCACCCCCTGGGTGACCCTTCCTGCCAGGAAGGGTGACCCTATGAGAATAGCCCTCAAGCAAAAATTAGTCTAAAAACCCTGTTTCTTGGCCGATTTGAGGAAACGAAAGACCAATCCTATTCTAAACGATGAGGCAAACACAATGGAATAAGAAAAATCACCAAAAATAGATGATTTCAAGAGATTTTTACAAAATTCAACCTAGGGTTTAGGGGAGAGTTTTTCACTAATTTTTTACCCGGTTCTTCGCGGCTGAGGAGGAGGCGGCCATCTCTGTGATCCCCTCAACGATACTTCTCTATTGACTGCTCACTCAAATGATTCTATCACCATTTCACTTTGATCTCACAATTTGGCTCTCTTTTTTTACCCATAGCTTAGTTTCATTTTGCGCATTTGGTCTAGTTTGTTTTGCTTTTACGTATCTTTTTTGTGCATTGTTTTGCATGCTCTCATACCTACAAGTTCAAACTGACAAAAGCATGCGACTAGTCAAACTCAAACGATCCATGTTAAGTTCATCATCTTAGTTTTCATTATTCATTTTGATATATTTAGATTTGAGACTGATACTAGCTATTGCAGGTACAAATTGTGGAAAATCAACAACAGGTAAGGCCTAGTTCGGGAATAGTGTCTACTTTCATGTAGACTATCGTCCCAGAAGGGGGCAAATATGTAAGCACAAAAATCACGCACTGCCTCCATGAGGACCCCTATGATGAGTCAGATCCTTGTCACGTACATGTAAGCATGAAAATAAATCCTTTGGCCAGCAGGCCTCTTAACAACGTGTCCTCTCTTTTTGTTTTGTGTCATTTCTACTTTGTCGATTCTCCTTCTTCTCCTTCTTCTTTGGTTGTAACACTTTTTGACACTTGTTGCGACACTTGTTGACTTGCATTTTCTGGGCTGTGATCTTAATCCTAGACCTTGTGTGTGTCTTGTAGGTGAGTTTTCACCTCATCCCTTTGTATTTCGTCTAGTGCACCTCATAGAAGGCTTCTAGAGGTCCCCCGATCCCTCTCTCGCTTTCCATTTTCAGTTTTGACCTTCCTATTCAAATCTCCCCCTATTATTTCTAGATCTCCCTGGGAGATCCTATAGACACAAGTGGAGATTTGGATTCTTCCTTATGTTTGACCTATTTCTTAATGTAGAAATCATCTTTTTCCCCCCTTTTTCTTTCTGCCATCTTGATTTCTGCATCCTGCCCTGTTTCACCCCAGATCTCCCCGGGTGACCCATGGTCACCCTTGGAGCGACCTAGGATCACCCCTGGAGTGACTCAGGGTTGCCCTTGGGGTGACCCATGATCTCCCTAGGTGACCTTATTTGAAAAAAGTGGCAACCCTACCGTCTTTTGTCTCGTGGAAAAATTAAAGTTTCTCTCACATTTTTGCTCCATTTTTTCCTATTTTTCTTTCTGTTTGCATGATTTTTGATCCTTGATATAGAGTTAACTATTTCATGCACCCACACATGCATAATTAGCTCTATTTGATCTTAAATTAACTCTCCAATCAATCTCATGCATTCCCTCACCTCCATTTCTTCTTCAGTGATAAGCTATCATTGATTCATCACTCTCCTTCTTGCTGAGTTCACTGGGTAATCAACCTTGTTAAATCCCCATTCTATTCTTGTTAACTCATCAATCAAATGAGTTAATTCTTCAATCCAATCCCTTCTTCAAACCTATAAATACCCCCTCCCTCAAGCACAAAGGGAGGCAAATTCATTGTGCACCAGCTCTTGCCAAGTTTGCTCTCTAATCTAGCATTCATATGCTCATATAGGACGTAAGTGCCTTTTACTTTGATTGTTCAGACAAGTAGCACCACGCTACTTAATTTTTTAGCCATTGTGCTCAATTCAAAGCTCACATCGAGCTCACACAAGCTTCACAAAAGCTTCTCTTTGCTTCTTCGGGTCATTTTATCATCGAGAGAACCAACTACTGTCACAAAAGGATTCAAGGTTGCCTACACAAGGATCACTGAGGGATAGTGGAGTCTTCAAATCTTCATCTATTTAGGTTCTTTTATTGCTTTCATAGTAATTAGACAATCATCTTGCTCTTGGAAATAGTAACATACTTGCTTTTTCCTTGATATATTAGATCTTGCATGCTAGATTAATCATTTTTTTTTGCATTCTTAGATCTATTTTGTTAGAAAAAGAACCTTTCCTTTTTTATTAGATTGAATTCCATTGAAAACATCAAAAAGCCACAAAAAAATAGACTACACATTGCATTTGAAAAGACATATAGGATTGCATGCATATTTCTTTCATAGATTAGAAGCATTTTCCTTTCCAAAAATGCTCTAAAAAATATCAAAAAGACGCATTGCATGTCATTTAGTTTGCACCCATATAAAGTAGAAAACATCAAAAACCCCCAATTCCATCATGAGTTAAATACAGTTCAAGAGACCTTAAACAAACCCTTGATTTCATCACAAGGTACAAACAAAGTCAAAATACAAGTCAAACCCTAGGTCGGCAAACCCTAGGTCAAAACCCTAGATCTGGTTAGAGTTAGCAATCACATGATTTCATCTATCCTGATTCATGCATGTGTTTAGGAGTGAGGGGAGAGTGCGTGAGAGCTGTCCAAGACAAGATCGAGGAGATCCATTACTGACCACAGCAACAGACACACATTCCACCACAAGAGGATCCATTTGTTCTCTTGTTGATTGAGGAAATTAGGTAATTACGATTACACAGAGCATTTCTTAGAGACATAGAAATAAGAGAAACCATCAATGAGAACAACCATTTACCCACACAAAGGTGCAATTCAAGGAATCCAAATAGAAGAAAAGAGACTAGTGACCCTTCGGGTCATAGGGTTATCTCAACCACCGCAACAATTGAATGAAACATACAACAAAACACACAACAATAAAGGCCACATAACTTGCCGAGCCCCCTTCGTGAAGTCTAGCTCTCTAACAAGCCAGACCCCTACCGTGTCTCACCTCCTCTTGAATGGCTAATTCCACTTGAGAAGGAGTGATGTGGCAGATCTCCCTGTGGCAAGGAGGGAAAGGGTCCGTGTGCGTACCGAGATCCAACTCAACAGCCTCCAAGCAACTAGAGTCATAATTTCAAGCGTACAGGTACAACTCACTGTTATCATCAGAGGCTAATTTTCTCAATATCATCAACAAAGTAAAGGCATAGTTGACACCAATGACAACATAGATATGTTGACATCAATGACACCATCTATTCGGCACATACTTGCAACAAAAGGATCAAGTTGCTGACATATTCACTAAGGCTCTTCCTAAGGATACGTTTGAGTATCTCTGGGAGAAGTTAGGGGTTATTGCCCCTCCTTCCTTGAACTAGATGCGTAAGCAGGTGCATTAGTCTAGTGGATTTCAAAATTCATTCTTTTCTAGACTGATGTTGGAGGCTACCTCTCAGGGGGAGCAGGTAGTGACCATGATGATTGTTATAGTTAGAGTGAGTAAGAATTGATACTTTTTGGTGTGAACTCCTAAGGGGGAGTATTTAGAGTAGTGAAAGGAAAAGATCTTGTGACCTGATAAGAGTGAAATTAAAGGTGTGTCGCCCTTTGCCATTGATGTCAAAGGGGGAGAGAGTTCAATGTGGAAAAGAAAATAATTAGTGATCAGAGAGAGAGTAAGATGTGTAAAAGAAAGGGGAAGAGTAAGCAAGTAAAGAAGATTGGTGCAAAGTTATGTCTTGATGGCTTTTCACATTATGTGTTGCCATCAATGACAAAGGGGGAGATTGTTGCAAGTATGTGCTAATCGGTGTTGTCATTGATGTCAACATGCTTGTGTTGTCATTGGTGTCAATTGTGTCTTCTACTGTTGTTATTGTTGTTTGATTGAGTTGCTGTGTTGAAGATGATGTGATTTCCTTGAAGAAGTGTTGAAGATGTTAGGAATATGCTTCTATTTTTTGGTTTCCAAGTGCTTTTGAGAAAATTTGATTAATAATGGAAACAATGTGATTGAAGATGTGTTTTGGCTTATAGAGTTGTGATCGACATTTTCTCTGCATTTCTTCCTTATTGAATATCTATTTGTGCAGTTTCGATATATTGTTCAGAGGTGTTCAGAGATGTTATATTCCAAATTTGATGCTCCAGTTCATTGTGTAGAGAAATTTATGTTCACCAGTGTGCGGACAATGTTTCTAAATTATGTAGAAGTGTTTGGGAGAAACTATTTTTCTCTGCATTTCTCTGTAGATTTGTTTCTAGCTTTGTGGTTCTGGATTTATGTTTATAAGGTCTATATCTTTCTTTAATTCAAGTGGTTCATGGTTTGGTGCTCTGCAAGTTCATTTCTTAAGTGCAGTTGATGATAGAGTATGTTAGAGTTGGTTAAGTACTCCAGTGTGAACTTTCTTTAGGTTAAAGATGTTGTAAAGGAATTTATTAGTTTTCTGGTCCTTGTGGATGTTTCTAGATCATGTTCAATCTTAGTGTGTGGTCCACATGTCATTGTTTGTTGTTGAGGAAGCATGCACTTAAAAGTTCATAGTGTTTACTTAACTTTGGGTGACTTGGTTGTTTACACTAATTGTGGTTGTGCTTTGTTGATTGTGAAAACATGATGAAGCATGTATGTATGGATTTAGGTCCGTACTAAGATGTGATGTGGTCCACATTCATTCCTTTCCTCTATGGGAATGTTTTGGTCCAAATCTATTTTCAATTTTATGGGTTAAGATGTGTTGCCCACCTTAGAGAATGATTTCAGGGACAAGGATGGTATAAAAAGGTGTCAAGGGTTCATGACTATATGTAGGTGCAAGGAATATGATGCTTGTGATGTGAATTTGATTAGTGTAATGAGAGATTTCATATGTTAGGCTATTAGATGTAGTGAGCATAAGGTGTCTACTATTTTTCAGTGTTGCTGTGAAGGTGATGTTTGTGTTGTGGTGAATATTGAGCTTCATTGGAACTAAACTCCATGCATGTGTTAGATGTAATTATATCAGTTCATTCTTGGTAGTGAGCCTTATCTTCTATCTCTTTCTTCTAGACAGTAAGTCCTTTGGCAGTGAACCTTTCTTTCTTTTGGGTAGTGAGCCCTCTGGCAGTGAGCCTTTTGTAATTCAGTATTGCTACTACTTTATATTGTGAGTTAATCCTCACCATGGTTTTTCCCTTCTTGGGTTTTCATGTGTTTGGTGTTGGTATGATTCAGTTTATGTTATTTTCTTTTCATGCTTAATCTGTTGGGATATGGTGTTGCACACCATTCCATAATTTGATTTATTTTATAATGTTGTAATTAAATACTTATTTAGTTGTGATGCACCTAGGTGGTGTGGTTAATCACACTAGGTAATTATTTGGGGACCACTTGTATAAGTTGTATTGTAACATTGGGTTAATTATTTTAGTGTGTGGGACACATAGAGTAATTAATTATCTATTTGTATTATTTGATTAATTGGGAAACTTGGTACCAATAGTAAAATGTGGGGTCAAGTGGTTTTGTGTAACCCATAGTTTTGGGGCACATTGTTTTCTTAATGTAATGTGTGAGCTTATATTATAAAAGAAAGCACAATATTATTATTTGAGGTTGGCTGGATTATTCATTGTAGGTGAATGAAGGTTTTGTGAGAGGTTGTCATTGTATTGAGCTCTCTCCTATAAGTGCAGATTGTGAAGCATGGTAGGTGATGTGTGGATTCATGCTTGTACACATGGAGGATGCATTGGAGGTGCTCGATGGTTCAGAGGTGTTCATGGAGGCTCATAGATTGTATTGCAATGTTTCATTACTGAATAATACATGTGGCAAGGATGCTTTTGGAGGCTCAGTTTTTCCCTATAAAGGGTTTTCCCAGGGTATATCTTGTGTTTCCTTGTTGCTTTGTTCATTGATCTTTTGCATTATGGTTGTTTCTGCATCTTATTTCTCCTATTGGGTTATGTGGATTTGGTTTGATCTAACTTGCAAATTCCTAATAGTTGGTATCAGAGCCATGTTGATGGTTGCGGGAGGTGTGAGCTCCCTGGATGTGTATAACCCTTGTGTGTGTAGATCATGTGCAAAATGGAAGCCATGGAAATGCATGGAAGGATTGAAGGTATTGCAAGGTTTTGTGCAGGTTGTATTGCAGATTGGGGGTTTTGGGTATTGGAGATTTGTTGTGCATGTTCCAGATTTGATGATTGAAAAATCATGGTTGAAGAGGGTTTTTCTAGTTTGGCTTCATGAGGGTTTTGAGGAGGAAATTTCACAGATGACCTCCTGGGACAAAACGAACCTCGCCATTGAGTCCAGGAGGCCTGCGAGGCAAAGATTCATATAAAATATGCCTATATTCAGCCACAAGAGCAAAAGGAAAAAAATTTTAAGCCCCCACAGGTACGACAATATGACCATACGATCGCAGAGGTATGCCGAGAATAAAAAATATTTTTTAGAAAAATTTCCTGCACAATGGTTTTGTAGACACTTGAAAATGTCCTGAGCCTGTGAATGATATTTTTGGTACATAATTCGCCTTCCCCTCTCATTCCTCTATTAATTAAATAATTTCTGAGTTATTTAATTAATTCATTTCACTTGGCCTTTTAATTAAATAAATTCTATTTAGTTAACTAGGCTATCTTTCTTCTTTATTTCCTCTTTGGTTAAATAATTTAAATATTTAATCATTCATCACCATGTCCCATTTAATTTAAATAAATTTCTATTTATTTAAATTATCCAATGTTCCCCTTTTAATTAAATAAGTATCCCTCTTATTTAATTAAATCACCCTCATCACATACCCCTCTAAAAACAATTAAATAAGTATCTATTACTTATTTAATTAAACACATAATCACTTCTCTCACCTCATATTTTCCCCAATAAAAAAATACATCCTTGTCCTCTAGTGATAAGAAAACCCTAACTCATCCTAGCCCTTGATTTCCCTCTAAAGTAAACTCTAAATTTCCACCATCCATTCCAACTTCCTCCTCTATAAAACCACCCTCTCCCATTGACATTTCACCACTTTGAGCATTTGACTTGTGCATTTGTCTACTCTTGAGCTCTCATTTCTTAGTTACTTGTCTGCAAGTTTGAGTACACTCTCCATAGCTTAGCTTAGTTGTAATGGAGGAAATGCATTAGGTATTCTAGGGTTTTATGCTTTCATGGTTGCATTTCTAGGTTGTTTAAGGTCTCCATTACTTGAGTATGGTTTTATTTTGTTGTTCTAGGACTATAGGATGGATTTTACCTTGCTTAAATTGGTGAACCGGACGTGAAATGTCTGTATGTGCTACGAATTTAGGGGTTTTTGAGTTTTTGTGTGATGCATACACTTAATAGTACGATGCATACGCTTCTTCATGCGATGCATACAAAGTACAAAGTGACGATTACGCTAGATTCTGCACCACATACCTATCATTCTGCGATGCATATGTTCTAGTTTAGGGTTCAAGCTTTTTGTTTTGGTTTATCTAACCCTAACTTAGTTTTTTTTGCATGTTGCTAACTGGTTTTCCATGATCTGTTAGTCTAAATGATTCTCTATTTTTGTTAGCTACTAGGGTTTCATTTTTAAGTAGTGGGGTTTCTTAAAAAGGGCATTTAGTTTTCAAAGAAGGGATTAAGGCTTGTCATCTAGGGTTTTATTTAGTCATTTTGCATGCTGGGTAAATCCTATTAAGGCTTGGAAGTTTTCTATCTTGCTGGCACTTAGGGACATACCTTACAGTCCTAGGGTTTAGTTTTAGTCCATCTAAAAATAATTTTATTTTGCTGGTTAGGTTTTCTGGTAACATTTTCATTTGTAGGGAATTGTGTGATGCATGCGCTTTGTTCTGTGGCACATTTGCTGTGTTCTATGACACATTCACTATTCAAATCTACATACGCATAATAGTGCACCGCATAAGACATTTCCTATGATGCATACGACCAATAGTACACTGCATGCATTTTCTGTGTGATGCATGTGCTCTAGTAAAAACATCAAGTTCTTTTTTTAAAAAAAATTGATTCAATTCATGGTTTTTGGTTTCTGTTTAGGTTTTTCTATTACTAATTTTTGGGTTTGTAGCTTGTTGCATGGAAGGAACATCTTAATTTTCAAACTAAACTTACCATTTAAGGATTTATTTTTATGTATGTGTGGATGATCAAAACACTTTACAATTGGGGTTAAAAAGAACACAATTTTTTGTTTGCATTTACACACTCATTTTGGGATTAAAATGAACTTCACTCATATTGGTTAAAAAGAACAAAACAACCCATGCATTTTTCACTCATGAGGTAAAAAGAACACAACTTTGCATTATAACTCATTGGGTTAAAAAAAACCACAATTTTTGCATTTTCACACTCATTGGGACTTAAAATTAACTTGCATTCACACTCATCTAAGAAGATAAAAAGGATTACATTTGTGTTTTCTATGTTTGGTGGTTTGTGTCAAAGTAGTGGGAAGGTACATACCCTCCACTTCACTTACATAAAATCACACCACACCTAAGAAAAGATAAATCAAAAGGACCTCCATATGAGTGTGAAGCAAACTCATATGCGTATGCTCTCCCCTTGTGACTTAGTGTGAGCCTGGGGATCAAAAGCATGTTAGTTTGTCTCTCTTTTGTTAAGCCTTAGAGGGGTCTACTCTTGAGACACATTCGAAAGGAGAACTCACTTGCAACCCCAAGTGGGACTTTCATCTAGCCTGCTATATAAGTTGAGGATAAGGTGAAAGCCAAGTCTAACTAGTATGAGTGCTCACCATACAGTGCTAACTCAAAAGGAGGCATACCTTAGCATATATTAAACTCCTAGTAGGTTTAGTTAGAGCCTTAAGTGGCTTGTTGGATGCTCATGAGGTGTCAGTCCCCCAGATATTCTACTAGAACCTTCTTGTTTAGTGGTCAAAAACCTTCTATTTGTTGATGCAGAAGGGTAACCTTTGAAGCTGCCCCGATTCATGTGGTTCTTAGCTGAGGTAGCAGGGACAATCCTAAGGTTTTGTAAGAGGACAAGCCTTGGGAAACCTAGATCTTGGTATGCATGAGAAGTGAGTGCACTGTAAGGGGGAGCCAGTGCTACGAAGATCCTGGAGCTACCCACTTTGAATAAGCACAGCTAGGGGATTCAACAAATACTATCCTTGACTATCCCTAGGATCGTGCTTGTCTTCCAAGTGCCTTTTTTTCAAAAAACTGTCACAAGAACATCCAACAAACAAGAGACACAGCCACAAAACTATTTGCTGAGTGTTTTACCACTGATGTGCTTTCTAATTTTTCACAAAACCATCAAACAGACTCAGGAAAACATTACCTTTAGAGCTTGCTAAAAATTGCAATGCATATACTGAACAGTCAACTCCATAAGTGACATTTTTCAACGCATAAGCAAAACTTCAATGCATCTATAGGCTTCTAAACCACATACACACAACTGTAAACCACATAATCTTGAAAGTGAAACACATATGCATGCTTCTAAAATGCATATGGTAAACAGACAACCACATATGTGACATTCTGCAATGCATAAGAAGAACAGTGTGCCACATACGCCTTAGAAAAACTTTGAGTCATAGGGAAACCTCTGAAATCTCTTTCCCCCAATCTGATTCAATTACAATTGTGTTAGGAAACATGTAGGTCTCATCTCTTAGGATCCACTTGCATACCACTTTCATTGCCTTAGGTTTTAGGTCTAACATCTACCATAGAAAATTTTAGAACCTTAGGATTTGAGCCTTAGACTTCAATAGGAATTCAAAAACACTAATCTTCCTAAGTCAAAGCATAAGGAGAAACCATAAAAGTGTGACTACCTTTCAAGTGTAAAAATTGGACCAAGAGACCTTGGCATTATTCTCACTCAATCCATTCTAACGCAGGCCTCATACTCATTTGGCTAAGTATAAAGTCCACTTTCTAAAAATCCCTATATGTCACCCTTCTTGCACCAAAAATCCAAGGTCTTGACAAACCTGATTTGCACTTTGAAGGTCATTAGTAGATGAGAGGACCTTCTTGGAGCTAGACTTTTCGAAGACTAATAGCATTAGCCTCTATCATAGCCTGGGCCTCATCACATTCCATTGTCATCCCCATAACATCCCATAATTCACAAGTCTCATTCGGTAAAGACACAGTTGCAAAAAGAAGACAAAGGGAGTTGATCCTCCTAGTCATCCCTATTCATCCTCATCATTCCACATCATCCTTGTTATTCCAATCAACATCATCATATCACATCCTACTTATATCTTCCTCATTCAACCTTCACACCCTAATCACCCTTTCTAATGACACCTTTCACCAAATTTATCCTAATCATTTCCGTCATCCCTAACCATACCCTAATCACCCTTGATCACCCATCTAATCATCCAACCAATCTCATCTCATTCATCCCAATCACTCCACATTGTCATTCATCCTAGTCAAGCACTAGTCAACATGATCCTAATCATACAAGAATACATACAACGATATGAAGACATGCATCATTCCATGACAATCTGAGATAACAAGGTTCTAGCACCCCAAGTCCATACACAAGATTATCCAAGTCCATCGTGGTAGCAAGGCAAAGTGCCTTCAAACTCCAATGCTACCTTTGACAAGGGGAACATAAGTCTACCTCATCCATCATGAGTACATTCTACCACTGTACTCCTAATCCTAATCATGAATCCACATCATCCACCCTCATTGTCCATCCACTATATTATCCTTCCACACATAACCTTGCAAACGATGTGATCCATTGGCTACTAGCATGGAATAGACCATCCCCGTGTCAGACACCCATTCATAAGCCTATCATAGAGTCCTCAAATACCACGTCCAAACACCCATTCAACCCTATCATGTGGTCAACAACTTATTGAACCTATCCAAGAGTCATCCACCTCCACTCAAAGTCAAGAGTATCATCCTAAGCATGAAGAAACATGACCCCCCTCATCCGCATCAAGATCAAAGCCTCTTATTGCGTCCAATCATAACACACTTTATCCTATTCATGATCAAGTGCCCATTTATGATCCCGATCCCCTCTATGATCAAGAAGACCATGATGATACACTTAGCAAACTCTATGTATTCCATGGTCAAGAGCTTGCCACCTCACCCATCCATGATGCAAAAACATCCACTTGTCATGATGAGACATCTATCTCCCAATAACACATAAACATAGGAGATCAAACAAATAATTTGGATCTACATGAACATAATAAAGATCCTAATGATCCTTCCACATCCACCACCAACTCCATTTCAAATCCTCCATCATATCCACTTGGTTTATCCACTTTCAATCATGAGTGTTCTTCCTTAGGACAAAAGCAACCTTTGTCCATCACTTCACCTTCTTCATCTAATAAGGAACTCATATCTAGTTCCTATAGACACCCAAATTTGTCCCAAATTTGTGTATGTCTTGCAACACCTTGTCAAAACCATTATCTAGACATCATGTAGCATTTTGTCATAATCCCACTCTTAATCCCATTTATCCATTAGCCAATTAATTAAATAAATTTTATTTATTGAATTAAATCCCCATCTTAATTAAATCCCATCCTCATCCTACTTAGCCAATTAATTAAATAAATTTTATTTATTTAATTAATTTCCACATCATATCTTATCCCATCCTATCCATCTTTCAAATTAATTAGATAAATCTTATTTATTTAATTTATTTCCAACTCATATCCCAACTAATTCAGATATTTTATTTGAATTAAGTCCTCCATTTCTTATCCCATCCTATTCATTTATCCAATTAATTAAATAAATTTTATTTATTTAATTAATATCCAACTATATCCCAACTAATTCAAATATTTTATTTGAATTAAGTCCTCACTTTTCATCACAATTCGACATTTGTCCATTTCCCCTTAATCATGTGTTGTAGTACAACTTTTATCTTTCACATGCACAACTAATGGGACCTAATTTTAGCATTTGTCTACACAAGCACACCTAAGCTTTATTCTTCCCTTGCCACATGTTAATTGACTACAATTTCTTAATGTGCAAGGAAACCTAACTTAATCATATCCATCCATTTCATCTAAAGCCCTAATTGATTCTAGCCATCCATTTGAACCAATCCAAGCCTATAAATCAAGCCATCTACAAGCCATTTGAAAGAGAAGGAGGGGGGATCTATTCTTCAAGTATCCTCATTCTGCCAAAATCATTCTTCAATCTTGCTATCCAAATCATCCAACTATCATCCTCATATCATCGTTATGCTACAGAAGTGAGCACCCAACATTCCTTCAACAATAATCCTTCAAAATCTTGCATGCTCATGCGAGGTGGAGAAGAGAATGAAGATAAATTGAGTTTTACATGGAGATCGGTTTGCATTTACATTTGTTATTTTGATTTTCATGTTGTCTTGTGCTTCATTGTGCATTGTTAGGGTTTTATCATTGTTGATTATACATTAACCCTATTTGCAATTTTACCCTAACTACATTTGGCATGCCCAGTGGGACTCACGTCCTTGATTAACCTCCTTGTTCGAGTTGTTTTTTTATGAAGTTTAGATCTCTTGGAGCGTCAATCTTTCATTTTTACAAGCTTTTGTAGCAAGAATTTGCATTTTTCTAACCCTAGTTTGTAAAGATTTGGATAAAAATGAATGTATATGATCTCTTATCCCAAATCTAACCTCACCATTGCATCTGGAAGGCCATTTCCATAAATTTTGAGTACAAATTTGCCTAAATTTCATGAAAAATAGAGCATTTGGTGAAGAAAACAACAACCGGTCTGCAGAAATTCGCCTCTGGTAATTCAGGTCACTTTTGATCAAACAGCAGTCGCCTGGGCTAAATCAGCTTGCCTTTGATAAAAAACTGATCGCTTATGGTCAAATTTGGCTTGCTTTTAAACAAACAGTATGTAGCTTTTGGTAAAATTTAGCTCGCTTTTGATCAAAAACTGATCGCTTATAGTAAAATTCAGCTTGCTTTTGATCAAAAAATGGTCTCTTATGGTCAAATCTGCATCACTTTTGAACAACAGTATGTAGCTTTTGGTAAAATTCAGCTCGCTTTTGATCAAAAACTAATCGCATCTGGTAAACTTGGTCGCTTATGGTTAACATTTGCATTCTGTCACCTAAAACTTTCCAGATCACTTTTGGGCTATTATTTGTCACTTTTAGCCTTTTGTTAGTCGCATATGAGCTATTACATGTCGCTTCCATCCATTTTTGCATCGCTTATGAGCAAAAATCTGCCACTTTCTGCATATCTGTGTCGCTTCTGTACTGAAATCAGCCACCTATGGTGTTTTGTGTATCACTTTTATCCGGACAGGCATCGCCTTTGGCATGATTTGAATTGCTTTTATCTTGAAAGTACCCGCTTTTGGTATAACTAAATCGCTTTCCGTCTGACAGTGATCGCTTTTCATAGAATTAGGGTTTCTATTGCATATTTTCCATTTTGTAGATCCAGATCGCTTATAAGATGAAAACAACCGCTTCATGCTTTTTCGCATCGCTTATGAGCTGAAACAATTTGCATCTAGTCTTATCTGAGTCGCATCTGAGCTATAACGAATCACCGGTGGGAAAATTCAGATCACTTATAATCAACAGTTGGTCGCATCTGGCAACTGTAACTCACTTTTGGTTGCTGTTATCGTGCATTTTGGTGTTTCTATCATAACTTTCACATACGGAGGCCGAATCATGCAAACAAGGACTCGTTGGAAAGCTGGGAGGACAAACTTTTCATCTGAATAGGTTTATCAGGTGACTATACCATTTTTTAGGCTTTTTTATCAGTCAAAGTTCAGCTTCATTGCAAACTTCATTTGAGCATAACTTGAGCAATTTTGATCGTTTTTCAATGAAACTTTTTGGTACAAGGCACCTAGAAGCATCTCGATTCCTAAAAGCATTTTGGTAGCATTTTGATAAGTTAAGTTTCTTGTTTAGTATGTTTTGGTAATAATGCTTTTTAGCCATGGAAGTAAGGTCCTTTTCTATGGTCAAGATGTTTAGGGTGACCATATAAACCTCACTCATTCTTAGTCCACTTGGACCCTAGCTGTGCCACTTAGGCCTAGTAGGTCTAATGAGGTTTTATTTGAGTCTATTTGCTAGTTTTGTGTTTTTGCATGGTCTAGGGAGTATGATGGTGGTTTGATTCCATTGGACAAGCTAAACCCATCGACAACCTTGTGTTAATGCAAAAATGCCATAGTGTCAAATGTTGCCAATGGGGTCAATGACACATTTGGCCAGTTACAACTTGTTTTGGACAGTTGAAACTGCATTTGGAGGTTGTCTACTGACTTGGATCAGTGTATATGGTTGTTCTCTCAATCCAGTATGGCAGAGAAGTTTTGGTATGGAGTTTTGGGCACAGAAATAAAGAAAACTGACTATTTTTCCCTTTTTTTCCTCTTGTACGACCTGTATGGATTGGCCAAGTGGATCCATGTTATTTTTCTGAAACTACTTGGAGTCAAGGTTCGAATGCAGCAAGTTTGAGGTCTTGAAGTGATTTGAGTAGAAAGTTATTGCAATCTTTATTTGAACTAGTCTAAAACCTATTTTCTAGGGTTTGCCATACAAATCCAGCCCTAGAATGCATTCTAACCAATGAAACCTCATGCAAATCAGTGAAATGTAGGCAAGGGATGTACTTTATATGATTCCAAAAGCATTTGGTGGGGAAAGACTATTTTCAATTTTTGGAGTGATGCCCTAGGTCAAGTATTACCATGTATTTGACCAAATTTGTACAATTTAGTGTTGTAAATGACAAAATCCTGATAGGGTGAGTGAATGGATGGTGGTTTTGAGTTGTTTGGATGTGGTAGAGGTAATCCAAGTTTCTTTCCCTGATCTATGACCCCAAAATTGACCACTTGCTTTGTAACCTAGCCCTAAACTGATCAATTAGGCCTAGAGACCTAGTGGGTGTTCTGAGTCGCTGGAGTGGAGTTGGACCTAAAGGTTTGGAAGTTTGTTAGAGTCCCTTAAAAGGTATTCAAATCCATCATTTCCTTGCCTGGTCATTTAGGGTTTTGTCAAGTTGTGTAGTGAAAATAGGTTTAGGAGGGCTAGTAGCCTCACTAGGCCAAGTGAAGGTTGGAAGGTTGTGTGAAGTTGGGGATCAAACCAATTATTGGAATGGTGTTTGTTGACCTGCCTTAAGGTGTAGAAACATTCTTGAGGATTAAACAATAGCCTGGTTAACAAATCCTTCATATGCCCTTGGGTGTGACATTGATTGCATAAAGTAGGTGAAGTGGGTGAGTGGGCAGAGAGAAGATTAGACAATTGTTGCTTTCCTTGTGCCACTCTGCATCACTTTTTTTCAAATTGCTTAGAATCTCCTGAATTTTCTATTTATGAAATCCATTCTTTTGTATTAGATCATTTTCATTAGAATTTTTAGATTTCATCTTTTTCATGTAATCATCTTCTATGCAAGTTTACTTGTTTCTTTTTGGAAATGGTGACTTGTAAGGGCATCTAAGGAGCTGGAGCAGCATTGGTATCAACATCTATAGCAAATTGGATAGCAAATTAACTAGGTGCAATCATTTCATCTCTTATCTTTTAATCTTGTTTGCAAACACATTTGGATTTTGGGCATAAAACGAACAACTTGTTTGCAATCATACCATTGAAATTAGGCTTAAAACAAACTACTATCTTTCATCACATTTGGATTTGGGATTTAAAAACAAACAAGTGCTTGAACTGTTTGATCAAACATTTTATTTCTAAAGGGTCAATTAACAAGTGTGAGTGTGAATCAAGTGACAACTCACTTGGTTTGCTTTTGTAAAACCCTATTTAGGAGGCCTGCTTGGAGACACACCACTCCAAGGGACGACCTCAATCAAGGCTGAATCATTGGGAGTTGTAAATCTTGTCACTCTTGGCTAAGCTCCAAAGAACTTTATACCTTTGGGAAGTGAAGGTGAAGGGAGGGTTACCCCTTTATCCCAGCTGTGTGGCAGGATTTTGCTTTCAAATTCCTAGTCAACCTCATGTAAACATAGCCCAAAACCTAATTGGCCATACCCTATTTCAAACTAGACATTAGGCTTGTTGATGTGTCTTCCATGTGTGCTTACTTAATCATCACATTTCATTTTCAAAGTCAAAAACTTGCTTATGTGTCTTGCATGAGTGATTCATGTGTGTATATGCATAATCATTTGTTTGAACATTACCAAATCAAGCTCTAAACACCAAACACATAAACAAATCAATCTACACATTCATCCTAGTCAATACACATCATATCCAACTTAATTTCATCCACATCACCCAATTTTGTCATTCCACATCATATCCTAATCATACCCAAATCAATTTTATTCTGAACATATCCTAGTCACATCCATACTCATTCCAAATCATCTCCACATCATCATCAACCTAGTCCTAGTCAACACTTGTCAAGATGGTCATAATCATTCAAGGGGGGCTATCCCTCTAATCATGAGACAAATCCCAAGCCTAAGGTGACAATTCAATGGGGTTATCCTTATAATCACGAGACAAGTCCTAAGCCTATAATCACAATTCAAGGAGGCTATCCTCCTAATCTAAATCATGAAGATAAACCAAGACCTAAGGTCACAATTAGAGGAGCCCCTCTTCCTAATCCAAATCATGAAGACAATGGAAGACCCAAGGTCACAATTAAAGGTGGCTATCCTCCTAATCCAAGTCATGAAGACAATCCAAGACCAAAGATCACAATCAAAGGAGCTGCTCCTCTTAAAGCCAAGTTTATACTTCGAGGAGGCCATCTCTTTACTTATGAGGATGAGACAAGTCCAAAACCCAATCCATCCACACATTAAATCAATTCTACATCAACTTATCCCACTTCATACCAATCTAATCCATCCACACATCAAATCAATTCTACATCAACTTATCCCACTTCATATCGACCAAATTCATCCACATGTCATATCAATCCTTCATCAACCTATCACAACCCTTATCCATATGAATCCATATCACAACAATCATTATCCTATGCAACCCCTCCATCATCATCACATCAACACATTTACCAACATCAACAACAAAACATATCACAACAAGAAATCCAAACACCATCTCAACTTTAACAAATTCAACCACAATCCTACATGTCACCCACCTCAACTTCATACCAACCTGATCCATCTACACATCATATCAATGCCACATCAACATATCAACCTCAACATCAACATTATCCAATTCCTCATTCTAACATTCCAACACACCACCAAGCCCATCCACAAGGTAACCAAGTGTCATTACAACAAGAACATTTAAGCCCAAATCCACCTTGGCAACAAGATCAAATGCCATCAACTTCATATCAATCCCAAGATCTTTCATCTACATATCCTACCATTTCACCCAACCACCAAGACTATCAATGGCCTCCACAACAAGAAGCACATGCAAGTCCAAGTGGTCCCTTGTACATAAACCAAATGAGTCCAAGTTATCCTATGCAAGATCTAATAACCTTTGACAAGGGAGATACCAATCTAGAGTGGCCTCCACCGTCTAATCCCATGCCAACACATGAGCCAACTAATCCTATCCCAACACCACCATGTGATCCCATTCCTAGTCCATTAATCCCTTTACCTTCTAAACCATCTAGCCCTCCATTACCTTCATCACCATGTCATTCTAATCCTTCACCAAAGGATGCGGCTGAGATAGTTTTACAAAGAATGCTTGAAGCAAAACTCATTGAACTTCCTAAAGTCAAACCATGTGAAGAAAGTCCATATGATGAACATGATTATTGTGCATACCATAGGACCAAAGGCCACAATACAAATAAATGCCCAATATTTGTCCCCATTGTTTACAAGGTGTACCCACCTATAATGGCAAATCATGCCACATCATCCCAATCCCATGTATCACCCCCATCCAATCCAAATCTCAGCCTATCAAACTCAATTATCCTTCCATCCAATCAAAGTCCTAATCATAAGCCTACAACATCATCCACTATTATTGTTCATCCATTATATTTCCCATCCACTCATACCCTTGCGAAGGATGTGATTCATTGGCTACTAGCTAGGAATAAACTACCTCCATGTCAAACACCCATTCATGAGCCTACCAATGAACTTCTAAAGGTCATGTGCAATCCTATAATCTCATCATGTGGTTCGCATATCCTTGATCCTCTTCAAGATCCTTCCATTAACATACCTAGCCCTTTGAGCCCATCATGCGACCTACAAGCCAACAAGTCTATTCAAGAGTCTCCAACCACAAGCCTAAGTCAAGAGTCATCATGCTCTCATGTCGATAACTGTTAAGAGTCTATCAAGTCCACTCAAGAGCCTTCTGCTTCCATCCAAAGTCAAGAGGTATGTCAAGAGCATAATCTTAAACTTGTGGAAATATTGAACCTTAATCTTAATCAAGATCAAAGCACCTCTAAGTTCCACCTATCTATGACCTACATATGGTTTTCCCTCAAGCTATTGGCCATCACCATGACCCTATTCATGAGCAAATTTATCCCTTTTATAGCCCATTTAATCCTATTTTTGCTCATATTTATGATCAAGGTTCTATCTAAGATCATGAAGACCATGATGATCCATTTGGCCAAACTTTATCCATCTCATGATCAAGATAATATCTATGATGAAGAAGCTATCCATGAGCACCTTGATCATATCCATAATCTTATATCCCTCCATGAGCGAGATATCCAAACTACTCTTATCCATCCCCCATCTAGACCTATCCATAATGAGCAAACATCCACTTGTCATAATGAGACATGTGCCTCTCAAGAACACATAAGCATAGAAGATCAAACAAATAACTTGGATCTTAGTGAACACAATGCTAATCAAGATCCTAATGATCCTTCATCCATATCTACCATTGATTCCACTTCAAATCCACTATCATGTCCTAGTGGTCTTACCACATTCATCCATGAATGTTCTTCCTTAGGACAACAACAACCTTTGTCCTCCACTTCATCTTCTCCATCTAATAAAGAACTCAAGTCTAGTTCACAAAACACATCTAGTCCCATAGTCAATTACATCCTCCAAAACATGAACTACCAAGGCAAAGGTCTACGCCTTTATGAACAAGGTATTTTGGAGCCAAACCATGTCAAGATTCCCCCACACTCATATGGCCTTGGATACACACCCCAAGGTAAACAAGGCCAAGATGTTGGTAATTCCTCCATCTCTCCTAAGCCCACCACTTTCCATCACAAACCACATCATCTACCCAAAACATATGTTGCCATTCCAACTCCATCATCCTATAAATGTCAAAAGCATGTGACCGTACATCTTCCGCCATCCACTTTGCCTTCACTTTTACCAACTCCAAATATCCCTCCATCCACCTTGCCACCATTTCTTCCAACACCTAACATACCTATCATTCATAAGTATCTTTACATCCCTAATCATGGCCAACAAAAGCACACATCGCCTAAGCATAAAGCTTCCAATCATTCCATCCACTCCACCCACCCTATGGGATTCAAAAGCAAAAATTTTGATGCCTCTACCTATAAAGCTAAAAATCCTACCAAAAATCCTAAAGGTCTTCATACCTTAGGACATAAAGAATCAAAATCAAAGCAAAGTTTATCTAAACAGCCATCTAAAACATTACCTCCAAATGCAAAGCTCAAAAGCAAAATGGTTTGGGTTCCTAAGAAAATAGCTAGCAAGTCAAATGAGGCATCGTCATCCACATCTCAAGAATCCCAATCATCTATCTCCATCCAAAAGCCTATTTCCATCCAAAACTTCCATTCCCTTCACAAATCCCACAAGAAAAACAAAGGCACTAAAAATCTTAAGTCTATGTGGGTTCCTAAATCACTTCATCAACCATCTCCTAAGCAAACATCTCCATTGCTTCCTACACCACCATCTCATCAAAAGCTTCAATGTTTATCACGGTGTGTGCAACCATTGGTCATGGTTCCCTTCCACTCCACAACACCTCCACATAACATCTCCCCATCTTCCATCCATTATCCTACATATCTCCCCATGCTATCCCTACGGTCCTTACTTTGGCATAAACTTTTAATCCATCTTCATTCCATAAGCCTATATAATCCACATCATAATCCACTATCCCCATCCATCTATCATTGGATGAACCTTTCATAATCCATTTCATCATCTATTATCTACCTAATCCATCTCCCATCCATGCAATCCCTTATCAACATCTATGAGCATAATGACATGGTCCATGCAAAGACATCATCCATCTCTAAAGGGACACTATCAACCTCTCATAGCACTAGACACTTGAGTCCCTCCTATTCATTACCATGGTGCAAACCTAGCAAACAAGTGCCATGTGTAATTGTCATCCCATCTAAAGAAAAAAAGAATCAAAAAATTAAAGAGAAATCCCTTCGTCCAACAGTGAAAACCTAGTAAACAGGCACCTTGGATAAGTACCATGATGAAAACTTGGTGAATAGGCATCATGTGTAGGTTGATCTTCTATGTCACTTACACTTGGGGGCACATTATCTCATCCAACCTATCCATTTCTAAACTATCTATCCCATTATATCATTTTCCATCCTATCATGTCCTACCATTACCATACCATCCTACCATCCTTAGCCATTACAAAAATATGCCTATCCTATTGAACCCATTTACCCATCCTTCCGGCTTTTTGATCTTGATGAAGACATGGGGGCAAAATGTTGAAACATGTTTTGATATTTCTTGACATACTTTCTTTCCAAACCAAGTCCTATCCATTGACCATTTATCCATCCCATTCAAACCAATCCATCATGTCCTCCTGTTGTCATAAGCGTCATGTAAAATCCAATCATGTCATCCCATGGTCCTAAGTTTTGTCATGTAAAATCCTAAGCATTGCTACCTAGAATGGGGCAAGTTATTATTCCTATGCAACATAGCCTTTGAAGATCACATCCTAGCTCCCTTATGATCCATCCACTATGACGAATCCTTATCATGAACTTTTCATCTTATAGCTTATCCCCATCTATTTATCATGAGCTTTCCATCTTGTAGACACCCTAAAATGACCAACTTGTCATGCTACTTGCATTTCGTCATTTCTTCCTAATCACCTGCATTGCAAACGTTAATTAAATAATCTAATTATTTAATTAATTATCATCAAATTCTTCTAAATCTCCTAAATTCAACATTAATTAAATAAATCCTCTTTATTTAATTAATTAAATTAAATTCCTCTATATTCTTCTACAATTAAATAATTTTAATTATTTAATTTGATCATTATCTTCCTTCCAAAAATTAAGTCTACATTAATTAAATAAATCCCATTATTTAATTAATTCAACAAATTCCCTCTTATCTAAAATTAAATAATTCTTAAATTATTTAATTAAATCAAATTTGTTCTTCCAAAATCATGCACAACAATTAAATAAATTTATTTATTTAATTTGCTTTTTAAATCTTCTAAATTAAATAATTCTAATTATTTAATTATTTCTTCCAATAATATCTTCTCTAAATTTAAATAAATCAATTATTTATTTAAATTGCTTTTTCTTCTAATTTGAGTTATCTCTAAAATAACTCAAGCTTTCTTGCTCATCAATTAAATATTTCTATATTTAATAAAGCAAAATATCTTCTTTTCTCATGCAAATCTCTTCTTCTTGTTTTAAATCACTTAACTGATTGCTTTATTCTTTTAATTGATTTATTTCTTCAGTTAACTTATTCTTCTATTCTTGATAACTCCTCTCATGCAAAAGCAAGCAAGACACATGTCTTCTTCTCATTCGTTGCACATTCCTCAACTTATCTCCTCCGTTGATTCTTCTGAATTATATGGACCGTTGATTGATCTTATTTGAAATCTATATAAACCCCCCTCATCTCCTTCATTTAGCCTCTCTCTCTTCGATCGTATTCTCAGGCATACTTAACAGCGCTTCGAGCATACACAACACATCGATTGAGCACTATAACGATCTTTTGACATTGATCTCTTGAGCACATACTTGCTTGTTGTAGCCATGGCTTTGCAACTACATTGAGCAATCCACATATCTCCAAAAGGGAATAATACAGGTTTTGGTAAGAGTTTTCATTTATCTTTGATTTATGATTCATGGCTTTTACTTAGATTCATTTCCTTTATGTTATTGGGTTCTTTGGTTTTATTTAGTTTAGATTAGATCAATTTTCCATATACACAGTCTGGCACGCCCGGTGGGATCCACTAATCCCTTGGTTTCTTTGAGAAATTTGTTTTTTTTTAAGACACAGTACGGCACGGTGCTTACGGCACTTCACAGCGCTTCTGGCAGTATATTACAGCACTTTTGCAGGAACAGTTCAGCGCCCTTGGCAGCACGACCGCGCTTCTGGTAGCACAGAGAAGCGCTATCGGTAGCACAGAGAAGCGCTACTGGTGACGTTATTAGGCGCTTTTGGTTAAAATTAGGTTTTTGACTTCATTCGGGGTTTTGCAGTGATTTCTCATTTCAGATCTGTCGTTTTGTCAGACAAGCTGTTATATTTGTCTTTCAGAACCTGATTTTTGATATCTCCTAAGCTGATTTATTTAGGAATATCCTTGTTTCTTGTGCTAATCCATTGGTCTGATCCATTTTGCTGAGTTTTCCAGATTACACAACCCAGATCTATTAGATATCATCCTGCAGACAATAGATCCACCATGAAAAGTCATTTTGACCTGGTTATTGTTGACAAAAACTAATATTTTCTGTATCTAAGACAGCACAGCGCGGTTGGCTGCATGCTATCGCGCTCTCGGTTACACAGTGAAGCGCTCCTGGATATTTTACAGCGCTTTTGTTATTATTGTTGCACGCTTTTGGTATTTATCGCAGCGCTTTTGGAACGACAGTGAAGCGCTTTTGGTTATTGTTCAACGCTTCTGGTCTGCATGACAGCGCTCTTGGAACAGCAGTAAGCCGCTTCTGGTAAGGTTGTACAGCGCTTTTGGTCAAAGTTGATTTATTTTGCTAACTTGTGAATTTTTGGTGGAACTAACGGAATTGCTGCAGCTTCTTATTACTCACACAGAGCCAATTGGTATTTTTTTTAACATGTTTATGCAGGACGAGCGTTGAAGACCCTTTTGTTTTACCTTACTAAGTCTTAGAAACACATTGCATGCTTAAAAGGAGTAATTGAACAAATCTTTTTTGCAAATCTA
The DNA here is from genome assembly GCA_027924645.1 of Cunninghamia lanceolata. Classification (NCBI taxonomy): domain Eukaryota; kingdom Viridiplantae; phylum Streptophyta; class Pinopsida; order Cupressales; family Cupressaceae; genus Cunninghamia; species Cunninghamia lanceolata. Next base: position 3,708,684 of record BSBN01001410.1, on the reverse strand, counting down.
AGTCTTAGGAACATACTGATTTTCTTAAGGGACAATGGACATGTATGGACAAACACCTCAATTTTCTAAGGGACAATGGACATGAATGCCAAACACTTCATTTCATAAGGGACAATTTACAACTACAATCGTGTGTGTGCATAGCTTAGTTGCACCTTATTTTTCTTATAACGGGACAATTGAACCTTTGTGTGACGTGCTTGCTTTTACTTTTTGTACTTCCTTTAGAAGGGCCTACTTTTGGATTGCGATTCATCCAAAAGGGACGACCCTAAGCGGAGTTTTCCTTTGAACCGCTATATAAGAGGGATAAGGCGAAAGCCAAGTCCTAACCGACGTCAGTCTTACCTTGTGGTGCCAAACTGAAAAGAGTTGTACTAGCTCTTTGTGGAAACGATTTTCACATTGAGCGAAGTGTTTGAAACTCTTAGTAGGATTGGTTAAAGCTTTTAGTAGCTTGTCGCATTGCTCGTAAGGCGTTGGTCCCTCAAAGTCACTAAGAACCAATTTAGATAGAGACTACCCGACCTACCTCCGAACATTGCGGTAATCATCAGTGCAAGGGAAATCGATTTAAACCCTTAAGACACTCACCATTGGCTCCCTTGAGAAGAGATAGTATTCCCTCGAACATAAAGCTCTTGTGACCTACTTGAGCTTTCCAAGGGGAGGGTGAGATATCCCTACCTATCATCTCTCGCAAAGATATTAAATATCCGACACCTTTATGGAATGATATTTTTATCGACGGAGTATTAAGCTGTGAGCTGATCTACTGCAATGAAACCTTGTCTCTAGGGATAAAAAGTGCTTGTTATTGATTGCAACCATATTAGACCTGTGGAAACATTGGGCTTGTTTGGAGCCTAGAACATACACTATCTGTTGTGTCAGTCCTTGTGCCTTTTTTGACCACTTGTTTGCTGTGTTTTCTCTTGGCAAACCAATCCAATCAGAAACAGAAAAAACTTGCCTTTGAAAAACATCAGACACTACTTCAGCGCCCTTGGTATTACAGCAGCTCACTTTTGGTCATGCAGTAGATCGCCTTTGGTATAGCAGTACCTCGCCTCTGGCTAACACTCTACTTCAGCGCCCTCGGTATAACAGTAGCTCGCTTTTGGTCACTGTAGCTTGCCTTTGGCATAGCAGTAACACGCTATTGGTAGCTCAGTCCGTCGCCTCTGGCCCACAGTAGCACGCTTTTGGTAGCACAGTCCTACGCCTCTGGTCAAACAGTATAGCGCTTTTGGTCTAGTACTTTGTGCATCAAAGTTTGTCCATTTCTTTAAAGCATCTCACAGATTCCCAGCATTACATTGTGTCCTAAGCATATCCCATGGTCACCACCAGGCTACAGCAAACCATGAAGTCTAGACAAGTTGTCCCTAAGAAGCACAAGTCACCCCCTCGCACACCACAATCAGGTTGTCTCAACATTACTCCCAAGGTGACTCCTAGTACACCCGCGGCAAAACTAATCAGCTCTCCAAACATGCCACACATAGAGGAACCAAGCAATCCTCATGAGGATAGAACCCCTTTGCTTAATGCACCGCAGTATACCACAGGCTTGCCTCCGGATTTTGTCCCACAAGGTTATGTCATAGATCAACCCCCATCTCAAGAAGAGCGACACTTTGAAATAGGTCAATCCTCTCAAGAAGATGGGCAAGATCTTGATGAATTTATACAAGATCCTAGAGCTATAGCTGCCTTTGATAAAATCCTTAGTGAGAACCAGGATCATTTCTTTCGCTTGCTTGCAAAGCAAGGTGCCAAGTTACCTCCAGATTTTGATGTGTCCACTCTCAAGGAGAGCAACAACACCCAAGAAACCATACAAGCGGTGCAAACCATGTCCACGGTGACTACGCCCTTACCTACTCAAGGTTCGCAGTATAGGAATCCCCTTTTTCAAAATCCAACAGGGGAGAGGCCCATATCACCACTTTTGACTCCTATGGAGATCTATCAAAACCAACAAGAAACTCTCCAACGTCAAGCAGAGTTAGCTAAGCAAGCCACCTTAGCTCGATCCAATGTGCAACCACCTCCTAAAGTGTCCACCCCAAGCGCAAGTGGAATCTTGGTTACCCCATCACGCGTAGGTTTCCCACCAAATTACAATCCGGGGAACACGTATGTAGCCATGCAACAAGGGTCTCAACATATGCCACCTCCTATATCATCACACCTGCATGTCTCGCAACCAATTGGAGTCACGCAACCCCAACCACAACATTCTTCTACTCTCATCCTCAAGCAACCCCAACCGTCGCAAATCACTCCTACCTATGTTCCTCCACCACAACATTCTTCTACTCTCATCTTCAATCAACCCCCACCATCGCAAATCACTTCTACCTATGTTCCTCCTCCACAACGTTCATCCACGCTCAACTTCTTTCATACATTGCCTAGCCACTCTCAACATTCCCAACATCAGGTTTCCCAAAGCTATGTGCCACCATCACAACCTAATCAAACGCACTTTAGCTTTCCTCCCCCCAATACGTTTCTTCAACCATCGCAAAGCCAACATTCTTACCTAACGCCACCTCCACCTCTGCCTAATCAAGGCCTCCAATTCCAACCCAATCTGAACCAATCATACAATCCATACAATTCCAATCAATCTTACAACCCTTACAATACCACTGCGCATGGCTCACATTATAATCTTCCATATGGGCAACACCAACCACTTTTTGGACAACAGGAGATGTTACCAACCCCTCCCACGACTATGGAACTAAAGATTGTGGAGGTGCAACAACAGCTATCTGAGCTTACATTTGGCCACACCAAAAAGACCTTCTCCTTGGAGGAAGTGTGCCCTTATCCTTTTGATCGGTCATTACCAATGATCCCTTTTCCTCAAAATTTCACTATTCCCAAGTTCGATAAGTACAAAGGAAAAGGTGACCCAAAAGACCATCTTAGGGAATTCTATCTTGCTTGCTTCGAGGTCTCTCACAACGACACATATCTTATGCGTCTTTTTCCTCGTAGTCTTGGAGGTCAAGCAATAGAATGGTTCTCACACTTACCTATGGGCATCAAGTCTTTCAACGAGCTAGCAGAAAAGTTTGCCACCCATTTTTCTTACAACGCAGAGCATGAGATTTCCATGACGGACCTATGCAACAATAAACAGAAAAATGGTGAACCTTTCATTTCTTTCCTCCAACGATGGAGACAAATGGCTAGTAAATTCCCTTTCAAGATTCCAGAGAAACAGCTTGTTAGCATCTTTGTGCAGAACCTCAACCAAGAATTAGGTTTCCATTTGCAAATCCTTAGTGCTACAACCTTCGATGAAATCACATACAAGGGTATCAACATTGAGAAGGCCCTCATTGCTAAGGGTGTGGTCAAAATCTTTAAAGAAACGAAAGATAGCTCTTCTCATCAACAATTGAACGATAAACCCAAATATTGGAACAAGAACAAAAATGTGGTCAACGATGGAGTGGTCGATACTAAGCACGTCCAAATGTTGCAAACACCGCTGCAACTCTCCAAACCAAGTCAAGCTCCACCTCAACAACAACAGCAACAAAGGCAGCCTTATCCCAACCAACAGCAACGACAACAAGAGTGGCCTCAACAAGATTACCCTCCGCGATGCCAATTCACTCCCTTGGGAGTGCCCATCGAATCGGTCTTACAGCAAGCTTTACAGAAAGGGCTCATCACCTTACCTGATGCTCCCCCATATGGAGAACCTGTCTACAAAATTGCACGTTACAGAGACAATGAGTATTGTGAGTTCCATAGGAGCAAAGGTCATCGAACAGCATCTTACATGAAGCTTAAGCACCTCATCCAAAACCTCATCGACGGTAATCAAATCACTTTTGAGAATGAATCACCAGCGCAACACACGAACAAGGATCTCGATATGTACAAGGAACCATTCCCTCATCATGGTCCACCTCCTCCTCAGGATAGAGGTAAAGGTATCAATCACGCTTCCATGTCCTTCGATTCCATTGTAGGTCGTTTTGAAGAGAGTCGAGTGTCTACCCTCACCATTAAAGGCAAATCTACAGATTGTGCTGTTACTACTTGTCGAGGTCATGTCACCATTCGTGCACCTACACCTAGGCTTCCGGTTCAGTCTGATTATAATCTTGTCGAACATCTAGGGAGAACACCAGCACAGATCTCTATTTTGGACCTTCTACGGTCATCACCTGCACATAGAGTGGTGTTAGAAAAAGCCCTCCAAGAGTCTTCCGTTCCTAACAACATAGCAGTCACAGATTTCCAAGCTATAGTGGGTAATATTGCTTCACCTTACAATGTGGTCTTCTCTGAGAAGGACCTCCCCTCCCATGATCCTTGTCACAACGATGCCCTGCATATTGAAGTGCTCATCCATAAGCGCAAAATCAAACGCATCCTCATAGATGGTGGTGCTAGTCTCAACATCTGTTCTTTAAAGTTACTAAAGCAATTGGGATACTCTGAAGATCATGTCAACACTGAGCATAGTATTACAATCAAGGGGTATGATGATGCAGAACACCATTCAGAAGGTGTTATTCACTTGCCTATACAGCTGGGCCCCGTCATGCTTGAAACCAGGTGTCAAGGCCTTGATATTGAGCTGCCTTACAACATTATTCTGGGCCGCCCATGGATCCATGCAATGAAAGCTGTTCCCTCCACGTACCATCAGTCCCTCAAGTTCCCATACAATGGTACAGAGATCACCATCCTAGGAGATCCTAATCCTTTTGAATTTTGTCGTGTCTTGCAAGGAAGCTATAAGAATTGCAACCAAGTGCCTAAAAATGACAAAGCCCTTGAGTCCCCTCTCTATGTTGACCCTGAAACTCTCACGCAAGCCTCTACAAGTGAGCCTACACCCCTCCCCAAAATCACAGCTCGTGTCCGAGATATAGGGTTTGGCACTTATGATATCTCAGAATCTTGTTGTGTAGGGCGTATGCCTCTATCTCCAAAATCTTACGGCAAGCCACCCATTGCTAAAGTTACCAAAAAAGCTACTATTCCTCCCCCAACATTCTTAACCCAATTCCAATATGGACGGTTATTGGAAGAGGAAACTATTGAGGACATCTCTTCTTGGCTCTACAAGGAGAAAGAACCAATCACGATACCAGTCAAGCAATATGGCAATGGCTTAAGGATAGTGAAAAATATGGGCTATAAAGGCAAAGGTGGCCTTGGGAAACAGAATCAAGGCACTATGGAGCCCATTGTGGTAACAAAGAAGCTAGACAAGAAAGGATTAGGATTTGGTAAGAAGGTACCATGCACCTCGGACATCGAGTATATCCTCGACGAGGTAGCTGACACTTTTCCTGCTGATACGACGTCGGCAGAGGATATCATCGATGACTCTTCCCTCCACATCACCAATCTATTCGCAGAATCCTCCATTTTTACACTATCCTCCGTATCCTTAACTTCCACCACCAGAACCCAGAATGTCACGCTTGTCTACCCTGAACTTATCGATTGGGACCAACAAGGGGCCCCTGTTATAGATGTCTTTCAGAATGACGAAGCTTTAGCTGAGTTCATGGGACTTCAGGAAGGTATCCCTCTTGGCGATCACAAGGCAGGTTTTGTAATGGAACTAGAGCCCACGGCTTATTTTGGTGAGAATGCCAAATCCTCCAGTCGCAAAAGTGCAAATAAAGAAAGATCTCTAGGTGAAAACCACACTATGGCACCTCCTGATCATAAAATAGTAAAAATAAAGGACGTATCCAAAGGTGAAAACCCAACTGTGGCACCTGAGGATGGAGGATTTGACCTTCCCTTACCTTCTAAGTATCAAGAGAAATCAGCTCTACTAGTGGAAGATTCTACAGAGATCAACCTAGGTACAGAACATAATCTAAAGACAACATTTCTGGTAGCATCATTATCTGACACCGAGCACAAAAATCTTAACGACTTCTTCTTGCAACGAACCATCAACTTTGCATGGACCTATGCGGATATGCCAGGGCTAGACCCTAAGCTGGTAGTTCATTACCTCACAGTTGATCCCAAGGTGAAACCAGTCAAGCAAAAATTGAGAAAAATGCATCCACAGATAGCTCTCTTGGTGAAGGTGGAAGTACAAAAGCTGTTAGACGCAAAATTTATACGACCTATTGACTATTCAGATTGGGTCTCAAACATTGTACCTATGTCTAAACCTAATGGGCGCATCCGCATGTGTAATGATTTCAGAGATCTCAACAAGGCATGTCCCAAAGATGATTTTCCACTACCAAACATTGACATTATAGTGGACTTGACAGCAGGTCACAAGATGCTTTCTCTTATGGATGGATTCTCAGGCTACAACCAGATTAGAATAGCTGAGGAGGATCAACACAAAACAACCTTTACATGTCCTTGGGGCAATTACTGTTGGTGTGTTATGCCGTTTGGTTTAAAGAATGCAGGAGCAACCTATCAGAGAGCAATGACAGTAATCTTCCACGACCTCTTTCATCACATTATGGAAGACTATGTTGATGATATATTGGCTAAATCTTCTAGAGCAGAACATATACAGGTCCTAGGACAGATCTTCGACAGGCTTGAAAAATACCAAGTAAGACTCAATCCTAAGAAGTGTGTCTTCGGTGTCACATCAGGGAAGCTGTTGGGATACATAGTATCTCGTAGGGGCATCGAAGTAGATCCAGCAAAAGTAAAGGCTATAGTGGAGATGCCTCCACCAAAGAACCTAAAAGCATTAAGGAGCCTCCAAGGAAGGTTGCAGTCCATTCGGCGTTTCATATCTCAGCTAGCAGATAAATGTCAACCCTTTCAACACTTGCTCCGAAAGGATGTTTCATTTCGATGGGACAACAAGTGTCAGGCAGCGTTTGATCAACTTAAGGAGTATCTAGCTACACCTCTTGTATTGGTTCCACCAGTTGTGGACAAACCCTTGATATTGTACATCTCCACTACAAATTCGGCCCTAGGGGCCCTGCTAGCACAAAATGATGACACAGGAAAGGAGCATGCAATTTATTACATCAGTAGAACCTTGGTGGGATACGAGCTCAATTATTCACCAATGGAAAGGGCTTGTTTAGCAGTAGTGTTCACCTCCCAAAAGTTGCGGCATTACATGCTGAACCAACACACAAATCTGATAGCCGAGATTGATCCCTTGAAGTATCTACTAGCAAAGGCAGCTCTCACAGGCAGACTGGCTAAATGGGTTATGATCCTTAGTGAGTTCGATATTGAGTACGCAGATCGTAAGGCAATCAAAGGACAAGCCCTCGCGGATCAACTAGCAGAAGCACCTATGAAAGATACACATCCTATGGTAGCAGACTTTCCTGATGAGAATCTCTTCACTCTTTCCAACTCCATAATGTGGAAGTTGTACTTTGACGGTTCTTACACACAGCATGGCTCAGGAGCTGGCATCTTATTTGTTACACCTCAGAATGACTACATTCCAAAGTCATATCAGCTCGCATTCCCTTGCACCAACAACATAGCCGAGTATGAAGCACTCCTCATAGGTCTCAACACAGCAGTTCAATGGGACATCACAGAATTACAAGTATATGGAGACTCACAGCTAGTCATCCGCCAAGTCACGGATGAATACCAAACCAAGGATGAAAAGTTGGTCCCCTACAAGCAACTAGTGGATGCCTACAAACCACATTTTTCTACCATCACATTTGAGCAAATTCCAAGAGAACATAATAAAGCTGCAGATTCTATGGCTTCTGTAGGGTCACTAATTGATATGCCTGCAAATACACAGAAATGTGAATTCTTGATTGAGCAATTGTTGATACCTGCCGTCGATGTTCCTGTTACTGAAATCATCTGCGAACTTGTTGGTCCCAATTCCCCATGGTACGAAGATATCTATGAATACCTCAAGAACAAAACCTTTCCCCCTGACCTATCATCCACTCAACGCAAAACCTTTATCCGTCGATCCTCTCGTTACATCATTCTGGGTGATACACTATATCGCCGGAGTCTCGATGGTATCCTCTTACGATGTCTTAACGCGGAAGAAGCCGAAGCTACCTTACGAGACATACACGAAGGTGTCTGTGGCGCGCATTCTACTGGTCCTAATCTTGCTAAGAAGATACTCAGAACAGGTTATTATTGGCCTACAATAGAGCAAGATGCCGCACAGTTTGCTAAGAAGTGTCTACAATGCCAGCAGCATGGAGATCTGATTCACGCACCCGCTCATGAGTTACAACCTGTGACAACTCCATGGCCTTTTTCTCAATGGGGTCTCGACCTCGTAGGACAAATTCACCCTTCCTCCTCAAATGGCCACAAGTTTATCATTACCGCCACTGAGTATTTCACGAAGTGGGTGGAAGCCATTCCTATGACCTATATCACCGGTAAGCAAATAGCCAAGTTTATTCTAAACTACCTCATATGCCAGTATGGTATTCCCCAAGCTATTGTCACTGATAATGGGAGACCATTCAAGAACCAAGATGTCCGTGCTTTATGCATACAATACAATATCCAACATCGCTTTTCAACTCCCTACTATCCACAGAGTAACGGCCAAGCTGAGGCTTCCAATAAAACCATTCTCAAGATCCTAAAGAAAATGGTCAATGAAGCTGGTCGTGATTGGCACTTGCAACTCAATCCCGCCCTATGGGCCTACCGCACTAGTATCAGAACACCAACTGGTGCCACACCATATGCCTTGGTCTTTGGCTCTGAAGCCATCCTACCTATAGAGGTCGAGATCCCATCACTCAGAGTATCCATGCAGGACCTGATCGGCGGAGACGAGTATCGCACTTCCAGATTAGCTGAGCTTGAACTACTAGATGAGAGGCGTCTTGCCGCACTTAATCATCTCCATGTCTATCAAAACCGCCTCCAGCGTAATTACAACAAAAAGATCAAAGAAAGACAGTTTCAAGTTGGTGATCTTGTACTTAAGGAGAATCAGAGAAATCAAGCAGATCGAGAGAAGAAGGGCAAGTTTGAGCCTAACTGGTTAGGTCCCTTCATTGTCACAGCAGCATATGGCTCGGGAGCTTATACTTTAGCTACACCTGACGGCATTCCTCTAGATGAGCCACTTAACAGTGTCCATCTCAAGAAGTTCTATGCCTGATCCTCAGAGTATTCCCACAAAAAATCACAAAAAAATAAAAAAATCAAAAAAATCAAAATCAAAAAAAAAAAAAAAAATCAAAAAAATCAAAAAAATCAAAAATACAAAAATACAAAAATACAAAAACATCCATCCTCTGGTGAAAACCTAGAAAACAGGCGCCTTGGATAAGTACCATAGTGAAAACCTGGCATACAGGCGCTATGCGTAGAGTCAGCATCCATCGTCTATCGAGTCCTATCCACTCCTTGTCCAGTTCGCAACCTGCTTCATCCATCCATCCATAATAAAACCATTGACCTTGTTTGCATTTCCATCTCCCTATCTAGTATAGCTTGGAAATTTGTCAATGTCCCTCGTCGTCTTCCCATGTCTTGGTCTGGGTCTACAGTTAACACTGTCTTGTCCTAGGTCAAGTCTTTCTGTGTCTTCTTCAGCAGTCACCCCTACAGTTTCCTCTACCAGAATGGGGGCAACTCTTTCCTTAGCTTCAGTCTAGGATTGGTTCCTTGTTCGTGGTTCGCAGCGCATACTTCAATCTTGTCTCATTTCCACAGGTAACACCCTTTAATGGACACAGAGTTCCTACGATAAGGCTGCTATCTTCTCAACACTTGTTCTACATCATCACCTCCCACAGAACTACATATCATCTTTTCAATCTTAAGGTACCTTGATCCCATGGATATGGGTATGTAGGCAGTCTGGAATACGAAGGACATTTCCAGTACTCAGGTACATAAGATCACCTCTTCTCCGCTCTTCTTCTACATCATCACAATAACCAGAACTACATATCATCTCTTCCCAATCTTAAAGTACCTTGATCCCATGGATATGGGTATGTAGGCAGTCTGGAATACAAAGGACGTTTCCAGTACTCAGGTACATAAGATCCCCTCCTTTCACCTTGACCCATTCATCACTCTATCCAGAACTACATATTTATCACATTCACCTTCCATCGTCGTGTGCCTTGATCCCGTGGATACAGGGTATGTAGGCAGTCTGGAATACGAAGGATGTAAGCAGTACTCAGGCACACACGATCCACCATTCTCCACCCGTTTCAATCCATTAGCACTGTCACCCTTCTAGTCTTCCGTTTGTCAAAATCCATTCGCCTCGACTTGACTAACTCAAGCAGCAAGCTAGCGCATCCTTTCAAAGCAAAAGTCCTTAACAAACTTGAAACAAAGAGGCCTACTTCCAGAGTCATCTACTGTCCTGCATACCGATTGCCAACATCAGCTAAGTACCGCTTAACCAAGCCCTAGATCCACAAGCTTGTCTTCTGCGAAGTGTTCCATTGTCGAGACCAACACACGCGTCTCCTGCGACATGTGGCATTTCCTGTAGCAAGATATTGTCTTTTTAGGTAGATAGCCCCCTTTAACGGACACAGAGCTCCTACGATAAGGCTGTTATCTTTCCTATCCAATCTATCCTGAGCAACCTCTTTGGCAAGAGAATATGTCGGCTGTATGTTTACTTTGTAAGTCAGTCAATTTGTGTTATGGTTTATCTTTTGTTCCCTATTCCCATACCTATTCAAGACTACCTTGATTTATCTATAATCTTGGTATGTTGCGATGCAGTAACGGATTGGGGGCATAGTCATTGCTTTCTGTGTGCCGTGTTTGAGGAATGATCGCTAGCATCTTTCTTAGCATTCTATTTATCTTGTGTGTGTTACGTCCTAGCATCTTACATATTAACATTTCTTCTTGCATTTACATGTATTGAAGTTTATTTTATGTTCAAGACTATGGCTTATTCACATGTTCCAACAAGGTTATCTTATGTCTAAGGGATCTAGGTTCAAACCGTTTGCTTGCAGAGTCAACGTCCACGCACTCGGATATTACTGCACCTTGGTCTTTTATACCCTGGTGGCGAACTATCCACGTGCTATATCAAACTAAGGATTGCTCTTTATATACAAATGCGAAGCCATTGCAACAAGCTCATTCATCCATTTCCACATCCTTTATATCGCTTTCATTGCAGTAATCAATCAACAGTCTCCATCTCCTCCTGTTCTCCTCTCTGGTGCATATCTGCAAAACCCACATGTCAGATATCACTAGTCATCACATCTATATCAGCATACATCTCTACCATCATACATCTATAAGCATCATATAAACAATATATGTCATCACATGAATCCATAATCATACATACATCTCATCACATCCATGACATCAAGGAATGCATACACAAAAAGCATGAACAACAGTGAATCGAACAGATCATCATATATATATATCATGTAATGGTCATCATAATACAAAGTGTCTGTGTCTACATCAATAATACAAAATGTGTATACATCCAAATATATATCAATATAGTACATCAAGGCTATCAAGAGCCCTCAAAATATACATCAGAATGCACGCAGGCATCTGTCCAAAATAATACAATATGATACAATATACATGTGTATGCCCTAGTGAGTAGAGCTACCCTCCTGCTGTGGCCCCTGGCCTCCCCTTGTGCTCAGTGGAGGTCCCCCTGATGGTCCTCCTCCTCCCCCTGGCGGCAAAAGTGGCCCTCTGACCGAGGACGCTGACTGCCCTTTCCTCCGAGATTCGGATGCCCCAGATCTGCTCCTGTCTCTGTAGCTCGGTGCCTGCTGAGCTCCTGGCACCGCACCCACATATAGGCCCCTGTAGTACTCTGCCTCCCGGCCAGCTGATACCAGCTCACCCTGCACTCGGACGAGCTCACTATATAGTGTCCTCTGGTCTGCGCCCAGTGCACGGCGTGCCTCCTCTCTCTCCCGCCTCACTCTAAAGAGTGTAGCCTCTGCTGTCAGCCGTAGCTGTACCTCTGCATCTCTCTCCCTCCTGGCCTGTGCTACTGCCTCGGCGTCAGCTGCTGGTGTGGCCGTCGGCTGCACCGGTACCTGTGTCTGTGTGTGTACCTAGGCCTGTAGCTGTCTGTAGGCCTGCACCTGTGCCTGTAACTGTGCCTGTACCTGTGCCAGGGCTGTCTGTGCGGCTGTGGCTGCCTGTGTCTGTGCCTGGGCTGTGGCCTCTGCCTGTCTCGCCTCTGCCCGCACTGTATCCCTGTCTCTCCTCAGTCTAACCATCCGGAGCTCTAGTCGAGTCCTCCGGGCTATCTCCTCCTGCAGCAGTCGCTCGGCCCTCTGCAGATCAGTCTCTACGACTGGGCCCAACGCCTCTGCCATCTCAACATCCTCCTGCTGGCTGCCTGCCTGCTGTCCGCCTGCCTGCTGTCTGGCTGCCCTGGCCTGCTGCCTCATCCTGGCCTCTCTGCCAAGTACTAACACCTCTCCCACTGCCCCTACTACACCTGGTGTAGTCAATCTCATCAGCCTGTGAGTCTGCCAGTACTGGTCATAGTTTGGCAGTGTCCCTGGGTCTGCTAGCCCAGAGTCCCAATCCCATCTCACGGGGATCAGTCCCCGCACCTCTGCTAATGCTGTCACCACCGGGATCACTGGGTCCCAGTCTCCTGTCTCTCTTCGCGTCCTGGCATGTGTGGCCTCCCCCACTGGTAGCCCCTGTGGTAGTCCAAACTGTCTCAGTACCCGCTCCGGAAGATATCTCTCTATCATATCTGTCCATCTACCGAACAGATAGCGAGCCTGTCTGCAGTACATGAGCTGCTCGTGCTCATCCGGCCACTCCTCGCACAATAACCATGGCCTCCAGATGAATATGTCCATCTCGTCAATCTATCGCTGCCAGTAGCTGACAGATCCCATCCTCCTGTGTGTCATCACCCCATCATACAGAAACGCATATGGCTCCCCTCGGTCTCGGTGGCGCTGTGCCATGGGCCGGATAACTGGAATGTGCTCCCATGCCCACACCTGTAACAAGGTCACCCCTGCTGAGAGGCTCCTGCCTCTCCTGTATACGCAATAATGCATATCATGGTATAACTGTCCTAGGACACAGGGTCCCCACGCATACTGTTGGCCATGTGTAAACATCCCGGATAACACTATCCCCCAACCAACTGATAAGCCTCTAGATCTCCTATCTGGGCACAGGAAGCCGCCGATCAATGATGCCACTATCCAGCGGATCCTATCACAGAGTCTCAGGATGTCTGCCCATCGGATCTCCCCATCGTCTATCCATAGGTCATCTGTGCAGAAGACCTCCTCCAAGCCTGCCTCGCCCCGTGCCGGGTCGAAGTCCACTATCTCTCCATCAATCCGAATCCGCAGGATGCGATATACATCCTCCAGTGTCACTGTAGCCTCCCCTGTCGGGAAGTGAAATGACGAGGTCTCGCTGTGATACCTCTCCACGACTGCTGTCACTAGGGCGAGATTCGCCCTAATGTGTGTGAGGTGTGCCACATGCCATAGCCGTGCATGCTCTAAGAACGCATCCTCCTCCCAGGTTAACTGAACAACCTCGTGCGCAATCGCGTGGTGTCGCTCCCATGACATCAACAGTGGCAAAATCCTCTGCATCCATAAACATATCACTTGTCAGTTTCATAACCAAATCCCTCAAAACCTATCTACCCATTGGCTATGCTATACCCCAACCCTGCCATCCCTTTTCCCTCTTGTCGGCTAGGCTAGGCATCTCTCCTCTAGGCCCCCCCATTTTACTAAACCCTAACTTTTTCTTCTATCTAGCCAGAAGCGCTTTGTTTATGCAACCGCGCTGTTTCTCCTAGCCAAACGCGCTTCACTACCTATCCAGCTGCGCTTTGATTTTTCCTCCCACGTGCACCTTGTTTTTCAAGCGCGCTAAAACATTATGCCAACTGCGCCGCTCTGTTTTACCAGAAGCGACGCGCTTTCTCCACATACCCGCCACCCACGCTAACCTACCTTACCAGGTGCGCTGCACCGCCATACCAGAAGCGCTGCGGATTTTTCCACATGCGCTGCGATGCTACCGACATTAACCGGACGCGACTTGATTCTACCACTAGCGCTACGCCCGCCTACCAGACGCACTGCGGCGCACCAAAAGCGCGCTGAACGACTACCATACGCGCTGCACTTTCCTAGAGCGCTTTTGGCTAAAAATGCATACCTGCCTAAATCTAGCCCTAATCTACCCCTAATCGACAAATTACAAGGGGGTTTTCGGTCACCTACCGCTGCCGGAGCTCCTGCTGGCCTCCCGTAGGTTCGCACCAGCTCCGCCCGATGTCTGTGCACAGGAATTGGCATCTCTCTCCGCTGGTTGCTTAACTCTCTCTCCACTAAGTTTAGAAACTCTTGTCTCTAAATTTAGAATCTCAATGGGTGCAAATGAGGATTGTGGTCCCCATGGGACCTATTTATAGTGTCCCCACCCTTCAGTTTTTCTTCCCCCCCTGTTTCTGCTTTTTCTTCCTACTGGTCGCGCACCTTTCTAGTTGAGCGTCAACACCTTTCCTCTGTCGCCTCCCTGTCTTCCCGCTCGAGGGGGCATATGCTGGGGCAACTACCTACATTGGGGCATAAAAACAAAAAAAAACACATTGTATCACATCTTCGACAATTAATTTCTTTGACGCAACGCTACATGCTGCATTGCATCAAAGAGGGGCAAAATGTAGACACCCTAAAATGACCAACTTGTCATGCTACTTGCATTTCGTCATTTCTTCCTAATCACTTGCATTGCAAACGTTAATTAAATAATCTAATTATTTAATTAATTATCATCAAATTCTTCTAAATCTCTTAAATTCAACATTAATTAAATAAATCCTCTTTATTTAATTAATTAAATTAAATTCCTCTATATTCTTCTACAATTAAATAATTTTAATTATTTAATTTGATCATTATCTTCCTTCCAAAAATTAAGTCTACATTAATTAAATAAATCCCATTATTTAATTAATTCAACAAATTCCCTCTTATCTAAAATTAAATAATTCTTAAATTATTTAATTAAATCAAATTTGTTCTTCCAAAATCATGCACAACAATTAAATAAATTTATTTATTTAATTTGCTTTTTAAATCTTCTAAATTAAATAATTCTAATTATTTAATTATTTCTTCTAATAATATCTTCTCTAAATTTAAATAAATCAATTATTTATTTAAATTGCTTTTTCTTCTAATTTGAGTTCTCTAAAATAACTCAAGCTTTCTTGCTCATCAATTAAATATTTCTATATTTAATAAAGCAAAATATCTTCTTTTCTCATGCAAATCTCTTCTTCTTGTTTTAAATCACTTAACTGATTGCTTTATTCTTTTAATTGATTTATTTCTTCAGTTAACTTATTCTTCTATTCTTGATAACTCCTCTCATGCAAAAGCAAGCAAGACACATGTCTTCTTCTCATTCGTTGCACATTCCTCAACTTATCTCCTCCATTGATTCTTCTGAATTATATGGACCGTTGATTGATCTTATTTGAAATCTATATAAACCCCCCTCATCTCCTTCATTTAGCCTTTCTCTCTTCGATCGTATTCTCAGGCATACTTAACAGCGCTTCGAGCATACACAACGCGTCGATTGAGCACTATAACGATCTTTTGACATTGATCTCTTGAGCACATACTTGCTTGTTGCAGCCATGGCTTTGCAACTACATTGAGCAATCCACATATCTCCAAAAGGGAACAATATAGGTTTTGGTAAGAGTTTTCATTTATCTTTGATTTATGATTCATGGCTTTTACTTAGATTCGTTTCCTTTATGTTATTGGGTTCTTTGGTTTTATTTAGTTTAGATTAGAACGATTTTCCATATACACACATCTTATAGCTTATCCCCATTTGTTTATCATAAGCTTTCCACTATAGCCTACCTATCCATTTATCATGAGGCATGCATCCATCCCTTATATGGCCTATCCTCTCTTCTATCCATCCAACTCTCATGAACCTTCCATCCCATCCAACTCTCATGATCTTACCATCCCATTTACTACCATCCATCCTTTTATCCATCCTCCTACATCTTTGCACCTAGACTTGGTTTTCTCCCTTTCCATTGGTATCAAGCACAAAGGCTACCCAAATTGTAAATCCATTAGCATTTTCCAAAACACAAAAAAAGAAAAATATGTCAAAAAAAAAACTAAAAAAATTAAATATCCAACGAAAAATCCAAGCAATAAAAACCAACCACATCATCCAAAACAATCCACTCCATCAACATTCAATCAAAATCAAATCATCATCATCAATTCTTCTTATCAATAATATTCATTCATCCATTTCAATCAATCACTTCTTCTAATCATATCAATCAAATCAATCTAAGTAATGATCTTAAATCTAAGTCACACTGATCCATATCAAGCAAGTCAATCAATCAAGGAACATTATCCAATCAAATCAATAGGTTTTGATCTTAATCTTGTCATGAGCCCAATCAATCATCATCAATCATCATCAACGGGATATAGCATTCCCACATCCTTGTGTTGATCTAGGGATATAGCTTTCCCCACAATGACAACACTATCATTATCAATGAAACAATCAATCATTGGTTTATGACTTGACAAGGGCAATACCTTCTTTGTTTTACATCCTTTGAGCATACTGAGAACACTTGCTTATGCTTAGATTGAGTGGACACTCCAATCATCACACCATCACTATCATTATTCAAAACAATCCAATCATCAAAACAATCAACCCAGCAATAGCAACCATCACAACCAAAGCACATCAAGCCAACCATCAAAACAAATCCTATCAATCATCAACATCAACACCAAAGCAAATCAACTCAATCACATCAAATCCAATCAAGTTATGAAACAAGCAAATCATCAATCAATCAAAATCAATCAATCTCAATCCATAACTTGATCAAATCAATCCATTTTCATCATCATCAATAAAAAAAAACATCAGAACTACATCTCATTTCCATCGTTAAGTGCCTTGATCCCATAGATATAGGGTATGTAGGCAGTCTGGAGTATGAAGGAAGTGCCCATATTTAGGCACAAATGATTTTCCTCTTTCTCCTCTCATCATTTCTTCTATCATCTATCTTCTACATCAATCAATAAACACCTAAAATCCAATCAATCATCACTTCTTCCAATTCATCAATTCAATCTTCATTCATCATTTCATCATCTTCAAAATCATTCTAAGAAATGATCCAAATGCAAGTCAATCATTAAGCTATACCAATCAAGTTAATCAATCAAACCAAGTTATCCAAATGCAATCAATGGTCTTGATCCTAGCCTTGTTGTAATCTAAAGCAATCAATCAATCAACTAGCCAACCAATTCAACAAACAACCTTGTGTTGATCTAGGGATATAGCTTTCCCCACCACGACAACACTCTCAACAAAATAATCAATCAAACAATTAATCATTGGTTTACAGCTTGACAAGGGCAATACCTTGTTTGTTTTTGAATCATTTGTGCATGCTTTCTTGCTTGCTTGTGTGTGTTATCATTTTATCTTGCATTTGCATCAAATCTGTATCTTTCCAGCTAATATTCATATCTTTTGTATGTTGGAATAGCTTTTTGCACTATCCTTTGCATCTAAGGTTATATCATACCTTTTGTGCATTAGGACTTTAATGCTCTAAGTTTACTTCCTCATATGTTAGACAAGATTGTATTACACTGGGGCACGAGACATATCGTCGCCTAGTTCCTTATACCTTGGTGCATAACGTATAGTGCTATATCAAACATCATGGTTGCTCACATTCATTATAGCATAACGCATCATTCATTTCTTCTATCCATTCCCTCATCTATCTTTCTTTTGCAGCCAAGCCATTTCTTTTCGAGAGCCTACCCATGTTTGTCCAACCTGCATATCCTCTCGAGGGGGCATCCTCATCCTATCATTTCATCACCATCCTTTTCCTCTATCCATACCTTAGCTTCTTTGAAATTATGGTACTCGACACAAATCTTATCATCTCGAACATCATCTCAAAGAGGGGCAAAATGTAGACACCCAAATTTGTGTATGTCTTGCAACACCTTGTCAAAAACATTATCTAGATATCGTGTAGCATTTTGTCATAATCCCACTCTTAATCCCATTTATCCATTAGCCAATTAATTAAATAAATTTTATTTATTTAATTAAATTCCCATCCTAATTAAATCCCATCCTCATCCTACTTAGCCAATTAATTAAATAAATTTTATTTATTTAATTAATTTCCACATCATATCTTATCCCATCCTATTCATCTTTCAAATTAATTAGATAAATCTTATTTATTTAATTAATTTCCAACTCATATCCCAACTAATTCAAATATTTTATTTGAATTAAGTCCTCCATTTCTTATCACATCCTATTCATTTATCCAATTAATTAAATAAATTTTATTTATTTAACTAATATCCAACTATATCCCAACTAATTCAAATATTTTATTTGAATTAAGGCCTCACTTTTCATCACAATTCGATATTTGTCCATTTTCCCTTAATCATGTGTTGTAGTACAACTTTTATCTTTCACCTGCACAACTAATGGGACCTAATTTTAGCATTTGTCTACACAAGCACACCTAAGCCTTATTCTTCCCTTGCCACATGTCAATTGACTACAATTTCTTAATGTGCAAGGAAACCTAACTTAATCCTATCCATCCATTTCATCTAAAGCCCTAATTGATCCTAGCCATCCATTTGAACCAATCCAAGCCTATAAATCAAGCCATCTACAAGCCATTTGAAAGAGGAGGGGGGATCGATTCTTCAAGTATCTTCATTCTGCCAAAATCATTCTTCAATCTTGCTATCTAAATTATCCAACTGTCATCCTCATATCATTGTTATGCTGCAGAAGTGAGCACCCAACATTCCTCCAACAATCATCCTTCAAAATCTTGCATGCTCATGCGAGGTGGAGAAGAGCAATGGAGATAAATCGAGCATAGCATGGAGATCGGTTTGCATTTATATTTGTTATTTTGATTTTCATGTTGTCTTGTGCTTCATTGTGCATTATTAGGGTTTTATCATTGTTGATTATACATTTACCCTAATTTGCAATTTTACCCTAAATACAGTTCCCACACTACGTCTAGTCCCATAGTCAATCGCATGCTCCAAAACATGAACTACCAAGGTAAAGGTCTAGGCCTTCACAAACAAGGAATTTTGGAGCCTATCCATGTCAATGTTCCCCCAAGGCCAACAATCTAATGATGTTGGTACTTCCTCCATTCATCCTAAGTCCACTTTCTATCGCACATCCCATCATATACCCAAAACATATGTTGTCATTCCACCCCCTCATCCTACAAGTGTCAAAAGCATGTGACCATACACCTTCCACCATCCAACTTACCTCCGCTGCTTCCAACCCCTAATTTCCCACCATTGCTTCCAACACTTAAGATCCCTATCATCCATATTCCTAATCATGACCAACAAATGTGCACATTGTCTAAACATAAAGCTTCCACCAACCCAACTTACACCATGTCTATGGGATTAAAAAATAAACATTGGGATGCCTCCTTTCATAAAGTCAAAAATCCTAAGGGTCCTAATACCTTAGGAAATCAATCCAAAAATTCAAAGCAAGGTACATTAAAAAATCCATCCAAACCCATACCTCCAAAAGCAAAGTCCAAAAGAAAAATGGTTTGGGTCCTTAGACAAAAAAGTAGGACAAATGAGGCATCCACTTCTCAAAAGTCCCAATCATCCTCTTCCATCCATTCCATTCCAACATATCAAATTTCTCCATCCCACATGAAAAACAAAAATCATAAAATTACTAAGTCTATGTGGGTCCCCAAATGCTTACATCACCCATCTCCTAAGTGAACATCACCATTGCTTCCTACACCTCCATCCAATCACAAGCTTCCATGTTTAACATGGTGTGTGTAGCCATTGGTCATGATTCCTTTCCAAACGTCCATCACCCCATCATTCAACTATTATCCAACACATTTCACTTATCATATCCCTATGGTCCATGCTTTTGCATATATCCTACATAATCCACATCATAATCCACTATCATTCCCTCCATAATCCACTATTCACTTAATTCATCTCATTTCATACAACCCTTTACCAACATCGATGAATACCTTTGACATGGTCCATGCGATGACATTCCATTCTAATGGGACTATCACCTTTCATGACACTAGACACTTGAGTCCCTCATATCCATACTCCCAATTCAAAAAGTCAACAAATAAAAAATAAAAATTAAAAAATTAAAAAATTAAAAAAAAATTAAAAAAGTAAATAGAAATCCCTTCGTCCAATGGTGAAAACTTGGTAAACAGGCGCCTTGGATAAGTACCATGATGAAAACCTGGCAAATAGGCGTCATGTCTAGGTTGATCTTTTATGTCACTTACACTTGGGGGCACACTGTCTTATCATTTTCTGACCTATCATTTTCTATCCATTTTCCATCATTATCCATCCATACACATGCCTATCATATTGCATCCATTCATCCTCCCTTCCTCTTTTGATCTTGATAAAGATTGGGGGCACAATGTTGACAAATGTTTTGGGTATCTCTTGACATACCTTATTCCTCCAAACCAAGCAAATCTTTCACAAGCCTATTATCATCCCATGGTCATAAGCATTGTCATGAAAAATCCTAAGTGTTCTACCTCAAACAGGGCATGTTATTCCTATGCGACATAGCCTTTGGAGATCACATCCTTGCCCTCTTACACATTTATCCATTCACCCAATCCCATCTGTTATCCTTACACCTAGACTTGGTTTCCCCTTGTCATTGGTATCTCATGAAAAGGCTACCAAAATTGCAATCCAATGCCATTCCCGAAAACATTTCAAAAAATACAAAAAAATCAAACTATCCTCAAAATACAAAAAAAATCAAATATTCTCAAAAATCTAAAAAAATCAAAACATATCAAAATCCAAATAATCCAAATAATGCAAAAAACCAAAAACATTCACAACATCCCAAAAACACAAAAAAATCGCAACATCCAAAATATAAAAAAATCAAAACAATCCAAAAATACAAAAAAATCAAATATTTCCAAAATAAAAAAAAAATAAAAAAACCAACAACATCCAAAAAAAATAAAAAAACCAACAATATCCAAAAATATCAAAAAACCAACAAAAATCCCCCAAAAAAAAGCCAACAAATCCAAAAAAATTGAAAAACCAACAAAAATCCATACAATAAAAAAACCAACAAAATCCAAAAAAAATCAAAACATGTCAAAATCCAAAAAAAATGAAAAACCAACAAAATCCAAAAAAAATGAAAAACCAACAAAAATAAAAAAAATATAAAAAAACCAACAAAATCCAAAAAAATCGAAAAACTAACAAAAATCCAAAAAAATAAAACTAAAAAAATTGAAACATGTCAAAATCCAAAAAAATCGAAAAACCAACAAAATCCAAAAACATCAAAATATTCCCAAAAACCCCAAAACATCAAATAATCACATAGCATCAAACCAATAAACCAAACTACGTTGCCTCTGAGCTTTTACGTAGGCAAGGCCATCATGGATGCGCCCCCGAGGCATTCCCCTTAGGTCCTAGGTCAACCCAAGTCCATCCTAGTCAAACTACATGGCCTCTGAGCTTTTATAGAGGCAAGGCCATCATGGATGCGCCCCCGAGGCATTCTCCTTAGGTCCTAGGTCAACCCAAGTCCATCCTAGTCGAACTACGTTGCCTCTGAGCTTTTATGTAGGCAAGGCCATCATGGATGCACTCCTGAGGCATTCCCTTAGGTCCTAGGTCAACCCAAGTCTGTCCTGGTCAAACTATGTTGCCTCTGAGCTTTTATGTAGGTAAGGCCATCATAGATACACCCCCGAGGTATTCCTGTTAGGCTCTAGGTCAACTCAAGTCCATCCTAGTTAAACTACTTTGCCTCTAAGCTTTCACGTAGGCAAGGCCATCATGGATGTGCCCCCGAGGCATTCCCCTTAGGTCCTAGGTCAACCCAAGTCTGTCCTAGTTGAACTACGTTGCCTCTAAGCTTCCATGTAGGAAAGGCCATCATTGATGCACCCCTGAGGCACTAGGTCAGACCCTTAGGTCCCGCCCTGTCACGTCATTGCAATAAGTCCTCCTTTCATGGGAAAGACACCGCAAACAAATAGTAAAAAAAAAAATCCAAAATGCTTAAACAAGACAGATCAATAGCACGATTAGGTCACTACCAACTTATCATATCCGTAGTGATAACCAAACATCACTATAACCAGCCAACATTCTCAACCACGTGTCTGACAACAAGCATGGGAGACAATCGAAACCAGGCTCCATGCCTTAGACGATAACACCCATCTCTTGGACATTATCACTCATCGCAAGTCAACTACCCTGCAAACTCGCAACACCCCTGTGACTAAACCACAGGTCTCACCCAAAATGCCTTGCAAACTTTCATCTACCTTATACAGGAGGACGCATGGTCGAAACTAGATTCGATGTCTTAGACGACATGTTCCTACCCTGAAACCAGGCACTGCTTAACCTATCACAATCATTTAGGCAATGACATCTACATTCAACACATGACCTGATGGTTCTTGGCTCTATCTCACATTTCACATTTGGTTGATTTTTTTTGTGATCTTGTTCCTAAGCTTCTCGAGGCAGTCCCTAGCGGATGAAGAGAGGCAAGGATGGGGTAAGATCAATTTTCTTTGATTGCTCTTTGTGGTTTGTTTAGGCAACATGGCTGGGGAAACTAAGTTCCTTGTATGTGACTGGGACACTACTAGGTGAACCAAATGCATCCTATACGTGGGAGAGGCTATATACTTCCATGTATCAGGACCTTTACACCTAGAGTTGTTCTCGCCACAAGACCCGACAAGGTGCCTTAGGGACACAGGATGAGCTTGGCAATCCTTGTTTGTTCTTTTTTGTGCATGCATGTGTGTGTTTCCCAAAGGATCGCACTTTGTGCATTGGCCGCAATAATACCATGGCACTCATTTTCCTTTGGCATAATAAGTACTATGATGATACGCAATACCGCATTAAAGAGTAGCTCACATTCTTAAAGGCATAAGTCAGAATCCCTCATTTCACACCAATTCTTCTTCTGTCAAACTCGATATTTCCTCCTTGCATCTTCTTTTGATCTTCTCCATCCTACTGTGATACACCAAAAAAATAATAACATTAGATCATATACCCCTACATACACACATGTTAGTCCATAATGCATCAACATCATAATTATACATTAGCATCCTCATAATTAGATATAAGCATTGACATCATAAGCATGTCATTAGCAAAATCATCATAATCATCAACATTACCACACTGCATAATCAACATAATCATCATAATCATCGTAATTACCATAATCCATTATCATCATTAAACTAATAATAACACATAACCATATCATCATCATTCACACCCAAAACTATGCATCTAACACATAAGTCCTTATCATATAACCATTTGCATCCATAACATGATCTAGATGTAGAAATAAAATCATAAAACATCCATACATGATCCATCGCATTATACCATTATATAAGCATCATATAGATCATAAGCATCTTTAGATCACATCATCACAAACACATAAAATATATCACATCATGAGCATCATAAACCATCATTATCATATGCATCTAACAACAATAAAATGAACCAAAATAAAGTCATCCCATATATATATCTCAAAAATCATGTGTGTCACAGTACAATGTCAATCCATGTCAATATGTGTCAAAAATAAGCTCGTAGGCTCCATAACAGTATATCAAGAGCACGCAGGCTTGATCAAAATATGTGTCTACAACAAGAGTATACAACTAGAATCTATCCAACCCCTACTAGCCCTATCGGTGAATCCCTTTGCTCTAACCCTACCCTTGACCCAAATGGTCTGTCATATGGAGCTCATCTGTGAACACTGCTATGCGATCTATGAGAGCGGGACTAACTACTCCTCCTACTTTGAAAGCTCAGAGCTCTCTGATCTGTGGGCACTACACGCTCATACAGATCTCGGTAGTACTGGGTCTCTTGCCTTGCTCTCAGTAATGCTTGTGCCAACTCGCCAGTAGACCCACTGATGGTAGCTATGAAGTCTATAATACGTTGCTCCGCTCTCTGGGCCCTGATAATAGCCATGTCTTGCTCAGCTGTCCACTGTAGTAGCTAACCCTCAACTGTTTGTACTCGTTGTCACATGGCATCCAACTATGCCTGTAGATTGGTAATTTACCTATCCACATCCCTGGCATCCCTCCCCTCCTCCTCATTGTCTCCTACATCAACAATAGGGACATCCTGTAAGGCCTCATCCCTTGTCCTCTCCTCCTCATCATCATCACTACTCTCCTCCATCTCCTCCCCCTCAACATGAACATTCTCCATCGCTACATTCTCTCCTCCACCTCCCACCTATATAACTCCCATACCCATTGCTACCTGTCCCACGGTCTCCTCCCTCTCCTCCTGGATAGGGGCAAGTAGACCGCCCCTACCTCGCACTCGGCCACCTCGACCACCACCACTGGCTCCATCATCATCATCCCCACCATCACCGCCTCTACCTCCATCCCCTCTGCCTTTGCATTTCCCTCTGCCTCGCTTGTCCCAACCACTCCACAGGAGCTGGTGCATTTGGATCCAAAAATGGTGTGGGCCTAGGAGTAGCCCACCACACATTGTATACAGGTGTCATGCCCAAATCAGTCACATCCCTATACTCTCGCTCCATCAGTTGCAGCCCATCTATCTTGGTAATGGTTGTCTAGACCAGACTCATCGGTCCCCATCCTCCTATCTCTCGAGTAACACAGGCAAACTCTGAAATACCCACCAACTCATCTTGACCCTCTCCAAATTGCCGTAGAACCTGTGATGGAAGATGACACTCAATCACATGCTGTGCCTACACTGTATGCCCAATCAGATACCTGGTATGCCTGCAATATGGTAACTACTCATGATCCTCTATCCACCAAGGGAACCCTATGTATGGCATCCAAACAAATGCATCCTGTATATCCAAACACATATGGCACTTCCTCGAATATCTGATGTCTTCACTAGTGGCCTGCATATGGTAATGTGCTCCCATGCCCAAATCATCAAAAGTGTCACTCCACAAGTAATCAACTACTCTCCTCAATACACCACCCCATGCAATTGATGATATAGCTGAGCAAGTAAACAGGGCCCCCAAGCATAAGAAGTCACATCTACCATCATACCCTCCAGCATCTACCCCCAGTCCACTAGAAATCCATGCCCGCATCGATCAGGGCACACCCAACCACCTATGCAATCGTAGATAACAACAATTAGCCTCTCATATCGGTTAGTTAGCACATCCCACGAGATCTCGTGCTCCTCAATCCCCAGCTCAACATCATCCTGTGTGTTGAACAACCGATGCAAACTTGCTAACCCATTCACCAAGTCATAAATCACTTGGTCTCCATGGATACACAATTGAAGAATCTGCCGCACATCCAAGAGTGTCACAGTAGCCTCCCCTGTCGGCAAATGAAATGAGCTCATCTCTAAATAGTACCACTCAAACATTACAGTCAGTAGCCCTCAATTAGCCCAAATCTTAGGCATGAAAGCAACTCCGTATAGTCCCAGGGAATCTAGAATGTCTCACTCTACAACATCCAAAGAATGGCGCAATGAATACCCTATTGGTTGACTCTTCCATGTATAGATGGGAGGCACCCTCACCTATATCCACGCAATCCAACACACTCAGTTAATCAAGCAAAACCAAACCCTAACTCATAGCATCTAGCATCAAAACATAGGAAAAGTAAGGCCTAATTTGCAATTTTTGACAGAAATCTACACATGCGTCACACTATTTTATGCATGCGAGTCACCTAAGCATATGCATCGCACTGCTCAACGCATGCAAGCCATCTAGGCATATGCATCACATTAGCATACGCATGCGTCACACATTGGTGCATGCATCACACTGGTGAACATATGAGTCGCATACTACAGATGCGCGCCCCCTAAGCACATGTGTAGCAAGGTTAAATGCATGCAGTGCCAAAAATCACATGCGTCGCACTTAGGTACGTGCGTCACACTACCAAGTGCATGCGATGCACACAATAGCACAGGTGACGCACAACCATGCACCACGTGCATACCCTACTTTCGGGCCCTAAAATCTACAAAAAATTGATCAAATTGAAAAGCAAGGATTGGATACATACCGGCGTGCCTATCCCAAGTAGACATTCGTGCGACTAAACTCAATATCTACGGTGCTGGTGGAGTGGTATGGGCGACATTCTGATGGCAACTTTGTGCAAAACTCTCACAAACTCACTGCATGCTCTACACACTTTGCTATCACTCAAATGCACAAATGAGGAATATGGACCCCTTTCTTGCTATATATAGACCTTGTTGACCTAAGTGGGACCCCTCCTTGCAAAACTGACCTATTGGTGCCCCTTCCACACGTACCAAATTCCTTTTTAGGCCATTTTTCTCACTTCCAGACCCCTCTGGGCACACCGCACAACATTTTTGGAAAATTTTCCAAATTTTTTAAAATTTTTTACAAATTTTAAAAAATTTCCTGAGGGGGCATAAGACCATCACACTTCACCTAGAACATATTGGGGCATGATTTGAGCACTTTTTTAATTTTTCTTTGATATAACGCTAGACTCGACATTATATCAAAGAGGGCAAAATGTAGACACTTGAAAATGTCTCGAGCCTACGAATGATATTTTTGGCACATCATTCACCTTCCCCTGACATTCCTCTACTAATTAAATAATTTTTGGGTTATTTAATTAATTCATTTCACTTGGCCTTTTAATTAAATAAATTCTATTCAGTTAACTAGGCTATCTTCTTTATTTCCTCTATGGTTAAATAATTTAAATATTATTTAATCATTCATCACCATGTCCTGTTTAATTTAAATAAATTTCTATTTATTTAAATTATCCAATGCTCCCCTTTTAATTAAATAAGTATCCCTCTTATTTAATTAAATCACCCTCATCACATACCCCTCTCAAAACAATTAAATAAGTATCTATTACTTATTTAATTAAACTCATAATCACTTCTCTCACCTCATATTTTTCCGAATAAAAAATTACATCCTTATCCTCTAGTGACAAGGAAACCCTAACTCATCCTAGCCCTTGATTTCCCTCCAAAGTCAACTCTAAATCTTCACCCTCCATTCCAACTTCCTCCTCTATAAAACCACCCTCTCCCATTGACATTTCACCACTTTGAGCATTTGACTTGTGCATTTGTCTACTCTTGAGCTCTCATTTGTTAGTTGCTGGTATGTAAATCTAAGTACACTCTCCATAGCTTAGCTTAGTAGTAATGGAGGAAATGCATTAGGCATTCTAGGGTTTTATTCTTTCATGGTTGCATTTCTAGGTTGTTTAAGGTCTCCATTACTTGAGTAGGGTTTTATTCTATTGTTCTAGGACTGTAGGATAGATTTTTCCTTGCTTACAGGTTTGATTCTTTATAGTTTGAGAAAAATTTTAAAAAATTAAACTAAAGTGCTCTTTGAAAAAAAATCAAGATAGAAATTTAAAAAATAATTTTTTTTAAAAGGGGGTGGGTACCCCCCATACCCCCTGTGTAGAACTACAAAAAGGATACTGACGGGTACCACCGGCATACACTAATTGGCCCCGCCAGTCCCCTCCCCTTTTTCACGTCCATGGCCTTTTGGGCCGACGCCTGCAGCCCCTAAGGGGCTTTAATTTTTTTATATATTTTAAACTTAAAAAAAAAAAGGTTTGGGTGGTGGGTTTTGAAACGACAGGGGTAAAATAAAATTTTTTTGACAGTGTTTAAATATTTTTTAATTCAGACTTTATAATATTAAACCATGTTTTTTAAATGCCATGGGGTTCGTTGAAGGTGAAGACTTAAACAAAATTTAAACCTCCTTTGTTGCAAGTATGTGCCTAATCGATGTTATCATTGATGATAACATATCTTTGTTGTCATTGGTATCAACTGTATCCTATTCAGTTACTTGTTTAGAAGCTTTATATATTGAGGATATTGAGAAATTTTGCCTCTTCGGAAGAAACAAGTAAGTTATAGTGAAGTGTAGTATAGACAGCGAATTGTATGTTGAAGAACAGTCCGGTAGATTTCTCCACATTTCCTTCTGCTTGAAGATTTTGATTTGTTGATTGGAAGTTATTTATAGGGATGTTTGAAGATGTTGAATCTTGAGTTTGAGCCTCTGGTGTGAAGAATTGAGAAAGTTACTTTCACTAGAGTAAAACCTTCTTTTTCTGATTATTCTCTGGTGATAGGGAGAAAGTGTTTTTCTCTGCATTCCTTTATAATAAAGTATTTTTCTTTGCAGTTCTAGAGGGAAGTTTGGGATGATAGTAAGTACCTACAGTTGCAATGGTTTGTGATTTGGTGGTCCACAAACTATCTTTCTATTATGACAGTTGAAGATAGTGGTGTTCATGTGCTCTGGTGTGAAGAATCTCTTGGATAAAGTGGCTAGAGTTTGTACGGTTGCTCCTAATGATTATAACATGTTTGTGGATGCCTCCTAATCATGTTCCTATCATTCCATTGGTCTGCATTAAGGAATTGAGATCATGTTTGAAGATTGTTTCTAGATAATGTAGCGTGTAACTTGTCTTAGTTGACTTGGTTAAATTTAGTGATTGTAGAGATCCCTAGAAGATTATGAAAGCGTGTTGTGATGTGGAAGATCTTGTTTGAGTCCTTGTTAAGGTGAGATGTGATCCATGTACAATGTTATGTCTTCTCCTTTGCATAATTTTGTAATTAGGTCAAGACCTATTTTGTAAATGTTTGGAATGCCGATCTTAGAGATTGCTCCATTGGTTGATGATTGTAATGTTGACCTTCATGATCATTCCAAGGTTGATGTAGTGTATATATACTTTTAATTGAGTTTTGGAAAAGATGTCCTTGGGGAAAAGATGTGAAGATAAGGAAAAGGGAAAGAAGGCAAGGCAGAGTAGAGTAGAGGACCTATTGTACTTAAATGTATTTATCTTAAATCTGAAGAAGATGTTGAATTTGGTAGTGAGCCTGATAGTGAGTTGCTAGTAGGGTTTAACAGCCCTTATTGTAATCTTGCTAGGTTTAGGGTTGAGGCAGTGAGCCTGCTAAACCTAGTTGTTCTTTGTGGTAGTGAGCCAACATGTTTAGGCCCGTGGAGTGACCAAGCCTGAACATCATTATTTCAAGATTGCAATATATATTGAGAGTTAATCTTCTTCGTGGTTTTTCCCCTCATTGGGGTTTTCGACATAAAATATGGTGTCTCTTGTTTTTTTTTTTGTAAATGTGGTTGAATTTCTAATTTATGCTCTCATGATTTAATCACAAGAATAATTGGTGAATGTTTGAATATTTTAAAGTATAGAAATTGTTAAAGTTTTGTAACAACTAATTCACCCCCCTCTCAGTTGTCTGGAGTATTTCAACAATTGGTATCAGAGCCAAGTTCCTCTGTAGAAAGCTTAACCACTTGAGCCAAATCTAGGATGTCGCATAAGAAGGAAGTTCCACATTTTGATGGGACGAACTATGCTCTTTAGAAGGTACGAATGAAGAGTCATATTATTTGTCTCGGTTATAAAGTATGGCTAGCTACTCAGTCACAATTTGAAATGCCTGAAGATAGTTTGACAACTCAAGATGATATCAAAGAATATGAGTTGGATGTCAAAGCAAAGGATGCCCTATTGAGTTCATTGAGTGACTCAGTGTTAACAAAAGTTGTGGATCTTGAAACTGCAAGTGAAGTATGGGAGAAGTTGAAAAATTTATACAAAGGAGATGATTTTGTCAAAAAAGCCAAGTTGCAAAGTCTAAGAGTAAAATATGAGAGTTTGAGGATGAATGAAGATGAGAACATAACAACATTTATGCAAAGGGTTGATGAAATTGTCATAGGAATAAAAGGTATGGGAGGAACCTTAACCGACAAAGAAATTGTGATGAAGATACTCAGATCGCTTCCAAGGGCTTATTGTCACAAAGTGGTAGTAATTGAAGAGTTCATGTCAGTGAAGTCCATCAATAGAGATCAACTACTTGGAAAGCTCATAGCATTTGAAATGAGAGAGTTTGGTGATGCCTTGCCAAAAGTTGAGACTACCTTCAAAGCTAGCACCTTTGGAAAAACTTCCAGGTTAGAAAAGTACAAGGTAGAATTTGATGATGAGGTTGATGAAATGGAAGCCAACTTTGATGATAGATTACAAAGAGGCTCTGGTAAGTTCTGTATATGCCTAAAAATGACACGATTCATTCTAAATAAATATTCTAAATATTTATTCTGAATTCCTTCTACCATTCTAAATAAATATTCTAAATATTTATTTTATTCTTCTATCGATTAAATAAATATTCTAAATTTATTTAATCGGTTCACTATTCCATAATTAAATAAAATCAATTTATTTAATTAAATTCCCTAAATTATTCTAATATCTCACATGATTAAATAATCCTAAATTATTTAATTAATCTAAATCCCCCTATCCTAAGTTCTAATTTCAAAAATCCACCTCACCCGTACACCTCACTTTTCCACCTCACCTTGTCCACCTCACCCTATTGCACATGTAATTAAATATATTAAATATTTAATTATCTAATTTTCCCTCACCCACATGTCCTATTTCTTCTCTAATCAAAGTTAGTTAACTAATCAATCAAAAGTGTTAACTAACTAATCAATTGAGTTAATTCCTCAATCAATTCAGTCAATTCCATAATTCATTCTTCCAACTGACTAATCAAGTTTGATAACTGATTAGTTAAGGGAGTTAACTCTCCAATCAATGTTGTCAAGTCCCCTCTTTCATGATGGAGATGAGACACTTGTCATATTTCTACTGGTTGTACATTCCTCAACCACTCTCAGCCGTTGATCATCACACTTCTTTTCAACCGTTGATTCTCATTCTTTTGAGTCTATAAAAGAAGCTTCATCCCTCCATTATATTCATCCAAGTTATTTGTATTGTTACTCTGCAGAAATTCACCAGCGCACCTTTGGCACCCCCAATACAATCTACTTGAGATCACCATTTGCTTTGAAGCTCTACTTCACAGCAATATCTATCAACATAGCCGTTTATTACCGACATCCTACAATGCAGCAAAAAGAGTGCACTCACTGAGGGCCTACTTCACACCAGCAAAGGAGGGTTTTAATAGGTGAACAATAGAAGCTTTGAAACAGGGAAGGTTTCCATTGTATTTCTCATTGCTCCATTTAGTTCAATCTTTCTTGATTTCATTATTCTATTGATGTTTGGGTTTATTATTGTTAAATTGATTAATCCACATTTTACCCTAACATTTTTGGTGCCCATCGTGGGGCCTTTGCCCCTTTATCTCATCAAAATCTAAACTTTTTGAAGACAGGTTCTGTACAGGACACGCACAAGTTACTTTGGCATATTTGAACATTTCCACGACACTTCTGTTCCTTGTTCTGATGCTTATAATCCTACGATACATTTAAACACTTCTGTGGTGCATATACCCATTTCTGCGGTGCATTTATTACTCCTGCACATCTGTTCTTTCTTGTTGCACTTTTGCACATTATTATGGTGCATTCGTTACTTCTACACTTTTGTGCGTTACTCTTGCACTTTTGCTCACTGTTGCAGTGCATTCATTATTACTACACTTCTGTTCCTTATTGCTGCGCTTCTGCGTACTGTTACGGCGCATTTATTCTTGTTGCGCTTCTGTTGACTATTTTTGCACATTTAATCACTGAAGCTACGCTTCTGTAGTAGGCAATGATTTTAGTACTTTTCTAAGAAAGTTTGCTAATGCTAACATCTTCGCAGGTGTTCTCTAGAGCTGTTTTGCAGGATAGGTTCGGGTTTAGTTCCATATAGTTGCAGATAAATAGTTCACACTTCACTTTCTAAAGGGATAGTAAAAATGATATTCATTCAAATCCTCACATAGCTTTAATTAGGAAAGAAGTAACTGGATCATTTATTTTCTTGCATTGCTACATTTTCCAAGTTATTGCTATCTGGTATTAAAATTGAACTCACCATTGACTTCTGGGTTAAAATTGAACTACTGCTATCTCGATGGACTGAAAACTTCAAAGTTAACTATTCACGCTACGAGGATTAAAACTAAACTCACCATTGATTTCTAGGTTAAAATTGAACTACTGCTATCTTGTTTGACCAAAACTTCAAAGTTAACTATTCGTGCTACAAGGATTAAAACTGAACTCACCATTGCTTTCTGGAGTTAAAACTGAACCAATGCTATCTTGCTAAAATCACTCCAAAGTTCTGTGCTTGCCCAAGTAGATTAGCCCATTTAGTTTTTCTACTTTTAAATAGGTTAGATTAATCAGTGTCTTTTGTGCTTGACGAATGACAATAGGCTTATGCTCTCCCCTTTACTGGGTGATTAGAGTGCCAGACTTGTTATTCCATTTGTTTAACCTTTAAGAGGGGCCTACCCTTGGATGCATGCTTGTCCAAGTATGAATGACCCTATGTGGAAATAGGCTAGAAGCCAAGCCCTACCAATCCACTTAAAATAAAAGTGCTGGAGGTGAAAACCTCCCGGAACAAGTGCTGCTATGTTACACCGACGGCCAACCTCCCCCAAAACCCTCTAAGGTGCAACCCTTTGAGGCTGGGAGACTCCACAATGGAGAGTAGTTCCACCACATGTGTAACCACTTGAATGGTTGTCCGCATTAAATACCCCTTGTTCTGGTGGCCAAAAACCTTGTAATCCATTTCTAGCCTAGGATCTTTGTGCTTGCTTTTGTTTGTATTAGTCCAAAATAGAGTCAAAAAAACCACAAAAATAATGAAAAATTATAAAATATTCTTTGTGCTTGCTGTGTTTTCTTGCTGTTAATTCATAAAATCAGATCAAGAAGACCTTTTTTCATCCAAAAATACCAAAAACAACAAAAAAGCTCCAAAAATTTGCAAAAAAAGCTAGAATTGCGCATATATTCTTTCTTCCTGCGCATTTATGTCGACTTGCTGCGCATACATTTAGACTTGCTGCGCATATACAGATTGTTACTGTGCATTTATACTTTACCAGTGCGGTGCATTTGTGTCAACTTCCTGTGCATATGTTCATTTCTGCTGCGCATCTATTTCAGCGCATCCATAATAGTGAGTACTTGCACTATTTTTGAGGAAACATTCTTACCTGTTTGGAATACCCATTTTAGCCTAGCTTCACATTCAGAGATCAGATTCAACCTTGCAGTCCGTCTTCATCTGTTTCACCTAAGTATCTCTTTTTCGTCAATCGTCCCATTCACCTTCTGTCACAGTCCTTCTTGTCACAAAGTCAGTTTGTCCCATATCGGTTTGACATAGGTCCCTTTTTCGTATCCTTTGTGAATTCACGTAAACCTAGTAGGTCACAGAACCTTGCTAGTAGTCTTGTTGCACGACTAGTCCCTACATAGTAAGACAAGTATCAACTACCCTTACTAGTGGCTATCGTCTTGTGTCAATCGTCTTACTTGAAGTCATTGAGCGAAAGGATCCTTTGTCCAAGTCTTGTTCTAGGTATCCTATTCACAACAGTCTCAGTCAGCACCTTGCCAAAATTTCTAGTCCCAATCCACTTCATCCCGCATCACCTTGCATGGTTCTTACTTGATCTCAGTACAAAAGGCAACTAGAAATGGCTGGTTCATCCAATCGTATCGTCACACCTCATGATAGTGACAAAGAAATATCTTATGATGATTTTCAGGAGAACATCCAAAATCAGAAATTCCAATGCCTAATAGAGAAGGCACTCCATGAAGATCCCCATAAGTATTTCTATCATCTTGCTAGTCTCAGAATTAAACTCCCCGTAGACTTTGATATAAGCTCAATCATGGAAAATATAGACAATGATCACGAAAGAGGAAGGAATGACA
This sequence comes from Cunninghamia lanceolata, assembly GCA_027924645.1. Taxonomy (NCBI): domain Eukaryota; kingdom Viridiplantae; phylum Streptophyta; class Pinopsida; order Cupressales; family Cupressaceae; genus Cunninghamia; species Cunninghamia lanceolata. Next base: position 3,674,667 of record BSBN01001410.1, on the reverse strand, counting down.
CAGACCCGCATGCAAATGAGAGAGAAAGGAATGCTACAAACCCAAATGTAAATGACAGAGGAAAGAGAACCATAGATCAAAATGCTCCTATGGAGGAAATGAGAAAACAGCTCGAGAGCCTCACACAACATATATAAGACCTCAAGACGGGTACAAGTACTAAGAACTACTCCTTGGAAGATATAGCACCGTACCCCTTTGACAAAAATTTGGTCATGAGACCGTTCCCCTATCGGTTCAAAGTTCCAAAGTTTGACAAATACAAAGGGAAGGGGGACCCTAGAGACTATATTAGGGAATTCAATGCAGCATGTTTAGAAGTAGCTCACAACGAGACCTACTTGATGAGACTATTCCCAAGATCTTTAGGTGGTCAAGCTATGGAGTGGTTCTCACGTCTCCCACCAGGAATCAAAACTTTTGATGAACTTGTCAACAAATTTATCACGAACTTCTCTTACAACATCGAACATGAGGTATCTATGCTAGATCTATGCAACACCAAACAAAAGAGTGGTGAATCATTCGCCACCTTCTTACAATGATGGAGACAACTAGCTAGTATGTGTTCTTACGATATGCCTGAGAAGCAGCTATTGGAGATGTTTGTCCATAACCTAAACACTGATCTTAGCTATCAAATACAGATACTTTCAAAAGTCATTGAAATGGGCTTATTCATTGAAAAAGCTATGATCACTGAAGGAGCTATCAAGCTATACAAGGACACACCTACATCCAATTACACAACGGATAAATCAAAGTTTTGGACCAAGAATAAGAATGTGGTCAATGATGGAGTAGTGGAGGTCAAGGCGGTAGCTCCCAAGCAACAACCCATATTCACTCTCAAGGGAGAAACAAACAATGGTATGCTCAACAAACCATCCGCTCAGGAGCCCAGACCTTGGTTCAGTTCAAATCCAAGGAGAAAGTTCACACCATTGGGTGAGTCTCAGGAGTCTCCACTAAGGAAGTTGTTGGCTAACAACGAAATTTCTCTACCGCCAACAAGTGATTACGAGCCTATAGTCAAACCTCCCTACTGGAAGGACACAGACTATTGTGAAATCATCAAGGAAGGGGGCATACAACTAACAACTGCATCTGCCTCAAAAATGTCATACAAGATGTACTAGATCAGAACCAGGGAGGGACACAACAACATACCTCTAATGAAACTCATGTGGCCTATAGGGACCCACTTCTAAATCACAACAGGCCATATAACAACAACAACAACAATGGCCACAACAACAACGGTAACAACTACGACAACAACAACAATAATCACAACCAGCCAAATCACAACAGCGGGACTAGTAATGCCAACTATGCAAGTGTGTCATTTGACTATACCATAAATTGCATTTCTGAGCAAATCCCGCAAATCAATGTCATCTCACCCAACCAACAATTAGGACCTAACATAACTGGTTGTAGTATAATTACCCACAATGGTAATGTCATGCTCAATACCGCCCCTCTAAGGTCGTCACCATCTCCATCCAACTTCTACCAGTACAATGTCATTGACCAGTTACAGAAAACTCTGGCTCACATTTCTATATTGGAGTTATTGCGTTTATCTCCTTCTCATAAGGAGATCCTTGAGAAAGCCTTAGTGGAAACCACTGTCCCCACTAACTTGGCCCAAGAAAAGTTCCAGACCATGGTAGGCAATTTGACATCCTCCAACTCCATATCGTTTACTGAGCAAGATGACCTCTCTATATCCCAACCCCATAACACCCCTCTGCACATTGTCACCTTCATACACAAGCACCGCATCAAGAGGGTTCTCATTGATGGAGGTGCTGGTTTAAATATTTGCACATTAAAGCTGGTCCTTGCACTGGGGTTCTCCAAAAATGCAGTTGATCTACGGAAGAAGATTACCATCAAAGCATATGATGAGGAAGAAAGAACCACAAAGGGAACAGTAGTCCTACCCATACAAGTAGGGCCAGTGATAAAAGATGTTGTCTGTCAAGTCCTTGATCGAGATCTCACTTATAATATCCTACTCGGGAGACCATGGATTCACGCCATGAAGGCTGTCCCCTCAACCTATCATCAATGCATTAAATTCCTGCACAATGGCAAGCAAGTCACCATTCAAGGTGACCCTGACCCCTATCAACACTACAATTCTTTCCGTGCAAAACTTGAATTTATCATACCCAACAATAGGGCGTACATTTCCCCTACCCCACAGCAGGACCATACCACTGAAGCTTCCTCCTCAAGACCCAAAGAACAGAAGATTACCATAAAAGAAACTGGAGTGGGAGAGTACTCAATTGAGCACAGTCTCAATCTTGCCACATTGCCTTTATCTCCTAAATCTTTTGGCTAACCCAGGCATTTTGCAAAGCCATCTTCTCCTCCTGTAACTCCCGCAACTCCCTTTGTAAAATGGGGGACCTTATCCGATGAAACATAGGAAAGAGACCTCCTGCAATGGCTTTATGTTGAAGAAGAAAACACACCCCAAGATCCACCTAGACTCCCAACAAAACTCTATGGAAGAGGTGAGACTATTCTACACAGAATGGGGTACGAAGAACAAGGCCCCATCGGCCTCAGAAAGGAAGGAATCATTGAACCTATTCAACCTTCTTCATCCTCATCAGCTAGAAACACAAGTGGCCTAGGATACAAAGGCAAGGGCAAAGCTAAGGAAAATGCTTGCCTTGTAGAAATGATCCAAACACTCTAAGTGGATAGTGACATAGATTCAAATGAGTATGAGTGGGACGAGCTAACAGAGTACTCCTACGATGACAAAGAGGTCGACACCATCCAAACTCTTAGCCCCTACCGTGAGGGACAAATGCTACCGAACAGACTGCTAGAGTCTAATTTGCCCATCCCTGAGATTATGGCTTTCAAGGAAAGTTTAAATTCCATTGCAATAAACAACTTGGAAGAAAGTACCATCCTGAACACTACCCCTACCAATGCTCCTAACATTTCCATTCATACCATCGATGAATCAAGTCTATCATCCAACTCCTTCCCCCTCGTGCACCCTGAACTTATTGACTGGGATCTGCAAGGAACTCCCCAACTAGATATGTTCCAAAACGATGATGCTTATATTGATTATATGGAACTTAGGGACCACTTACCCAAGGGAGATCATAAAGCTATTTTTTCTATTGAACTGAATACCCTGGCTTACTTTGGGGAGGGTGCCAAGCCTTCAATTCACAAAAATATCAAGATCAAAAATGGATCTGACAGTGAAAACTGCCTTGTGGCAGTGTCAGATCCCAAAATAGTAAAAAGAAAGGATGCATCCGAAGGTGAAAACCCAACTGTGGCACCTGACGATGGAAAGATTGACACTCTCCCTAGTGATATGTACCAGGAAAGGTCACAGATTGTTGTGGAACCAATAGAGCCCGTGAATATTAGAATAGAAGAACAACCCAAGATTATCCACTTTGCCAAATCTCTTACACCACCAGAGAAGACCAGGTTTGTACCATTCTTTAAGAAGAAGAGAGGCAGCTTTGCTTGGTCATATGCAGACATGCCAGGTTTAGACCCAAACTTAATTCTACATCATCTGCCATTGGATCCAGGAGTAAGACCAGTAAAGCAAAAGCTGAGAAAGATGCATCCTCACATAGCACTTTTGGTCAAAGAACTCAAGAAATTGTTGGATGTGGGGTTCATTAGAGCCATAGATTACCCAAAATGGATATCCAACATTATGCCATTGGCCAAACCAGATGGCTGAGTTTGACTATGCAATGATTTTTGAGACTTAAACAAAGCATGCTGCAAGGATGATTTTCCATTGCCAAACATCGATATCATAGTTGACCTAACTGTAAGACATACAATGCTATCTCTCATGGACAGATTCTCAGGGTATAATCAAAACAAATTAGCACTGGAGGACCAACACAAGACAGCTTTTACTTGCCCATGGGGTACCTTTTGCTGGAATGTCATGCCATTTGGGCTAAAAAATGTAGGTGCTACATATCAGCGGGCTATGACAACTATATTCCATGACATGATGCATGTAACAATGGAGGACTATGTCAACGATATCCTAGCAAAATCTCTCACAAGGGACTCACACCTGGATATACTAGAAAAAATCTTTCGAAGATTGGACCAATTCCAAGTCAAACTGAACCCGAAGAAATGTGTGTTTGGGGTAACTTCAGGTAAGCTGTTAGGCTTCATCATGTTGGCAAATGGAATAGAGGTAGACCTGGCCAAGGTCAAAGCTATAATGGACATGCCACCACCCAAGACTCTAACTCAATTAAGATCGCTACAGGGCAAGCTGCAGGCAATCCGTCGATTCATATCACAGCTGGCAGACAAGTGCCAACCATTCAGCCATCTCCTGCACAAGAACATTCCATTTAAGTGGGATGGGTGGTGTGAAGAGGCATTCAACAAGCTAAAATAATACCTTATGAATCCACCCATTCTCATGCCTCCGATCCAAGGGAAACCACTAATTCTCTACATATCTACTACACCTACTGCTCTTGGGGCTCTTCTTGCACAACAAGATTATGAGAATAAGGAAAGAGCTATCTGACATTACATGCTTGCACATCCAGTTAAACTCATTGCAAAAATTGACCTACTGAAGTATCTCCTAAGCAAAGCAGCTCTCACTGGTCGCCTAGCAAAATGGGAAATGCTTCTAAGTGAGTATGACATCGAATATGTAGACAGAAAAGCCATCAAGGGACAAATCATAGCTGATCAACTAGTAGATGCACCATTACAAGACAACAAGCCAATACAGTTTGAGTTTCCAGATGAATCCCTATTCAATGTATCAACATCTTCCTGGAAACTCTACTTCGATGGGTCTTACACAAACCATGGATCAGGAGCAGGTATCCTGTTTATAACTCCTCAAGGCGACACAATTCTGAAGTCTTACCGTTTGTTATTTCCATGCACCAATAACATAGCAGAATATGAGGCCTTGGTAATTGGTCTCAAGATGGCAAATGAATGGAAAATCCAAGAGCTACACATCTACAGTGATTCTCATCTTATAATCAATTAGGTCAATGATGAGTACCAAACCAAAGATGAAAAGCTCATCCCCTACAAACGAATGGTTGATGACTTCAAAGAACATTTTGGGACCATCTCCTTCAAGCAAATACCCAGGATTGAAAATAAAGCAGCGGATGCAATGGCCACCATTGCCTCTCTTCTAGAAATACCTGAAAATGAGTCACGGTACGAGTTCTTAGTGGAAACCATCCGGCAACTAGCTTATGATCTTCCTGAGACCCATTCCATCTGCCTTCTAGTTGGATCTAATTCACCTTGGTACAGTAAAACTTATGCTTACCTCAAGGACAACATTCTCCCACCTGACCTCTCTTCTAACCAAAAATAAACTTTTATACAACAAACTTCTCGCTACACCATCATAGCCAATACCCTATACCGATGGGGCCTCGATGGTACTTTGCTTCATTGTTTAGAACAAGAAGAATCCATAACTGCCTTGCAAGATGTACATGAAGGGATCTGCGGAACACACTCTAGCGGTCCTTCCTTAGCCAAGAAACTCATGCGTTTGGGTTATTACTGGGCAAACATGGAGATGGATTCATATCAATTTGTCAAAAAGTGTAAACAGTGCCAAATCCACGGGAGAACCTGATACATGCACCAGCTCAAGAGTTGAGACCTTTAACGACACCTTGGCCCTTTTGCCAGTGGGGACTTGACCTTGTGGGAAAGATTCATCCACCCTCATCCAACGGCCATAAATTCATCATAACTGCCACTGAATATTTCACAAAGTGGATTGAAGCCGCTCCCCTCACTACAATCATAGGTAAACAAATTTCCTCATTCATCCTAAATTACATTATCTGTAGTTATGGCATTCCTTTATCTATTATAACGGCTAACAAAAGACCATTCAAAAATCAAGATGTCCAAGAACTCTGTGAACGTTTCAAAATCCAACACCATTTCTCCACTCCATACTACCCCCAGGGTAACGGTCAAGCTGGAGCATCTAACAAGACCATCTTGAAACTTCTCAACAAAAAAGTCAATGACATTGGCCGTGATTGGCATGTCCAACTCAATTCTGCTCTGTGGGCCTACAGAACCAGTATACACACTCCCACAAGTGCTAGACCATATGCCCTTGTCTATGGTTCAGAAGCCATCCTTCCCATTTAAGTCAAATTACCATCCCTCAGGGTGTCGCTAAAGGGTCTCATATTAGATGAGGAGTACAGGGTCTCCAGGTTACAAGAACTAGAGTTACTGGAAGAAAGGTGATAGAAAGCCTTCAATCATCTCAAAGCCTATCAGCAAATGATGTCAAGAAGCTATAATCATAAAGTTTGCCTAAGATGCTTTAAGGTTGGGGACCTCGTTCTCAAAGAGAATCCTCAAAATCAACAAGACAGAGAAAAGAAAGGCAAGTTTAAACCTAACTGGCTAGGGCCCTATGTGATTGTAGTAGCTTATGGATTGGGGGCATATCAGTTGGCAACATCAGAGGATGAGCTGTTCGATGACCCAATCAACAGCATGCAGCTTTGCTAGTTTTATACCTAGGAGAACCCCTATGCAAGGGGGCACAAAAATACAAAAAATCCAAAAAAGTTAAAAAAGAGAAAATGCAAAAACAAAATAAAAAAACAAAAAAAGTACAAAAAAATCATCCTTTGGTGAAAACCTGGCAAACAGGCACCTTGGATAGGTATCATGATGAAAACCTGGCAAACAGGCATCATGTTTACTTTCTAGCTTCTCGTGCAAATCAAAACAAGTGATGAAAACCTAGTAAACAGGTGTTACTTGTGATAAACCACCTTCTCCATCTCTAGGAATCCAGTCACTTTGAGTCCATTCTTTCTTCACTTGCATCCCATTCGACCCATATCTATCCCATAAAAAACACCTGGCAGTTACCTATCATGGCTTGATAACTCTCCCTCTTTGTGGCCTTATCAACCAAGGTTCTATCCCATATCGTCTCCTCAGTGTGAGCCTAGCATAGTGTCTCTCGTCAGTGTCTATGGTCTAGGTCCCTAAACTACGTTGCCTCTGCATCGTCACGTAGGCAAGGCCATTATTCCAATGCACCCCTGAGGCTTTCCATTGTCCCATCTGTTCCATATCTTGTCCTTCTATCCAGCTGAGTCCATCTCCACTTTCTCTCGCCTAGGTCTTAGGTCCGTTAGGGTTTACCCCGAACTACGTTGCCTTTGTGTCGTCACATAAGCAAGGCCATTTAGTAATGCACCCCTGAGGCACTAGGTCAGTCCCTTAGGGTCCACCTCACCAATAAGGATTGCAAGAAAATCTACTCACCAAGCAAGCAGGTGCAAGCAGAACCCACGCTCCAAGCGAGAATCTCGACTCCATGCAGTCTAACCTATTCAAACGCAAAACAAAATACCCAAGGCCTTCTAAATGATTTTGCTTGAATTACAGCAAGAAGTAAACACGTCTAAACACAAGAATGTTTTGTGATTTGAAATCATGGTTAAGTTACAGAGTTTTGAATTTTCTTATCATGTCTTTCTATGCTACTCAAGGATGCCAAAAGCTAGAGATGCTATGATGGGGGCATGATCATTTTCTTTGTTTGCTATCTGTGGATTCCACTTTAGTAATGTGACACCTGGTCTAAGGACATGATCAGCAAAAGATCATCGAGGACATCAAAGGTCTCATATGAACGACAACAATCCTTATTTGTTGAAAATGCAAGAAGTACTTAGGTCATCTAGATTCAATTTTGACTAGATGCTTGTATTTACTTGCTACATCAAAACCCATGTAAGTAGTACTCAGGTCATCTCGGTTCAATTATACCTAGATGCTTGTATTAACTTACAACATTTCAAAAAATGTACCAAAAATAAATTGCCCAATGATGAAATAAAGCACTCTAAAAGCAAAGCATCCATCCTATATCCATATACACATCCATACATCCATATCCCATACAATCAATAGTACCCGAACTATGCAGAGTAACAATATCAAATGAAGCCTCTAAGTATTTCTAAATCACCTCAATTCTTCTATCTATCATCCTGTTATTCTTGTGTCGATGGAGTACATTTGGACATCACAAAAATAAAGCATATAGGTGCATGTCACATCACATTTGAGATAGTCACAAACATGATTAAATCAGTTGCATACATAATACAATGCATTAGGTCATCCATATATCATCATCATATCGCATCAAACAACAAAGAAATAAAAAACATAGCTAAGTGCATCACATACAAAAGTTGCATAATCATATAGAAATCATGTTGCATTTACAATACATTCCAAACATATCAGGTCAAGCACTCATATCACATAGGCATTAGATCATATAGACATCACATAGCATCATATCAAAAGCATCTCATATAACATCAGATAGAACATCTAAGTCTGCACATGCATCACATCATACAATAGAAATGAATCATCATAGTTTCATAAACATATAGCACCAATCATAAGGCTGCATCATCATATATACAATCATAAAAAGAAGTCCAAATGTACACTATCATAATCTCTATCTCTGAATCAATGCCGTATACAAATATACATCTAAAAGGATGGTGATACAAAAGTGCACAGTATGATACAAGTCTACCCCTGCTATTGTGGACCACCATTGCCAGCCCCTGACTACTGGGGACCCATCACAGAAGCCCCTGACTGTGATGGACCTGCTCTCTAGGAAGCCCCAGACTAACTCCGGAAGCTTGAAGCCCTCTGGCTCACTGGCACTGCACCATGGTATAGGCCCCGGTAATACTGCACCTATGCCTATGCTCTGGCAAGCTCTGCCTGTGCCTGTGCTAACTATGTCTGCAACTGGCCTACTTGTGCCTGTGCCTACTGTACTTGCCCAACCAAAAAGTGGTGCCTGCTGTAGACACCTAAAATTGGACTGCTCTGCAAACCAATTTTTCATACCTCACACTCATCTACTCCCCCAATCTGCATATCCCTAGTGATCAATTAATTCACCTAATTAATCCATTTAACCTTACAACCCTATCCTTATCAATTGAATGAATATTCCTAATATTTATTTAGTTGATTTATCCATTTCCCTAATCCTTGTTAATAAGATAAATCCTGATTATCTAATTAACCTAGACTTAAGTTAATTACGAAAACACTTAATTAACCTTGTCTCCCACTCATCCACTAAACTGAATTTAAAATTCAGATGTCTCCCACTATCCTCCACTAAACTAAATTTAAAATTCAGTTGTCCCCCACAATCCTCCACTCTTCCCAATCACTGAATTTAAAATTCAGTTGTCTCCCACTCACCTCCACTCACTGAATTTAAAATTCAGTTGTCCCCCATTATCCTCCACTCTTCCCAAAATAGGAATTTTTAATTCATCCCCTAGGAATAAAAGATTCACTTTTATTCCTAGCCCTTGATCTGATCAAATGAATCCTCACCCTCCATCCTCATCTCCAAAATCTTATAAATTGGACCCCTCTCTAGGCCATAGAGAGAACCATTTCATGCATCAGAACTCTGTCAAAATCACTCCCCAATCTCCTCATCTTATCAAACCTCTACCAAAATTATCTCTCATCCTCATCTCCATCTCCATCTCAGTCCAAATCACTCATATACATTGTGTTGTAGGCATTGAGCAATCCACATTAGTCATTCTAATCAAGGGAAACATCTGAGGAGATCTCTTGGGTGCATCTCCTTCCCGCATGGATTCGTGAGGTCTTCATGAAGAAAATTTCTTGTGCAGGTTTAATGTGGTTTGTTTGTAGGTGTTGAAACCCTGACAACCGCTTCAGTCACCGCCGCTAGCATAAACCCACCACCTCTGATCGACACCACGCCCAACCACCTGTCGCCTCCCACAACCTCCCTGTCGCCACCTACTCTCCCTCGTCGCCCCCACCTCTGCATATCCCGCGCCGCCCAACCACCAGTCACCGCTTCCCCACTTTGAACACCTGTAACCCTTATACCTCCCGTAGAGCCCTCCTCCCACAGTCACTCTCTTCTCTGCGGCCTCCCACAACTCCCTCCCCCATCCCCCCTTCGGACCTCCCTCTCCCCTCTGCTCCCACCTCCCATTCAACTGCCTGCACACCTCTTCCACCACTTCCCCCTCCCCTCCTCCTGTGACGCCCGCCCTCCCCTACCTCTGTTCCCCCAGCCACCGCCTCCCACGCCGCTCGCCAACACCCACACCTACAGCAAAAACCTTAAAACACAACCCTAACCGTGGCTCTTATATCTTTTTTATTTTTTGCCAGCTTCTAGCCCCTGGTCATATCAGTGACCAGGGGCCTTTTTTGCCTCTAACTGCCAATCCAAACCCTAACTGCTAGAACAAACCACCCATGTGACCACCTTTTTCTAAACTGCTAACAGTCAAGTTAACATTAAACAGGCAGCTTGACCTCCTAGTGCCTTCTACATACCAAAGCAGGTGTTTTTTTTCTCTCGCTCATAACTTGGTCATACGAAGGCAGATTTTCCCAAACAAATAGTCATCAGAAAGAGGACTCCGAGAACTACACAGTTGTGAGGTTTTTATTAGGTGACTGTACTTTTTTCTACCTTTTTCATCAGTCAAAGTCAAACATGCTTAAAATCTTCAAATCATCATATCTTTTGCAATTTTGATAAGTTTTCAGCAATTTTTTTTCAAATTGCATAGAATTTCATGTAGAATCTATTCATGTAATCTATTTTTCTGTATCAATTCATTTCTTATCATATTTTATCAAATTATCAATTTTTGCATCACAATCTCTCTGTCTAGTCTACTTGCTTTGTTGTCTTTTTTGTGACTTGCAGGTGATCATTCGGGACTGGAGCAACATCCGAAGCAGCATCTACATCAATTTGGACAACAATTTTATTAGGTGCCTTCATTTCATCCTTTATCTCTCAATCTTGCTTTCATCACACATTTCAATTTTGGGACATAAAACAAACATTTATCTTCATCACACATTGAAATCGAGCTTAAAACAAATCAGTGTCTTCAATTACACCTTGATCTTGGGCTAAAAATTGTTTGATGTGTTTGTTATCACATTTCAATTTCTAAGGGTCAATTAATCAACTGCGAGTGTGAATCAAGTGGGTGTGTGTATGCTCTCTCCTCGCACCGCAAGGTGATCTTGGAGATCAAAAACACCTCACTTGATTTGTTTTTGTTTACCCTATCCTAGGAGGCCTGCTAGGGGATTTCATCACCCCTAGAGATGACCTCATTCGAGGCTGAATCGAAAGACACCCTCTTTGAAATTAGAATCCTGTCACTCTTGGCTAAGCCCCAAAGAACTTTCTACCTTTGGGAAGTGAAGGTGAAGGGTGGGTTACCCCCTTCTCCCGTCTGTGTGACAGGATTTCCCTTTCAAATCATTAGTCAACCTCATCTAAACATTGACCAAACCTAACTGGCCATACCCCATCAAACTAGACAAGGGCCTGTCGATTTATCTTACACATGTGCTTGTTAATCATTATCATATTCTTCAAATTCACGATTCAAATTTGCTTGTGTCTTGTGTGAGTGATTCTTGTTTGTACATGTGATCATTTGCTAAACATTGCCAAATCAAACTAAACATCAGAAACATAAGACAAGTCATTCCAACACATTTAAATCCAATCACACTCATCCTAATCACCCATTCTTAACCACCTCAATCCTAATCACATCCAAGTCATCCATAATCAATCCTACTCACATCCTTGTCACCCTACATCATCAAATCATCACCACTCTATCTAAATTATTATCCAAACAACATCATTCTAATAACTACACAACATCATTCTCTCCACCCTTCTCAAATCAACCTCCATCCCAATCATCCCTAAGCACATCCTAGTCACCTTCAGCCTAATCAACTTCATCCAAACAATCCACATCATCATCCAATCATAACCAAGCACTTGCCAAAAAAAATAGGACTTAAGATTTAACCACATGTGTGACATCATGTCAACCTTAGAGGATTTCCAAAAGCTCCTTCATATGCTTCACCACATGCATGCAAGACAATCCCCTCTAGAGCATCAAACCTGTCAAAGCATTCAAGAATTGATTCAAATAGGTCGAACAAGCCAATCCTCACACATATAATACCTCTTGGAAGAAATCCAACACATCTTGGCCACTTGCAAAGTCCAATGACCATCCTATCTAGCACCTATCCCATCATATCCATCTACACATCAAACCAATTCTGCATCAACTTACCCCACTTCATATCAACCTCCATCATCCTCATATCAACCTTCAACCTCATATCAACTTCCATCACATCAACTTCCATCATCCTCATAACAACCTTCAACCTCATATCAACTTCCATCACATCAACTTCCATCATCCTCATATCAACCTCCATCATCCTCATACCAACTTCCATCATATCAACCTTCATCATATCCATCTTTACTATCATTCCATTCCCCATCCCCTTACACACCCATGCCATCATACTTATCCAATCAACCAATACCGCCAACCTATCCATCCCCCACCCTTTGCCATGATAACCTTGATCAAGGGAACACCAATCTATCACACGTTATCCCTGAAGCCCAAACCTATTATCAACAACCATCTCCCCATGCAAATCCCCAATCCCCTAATCCCCATCTTCCAATCCCTCCATCACCCTACCTATCTTACAATCCATCAATCCCAAATCTCCCATCACAATATCCCTCCAACCTCATCAACCTTAATCCATCACATTATGTATCTTCCAATCCACCAATCCCTATCACCCATCCACCATCAAACCTTCTAAGTCCCAACACTATCACATCCAATGAATCCTTGTGGGATTCCTTCCAAAGAACATCACCAAGCAAAGAAAAGGAATCCCCCACCCCTCCAACACCATCATCTAGTCCAATACCAACCCTTGAACCCATCCACGAACCATCACAACCTAATCCCATCACCCCCATATCCAATCCCCATCCTAATCCCACACCAACCACCATCATTATCCATCCATTATATTGCCCTTCAACCCATACACTCATGAAGGATACCATCCATTGGCTAATAGCAAGGAATCAAACACCCTCATGCAATCCAACACCCACCGAACTACTTGAACAATCTCCTATCATAATTCAAGAACCATCATGCAAACATGTTCAAGAATCCATCCAAACACCTATCACATCCATCCAAGCAACCACCACATCTATCCAAGTCAATCCCACTTCTACCCAACCACATGAGCTATGCCTAGAATCAAATCCAAAGCATGTTGAAACATCAACCCCTTCTCCTAATCAAGATCTAATCATCCCATCTAATCCCATCCCCGATCCCCTCCCATCTATTGGTCAACTTTTTGATCCCACACCTTCTTCTACCACCCCTTTACCATCCCCCATGAATCCTTCATCTCCATCTACCAATCCCATCCCAAATCCATCCCCTTATCCACTTGGAAAAAGCACCTTCATCCGTGGTAAACCCCTCGTAGGAGGCGAACAACTTCCTTCCACCACCTATCTATCTCCAACAAATAATGGATTTGCGTCTTGCTTCCAAAGCACCAAACATCCCATTGCATGTCGTATGCTCCAACTTATGAACTATCAAGGCAAAGGCTTAGGCCTTCACGAAGAAGGCATCTTGGAGCCCATCCACACCACATTCCATCCATCCTTGTATGGCCTTGGCTATCCATCTCAAAGCAAACAACCTAAACATGTTGATACCATCCACCCACCTTCCAAATTCCATTCATCCAATCCCAAGCATGGTGCATCTCATCGCACTTCCAAATCTTATGTCACCATCCCTCCTCCATCATCCTACCATTTGCAAAAGCCTGTGACCATCCATCTCCCTCCATCCAATTTACCTCCACTACTTCCAACTCCAAAGATCCCTATCCACAAATCCTCTCATCCTCCCATCCTACCAACTCCCCACATCCTTATCCACAAATCCTCTTATCCTCCCATCCTCCCAACTCCTAAGATCCCAATCATCAAATCACTTCATCCATCTATCCAAAAATCCACTTTTTACCCCTCCATCCATAAGTCCACTAAAATCCCAAATCAAGACCAACAAAAGCACACATCTTTCAAATATGAAGCTTCCACCAAATCCATGGGATTCAAATATTTGAATGCCTCAACTCATAAAGCACAAAAGCCTAAAGATACTATCCCTTCCCATCAACCTAAAAAATCAAAAAGGCTATCCAATCCAACACCATCACAAGAAAAAGCAAAAACAAACATGGTGTGGGTCCCTAAACAAAGATCACTCAAATCTAATGAGGCATCCACATCCCAATCCACCCCAAAATCCCAAACATCCCGCTCTCCATCTAAAAATCCCATAATGCCTAAGTCTATTTGGGTCCCTAAAACCCCAAATCGACCATCCAAAAATCTCCCATCCCAATCCCCATTACTCCCAACTCCACATCCAAAATACAAGCTTCCACATACATCACGATGTGTGCAACCACTGGTCTTGGTTTCCCTCCACCACTTGCAATTCCCACATACCCCCATCTCTCCATCTTTTGTTCACTATCCTACATATCTTCCCCATCACATTACTCTAATCCATGCTTTTGCATAATCTGCATCATTATCCACATAATCCACATCATAATCCATTCCATATCCTCCTATCTACCAACCTCCATGCAATCACCATCTAAATGCTATCCAACATGGGACCATCTTCTCCTTGCTATGGAAACAGACGCTAGAGTCCCCCTTCCATCAAAAAGTCAAAAAAAGTCAGAAAAAGGAAAAAAATCAAAAAATAAGAAAATAGTAAAGAGAAAAAATCCGTCCAATGGTGAAAACCACTCCTTGTGGCACCTTGGGGAAGTACCTTGATGAAAAACCCTTGTGGGTGTCATGCGTAATCCCTTCTCCATCCATTTTGTATCCCTACACTTGGGGGCAAAACCGTATCCTTCATCCACATCCATAATATCCTTGCACATCTTATCCACTGTCTTATCATTATCCTATCATATTCCTATCCACCATCCCCTATTCATCCTATCATTCCCCATCCATTCTATCCACTATATCTCCCACCTTAGATCTTGATAAAGACAAGGGGCAAAATATCAACAACATGCTTTGGAAACCTCTTGGCATACTCCCTTTTAAAGTATATCCTCCATCCATCTAATGCAAAGTCCACCCATTCAAACATGAGCACATCATGCAAAATTCTTTAGACATTAGAGCATATGATTCCTTGCAACCTAGCCCTTGGAGACAATCCTACAATCCCCCATCCATATATCATGCATACCTATCCTACCCCTCATCCTTATCTTCCATCTATCTAACACACATCCCTATCACTTGTCCACTCATCTATCATGAACCAGCTATCCAATCCCCCTATCCAACCCCATCACTTTCACCTCTAGAATTGGTGTTCCCTTGTCATTGGTATTTAGCACAAAGGCTACCCACACAAAATCCAAGGCAACCATCATAATCAACCATTCCTTTTTCAAAAATAAAAAAATCCAAAAACGTCAAAAAATTAAAAAAAAATCCAAAAACATCACAAACATCAAAAAATCCAAAAACATCACAAAATCAGAAAATCCAAAAACATCACAAAATCAAAAAATCCAAAAACATCACAAAATCAAAAAAATCCAAAAAACATCACAAAATCAAAAAAATACAAAAACAATACAAAATCAAAAAATACAAAAACAATAGAAAACACACAAAATTCCAAAAATAATCTATCCATCACACAAATAAAACTTGCTCTATCACACTCTCATCATCATCACATTTATCACCTATCCCACATCATCATCACATTTATCCTCAATAAGCTTACACTAGATCCAAGCATCGCATCACCTATCAAAGCATTGTCCCTTAATCAAAATCATCAACTATCAAATCAGCATCAATCACAACTTGTCACCATCACATCTTAAGCCAATTTAACAACATCATCAAATCATCAATCAATTCCTGCCTTAGGATATATCTTTCCTACAATAGGCAGAATCTATCAAATCATCATCCATTTTGGCAAAAGATACAATGGTTACTTGTTTGGTTCATTGGTCTTTTGGTTTTTGATTTTTATCTTTTGTCCTATTCGATGATCACATCAAAGCTACCTTGATCTTATTATATCATGGTATGTGGTGAAAACATCTAGAATGGGGCATAGTCTTGCTTTTGTATGCTATGCTTGTGGGTTGGTTTCATTACTCCAAGCTAGTATTCATATCTTGATTGATCATAGGGTCGGTTCTAGCATATTGGTCTCCTTATGCATCTAAGGTTCATCATACCTTTTTTGTACTAAGGGCTTATGCTATGAGTCCCCTTCCCTCGTCTTGACAAGGTTGTACTATCTTGGGCATGCATGAGATCATCCCTTTGTCTGCGTGTCTAGTCCATTCAAATGTTGGATAAAACATCATCACCCTGGTCTTCTATACCTTGGTGAACATATCCACTTTGCTATATCAAACCTAGGATTGCTCAAATTCAGTTTCAACACAATGATCATCCACCAATCATCTCCCAATATCATCATCCTTTCATCCCACCACTTATCCTCTGACTAGTTCAACCAATATGTCCCATCCATTTCAAGAGCACAACCGTGTTCTTGCAACCCACCTATCCTCTTGAGGGGGCATCACCCTTACCAATTATCCCCAAACCTTCCAAACCAAAATCTTTTTTTTATCCAATTCATCCCTATGTTTTAACTTCTTTGAAATGGTGTTACTTAGCTGCAACACCATCTCAAAGAGGAGCAAATGTAGACACCTAAAATTAGACTGCTCTGCAAACCAATTTTCCGTACCTCACACTCATTAACTCCCCCAATCTGCATATTCCTGGTGATCAATTAATTCACCTAATTAATCCATTTAACCTTACAACCCTATCCTCATCAATTGAATGAATATTCCTAATATTTATTTAGTTGATTTATCCATTTCCCTAATCCATGTTAATAAGATAAATCCTAATTATCTAATTAACCTAGACTTAAGTTAATTAAGAAAACACTTAATTAACCTTGTCTCCCACTCATCCACTAAACTAAATTTAAAATTCAGATGTCTCCCACTATCCTCCACTAAACTGAATTTAAAATTTAGTTGTCCCCCACAATCCTCCGCTCTTCCCAATCACTATGTTGACATTTCTTCTGAATCAGCATTAGGGTTTGCCACTTCTAATGCACAGGCAGATTCAGGCCAACTGAATACAGGAGGTTGCGTGAGCTCCTCCCCTTCACTTCTGGTTCTGCCGCACCAAGGGGGGTATCCCTATAACTTAAGATGTAACCTTGACTGGCTCAAAGATAGAAAGATCTGACTTGACAACAGCAGGCAGAATGCTCTCATGTATGGACCAAGATCTGTATGATAGATCACAAGGCTGGAAACATTCTTGGACATGATGTCTGGTTGGGTATGAGAGCATGCAGGGGGTTCCTAATCCTACTCCTACAACTAACAGGTGGAAGTATGAAGTGTTTTAGTTTGAATTTGGATGCAAAGCTGGACATGGTGTATAACACAAGAACACAGCATGACTGGTGCCTATCCAGGGCTTGGAGTCAGTAGACATACACCTGTGAATGATCAGCATAAATAGCTAAAACTGGATTTCAGGGGGATACACATGATATCTGCCTTACAGATATCTCCCAATATAGAGTGTTGAGCTATCTCTACTTATGGCATCCCTACTGCAGTATACCCTTCCCAATGTTCAACCTGAAAACAGTTTAATCTGCCCCTTGAGCAGAGGTTAAAAGATCAGACATTCAACATAGGAATTCTATGCTCTAGAATCTAAACATAAGCAAACATCCAGATCCAGAAGAAGGATACATGCAATACTGGAGACAGAATTAACACAACACATGCTAAACAACATTACTCATATAAGATCAACCATGAAACCAGTGGATTCATGCCAAGTCCTACAACAGGAGATACATAAACTCACAAAATAACTGTACAGAGCAACCAGATCAGCTGGTTATGGATTACAGAGCCAAAATTCTACAACTTTCAACAACCTCAAAAGAATAACACCATCTGCATTATATAGCAGGAGGGTGTCTTCAGCATCAACTACCAGGTTGACCAAAATTCCCGCCAGATATACAGTACCATAGAAATGGCGCTCAAACTTGAATGCAGCAGGTAGGGGAGGAGACAGGAAGATTTCTCGAGCCTTGCGCCGCCACCTCGGGATTCAGATCTTCAATCAGGTACAACATTCGTCCACGCCATCGCCCATACCTCTGCAACAATCGCCATTGATGGCGCACCAACCCGCGGCCTCGGGAAGAACATCAAATAGACAGTCGCAACCGCTTCCCGCCGAGATTCATCATCATGATAATTGAAAATGCAGGATAACAATATCCCACATGCACCCCGCGACGACCTCCTTTGCACTTTATATACTAGGTCATGAGCATATATCATGTCGGCGCTTTTGCTCCTGACGACACTAGTATATACTTCATCATCATCATCCTCCAGCAGCATGATATCCTGTTGTTCGAAATATCACCCTGACGTCATCATGATATTTGAAACATAACCTTCATGATAATCGGCACAACCTGATCCTTCGGAGGAACGTCCTCCTGCTGAGCTTATAACAAAAGTCTGGCCGATGGACATCCTGATGACGTCATCATCATATACTGCTGACGTCATCATCATATCTGCCTACTGCGCTTGCACATCCGGATGACGTCATCATCATGTTTGCAAATATCAGGAGGTCTCTTCAAGATGATCAATGTTAGAAATACGACCCCCCCGGACCTTGATGACGTCATCATCATATTAACATCATCATGATATTCGGAAGACAACCGGATATTTGGAAATATCCTCCTGATGTTCAAATATCAGGTTGCACTGTAGCTCCACTATAAGATCGGGGCGATAGAAGAATATGATGATGCTTGAAAAGATCACCCCCACTAGATAATGCACGAAGCCAGCAGGCGGATATCTCCCTGATATCAGCATCATCATGATGCTCGAGCAAACATATATCCGGGTGATATGAAAATATCACCCCTTCCTTCGGAATATCATGATGCAGATAGGCAGAAAGAAAAATATCACCCTGATATACGGATGACGTCAGCATCATCAGGATGAGAAACAAAGAACAAGAAGTGATACAACATCATCAGGATGATATTGACTAAGATCATCCTGACGTTCGAAATATGATGACCCTAGTGAATATCGGGTCGCACTTAAAACTCTTCAACATCATCATCAGGATGATCATAACCAAGATCACCCGATGATAGAAATATCACCCCGGCGAAATATCATGAAGGCAGAAAATATGATGACCACCGCAAGCAGCAGGATGACAACTGGAAAATGATGATGATGAACATGACCCTTAGGATAAAACAAGTTAGGTCGAGCAACTCAAAGAATAAGCAACATCATCATCATGCCTGCGCAAGGTGATAAATGGAAGATCACCGGAGACTTTGAAGAATCACCCTCGCAAGCAGATAAGGGCGCACTGTAGCTCGTCAGCATCATCAGGATAAAACCCGAACATCACCCGACAGCGAAATATGATGATGACGATGAGAAACCGGTCGAAGGAGAACATGATGATGCTGACCTTCATGGAAACAAACATGATGATGATGACCTCCTCCTCAAGAAAATATGATGATGCAGCTGAAAATACTGAGGAGGCCCGTTACTTAGAGCATTTTTTGGATACTTAGGGAGAGTGCCTGAATGAAAATTGCTCAGAAAACCACCAGTCAATTCAGGCGTCAACAGTGGCTCTGTCTGGGGACGTGCAGGTGAAAGACTGCAGCGAGAACCCCAGATCTCTGGGATGCAGACCAGTCCCTTATCCATTGGGCATAGAGTCAAATACTGTACTGACCTGCATCACCCAACACACTTGATGGCCTAAGGCCACCAAGGAAAGAAAAACATGTATCTCCCTTTGTCAAATATCTTGTTTTCATCTGCATGCACTGGGTCAAGCTTGGAGATACTGTCAGGATCCACCCACAAACAAATCTTGTCATCTGCATATTTAATCCTCTGGTTTGGCTTGTCATTATCACCCCTGTGCAGATAACCTTCAACATCATGTGCCATGTGGGTGCAGAATATATCAAACAATGCATGTTCATATGGCATATAGCACTCATCACCTATATCATCATCATGCATTGCAACATGATCTCCTAGCTGGACTGCAAATATGAAACACTCAGAGTCCACCACACAACTAGGAAGATCAAGGCTCATTGTATTATATGCTGGCTCATCAAAAGAAAAGCTTTCAAAATCACAATTGTGTACATCATGTACACAACCATCTGGTACACCAGGCTGGAAAAGATCAGGCTCTGACACCTCTTTACAATCAGGCACATTTTCACAGTCACTTACCTGATGTATGTTGTTTCCTCTTTCATCATGATGAGAAACAGAATCCAAGCCAAAAATAGTGTCTAGATCCTCACCATACTCAGACAGATCCTCATCACCATATGTGTCATAAATGGGTGACCCAGGTGCATCAGTTTCATCATAGTATGCCATTTGTTCATGGGCAGCAGAGCATACCTCTTCATCATCAATGGATTCATTCTGTGGAGGAGTATCAGCCTGTGTATCATAAGCAAAACAGCCATCAAATGCAAAACAGTCATGCTCTGAACTAGCACTTATTTCAATTTCTGACTGCTCTTCATGATCTCCATGTGTTTGAAAGATAGGCAATGGGTCACACATAGGACTGCTTCTCTGTTTGCTTATATCTTCTCTGTCTTGAGTACAATACTCACAATTTTCTCCACAGGTCCATTCTAAAAATTGCTCATTGCTGTCCACAACCTCATTGTTGTCTTCATGGTCAGATGCCTCATCATTGCAATGGGAATCCTCATTAGTCCTTTCACTGGCATCCTCAACTGGTGAACAATCCAGTTGAGCAGTATTGTTAGCATTATGTTCAAATACATCAGTCTCAACCTCTATGCTTTTATTTTCATTCTTATCTGCACATGATGCCATAATCATTTGGTCATTTGCAGCTTCACAACCATTATTCACACCAAGGCCTGGGGACAGGGGTTTCAGCAGGTGCACATTTCTCATTGCTTCTACATTTTCTAAAAATTTGTATGCCATCTGCATACTTGTCACCTTGAAATCCCTCAGTAATGCACTAGAGCCCTCCTCAAAAGCTTCAAAGAATATGCCAACACAGGCTGAAATATCAGGTCTGAAACTTTCAGGGACATGTGAAAGGGCTACTGCAAACCTATGACTGAAATCAACACATGGCTCTTCATCTTGTTTTCTGATTCTCATCAATTCTGCAACAAGATCAGCCGGTTCTTTTGCAAATTCTTCCTTGAAACAGTCAGCAAGCTCATCCCAACAGGCAAAGGATTTCTTTGGAAAGCTCAAATACCAGTCTTTTGCTTTTGCATCAAAGGACCTAACAAGAAACCTCATCCACATATCCTCATCTCTGAATGAATATTTTCCCATAAAACTTTGAAAATTTTGGATATGTGCATTCCCATCACATACATTGTGACCACTAAATCTAGGCATCTGACAGTATATCCTAGCAGGCATAGTTTCTATTCTATAATCCACCCATGACAAATCCAGTTGGTCATACAAAGGATCAAAAGGGCTGACAGGAGGTTTAGCTTTCTGACTGGCAGACACAACAGGGTTACTGCTTCTTAACTGGGCCTGCTCAGCCTCTAAGAATATCAACCTATTTCTTATCTCCTCTATTCCTTTATCCAACATTTTACCACTGAGTATGGGATACTTCATACTTGGATTCACAAAAATCTTACTCTTAGACATTGTTTGTCTGTCTAAGACCTAAGGCTTCCCCTGGCATCTAAACTATGCAGTAAAACAGCAAATAAAGGGGAAGGAAGGAGGTACCTTTTCTCATACAGATGCAGAAAAATGTACATCTTTCAACCAATAACATACATCTATCTTTCATGTGCATTTGGATCTTTGTTGCAGAGTCGCCACCTCTCCAGAGAGGACAAAATTTTCAATAGCTGAAAGCTACTTTTCCAGGTTCATTCCACCAGCAGAGCATCATTTTGTTAGTGACTCGGATGGGTCACAAGTATTATTCTTTATTTTATCAATCCTCCCCCAGCAGAGTCGCCAATTTGTTGACATTTCTTCTGAATCAGCATTAGGGTTTGCCACTTCTAATGCACAGGCAGATTCAGGCCAACTGAATACAGGAGGTTGCGTGAGCTCCTCCCCTTCACTTCTGGTTCTGCCGCACCAAGGGGGGTATCCCTATAACTTAAGATGTAACCTTGACTGGCTCAAAGATAGAAAGATCTGACTTGACAACAGCAGGCAGAATGCTCTCATGTATGGACCAAGATCTGTATGATAGATCACAAGGCTGGCAACATTCTTGGACATGATGTCTGGTTGGGTATGAGAGCATGCAGGGGGTTCCTAATCCTACTCCTACAACTAACAGGTGGAAGTATGAAGTGTTTTAGTTTGAATTTGGATGCAAAGCTGGACATGGTGTATAACACAAGAACACAGCATGACTGGTGCCTATCCAGGGCTTGGAGTCAGTAGACATACACCTGTGAATGATCAGCATAAATAGCTAAAACTGGATTTCAGGGGGATACACATGATATCTGCCTTACAGATATCTCCCAATATAGAGTGTTGAGCTATCTCTACTTATGGCATCCCTACTGCAGTATACCCTTCCCAATGTTCAACCTGAAAACAGTTTAATCTGCCCCTTGAGCAGAGGTTAAAAGATCAGACATTCAACATAGGAATTCTATGCTCTAGAATCTAAACATAAGCAAACATCCAGATCCAGAAGAAGGATACATGCAATACTGGAGACAGAATTAACACAACACATGCTAAACAGCATTACTCATATAAGATCAACCATGAAACCAGTGGATTCATGCCAAGTCCTACAACAGGAGATACATAAACTCACAAAATAACTGTACAGAGCAACCAGATCAGCTGGTTATGGATTACAGAGCCAAAATTCTACAACTTTCAACAACCTCAAAAGAATAACACCATCTGCATTATATAGCAGGAGGGTGTCTTCAGCATCAACTACCAGGTTGACCAAAATTCCCGCCAGATATACAGTACCATAGAAATGGCGCTCAAACTTGAATGCAGCAGGTAGGGGAGGAGACAGGAAGATTTCTCGAGCCTTGCGCCGCCACCTCGGGATTCAGATCTTCAATCAGGTACAACATTCATCCACGCCATCGCCCATACCTCTGCAACAATCGCCATTGATGGCGCACCAACCCGCGGCCTCGGGAAGAACATCAAATAGACAGTCGCAACCGCTTCCCGCCGAGATTCATCATCATGATAATTGAAAATGCAGGATAACAATATCCCACATGCACCCCGCGACGACCTCCTTTGCACTTTATATACTAGGTCATGAGCATATATCATGTCGGCGCTTTTGCTCCTGACGACACTAGTATATACTTCATCATCATCATCCTCCAGCAGCATGATATCCTGTTGTTCGAAATATCACCCTGACGTCATCATGATATTTGAAACATAACCTTCATGATAATCGGCACAACCTGATCCTTCGGAGGAACGTCCTCCTGCTGAGCTTATAACAAAAGTCTGGCCGATGGACATCCTGATGACGTCATCATCATATACTGCTGACGTCATCATCATATCTGCCTACTGCGCTTGCACATCCGGATGACGTCATCATCATGTTTGCAAATATCAGGAGGTCTCTTCAAGATGATCAATGTTAGAAATACGACCCCCCCGGACCTTGATGACGTCATCATCATATTAACATCATCATGATATTCGGAAGACAACCGGATATTTGGAAATATCCTCCTGATGTTCAAATATCAGGTTGCACTGTAGCTCCACTATAAGATCGGGGCGATAGAAGAATATGATGATGCTTGAAAAGATCACCCCCACTAGATAATGCACGAAGCCAGCAGGCGGATATCTCCCTGATATCAGCATCATCATGATGCTCGAGCAAACATATATCCGGGTGATATGAAAATATCACCCCTTCCTTCGGAATATCATGATGCAGATAGGCAGAAAGAAAAATATCACCCTGATATACGGATGACGTCAGCATCATCAGGATGAGAAACAAAGAACAAGAAGTGATACAACATCATCAGGATGATATTGACTAAGATCATCCTGACGTTCGAAATATGATGACCCTAGTGAATATCGGGTCGCACTTAAAACTCTTCAACATCATCATCAGGATGATCATAACCAAGATCACCCGATGATAGAAATATCACCCCGGCGAAATATCATGAAGGCAGAAAATATGATGACCACCGCAAGCAGCAGGATGACAACTGGAAAATGATGATGATGAACACGACCCTTAGGATAAAACAAGTTAGGTCGAGCAACTCAAAGAATAAGCAACATCATCATCATGCCTGCGCAAGGTGATAAATGGAAGATCACCGGAGACTTTGAAGAATCACCCTCGCAAGCAGATAAGGGCGCACTGTAGCTCGTCAGCATCATCAGGATAAAACCCGAACATCACCCGACAGCGAAATATGATGATGACGATGAGAAACCGGTCGAAGGAGAACATGATGATGCTGACCTTCATGGAAACAAACATGATGATGATGACCTCCTCCTCAAGAAAATATGATGATGCAGCTGAAAATACTGAGGAGGCCCGTTACTTAGAGCATTTTTTGGATACTTAGGGAGAGTGCCTGAATGAAAATTGCTCAGAAAACCACCAGTCAATTCAGGCGTCAACACACTAAATTTAAAATTTAGTTGTCTCCCACTCACCTCCACTCACTGAATTTAAAATTTAGTTGTCCCCCATTATCCTCCACTCTTCCCAAAATGGGAATTTTTAATTCATCCCCTAGGAATAAAAGATTCATTTTTATTCCTAGCCCTTGATCTGATCAAATGAATCCTCACCCTCCATCCTCATCTCCAAAATCCTATAAATTGGACCCCTCTCTAGGCCATAGAGAGAGAACGACTTCATGCATTAGAACTCTATCAAAATCACTCCCCAATCTCCTCATCTTATCAAACCTCTACCAAAATTATCTCTCATCCTCATCTCCATCTCCATCTCAGTCCAAATCACTCATATACATTGTGTTGTAGGCATTGAGCAATCCACATTAGTCATTCTAATCAAGGGAAACATCTGAGGAGATCTCTTAGGTGTATCTCTTTCCCACATGGATTCGTGAGGTCTTCATGAAGGTATAATCATGTATTTATGCATTAGATTAGTTTCTACTTTCATTCTGATTTCACTTATCATAGCTGCGTCTGTCCCCATGGCTGCCACTACAGTGTCCCTCTCTACATGGATCATGTGTACTTGCACGTCTGCCGTATCTCTCTCACGGGTCAACCCATGCGATCACCGCTGCATCTATCTCTCATCAGCCATTGGCCCTCCTAAGCTATACCTACAGCTCTCGGACTTGTCCCCTCAGGCTAGCTATGGCCCTCTCATAAAACTCTACCTACACCGACCCCTGTGATGCCTCTGCCTACATTAGCCCCTGTGATGCCTCTGCCTATCCTGGCCCCTGTGGCTGGGGCACCTGCTGCTATGCAACCTGTGTTGGCACTGCCTGCTCGGCTTGAGCTACCCTCCTCCACTGTCTCGGCCTCTCTCCATCTCCACCTCCTCCCCCATCATCTCCCCCATCTCAGCCACCACCCCGTCCTCTACCTCTCCTCTGCCCCTGGCCAACCTAGCCCTCCTCCTCTGAATCTACCTCGTCAATACGAGGCACCAGCATACTAGGCCCTGAGTATCTTAGAAAGGGATGTGTAGTAATCCAATCCTCATACTCCTGTGTAATCCCTGCATCCACTATCTCTATCCTCATATCCCAGGCAACATAGGGAGTCTACCGACACTCTACCAGGGCCTCCTCGTATGACGTCATCGGCCCCCATCAGACCCTCTCTACATGTGTCTATGCAAACAATGCCTACCCCTGTGGCATGCCTTGTCTCCTACCAAACTGCCTCAGTACCCGGCCCACCATCTGCCTCTCTAGTATGTGACGCGTCCGTCCTATCAGCCACCTTGTCTAAAAATAGTAGGGCAGCTCATCTTCCTCATCGTCCCAAGGCTCACAATCTAGATATGGTCGCTAGACGGCCACATCTACACCATCCAGAGTGTGTCTCTAGTACTCTAGCTTCCCCAGCCTATGCTGGGAAATCACCCCTACATAGCCATAACTGTATGGCTCCCCTCTCTACCTCGCGAACACACATATTGGCCTCGTCACCGCTATGTGCTCCCATAGCCAAAATTGTAACAGTAGTACTCCAGCCGATAGACTCATGCTGTGATGGTACACTACCTAGTGCATGTCATGGTATAGGTGGGCCAATACATAGACAACCCATGCATATCAGGTGCCCTCTATCAGCATCCACTCCATGATCCTGCCCCATCCAATGGGGAACCCATGCGATCTCCTGTCGGGGCATACCACGCCTCCGATCAATCCTACCACAATCCTAGGGAAGTAGTCATAGCAGTCATATATATCATGCCAGGGGATGACCTGTCCAACCAGCTTAGGATCATCGAATACTCGCCTGTACTCGACGAGTCTCGCATCCTGCTGCGCGTCATACTCCACCAGCTCACCCTGAATGGGCAAGTGCAGTATCCTGTATACATCCTCTAGGGTCACAATCATCTCTCCAGTTGGAAAGTGGAAGGTCCCATCCTCACTATGGAATCTCTCCATAGTAGCTTTCAACAATCTGCAGTTTGCCCACACCTGAGGCATGAAGCATATGTAATCCAAACCCATGGCACCAAGCGCCTCTCGGTCAATCTCTGTAAGCATATATCTCTGCAATAGGGGCATAGGGAACATCTCCCTAGATTACAATATATCCCGTATCTTCTCCTGCAAGCACGCAAAACAAGGTGTCAATCCAAAGCCGTATATACCATACTCAACATATCTACTAAACTATATCAACTAAACTTAGCATTTCAAATTGATCAAAACAACACACTACATCTCTTGACTAGATTCCTGTAATCTTGGAGATAGCTCATCGATTGCTACATCAAACAGGACACTCATCAAATCAATTTTGCTAAGTAATTTGCTCTCTATAGCAAATGTGCCACTACAGGTGGTAAAAGCACCATTTCTTTATAGATGCACTGCTTCTGGTAGATGCGCCGCTACAATCGACAAAAGCATTGCCAAACCACAGATGCATCGTTAAAATGCACATATGCGCAACTTCAATGTATGTGCCGTAACATTCAGCGTATGCACTGCCGAATCATGGAAGCACCACCAAAATCCATGCATGCATAGCTTTAGCAGATGTGCCGCCAAATTAAACATATGTGCTGCAGAATGATAAATGTGCCGTTCTGTAGTTTGGCGCATCTGTCTAACCTATTTTTTGCTAGCATTTATGACACCCTAATTCGACCCTAGAGAAAAATTTTTGAAGCACATACTGGGGGTCCTGCCTCTGCTGGCTGCCCGAATCGACGGACTCGCTCGAATCGATGCTCCTTGCGCAGAATATCTGCTACTCTGGCTGCCATGCTGCTCCAAGTTTGCTCTAAGCTCTCCAAATCCAATCCAGATCAAACAAGTGTACAAATGAATTATCTTGTGGACCCAACTCCTATTTATAGCCTACAAACCCTAAATCTGGCTAGGTGATGACTGTGACTACTTCCCGTGCCCGTTTTCCTTCCAGTTTTCTTCCTGTTTCCTTGAAACGTGTCCTTTTTCTTCCAACCTAACCTACACCCCTTCGTCTTCGTGAGATTGTCTATCTCAAAGTCTTCTATCCTTTTCCCATCCAATCTCCCAAGGGGGCATCCTATCATCATTAAACTTGTACCAGGGGCAAACTGGGGCATGTATCACTATCAGACTATCGATTTCTTTGAGGCAACGTTGTAAACTACATTGCATCAAAAAGGGGCAAAATGTATATGCCTTAAAATGACATGATTCATTCTAAATAAATATTCTAAATATTTATTTTATTCTTCTATCAATTAAATAAATATTCTAAATTTATTTAATCGGTTCACTATTCCATAATTAAATAAAATCAATTTATTTAATTAAATTCTCTAAATTCTTCTAATATCTCACATGATTAAATAATCCTAAATTATTTAATTAATCTAAATCCCCCTATCCTAAGTTCTAATTTCAAAAATCCACCTCACCCGTACACCTCACTTTTCCACCTCACCTTGTCCACCTCACCCTGTTGCACATGTAATTAAATATATTAAATATTTAATTATCTAATTTTCCTCACCCACATGTCCTATTTCTTCTCTAATCAAAGTTAGTTAACTAATCAATCAAAAGTGTTAACTAACTAGTCAATTGAGTTAATTCCTTAATCAATTCAGTCAATTCCATAATTCATTCTTCCAACTGACTAATCAAGTTTGTTAACTGATCAGTTAAGGGAGTTAACTCTCCAATCAATGTTGTCAAGTCCCCTCTTTCATAATGGAGATGAGACACTTGTCATATTTCTACTAGTTGCACATTCCTCAACCACTCTCAGCCGTTGATCATCACACTTCTTCTCAACCATTGATTCTCATTCTTCTGAGTCTATAAAAGAAGCTTCATCCCTCCATTCTATTCATCTAGGTTATTTGTATTGTTACTCTGCAAAAATTCACCAGTGCGCCTTTGGCACCCCCAATTCAATCTACTTGAGATCACCATTTTCTTTGAAGCTCTACTTCACAGCAATATCTATCAACATAGCCATTTATTACCGACATCCTACAATGCAGCAAAAAGAGTGCACTCATTGAGGGCCTACTTCACACCAGCAAAGGACGGTTTTAATAGGCGAACAATAGAAGCTTTGAAATAGGGAAGGTTTGCATTGTATTTCTCATTGCTCCATTTACTCCAATCTTTCTTGATTTCATTATTCTATTGATGTTTGGGTTTATTATTGTTAAATTGATTAATCTACATTTTACCCTAACAAGTTCAAAGGGAAATTACCCTTTAAGTGTTTTTCTTGTGGTAAAGTAGGTCACTTTGCTTCTAGATGCCCTGAAAGAATTGAAAGAAATAGGAAAAGATATGAGAACAAGCCTAGGGTCCAAAAGAGGTGGTATTATGTTGAAGATTTTGATGATTATGAAGGAGTGTTAGATAATGGTGAACCAGATAATGCAAGTACCTCTGGTAATGAATGCTTGTTTATAGCTATTAAGGAAGAACATGTATCTACTAATCCTGCTAGCTGTGTGAAGGATGAAAAACCAGTGGAAAGTGCTTTGGCTTCTTAGGTAATTGAAGACAAAGATGATTGGGTTATTGATACTAGCTTCTCTCACCACATGAGTGGTGACAAAAGTAAATTTGTGAGTTTGAAAAGATATGACGATGGACTGGTTAGATTTGGAGATAATACAACTGGTAAAATTTGTGGAAAAGGATCTACTTCTTTTGATGGCAAACATAATATTGAAGATGTCTTGTATGTAAAAGGATTAAAGCACAATCTGTTGAGTGTGGGTCAGATGCGTGACAAAGGCTATGATCTAAGCTTCAAGGACAATGGATGCAAGATCAAGGAAAGCTCCGGAACAGTCATCGCAACTGGTAAGAAGACCAAAGGTAACATCTATCATCTGAAGGGAACTGATAATTATTGTTTACTAGCTTAGACTGATGAAAGTTGGTTATGGCATAGAAGAATGTGTCACATAAATTTTGATAACATCATGAATATAAGCACTACAGAGGTAGTTAGAGACTTGCCCAAGCTTGTGAAGCCTACTAATCCTATCTGCAAGGAGTGCTAGTTTGGGAAGCAAACAAGAACAAGTTTCAAAAGTAAGGACCAATCAGTTGATGGGATACTTGAATTAGTGCATGCAGGTTTATGTGGACCTACCAGAGTGAGAAGTCTACAAGGAGACATGTATTTTATGTTGCTTATTGATGATTATTCTAGGATGACTTGGGTTACCTTTTTGAAAGAAAAGGTAGAAGCTCTAGATAAGTTCAAGGCATTCAAGGTAATGGTTGAGAATGAGATGGATTTGAGATTCAAGTGTTTGAGATCTGACAGAGGAGGAAAGTTTATATCAAATGAATTCAATTTCTTTTGTAAAGAACATACGATAAAGAGATAGTTATCTGCACTAAGGACTCTGCAACAAAATGGATTTGTAGAAAGGAGGAACAGAATAGTTCAAGAGGCTGCTAGAACCATGATGAAGTTGACCTACCAAAAGTTTACCGGAGAGAGGCTATTCTCACCTCTGTCTACATTCTCAATAGAGTTTAGGTTAAAGTTAATACTTCCAAAAGCCCCTATGAATTGTGGTATAGAATGATTCTCACAATGAAGTATTTCAAAGTTTTTGGTAGCAAATGTTACATCAAAAGAGAAGAAGATCTAGGCAAGTTTGATGTTAGATGTGATGAAGGAATATTCCTTGGTTACTCCACCAAGAGAAAGTCTTACCAATGCTATAACAAGAGGCTGAATAAGATCATTGAGAGTACAAATGTCAGAGTTGATGAAAACAAGGAAGGGTATTTAGTAGCAAGTGGATATGAATAAGATGAACTAGAGGATTCATCAAGTAAGGAAGTGGTGCAACATGAAGACAATTTAGATGAGGAAGAACAAGATTCAAAAAATGTCACTAAGACACCAAAGTATGTGTGACTCAGTCATTCTAAAGATCAAATAATAGGAGATAAGAGTAAAGGAATCTTAACCAGAAGAAAAGATGAAGAAGAACAAGTAAATTTTTGTTTAATTTCTAAGATTGAACCTAAGACTATAAATGAGGCTTGCAATGATGAAAACTAGGTAAAGGCTATGAAAGAGGAATTGATGCAGATAGAGAAAAAATTAGACCTAGGATCTTGTTCCTAGACCAGCAGACAAAATTGTAATCGACACCAAGTGGATCTTCAGAAACAAGATGATTAAAAATGGTGAAGTGGTAAGAAATAAAGCAAGATTGGTATGCAAGGGATACTCTCAAGTTGAAGGAATAGACTTTGAAGAAATAATTGTACCAGTAGCAAGGATTGAAGAAATAAGAATGTTTTTAGCATTTGCATCATACAAAGACTTCAAGGTGTATCAAATGTGGTGCAGGAGCACCCGCACATGATCAGGATATAGGTCCGCATGATGACATACATGATCAGGATATAGGATAATTATCAGCATGATGACAGGATAGTCTATTTTTAGTATGTTTGACTTCTTCATGTAATAAGGTCCACTGGACCGATGCTATGTATTAGTTCAGCCTAGGAGTATGTGTAGGCAGTTAGAGATCGGGATAAGATAGTCTGAGTTGTCCTCTCTCCCAGCCGCTGGGAAGTGAAGTTGGTAGTACTCGAAGGATTTGTTATATATACCTTCGATCTGTTAGGGGTTAGATATACAGTTCATTTTGATTTTGATAGGTGTTATGTTCAGGAGAGTAGTACTGGTGATATGCTGTACTGGTGATCAGTCTAGATATTGTGAAGTAGAATTGTAAAAGCAGGACATTTGAATCTCAATTGAATAAGATCTCATCTTTTGCAGTATTTGAGTTGATCAGTTGTATCTGTGTTGATTTCCTTTTCTGTTTGCAAGTTAATGGGCACTTTCAACCCTTCCACCGGTTGATCCTGCAAATCGGTGGAATGGTCCTGTATCATAGCTTAGGTTGCATTTGTGTTTTCTATTTATGCATTGCATTGTTCAGGAGATCAGTTAGGAGAATGCTGTGAATCAGCCTAGCATCCTCATGTGCTAGGTCTAGAAGATAAGTTGTTAGACTTTGGTTTGAAGGTGATCCGGCCCGGTCGTCATATTGTGAAGTTATGCGGTTCTGAGTGTTTACATGCAGTGGACGGATACACAGGAGTCTGCATGTGCGTTTCCAGTCGGAACAAGCCGCATCATCATCCGCGAAAGCATCGCCATCAGGATCGGGTCATGAAGTTGTTGAAGTTTGCATGTTGCAAGTGCATCAGGATGTTTTGAGTTGGATATATACTCAGTGTATATATCGTAGTCAGGATCATCTCTCGGGGAAGTTCATCATCTGCGTATCGCTAGCTGATGCGGGTGTGAAAGTTCAGTTTTTGTCTAAGTGTTGAAGAGTTCATCAGGATGATGTGTGACGTCATCGTCATCAGGATATGACGTCATCGTCATCAGGATATTAAGAAATCCCTCTATGCGGGTTTATCCTGTTGTCGCTAAGTGGTTAAGCATCGGCGTAGGCAGGGAGTTGTATTAGCATCATCAGGAGGTTTCGAGAGAACCGGATAAGTTAGATCATGATGCTGTTGCTTGTATCGTCGGGCAGTGGAGCATCGAAGGCAAGTTGTTGAAGTAGAACGTCATCAGGATATTTGGAACAACCGGATATTTGGATATCCTGCTGACGAAGGTGATATTGAATATCATGATGATGCCGCTTGTATTTGGCACCCGATGAACAGTGCAACCGGAGGATATTGCGCTCGTTGAATATCATGATGATGATGACAGGCGACAGGCGGAGGAGGTGAACGGTAGTCGACAGGAGGATGTTTGCGATCATCCGAAATATGATGATGCTGTTGAAACATGATGATGCTGTTGGTGTTGTTAGGAAACATGATGATGCTGAGCCGATAGTGAATTTTATCATGCTGTTTGTATTGTTGGCTACTCCTTCCTGTTAGTTAGCCTCCGTTGCGTTTCACTCTGCATCATAGTGGTATCAGAGCAAAGGTTAGGATCTTTTGGAAAAGATAAGTAGGATGTCAGATGAAGAAGGAACATCTGAGTTTCCAACAAGGATGACCAACGCTGAGTTGGCAGTTCTGGTGAAGAAACAGATGCAGAAAGCAAGGCCGTGAAGGCTCAGAATCAGGAGTTGAAAGATGAGTTAGCAAAGTTGAGGAGTAAAGTAGGTTCTGGTAGAGAAGATGATAGGGAAGAAGAAGATATCCCTAATTGGAGCGAGGAGGTCGTTCCTGTAGACCAGAGACCACTGCTGAACGCCCTCAAGGCCATGGAAAGGAGAACCATGGATGTGAAGCTGGATTTGCCAGTGTTTACAGGTAAGATGGACCCTGATTCAGTAATGGAATGGATAGACTGTCTGAACAATTTCTTTGTAACAGAGGAGATACCAGAACAGCAGAGAGTGAAGATAGCACAGTCAAAGATGAAAGAAGCTGCCTTGACATGGTGGAACTTTGTTCAGGATGATAGAGTGCAGGAAGGAAAACGTAGAGTTGCCACATGGAAGAAGATGATGGAATTGGTGAAGGAAGCTTATATTCCATTGGATTACAATATCCAGTTACATAAGAGGAAGCAAAACCTGAAGCAGAAGGAGCTAGATGTCAGCTCATATACAGAAGAGTTCATGAAACTCTGTATGAAGACAAAGGTGAAAGAAAGTGAAGAAGAGAAGGTAGCCAGATACCTGAATGGATTGAGGTTTAATATTCAGGAAGATCTCAGTCTGCATAACCCAGATACAGTGCAGAAAAGCTTTCAGTTGGCATTGAAAGTGGAAGAAAAGCTGAAGAGAAAACAAGATCAAAACAATAGAGGAAGAGGAAGACAACAAAGAGGTGGAAGAAGTCCTTTCAGAGGCAGAGGACATGGACAGGGATATCAAGGAGAATCCAGTCAGGACAATAGCAAGGGCAACAATAGTCAGAATCAGAGAGAGAATTTCAGTCAGCAAGGAAACTTCAGAGGTAGAAGACCTTACAGAGGAAGATCCCAGGGCAGAGGATCCATCAGATGCTATAACTGTAACAAAGAAGGCCATATAGCCAGCAGATGTCCAGACAAGGCCACAAGCTCAGCAGGAGAAAGGAGGACAAATCTGGTCAATGAACCTGATAACCAAAGTAGGACAAGCTCTAATGATTTTCAGAGTGTGAATGGTCCTGAGAATTATGGATATCCAGAAAGTGGAGAGTCCCTGATGATGAGAAGAACAGTGACTACCATGAAGGTACCTGATAAAGAAGCCCCTCAGAGAAAGTCTCTTTTCAGAACCACTTGCAAAGCAGGAGGTAAGGCATGTAAGGTTTTGATTGATTCTGGTTCTACTGAGAACTTTGTGTCTGAAGAAATGGTGGTAAAGCTGAAGCTTAAGAGATTGCCTCACCCATCTCCATATAAAGTCTCATGGCTTACTCAAGGTCAGCAGACAACTGTAGAAGAGCAGGCTTGGGTAGAATTCCAGATTGGTGGATATAAGGATAAGTTGTTGTTTGATATCACCAAGATGGATGCTTGCAACCTTTTGTTTGGTAGACCATGGCAGTATGATCTGAAGGCACAGCATGATGGTGTTAAAAACACCTATAAAATCACTAAAGATGGTACAGATATAACGTTATTCCCATTGAAGGAGAAAGAGGAGAAATCTAAAGGAAAAGAGGTGAAGGTCATGCTGATGGAAGGCAAACAGTTCATGAAAGAAGTAGCAGCAGAAGGTGCAGTTGCATATGCCCTGATCCCCTGTATGAGTGTGAATAAGAAACAACAGCAAGAAGCCAAGAAGGAGAAGAAGCCAAGGTTGATAGACCCAGCTGTCCAAGAGTTATTGGATAAGTACAAAGGTGTCATCTCAGAGGGAATGCCAAGGTCCCTACCACCTGTCAGAGATATCAGTCATTGCATAGACTTGATTCCAGGGTCTACACTTCCAAATAAAGCAGCTTATAAGCTTACCCCAGAGCAGAATGTAGAAGTAGCCAGACAGATTGAAGAATTGATGAATTCAGGTCTGATTGGGAAGAGTTTGAGTCCATGTGCAGTACCAGCTGTACTAGCACCAAAGAAGGAAGGCACTTGGAGGCTTTGCACAGATTCCAGAGCCATCAACAAGATCACAATCAGGTATAGGTTTCCAATCCCCAGAATTGAGGATTTACTTGATTGTTTGGGAAGTGCTAAGTACTTTACCAAAATAGATTTGAAGAGTGGATACCATCAGATCTGGATTAGACCAGGTGATGAGTGGAAGACAGCATTCAAAACAAATGAAGGATTGTATGAATGGAAGGTTATGCCTTTTGGTTTGTCTAATGCCCCTAGTACTTTCATGAGGCTGATGAATGAAGTTCTGAAGGAATTCATTGGTAAGTTTGTCATAGTCTATTTAGATGACATTCTGATTTTCAGTAACACCAGAGAAGAACATCTCAGACATATAGATCTGGTTCTCAAGAGGTTACATGAAGAGAAGCTGATGATAAACTTGGACAAGTGTCTGTTCATGAAACAGGAGATCACCTATTTAGGTTTTGTCATTTCACAAGGAAAGCTGCAGATGGATAAGGAGAAGGTGAGTGCCATATTGAATTGGCCAACTCCACAGACCATGAATGAAGTCAGAAGTTTCCATGGGTTAGCAACCTTCTACAGGAAGTTCATCAGAGGGTTCAGTCATATTTGTGCACCCATGCTGGATACCATCAAAGGAGGACAGAAGTGCAGGTTTGTTTGGACTCAAGGAGCAGATGATTCCTTTGAGGCATTGAAGAGGAAGGTGGCACAGCAGCCAGTCCTTGCACTTCTAGATTTTAACAAGATCTTTCAGGTAGAGTGTGATGCCAGTCACATGGCCATTGGAGCTGTACTCAGTCAAGAGGGTAGACCAATTGCATTTTTCAGTGAAAAGCTCAATGATGCTAAGAAAAGGTATTCATCATATGATCTGGAAATGTATGCTTTAGTTCAGTCCCTAAAGAAGTGGAGGCATTACCTGATGCCAAAGGAGTTCATAGTATTCACAGATAATCAGGCTTTGAGTTTCATCAACATCCAGGAGAAGCTGAACCACAGACATATGAAGTGGGTAGAGACCTTACAGGCTTTCACTTTTACCTTGAAGCATAAGAAAGGGGTTAAGAACAAAGTTGCAGATGCTTTGAGCAGGAGAGTCCTCACAATCAATCAGATTCAGTTAGAGAGTGTTGGTATTGATTCACTCAAGACCATGTATGAGTCTGATGCAGATTTTGGAGAAATATATCAGGTCTGTACTTCTTTTGGGAAGAAATACCATGCTGAGTTCTCTGAATTCCTGATCCAGGATGGATTGCTGTTCAAGGGTGGACAGTTGTGTATCCCAAGGTGTTCTATGAGGCTAAATATAATCAAGGAGAAACATTGTGGAGCCATGGCAGGTCATTTTGGTCTAGACAAGACTCTTGATCTGGTTAGGAGGCATTATTTCTGGCCTAAGTTGCAGTCAGATGTCAGGAAATTTGTAGAAACCTGTGTGATATGTCAGAAGGCTAAAGGCAGGTCAACTAATGCAGGGTTATATCAGCCCTTACCCATTCCTTCCAGACCATGGGAAAGTATCAGTATGGATTTTGTCTTGGGTTTACCAAGGACCAGGAGAGGATTTGACAGTGTTTTTGTTGTAGTGGATAGATTCAGTAAAATGGCACATTTCTTGCCATGCAAAACCACTGCAGATGCCTCATACATTGCAGATTTATTCTTCAGGGAGATTGTCAGAATTCATGGGTTGCCTTTGAGCATAGTTTCAGATAGAGATGTGAAGTTTGTGGGTCACTTCTGGAGAACCCTTTGGAGGAAACTCGGAACCAATTTGTCTTTTTCCTCTGCATATCATCCTCAAACGGATGGTCAGACTGAAGTAGTGAACCGTTCCTTGGGGAATCTACTTAGATGCTTGACAAAACAGCATGGAGAGAGATGGGACAATATTCTGTCTCAAGCTGAGTTTTCATATAATGATACTGTCAACAGGAGCACAGGGAAATCGCCTTTTCAGGTAGTGTATGGAATGCATCCCAGAGGAATTTTGGAGCTGCGAGATCTACCTACAGCAGATCCTGTTAGTGCTGAAGGAGAAGCTTTTGCTGAAGCCATCAAAGAAGTTCATGATCAGGTCAAGACCCAACTCCAGCAAACCACCTTGAAATATAAGGAATATGCTGATAAGAAGAAGAAGGATGTTCAATTTGCTGTTGGAGATTTGGTTTGGGTTCACTTGAAGAAAGACAGGCTTCCTAAGGGGAAGTATACTAAGCTCATGCAAAAGAAAGTTGGACCATGTCAGATTTTGCAAAAGCATGGACAGAATGCTTATGAGATCCAACTCCCACCTGATCTTGGTTTATCTCCTATCTTCAATGTATGTGATCTAACTCCATACAAGGCTAATCCAGATGCAGATCAGGCTATCCTACAGGATACAGTTGCTGAAGACATTCCTCCACATGATCCCCCACAGATACAGCAGATTTTGGATACTAGAGTGGTCAAACAGACCAGGAACAAAAAGTACTTGGAGTACCTCGTCTCTTGGAAGGGACAGCCGAACTCTGAAGCAGTATGGATGACTGCAGAACAGATACAGAAACATGGTGCCGACCTGGATACTCTCATCTCAAGTGGACTTGAGATTTCTTCTTTTGGGGAGTATGGTGTAGGAGCACCCGCACATGATCAGGATATAGGTCCGCATGATGACATACATGATCAGGATATAGGATAATTATCAGCATGATGACAGGATAGTCTATTTTTAGTATGTTTGACTTCTTCATGTAATAAGGTCCACTGGACCGATGCTATGTATTAGTTCAGCCTAGGAGTATGTGTAGGCAGTTAGAGATCGGGATAAGATAGTCTGAGTTGTCCTCTCTCCCAGCCGCTTGGAAGCTCCCAGCCGCTGGGAAGTGAAGTTGGTAGTACTCGAAGGATTTGTTATATATACCTTCGATCTGTTAGGGGTTAGATATACAGTTCATTTTGATTTTGATAGGTGTTATGTTCAGGAGAGTAGTACTGGTGATATGCTGTACTGGTGATCAGTCTAGATATTGTGAAGTAGAATTGTAAAAGCAGGACATTTGAATCTCAATTGAATAAGATCTCATCTTTTGCAGTATTTGAGTTGATCAGTTGTATCTGTGTTGATTTCCTTTTCTGTTTGCAAGTTAATGGGCACTTTCAACCCTTCCACCGGTTGATCCTGCAAATCGGTGGAATGGTCCTGTATCATAGCTTAGGTTGCATTTGTGTTTTCTATTTATGCATTGCATTGTTCAGGAGATCAGTTGGGAGCATGCTGTGAATCAGCCTAGCATCCTCATGTGCTAGGTCTAGAAGATAAGTTGTTAGACTTTGGTTTGAAGGTGATCCGGCCCGGTCGTCATATTGTGAAGTTATGCGGTTCTGAGTGTTTACATGCAGTGGACGGATACACAGGAGTCTGCATGTGCGTTTCCAGTCGGAACAAGCCGCATCATCATCCGCGAAAGCATCGCCATCAGGATCGGGTCATGAAGTTGTTGAAGTTTGCATGTTGCAAGTGCATCAGGATGTTTTGAGTTGGATATATACTCAGTGTATATATCACAGTCAGGATCATCTCTCGGGGAAGTTCATCATCCGCGTATCGCTAGCTGATGCGGGTGTGAAAGTTCAGTTTTTGTCTAAGTGTTGAAGAGTTCATCAGGATGATGTGTGACGTCATCGTCATCAGGATATGACGTCATCGTCATCAGGATATTAAGAAATCCCTCTATGCGGGTTTATCCTGTTGTCGCTAAGTGGTTAAGCATCGGCGTAGGCAGGGAGTTGTATTAGCATCATCAGGAGGTTTCGAGAGAATCGGATAAGTTAGATCATGATGCTGTTGCTTGTATCGTCGGGCAGTGGAGCATCGAAGGCAAGTTGTTGAAGTAGAACGTCATCAGGATATTTGGAACAACCAGATATTTGGATATCCTGCTGACGAAGGTGATATTGAATATCATGATGATGCCGCTTGTATTTGGCACCCGATGAACAGTGCAACCGGAGGATATTGCGCCCGTTGAATATCATGATGATGATGACAGGCGACAGGCGGAGGAGGTGAACGGTAGTCGACAGGAGGATGTTTGCGATCATCCGAAATATGATGATGCTGTTGAAACATGATGATGCTGTTGGTGTTGTTAGGAAACATGATGATGCTGAGCCGATAGTGAATTTTATCATGCTGTTTGTATTGTTGGCTACTCCTTCCTGTTAGTTAGCCTCCGTTGCGTTTCACTCTTCATCAAAATGGATATAAACTTTGCCTTCTTGAATTGAGAATTGGAAGAAGAAGTTTATATTGAACAACCAGAGGGATTTCAGTCATCAGATTAGGGTGATATGGTATGTAGATTGAAGAAGGCACTGTATGGATTGAAACAAGACCTTAGAGCATGGTATGAAAGATTGGACAGGTATCTGATACAGTTAGGGTTCAGTAAGGGTACTAGAGACAACAACCTCTATATAAAAATCAATGGTGAACAAATTTTGATTGTTGCAGTCTTTGTGGATGACATTATTTTTGGAGGCAATGATGGTATGTGCATAGTTTTTGTAGGAGAAATGCAAAGTGAATTTGAAATGTCCATGTTCAGTGAGATGAGTTTCTTTTTAGGTCTACAAATCAATCAATCAGATAAAGGTATTTTCATTTCTTAGTCTAAGTATGTGAAAGAACTATGAAAGAAGGTTGGGATGGAAGACTCTAAACCTATGATAACTAGTTGTAAGTTGAGTAAAGATGATGACTCACCTATGATAGATCAGAAAAGATATAGATCCATGAATGGAGGATTACATTATCTAACTCAAACCAGACCTGACATAATGCATGCAGTTTGTCTTGTAGCAAGGTTTCAAGAAGAACCCAAGGAATCACATGTGATGGCAGTCAAAAGAATTCTAAGGAATCTAAAAGGCACAATGGAATATGGTTTATGGTACCCTAAGGACAATGATTTCACTCTCAGTGCATACATTGATGTAGATTGGGCCGGTGATGTGGATGATAGAAAAAGCACAAATGGAGGTGCATTCTTCTTGGGAAAAAGGTTTGTATCTTGGTTGAGCAAGAAACAAGATTCAATATCCATGTCTACTACAGAAGCATAATATATTACAGCAGCATGCAGTTGCACTCAAGTGTTGTGGATGAAACAAACATTGAAGGACATTAGAATTGTGTATGAAGATCTAGTTGCAATCCTTTGTGACAACACAAGTGCCATAAACATATCAAAGAATCTAGTAATGCATTCAAGGACAAAGCACATATCCAGCAGGTATATTTTTTGAGAGAAAAGGTGACAGAGAATGAAGTCAAGTTGGAGTATGTTTCCACAAAGGATCAAATTGTAGACATTTTCAGCAAGACTTTGCCCAAAGATACCTTTGAGTATCTCAGAGAAAAGTTAGGGGTCATCACCCCTCCTACTCAAAACTAAGATGCACAAAAGTGCATTAGTCTAGTGGTACTTAGAGATCTGGATTGATGCTTTTAGGGCTACTTCTCAGGGGGAGTAGTCAGGTGGAAATAGCTCTAAGGTAGGTTTGTTTTAGAAGCAGCAGATTGTAAGTATGTGCCCTTTGCCATTGACGTCAAAGGGGGAGGGAAATTATGTGAAAATTTGAGAAAGATAAAGAGTGTAGATGTGTAAAGAGAAAGGGGGAGAATTGTGTCTTGATAGTTGTTGCAGGTTTTCACAACATATGTTGCCATCAATGACAAAGGGGGAGATTATTGCAAGTATGTGCTTAATTGATGTTGTCATTGATGCCAACATATTTTTGTTGTCATTGGTGTCAACTGTATCCTATTTAGTTACTTGTTCAAAAGCTTTATATGTTGAGGATATTAAAAAAATTTGCCTCTCCAGAAGAAACAAGTAAGTTATAGTGAAGTGCAGTATAGATAGCAAATTGTATACTGAAGAATAGTTTGGTAGATTGCTCCGCATTTCCTTTTGCTTGAAGATCTTGATTTGTAGATTGGAATTTATTTATAGGGATGTCTAAAGATGCTGAATCCTAAGTTTGAGCCTCTAGTGTAAAGAATTGAGAAAGTTACTTTCACCAGAGCAAAACCTTCTTTTTCTGATTATTCTCTGGTGATAGGGAGAAAGTGTTTTGCTCTGCATTCCTCTGTAATAAAGTATTTTGTTCTACGGTTCTAGAGGGAAGTCTGGGATGATAGTAAATGCCTACAGTTGCAATGGTTCATGATTTGGTGGTTCACAATCTATCTTTCTATTATGAGAGTTGAAGATAGTTGTGTTCATGTGCTCTGGTGTGAAGAATCTTTTGGATAAAGTGGATAGAGTTTGTGCGGTTTCTCTTGATGATTATAATGTGTTTGTGGATGCCTCCTAATCATGTTCTTGTCATTCCATTGGTCCACATTAAGGAATTGAGATCATGTTTGAAGATTGTTCCCAGATAATGTAGCGTGTAACCAGTCTTAGCCGACTTAGTTAAATTTAGTGATTGCGGAAATCCCTAGAAGATTGCCGAAGCGTGTTGTGACATGGAAGATTGTTTTGAGTCCTTGTTAAGGCACGATGTGGTCCGTGTATAATGTTATGTCTTCTCCTTTGCATAATTTTGTAATTAGGTGACTAGGACCTATTTTGTAAATGTTTGGAATGCCGACCTTAGAGATTGCTCCATTGGTTGATGATTGTAATGCCAACCTTGATGATCATTGCAAGGTTGATGTAGTGTATATATACTTGTAATTGAGTCATGGAAAAGATGTCCTTGTGGGGGAAAAGATGCAAAAATAAGGAAAAGGGCAAGAAGGAAAGGCAGAGTAGGGTAGAGTAGGACAGAGCAGGACAAAGTAGAGTAGAGGACCTATTGTACTTAAATGTATTTATCTCAAATCTGAAGAAGATTTTGAATTTGGCAATGAGCCTGATAGTGAGTCGCCAATAGGGTTTAACCGCCCTCAAGGTTTAAAAGCCCTTATTGTAATCTTGCTAGGTTTAGGGTTGAGGTAGTGAGCCTACCAGACCTAGTTGTTCTTTATGGTAGTGAGCCAGCATGTTTAGGCCTGTGGAGTGACCAAGCCTAAACATCATTATTTCAAGATTGCAATATATATTGAGAGTTAATCCTCTTCGTGGTTTCTCCCCTCATTGGGGTTTTCCATGTAAAATTTAGTGTCTTTTGTGTTTGTTTTGCAAATGTGGTTGAGTTTCTGATTTATGCTCTCATTATTTAATCACAAGAATAATTGGTGAATGTTTGAATGTTTTAAAGTATAAAAATTGTTAAAGTTTTGTAACAACTGCTTCCCCCCCCTCTCAGTTGTCTGGAGTATTTCAACATCCTTTTACTCACCAGTCAAAGAAAAATAATTCCATCTTAGATGCCATGTCAGTATTGCCACCTCGCCTAGTCACACACAGTCAACATTTACCTAGTTAGTGATGATGTCAGCGGTACTAGGGCCCACTAGGGGTCTAGTTTTAGCCCTAGGAGAGCATTTTCATCTGGAGGGCATAACTTTCACATACGGTATCACTTTTTCAATTTCTTATAGGTGTTGGAAAGGTATCCCTAAGAACTACATAGTGGTATAGGTTTCATGATCAAATTTTTCTATTTGTTCTAGAATTTGATGTCTAAAGCCCGCTTTGCTCTTGTACAGTTTTATGCTCATAACTTTTGCATACAGAGTCAAATTTTCAATTTTGGATAGGTGTTAGATAGCTCTTGCAAGGTACTATAGTTTGGATCATGTAGATTTTCATTTTAATATGCAGAGAGAGTGTTGTACTTGTTTGATCACTTGTAGGAGCCTAAGATTTAGAGTGTGTTTATGAGTGCATTCAGATGGATTTTTTGGCACAGACTTGTGGGAGTACATGTTATGAGACCATCAACATGGTATAGCAGGTTTTTAGATTTGGTGCTTCCTGATACAAATTTGTAGGTGTTTCCAGAGTTTGGACTTTGATGGAGATAGGTACAAGTTGTCTTATGGTTTGAGGACATGATTGATACTTATTTGAGACTTGGAGTCTCGTTTTAGTGGGAGTTGAGTACAAGTACAATGATGATGATGATTATGGTGTCATGGATATATAGCTATAATTTTTGCATTGGCACGACATGGTCATGTATGTGATTGACAGGTATGGGCTATGATGTTAGATTCATGATTAAAGGTGGTGTTGTGGTGTTGTTTAAGGGGATTGTTCTTATCTCCTAGATGCTTGATTAGTTCCTTAACTATGGTTACTCATTTACGGACTTGGAAAATTGAATGTAGAGTTGATTTGGTGTTTGAGTCTTGGAGTCTACAAGTTGTCTTCTTTGATATCTTAACTTG
Source organism: Cunninghamia lanceolata (assembly GCA_027924645.1). Classification (NCBI taxonomy): domain Eukaryota; kingdom Viridiplantae; phylum Streptophyta; class Pinopsida; order Cupressales; family Cupressaceae; genus Cunninghamia; species Cunninghamia lanceolata. Next base: position 3,631,277 of record BSBN01001410.1, on the reverse strand, counting down.
TGATTTACTAGTGTGATGATGATTTTACATGTTAGATTTGCTTTGGATCTATGAGTTATGTAGTTTTGTAGGTTGATCACCTATTTAGCTATAGTGGGATGACTTAGATGTGGACTATCTATATCCACGAGATTGATTCAGTGTTTATTTAGACTTTGTCAGTTGGCCTTGTTTGTGGTCATTTGTGCATTAGTATGATTGCTTTGGGATAAGAGAATGGATGATTAGAGTTCTTAGATAGTCGGTTGTTGGGACTTGCAGCATGTTTATCGCAATGTCATGGAGAGCTTGGACACATGGTTCTATGTTATCTTTTGATAGTGATGGTTTTATCTTCTTGGTTTGGAGATTTTGACTCTACTTGACCTTTTGGGTACTATTGATGTTACAGAGGGATTCCTTGATTGGTTTGGGGCCATGGATAATCTTCACTTAGGAGATGGTTTCTTTGTTGTCATGAATAGCTTAGTATCACGTTTCAATGGGAGATTTGACAGCATGTTGGGTTCATCAGTTGTTATGGATGATCTTCTACAGTGGATGTTGATGCCATGGAGGAGCTCTTGGTAGTGAGAGTTCTTTGACATTTTTAGTTATTCAACATTGATAATAGATGGTTATCTTCATATGATTGGAGATGTTGACATCTTAGTTTACCATGGAGGACTTATTTGAGTCTTTGGTTGAGGTGCTAGTTTATTATTTGTCAGTTTGACATGTTTATCCTTGATTTAGAGATGTTGATATTGTGTCTTGATTCTTGATACTAGTTTAGAGTTTTGGAATGATACTGGTTCTCTTCAGATAGGATGTATGCATCATTGTATGCTTTGTTGCATGTGATCTCCTTAGAGGAGATGGTCAGATCATGATGTCATGATGGGCTTCTTGATTATACAGATGTGTCGTAGGAGCATTGATAGTGGTCTTGTTTATTCTCTTGGTATTGATTACTTTGATCATTTACTTGATTACTTCATGATGGTGCTATGTTGCAATTAGAGTTTGGCATGTATTGGTTAGTTACAGGTGCTCATGGATACTGGGATAATTAGGTGAGGTTGGAGTTCTCTAGTGATTAGAGACACTAGTTGAGACAATTACTCTTTGGAGGTTTTAGCAGATAGACTGAGGAGCCTTACACCTAGATATGGACATGAATTCATTATGGACCTAGAGGAGATTATTCTTGGAGAGAGTCATTGTGACTTGGTGTATCCTAGAGGAGCATTCTCATTCCCCACTCTTGGTCTACTCAGTGGTTTATCATCTATGAGGTATTTCCCATCCTTTTAGATGCATTTTACTTTATGTTTCATCTTCTCATAGATATGGATCTTTGGCTACAGTTATTGGTTCTAGAGGGTTCATTTGACGAATGTTAGCATCGTTATCTCCTTGTTCATATGGTTTGACTTATGTTCATTATGAGGAGTTTGGGAGATGTGACAGGGCTTATTCTTGGTTATTGATTAGAGATGCTTACATCCATGTTGGTTTCATGTTACACATGTTCATTTGGTCTTATGAGATTGAATGGTTGGGTGTTGTTGAGGATTTTCATTTGGGGTTGTAGAGGAAATCATACTTGTCACAACTTAGCACTTTAAGGCATTTTGTAGGACATTATGATTTACAGGTTTTCTCTCTTTGTCTTATGACTACTTCCTAGAGGATCATGTTGATATGGTTGGACTTGGGATAGTTATGGTGACATGTTTTGAGAGAGTATGCAGCAATTTATCATGCATGTGTGGATCATTGTGATTGTTCTTGATACTACACTGGCTTGTTGATTAGCCACACCATGGTATGAGTGTTGTTGGATAGACTTGGTATGTCATGGATGTATTTTTAGATTTGACATTACCCATGCAGTGGGAGATCCTAGATGTATGTGTTCTTCATTGATAGGTTTTATACATGGAGCTTGTGATTGCAGTATATGGGTTGGATATGTTATTGGCATGAGTTTATTGATGTTGTTGATACCTATGAGGTATGGATGGTTGGATGTATTATCATATGATGTGGATACTATTTCCAGTTATGTGGGTTTTTACCTTTGACAGCAGCTTGGAGCCTTATGTTATCCCTTGGATTTGATGCTTGTGTTTTTTAGATTGGTGCATCTTCACCTTTGCATGTTTCTTTTCTTCCATAGGTGGCATGTTGGAGGATGACATGAGTTATTTCCTGAGATGGTGGTCACTTTAATTTTGTTGTAGGTATCTTGATGGAGTACGAGAGCATGCTAGAGATTCATGTGATTTCATGTTTGCCTATGATGATGTATTTCATTGATTGACACTTATGTAATGTATACAAGTGGGAGAATGTTGGGATATGGTGTTGTACACCATTGCATAATTTGATTTATTTTATAATGTTGTAATTAAATAATTATTTAGTTGTGATGCACCTAGGTGGTATGGTTAATCACACTAGGTAATTATTTGGGGACCACTTGTATAAGATGCATTGTAACATTGGGTAATTATTTTATGTGTGTGGAACACATAGAGTAATTAATTATCTATTTGTATTATTTGATTAATTGGGAAACTTAGTACTATTGATGATGATTGTTAGTCATAACAACATGCATAAAAAATTGCAAAACAAATCTTGATTATCTTGTAAAGTATAATCAACTTAGGATAAGTTGATGACTCCAAGTCTACGTTGATCAGGTCATGATCATCTGACATTACTCAGAGGTTGATGTGACATGTTTTTTTCCATTCCAAGGGGTCTTACATTTGTCTAGATCATTAGTATTGTACTGTATCCTATAAATTTACTCCACAGAGAGGTTAATTCTACTTTATTTCCAAAGATAGCAGATATATTTGCAAGTTTGATCAATTCTTCTGATCATTGATCAATATGAACTTGTTCTTTCCTCTACACTACAAATCTTCTTTAAATAATGAGTCTATAAGTGGATATTTGCATGTATCTCATGGATATTTGTATAAATTTGCATGATATTTATCAATTTGACATGCTTTTACTCTAAATATGCTCTGTATTTTCAATTATCTACGGGATATCTGCATATTTTATTTTTATTTTCTTTTGATTCCCTGTTATTTGTAATTATGGAGATAATCTATTATGAAATTCAAAGGAATTTAAAAGAAGTGTCATTGAATCACATACATACAAGATAATTTCATGAGGAGAAGAAATCAAACCATAGATCACCAGGATGTTCCACAGCTAGATATGGTTGACTCTAACTTCAAAGGAACTAGGAATGAAAATAATACATGCAGACTGAGAAGCACTCCAAGGGACACAGCTAATCAATCCATATATTTAGATTTCAACCACAAATTAGTCAAGATTTATGATCATTTGAAATAAAAAATGCTTCTCTTTCATTAATTATGCATAACATGTACATTTACAACAACTTTGAAATGAGTCCTAAAATTTTCAGCAATCAAATTTCAATTAAGTTTCAAATGTTTAAAATATTACACCCCTACACCTTTTATAAAATAAGGTGCGGAGGCAGTTATAATTGACCGACAGTCAAGATTTGTCAATTAAGATCAATGGTTGACAATTACCCTATGACTTAGTCAACTCTTCCTCGTGGCATAGGTTGCTAGCTAGCAACCATCTATATGACTCATTACTAATGAGTACCTTATGCATATGTATATTTAGTGTTGCATCGTCATTCATTCTTCAGGTTCTTCTTCTTCATTTTCTTCTTCTTCATTCTCCTCATCCTCATCACTTTTAGCATCAATGTCACTTTGAAATACATCCTCCTATATGTGGACCTTCACTGTTGTCCTAATGTGTTCATATGCTTGTACTATTTTATCCACCTCTCCCCCATCTTAGATTTTGGCCTTTGTTACAGCATGCTTATGAGACTGAAATTTAGATTTGAGAGCTTCTAGTTTACCTTTCCTATTGTTCAAAGTCTCATTGTATGTTTCTACTTTGACCTTTATCCTCATGACTTTAGTCATTACTTCCTCTGTCAGGTGGGTGAGGGGCTCATCTGCTACCAACTTGAAATTATCATGCAAAGCCTTGATGGCAAAATCTACATCCTGATTTTCAATCTTTCCCTCTATTTTACCCTCCAAAGCCTCAAGGATCTTAGCTTCATAAGCCACCATGCTATGCAACTTTATACTTATATCCCTGAGCTTGCCACTACATTTCTTAAAGATATCACATTCAAACCTGATGTCTTCATACCATATGTTTATCAGTAGGGCAGTATTATTATTCAACACTTGGTTGCTTATCAAGATTTGTGGATCAATCCTCCTTATTTCACATAGAGAAGTTAGGTCCTTTTCTAATTGGAATGATCATTTTCCTATTTCATTTTGTATTTTATCTACCTTTCTCTCTAAACTACTCAAAGAATTCCATCTCCGTAGTGAGGTTCTCAAAACATCCTCAGCTCCAGTGAGAGCTGACATCATCCATTTCTCCATGATCATTTTCTCATGTTTCATGAGGTCCAACTTGGTGACCTCTTCTTGTGATATGATAGTCAATGGGATTGCCAGATCAACTGTTGTATTATTAGGGTTAATCAACCCTTTTATGAAAGAATGTAACTGAGCAATGTGCTCCTTATGCATTTTATTTTTCTCTTTCTCCTTCTTTACCCTTTGGGTTAAAGAATCAATAATGTCCTTCCCTTCTTAACCTTCCTCGTCCTCACTGGTAAAACCCAAATCAACCGTTGTGATTTGGAATTCCTCTAGGGTGATCTTGCCCTTCTCTTTCTCAACCATGGGAAGTGTTACCTATGTAGTCCTTCTGCCTGTAGCAGGATCTCTCTTTATGGCCGATGTTAATCTGGCCTTCCTCTTTAGCTTCATCATGGTCTTAGTGAACAAGGTTGAAACATCAAATTTTTGGATCTTAGACCCTTTTTCCATACCTATTTCTCTTTCTAGCCATTAAGGCACATCATCTCTAAATCCTTTAAGCTCTTTGTCAACATCATGTTTGCCCTATTCTCCAGTATCTACTTCTATTCTTGGTGGAGAAGATACTTTTTTAATTTCTTCCTCATGTATTTCTTCATGAGGGGGATCTTGTTGCATTTCTTCTTGCTGAGGGGCTTCCTTCTGCAAAGGAGGATCCTGTGAAATGTCCACACTATGATCCTATGCCTGGTCTTGGACTCCCTCCTTTTGACTTTTATCTTCTTTATTATGTTCCTCATCCTAAGGCATATTGACATCTACGGATGTCTGTGTATTTTGGCCTTGTGCATCACCCTCATCAAGAGTCATTTCTTGTTCTATACCTGATGCATCGATATCCTGTGGCTTGGGGTCCTCATGACCTGATTTATCTTTTGCCCTTGAGGCATCTCCTAGATCTTCCTAAGTTTGAGTAGCAACAGCACCACCTAATATATCTTTATCACCTCCACTCTTCTGTTGAACTTCTACTATTTTTGGCTCTGTGGGTATCTCATGATGTTGCTGACCCATATCAGGAGTAGTGCTTTCCTTTTCTACCTACTTAGCCACTTCAATCTTCTCTGTTTCATTAGGTGCACCTACTTTATCCTTAGGGCTTACATCACCCCTATATGTTAAATCTACTACGGCAAGGCTAGTCACCTGCTCAACCAAATTATCAAGCCCAATCTATTGCGCTACCCTCTCTGGGCTACCTTGTTTTACTTCCTCTTCCTTTTTCTTTATTTCTTCTGACAGCGCCATCTGTGCTAATGGCATTCCATGCGGGCTCATGCAGGTGCTGGAAGCAAGAGTCTCCATTTGTTAAGAGGCCACACTCTAAACTACCTCATCATCAGATAAGTCTACGGTGTCTTCCAAAGAGAAAAGAACACCCTAACTTGCTTTGAACATTTCTTTTGTTTGTTCCTCTACCTTCTCAACTTTAAACTTTACTATGGTGGGAAGAAGAACATCATGTTGCAGTTCCTTCCTGAATGCTTCACCACTAGCTCCTCTCAATATAATAGGATCAGCCCTAATGTCCCCCCTCATTGTTGTTCTTAGTTTCTTGGGTGGTGACATCAGTAGCATCACCTTCCTCTTCTTACTGACTAATATCAGGTCATCACCTATAGGTTCCTTATTTACCTGCTCTTCTTCCAAAGAGATTCCCTCCTCCACTTCCTGCTGCAAGGCCCAACCTTCCACCTGCACTTCAGTAGTTTCAATGGCTGGCCTCAAAATCCTCTTAGTCTTTGGCTTGTCAACAGAAGGCTATACAAATGATGTAGATGAACCTATAGCTGATGTGACAATCCATTCAATTATCACCCCCTTCAATTCATCATCACTTTTCTTACCTCTAGGGGGACCTTTCCTCTATTTTTGTGTGTGTAACCACTCCCCATAAGATTTTCTCTTTTCACTTAGGAAATCATCATAGTCCTCATCAGATATATCTTGCCTCTTCTTCTTGGCATCAACTGTAAGGGCAACACCCCTTTTCTTCAATCTGTTTATCTCCTCATCCACCCAAGCTTGGGTTAACTGTATTACCCCACCTGTCAGTTGATCTAGGGATATATCCTCCGGCTGTGTAAGACCAAGGGATGATATGGTGTCATTATACACCTTTTTGTCTTCATATTTATTTGACATAATCTTTCCATCATCTTTCTTCAACTGTGCTAGCACTGGGATGAAGTCAAAGATCTTTATTTGGTTCAAGGTTAGCTTTTGGTACTTCCTTCTCCTCACCTCAGCTTCATCCTCACAGTCAGTTTAGAAATCCTCCAGATGCTTCTAATGTATTAGTTTTCCTAATATTTTTTGCATCCTGCCATAGGGATCATAAGATCTCGCTAAGGGAAATAGCTATAGATACATTAGTTTTAGCCCTCCCATGACATGCTTTATGCCCTCTGAATTTGAGCACATATACTAGCCCATAGACACTATAAATAACACCAGAGCTATCTTCTTTTGTGCCTTATAGGCCTCAACTATGGTAGACACCTTCCTAACAAACTCCATCAAAACAACCCCATCAGCAAGGTATCTTGGTAGTATAAGAGGTTGTCCTTCAAATCCCTCTATCTTGATGTATAGAAAGGTGGCAAATAGGATGAACTAGGCCCCATGTCTATAAACAACTTCTTGAGCTTCCATGCTCAGCCTCTTGGTTGTGTCTTCCTCCATGGTTCTGACTAGATGCATAGAGAATGCATCATTTACCAATTTGTAGTCTAGGAGGTAATCTTTTCTTTGTAATTGGGGATAGTGATCCCATATGTGTGCATCATTTGCATCACCATCGGCCTTATCTACTACCTTTAAGGCATCAAAGGTTCTCTTATAAGAACATGAATATACCACATATGAGGTCATATAAAAGAAGCATGTTTGGCCTCCCAATTTCCTCATTCCCTCATCCAAGGCGTCACTAATGATCTTGACCCATAATGGCCTGTTATCCACATACAAGACCATCTGGATGATCTCAAACATCTAGTTCTCAAAATTTCCAGCATGAGGTTTACCTATCATCCTGCTCAGCAGGGCAATCATATACTAGTACTCATCATCAAAATAAAATTTATATAAATGTACGAGTAATTTGGCCAAGGCGGGAAAGTGGCGGTGATTCCCTTGAATGAGAAGTCTGCATATACCCTTCAATGTTTTTCCATCTGCCTAGTCTCAGGGTTATAATTTCTGGTGCATTCCACTACTAGTTCTGCGGTGTCCATGGCATATGGAAAACTGGCTATATGCCACATTCTTGAAACATATACCCCATCTAGAATGGGAATATCCTTATCATTATCCAATTTGGTAGACCATGCTGCCAGGTCCATATGACCAATAACCCTATATTTGAATTGCACCCCCTCAGGCTACACAAACATGGCTTGAGGAACTCTGCCTCAGATCTATTCTTCCTGAGATCCACCATGGCCTCCTACAACAAACATGATTTGTCTTACCTTACAATGTCCACATGTATTCATACAACACTATGTACTTCTATATCATGCATGCTCTATCTATTATTCTTTACTTCATCATGATATGCATATTCATAGAGCCAAACCACAAGAAAGCATATATATATCCTACATGAACATTTAGAAAATGACAACAGGAGGTTTTTCAATTACTTACCTAATAGTGCTTTCCTTTTGAATTAGATTACTGATTATGAAGAAAGGCAATAGACGTTCAAGATCCCCCATTCCGTTACGTTGAAAGAATGAATCCATTGATAGGTAGCTGTTTGAGAGTTTGACTTCTCTGGAGCTCTGTAATTTCTTGATTTATCGCAAGGTAAATAAAAATTACCTTCAAATTCACCTTTAAAGTAGGCTAATAGGACAAATTAGGGTAAAACTATGTTGGCTCGATCAAATCCATTGATCCTCTTCAAGGAATCCATGGATGGTGCCAAGTGTTTGATTTATATTTGCAATCGGCGGGAATTTACCTATCAAATTTAAGTGTATTTAATTTTAGGAAACATGAGGAGGGGTGATCTTTGAAAGATTGGGGGATATTCCAAAATATGACCCCCCTTTGGAAAAAATGACCCCCTGCCTGTGAACTTCAAAACTAAATGCAAAAGAATTAGGTGATGTGGTCAATGTTGACCACATGTATATCGGGTCACAAAATTAAGATCAGGGGCTATTCAAACTATGACCCCACAGATAAAATGACCCCCTTGGAAAAGATTAGGGTGACGTCATCGTGTCAATGACATTGTTTAATTGCTATGTTTTAATGACATCACTCTCATTTTAAAGAATATGATGGACAACAGATATATACCTCCCCATGTACAGAATGGAACAATGACATCATCATTAGCGTGACATCCTTCATTCATTGGACTTGGATGATGTCAACGTCATATTGGCATAGGGTGATATTTGTGAAGAGGGTGATGTTCGTAAGATGACTGATGTTAAAAATATGACCCCCTTGCAAGATAAGTGAAGTCATTTGATGGGTAGACACCGACTCTTACTTTAAAGTTGACGTCTGCACCGTGTGGATCAAGTGATTATCAGGTGATAAACTTATATCGGGGTGATCTAATCTAATATGACTAATGTTTGAAATATGACCCCCCTCTGGATAAAATGTTTGACCAAACTTTGACACAACATAACTTTCTCCCCTTAAACAATTTTGGGGTGATCTAAAAGGAAAACCTGCATGGAATTTTGTACACTTTCCAACCATTAGGTTAACAATGTGAAATACAAAATCTGATAACTAACATCATCATGGTGAAAAATCCACTCTCTTTCAATGTTATATGCATGACTAATTTTACCAAATTGCCCAAAGTAGAAAATAATAGGCCAAAGAAGCAAGAAAGAGTTATCTCCCTATTTTGTCAAGGCAAAATGGGGCATATTGTGTAACCACACAACAACTTGCCACCAAAGAACATAACCAAATTCCAATGATTCAAGTGATGTAATCACATTCTAACATAGTATTTTAACTTTTTCTGAGTATAAGTATTATAATCTTCCTGAATGATAAGGTTTTCATCATGGCAACAATGCTAGAAAAGGATCAGTTGTGTGTAGATGATTAATTATCCTCATCTTGAAAGTGAGTCGAAAACATGAGTAACTGATGTTAAGCTACATAGTTTGGGAGCATCTCTCATAGCCAACCTAGATAGAGCCTTGCTGCCAGCAGACATCTATAGCCCTGACAAGGTTATCTATACAATCCCCCTAAGTAGAGCCCCACTGCCAACAGGCATCTATAACCCCAGTAGAGTTACTTAGATGGCCTAGTTTTATTCCCCTTTAGATTTTCAATATTTATCTTTCTATTCATATGATGTCATCATGTAAGATTAATGTGCAAGGCCTGGTCACTTGCTGATTTTGGTTGGAGATTGCATTGGTAGCAAGAGATACCCTTTAGATTTTTCACTTAACACCTATACTTATGTGTTCCACAAACCCAAGGTTGTCAGGTGAGTCATTGTGAAAAATCACTTTTAGTTAAGAAAAGACACCTTGATGAAAAGGATATCACAAACTTGATAACCAATACTCCTCAAATGGGTCATAACCTATATAGGAATTTGTTCTCATCACTTGAATCTTAACAATTTGGTTACATTCTTAGAGTGATGAGTTGCATCATCTTGACTAACCAAAACAAAACTCAACAGGCGAACAAACAAACAACACAAAAATTGTACAAACAATTATACAAATATGCACACTATGATACACATGACTTACATGACACTATTTCAGGCTTGAAAATAATGCTTGAGGAACTGTCCATTAACTGGTAATGGGACATCCTTACCGGTTAAAGTCTTAAACCTGTAGGTGTTGTCTCCTAAAATTTTTGAAACTTGAAATGGACCTATCCAAAGTTTATTAAATTTACCATGATCTCCTTTCCTTTCATGTGCTTTGTCCCACATAAAGATGAAATCTAAAATTCTAAAATCCTTAATTCTAGCTCTTTTGTCAAACCAACGCTTGACAATAGCTTGATGTTTAGAAAATTGATCAATTGCTCTATTCCTTTTTTCTTCTAGGTGCATCAACTGAAGCAACCTGACTTCTTGTTTGTTATCTATACCTAGATATTCTTGTGCAAATTGCAATGTGGTGATCTTTAGGTTAACAGGAAGGATGGGATCCACCCCATATACTAAGTGAAAAGGACAATTTCCTAATGCAGCCTTCATCCTGGTTCTATCTACCCACTATGCATACTTTAATAGGGTGTTCCACTCCCTTGGGTTTTTTTCTATCAATTTCTTTATGATGTTCAATAAATTCTTGTTTGTAGATTCTGCTAATCCATTCCCTTGAGGATAGTAATTTGAAGAGAACTTCAAAATAATTCCATGGTCAAAAGCCCAACTTGATAATTTTATTGACGCAAAGGCAGATCCATTGTCACATACTAAAGCATAAGGGACTTCATACCTAGTCACTATGTTGCTTTCCAAGAATTTGATCACATCCTCGACATTACATATCTTGATACTGACAGCTTCAGTCCACCTGGTACAATAATCAGTAATAGTCAACACATACCTATGGCTTGAGGATCATGGAGCGTTGATAGGTCCTATGAAATCCATCCCCCATTGAGCAAATGGGCGCATCTCCATCATTGGTTGCAAGGGCTGAGAAGCATACCTTTCTCTATTTGTAGCAACCTGACACATATGACAACATTTGATGTGTTTAGCAGTATCTTTAAAAATAGTGGGCCAATAATACCCTGCCCTAAGGATAACATGAGTGGTAGCTAAGTATGATCCGTGTGCAGTTCCAAACTTGCCATGTAATTCTATTAATACTTTGTTTGCTTCTTGCCTTTCTAGGCATCTAAGGTATATTCCCTCATAGTTCTTCTTGAAAAGGACTCCTCCTTTTATCATGTACTTTTGTGATCTTATTTTCAAGGCTCTCCTCTATGAGGCCTGTAATCTTGAAGGACATCTTCTAGTAATCAAGATATGCCTGATGTCTAAGTACCATTCTCTAGTTTCCTTTGTATTTATGACATATTGCCGGCTCATGATGTTAGGATCAATTTCAGATATCATCTGACTTAAGGCTTGTCCTCTCACTAACTTCATGGGTGTTATGTCCATATCATACTCTTGGAGGACAGTTATCCATTTGACTCTCTTTTCACTTGGTTCACTTTGCATTAAAAGCATCTTCACTGCTATATCTAGTACTACAACGATCACTCTACTCCTCAAGTCTAAACTTTTTGACTACTCAAACTAGAGCAAGTGCTTGTCTTTCAACATCCATGTATTTGAGTTCTGCATCCTTGAAAGGACAACTCATGAAAGCTATTGGCTTTTCCTCTTTAGCCTCATTTCTTTGTGTCAATACTGCTACAGACATATGCTCTGAAGTAAATGAATAAATGTAAAAATCTTTGGTATAATCTAGACTAATTAGAATAGGAGCATTAGATATGGCTTTCTTGATATCTTCAAAAGATGCTCTAGCTTTAGGTGTCCACTCAATCTTGGCATCCTTCTTGAGCATGGCATTGAATGGTCTAACAATTTCTGCAAAACTAGTAATGAACTTTCTAACGAAATTGATCTTACCAAAATAAGATTTGAGCTCTTTCTTACTCCCAAGGAGTTGTATCTTCATGATTGATTCTACTCTCTCAAGGTCGATAATGATCCCATTCTCTATTATCAGGTGACCTAATAACTTCCCCGTGGTTACCCCAAATATGCATTTCTTAGGGTTTAGGGCTATTCCATAATGTTCACATTTCTTAAATACCTTCCTGAAGTCTTCCACATGATTTCCTCTTTCTTTAGAGAAAACTGTCAAGTCATCCATGTATATGACAATGCATTTACCAATTAGCCCCCTAAAGGCTATATTCATTGCTTGCTAAAAAGTGGCTCTAGCATTTATCAATCCAAAAGGTATGCACCTATAGGTGAATATTCCTCACTTAGTGGTGAATGCAGTCTTCAATCTATCTATCTTGTCAACCATCACTTGGTTGTAACTTGAAAAACCATCCAAAAATGACATCATTTTTGCCCCATTCACAATTTGTAAGACCTCATCCAGAGAAGGCAAAGGATGGTTATCCTTTTTAGAAGCTCTATTTAAATTTTTGAAGTCTACACACAACCTAATGTCACGATTCTTCTTCCTTATTGGGACCAAGTTAGCCACCCATGTGGAATGTCTCACAGGAGATATGATCCAATTTTTTCACTTCTTCAAAAATGATGGGTTCTAACAAGGCATTAATAGGTCTTTGTTTCTGTTTGAAAGGCTTGACATTTGGTTTTAATGGTATAGTATGAGTGATGATTGATGTATCACAAGTTTTCAACTCATCATATATCTAGGCAATAACATGAATATAATCTTTGAGTGCTTGGGTTATTCCTTCCATTTCTTCTTCTGTACATACCTTCCCAATCAGGACATTCCTTTTTTCTTCATCCTGTCCTATGTTAACTTGTAAATACTCTCCTCTATCTGCTTTTGGAAAATCTTTCTATTTCAGCATGTTATCTAGATCAAATGTTCTTTCCAACTCTAGCATTCCTTTAGGAATCTTGTTACTAGGCAACTCTATGATCTCTTCTTCTTCCCAGATATGATCTTCCACATTTCTTTCATCTATGATCTATGCATCAAACACATCTCTATTTGATATGAAGTCTAGAATGTGTTGGTCATCATCAAATACTGGAAGGTTAACTACATTGTCTGGTACAGAAGGTACTTACACTAATTCAACTGAAAATCTCTTCAAACCAGATATGGATAATGGTTCCAAAGTACTTATGGCTTGGGCTAAGGCATCTGCCTTGTGATTTTGTTCTCTAGGCACATAGGTGATGTTAAATGCATCAAAATCTTCTATTAGATCCCATACCCTATGTCTGTAGTTAGACAACTTCTTGCAATTACAAGAATATATGCCTCTTACTTGTCTTACTACCAATTCTGTGTCTCCATAGACATGTAGAATCTTTACTCTCTTTCTATGTGCAAACAATATTTCATGGATCAAGGCTTCATATTCTGTCACATTATTTGTGCATGGGAATTGCAATCTATATGCTGCTAAGTAGGATTTACCAGTTGGATCAATAAGATCTATTCCTACTCCAGCTCCTTGTTTTGATTTAGATTCATCAAACCTGAGGATCCATGGCTTATCTTCAGTTAAAGGCTTGTCCAGGCACTCTCTTTTATTTTTAGCTCTGGCAGTTGCATGACTTGATATCCATCTTAATTTTGGTGTTTCAATCTTTTCAAACTTCACCCTGTCTGACTGATGTGGGGCTGATATCCTTCCTTCTTCTTGGTCATCAGGAGAAGAGTCTCTTGAACTAGACAGTATCCGCTATTCTAGGATATGCAAACATAATGAATAAGTGGTTTTTGAATGTGGTGCCTCATGTAACCTGCACCATCCCTCAATTAGGACATCCTATGGGAATCTTTGTTGCCGTATCATTTTTTGAGTCTATTTTGATAAAAATTCCTCAAACTTGGAAAAATTACTATCTCCATCTTCATCAGATATTTCACAATCTGACTCAACCAAACAACTGGTCCCTAGGGTGATATTTTTATTTCTCTTAGCATTGTTCTCATTACACACTAGTATCTATTCTATGATCTGAATAGGGCCTTCATCATGATATGTGCTTTCTTCTATTCCTGCAAGTGACAGACAAAAATTAGTATCCCCATCACTATCTGCAAAACTTACCTCTGATGATGATGCCTCACTGCATGCTTGTTCCAGTTCCATCATGTCTAAGAAAGCATCACAAGTCTTTCCAGAATGTGCCTCGTCATGTAACCTACACCATCCTTCAATTAGAACATCATGAATAGGTACTTTTAACAATTGGTAATGTTGTACTTCTTTAGACAAGTGCATCTCAAAGTTCTTGAAGTGGTCTACTTCTATCTCATTTTCAGAGCTACAATCAGAGCCTAAAATTATTCTATCATCTGGAAGGTTATCATTATGAACATGAACATCATACATGAGGATCTCCTCTATCCTGATGGTCTGGGGTCTGATGGAATAAACTCCAGGTTCAACATCTACATACATGATCTCATTGGTTTTATTGTATTCAGTTATCATATGTTTCATGTGAGGTTCAACATCTATCCTTATCTGGTTAGGTATTCCTTTCCAATGTAATCACATGTGACTGAAATTAGTGGACATATATCCATTGAGTGTTTTTGACCAATCCTTGCTGAGCAGCATCCCATAGGTATCAGGTATATCTACTACCTGAATATCAATGTAATATTAAATTCTGGGATCTAATGATAACTACATATGAATGTCAGTTAATTCTCCTACTACAGTCACTTCTATTTTATCTAATTGTGTTACTTTCTTCATTGCCTTAGCAGGATGCAACCCTAAGGCATTACATATGGATAGGGGCATTACATTGGTAGATGCTCTTGAATCTACCAAGCAATTATGCAAATTCTTACTGAACATCCTTATGATCAGTGAAAAGGAGGTGACTCAGTTTTATCTCTACAGCTTGAATAGTAGCTGGAGTTTTGTGTTTAACATTAACATCCCTAATGGTGTGATCTTTATTCCTAGTCTAGCTTGGGGCATGATTATTCTCTTTTGGAACAAGATCATCTAAGGATTTCATAAAGGCCTTTTTGATAGCTAGGGTTTTGAGTAGCTCTGACAATACCAAACTGATCTTGATATTTTTCATCTCATCTGCTAAGTATGTGACCAATTTATCAGATTCAGGAGGCAGATTACCAGCTTTTGGTACTATATTTTGTGGTGCTAAGTATTGAGCATTAACTTTGGGAATCCAGGGTTATTGCTTTCCTTAGGATCAGGAGGAGTATTGAAATTATTTGGAGGCAAGGATGTAGTTAGAGGACCAGTAGGTCAGTTGGAGTTATTCCTTAGGTTGTAATTATGCCTACCCTGATACTGTTGTTGACAAGTATGTACTTCTTCATGTTCAACTGATGGTTCATTTTCATCTTCAAATGGAAAAATATAATTAGCTTCAAAAGCCATGGCTGACTCTTCGCATGCTAAGGTGTAATTCTCATGAGGTGACATTGTCTGCTGATGAGGATGATTGATGAAAGTTTCTAGCACTAGAGCAGAATCATATCCACAGGGGACAATTTCATTTCCTTCAACACAAGCTGGATTACCTACAGTATTAGATACTTTAGTTTGGAATATACTGGTGGCAATCCTAAACTAAGGACAATCTAGCTCTGCATGAGCATTGGTATTATGTATCTTGTACTAGTTTTTAAGAATTGCCTCTATCAGGTTCACTCTAGTGGTCTGCTTAAGTTAGTTTGGAGGCTGATTATCTAGGGCTGATGGCAAAGAACCATTGTTTGGCCTAGTGTTCCACACTCTAGGCTATCTAGGAGGATTATTGTTACCATTGTTGTTACTATAGTTGTTATTGTATCCCCTGTCAGGATAACCAAACCTATCATTAGCATATCCTCTATTCTAACTTAGTTGAGAATAGAAATTCTAACTCCTCAAATGAGTGATCTTGGTGGTAAGTTTCCTCAATTGTGTTGATATCTCTTTAATTTCCTATTTTTATTCCTACACTTTGGCTACTACATTCTCTGTTTGAGGTTTAAAGAAGGAAGAGCTATTATTATTAGATTGTTCCACAACCTGAGGTACCTGTGTATGTCTTGGATACTACAGCATTTGACCATTTCCATTTGGAGGTGGCATGATACTGAGTGGAGGTATCTGTAAAGGGTTTGGCATTACAGCTGGAGGTATCATGGCTCCACTGGTCTATTATTGAGTAGGATATGTAGGATAAGCAGGGAGTGTAGGAAACACAATATTAGGTGTTGGAGCAGGGATCAACTATTGACTGACTTTGACAGCTTCTTCAAAAGCTCCTACCAAGGTTGTGACACCAGGATGTGTTCTCCTAATAAACATGTAAGTTAGATGATCTAAGGCTAAGTAGTATATACTCCTAGTAGCTTCATCTGTTACAATATAGGGATAAACTAACTTTGAGAGCATCTTTTGAAATCTTGCATTGAAATTAGTAATAGGTTCTCCCTCAGATCTCTTGATCGTGGCAAACATATGATAATTCATTGAAGGATCTATAGGTATTTTGAATCTATCCTTAAAGGCTTTCTCTAAGGTGGTCCATGAACTGATTGAACCTTGACCAAGACTGATATACCAATTATATGCCTCTTCCCCTAAGGAAAATGGAAATAACCTACATACCACATCCTGATGTTCAATTCTAGCCCTACAACAGGCTTCCTTGAAGGTTCTAATGTGATCATCAGCATCCTGATATGGATGATATTTGGGTTAGATTTTATCAGGATTTTTAGGTAAAGGATGATATGCAGTGAAAGTCAGAGGTGACTCTGCAGTAAAGAAAGACATTGTGACTGGTGGAGGTTGGACTAGAGGTGTGACAAGTGGTCCTGTAGTTGTTTGCAACCCGATAGGAGTTATTGGAATGTGTTCTGGTGAAGCTCCCGATGCACTAGAACCAGGAGAATGATAAATATCTACTATTCTAGGTCTAAGTCCCTAGATAGACAATTCTTCAAAGAGTCCACTAGATCTGGACCTGATATTTGGCCTGAGAGCTAGGATTTCTTAAATTTTAAAGAAAATTTGGCTTGTTGACTATAAAGGTTAGCTAAAACACTTTAGCAAAGGTTGTATTTATGATTAGAATTTGAGACTGATTGGATATTTGTATAATATTTGCAAAAATTGATGCAAATATGAGGTGATATGAGGCTTTTGGACATAAAAAATAGGATATCAATTTTCTTTAAGCAAATTATCTCAAAGCTTTTAGCCAAAAGACTTGAAATATAGCTTATCTTTGAACATCATAGTGATCAACCATAAATCCTGAAATATTAAAGCTCAATTTTGAAAACTTTGCCACAGACAAGAACAAATGGACTCAGGACAACGAATCTTTGTATACAACTTGAAATACAAAGCTGCGTGAGTATAACCTTTCTGTCTGTGTCATCAAGTCAGACAAATCTATTGATAAGGCCCTCCTTCCAGCACTATTTTATGTTGATGATGATTGTTAGTCATAGCAACATGCATACAAATTTACACAACAAACCTTTATTATCTTGTAAAGTACGATCAACTTAGGATAAGTTGATGACTCCAAGTCTCCATTGATCAGGTCATGATCATTTGACATTACTCAGAGGTTGATGTGACATGCTATTTTCCATTTCAAGGGGTCTTACATTTGTCTAGATGATCAGTATTGTATTGTATCCTATAAATTTACTCCACAAAGAGGTTAATTCTACTTTATTTACAAAGATAGCTGATATATTTGTAAGTTTGATCAATTCTTCTGATCATTGATCATTATGAACTTGTTCTTTCTTCTACACTACAAATCTTCTTTAAATGATGAGTCTATAAGTGGATATTTACATGTATCTCATGGATATTTGTATAAATTTGCATGATATTTGTCAATTTGACATACTTTTACTCTAAATATGCTTCGTATTTTCAATTATCTATGGGATATCTGCATATTTCATTTTTATTTTCTTTTGATTCCCTATTATTTGCAATTATGGAGATGATCTATTATGAAATTGAAAGGAATTTAAAAGAATACTTCTACTTTTAGTGAATCTTTAGTCATTGAATCACATACATACAAGATACTTTCATGAGGAGAAGAAATCAAACCATAGATCACCAAGATGTTCCACAGCTAGATATGGTTGATGCTAACCTCAAAGGAACTAGGAATGAAAACAATACATGCAGACTAAGAAGCACTCCAAGGGACACAGCTAATCAATCCATATATTTAGATTTCAACCACAAATTAGTCAAGATTTATGATCATTTGAAATAAAAAATGCTTCTCTTTCATTAATTATGCATAACATGTACATTTACAACAACTTTGAAATGAGTCCTAAAATTTTTAGTAATCAAATTTCAATTAAGTTTAGAATGTTCAAAATATTGCACCCCTGCACCTTTTATAAAATAAGGTGAGGAGGCAGTTACAATTGACCGACGGTCAAGATTTGTCAATTAAGATCAATGGTTGACAATTACCCTATGACTTAGTCAACTCTTCTTCGTAGCACTGTATGACTCATTACTGATGGGTACCTTATGCATATGTATATTTAGTGCTGCATCTTCATTCATTCTTTAGGTTCTTCTTCTTCATTCTTCTCATCCTCATCACTTTCAGCATCATTGTCACTTTGAAATACATCCTCCTGTATGTGGACCTTCACTATTGTCCTGATGTTTTCATATGCTTGTACTATTTTAGCCACCTCTCCCCCATCTTGGATTCTGGACTTTGTTACGACATGCTTATGAGACTGAAATTTAGCTTTGAGAGCTTCTAGTTTACCTTTCCTGTTGTTCAAAGTCTCATTGTATGTTTCTACTTTGAACTTTATCCTCATGATTGTATTCATTACTTCCTCTGTCAGGTGGGTGAGGGGTTCATCTGCTACTGACTTGAAATTATCATGCAAAGCCTTGATAGCAAAATCTACATCATAATTTTCAATCTTTCCCTCTATTTTACCCTCCAAAGCCTCAAGGATCTTAGCTTCATAAGCCACCATGCTATGCAACTTTATACTTATATCCCTGAGCTTGCCACTACATTTCTTAAAGATATCACATTCAAACCTGATGTCTTCATACCATATGTTTATCAGTAGGGCAGTATTATTATTCAACACTTGGTTGCTTATCAAGATTTGTGGATCAATCCTCCTTATTTCACATAGAGAAGTTAGGTCCTTTTCTAATTGGAATGATCATTTTCCTATTTCATTTTGTATTTTATCTACCTTTCTCTCTAAACTACTCAAAGAATTCCATCTCTGTAGTGAGGTTCTCAAAACATCCTCAGCTTCAGTGAGAGCTGACATCATCCATTTCTCCATGATCATTTTCTCATGTTTCATGAGGTCCAACTTGGTGACCTCTTCTTGTGATATGATAGTCAATGGGATTGCCAGATCAACTGTTGTATTATTAGGGTTAATCAACCCTTTTATGAAAGAATGTAACTGAGCAATGTGCTCCTTATGCATTTTATTTTTCTCTTTCTCCTTCTTTACCCTTTGGGTCAAAGAATCAATAATGTCCTCCCTTCTTGACCTTCCTGGTCCTCATTGGCAAAACCCAAATCAACAGTTGTGATTTGGAATTCCTCTAGGATGATCTTTCCCTTCTCTTTCTCAACCATGGGAAGTACTACCTATGCAGTCCTTCTACCTATAGCAGGATCTCTCTTTATGGTTGATGTTAATCTGGCCTTCCTCTTTGGCTTGATCGTGGTCTCAGCAAACAAGGTTGAAACATCAAATTCTTAGATCTCAGACCCATGTTCCATACCTATTTCCCTTTCTAGCCATTGAGGCACATCATCTCCAGATCCTTGACACTCTTTGTCAACATCATGTCTACCCTATTCTCCAGTATCTGCTTCTATTCTTGGTGGAGAAGGTACTTTTTTAAGTTCTTCCTCATGTATTTCTTCATGAGGAGGATCTTGTTGCATTTCTTCCTATTGAGGGGCTTCCTTCTACAAAGGAGGATCATGTGGAATGTCCACACTATGATCATGTGCCTGGTCTTGGACTTCCTCCTTCTAACTTTCATCTTCTTTATTATGGTCCTCATCCTAAGGCATATTAACATCTGTAGATGTCTATGTATTTTGGCCTTGTGCATCACCCTAATCAAGAGTCATTTCTTTTTCTGTACCTGATGCATTGATATCATGTGGCTTGGGGTCTTCATGACCTGATTTATCTTTTACCCCTAAGGCATCTCCCAGATATTCCTAAGTTTGAGTAGCAGCAGCACCACCTAATATATCTTTATCACCTCCACTCTTCTATTGAACTTCTACTATTTTTGGCTTTGCGGTTATCTCATGTTGTTGCTGACCCATATCAGGAGCAATGCATTCCTTTTCTACCTGCTTAGCCACTTCAATCTTCTCTATTTCATTAGGTGCACCTACTTTATCCTTAAGGCTTACATCACCCCTTAATGTTAAATCTACTACAGTAGGGCTTGTCACTTGCTCAACAAAATTATCAAGCCCAATATGTTGGGCTACCTTGTTTTACTTCCTCTTCCTTTTGCTTTATTTCTTCTGACACTGTCATCTGTGCTAATGGTGTTCTATGAGGGGTCATGTGGGTGCTAGAAGCAAGAGTCTCCATTCATTGAGAGGCCACACTCTAAACTACCTCATTGTCAGATAAGTCTACGGTGTCTTCCAAAGAGAAAAGAACACGTTGACTTGATTTGAACATTTCTTTTGTTTGTTCCTCTGCCTTCTCAATTTTAAACTTTATTAAGGTGGGAAGTGGAACATCATGTTGCAATTCCTTCCTAAATGCTTCACCACCAGTTCCTCTTAGTATAATAGGGTCAGCCCTGATGTCCCCCCTCATTGTTGTTCTTGGTTTCTTGGGTGGTGACGTCAGCGTCATCACCTTCCTCTTCTTATTGACTAATATCAGGTCATCACCTGCAAGTTCTTTATTTTCCTACTCTTCTTCCAAAGAGATTGCCTCCTCCACTTCCTATTGCAAGGCTCAACCTTCCACCTGCACTTCTATAGTTTCAACAGCTGGCCTCAAAATCCTCTTAGTCTTTGGCTTCTCAATAGAAGGTTGTGCAGATGATGTAGATGCCCGAGCTAATGTAGATGCACCTATAGCTGACATGGTAATCTATTCAATTATCACCCCCTTTAGCTCATCATCACTTTTCTTACCTCTAGGTGGACCTTTCCTCTATTTTTTTGTGGGCAACCACTCCCCATTGGATTTTCTCTTCTCATTGAGGAAATCATCATATCCCTCATCAGCTATTTCTTCCCTCTTCTTCTTGGCATCAACTATAAGGGAAACACCCCTTTTCTTCAATCTGTTCATCTCCTCATCCTCCCAAGCTTGGGTTAACTGTATCACCCCACCTGTCAAGTGATCCAGGGATATATCCTCCGGTTGTGTAAGATCAGGGGCATATATGGTGTCATTATACACCTTTTTGTCTTCATATTCATTTGACATAATCTTTCCATCATCTTTCTTTAGCTGTGCTGGCATTGGGATGCAGTCAAAGGTCTTTATTTGGTTCAAGGTGAGCCTTTTGTACTTCCTTCTCACCTTAGCTTCATCCTCACGGTCAGTCCGGAAATCCTCCAGATACTTCTGATGTATTGGTTTTCCTAATATTTTCTGCATCCTGCCATAGGCATCATAAGATCTGGCCAAGGGAAATGGTTGCAGATACATTAGTTTTAGCCCTCCCATGACATGCTTTATGCTCTTTGAATATAAGCACATATACTGGCCCATAGACACTGGAAATAACACTGGAGGTATCTTCTTTTGTGCCTTATAGGCCTCAACTATGGTAGACACCTTCCTGACAAACTCCATCAAAACAACCCCATCAGTACGGTATCTTGGTAGCATAAGAGGTCATCCTTCGAATCCCTCTATCCTGATGTATGAAAAGGTGACAAACTGGATGAACCAGGCCCCATGTCTATAAACAACTTCCTGAGCTTCCATGCTTAGCCTCTTGGTTCTGTCTTCCTCCATGGTTCTGACTAGATGCATAGAGAATGCATCACTTACCAATTTGTAGTCCAAGAGGTAATCTTTTCTTTATAACTGGGGATAGTGATCCCATATATGTGCATCATCTACATCACCACCGGCCTTACGTACTATCTTTAAGGCATCAAAGGTTCCCTTATAAGCACATGAATATACCACATATGAGGTCATATAAAACAAGCATGTTTGGCCTCCCAGGTTCCTCATTCGCTCATCTAAGGTGTCACTGATGATCTTGGCCCATAATGGCATGTTATCTACATATAAGACCATCTAGATGATCCCAAACATCCAGTTCTCAAAATTTCTAGCATGAGGTTTACTTGTCATCCTGCTCAGTAGGGCAATCATATACTGGTACTCATCATGAAAATCAAATTTATATAAATGTATGGGTAATTTGGCTGAGGAGGCATAGGTGCTGCTCTTTGACCTCCATTGATAGATCTTCTTCCTTGCATTCTTATTATTATTATTATACTCTGTTTCTAACTTATGTAGGTCCACGCTAACCACCTTCTTCCCAACTGGTAGATTAAAAGTGGCAGTGATGCCCTTGATTGAGAAGTCTACATATACCCTTCAATATTTTTCCACCTGCCTAGTCTCAAGGTTAAAATTTCTAGCACATTCCACTACCAGTTTTGGGGTGTCCATGGCATATGAAAAATTGGCTACATGCCACATTCTTGAAACATATACTCCATCTAGAATGGGATTATCATTATCATTATCCAATCTGGTAGACCATGCCGCTAGGTCTGTATCTCCTTGGTGCGTATCACCAATAACCCTGTATTTGAACTGCACCCCCTTAGGCTGCACAAACATGGGCTTGAGAAGCTTTGCCTCAGATCTATTCTTCCTGAGATCTGCCATGGCTTCCTACAACAAACATGATTTGTCTTACCCTAAAATGTCCACATGTATTCATACAACATTATGTACTTTTATATCATGCATACTCTATCTATTATTCTTTACTTCATCATGATATGCATATTCACAGAGCCAAACCACAAGAAAGAATATATATATCCTACTTGAACATATAGAAAAAAACAATAGGAGGGTTTTTAGTTACTTACCTGACAGTGCTTTCCTTTTGAATTAGATGACTGATTACAAAGAAAGGCAATAGACATTCAAGATCCCCCGTTCCATTACATTGAAAGATTGAATCCGTTGACAGGTAGCTATTTGAGGGTTTGACTTCTCTGGAGCTCTGTAATTTCTTGATTTATCACAAGGTAAATGAAAATTACCTTCAAATTCACCTTTAAAGAAAGTAAATAAGACAAATTAGGGTAAACCTACGTTGGCTCGATCAAATCCGTTGATCCTCTGCAAGGAATCCATGGATGGTGCCAAGTGTTTGATTTATATTTGCAATCAGTAGGAATTTACCTACCACATTTAAGTGTATTTAATGTTAGGAAATAGGAGGGGTGATCTTTGAAAGATTAGGGGATATTCAAAAATATGACCCCCCTTTGGATAAAATGACCCCCCGCCTGTGAGCAGCCAAACTAAATGCAAAAGAATCTAGTGATGTGGTCAACGTTGACCACGTGTATATCGGGTCAGGAAATTAAGATCAGGGGCTGTTCAAAATATGACCCCATAGATAAAATGACCCCCTTGGAAAAGATCAAGGTGACATCACCATGTCGACAACATTGTTTAATTGCTATGTTTTAATGACGTCACCGTCATTTTAAAGAATATGATGGACAACAAATATATACCTCGTCGCATATAGAATGGAACAATGACATCATCATCAGCATGACGTCCTTCATTCATTGGACATGGATGATGTCACCGTCATATTGGGATAGGGTGATATTTGTGAAGAGGCTAATGTTCATAAGATGACTGATGTTAAAAATATGGCCCCCTTGCAAGATAAGTGAAGTCGTTTGACGGGTAGACACTGACTCTTACTTTAAAGTTGACGTTCGCACCACATGGATCAATTGATTATCAGGTGATAAACTTATATTGGGGTGATCTAATCTAATATGAATGATGTTTGAAATATGACCGCCCTGGATAAAATGTTTGACCAAACTTTGACTCAACATAACTTTCTCCCCTTAAACAATTTTGGGGTGATCTAAATGGTAAACCTGCATGGAATTTTGTGCACTTGCCAACCATTAGGTTAATAATGTGAAATATAGACTTTGATAACTGACCTCATCATGGTGACAAATCCACTATCTTTCAATGCTATATGCATGACTAATTTACCAAACCACCCAAAGCAGAAAATAATAGGCCAAAGCAGTAAGAAAAAGTTGGGTCCCTATTTTGTTAAGGCAAAATGGGGCGTGTTGTGTAACCACACAACAAGTACCAATAGTCAAATGTGGGGTCAAGTGGTTTTGTGTAACGCATGGTTTTGGGGTACATTGTTTTCTCAATGTACTGTGTGAGCTTATATTATAAAAGTAAGCACAATATTATTATTAGAGGTTGGCTAGATTATTCATTGTAGGTGAATGAAGATTTTGTGAGAGGATATCATTATATTGAGCTCTCTCCTGTAAGTGCATATTATGAAGCATGGAAGGTGACGTGTGGATTCATGCTTGTACATATGGAGGATGCATTAGAGGTGCTCAATGGTTTAGAGGTATTCATGGAGGCTCAGAGATTGTATTGTAATGTTTCATTGTTGAATAATACATGTGAGCATGGATATTTTTGGAGGCTGGGTTTTTCCCTGTAAAGGGTTTTCACAGGGTATATCTTGTGTTTCCTTGTTGCTTTTTCATTGATCTTTTGCATTATGGTTGTTTCTGCAGCTTGTTTCTCCTATTGGGTTATGTGGAATTGGTTTGATCTGACCAACAAATTCCTAACATAATCATCATAACAAGTTTAAAGGTTAATGTGGATCTAAATGTTTGTGAGGGTTTGAAAATTTTGATACAACTGATTCACCCCTCTGCTCTCAATTGTCTTGTGCATTCAAAAACACTTATATGCTTGTGTGTTATCTATTGTTAGTGAGATCTAATAGTCTTTTCCGTGACTGCCATTAGGGCATGGTAGTCAGAGCTTTGTTCCAATTGTTATCATGTGTTTTGACCTAAAGGGAATACCCCCTAGGTTTTGCAAATCCTAAAGAAGAGGATTTTCCCTATCCTATATGTTGGACCAAAATCACCCACTTTGTTGATATATCACTCCCCATGCTTGTGATATTTATTCCCCCTTTATGTTACTCTTTGTGATGGTGTTAGAGGAGAGGGCCTACATATTTTAGAGCCAACATTTTTGTGACTCTATTGGAGACAACATCAAAATTTAGTCTTATCTTGTGTTACACAAAATTAGAGACTTTGCTGATTGGATGACCTAGAAAGGTTTTAGCCATGGTGTTTCTACATGCTCCATGGGTTTCCTCTTTGGAAGAGGTGGAAACTCTACAATCAAAAAATATTTTTTTTTCTATTGTTACTTTGTTTACTATTGGTGATTTGAAGACCCTGGCTCAATGTGTAGTAGCTAGTGTTCAAGGGTATGCATGCTTGTTTCTTCCTATCTTTTGACATACCTTTTCTTTCTTGGTTAAAAAGCATACAATAGTAATGGCTCAGTTTTTTATCTTGCATGGTAGAATTTTTTATTCATGGCCTCTTGGTATGGATATTGTCTCCCTTGGGAGGCTCCTTTGTGCTATTCTAGTGGCTCTGCATCCTATGAGAACCCATGCATTGACCTGTAGGCATTCATACAAAGAAACTATGAACTTATTAAGTAACTAAGGGAATATGAAATTGAAAAATGAAAGCATCTAATAGGTTCCATGTTACAAGAAGAAAAAGAAATGGAAAATCATATTAGGTTTCTATAATCTAGTGTACAATCTTGTGCTTGCCCTACTACCCATAAAAATCAGGCTAATATAACCAATAGTCTAGTGGGTGCAACACATAGTGTGAGTGTAGCATTAAATCCAAATGATTGTGTAATTGGAAGTGTAGAAGGTGAAGGTGGTGCATCATGTGATAATGATGCAAATGATGAGGATAGTGTGTGTATTCACCCTCAATTGGACAACTCATTTAGTGAAGATAAAAATGATGGCATACATGATGAATTCTAGTTTTATTATGAGGTATGTGACCTAATGGACAAGGAGGAAGATATGTACATATGTGAGTAGCTAGATGGATCAGCTAATGAAGCTGATTATGTTAAGTATGCACATGTTTATGATGTTCAAGGTAAGAAAGAAACTTATTTATTGATTGATATTTTCCCCTCCTTTGTTCTTGTTTGTGATAAGGAAGTAGTTAATGTTTGTTTGCATGAGGTTGGTGTGGATGTGGCTACACTTAATGATAACTGATCAAAGATAAGTGTTGATGCAACCACAGGATGCGAGTGTGAAGAACTTGCCTTTAATGAATGTGAAGATGGTGATCATGTCGATGCATATGAGAACCTATTTATGTGATGTAAGGATTTTTATCTTCCTCATGTTGAGTGTGCTTCAAGTGCATCACAAGAAAGTTTTGATACAAAAATAAATATGGAGGGGGAAGCATGTTGGTGCAGGAGCACCCCTGCAAAATAGAAAATAAGTCTATTTATAGTATGTTGACTTCATGATGTAATAAGGTCCATTAGACCAATGTGTATGTTTTAGATTAATCTAGGAGGATGTGCAGATAGTTAGAAGTTTGTTATGACAACTATCTTAGCTGTCTCCTCCCAGCCGCTTGGAAGTTCCCAGCGGTTGGGAATCGAGTTGGTAGTACTCGCGAGGAGTTACTATTTATGCCCTGATCAGTGTGTTTTAGACAAGTAGATACAGTTGATAGTTCATTGAGGTATTGAGTTTTTGGAGATTTAATAGAGCACTATGATACAATGGGACTGTGAGATCTGTATGCAATTCTAATTTGAAAGTAAGAGATCCCATTGGTTTCATTTATCTGGTTTACAAGCTATCTGTGTATTGATTCTTTTTGGTTACAGGCGAATGGATTCATCCAACCATTCCACCGGTTGATTCTCTGAATTGGTGGAATGGGCATGTATCATAGTTTAGTTTACATTTTTGTTTTTCTGTTTATGCATTTCATGTTTGTGGGATCAGTTTGTAGCATGCTATGAGTTATCCTAGCATCCTCATGTGCTAGGGTTTAGGAGGATAAATTTCTAAGCTTGAATTGCTCAGGAGATGATCTGGCTCGATCATCACACTTTCTATGTGAACTTGTGAAGTTCTGAGAGTTTTGTCAAAAATACACATTTGACGGATATACAGCATTTGCATGTGACATTACAGACTATGTATATCGCATCTGCATCTATGCACATATCACTATCTAGATCGGGTCGTGAAACTTATGGAGAATGCCTGTTTTGAAGGCATCAGGATAATATAGTTGGGATATATATTTCTTGTATATATCATCTTTAGGATCATCATTTTGTGTGTATTCATCATCTGCATATCGTTGTTGTATGCTGGAATATACACGTAGACGAAGGTACAATCAAATAGGTCAACAGCGAGTCAAATTCACATTTGCCAAAGAAAGGAGGAGGATCATCTTTTGTTTGAACATCAGGTAGCCGAGGATCACATGGGTCTAAGGATCATCATCAGGATATTATAGTATAACCCAACAATTCATATCATGCTGCGGAGAGTCTTATATCCGGGTGACGTAGTCATTGGAGAGAATAACAGTGCATGTGACGTCATCGTCATCAGGACATTCCAAAATATCACTCAATAAAAGTTTATCCTACCGACGACAAGTGTTTTGGCATAGGTGTAGGATATCGGGGTGATCACTGTGAAGTGTTTGCCGACAGTTCATGTCTTGGTGGTAGGAGGTCAACACTAAGTGGATCGTAGGAGGAATATTCGTTGTGTGCATAAAGTTGAGTATCGTCATTAGGATGTGTCAATATGACCCGATAAGTTATATCCTGATGCTGGTTGTGTAAGTGGGTCGAATATCAGGGTGACGTAAGCATCAAAAGAGAGGTGCATGAGGTTGTCGTCATCAGGATATATGGGAGGAACCTGATATTTTATATCCTACTGATAAAAGGTGCTAATGATGCCGAACATCATGATGCTGCAAATAGAGGTTGGCAGTAAGGTGAATAGTGATCATCAGGAGGATAATTGTGTTCACCGAATATGATGATGCTGCTGATAGGTGAAAGGTCAGAGGTTTGTCTGTAGGAGGATATCGGTCAGCAGAGAAAATATGATGATGCTGATAGAATTTTAGTGTTAGGAAATAGTATTAGCTATTTGGTGGGTTTAATGGGTTTTTCACCCTGTTTGCAAGCTTTTGCTGTGTGACTCTGCATCATAGTTGTATCAGAGCAAAGGTTGAATCTTTTGGGGCAGATTTAAGACAGTAAGATGTTAGATGAAAAAGGGACATCAGAGTTCCCACCAAAAATGACCAACGCTGAGTTGGTAGTTCTGGTAAAGAAGTAGATTGTCGAGAGCAAGGCTGTGAAGGCTCAGAATCAGGAATTGAAGGAGGAGTTGGAGAATTGAGGGACAGAGTAGGTTCTGGTAGAGAAGAAGATAGGGAAGAAGAAGAGATCCCTAGGTGGAACAAGGAGGTCATTCTTGCAGACCAGAGGCCACTGTTGAATGCCCTCAAAGCCATGGAGAGGAGAACCATGGATGTGAAACTGGATTTACCAGTGTTTATAGGAAAGATGGAACCTGATTTAGTGATGGAGTGGATAGACTCCCTAAACAATTTCTTTGAGACAGAGGAGATACCAGAACAACAGAGAGTGAAGATAGCCTAATCAAAAATGAAAGAAGCTGCATTGACATGGTGGAATTTTGTCCAAGATGACAGAGTACAAGAAGGAAAGCGTAGAGTCACTACATGGAAGAAGATGATGGCTTTAGTGAAGGAAGCCTATGTTCCATTGGATTACAGTATCCAATTACACAAGAAGAAGCAAAACCTGAATTAGAAGGAGCTAGATGTTAGCTCATATACAGAGGAATTCATGAAACTTTGTGTGAAGACAAAGGTAAAAGAAAGTGAGGAAGAAAAGGTAGCCAGATACCTTAATGGATTGAGGTTCAACATTCAGGAAGATTTGAATCTGCATAATCCAGATATAATTTAGAAATGCTTTTAGTTGGCATTGAAAGTGGAAGAGAAGTTAAAGAGAAGACAAGAACAGAATAATAGAGGAAGAGGAAAACAACAAAGAGGTGGAAGAGGTCCTTTCAGAGGCAGAGGACATGGACATGGATATCAGGGAGGATCCAGTCATGACAACAGCAAGGGAGATAACAGTCAAAACTAGAGAGAAAGTTACAATCAGCAAGGAAACTTCAGAGGTAGAAGACCTTTCAGAGGAAGATCCCAGGGCAGAGGATCTATCAGATGTTATAACTGTAACAAAGAAGGCCATATAGCCAGCAGATGTCCAGAAAAGGTAACAAGCTCAACAGGAGAAAGGAGAACGAATCTGATCCAAGAACCTGATAGTCAAAGTACAACAGGCTCTAATTCTTTTCAGAGTGTGAATGCTCCTAACAATTATGGATATCTAGAGAGTGGAGAATCTTTGATGATGAGAAGAACAATGACTACCATGAAGGTACCTGACAAAGAACCCCCACAAAGAAAGTCTCTTTTGAAAACCATTTGCAAAGTAGGAGGTAAGGCATGTAAAGTTTTAATTGATTCTAGTTCTACTAAAAATTTTGTATCTGATGAAATGGTAACAAAGCTTAAGCTTAGAAGATTGCCTCACCCATCCCCATATAAGGTCTCATGGCTTACCCAAGGTGAGAAAACAGTTGTAGAAGAACAGGCTTGGGTAGAATTTCAGATTGGAGCATATAAATACAGGTTGTTGTTTGACATTACCAAGATGGATGCTTGCAATCTTTTATTTGGTAGACCATGGTAGTATGACTTGAAGGCATGCCATGATGGTGTTAGAAACACCTATACAATCACTAAGAATGGTACAGTGATAGAATTACTACCATTAACAGAGAAGGAGGAGAAATCCAAAGGAAAAGAGGTGAAGGTACTACTGATGGAAGGAAAACAGTTCATGAAAGAAGTAGCAGCAGAAGGTGTAGTTGCATATGCCCTAATTCCATGTCTGGCAGTGAATAAAGAACAATAGTAAGAAGTCAAGAAAGAGAAGAAGCAGAGGTTCATAGACCCAGTTGTCCAAGAGCTATTGGATAAATATAAAGGTATCATCTCTGATGGAATGACAGGATCCCTACCACCTGTAAGGGATATTAGCCATTGCATAGATCTAATCCCAGGATCTACACTTCCAAACAAAGTAGCATATAAGCTAACTCCAGAACAAAATGCAGAAGTAGCAAGACAAATTGAGGAATTGTTAGACACAGGTCTGATTGGCAAAAGTCTAAGCCCATGTATAGTACCAGCTATACTAGCACCAAAGAAAGAAGGCACTTGGAGGCTTTGCACAGATTCCAGAGCTATTAATAAGATCACAATCAGGTATAGGTTTCCAATCCCTAGGATAGAGGATTTACTTGACTATTTGGGAGGTGCTAAGTATTTTACAAAAATTGATTTGAAGAGTGGTTATCATCAGATCGGGATTAGGCCAGGAGATAAATGGAAAACAACATTCAAAACCAATGAAGGGTTGTATGAGTGGAAAGTTATGCCTTTTGGTTTGTCTAATGCACCTAGTACTTTTATGATGTTGATGAATGAGGTTTTGAGAGAATTCATGGGTAAGTTTGTCATAGTATATCTAGATGACATTCTAATTTTCAGCAACACAAAGAAGAACATCTTAGACATATAGATTTGGTTCTCAAGAGGTTACGTGAAGAGCAGCCGATGATAAATTTGGACAAGTGTTTGTTCATGCAAGAGGAGATCACATATTTGGGTTTTCTCATTTCACAAGGAAAGTTGCAAATGGATAAGGAGAAGGTAAGTGCCATATTTTCTTGGCCAACTCTAAGAACTATGAATGATGTCAGAAGTTTCCATGGGTTAGCAACCTTCTACAGAAATTTTATAAGAGGGTTTAGTCATATTTGTGCACCCATGATTGATACTATAAAAGGAGGATAGAAGTGCAGATTTGCTTGGACTAAGGAAGCAGATGATTCTTTTGAAACATTGAAGAAGAAAGTGGCACAGCAGCTAGTCCTTGCACTTCCAGATTTTAACAAAATCTTTTAGGTAGAATGTGATGCCAGTCACATGGCCATTGGAGCAGTACTCAGCCAAGAAGGAAGGCCAATTGCATTTTTTAGTGAGAAGCTCAATGATGCTAAAAAGAGGTATTCATCATATGATTTGGAAATGTATGCTTTGGTCCAGTCACTCAAGAAATGGAGGCATTACTTATGCCAAAAGAATTCATAGTATTCACAGATAATCAGGCTCTGAGTTTCATAAATAGCCAAGA
Source organism: Cunninghamia lanceolata (assembly GCA_027924645.1). NCBI lineage: Eukaryota > Viridiplantae > Streptophyta > Pinopsida > Cupressales > Cupressaceae > Cunninghamia > Cunninghamia lanceolata. Next base: position 3,599,611 of record BSBN01001410.1, on the reverse strand, counting down.
AAAGCTGAACCATAGACACATGAAATGGGTAGAAACTTTGCAAACTTTTACTTTTACATTGAAGCATAAGAAAGGAGTCAAGAATAAGGTAGCAGATGCCTTGAGTAGGAGAGCTCTAACAGTCAACCAGCTTCAGTTGGAGAGTGTTGGAATTGATTCATTGAAGACCATGTATGATGCTGATGAAGATTTTGGAGAGATATATTAGGTATGTACTTCTTTTGGAGATAAATATCATGCTGAATTCTCTAAATTTTTGATCCAAGATGGATTGCTATTCAAAGGTGGAAAGTTGTGTATTCCAAGGTGTTCTATGAGGTTGAACATCATTAAAGATAAACATTGTGGAGCTATGGAAGGTCATTTTGGTTTAGATAAGACTCTTGATCTTGTTAGAAGACATTATTTTTGGCCTAATTTACAATCAGATGTCAGAAAGTTTGTAGAGACATCTGTGATATGTCAGAAAGCAAAAGGGAGACCAACTAATGTAGGTTTATATCAGCCTTTGCCCATTCCTTCCAGACCATGGGAAAGCATAAGTATGGATTTTGTCTTGGGTTTACCAAGGACAAGGAAAGGATTTGATAGTGTTTTTGTTGTAGTGGACAGATTCAGCAAAATGGCACATTTCTTGCCATGCAAAACCACTGCTGATGCTTCATATATTGTAGATTTGTTTGTCAAAGAAATAGTAAGAATACATGGATTGCCACTAAGCATTGTATCAGACAGAGATGTGAAATTCATTGGTCATTTCTGGAGAACTCTTTGGAAGAAACTTGGAACAAATTTGTCTTTCTCATCCGCATATCATCCTCAAACGGATGGACAGACTGAAGTAGTCAATTGTTCCTTAGGGAATTTTCTCAGATGTTTGACAAAACAGCATGGAGAAAAGTGGGATAATAGCCTATCTCAGGCTGAATTTTCCTATAATGATACTGTCAATAGGAGTACAGGGAAATCACCTTTTCAGATAGTGTATGGTATGCATCCAAGAGGAATTCTGGAATTAAGAGATCTACCTGTAGCAGACCCTGTTAGTGCAGAGGGAGAAGCTTTTGTAGAAGCTATCAAAGAGGTCCATGATCAAGTAAAGACCCAGCTACAACAAACTACCTTGAAGTATAAAGCATATGCTGATAAAAAGAAGAAGGATGTATAGTTTGATGTTGGAGATTTGGTATGGGTTCATTTGAAGAAGGAAAGACTTCCTAAGGGCAAATATACTAAACTCATGTAGAGGAAGATTGGACCATGTTAGATTTTAAGAAAGCATGGACAGAATGCTTATGAGGTACAACTCCCTCCAGATCTTGGTTTATCACCTATATTCAATGTCTATGATTTAACTCCATACAAGCATAATCCAAATGAAGAACAGGAATTCCTACAGGATACAGAAGCTGATGACATTCCAAAGCATGATTCACCACAGTTGCAGAAGGTTTTGGACACAAGAGTGATCAGGAAGACCCAGAACAAAAGTTATTTGGAATATCTGGTGGCATGGCAAGGAAAACCTGATTCAGAAGCAGTGTGGATGACTGAAGAGCAACTCCAGAAACATGGTACAGATCTACATACTCTCATCTGAAGTGGACTTGAGATTTCTTCTTCTAGGGAGTATGGTGTAGGAGCACCCCTGCAAAACAGAACATAAGTCTATTTATAGTATGTTGACTTCATGATGTAATAAGGTCCATTGGACCAATACGTATGTTTTAGATTAATCTAGGAGGATGTACAGGTAGTTAGAAGTTTGTTATGACAACTGTCTTAGCTGTCTCCTCCCAGTCACTTGGAAGCTCCCAGCCGCTGGGAATCGAGTTGGTAGTACTTGCGAGGAGTTACTATTTATGCCCTAGATCAGTTTGTTTTAGACAAGTAGATACTGTTGATAGCTCATTAAGGTATTGAGTTTTTGAGATTTAATAGAGCACTGTGATACAGTGGGACTATGAGATCTGTATGCAATTCTAATTTGAAAGTAAGAGATCCCATTGGTTTCATTTATCTGGTTTACAAGCTATCTATGTATTGATTCTTTTTGGTTACAGGCGAATGGATTCATCCAACCATTCCACCGGTTGATTCTCTGAATCAGTGGAATGGGCATGTATCATAGTTTAGTTTACATTTTTGTTTTTCTATTTATGCATTTCATGTTTGTGGGATCAGTTTGTAGCATGCTATGAGTTATCCTAGCATCCTCATGTGCTAGGGTTTAGGAGGATAAATTTCTAAGATTGAATTGCTCAGGAGATGATCTGGCCTGATCGTCACACTTTTTATGTGAACTTGTGAAGTTTTGAGAGTTTTGTCAAAAATACACATTTGACGGATATACAACATTTGCATGCGACATTACAGACTATGTATATCGCATCTGCATCTATGTACATATCGCTATTCGGATCGAGTCGTGAAACTTATGGAGAATGCTTATTTTGAAGGCAACATGATAATATAGTTGGGATATATATTTCCTGTATATATCATCTTTAGGATCATCATTTCGTGTGTATTCATCATCTGCATATCGTTGTTGTATGCTGGAGCATACACGTAGACGAAGGTACAATCAAACAGGTCAACGGCGAGTCAAAGTCACATTTACCAAAGAAAGGAGGATCATCTTTTGTTTGAACATCGGGTAGCCGAGGATCACATAGGTCTAAGGATCATCATCAGGATATTGTAGTATAACCTAACAATTCATATCATGCTGCGAAGAGTCTTATATCCAGGTGACGTAGTCATTGGAGAGAATAACAGTGCATGTGACGTCATCATCACTAGGACATTCCAAAATATCACCCGATAAAAGTTTATCCTACCGACGACAAGTGTTTTGGCATAGGCGTAGGATATCGGGGTGATTAGTGTGAAGTGTTCACCGACAGTTCATGTCTTGGCGGTAGGAGGTTAACACTAAGTGGATTGTGGGAGGAATATTTGGTGGAATATTTGACATGTGCATAAAGTTGAGTATTGTCATCAGGATGTGTCAATATGACCCGATAATCTATATCCTGATGCTGGTTGTGTAAGTGGGTCGAATATCAGGGTGACGTAAGCATCATAAGAGAGGTGCATGAGGTTGTCGTCATCAGGATATATGGGAGGAACCCAATATTTTATATCCTGCTGATAAAAGGTGCTGATGATGTCGAACATCATGATGCTACAGATAGAGGTTGGCGGTAAGGTGAATAGTGATCATCAGGAGGATAATTGTGTTCGCCGAATATGATGATGCTGCTGATAGGTGAAAGGTCGAAGGTTTGTCTGTAGGAGGATATCAGTCGGTAGAGAAAATATGATGATGCTGATAGGATTTTAGTGTTAGGAAATAGTATTAGCTATTTGGTGGGTTTAATGGGTTTTTCACCCTGTCTATAAGCTTTTGCTGTGTGACTCTGCATCACATGTCATTAGTTTGTTTGTAGTAGTGAATATGACACAATAGGTTGCTAGAATGAGATCCAAATAGTGAGACAATTGGAAGAACATGGTTCATCATTACAGATGTCTTATGGTGCTAACTTGTGCTGATGGTTTAGATTGTAGCCTTACTCATGTTTATGATTCATGTATTATATCTTGTAACAACACATTTAAAAGTTGTGTTCAAGGATTTGATGGAAATGCAAATTAATATGAATCTTTCCACTTTAATGTTGGTTGTTCATTGACTCTTGAAGGTGTTGGTGCTGTAGTAGAGGTTGATTCCTTTGTGTGGGACAAGGATGTAAATGAGTAGTAAGGCATTTATATGCCTGAATTTCAACATGTTGTAGCCCAGATTGAAAGTATGTCATATCTAGAATTTTTTTAGTTTGATTTGCAAAAAGGTGTGTCTCGTTTTGTAGATCAATAATGTAGTTAGGAAGAATTTTTGATTCCATGTGAATTATAGGTGTTCTCTTTTTCCCTTAGTTTACATGGAGAGGTTAGCATGTATAACAATGTTTCATTTGATAATGGATGTTTTTTGCATCCATTTCTTTTAGGGCTAGCCTAATTTTTAGTGTCTCACTCCTTACTACTAGAAACAAGCATGATATGATGTGGAATAGGTTTAGAAACTATTATTTATGGTGCCTTGAAATGTTGTTTGTGTTGGAGCTAGCCTTTACTTTATGGACATTGGTTCTAGATTAGTGCAGGCATGTGGTGGTCATCTTTTATTACAGCTGGGTGGTGAGTGCAGATTTGGTTTGAGGGAGATTAGCTCCTTCATTTGGCTTGTTTTAAATAGAGGCAAGTATCCCCACCCTTCTTGTATAGGGTTGACCTACATTGTGTTAAAAATTTGTTTACAATCATCTTTCCTTTTGTGCCTTCATGCCATGACTATAAGTCTTGTTGTATATATGCTCTCATTATAAATACAATGTTTGTGTTTTCCCTATTTTGTTTTTTGTGGTCTACCCTAGAGATAGCTAGTTCTCACTATACCAAGTTGGCCACACATCCCTAACCAAATCCAGAGTGTTGGTGCCTATTTTTCCTATCCTAAATTTGCAAAAAGTCCTGAGTGGCCCCCTGTGTTTTTACATTATTTCTTGCCTTGAAGTATCCATTGAAAATTATAAAAAATCCTAAATATTCCAAGTTTTTCCCTTTTATCAACCATTTTGGGCCCACTAAGAACTTTGTAGAGTTTTCCATGGTTCTCAAAACCATGGAAAACCCCAACAAGTTCCTCATTTCCTGCTTCCCCTTGAACCCCTGGTAAGGTAATGAAAAGGTATAAACTATTGCTTTGCTGAACTCCATACCAAATTTGGATATATCTGCTTGGCCATCAAAGCCCCACAATATCTTAAGTCAATCCATGCTTCTAAGATTCTTCAATTTTTTCAATTTTGTAAAATTCCACCATATACCCAAACATATCCCTTTGTCCCCTAAACTTCCACAACATCCTAAAAAAGCCTACAATTCCATAAATCCCCTTAACGTCTCTTTTGCATAAGCCTGCTATGAATCTAGATTTGTCTGTTCAAACCAAAATGTCTCACATTTCCTAATCCATCTTTTTCCCCACAAGCACTTCCATGTTTAGTTCTATGGAAGCTCTTTATCCACTAGGACGTGTCCTAGTCCATGGTCTTTCTTTGTGAGATCCCAAGCCCCCCTAAATTTTTGCAAATCTAGATTGGACTCTATGCTCTAAAAAAAGGTAGCGAAAAGATTTAAAAAGTTTATAAGGAAAAGGAAAAGGAAAAGGAAGAAGTGAGATTTTGGCAAGTTCCTAGCCAGGTGGAACTTACTGACAAGAAGCTATGTAGAAGTAAAGGGAATTTTGGTGATTCCCTTGGTTCTTGGAACTGAGGAAATCATTGACAAATTCCTTTGTTCTTAGTCACCTCTAAATTTTTGACAAAGATAAAGTGTCTAAGGTAAAGTGAAAGAGACAAGCAAGTGGCAAGTTCCTAGTTGGTATGAAATGACCGATAAGAAGGAATAAGAGGAAAAAATAGAAAGAAGTTTCAATGAGTTCTTGGTGGCCATGAACTCACTGATAAGGTTCCAGATGGGTTCCCAAGTTTTAAAAACATAGAATTAAAGATTTTAAAGTGCTAGAAACATGTTTTTTCATGGGTTTAAGAGTTTAAATGATTGCCTACCTCCCAAAAACACTATTAATTCCTAGTTTGACCAAATTGCAAGTAAGTAGAGTTAAATAAAATATGTAAAGCTAGGTGGGTGGGTGTTGTGATTTCTCACAACATTCGGGTGCCCTAATTTGTTTTCATGCTCAAAATCCTATCAGGAAAGCAAGTGAAATGTAATGCTATATATTCAAGAAGAAAAGATGTAATATTTCTTGAACCATGTTTCTAGACACTTACAAGTGCCAAAGATCATCTATGGTTACAAATCGCACAAGTTCATTCTAGTGGGTGAAGCATGTTATAAATCATAGGGAGATTTGTAATGTAAATGGCATTTTGTAATAGAATATCTCTATGCCCATTTATAAAGTTGTAGGGAAGCCCTAGTTGCAACTATATGTTTCCTCTTACCACATTTTCTAGCACGATTGTAATGTATATTTGATGAATGTTGCAAGATTTGTAATGGTTATTTCTACATTTCAAATGGATTCTTATTGTATGGGAATGGATTAATAAGTATTCTTTATTATTTGTTAACAAATTTGTTGTGTATCTTTCATGCATAGCTCATATTCCTTTTGTTTTCAAGTTATTGTTTCCTACTAGTCACTTGGACTCTATTACCCAATGGATAACCACTGGTCTCAACATGGAATTTCACAGTCAATCATATTCCTTCAAATGAAAACATCATTCACTAGTAGCTTAGGAGTATATTGGTAGATTAGTTTAGGTTTTTCTTGCATCCATAAACTAGTATTGCTACCTTTGTTGTATTGATGCAGTCAAGGTAGGAAGGTCCAATGAAGGACTGTCTAGCCTTGCAACCTTAATCAACCAACACCATGGACATAATAATGATGTAACAACAACATACAAATATCAATAGAATGATGAGAGATACACAAGACATAAGATTTATCCTGGGAAAACCCTAAAAGGGAAAAACACAACCTTCAAAGATCACTTCTCATTATATTATAATTCCAAACTTCGTTACATATGCCTCTAGGGATTTTCATGTGCTAGATCATAGCCTAGGCTTACAAAAGACTCATACAACACAACATCATTCTCTATGTCTTCTTTCTTATTCTCCTTCTTAATTCCCTACTTCGTATTTTGCTCTATCTCCTACTTCTGCTCTACTATCTTCTGGACTTAAAACACCTATGCATCTTCCAGATTATTCATCTTTTTGCATACTTTCTTCACACACTTCTTGACTTCCTTGAAAAAATCTTCTATCCTTCATTTATATCCTCCACAAGCCTTCAAAACATTATCTTGTCAACCTAATTGTAACATGTAGTATGAAATGTGTAGAAACAAGTAGGTCAGCCTAAAACATATGGTACTACTCCGTAAATGTATGAAAATTGATACAGTTCTCCATTAAGGTTAGCTAGGTCCCAAATTACCTTGAATGATGTTCCATTAGGCTCTACAAGTCATGGAATTACTCCACAAAACCATTAGGCTTCAACTGAACACTGACTACTCCATTATGAGAAAACTAAAGATCTTTTGATAGCAATAACTTCCAAGAAATAAATCCAAATCACTTGAAATCTAAGTATGATTAGATGACACTATGTAGATGCTAAGTCCTGCTCCACAAGCTCTGATGTGAAAATGCAGTAGTCCCCATTGTCACTTTCTGGCATTTTGCAACTCAACATTAACTGTCCCAATTTACTTGAATGACTTCTAGATGCTCTTGGATCAGACTCTCAGGGTTAACTGAAAATTGAGCCTCTTCACTTTGACCTATATTTTTTTAGAATTAATGTTCTCTCTTAGGATATGTTTGGTAGTCTGTTCACAAGTACTTGTAACTACCTCAAGATTGGCAGACTATTCAATTCATCCATGCAAACTGCCTCAAGTTCGGTGATCTATTCACAAATCACTACACTACCTCATGGTCAGCAATCAGTATAGGTCCTCAATTCAAACTACCTTGAGTTCCTTCTCACTTCCAATGATCTAAATTTGATGCTCTACCTACAAAATGTTGCACTACCTCAATGGTCAGCAGTCAGTGAAAGTCTCCTTCCTAAGCTGCCTTAAATTCTTCATTAGGTTTGGTGGTCTAGCTACAAGTTGTAACTACATCAGAGTTTGATGTTCTATTATCTAACACCTATAGGCTGCCTTAGGATCAATACCAACTTGAATTAAGTAAGAGTCAAATAGCCTCAACATCCCCTAACATTCCAGAACAATCATTTGCTTCCTTGATTCAATCAATACATTCTTGAATCCCCTCTGTGGTGCTTTCTAACTTCTAGTTCTAGCTGCAATTCCTTCTACACACTTCAAAGTCTTCTAGTTTCTTCTCTACATACACTGCTCCTATACTTCTCTTTGTTTCTTTATCCATATTTCTTTTACTTCAGTGGAATTTTCTTCTTCTTCTGGTAGAATTCCTTGTCATCCCTTCTTTCTTTGCAATATGAGTTTCTCTTGCTTGTTATGCTCCACACAAGTTTAAAGAAACTTTTTGTTGCATTGGTTTCTCAGTTGATTAGTCTACAACAAAATTCTCCTTAAGATCAATGTCTCACCCTCTTCTGGTTTCTCTGTTGAACTTGATGATACAATAGATTCTTCTTCTTTTAAATAAGTTATCTCTACATTATTTACTATTCCTCTAGTAATAGCCTCTTAGTGACATTCAATGCTTGATGATTTTCACCTTCATACTTGAAAATAGCTTCTTTTGAATGATCTCCTATCAAATCCTCTTTCATCTCTCATGTATCCTTCTTTGTGGTAAGGATTATGGCTTCTTCTATTCCTATAGTAGAATCTTCTGTCATCTCTCCCTTTATGGTATGAATTACTATCCTTGTTTTTCTCTGCATGTGGTCTTCCTTCTTCAGATCTTGATCCATATCCTTCTTTTCCTCCAACACATGAATACTTTAGTCTATACAACTGTTTGAACATACAAGTAATAGATTTACAATTTGATCCATTAATCCATCCATAATCCTACTATATACAATCAATCATAGGATTTCTCCTCTATATGTTATCCCAACACATCTTTTCAATGTGATTCCTTAGTCCACAAAATTTACAAGGGTATATAACCCAGCACATTTCATTTCCATGCCCATGTCTATTACAATAAGAACAATGCATACCTTTCCTTCCTTGAGTTGATTTGTTTGAACTTGTGACAACATCCTTATTCTGTTCACCCTTGATATATCTAAGGCCTTCATTTCTTGATCTCATTACTGGCTCAATAGGATCTATAATTCCTTGTTGATATTTTCCCAATCCTTTTCCTTCATATCCCATTCTTTTCATGATTTTGAATCCAACATTGTCAACACCATCACCAACAATTGTAGATTTAGTTGCATTGTTATCTTCAATATCACCTTCTAAAGAAACTTCTGTAGTATCATACAAGTCATTAGTATCACAAGTGTTACATCAGAAAATGTCTCCCTAGGACTTTTTTCCTCCTATGTTTAGCTCTCAGGTCCTTTAGAAAGCATTTTAATCACCTTGCATATTCATGTTAACTTCTGATGAGAAAACCTCGATGTTTTATGACAAATAGGACCTAGGGAGTGCTATTAAGATAAGTCCTAACCTAAATAGGGAGGGAGGACTTGGGCGCCTGCACCCTAGTTCTACCCTATTTTAGGCAAGACCTAAATTTAAGTTGGTTATGTGACCGTTAATTAGGTTCCATGCTAACATCTAAAGTTTGAATTATGAAATTCTTGGTGAGAAGTTGTTTAGTTGCATATATAAGCATGTTTATGGATTCATTTGTAAACTAGAATATGATTATGAACTTTTGGTGCACTTGTGATTTGAGAGATTTCAAAGTATTCATTGTTGCAGAGTAGATTTGTCTTGTTATTGTGTTTGTTATGCAGATTTGGCTTCATCTTCTCATGCATTGAAGGATTTTCATCTATATGTAAGATACACCTCTGAGGTGACATTTATTTCTATTTTCAATCATTTATCAATTGGTTTTTGCCTCTATCCCATCTAACAATAGTGGTCGAAAGACTTGAATGTCTCTTTGGGGCTTGACTTGTTGATAACTGAGAGGGGGGGTGAATCAATTATCTTAATCTTTTACCTTTTGAACCCCTTTTAACAGTTAATGCAATATCAAATCAAATGAGAAAAACATAACCATGAAAAGGAAATAACACTGATACACATGACACAGAGATTTTGACGTGGAAAACCTAGTTAAGGGAAAAACCACGGGGTGATTAACCTGAGATATTATTCTCTGTTAGAAGAATAGAAGATACAAAATGGCACATGCCAATTAGGGCTCACTGCTCGAGCACACTACTCACAAGAGGCTCACTACCTACAAGAGACTCACTGTCTATAGAAAAGAAGGGTAACTCAATGTTTGAAATGATGAGAAGCATCCACACATGCTAAGGTTTAGTTCCGGTTGAGCTCAATAAATTGATCTGCTGCACTTCATTCTTACTCTCTTTTGATGCAGCTGTACTGTCACATTCTGGACCTCTTTTACGATCTTCACTCTACTTTTTTGCTTTTCTTTTCACCAACACAACACACCACACACACCTTCACATCTAAATTAATCATGTATATATATCCGCACAAGTGATTTCATCACCTTTCTAGTCGGCATCTGGAATAGTCAATATTTTCCTCAAACTCTGATCTGTCAGTTGAATCCTTGCATACCAGTAATGCAGATCAAGGATATACTTGTATAAGTCATCAATCATGTTAGCCAATCATAACTTATGCCTTAAGAACCTTTACCATCATCAATAACACATCCGGAATAATGTTTGATGTTCTGCCAGTCAGTTCTTCCTCTATTCACATTGTCAATTAGGAACCCGACACTCAAGTATTCATATCTCCTCATCCTTTCAACATTGGAGGCTAAATCCTTGGATTCTATTTGTCAAGGTACTCCTCTTGACTTCCCCAAATCTGCACTTCACTAAGATACTTCTTTTGAGAGATCCGGACTTGTCTGTCGGACCTTACTGAGTGCTCTGTTCTTGCTTACCAGACTTCAACACTTCTTCAATCTGACTTCCGGTAAAGACTCATCATGTCCTGCAGATGTGTGGGATAACCTTTGTTGCCATCAATGACAACATTCATGAGTCCATATAGTATCTCTTGCCAACAATCTCCCCCTTTGGCATTGATGGCAACACTTAGTGAAAAATGAGTAAGTGTCACACTATACTCCCCCTTGGCTAATGCTCTATTTTTATGTAAATTTTTTGGAGCTCCCCCTTAGTTGGATTCCTCATTTTTCACTACTACTCACTCCCCTTTGACATCAATGGAAAAGGGTAGGGTCCACTCACAAAAAAAATTTCAAAAACACTTCTATACTTATCCGCATAAGTATTTATACATGCTATATTTTACATAAACCGAAGGATATCTACAAAAGATGTCTTCAACTGGACAAATTTTGTCTCCCAACTTTGCTTCATTCTATCCAAAATTGTGATGTGACCACTCAACAGGAATGCATAAGCTTATGTCTTTTTTAGATCTGTCGGATCATTTGTCCTGGCTGTAGTTTGAGCATCACTTAAGGCCTCATGCATGGCCTCCAACTTAGGGATAATTATTCCTCTAAGTTCATTCAACCTACTGATTCTGTTTTGCTTCTCTTCTTCAAGCTTTTTAATTTCATTCAGAACTGCAATCATTTGGCATTCTTGATTTATTATGGATGTGGTAAGTGGATCAAAATTTTGAGAAAGTTTTGTTAGTTTGTCCTCCTGTTCTTTCACTTTCTTCTCAATCTCCACTATTGCTTTAGATGAGGATATACAAAAATTGTATACATCTCCTCCATCCTTGAGAGCATTTTCCAAGCTCTTTATCCCAATACCCATTACTCTCCTGTCATTTGCTATTAGCCCTTGCAGCTCAGAGAATCTCTTATCCAAAAACTCTTTCCTAACCTTCTCCTCAGCTGATTTCTCTAGAGAATTGAAATGTGTATTAATATTATTAATCAGAGATTTGAGATTACCGGATGAGGAGGCTAAGGGATCCTTTTGAAAAGATGGCATGATCTTTTCTAACACTTCAGATGTGGCTGCTATAAGCTCATAGTCTTCCATGTGAGACTTTAGGAGTTTTTCTTTGGCCTTTATATTAGCAAATGAAGCTATCTTCATTGTTTGTACTGGAGAAAGAGAGTCAAAATTAAATGTCCCTTGCAAAAGTTCTGGTTCATCAATTTCCATTGTCTCTTTGTCTAAGAACTCTTTAACAGTTTCTACAGTATCTCTTGCCAGAGACAAATTCTTCTTCTCTTCTGTAGTCTTAGAACTGTCTCTTGGAGCTTTTTCTCCTTCTACAACCTTGGTACTGTCATCTTCTTTTTCCTTCACCTCTGCTTCGTTTTCCTCTATTCTTTCTTCTCCTTTGGATCTAGAGTCAATAGGGGAAACTAGAGGAGTGATGTTTGTTTGTTCATGGGCCACCTCTTCCGGAGCAGAGGATTCCAAGCCCTTATCTTCACCAGTGTCCATTACTTCTTCTGTCATTTCCTCAGTGGATTCCTTTTCAACACCTGTGGCTGAAGGATCAACACCCAAGTCCTCTATAACAGGAAGATTGAATCTTTTGAAGGCATTCCTGAGGATCACTTCTATTTCCTTGGCTATCTTGTCAGTCTCACCAAGCATGAGCTGATTCATTCTAGCTTTGCTCTGGAATTCATCCTTGCAATCCTTGAAGATCATGTTCATTTGCTTTGAATCAATTGAAGGATATAGCTGAATGGCTATCTATTCCTGGATCTCAAGATCTTTTGCCATGGCATTATTCTTTCTTATTTCTAACTCTTTTTCTAGGTTTTTGGGAATAAGAGATATAATTTCCATAAAAGCCTTGTTATATATGTTCAGATACTTAATTGCTGCTTCTCATATGATCTTTTGGTCTGTTTCATTGTAATCATCATAGAATTTAGCCATTGGCTGAATGTTTCCATCTGCAGTGACTGATTTGATGACATCATCTAAAGACAGAGTGGGCTTTTCTACAAATTCTTTTGCCTTTTCTTCTTCACCTTGACTGGTAGAGGGTTCACCAGATGTTTTCTTCTTCTGCTTCTTCATTTTCTTTATCTCCTCATCTGATTCAGTTTCTTCATCATCCTTCTAACTGACATAAGACCTTGTGGCCTTTGTTTTAGTTCTTTTCTCTTTTCTGCCGGATGATTTTGCTCTCAGTTTTGATATCCTTGAGCTTTTAGCAGTGGTAGGTGTAGATCTCTTTGATGATCTTGTCCGAGTGAAAGATTCTACCAGAGCACTTTCCTTCTCTTTTCTGCCTCTTTCTTCTCTTCCTTAGCCCTTTCCATCTTTTCCTTGTTGGCATCAAGTGCCTCTTTTGAGATGCCTAAGCCTTTGGCAACTTCTTCAACTTCTTTTCTCACTTTCCTCTTTATTTCCAGTTGTCTGAGTTCCACATGAACTTTTACACTTATCTCTTCAAAGGTTCCAAACCTTTCTGCCTTTGGATCCTTTGGCTGACTTAGCATGTGTTGAACATGCAACTCCACAATTTGTTCATCAACTTCATACCCCATAGGCATGATCCAAACTATCCTTGGCTCTACTACCTCCATTAGGCATTGATCAGTGTCTACCATGAAGCACCCTGTATCTTTATATTTCTCAACCAATGATTTTGGGATTCTTTCTCTGATTTGCATATTATTTTGGAAGTTCTTAAAGTACCCCCATAGAGCTGTATTCCTTGCCTTGGCATCCCCAAGTTCATGCAAGTAATCTCTGATTTGAATTGCTACTAGTTTGTTATTTTTCCATACCCATCCATTGGATCTGGGCAGCTCATTCATGAAGTAGAGAAATAAACACAATATTAGTCCACCGTATTTAAAGGAGTTCTTCTTGTCCTTTTTGATCTTTTGTATGTTCTCCACCAATTGACTCAGAAGGAGTTCACAGAGATCATACTCTGCATTCTTTCTCAGCATCTCATAGACAATATATACTACAGTTTTGGACACTGAATTCTCCCTATTGGAGTGATATATCTTATACCCTATTATCATAGATGCAAACTTGATATCCGGGTTAGTGATATCTTCAATGGTCATTGCCCTCTTATCAAATTTTGATCTGGTGGCCTCAGTTACAATTTTTGATAGATTTGAGGACAGGTATCCCTCCAGAGGAGTGTAAGTTGATTACTGCCCTAATTGCCTCCTTGGTGATTTTGCAAGGTCTGTTCAGCCATAGGAAGTTATCATGCACCCTACTCAATACATACCAAACCCATTCATCTTCTTCAAAGTAGGGAAAATGAATGAACTGATCAAAATGTTTCTCCTGGATGCCCTTATATTGTGGATTAAGTTCAAAAGCATCATCTATCAATTGTTTATGATAGATGTCTCTTAGTTTGAATTCCCCGAACTCTTCAACATTTATGTGTATGTAAACCCTAATATCTTCTGTATGCAACACACCATGAGGAACACTAGAAAATGCTCCTAGGGGATCTACTTCCAAGGATTTGTAAGGATGTTTCTTGAATTTGGGGTGAGGCCTATTAGAGATCTTCACAATATTTGGAGTAGCCATCATTCAAGGATTTGTAGAGAGATATTTGATAATGGAAAATACCTTTTATGCTTGTAGGGTTCGCGGAGTGATCTTGAATGATTTGAGTTTAGCAGTTGCTTCTTGAGAAATCTTGTTGTAGAGCTCCTTTTCCTTTCTTCTTGAATGCAAATTGTGAAAATGATGAGCGAGTGAACCCTTTTGTTGCTGAAAAACCCTAATTCCATATCGCAATAAATGCAAAACTTAAGTTGTTCCAGTTGTTCTGTTTTCCTTGTTCAGAGAAGGAGAAACGTATCTGAATCATTGTGATGTCCTTATGATTGATGTTAATGATGAATCATAATTTTCACTTGTTTTGATCATCCCATATGTCTATAGATCAAGATGTTTCAATTTAGATTCATACCAGATCAAACTTACGAAAAACCTATTTTTACCGGAAGACTATTTAACTAGATCAATTTTGGAAGGATTAGACTCTTCAAAGCTTCTTGCGGATTTCTCAAATCTTTACCATACCTTCTTTAGATGTTTCTTTTAGGAATCCTTTGATCCGTAGCTTCCCATGTGCCAATTTCAGGCACTAATTGATTGGCTGTGCGAATTGGCCTATCTTTTGTTACTCCCCTTGAGCCAGAGCTCATCTATTTAGTTTTCAGAAGGGATATTAGCACTAGATTCTGGTGTGGATCCATTTCCAACATTCTCTACACTTTTCTTTACCCAAATCTTGTTCATCTCACTTTGAACTTCATCTGCATTCACTTTCCTTTTCCTTTGTATTGATTCTGATTCTGATGCACCGAACCCCCTTTGTCCTGATTCTTGCTTCTACAGAATTTAGCAATGTGATCAGATCTATTGCAATTGTAGCAAACAACATTTCTTGCATATTTGATTGATATTCTCTTGATCTACATTGATTAGCCACATGTCCCGTTCTATTGCATGCAAAGCATCTACCATTGAATTAATTGCTCATTTGCCTATATCTACATTCATGAGATTTGTGACCATACCTTTTGCAATTGAAACATTGTCCAGAGAAGGATGTAATAGTTTGATTCATTCTTTTCCTGCATTGACTTGCTTTATGACCAAAGTTATTGCAGTTGTGGCAGTATCCATTGAAGGAAGGATATTTTTGAGCATTTGGTTGCTTTATCGGAGCTCTTCTAGGCCCGTTTCTTGGAGTTTCTGATCTAGAGTTCTTCTGACTGGATCTGAAGCTTTTCCCTTTTTCATACCCCAAGCCACGCTTGTCATCTATCCTCTTTTGGCTTTCAAGAAGAACTTCAAGTTGAGCAGAGCTTACTTTGAATTTCTCTTTATATTCATTTGCTATTTGAAGATCCTTTTTGAGAGTGTCAATTTGATTTTCAAGTTGTTCTTCCTTTTCTTTAGCTTCTTGAAGATCAGATTCTAGGTACCTAATTATTCTATCCATATTGTGGTAGTTTTCAGATTTCTCCTTGAGAGATTGTCTTAGGTTATCTTCAACTTTTCTTTTCTCTTCGATTTCTTGGGTGAACTTCATGACTCTTGACTCCATTTCATATCTTACCATAATGACTTCTTTTGATAACTTTTCACATAACTTGTTCTTCTCATTCAGATCATCATTAGTGTTATTGGCTTCACTTTGATCTGCTAATTGTTGAAGTAGTTCCTTTCTCTTTTTCATAGAGATACTCAGTTTTTCTCTTAGTTCTTTGATGAAGTCATCGGCCTGTCTAATTCTCTCCTTTAGTTCATTGACTTCAGAATTAGATTGATCAAGATCATCTAGGGTAGACTGAAGTTGTTGCCTCATTCCACACATATCCATTTGAATTCTCAGATCTTCCTCAAGCTGTTAGGCTCTATTTGGAGGAACTTATCTCTGATACCAATTGTTGATAATTGAGAGGGGGGTGAATCAGTTATCTTAATCTTTTACCTTTTGAACCCTTTTTAACAGTTAATGCAATATAAAATCAAATGAGCAAAACATAACCATGAAAAGGAAATAACACTAATACACATGACACAGAGATTTTGACGTGGAAAACCTGGTTAAGGAAAAAACCACGGGGTGATTAACCCAGGATATTATTCTCTGTTAGAAGAATAGAAGATACAAAATGGCACATGCCAATTAGGGCTCACTACCCGAGCACACTGCTCACAAGAGGCTCACTACCTATAAGAGACTCACTGTCTACAGAAAAGAAGGGTAACTCAATGTTTGAACTGATGAGAAGCATCCACACATGCTGAGGTTTAGTTTCAGTTAAGCTCAATAAACTGATCTGCTGCACTTCATTCTTACTCTCTTTTGATGTAGTTGTACTGTCACATTCTAAACCTCTTTTACTATATTCACTCTGCTCTTCTTCTTTTCTTCACACCAACACAACACACCACACACACCTTTACATCTAAATAAATCATGTATATATATCTGCACAAGTGATTTCATCACCTTTCTAGTCGGCATCTGGAATAGTCAATATTTTCCTCAAACTCTGATCTGTCAGCTGAATCCTTGCATACCAAGTAATGTGGATCAAGGATATACTTGTAGAAGTCATCAATCATGTTGGTCAATCATAACTTATGCCTTAAGAACCTTTACCATTATCAGTAACACATCCGGAATAATGTCTGATGTTCTGCTAGTCAGTTCTTCCTCTGTTCACACTGTCAATCAGGAACCCGACACTCAAGTATTCATATCTCCTCATCCTTTCAACATTGGAGGCTAAATCCTTGGATTCTATTTGTCAAGGTACTCCTCTTGACTTCCCCAAATTTGTACTTCACTCAGATACTTCTTCTGAGAGATCCGGACCTGTCTGTCGGACCTTACTAAGTGCTCTATTCTTGCTTACCGGACCTCAACACTTCTTCAATCTAACTTTCGATATAGACTCATCATGTCCTGTGGATGTGTGGGATAACCTTTGTTTCCATCAATGACAACATTCATGATTCCATATAGTGTCTCTTGCCAACATGACTGAGGCAAGCCTCTAAACACCACAACCCCCTATTGAAATGCACAATACAACTGAGAGGGGGTGGATCCGTTGTCACCAAAAACTTAACCTCTTATGAATACCAACACAATATTTACTTAATTACTAGTGTTATGATTTAACCATGAAAGCATGAAACCAGAAACTCAACACAATAACACATTCAACACATGAGACATAGAGGCTCACTTCCTACGGGCTCACTTCCTACGGGCTCACTTCCCAAAATGTTCACTACAAAAAATTAAGGCTCACTACCAAGGGGTGGCTCACTACCAAGGATTTGAGAACTGATTTGATAGCATCTACTCCATGCCTAAGTTTAGTTACATTGAAGCGTAATACTTCTCCTCTCCTCTGCTCTTCTTACACTTCACACTTATCTTCACATTTTGGCACAAGAACATCTTTTTCACAACTACCTTACATGTTTTTATACAACTCATCAACCTTGGAATGAACATTAGGGTCAGCATTACATTCATCAACCGTTGGAACAATCTCCAAGGCTGGCATTACAAACATACATAGAAATAGGTCTGGACCTAATACAAAATTATCTAAGGGAAAGATGTAACGATGTATGTGAATCACACTACACATTATCTAGGACTCAAATGCAATCTTCCATGCCACAACATGCTACTACAATCTTCAATGCATCTCTGTAATTAGTGAAAACAACCAAGTCGGCCAAGACTAGTGTTCACATTAAGACTTCCAAGAACATTCTTCATCCATAATCCAAATTTCTCTTCGCGAACCAATCCAAAGGTAGGAACATGATCAAGATAAATTGACAAGCACATTATAATCACAAGGAACAACCGCACAACCTCTAACCACTATGTTAAGAAGATTCTTCAAATCAGAGCACATAAACAACATTGTCAACTATTGTCATAAAGAAAAGATTGCTTGCGAACCACCAAATCACGAACCATTTGAGTTGAAGACACATAACATCATCCTAGACTTAACTCTGGAACCATAGACCAGAATACTTCAATGCGGAGGAATACGGAGCATAATACTTTCTCCTTGTCACCACTAAACATACAAAAAAAGTAGTTTTCACTTTGGTGAACATAACTCACTCAAATCTTCATATTGGAAGCTCAAACTTGGAACATAGCATCTTTAGAGATGCCTCTAAATAACTTCCAATCCGTAGACAAAGATATTTAATCTATAAGAAATGCAGAGCAAATTGTTGGACTATTCTACTATAAACAAGAGCACAGTTGACACCAATGACAACATAGATATGTTGACATCAATCACAACACCGATTAGGCACATACTTGCAACAGTCTCCTCCTTTATCATTGATGGCAACATATGATGTGAAAAACTGTAAAGACCATGAAGACAAGATTTTCCCCCTTTCTCTTTATACATCTACACTCTTTCTTCTTTGAGTTTTTTCACATGATTTATCTCCCCCTTTGACATCAATGACAAAGGGCACATACTTGCACTCTGCTAGTCTGATCCAACTGAACTTTGTCTGATATCAACAATTTCTTTATTAGAAACTCATATCAACAACATCTAGTTACTCCCCTTAAGAGGTATCCCTCAAAACATCAATTCAAATCAAAGAATGAGACTTTGAGCACTACTAGACTAATGCATTCCTATGCATCTTAGTTTAGAGCAGGAGGGGTAATGACCCCTAACTCTTCTCTGAGATAGTTAAAAGTATCCTTAGGTAGAGGCTTAGTGAAAATATCTGCAATCTAATCCTTTGTGGACACATATTCCATCTTTACTTCATTCTCTGTCACCTTTTCTCTTAGAAAGTGATACGTTATAGATATATGCTTTTTTCTTGAGTGCATCACTAGATTCTTTGAAATGTTTATAGCACTTGTATTGTCACAGAAGATTGCAACTAGATCTTCATACAAAATTCTTATGTCCTTCAATGTCTATTTCATTCATAACACTTGAGTACAACAACATGCTTCTGCAATATACTCTGCTTCTGCAGTAGACAAAGAGATTGAGTCTTGCTTCTTGCCCAACCATGAAACTAATCTATTACCCAAGAAGAAAGCACCTCCACTCGTACTTTTTCTATCATCAACATCTTCAGCCCAATCTACATCTGTATAAGCACTAAGAGTGAAATCATTATCATTTGGATACCATAAGCCATGATCTGGTGTGCCTTTTAAATCCCTCAAGATTCTATTAACTACCATCACATGTGACTCTTGGATCTGCTTGAAATCTTGCAACAAGACAAACTGCATGCATTATATTAGGTTTGGTTTGTGTTAGAAAAAGTAATTCTCTAATCATAGATCTATACCTTTTCTGATCAACCTTAGTTGATTCATCAGTTTTGCTCAACTTGCAACTAGTCACCATGGGAGTACATACCGATTTAGAGTCCTCCATCCCAAATTTATTCAACAACTCTTTCACATACTTAGACTGAGAAATGAAGATTCCTTTATTTGATTGAGAAATTTGTAGACCTAAACAGAAATTTATTTCACCAAACATAGACATCTCAAACTCTTTTTGCATTTCCCCAAAAAATTTATGCACATACCTTCATTGCCTCCAAAGATAATGTCATCAACAAAGACTACAACAATGAGGATTTGATTATCATTGATTTTGAAATAGAGATTATTGTCTATAGTGCCTTTACTGAACCCTAATTGCAACAAATACTTGTCTAACCTTGCATACCAGGCTCTAGGGGCCTGCTTCAGTCCATACAAGGCCTTCTTCAATCTGCATCCCATGTCATCTTGGTCTAATAACTTAAATCCTTCTAGTTGTTCAATGTAGACCTCTTCTTCCAACTCAACATTCAATAATGTAGACTTAACATCCATCTGATACACTTTGAAATCTTTGAATGCTGTAAATGCCAAAAACATTCTAATTGCTTCAATTCTTGCTACAGGAGCATAGGTTTCTTGAAGATCTATCCCTTCAACCTGAGAGTATCCTTTGCATACCAATCTTGTCTTGTTTCTTAGTACTTCTCCATTCTCATTCATCTTGTTTCTAAAAAACTCATTTGGTGCCAATCACATTCTTGTCAACAGGTCTAGGAACCAGTTCCCAAGTTTGATTCTTTTCTATCTGCATCAGCTCCTCTTCCATAGCTTTTACCCAATTTTCATCATTGTAAACTTCATTCATATTTTTAGGTTCAACTTTTGAAAGTAAATAGTAATTCACCTATTCTTCTATATCTCTTTTCCTTATCAATACCCCTTTGCTTTTGTCACCTATAATCTGATCTTCGGAATGATTAATCCATACATACCTGGGAGTCTTAGCAGCACTTTCCAGAGCTTTTTCTTCTTCATCTTAACTATCTTCTTGATCAAATTTTTCTTCATTTGTTATAACATCAGGTTCATCTGATTCATATCCACTTAGATATGATATTCTTCCCTTGTCTTCATCAACCTTCACATTAGCACTCTCAATTATCTTCTTCAATCTCTTATTGTAGCACTGATAGGCCTTACTCTTGGTAGAATATCCAAGAAAGATTCCTTCATCACACCTAGCATCAAACTTGCCTAGATCTTCTTCTCTTTTAATATAACATTTGCTACCAAAAACTTTGAAATATCTCACTGTAGGAGCTCTTCCATACCACAATTCATAAGGAATTTTAACAATGTTACCTTTAACTTGAACCTTGTTTAGGATGTACACAACAGTATGTATGGCTTCTCTCCAGTACACTTTCAGTAGATCAGCTTCCTTCAACATAGTCCTAGTAGCCTCTTGAACTATCTTGTTCTTTCTTTCAACAACTCCATACTATTGAGGGTCCTTGGTACTGATAATTATCTTTTTATCCATTGTTCTTCATAGAAAATATTGAATTCATTTGATGTGAACTCACCTCCTCTATCAGACCTCAAGCATTTGATCCTCAACTCTAACTCATTCTCAACCATTGCCTTGAAGGCTTTGAACTTGTCTAGGGCTTCTAATTTATCTTATAGGAAAGTGACCCAAATCATCATGCAGTAATCATCAATAAGCAACATAAAATACATGTCTTCTTGCAGACTTCTTGTTCTTGTGGAACCACATAGATCTATATGTATCAGCTCCAACAAACTAGCAGAGAATTGTTCTTTGCTTTTAAACCTTGTTCTTGTTTGTTTCCCAAATTGACACTCCTTGCAAAAGGTATTAGTAGGCTTCACAAGATTAGGCAAATCTCTTACTACCTAAACAAAACTTATCTTCACTAAATTGTCAAAATTGATATGACACATTCTTCTATGCCATAGCCAACTCTCATCAGTTTGAACCAACAAACAATAATCATTAGTTCCTTTCAAATGATAAACATTACCTTTAGTCTTTTTACTAGTAGAAATCACTATTCTAGAGCTTTCCATGATCTTGCATCCATTGTCCTTGAATCTAAGATCATAACCTTTGTCACACATCTGACCAACACTCAAAAGATTATGCTTTAAACCCTTCACATACAAAACATAATCAGTATTGTGTTTTCCATCAAAATATATAGATCCTCTTCCAAAAATCTTACCAGATGTATCATCTTCAAACCTAACCAGTCCACAATCATACTTTTCCAAACTTACAAACTTACTTTTGTCACCAGTCATGTGATGTGAGCATCCATTGTCAGTAACCTATTCATCCTTATATTTTTCAACTTGGACAACCAAAGCACTTTCTTCCACTAGTTTTTCTTCCTTCACATAGCTATCAGGATTAGTAGACATGGGTTCTTCTTTAATAGCAATAAACAAGCATTCATTTGCACTAGTACTATCATCAGATTCATCATTTTTCACAACTTCATCATCAAGATCTCTAACATAATAGCATTTCTTTGGGATCCTAGGTTTGTTTTCAAATATTTTTCTATTCCTTTCAATTCTCTCCAGACACCTAGAAGCATAATGACCAACCTTACCACATGAAAAACATTTGAAAGGTAATTTGCCTTTGAACTTACCGGTATCTCTTGGTAGACTGCTGACAAATTTTGCTTCAATTTCATCACGATCATGTATAGGCTTCACCTTGTAATTTTCAGATCTAGAGATCTTCTCTAAAGTGTTGGCTTTGAAAGCAATCTTAATCTTCAGTAGAGTATCACCAAACTCTCTCATTTCAAAAGTTGTAAGCTTTCCAAGTAATTGATCATTGTCGACATCTTTTACAGTCATTACTTCTTCAATTGCAGCTACCTTGTGACTGTAGAACTTTGGTAGTGACCTAAGAATTTTCATCACAACTTCCTTCTCATCAATAGTTCCTCCCATACTTTTTATTCCATTGACAAGTTTATCCAGCTTCTGCAAGTAGGCTGATATGTGTTCATCTTTGAGACCTCATATTTCGATTTTAGGCCCTGCAATTTAGCTCCTTTTACAGAGCCATCTCCTTCATATAGTTTTTTCATCTTTTCCTAGACTCCATTAGCAAAATCTAGTTCTATGACTTTTATCAACTCAGTGTCAGATGTGAGGCCTACATTTTTTATTTATGTTCATGTGACTATTTACCTTACTGTTGCTGATACTTTTATATTGTGGGACTGTTGATCCTGGAATTTCAAACTATTAAACCTTATTATGTTAAAGGAAAACTAATTGGGTGATGTTAGATAGATGTTTGCATTAAGAGAAAACAAATTGGGTGATGTTAGTTACATGTTTATTTCATAGGAAAACTAATTGGGTGATGTCTGATTAATGTTTACATTACAGGAAAACTAATTGGGTGATGTTAGAAAATTGTAATGTGATTTCCTTTATGCTTAAGAGAACTTGTGGTATTTATTGGGAATGCATTTTTTTAATTGCTTTGGCTATGATATTTATATGGGAATTAACATTGCAATTGAGTGCACAGATTTTGCTAACAAACCACAGATACTGGAGATCATTCCGTACCTTATGTTGTAATCCCTTATGAAGCTGATCTGGTTCCACAAGGAACCAAGATCAATTCTGTGTATGATGTATTGTCATAATATTATTTTGCATGAGGTTGAATGGGTTAGGTCTACCTCTGTTAAATTGAATTATGATTTGTGTTGTAGGAATTGTTTTTGAATTTTATTTTTTTTAAATTTTAATTTTTGAGATCCATTTCTTGTGTTTTAACTTGACCCTGGGTGTCCTGACTAGGTTAAAATTGACCCTGGGTTATACCCCATGGGTCTAGGGTCCCTTTTGACTTGGGTAACCCTTGGTTAACCTTGATATGGTCACCTTAACTTCACAGTGAAGTTAAGTGACGAATTTGGAGGTATGGGAGGGATAGGATGAGTGGTACCAACACTCAAGCCCATCCCTTCTCAATTCCCAAGGTTAGAAGATGACTCCAAGGTCCACCAATTGTGGAGGACCTAACTTCAAGTCTCCCTCACAATTGGTGAGAGTTCCCATGGAGTTGTGTGGTCCTTCATGAGAGGGAAGGAAGGGGAGACATGTGTCACCCTTTCCCTATTTAACTCCCTTTTTTTCTCTCCCATGTGTTGGAGAGAGGACATGTGGTAAGGGGTAAGGAAGACTTTGGCGATGGGTGAGTGACATGTGTCAACACCCATCCCTTTGGACACAATAGTAGTTTGGAGGAAGAGTGAGGAGGTGACAAGTGTAACCTCCCTATTCCTCTAAGCTCATGGAATTGGGTTATTTGAATCCCACTTGGGATAGGGAGAAGGGTTGTTGTCGAATTTTGGAGAATTTTGATTATTTGAAAATTGTTTTTGGAAAAAAGCTTAGAGGGAGTTTGGTGGCTTATGTTGGAGGGGATTTTAGAGGAGATCTACATCAACTTCTTCCATTATTAGGGCTTTAAAGGTTGGTTTTCAAGGCTAAGGCCTTCCCCTTGTAATTTTAATTATTGCTTGCATGACGGATGTGTGAGAAGTATTTTTTCTTGTGTGTAAATTGTTATTGTGGAAATTTTTATTGGGGTGTTGAAAGAGCTTCTTCCACTTAGGAGAAATGCTCATCAAGTGTGGGGTAGGGGAGGAGTGATCCTCCTCAAGTCCATTCCTTACTTTGGGATGTGAAAGCCTTGAGGGCATTTATGGGATTTTGAGTAAATTGTTGCATGGCTTGAGAGCCAAAATATGAACTCCTTGGAAATCTTGTTAACATGTTTGGCTTGAGGCCATGAGAAAATTTATGTTGAAATGTTTGAAGGGTGGCACTCTAGAGTTAGTGTGTCCACTCTCCTACCCCTTTTTAAACTCACTTTGGTTGAGTTTGTGTTGGAAATATCCATGGGTATATTTGTGTTTTTGGAATGTTGTTTTGCCTTGTTGTGAAGTGGTTTGGATTCCCTAGGTGTGTGGAAGACCTCCCTAGGTCGGGGATGACCCTCTTACGGGTCTACGGTAGGGAGGAGAGCAGAATGTGTGGTGTTTTCTTCCCTTGTGTGATATGCAGGTTTTCATGGAGCTTAATGTGAAGATTGGAGAAGTTTTCTTGTTTAGGGAAAATATTTTATTTTCTTTTACTCTTAAGGAGAGCTTGGTCTTTAAATAGTTTCATCCTTGTTGATTTCCAAGAGGAGAAAATTCTCTCTCTAATGTTGTAAAATTTGGTCTCCTTGAGTTATGAGGAGAATCGTCTTCATTGTGTTGATAGTTTAGATTTTTGTGTTTATTAAATTGTTACCACCTATGAAATGATAAAGGAAGGAATTTGTTTTGTTTAAAGGATATTAGAATTGTCTATTTCCTCCTACACCTATTAGAAAAGTTGAGAGATAGTTGTTGTAAAAAAATACAAGGCTTGTTAAAATTTATTTCTTTAAAAGACTTAGTGGAAATATTAATTTGAATAAGTTATGAAAGTCGTAATTTGTCATTTGGAGAGGAAATGAAATTTGATTAAAGTTATGCATTTGAATTTAGTTGCAATTAATTATATGCTTACTATATTTAGTATTGAAGTTGTTGACTTGAAATTGAAATGTTATTAAGAGAAAAATTGACTTAATTATCCTTGTAAAATGTTTTTTTTATATAAATGTTTATTTTAGAGATGCATTTGAAATATACATTTTTAAAGAAAAAAAAATTCAATAAATATTAATTCATTATTCTGTCCTTCAAAATAATTGACAGTAATTAATATATATATATATATATAACTCTGTATTTATACAGTTACATGAGTTAATAGAGAAACTGTGAAATTAGATTGCTGTGTGGAATTGTAGTGTATATATATATATAATATAAATTTTAATATATAAAAAATAAAATAAAATGGGGAAAATTTATTATTTTTGCAGTCTTCATAAATTGCATTACAGTCAATAAAAGATGGAACGGTGGGGGGTTTGAACCCCCCCCCACCACGCCGCCACCATTGTATTTGGGTGTGGGGAGGGGGCGAAGCGCCCATGCACGCCCCATGCTATGGGATGTGGGTAGGGGTTCTGCCCCCTCCCCACACCCCCGCTAACTCTGCTACCCCACAGCCACAATGAAACCACAGCCTTCACGTCCCCACCCCGAGCCTCCACACTCCCCTCTCCCCCACGACCCTCACACTCCTCTGTGCAGTCCCCTTTCCTTCCTCCCAAACTCTGGTCAACTTCCCCTTCCATGCAACCTTCCCCTGTCCCATGCCCTCTGCGGTCTCTTTCGCCCAAGTGCCACCATCACCATTATTATTCGACCCTGCCAACCATGTAAAAATAATAATAATATGAGTTAGGGTTTCTTTCTCCAATGAGAAAGAATGGATTATGAAATATAACAATATTCATTGTTATATGGAGTTTAAAATATAAAATATAATAATAAAATAAATGATGAATATATATATATATATTAATTGTATTGCTAATAATTTAAATAACTTCATTTAAATAATATATATATATATATATATATATAATTTAATGATAATTATGCAAAGGGAAGCCATTTTTGTAAAAAAAAATATAGGGTTTCTATTTTTACAATAATATACATGTAATTAGTTAAATTAATAAGAATATATATATGTGAAGTCTACCTGTAAGGGAAATTGTATTTTCGGAGTTTAATAAATTTCCAATTAAAAATACCAAGAAAATGAAAAGAAAAAAAATGTATCTATAATTATAAATGCAAATAAGCATATATATAATACATATGCTTATTTGCATTTATATAGATATGCGTATCTTTATAAATGCAATTAAGCCATCATATGCATTTCATATGTGGCTGCTGTAAACTCGAACTGTAGATTTAGTAAATGTCCAATTGAGAAAAATGAGAGACAAAGAGAAAGAAAAGATAATAGTGAAAACAAAGAGGAGAAAATGTGAGGCATTGCCGAAATAGGCTAAGAGAACTAAGTAAGTTTTAACCCTCCGTTAATCCTGATTAGGGACAAATTAATTACCAAAATTAATTCAAACATTGAAATTAAACCAGAGCGAAAACCTAGGGGACTTCATCAAGCAAAGTTAGTAAACCCTGTTTAAGTGTTCTGATCTACCAAGAAATTAGGGATAATGTAAAGGATACATTGATAACTCTGATTGATAGAAAATGTGAAGAAAAGTAGGATAAACATAAAGAAATACAATCAAAATTAAATTTTAGAGAAACGAGAAGGAGAACAAATGACCAGGCTTTGTTGAAAATACTAAAATAGGAAGGAGGAGAAATTAATATTAAATTTCAAAAAATGTCAAAGAGATGAGAGGATCGGGCTTTGTTGAAAAATGTTCCATTAAGGAGATCAAATGTAAATTCATTGCAATTGGGGAGTTGTAGGAAATGTGTAAACCCTATTAGGAAACCTCATTTCAAGATTAGTGTTAGTATAATAAATCCCACTCATGCCTGTGAGGCGTTATGCTACCGAATTTTTCTAGAATTTAGGGTTTAGGAGCTTAGTAAGTTCAACCCTTGTAGCGATGTCAACCGCGTCGCAAAGACCCCCTTGTTGGCCTTCTTGCATTTGGGTGTGCGCATATGTGCGTATTACCCCGCTGACAACTATATTGTTTATGCGTTAAGCATACGGCACCGAGCACGCTTATGCATGCAAGGGGGTTTCTAGGGAAGCGTGGAAATTTTTTTATATTTCATGTCATGACCACTTGACACATGTGGACATGACACATGTGATGCGTGTTGTGATCGCATGGGA
Source organism: Cunninghamia lanceolata (assembly GCA_027924645.1). NCBI lineage: Eukaryota > Viridiplantae > Streptophyta > Pinopsida > Cupressales > Cupressaceae > Cunninghamia > Cunninghamia lanceolata. Next base: position 3,572,183 of record BSBN01001410.1, on the reverse strand, counting down.
AATGTGGGCATGACATTTGGTATGAGAGCCCAAGTTTAAACACTAGGCATATTTGGGCATGTTATTTATTCTACAACTTTGATTAATTAGTGTCTATCTTGTTTTGTAGGATGCCTCCCCAACGTGTTCGATGAGCGCGATTGCGCAACACGACGTCCATTGAGGTGCATAGTGATTCATTGGTTGAGGGACATGCACCCGCAATCATAGCAGATCCACTAGTACCACAGGCACCACCAGTATTTGACATAGGTCCATAGATTCTACAGACATTGTAGGCCATGTTAGAGAGGTTACCGCCAGCTATTCCAGAGCCACGTGATGAGCCTCGCGTTGATCCGTAAGAGGAGCCACGTAAGGAGCCACGTGCTAAGTCGCGTGTTGAGCCATATGTGGAGCCCCACGTCGATCTGCGAGAGGTGCCACGTATGGAGCCTTTCGTAGAAGTACCTGATACTACAATGGAAGAGGTAGGGTCAGCCTACCATGCACGGAGAGGAGTCCTCTGAGGCTTTCGAGATGAGATGAGACCATGAGAGTAGAACAGATATATCATGGACCGTATGAGTATGGGTTGGATGAGCCGGTGGTAGGAGTTAGAGACAGAGGAGACCCCATTAGAGACCTACTTAGGATCAACCCACCTACCTTCGTAGGAGCTACAGAGGGAGTTGTGGCTGAGGCTTGGCTTAGTAGTCTAGATAGGTGTTTCGTGTTGCGACCTTATGGGAGAAACATGAAAGCATGTGTGGGAGTACACCTTCTGAGAGATGCAACAGCTACTTGGTGGCACACTAAGGAGTGCAAGCATCGGTTATCCTTAGATACCCTCACATGGGACATATTCATAGAGTGCTTTAATGCACGGTACTTGTCAGAACACTATAGATAGCGTCAAAAAGATGAGCTCCATGATTTACAGCAGAGAGGACTCATGGTTGCTCAGTATGAGAGTTGGTTCATTAAGCTTTCTCATTACATAAAGTACCTCCATGACGAGAAACTTCTAGTACACAAATTCATTAGAGGACTGAATCACAGGATAGCATGACCAATACGTATGGCAGATCCCCAAACTATGAGTGAGGCTGTCGAAAAGGCTCTTATTATAGAGGAAATTCAGGGACGAGGGCAAAATTCACACCTGTAGTATCAGGATTGTAATCACCAACAGCAGCAGAACTCTCATAGGCCACAATCCACACCACAGAGAGGAGGATTTAATTCCTCATCATTACCTCCTAGGCCTCCACAACAACAGCAGTAGCAGCATCAACAGAGATCTAGACCCCAGCAGAGGGTTCAGGGAGGACATAACCATGGTTGGCAACAATAGGGCCCGCATAGAGATCAAAGATAGCAAGGATCATCTACGGGACCTGCAAGGTCTCAGCAGTCTTACAGAGGTTCATAGGGGTCCACTGGATGTACTGGACAACAGCAGATGGGCAGGACTTAGTCAGGACAGTTACAGGCTAGGGGCCCATGTTATGTATGTGGTGGGGCAGGGCATTTAGCCAGAGAGTGACCTCAGGGATTTACAGCAGGGGGACAGCCCCATGCAAGAGGATCTGAGTAGATTGTAGGTGATGTGGGCAGGTCCCACCGCATGTTTGCAGTGGTTGACAACTGCCAGGCTGATTTCTAGGCTTCAGTCATTGAGATAGTAGGTATGATTGGGGATTTCCCCATCTCTATTCTTTTTGACTCTGGAGCTACTGACTCTTTTCTATCTTCATTGTTAGTGGAACGTTGCAGGCTAGTGGCTTCTAGGCAGGACATTAGGTGGGAGGTAGAGTTGGCCTCTAGGGCCAGGATGTCAGTAGATACCTTGGTAGAGATTGCGAGATGACCTTGGGTTCCTTCAATACATCATGTGACCTTAGGGTTATGCCATTAGGATCCTATGATGTAATTTTAGGTATGGACTGACTTGTGGCTCATAGAGCCAAGCTAGATTGTCGCCAGAGGATGATTAGCTGCTTAGACGATCATGGTTCACCAGTTGAGATAGTGGGCATTCAGAAGCCCATGGATGTTCGTATGATATCTGCTCAACAGCTTAAGCACTGCATGCAGAAGGGGTGTCAAATGTTTGCTATCACGTTCAGTGATAGATCAGCGGATGAGACTGAGGCATCTTTAGATGATCACCCTATCCTGAGAGAGTTTGCTGACGTATTTCTGCCAGAACTACCAGGTATGTCTCCATGTAGAGAGGTTGATTTCCACATCAACTTAGTGCCGAGTGTAGAGCCAGTGTCTCATGCACCTTACAGGATGACTACACATGAGCTTATAGAACTTAAGCTGCAGTTAGAGGAGTTACTTGAGAAGGGGCACATCCGACCTAGCGTTTTGCCATGGGGTGCACTGATTATCTTCGTGAAGAAGAAGGATGGATCTCTTCGATTATGCATGGATTACAGGTAGTTGAACAAGGTGACAATGAAGAACCGTTATCCTCTACCTAGGATTGACATCTTTGATTAGATGCAGGGAGCCAGAGTGTTCTTGAAAATTGATCTAAAATCTGGGTATCACCAATTATGCATTGCAGAGGCAGATATTCATAAGACTACTTTTTGAACCAGATATGGCCATTACGAGTTCATAGTGGTACCCTTTAGTTTGACGAATGCCCCTGCAGTATTCATGAGTCTCATGAATGGGGTGTCCCGTACTTACTTAGATCAGTTCGTGATCATATTTCTTGATGATATTTTGATTTATTCGCGAACCGAGGAGGAACATGTGGATCATTTACATCAAGTTTTGTAGTGCTTATGAGAGCAACAACTTTATGGCAACTTGGCCAAGTGTGCCTTCTTTAGGACAGAGGTGCAGTATTTGGGACACATCTTATCAGGTGATGGTATCTTTGTAGATCCATCAAAGATTAGAGTGATTCAGGATTGGCCAGCACCCACCAGTGTGACAGAAGTCAGGAGCTTTATGGGATTAGCCAGTTATTACCATAGGTTCATTAAAGGCTTTTCCAGGATAGCACATCCCATCACTTCCATTCAGCAGAAAGGGAAATGTTTCACTTGGATAGAGCAGTGTGAGAGGGCTTTCAAGATCCTTAAGGAACATCTTACCAGCACTCCCATATTAGCAGTTCTATATCTGGCTGAAGATTTTGTTGTTTGTACTGATGCATCATTAGAGGGTTTGGGAGCTGTGCTTATGCAGGGAGGTAGAGCGATTACATACAAATCACGTAAGCTGAAGACACATGAGCTAAACTACCCTACTCATGATTTAGAGCTCGCAACAGTTATTCATGCTCTTGTTCATTGGAGACACTTCCTCTTAGGTCAATGCTTTGAGCTCCATTCGGATCATCATAGCTTACAGTACATTTTTACACAACCCAATTTGAACACCCGCCAGCAGTGTTGGATGGAGTTCTTATGCAAGTATGACTTTGATGTCCACTACATCAAAGGGAAGGAGAACGTGGTCGCTAATGCTTTGAGTCGAAGGTGCCACGAGATTCTGACCTTGACATTGAGGGTGGACTTGAGAGAGCATATCCTACAGCATCAGCTCGAGGACGAATGGTTTCTTGAGGTGCAGTAGGAAATTCATAATTAGAGGGCCCTTAAAGACAAATTCGTAGGATATTCCCTTGAGCCTGATGGTTTGCTTAGACATCGGTAGCGCATCTATATACCCCGTACGGGTGATTTACGTATAGTGATTCTTTTAGAGGCTCATAGTACACCATATGCAGCACATCAAGGAGTGAAGAAGATGCATGCTGATTTGCAACAATTATATTATTGGGCTGGGATGAGATGTGACATTACAGAATATGTCACTCATTGCCTGGAATGTCAGAGGGTCAAGGCCGAGCATCAGCATCCAGCAGGACTGTTGTATCCTCATGAGATACCTGAGTGGAAATGGGACACCATTTCCATGGACTTTATCATTGGTCTACCTATGTCATCACGTTGCCATGATGCCATCATGGTGACAGTTGACTAAGGTGGCGCATTTCTCACCTATGCGCATGACGTACAATGCACCATCTATGGCGAGAGTGTTTTTAGATCATATTGTCAGACTTCATTGAGTACCTCACCGCATCATTTCTGATAGAGACTCAGTTTTCACTTCAACTTTTTGGAGAGCCTTATAGCAGGCGTTGGCCACCCAGCTCAACTTCAATTTAGCTTACCATCCTGAGACTGACGGATAGACAGAGAGAGTCAATCAGGTGTTAGAAGACATGCTTCGTATGTATGTTATGGACCATCAGTCTATTTGGGAGGAGTATCTATATCTGGTTGAGTTTGCCTACAATAATGGGCATCACAGCTTGTTGGGTATGCCTCCTTTCTAGGCTTTATACGGTAGACCATGCAGGACACCATTGAGTTGGGATCAAATAGAGGACAGGATGGCCATTGGTCCAGAGATAGTTTAGGATATGGGGCAGTAGGTTACATTGATTAGACAGAGACTTCAGGAGGCACAAGATAGACAGAAGAAGTATGCCGATGCCAAGAGAATTGATCAGAGTTTCTCAGTGGGTGACAGGGTATTTTTGAGAGTGCAACCGCACAAGAGTCCAATCCATTATAGAAAGGGCTCTAAGCTTGCACCTTTGTTTGTAGGACCTTTTGAGATCTTGGAGTGGATAGGACCCGTAGCGTATCGTCTAGCCTTGCCACCTAGCCTATCGCATATCCACAATGTCTTTCATGTTTTAGTTTTATGTCATTACATCTCTAACTTATCTCATGTATTGGATTGGAGTGCTCTTCAGGTAGAGGTAGACAGACAGTTGGCTTTGGAGCCAATTTGCATATTGGCTTGTCAGACGTTGGGCCTTCGAGGTTGAGAACTGGACCAGGTTAGGGTCCAGTGGGACATGTATGACAAGGTCACTATGACATGGGAGGATGCAGCGAGGTTGAGGACTCTTTATCCTCACCTCTTTGATGACTTCCAGGAGGAAGTATAGTCTTAGGGGGGAGGATGTGAGGCCTACATTTTTTATTTTCGTTCATGTGACTATTTACCTTACTGTTGTTGATACTTTTATATTGTGGGACTGTTGATCCCAGATTTTTAAACTATTAAACCTTATTATGTTAAAGGCAAACTAATTGGGTGATGTTAGATAGATGTTTGCATTAAGAGAAAATAAAGTGGGTGATGTTAGTTAGATGTTTATTTTATAGGAAAACTAATTGGGTGATGTCTGATTAATGTTTACATTACAGGAAAACTAATTGGGTGATGTTGGATAGAAAATTGTAATGTGATTTCCTTTATGCTTAAGAGAACTTATGGTATTTATTGGGAATGCATTTTTTTTAATTGCTACGGCTATGATATTTATATGGGAATTAACTTTGCAATTGAGTGTGCAGATTTTTCTAACAAACCACATATACTGGAGATCATTCCGCACCTTATGTTGTAATCCCTTGTGAAGCCGATCTGGTTCCACGAGGAACCAAGATCAATTCTGTGTATGATGTATTGTCGTAATGTTATTTTGCATGAGGTTGAATGGGTTAGGTCTACCTCTGTTAAATTGAATTATGATTTGTGTTGTAGGAATTGTTTTTGAATTTCATTTTTTTTAAATTTTAATTTTTGAGATCCATTTCTTGTGTTTTAACTTGACCCTGGGTGTCCTAACTAGGTTAAAATTGACCCTGGGTTATACCCCATGGGTCTAGGGTCCCTTTTGACTTAGGTAACCCTTGGTTAACCTCGATATGGTCAACTTAACTTCATAGTGAAGTTAAGTGACGAATTTGGAGGTATGGGAGGGATAGGATGAGTGGTACCAACACTCAAGCCCATCCCTTCTCAATTCCCAAGGCTAGAAGATGACTCCAAGGTCCACCAATTGTGGAGGACTTGACTTCAAGTCTCCCTCACAATTGGTGAGAGTTCCCATGGAGTTGTGTAGTCCTTCATGAGAGGGAAGGAAGGGGAGACGTGTCACCCTTTCTCTGTTTAACTCCTTTTTTTTCTCTCCCATGTGTTGGAGAGAGGACATGTGGTAAGGGGTAAGGAAGACTTTGGGGATGGGTGAGTGACATGTGTCAACACCCATCCCTTGGGACACAATAGTAGTTTGGAGGAAGAGTGAGGAGGTGACAAGTGTCACCTCCCTATTCCTCTAAGCTCATGGAATTGGGTTATTTGAATCCCACTTGGGATAGGGAGAAGGGTTGTTGAATTTTGGAGAATTTTGATTATTTGAAAATTGTTTTTGGAAAAAAGTTAGAGGGAGTTTGGTGGCTTATGTTGGAGGGGATTTTAGAGGAGCTCTACATCAACTTCTTCCATTATTAGGGCTTTAAAGGTTAGTTTTCAAGGCTAAGGCCTTCCCCTTGTAATTTTAATTTTTGCTTGCATGATGGATGTGTGAGAAGTATTTTTGCTTGTGTGTAAATTGTTATTGTGGGAATTTTTATTGGGGTGTTGAAAGAGCTTCTTGCACTTGGGAGAAATGTACATCAAGTGTGGGGTAGGGGAGGAGTGATCCTCGTCGAGTCCATTCCTTACTTTGGGATGTTGAAAGCCTTGAGGGCATTTATGTGATTTTGAGTAAATTGTTGCATGGCTTGAGAGCCAAAATATGAACTCCTTGGAAATCTTGTTAACATGTTTGGCTTGAGGCCATGAGAAAATTCGTGTTGAAATGTTTGAAGGGTGGCACTCTAGAGTTGAGTGTGTCCACTCTCCGACCCCTTTTTAAACTCACTTTGGTTGAGTTTGTGTTGTAAATATCCATGGGTGTATTTGTGTTTTTGGAATGTTGTTTTGCCTTGTTGTGAAGTGGTTTGGATTCCCTAGGTGTGTGGAAAACCTCCCTAGCTTGAGGGTGACCCTCTTGTGGGTCTATGGTAGGGAGGAGAGTAGAATGTGTGGTGTTTTTTTCCGTTGTGTGATAAGCAGGTTTTCATGGAGCTTAATGTGAAGATTGGAGAAGTTTTCTGGTTTAGGGAAAATATTTTATTTTCCTTTACTCTTAAGGAGAGCTCGGTCTTTTAATAGTTTCATCCTTGTTGATTTCCAAGAGGAGAAAATTCTCTAATGTTGTAAAATTTGGTCTCCTTGAGTTATGAGGAGAATCCTCTTCATTGTGTTGATAGTTTAAATTTTTGTGTTTATTAAATTGTTACCACCTTTGAAATGATAAAGGAAGGAATTTGTTTTGTTTAAAGGATATTAGAATTCTCTATTTCCTCCTACACCTATTAGAAAAGTTGAGAGATAGTTGTTGTAAAAAAATACAAGGCTTGTTAAAATTTGTTTCTTTGAAAGACTTAGTGGAAATATTAATTTTAATAAGTTATGAAAGTTGTCATTTGTCATTTGGAGAGGAAATGAAATTTGATTAAAGTTATGCATTTGAATTTAATCGCGATTAATTATATGCTTACTATATTTAGTATTGAAGTTGTTGACCTGAAATTGAAATGTTATTAAGAGAAAAATTGACTTAATTATCCTTGTAAAATGTTTCTTTTTATATAAATGTTTATTTTAGAGATGCATTTCAAATATACATTTGTAAAGAAAAAAAAAATTTCACTAAATATTAATTCATTATTCTGTCCTTCAAAATAATTGACAGTAATTAATATATATATATATATAAAACTCTGTATTTATACAGTTACATGAGTTAATAGTGAAACTGTGAAATTAGATTGCTGTGTGGAATTGTAGTGTATATATATATAATATAAATTTTAATATATAAAAAAAATAAAATAAAATGGGGAAAATATATTATTTTCGCAGTCTTCATACATTGCATTACAGTCAATAAAAGATGGAATGGTGGGGGGTTTGAACCCCCCCACCATGCCACTGCTATTGTATTTGGGTGTGGTGAGGGGGCGGAGCCCCCACCCACACCCCTGCTAACTCTGCTACCCCACAACCACAATGAAACTGCGGCCTTCGCGTCCCTGTTGCCGAACCTCCACACTCCCTTGTCCCCCGCGACCCTCACACTTCTCTGTGTGGTCCCCTTTCCCTCTGCCCAACCTCTGCTCGGCTTCCCCTTCCATGCAACCTTCCCCTATCTCGTGCCCTCTGCGGTATCTTCTGCCTAAGCGCCGCCGTCGCCATTATTATTCGACCCTGCCAGCCATGTAAAAAAAAATAATGAGTTAGGGTTTCTTTCTCCAATGAGAAAGAATGGAATATGAAATATAACAATATTCATTGTTATATAGAGTTTAAAATATAAAATATAATAATAAAATAAATGATTAATATATATATATAAATTGTATTGCTAATAATTTAAATAACTTCATTAAAATAATATATATATATATATATATATATATATATATATATATATATATATATATATATATATATATATATATATATATATATATATATATATATATATATATATATATATATATATATATATATATATATAATGATAATTATGCAAAGGGAAGCCATTTTTGTAAAAAAAATAAAATATAAGGTTTCTATTTTTACAATAATATACATGTAATTAGTTAAATTAATAAGAATATGTGTGTGTGTGTGTGTGTGTGTGAATTCTACCTATAAGGGAAATTGTATTTTTGGAGTTTAATAAATTTCCAATTAAAAATACCAAGAAAATGAAAAGAAAAAAAAATGTATCTATAATTATAAATGCAAATAAGCACATATATATAATACATGTGCTTATTTGCATTTATATAGATATACGTATCTTTATAAATGCAATTAAGCCATCATATGCATTTCATATGTGGCCACTATAAACTCGAACTATAGATTTATTAAACATCCAATTGAGAAAAATGAGAGACAAAGAGAAAGAAAAGATAACAGTGAAAACAAAGAGGAGAAAATGCGAGGCATTTCCAAAATAGGCTAAGAGAACTAAGTTTTAACCCTCTGTTAATCCTGATTAGGGACAAATTAATTACCAAAATTAATTCAAACGTTGAAATTAAACCAGAGCGGAAACCTAGGGGACTTCATCAAGCGAAGTTAGTAAAACCTTGTTTAAGTGTTCTGATCTACCAAGAAATTAGGGATAATGTAAAGGATACATTGATAACTCTGATTGATAGAAAACGTGAAGAAAAGTAGGATAAACATAAAGAAATACAATCAAAATTAAATTTCAGAGAAACAAGGAGGACAAATGACGAGGCTTTGTTGAAAACACTAAAATAGGAAGGAGGAGAAATTAATATTAAATTTTATAAAATGTCAAAGAGATGAGAGGATCGGGCTTTGTGGAAAAATGTTCCATTAAGGAGATCAACTATAAATTCATTGCAATTGGGGAGTTGTAGGAAATGTGTAAACCCTATCAGGAAACCTCGTTTCAAGATTAGGCGTTATGCTGTCAGATTTTTCTAGAATTTAGGGTTTACGAGCTTAGTAAGTTCAACCCTTGTAGCGACGTCAACTGTGTCGCAAAGACCCCCTTGTTGGCCTTCTTGCACTTGGGTGTGCGCATGTGTACGTATTACCCTACTGACAACTATATTGTTTACGCCTTAAGCATACGCCACCAAGCACGCTTATGCGTGCGAGGGGGTTTCTAGGGAAGCGTGGGAAATTTTTTTATATTTCATGTCATGACCACATGAGACATGTGAACATGACACATGTGATGCGTGTTGTGACCGCATGAGAAATGTGGGCATGACATTAGACAAGGCACTTAGCAGAGCATCTCTAGCTTTTATATTCACCTCATATTCTTTGATTTGATCTTCAATTGTTAAACCATTCTGAGGCATGTTAAACTTTGTCTCTATCGCTTTCCATACTCTATAACCAAGAGAAAGGAAATGGATTTTCATTCACACCTTCCATAAAGCATAATTCATCCCATCAAATTGTGGAGCATCCTTCTTGTAAGACATCCTGGATCTACCTCAAGCTGTTAGGCTTACTTCCAAGGAACCCTCACTCTGATACCAATTGTTGAAATACACAAGACAACTAGGAGGGGGGTGAATCAGTTGTCACCAAAAACTTAACCTCTTATGACTATCAACACAACATTTACTTAATTACTACTATTATTATTTAACCATGAAAGCATGAAACTAGAAACTCAACACAATAACACATGAGACACATGAGACACCAGATTTTTATGTGGAAAACCCTATAAGGGAAAAACCACAGTGGGTGTTAGCCCACAGAAATATATATTTTATAACAATACCAAAAAATAGAGGCTCACTGCCTATGGGCTCACTGTCCAAAATGCTCACTGAAAAAATTAGGGCTCATTGCTCAGATCGACTCACTGCCAAGGGGTGGGTCACTACCATTTGTGAACTAATTTGACAGCATCTACTCCATGCCTGAGTTTAGTTCCATTGAAATGCAATACTTCTCCTCTGCTTTTCTCTTCTTACACTTCGCACTTGTTTTTGCATTTTAACACAAGGACATCTTTTTCACAACTACATTACATGTTTTTATACAACTCATCAACCCTAGAATGAACATCAGGGTCAGCATTATATTCATCAACCGTTGGAACAATCTCCAAGGTCGGCATTACAAACATATATAGAAATAGGTCTAGACCTAATACAAAATTAGCTAAGAGAAAGATGTAATGATGTGTGTGAATCACACTATGCCTTAGATGGGACTCAAATGCAATCTTCCACACAACAACACTCTAATACAATATTCAATGCATCTCTGCAATTAGTGAAAACAACCAAGTCGACCAAGATTGTTGTTCACATTAAGACTTCCAAGAACATTATTCATTCATGATCCAAATTTCTCTTCATGGACCAATCCAAAGGTAGGAACACAATTAGGAGACATCCACAAGAACAAATGCACAACCTCTAACCAATCTGTCAAGAAGATTCTTCAAACTGGACAACATAACAACACTATCAGGTATTGTCATAAAGAAAAGATCACTTGCAGACCACCAAATCATGAACCATTTGAGTTGAAGGCACACAACATCATCCAAGAATTAGCTCTAGAACCACAGACCAAAATACTTCAATGCAGACAAATGCGGAGCATAATACTCTCCCTATCACCACCAAGCATATAGAAAAAGCAATTTTCACTCTTGTGAACATAACTCACTCAAATCTTCATACCAGAGGCTCAAACTTGGACATAGAATCTTTAAACATGCCTCTAAATAACTTCCAATCCATATACAAAGACATTCAATCTACAAGAAATGTAGACCAAACTATTGGATTGTTCTACTATAAATAGGAGCATAGTTGACACCAATGACAACATAGATATGTTAACATTAATGACAACACTGGTTAGGCACATACTTGCAACACCCCCAACCCTCTTTTCTATGATTACAAGTTACAGGTGTAGAATTGGAAGGAGTGGAGTTGTAGGGAGGCATAACAAAGCATCAGAATTGTAGATCAAAGCAGAAAAGCAAGACCTGGACTTGGGCACCTACTCATTAGTCCTCCAGATCCTAAAACATAGAAATCTCTGGAACAATAGAAATAGGTTATAGACAACTTTCAGAGATCCTAACAGAAACTGGTACCTTGGACTAGGGCACTCTCTCATCAGTCCCTAAATTTTTTGTATCTGAAATCTTGAAATATGGTATGTATTTACTCTAAATATTATATCTCTGTCTGGGAGCATTTGTCATGTTTCATCTGTTTATTTACAATTTTATGAAATTAGGGTTTTGAGCATAATTAGACTTTAATTGATCAATTAATTAGCAAATTCTAAGTTTCCTCTTCATTCTAAGGGACACTAAATATGTAGTAGAGCCCTCTTGCAAAAGGTTGAGGCTTGACTCGATTTATGTCCTTTAATGTAAGGTGTGAAAGGAGGATTAAACCTTGAAATTGAAAAACCCTCTTTTTACACTAAACAACAAGAAACATCACAAATTTTAGGCTTAGGTCTTAGAATTTCATTCTCTTCCCTGCATACTACAAGTGACTACTCTAACTGATTAACCTGTTCTTTCAATCCAGATATTTTACTCCCTTGTAAACTATTTTCCTTTTTCAACTTCTCCAAACTTTCCTTCAGATCTATGTTCCTCTTTTCAATCTGACTAAACAACTTACATCCTTCTTCCAATTCCTCAAAACTCCTTTTGACATACTCAAACAACTTTAGCTCTTCCTCTAATTCTTCATTCCTACTTTTTACATTTTCTAATTCTTCTTCAAGAGTATCATATTTGTCTTCTCCTAGTTCTCTTATCTTCTCCATCAACTTTGAGTTACACCTTTTGATTTCACACAATTCTTCTTCTAGAATATCCTTCTTGCATATTAGGTTTTCATTTTCTTTCTTCACCCTTTTTCCAATCTTCCCCATTAAAACAAATCATACAAACCAACTTAATGTGAAAAGCTTACCTAGATCTTTCTTGCCTTGATCTTTCTTTTGTGGTGATTCCTCTACTTCTGGTAGCACTTACTACACTTTAGGGCTCTGTAAATCTTTCCAACACATGATAGATCCACAACCATCCCAATAGATTTGTAACTACCTCTGATACCACTTGATGCAATCAAGGTAGGAGGGTCCAATGAAGGACTATCCAGCCTTGCAGCCTTAATCAACCAACACCATGGACATAACAAAGATGTAACAACATATGGATATCAATAGAATGATAAGAGATACACAAGACATAAGATTTATTTTGGGAAAACCTAAAAGGGAAAAATCCAGCCTTTAAAGATCACTTCTCATTATATTATAATTCTAAACCTCATTACATATGCCTCTAGGGCTTTTCCTGTGCTAGGTCATAGCCTAGGCTTACAAAAGACTCATACAACACAACATCATTCTCTATGTCTTCTTTCCTATTCTCCTTCTTAATTACTTGCTCTATATCTTTCTTTGTCTCTTGCTTCTGCTTTGGTATCTTCTAGACTTAAAACACCTCTGCATCTTCTGAATTATTCATCTTTTCACATACTTTCTTCACACACTTCTCTATTGCCATGAAACAATCTTCTATCCTTCATTTATATCCTCCACAAGCCTTCAAAACATTATCTTGTCAGTGTAATTGTAACGTGTAGTATGAAACATGTAGAAACAAGTAGGTTGGTGTAAAACATATGGTACTGCTCCGCAAATGTATGAAAATTGATGCGGTTCTCCATGAAGGTTGGCTAGGTCCCAAATTACCTTGACTAATATTCCATTAGGCTCCGCAAGTCACAGAATTTGTCCTCAAACTCATTAGACTTCAACTAAACACTGTCTGCTTTGTTCTGAGAAAACTGATGATCTTCTGATAGTGATAACTTCTAGGAAACAAATCCAAATCATTTGAAATCTGAGTATGATGTAGATGACACTATGTAGATACTAAGTCTTGCTCCACAAGCTCTAATGTGAAAATGCGGTAGTCCCCATTGTCACTTTCTGGCATTCTACAACTCAACATTAACTGTCCCAATTTACTTGAATGACTTCGAGATGCTCCTACATCATGCATTTAGAGAACTTGTGTTAGATAAATGTTTAGAGGTTTCTACTTGTAGGAGTTTGATCCATCATTGCAGCTCATCATTTTACAAATGAATATACCAGGTGACCTTGTTTCAAACAAATTTTTAGAGGGCTATAATGATGTGGAAGAAAGATATAAGTGTGTATACATTGTTAAGGGGATTCATCATTAGTGATTGCAATTGGTTATATCTTTGAATGAACTTATATTCTTATGTGTTATTTGATGTTAGTGAGGTCTAATAAGCTTGTTCCTAACTGCCATTAGGGCATCGTATTCAAATCTCTATTCCAATTGTTATCATGTGTTTTAAACTCAAGGGAATACCCCTAGGTTTTGTGGAGCCTAAAGAAGAAGAGGATCTTCCCTATCCTATATGTTGGACCAAAATTTCCCTCTCTTTATTTATATATTACTCCCCATTCTTGTGATATTTGTTTCCCCTTTGTGTCACTCCTGGTGATGGTGTTAGAGGAGACGGACTACATTTTTGAGAGCCAACATATTGTACACATCATACTTTTGGTTACCACAACAAACCTCTAAGATATCAGTCCCTCATTGTTGAGATTACCTTCTACACCTCTACTCCATCCTAGTATTCTTCACCTTTATTGAAATAATACAAAACCCTCTAGATATATCATCCTCAAGATCCATGTAACATGCCATCTCATACAACTTGGAATTACACATAGAATTTACTAAGAAAGTAAATGAACATGTTTAAACATGAATGAACTTTTTTTTTTATCATTTGTATAATCTCATTGAATTAAATGCATATCTATTCTGAATATTTTTCAACCTTGAAATTATAATATATTCAAAAATAAAATCATAGTGAAATCATATATCACTTTACAATTACATATAATTTGCACTTGGAAAATTGAATAAGTTTACATAAGTTTGGAAATCATAAGTCAATCATGAATTATACTGCATCTGGAATCTTGGTGTCTATCTCACAAGTCTTGGTGAGTCTTCTACTATAGAGGAAGAACATCATCCGAGTGCTTTTCCTCCAACCACAAACCTGTAGTCCCTCACTCATCTTTCTTTCTAGAAGTGGTCCTACCCTTCATGAATAGTATAGACATAAGAAACCAATAGGTTGCCACTTGAATCCTAGTGTTGTGTCCTACATAACTCAATTGACCATACAACTCTAGATAATCTTCTAGCTAAGTATGATTATTGTGATAGGTTACGCTATCTAGACACAATGAACTGACTAATACATGCAGAGACAAATGCATCACTTTGGCCAATGTTTCTCTATAAATAGACATTTGCAATAAATGTAGTCATGTGTTCACACACCTCTAACTCAACTTGGAAAACTACCTCATCCAACAATTTGACTTGTTTGACTACTAACTCTAGACATAAATTGTCTTGACTAAACTCAAATCTTAGTCAATTTGACTTAGAATTAATCCTTAATCTAGGATAAATGTAATATAGGGGTTTAGGTGAGTTTACCTTTCAGAGATTCCCTTCTTGCATACTTGCGATTACTAGGGTCTTAGACTTTTGTCATTCTACTCAATGACCCAAGGACTAAGCACTCATGTGTTATATATCAAGTTTCTGACTCTAACAAGAAATCATTTATTTATCATAAGGCTTCATCGAATCTTCCTAAATTATACTTGTCTTGATCCATGGTTTCTCAACTATGCACTGTGGACCATAATAAACAATAGACTAATTCAATGTTATAACAAATTTAAGAGTTTTCAAGTTTTCTTAACCCTTCTAGGTTGATTCTAGGGTTTTAACTTCTCTATCCCAACACATTGAACTATCAAATACCATTGTTTTCTAAAGATAAGAATTTATAATAATATAACATGAACATAATAACCTCTAGTCTTCTCTTGACCACCTGGGTATTGATAGAATTCACATTTCTCATAACAAGTAAAAACATAGTACATGAGGTATATCCTCATTCATATAAGATCTTAATGAATATTATCACTATCATATCTAATCTTTGAACTAAGTCAATCTTTTAGCCTAGATAGGTTTGAGTCTACAATAATAATATGATATTTTCAACCTCTTGGTCTTCTTAATTCCAACAACTCTCAATATAGGATAGGTTATGAACTCATGTATATCATCATTTGAATATCACGATAATTCTTATCATTGTTGTAGAATGCATATGTGATATTATATCACTATACTTAGGTGTTTTTAATGATATCAATATCATTTACATATATTGTAAAAATATTTTGATTGTAAATAATAAAACTTATATATATAAATCATTGTGAAATGTAAATCTATCTACATCTAAACTTTCTACAATCTTACTCCTCACAACTCCTAGGTTTATATCAGAGTTCTCATGAAGTTCAATCTCAACACTTTATATATAACCTAAGCTAGTTGTAACACTAAGAATTTAATAGAATACATCCACAATACCTTGTGTTCAAAAGTGAAAACATAAATTAGTCTTTTCTCTACATTTATATGGTAGCTATTTACTCATATTAATGTTTTGACAACTAATAGAAAACTATATTAGCTCGAGTAAACAAGGTTGAAGGACAAGTTGGTACAAGCCATAAATCTCTGTAAAATCAATGTTAATCATAACATTTACTATAATTCCTATGTCTTATCAAGCAACACGGTTCTCTATGGGTTCAATGATATAGAACAAAGGCATGAAAAGGTTATCTTCATAGTATTCCCGCTATTAACAAAAGCATTCTATTGTTTATAATCTGCGGTTTCAAACTGCTATTAGAAGACATTTACTCTATCAAACAATTAGACTCTAATGTCTAATGCACTCTGAGTGTAGTTTCAAAGGTAAATAAGATAATTTCTCTATTTCCTACATAACTATGTTTACATAGTTACCATGATCACAAGATCATTGTTTTGAATAACACATAGTACTTTGCTATACACTAATACATCTCTATATGATTATACTGAATACAATCATTGTAGTTTAAGAATGAAATAATTATTTAAACAAGATAATCTTATCTCTACGTCGATGGTTTCCAAATCCTGCACTAGTTTCTTTTTTACTACCACTGCTACCCATGCTATATTATGCCTTCCTCTATGTTCAGCTCACTCCCTCTCTATGAATTATTTATGATAACAAACTCTCTGTGCTTACAAAATATTTCACTATGGATTCTATCAGTTATATAGATCTCTCTCTCTCTCTCTCTCCATTTTAACAAAATCCTCCCCTTAACCAGTAGCCTCCTGTGATATTTATATCCCCCAAAACTGGCTAAGATGTACTTCTTAAAGAGTTTAAGTCCCATGACTATACTCCATGAATGTGAAGGTTCTTCCCTCTTATTCACCTATTCTCATCCTACGTTGGCATGCAAAAGTAATGGAGTAACTAGTCATTAAGACCTCTCCCAGAATCCCAAGCTGTTTGATAAGCTCCTCCCTATTTTCCAAAGTTGGCATGGATTAAAGGATTTGAGTTCACATAACTATCATGATGTGGTTTGCATTTAATTCATAACTGTACCACATTCCTTAAGAAGCTCATTGATAATAAAATAATAGTTTTAACTTATAGATCATATTATATATATATATATATATATATATATAAACATTAGAAAATGTCCCCTTGGGGGCTTTTCCCTCATAAGGTTTAGGTCCCGGGTCTTTTAGCTACATTTAGGACATCTTGCATAATATTTCGACATCCCAATGAAATGATCCCTAAGTTTCATGACAAATGGGACTTAGGGGGAACCCTTGAACCTAACCCTAACCAAAATAGGGAGGGAGGACTTAGATGCTCATGCCCTAGTCCTGCCCTATTTTGGGTCAGGCCCAAATTTTGTGTGTTGGCTTGTGATCGTTATTTGGGCCCTATGCCGACATGATAAGTTTGAATTATGAAATTCTTGGCTAGAGTATTTGTAGTTGCATATATAAGTATGTTTAGGAATTCATTTATAAACTAGATGATTATGGTGATCTTTGGCATCCTAAAGGTGATTCAAGCCTTTCATTGTGTAGCAAGAGCAGATTTGTGTTGTCTATGTGTTTGTATTTACAAATTTTAGAATCATCTCCTCATGGCATGAAGAGCTTCTTCCTTCCATGAGATCTACAAGGTGACATCATTTGTGTATTTAAGGATTTATCATTTGGTTTTTACCTCTGCCTCACAAGGGCACACACTCTCTATTTGGCAATGGTGTTTGGAAGACTTGAATCTCTCTCCAGGGTTTGATTGAGGCAAGCCTCTAAACACCACAACCCCCTCCCAAAGTTTCTATGATTGTAGGTTATAGGTTGAAGGTACAGGAAAAGTAGAGCTGCAGGAGGGTATTACAGAGTGTCAAATTTGTAGATCAGAGTTGAAAATAGCACCCTGGACTTGGGTGCCCACTCTTTAGTCCTCTGGATTCTGTGACGAGAAAATCTCTGTGACAATAGGAACAGGTTGCAGATCAAGCTTCTAGATCCTAACAAAAACCTGGGCATTGGACTTGGGTGTCCGCTCATTAGTCCTTGACTATTTCACTTCTAAACCTCAAAAATAGGTGCTCATTTATCTGTTCTTTTACATCTTTCTATCGCAACATTTTCAGTGATTTGTCCATTTGCTTCTTTAATTGCATAATTAGGGATTTGAGGTATAATTGAGCATAATTGGACACAATTGGCAATAAAATCACATAAATCCAAATTTCCCTACATCTCATAGTGACCAAGGGTATGATAGTGCTTTTCCACTTGACTCGAAGTCCTTGAATGTAAAGGGTGAAAGGAGGATACACACAAACTAATCAAAAACCCAACTATCCAAATTTTATCCTTTACATTTTGGTGAACCCATGTTTTTAGACTTTTTTTCACCTTGCTGGGATTTTTTCTTTATATTTACATTGATTTCATTCATTCATATTATCATTCATCTTATTGCATTGGAAAAATCACAAAAAATTGAAAAATTGGAAAAATTTGAAAAAAATGGCATGCTAGGGTTTGCATGTTGCATCAATTAATTTGAATTTCATCAATTTTCTAATTTTTACATTAGATCTAAGTTAAATTTCAGAAAATTTTAAAAATTCAATAACTTGCATTGCATTTTCATCATAAAATTGCTAGGGTTATGCTGAAAATTGTGAATTTTGCATAATACCTAATAATTCCAAAAACTAGGGTTTGTAGGTAAAATCTTGTTTCAGATTTTTCTACTTATAGTAGGCACTCATTCAAATTTACATTTGTTTGTAGTGTTGCATTCTAGTGTAAATTTGCATTTAGATCTCAAAAATTTGTATTTTTGCATAGGAAATTTTAACAAAAACTAGCATTTTCATTGATTTTTCATTAGATTTGTACTTGCATTTTGCATCTTAGGGTTTGGAAATCATTTTCAGATCTGAGTGGAACTAATTTTTATCATAAATCAGATTTCAATACATTCATATAGCATTTTGCATTACGATCTCAAACCTAGGGCTTGGAAAATCTTGATTTTCGCTAGATTTGGCCTTATCGACTCTCAAAATTTGCACCATAGGCATGTTGTGAAGAATTTTTTTCACTAATTGGCTGTTATCAGGGTTATTATCTTCTTACCCTCCAAAAAATATTCACAACACCTTTTTATTGGGCTCTTGTATTGAAAATTTGGTGAAATATTACACATTTTTGCTATTTTTGCCCTAGATTTTCACTCCAAGTGTGTTGTGATGAGTTTTATGGATTGAGGTGACTGATATCATTTATATTATTTTCTAAACCTCCTAAAATTCCTTACAAAACTCCTTTTACTAGGTCCTAGAGTTGAAAAATCATGAAAAATTGCATATTTTTGCTATATTTTCACTAGGGTTTAATCTTGAGTGGCACTATAAGCATGTTGTGTTGGCTATTTTGGAATTAGGTGGATGTTATTACTGATATAATTTTATATCCATCATAATTTTCCTCACAACACCCTTTTTCATGCTCTTTTGCATTGAGATTTGGTGAAAAAATCGCATATTTTAGTATATTTTCACTAGGTTTTGACTTATCATCATCTTAGATTTGCATCAAGAGTGTGTTGTGATGGATTTTATTACTTTATTAGACTGAAAATATACATATTTGTTTTTGTCCCTGATCAAATTCTTTACAACACCTTTTCTTTCATATATTTGCATTAAAAAAGTACAAAAATCAAGCATTTTAGATCATTTTTGCATATAGTTTTGCACTTGTCTTTGGCATACTTTTAAAAAAATTTTAAAAATATGATTTTGCACTGATTTGAAAACATACAAATGTCACCTTCATGCCATTTTTCAAATGTATCTTTGCATGCATTTATCAAAGATCTTGATTTTGACTAATTTTTAACCCTCATGAGTGAACATCCTATAGTATTAGAGAGCTTAACTGAGTTCATCTCCATGAGTAGAAATGAAAAAGATAATTGTGATAACACTTCTCCTATATATACTACATCTGATGATGATATAAACTTTTCCTCTGGTCATTCTTTGAAAAATGATTCTTCCCATGAGGATATACTAGCACAAGACAATGAAATCACTAATACCTTCCCAACAACTGAAGAAACACAATTTTTACAAGACATCATGCCTCCTACAAATACAATAGAAGAAAAAATATCTCATAATGTTGAGGACCCTATTGATGTGATAACATATATATCTAATGAGAAATTAGCCAAAGTTGATAATGACCTAGCCGATTTCCAAGTGTTTCTGGAAAATGAAAGGATAGTGGACCAAGCTAAACCTGTTATTCATAACATAAGAGAATTGATAAGAGAATGACAATATGGTGTTGATATAATTAGAGGTTTAGCACACATTATACAATATAATGTCATGCCTCAATATGATTTAGACAGTTCCACATCTCTCATGAGTACACACCCTTTTTTAAGAAAAAGATAAAACTTATGATGATGAGGATGCTAATGATACAATATCTACACTTCTTAGCAACACTTTATCTTTCTTTCATTCCAATGCTCTCCTTGGCCAAGAAGAAGCATTAGTGAATGCGGAAAGAGATCCCACATAACAAAAAGCTTATTATGACTATTATCAAGATGACTGTCTAGACTTTGATAATATAGTCGCTATTATAGAAGTGGATAAGGAAAGTACTGAAGTTTTACCTCATCCATAGAGAGATGATATTTATGCTGAGGTCCCTCCTCTGTTATCCCTTCAAGGATTAGGAGGTAATCAAAATGCATTAGACAGACAAATGGAACAACCTACACCTCTTTCTAGCATTCACATCTAGGAGGATCATCACCTCCCCGATGATAACTTATAGCACGAATCTCTCTATAGGTAAGTATTTCAAACCCCTTATCTCTCTCATGATGTGCTTCCCCTGTGATGTGTTATGTGTTGTTTAGGTCTCTTGGAATGACCTCAGATTCTCTTGTAAGGTCCAGGATGCCAAGAGACCACCTCTGTTGTGACCCTTCTTCTATTTGTATCATCATTCTTCTATATTGCTTCTCGTCTATTTTTCATTGTTGTGTGTTGTGTCTTATGGACATAGCGTTGTGGCTGGTGACTTGGGGGCACCCTCCTACATGACTATCCCTAAGACACTTGTTTCTCCTCTCTTATTTATTTTTTCCCTTCCTCTAGTGTTTCTATTTAGCAGGCGAATGACGAAAAATATTAGTTCCTAATATAATGATGGGGTTGTAATATATTATCCAACGCTTGGCTAGCAAAAGCACTCTGTGCTTTCTACGTAGTGATCTTGATGATCTTTTATCTCACTTACAAACTATAACAATACTGCTACTCCATGCACTTTGTTTGTCTTTGAATCTCACCTTGTTGACACTCGGTTAAGAGATTTTCATGATATAGCCCCACGGTTATCCTCAATCTCTGAATTCGTAGTATAACCTTGGCTCTTTGTGTGATTAATCATATACATTAATGTTGTTGCTTATCATGATCATGTAGACACTAACATGTTTCTTGCAAGGATGTGTTTGTGGAAATATTTGGTGATCATAAAGTACATGTCACCTCTAGGGGGCATGAGCTTTGCGAAAGTCTATGTTCCCTTGTGTGTTTTCTTCCTACCTTAACATGCTTGATATCAATACCTAATATCAACCACCCTAAGGTGGGGGCATATATAAGGTAAGCTTTATGTTGTAGATGTTAGCAATGTGCTTGTCCTCAGGTGTAGTTTAAAGACTGGTGGTGATCTTTTGGCATCTTAAAGGTGATTCAAGGCTTTCATTATGTAGCAAGAGTAGATTTGTGTTGTCTATGTGTTTGTATTTCTATATTTGAGCAATCATCTCCTCATGGCATGAAGAGCTTCTTCCTTCCATGAGATATTCA
This sequence comes from Cunninghamia lanceolata, assembly GCA_027924645.1. Taxonomy (NCBI): domain Eukaryota; kingdom Viridiplantae; phylum Streptophyta; class Pinopsida; order Cupressales; family Cupressaceae; genus Cunninghamia; species Cunninghamia lanceolata. The sequence goes on along the minus strand of BSBN01001410.1, from coordinate 3,550,286 downwards.
CTACAAGGTGACATCATTTGTGTATTTAAGGATTTATCATTTGGTTTTTACCTCTGCCTCACAAGGGCACACACTCTCTATCTGACAATGGTGTTTGGAAGACTTGAATGTCTCTTTGGGGCTTGACTAAGGCAAGCCTCTAAACACCACAACCTCCTCCCAAAGATTTTGTGATTATAGGTTATAGGTTGAAGATATAGGAAAAGTGGAGTTGTGAGAGGGTATTATAGAGTGTCGGATTTGCATATCAGAGTTCAAAATAGCACCATGGACTTGGGCACTCACTCTTTAGTCCTCTGGATTCTGTGATAGGAAAATCTCTTTGACAGGAGGAATAGGTTTCAGATCAAGCTTCCAGATCCCAACAAAAACCTAGGCATTGGACTTGGGTGGCCACTCATTAGTTGCCAACTATTCCACTTCTAAACCTCAAAAAAAAGTGCTCATTTATCTGTCATTTTACATCTTTGTCACAGCATTTTTTAGTGATTTGTCTGTTTGCTTCTGCAATTGCATAATTAGGGTTTTGAGGTATAATTGACCATAATTGGACACAATTGGCAATCAAATCACATAGATCCAAATTTTGCTACATCTCATAGTGACTAATGGTCTGATAGTGCTTTGCCACTCGACCCAAAGTCCTTGAATGTAAAGGGTGAAAGGAGGATACACACAAACTAATCAAAAACCCAACTATCCAAATTTTATCCTTTACAATATATAACAACATAATATAGGTGTATACAATGTATACTTACATTGTTTCTAACACTCATCAAGATATGAGAATGGGGTGGAGATATTCTCCCCCTATCAAACTTGCGTAAACATCAAAATAGACAAAATAACATAGTAGAATTCCAATCTAGAATTTTTGATAATAAAATAGTTTAACAACTATCAACCATTCCCTTATTGACGATCATGCTCTAACCTGACTTGCTTTTTTATAATAACCTCAACTTAATGGATCTAGTTGACAATTGACGATTTGTCAAACATAACTTACCAAACTCAGACTAATTTGTCAAACATAACTTACCAAACTCAAAGAAGGTTCACAAAACTGTGAAAGCAAGAGACTTATATGGAAAACAATCTATTCTTATCTATCCTCTATTCTCTTCTCTCTGATGATGCTCTCCCTCTCTTTCTCGGAGGGTGGAAAACCTATTTCCTGGTTACAACTTGTAATCACCAAATTGGGATTAGTGCATTGTTAGTCAATTCATAAACCTTATGAATAAATAATCATGACATCTTATAATCACATGTCTAAATTCTAATCATATAACATAAACTCATGATATCATTGATTTATCCTAATATTTCCACATAACATCAAATCATTAATTCATGCATAATTAACTATTAATTATTTGCAAGTAAAAAGTAAAACATAGTCAAATTTCGGGGTGTGACATATCCCCCCCCATAAGAATCATCATCCTTGACAATCCAGTGTATCCAAAACAATATTATAAATTTATTTTCAACTTTCAAAAGCATAAAACAAATGACGAAATCTCTAATAAAAATCATGGTAATAGTCCTATGTGGTAGTATCCTCTACATACTTGTCCCACTAGACCTTGCACTGAGTAACCTCTCTATTGTGCAAGCGAAGCTAGTGAACTTTCAGCACCTTGAGAGGTTCAATCATGACCACTCCTAGGTCCTATACCTATAAATAATTCCAATCAAGAATATGATTATCACCTGTTATATACTTTTTCAAATATGAAACATGAAAAACATTGTGCATCCTAGCAAGAGCTAATGGTAGAGTGATTATGTAGGCATTTGGATTGATCACTTTGAGAACTTCAAAGGGTCCTACATATTGAGGATCTAGTTTGGAAGACTTTCCAAACTTTATGGAACTTTTCTGAGGTTAAACTCTCAAAAGAACTTTTTCTCCAACTTAGAGTTGTCTTGGCATACACTTGGCATCAGTGTAACTTTTTTGTCTATCATTTGCTTTCACCAATCTATTTTTGATCATCTTGATCTATTCTTCCATTTCTAATAACATTTCTAGACCAATGCTAATCCTATATTCTATCTTATCATAGCTTATAGGAGTTCGGCATCTTCTTCCATATAATGCTTCAAATTGAGCCATCTTGATAGAAGAATTGTAGGAGTTGTTATAAGCAAACTCTACAAGCGGTAGATATTCTTCTTGTTGGGAATTAAGGTGTCTCAACCTTGGTAATTCTCCACATTTTTAATGTTTGTATTTATTATTTAATTGCCTATATTGTAAATAATTGGAAATTCCACTTTGTCATATTGTGGGATGTGGCACGGTGATGTGTCAATCCTACATGGATTATGACAACTTGTTATTTTGTCCTCACATGAGGAGATAGGCATCCCACTTAGTGGTAGGAATATTCTGCCATGTGTCATCATCTTCTATGTTGTGTAAGGAATGTTTGACCGAAATGGTTATGACGGATTCCTATGACGAATCTATGACATGTAAGAGTCGAGAATAGAAGATTGTAAGACAGGTGATGACATGTGTCATGAAGCATCTTTGAATGAGGCATATTTGGGTGCCCCAAGGTGGAATATGACATGTTGTAAGAGAATATGCTATTTATAGCATGTGTATGATAGATTCTCTTACAACTATAAGTTGTAACCGCTATGACAGATTCTATGACGGTTGTAAGTGTCGTAAGAGCATTTGTCATAGCCCATTTTGGAAATAGGCGACCTCTTTGGGATGGGAGCTATGGACAAGTGTCAGACACATTCTACAATGTTGACCAAGTGTCCCTAGGCGTGGGGTTTGGTCCAAGATGCCATATTGGACTCCCATTCCAAGAAAGGTCCAAAATTGCCTTGTATGTTCTATTTAAACAGGTGCTTGGAGATGGAGTTTGTATCACAGGTTTACAGGTACTGTTATGCTGTCAGATTGACTCCAAACATGAGTGTCGAAGACCATTGAAGCTTTCATTGCAAGTGTATTGTAAACATTCTTTCAGATTTGTTAATACATTGTACAGGTTTCTGAGTGTGGGGTTTTTCACCTAATAAGGGTTTTCCCCACTGTAAATCTCTATCTCTCTTCTTCTGTCTACTTTCTGGTTCTTGTATTTTTCTGTAATATCTCATGTTAATGGTTTAAGATCGCTGTAATAGTTAGGATAAATTTGAATTTGCATAGCCCTCTCCTCATTAGATTAGTGTAGGAAGCATTTCTACACACCTAGCTTCCTTTCAGTTGGTATCAGAGCTTGATCACCTTTGATCCTAGTTGTTGGGTAGGGGTTTTTTGAGCTAATCTTAGGTTGAGTGGGAGTCTATGCAGAGCATTCTATATCTTATTGCAGCAAGGAGATGGCAAGCACATCAGGAAGGTTTGAAGTAGAGAAGTTCAACGTCAGTAATTTTGAGTTGTGGAAGCTCAAGATGGAAGACATGTTAGTTGACCGAGACCTTTGGGAAAGTGTGAATGGAACTAAACCAGCTACAATGACTCAAGATGAGTGGGATCTCAAGGATCGGAAGGCTAAGGGTCTCATAAGACTTAGTCTTGCCGATTCTATGTTGTTAAATGTCCATGAAGAGACCACTGCAAAACTCCTTTGGAAGAAGTTGGGGGATGTGTATCAAGCCAAATCCCTTGTCAATAAACTTTTCTTGAGAAAGAAGTTGTATTATCTTCGAATGGAGGACAGAGGATTCATGGCTGAGCATATGAATGCCTTTAACATGTTGGTTGCACAATTGACATCTATTGCTGTAAAGATGGAGGAGGAGGATCAGTGTATGACCTTGCTTTGTTCTCAGCTGGACTCATGGGATCATCTTGTCATGGCAATCAGAAGCACCACATCCACATTCAAAATGCAAGAGGTGGTTTCTTCATTGTTATCTGAAGAGAGAAAGTCTTCTGAGGTAGCTAAAGAAGCCCTTGCAGTTCATGGAAGACCCAAGGTGAAAGGGAAGAAGAAGGACAAGAAAGCTGAGAAGGGTAGATCTAAATCCCGTGGGAGATTGAAGTCTCCTAGAAAGTTTAAGGCTCTTCGTTGGAACTATGGCAAGACCAGGCATTTCTGAAAGGAATGCAAAGAGGAGAAAAAGAAAAAGAAGAAAGCTCTTGATTCAGATTCTGATAAATCACAAGATGATGGTGATCCTTTCATCGTAGCCCTGGCAACCCATGCATCTGATGATGTGTGGCTAATCAACTTTGGTGCATCATTCCACATGACCTCGCATTGAGATTGGTTCATTAAGTATGAGGAGTTCAATGGTGGAAAGGTGTATCTGGGTGATGACTCTCATCTGAAGATCATTGGTCATGGAAGAGTCTCTATCTGATTCCCTGATGGTCAAGTGAAGGGGATCTTTGGGGTTATGCACATCCCAGGCTTAGTACGAAACTTGCTTTTTGTAAGTAGTTTGAATGATGTAGGTGTGCAGGTTGTCTTTTCGAAAGAAGGATACAAGATGACTAGAGGATCTATGGTGCTTGCTAAGGGTACTCAGAGAGGTACTCTATTTCAGTTAGAAGCATGCATTGCACAATGCAATAGTTCTTCTAACTCAAGGAAGAGGGCAGCAGTCACTTCATTCCCACCATCTGAACGAGAAGTGAAGAAATCTGTTGTTCTAGTCTTGATTGTTGTAATCGTGCATGGGAAGTTAAACTTCCTGCAGAAAAGACAATGTTATGGCATAAGAGATTTGGCCACATTGGTGGGAAGGGTCTGCATACCCTAAAAAATAAGAACCTCATTGAGGGGTTAGATGATTGTAATCTTGAGTTTGACTTTTGCGAACATTGTATTTATGGAAAACAAAACCATGTTCAGTTTTACTCAAGTTCTCATAAGTCTTCTGGTGTGTTGGACCTTATTCATTCTAATGTGTTTGGTCCTGTTAATGTTCCTTCGTTATCAAAATCTATATACTTTGTATCTTTTATAGATGATTACAGTAGAAGGACATAGATTTATTTTTTCAAAAGCAAATCTGAAGTCTATAGCAAGTTTAAGGAGTTTAGAGCCTTTGCTGAAAATTAGACTAGTAAAAAGATTAAATGTTTGAGAATTGACAATGGTGGTGAGTTCTGTTATACAAAATTTGATAAGTATTGCAAGGAACTTGGGATTAAAAGGCACAAGAAAACTCCATACACCCTGCAGCAAAATGGAGTTGCAGAGAGGGTGAACAGTACACTGATGGAGAAGGCTAGGAGTATGCTTAGTGGAGGTAGTCTAGAACAAAAGTTTTGGGTTGAAAATGTTGCCACTACTTGCTATCTGGTGAACAAATCTCCTACATTAGCTCTTGTTGGAAAGACACCCATGGAGGTGTGGTCTGGTAGAAAGCCTTCAGTAAGGCATCTTCATGTTTTTGGTTGTGAGGCATATGCACATGTGCCTAGGGAGAAGTGATCAAAGTTGGAGAACAAAGTTGTTAAGTGTATCTTCATCAGCTATGGTGTTGGTGTGAAAGGATACAAGCTTTGGGACCCCGTGGCTGAAAAAGTGTTGTATAGCAGAAGTGTCATCTTCAGAGACCTTACACCTTCTTTTACTCTTTTGCAGCCAGAAGAAAAAGAAAAGAAAGAGGATGTTGTTCAGTTTCCTCTCACCCCTGAGAAGACTAAACATAATGACAACATTGGACCTAATGATGAGGAGAGCTCTAGAAGCTCTGAAAGCTCAAAGGAAGAAGCTGAACCTCAACCTCAACTCTTGAGGAGGTCTACATGGATAAGAAAGCAACCTAAAAGGTTTGGTTTTACATTGTTTGATTCTAGTTGTGCTTATGCTTTAATCACTAATAGTGATGGACCTAGAACTGTATCAGAGGCTTTGGATATGAAGGATGCAAGTTCCTAGAAGGAGGCCATGGATAAAAAAATGGCTTCTTTGGAAAAGAATCAAACTTGGGACTTGGTGCCTTTGCCTCCTGGACAGAAACCTGTTGGATGCAAATGGGTGTTCAAGAAGAAGATTGGTGTAGATGGCAGTATTGAGAAGTATAAGGCCAGATTGGTTGCGAAGGGGTATTCACAAGTAGAGGGTATAGATTATGGTGAGATCTTCTCTCCTATTGCAAATATGACATCCATTTGATCCCTGTTGTCTCTCACAACAGCTTATGACTTGGAGGTAGAATAGATGGATGTGAAGACAGCTTTCCTTCACGGTGACTTGGAGGAGGAAATCTACATGTCACAGCCAGAGCATTACATTGTAAAAGGTAAAGAAACTTTGGTTTGCAAACTTAAGAAGTCTTTGTATGATTTGAAGAAATCCCCTAGGAGATGGTACTTGAATTTTGATGCCTTTGTGTTGTCAATTGGATTTGTGAGATCAAAATCAAATCACCATGTTTATTATAAGTTTGATGGTGATCGTATTCTCATTGTTGCACTGTATGTTGATGATATGTTGCTCATTGGGAAGGGTAAGAATATGATTTCTGATTTTAAATCTTAGTTGTCAGCTCAATTTGAAATGAAAGATTTAGGGGCAGCCAGGTACATTCTAGGAATGGAAATTAGAAGAGACAGAACCAACATAAAACTTTGGTTAAGCCAGAGTAAGTATGTGAAGTCCGTGTTGGACAGATTCAACATGGGAGATTGTAGACCATTGCGTGTTCCCATTTCCTTGGGGACAAAGTTGTCTGTTGAGGATTGTCCAAAATCTCCTAGTGAGGTGGAGGACATGAGCAGAGTACCTTATGCTAGTGTTGTTGGCAGTTTGATGTATGCTATGGTCTGCACAAGACTAGACATTGCTTAAGCAGTGGGAGTCCTTAGTCGATTTATGGCTAATCCTGGATGGGTTCATTGGGATGTAGTTAAGCGATCGTTCAGATATTTGAGGGGTACTTCTAAGTATTCCATTTGCTATCATGGTAATGTTTCAGGACCTCTACATTCTGTTGATATTTGTGGATTTGTGGATTCAGATTGGGCAGGTGACATTAATAGTAGGAGATTCACTAGTGCTTATGTTTTTACACTGTGTGGTGGTGCTATTAGTTGGATGAGTAAGCAACAACCTGTTGTTGCTTTGTCCACAACAGAAGCAGAGTATATGGCAGCAACTCATGCTTGTAAGGAAGCCAGTTGGCTTAAGAGATTGTGTTCTCATATTGGTGTTGATGCAGGTTAGATCACGATCAGTTGTGACAGTCAGAGTGTAATTTGCCTTGCAAAGAATCCAACTTTCCATGCTAGAACCAAGCACATTGATGTTTAGTTTCACTTCGTGAGGGACATGTTTGAGGATGGAAAGGTAAATTTGGAGAAGGTAGATACTTTGAAGAATGTTGCAGATGCATTAACGAAACTAGTGGGCACAGAGAAGTTCAGATGGTGTTTGGAGTCTATGGGTCTCTCGGCCTATAGAAGTTAAATCCTATTTTTCTATTGGCTCTTACAAGGTGTTCGACAAGTGGGAGAATGTTAGAAATTAAGGTGTCTCAACCTTGGTAATTCTTTACATTTGTAATGTTTGTATTTATTATTTAATTGCCTATGTTGTAAATAATTAAAAATTCCACTTTGTCATATTGTGGGATGTGGCACGGTGATGTGTCAATCCTACATGGATTATGACAACTTGTTATTTTGTCCTCACATGAGGAGATAGGCATCCCACTTAGTGGTAGGAATATTTTTCCATGTGTCAGCATCTTCTATGTTGTGTAAGGAATGTTTGACTGAAACAGTTATGATGGATTCCTACGATGAATCTATGACATGTAAGAGTCGAGAATAAAAGATTGTAAGACAGGGGATGACATGTGTCATGATGCATCTTTGAATGAGGCATATTTGGGCACCCCAAGGTGGTGTTGGTGCCTGAATTGACTGTTAGTTTTCAAGCAAATTTTCATGTAGGTACCTTCCCAAAAAATCCAAAAAAGTTTAAGTTTTGGGGCCCCTCAGTGTTTTTCAGTATCTGCATCATAGTTCTTGAGGAGGTGGTCTTCATGTTTTCTCCATCGGCATGAGTTTGGAGTGTGTCTTGGCGATCATGATGGTAGCAGTCATATCTTCCTCCATCACTGAGACTTTGCCTATCGGCTGGGGAACTTATTGTTATTCTGACAGTTTTGTTCTCACCGATGGGGAATGTGGTGTGTTCTTTGTATATCACCAAGACTTTGGCTATTGGGAGTAGCGCTTTGTGGTTCGCCGATGGAGGGAGTCACCCCGATGGGGAATGCCATCGGAGTGAGTTTGTATATCAGGCTAGCCGTTGGAGGGTCCACCGATGGAGATTGTTTGGCCGATGAGGTGTCATCGGCATGGGTCTCATCGAAGGGGGCTTTGAAGGTCATCAGTGAGACTATTACTATCGGCAGAGGGGTTTTGACCTCTGCCGATATCGTTTCTTTGGCCGATGAGGATTTGGGCATTGTATCTATCGGCATGAGTAGTGTTATCAGCCAAGGAGTTTCTTGTTGCTCCGATGGGTAATGTCTAGCCAAGGGGACAACTTGACTATGTTTTGGTGGCCATCGGCATGATGGTAGGTGTCGACGTAGGTTTGGGATGTTGCTCTGACGGCGTAAGTCACACCGATGGAGGAGGAAGGCAGATTGTTAACTGCTAACGGCGTAACAGTGGTGTCAGCGAGACCATTGAGGTTGGCAGGAGTTTTGTGGGGTATGTCGATGGTAGAATTTTGGCCGATGGGCTTTTGGCGAAGGGTCGTGTGTCAAGTGCGGCAAAACGCTCGACACCTATTGAGCTCGCAGCCACGCTTTTAAAATGATGGAATGGTTTCTACGGCACCAATGTGGGATTTTAATCTCATAGTTTGGAGGGTCTTCCTGATGGTTTTGGTCACGCCGATGGCATGATACGTAGAGAGGAATGCACTTGTTCAGGGTGCCTACATGGCACATTTTCACGGGTTGGTGACTTTTCAACATGGATTTTGTGCTGTTGATTTTCAAGTGGTGGGGAGATCAACACCCATGTTTTAAAGTTGGGTGTGAGTTTCCTCTGTGTCTTGAGGGCATGTTTTGAGCGGGAGTTTTCTTTTTGAGTGTTGCAACGGTCTCCATGTATAGACGCAGGTGGTTGGGGCCTTTAATGGCGGTATGCAGAGTTATGGGCAAGGAGTTGAACAGTCATGTACCTAGTTTTTGACATGAGGAGTTCTCCAATGGTGGCACGGAGCTCGAGTTCATCTGTTTCATGTCCTTCTCCTACTTCTCCATGTTTTGTCCCCTGCTGCATTGATGATTTCTAAGCCCCATTTCTTATGGAATGTATCTGGCGAGATTTTGAACTAAGCCATGTAATTAATTGCTGAAGGTACACGGTTCTGTATAAAGGGTCTGGCTGTGTTACTTTTTAGAGGTTGGAGGTTTTTGGGCTTTCTACTCTGACTCTGAACATAAGGTGTTCACATTTTGAAAGACATTTTGTTGCAAATTCGGTCCTTATTTTGGTGTATCGGTCTATCTTGGCTTGTAAATGATAATTTTCTCTATGATGATTTTCTATGCAGATTGATTTTAAATGAAAAACACCTGGTGTGTGTATTGTTTCTGATTGTCTCCTGTATGTCATTTGTTTTCCTTTCAAACAAAGTTGTCATGGACTTCCAAGTTTTTCAGTGTTTGCATACTGTGTGTCTGATTTATTGCATCTACTCAAGGAGTGGTTAAATAGGCTTTTGATCAGATACAAAGGAAAATAGATTGCATCATAGGATCTATTAAGTATGATCATTAGTAATACTCTTTCTTGGACATGTTGTTAGGTAGTAGCATTCTTCTCAGGTCCTCTGGATATGAATTAGTGTTGTCATGGGGAGACATTTACATTCTTAGATATGACTCTACTACCCAGATAAGGCACTGGTTTGGGAATCTGTCTATTCAATGGGTGTAGGAAAGTTCCATAACTCCAAACATCAATTCAAACCATTTCATCCTTCCACCTGTTAGTTGTAGGATTAGGAGTAGGAAACCCCTGCATGCTCTCATCCCTAACCAGACACATATGTCCAAGAATGTTGCCAACCTTGTGATTTGTTACACAAATCTTGGTCCTTACATGAGAGTATTCTACTTGTTGCTGTCAAGATATATCCTTCTGTCATTGAGCTAGTCAAGGTCATACCTTTATCAAATAGGGACACCCCCCTTGGTGCGGCAGAACTAGAAGTGAAGGGGAGGAGCTCACGCAACCTCCTATATTAGTTGGCTGAATCTGTCTGTGCATTAGAAGTGGAAAACCCTAATGCTGATTCAGAAGAAAAAACCAATAGGTGGAATATGACATGTTGTAGGAGAATATGCTATTTATAGCATGTGTATGATAGATTCTCTTACAGCTATAAGTTGTAACCGCTATGATAGATTCTATGACGGTCGTAAGTGTCGTAAGAACATCTGTCATAACCCATTTTGGAAATAGGCAACCTCTTTGGGATGGGAGATGTGGACAAGTGTCAGACACATTCTACAATGTTGACCAAGTGTCTCTAGGCATGGGTTTTGGTCCAAGATGCCATAGTGGATGCCCATTCCAAGAAAGGTCCAAAATCGCCTTGTATGTTCTATTTAAATAGGTGCTTGGAGATGGAGTTTGTATCACAGGTTTACAAGTACTGTTATGCTATCAGATTGACTCCAAACATGAGTGTCGAAGACCATTGAAGCTTTCATTGCAAGTGTATTGTAAACATTCTTTCAGATTTGTTAATACATTGTACAGGTTTCTGAGTGTGGGGTTTTTCACCTGATAAGGGTTTTCCCCACCGTAAATCTCTGTCTCTCTTCTTCTGTCTACTTTTTGGTTCTTGTGTTTTGCTGTAATATCTCATGTTAATGGTTTAACATCATTGTAATAGTTAGGATAAATTTGAATTTGCATAGCCCTCTCCTCATTAGATTAGTGTAGGAAGTGTTTCTGCACACCTAGCCTCCTTTCACTTCCCACTTGTATTGTTGATCCATGCAATACAACTACAACAAATCTTCTAGAACTTGATTTACCATCTATCTCAGGGTAATAAGCTGAGCTTATATTGAGTTGAGTTCCTAGTGCTAAGAATAAAGTTTGCAAAAAATCTTGACATCATGCACGCATCTCTGTCTAAGATAATCTTCTTAGGAACTCCATGCAATCTAAACACTTCCTACACAAACTTGCAAGATAAAACTGGTGCTCAATATATTAAATTCCCAGGTATAAAATCAGCTACCTTGGTGAGCTTTTCCACCACCACTAAAATATCATCTTGTCTATTTTGAGACATTGGGAGACCTTGTACAAATTCTATACTAATGACTTGCCACTTCCACTCTAAATATCGCGTGGATATAGAAGTCTTGTTGGATGTTGATGCTCAATCTTGACTCTATGGCACTCTAGGCAACTTGTTACAAATCTTGTAGCGTCATTCTTCATTCCTTTCCAGAAATAAAGAGGCTTCACATCGGCTAGGAGTTTGGTTACTCTAGGGTGACTTGAATATGGTGCAGAATGAACTTCCTTTCACACAAGGTTTCTTAATTCTATAGTTTTGAACATACATCCTTACTCTATATCTTAAAAGCCCATCTAGTTCAAATTAGAACCCATCATACCTTGAGTCTTGAGGATTTATTGTAAGAGCCTTCTTAACTTTCTCATAGTACTCATCACCTATAGAATTTTGTAACACTAAATCCTTGAAATTCGAGTGGATAGAGATAATTGATGAGATAAGCCTTCATCGACTCCAAGCATATGTTACTTGGTTCTCTTTACCTTCGATATAATTTATCTCAAAGTCATAGTCAGATACCAATTCCAATCATCTTCTTTGTTGAGCATTCAAATGAGGTTGAGAAAATATATACTTAAGACCTTGATGGTTTGACTTTATTTCAAAAGGATTTCCTAGAAAATAGTGTTTCCACACTTGCAAAGCATGTACCACTGCTACTAACTCTAGGTCATGAGGAGCATAATTTTGCTCATAAGCTCTTATCTTTCTAGATTGATAGGCTACCACTCATCCATTCTGCATAAGCACTCCTCCTAAACCTTCTCCTAAGGTATATGTTATTAAAAAAAATGACCTTCCAAGTAAGGAACATTCAATATTGGTGGATTTGTCAATCTCTCCTTTAACTGATTAAATGCCTCCTAACATTTTTTTAACCAGTCAAAATGCTTTTCTTTTCTCTAAAGTAGTGTTGGGTTTGCAATCTTAGAAAAGTTTAAAATGAACTTCCTATAATATCTAACTAACCCCATGAAACTACACACTTCATGCACGTTCTTTGGAACATGCCACTCAAGTATAGCTTTGATCTTCATAGGATCTACTGAAATTCCTTCAACTGATATTATATGTCCAAGATATTGTATCTCTTTCTAAAAGAAAGTACACAATAGAAATCTTCCCATACAACTTATGTTCCCTCAACCACTATAGAACTAACCGCAAATGTTGTAAATGGTCTTCCTCATTCTTAGAATATATAAGAATGTCATCTAGAAACACTAGAACAAATTTATCCAAGCAATCTCGGAAAACATTGTTCATCAAATTCATGAATGTTGCAGGGACATTCGTAAGTCCAAATGGTAAAACTATGAACTCATAATGTCCACACCTTGTTTTGAAAGCTATTTTATGAATGTATTCATATTTTATTCTTAGCTGATAATATTCGGATCATAGATCAATCTTAGAGAACACTGTTGTGTCATGCATCTGATAAAAAAGAGCATCAATATGTAATAGAGGATACTTATTCTGTATTGTTGCTTTGTTAAGCATACAATAGTCTATATACAAACATATGGTTCCATCCTTCTTTTTGACAAAGATCATAGGTGCTCCCCAAGGAGAAACACTGGGTCTAATCAACCCTTTAGCCAACAACTCCTGAAGTTGGGCTTTCAATTCCATTAGCTCCATAGTAGTCATGTGGTATGGCACCTTTGATATCAACTTAGATCTAGGTATTATATCAATAAAGAACTCAAAATCTCTCTTCAGAGGTAATCTCAGAAGTTCATCTGGGAAAACATCCTAAAAATCTCAAAGGAAAGGATAGTTATCCAAGGGTACCTTTTGTTTACTAGGATCCTCTTCTAGTTGTTCCATTTTGACTGCAAAGAGTTGACATCCTCTTTTCCTAGCCCTCTTCAATTGCATAGAAGAGATTGGTCTAATCTTGACTTCTCTTTATGTGCCTTGCAAATGGACTTTGTTTCCTACATGGTCTAGAAACTCAATTGTTTTTGAAAAATAGTCAACATTGGCCCTATGTCTCCATAGATAATTTATTCCTAAGATAATATCATAGGAACCTAGGGGGCTACAAACAAATTTACCTTAGTTGAAAAACTAGGAAGATCAATCTTGGCTTCAAACAGGCATTACTCTAATTGAGTTTTAGTCTGGTTAGCATATTCAACTAACCACAGTTTAGCCATATATCCAACTCTTCTAGGAAATTTCTTCAATACTCTTGGAGAAATACAACTTTTAGTTTCTCTACTATCAATTAAAATAGATATAGGAACTCCAAACAAAGTACCTGTCATCTCTATGGGAGTAATCTAGTATTCTTCCTGGTAATTGTCCAAAGCTGCATGGATCCTTTGTTAAAAAGATGCTTGCTAGGTAGGTAATGCATTACTATGCTATTGAACTCCTTGGTTCTTGGTTGGATATTGAATTTTGTAATGATCTCCACCACAAGAGAAACATTCCCCAAGAGGTCCTAGCTTTTCAATAGGTTTTCTTGTATCATTCTTACAGAAATTGCTATTGTTTTTCATCTCATTTCTGGGTCCATTCCTGTTATTTCTGAAGGCCTTGTCACTTTTCTTATTCACATCCTGTTTACTATTCCTTATCTTGAAAGGTTGACAAGATGGCAAATTATTAAACCTGTTGTGATTCTTCTCATGATATGTAGAAATTGACTTCAGTTTTTGCTCTTGTTTGATTTCCTTCTCAAAAACTTGGTCCATAGTGGTAGGACCATGCACGCCCATTTCTTTGTTTATCTGGGCATTCAGACCCATGATGAATTTTTTGATTTGAAACCTTTCATCTTTCCAATATTGTGGCACATACTTTAGGAGATGGGTGAACTTTTCCAAGTATTCAACCACTGACATTTCTCCTTGTCGTAGATTCTAAAAATCTGTTAGCTTTTGGTTGAAGAAAAGCTATGGTAACTGTAGACACCCTAAAATGACCAAGTCATCGCACTACTTGTATTTCATCAAATATGTCTAATCACTTGCATTTCAAATGTTAATTTAATAATCTAGTTATTTAATTAATTTCACTAAAATCATCAAATTCTTCTAAGTCTCCTAAATTCAACATTAATTAAATAAATCTTCTTTATTTAATTAATTTTCATTAAATCAACCTTATTCTTCCACGATTAAATAATTTTTATTATTTAATTAAATCATTATCCTCTTTCCAAAACTCAAGTCTACATTAATTAAATAAACCCAATTGTTTAATTAACTCATCCAATTCTATCTTATCTACAATTAAATAATTCTACATTATTTAATTAAATCAATTGTTCTTCTAAATTTAAATAAATCAACGCAAATTTATTTAAATTGTCTCAATCCTCTAGAAATAAATAAAATTAAATATTTTATTTATAATCTTCTATTCCTTAATCATGCCCAAGTAATTAAATAAATTTATTTATTTAATTTTAGTTATCTTCCAATTCCTCTTAAAATATCTTGTTAACTCATGTGCATAATCAGTCTTATTTTTAGAACTCTAAAAAAGACAAAATTACAAGTTGAGTTATCAATTCAATCAATCTTGTTTTCATCATATGTTAATAAAAATATCCTTATGGATTGACACATGTTGTGTGCACATTCATCATGGTTATTTGTTTTATCTCCTCTGTTGATTCTTCTAAATTATCTGGACTGTTGATTGATCTTTGTTGAAACCTGTATAAACCCCCCTCATCTCCTTCACAAATCCTCTTCGATCACTTATTCTCAGGCATCCTTTATAGCACTTTGAGCATACATCGCATCGATTGAGCAACTTACAATCTTTTGACATTGATCTTTGAGCACCTACACTTGCTTGTTGCAAACATGGTTTTGCAACGTTATTGAGCAATCCACATTCAACAAAGGGAACAACACAAATCTGGGTAAAAGCTTTCTTATTTCATTAGATTTATTGATAATGGCTTTTATTTAGATTAGTTCTCTTTATGTTATGGGCTTTTGATTTATTAGTTTTGATTTAGTCAATTTTCCTCATACACATTCTGGCACGCCCGGTGGGACCCACTAATCCCTCTTTTTCTTTGAGAAATTAATTTTTTTAAGTACAGTACGGAATAGGGCAAAAGACATAGCAACGCACTTTTGGCAGTATAGTAAAGCACTTTTGGCAGCACAGTATAGCGCCCTCGGTCTATACTATGGTGCTTTTGGCAATAAAGTAGAGTGCTATTAGTAGCACAGTCTAGTGCTTTTAGTAGTGTAGTAAGGCGCTTCTGGCATATTAGGATTTTCTAGATCTTACTTTGTCATTTGCAGGATTTTAACTCTCATAACTATCATTGATTTGATTGACAAGATGATTTATTTATCATTCAATTATCTTTTATACATCCTAAGCTGACGTATTTAGGAGTATTTGCAATTTTTGAGTTAACACATCTATTGGCAGCATTCTTTGAATTGTTCTTGATCCCAGGTTACAGATCTATCAGCTATTACATCCCAAATCTATGAAGCAAACATGAAATTATCTTTTGACCTAACTTTTTTTGACAAAATATAACTTTTTTTAGATCTAAAATAATAAAGCACTTTTGGTAGTACAGGACCACGCTATTGGTAATGCAAAGAAGCACTTCTGGTAGCACAGTACATCACCTCGGGTCTGGAGCACTGCGCTTCTAGGAACATAGTTTAGCGCTTTCAGTATTATAGTAGGTCACTTTTGGTAAGACAATAACTCGCTTTTGGTCAAATTGATTTGTTTTTGCTAAACTTGTGAGTTTTGGTGGAACTAATTGACCTGTTGTAGCTTCTTATCACTCACACAGAGCAAAGAGGTTTTTCTAACATGTTCATGTAAGACAAGCGTTGAAAAAATCTTGATTCATGGCACTAAGTCTTAGAAACATATTGCCTTCTTAAGGGACAACTGAACAAACATCTTTTTTTGCAAATCTAAGTCTTAGGAACATATTTCTTTCTTAAGGGACAAAGGACATGAATGCCAAACACTTCAATTTCATAAGGGACAATTGACAACTACAATCGTGTGTGTGCCTAATCTAGTTGCACCTTATTTTTCTTATAACGAGACAATTGAACCTTTGTTTGATGTGCTTGTTCTTAAATTTTAGTTATTCCTTTAGAAAGGCCTACTTTTGGATTGCGCTTCATCCAAAAGGGATGACCCTAAGTGGAGTTTTTCTTTGAACTACTATATAAGAGGGATAAGGTGAAAGCCAAGTCCTAACCGACGTCAGCCTTACCTTGTGGTGCCAAACTGAAAAGAGGTGTACTAGCTCTTTGTAGAAATGATTTTCACATCAAGCGAAGTGTTTGATACTCTTAGTAGGATTGGTTGAAGATTTTAGTATCTTGTCACATTGCTTGTAAGGCATTGGTCCCTCAAAGCTACTAAGAACCATTCTAGATAGTGACTACCCGATCTACCTCCAAACGTTGTGGTAATCATCAGTGCAAGGGGAATCGATTTAAGCCCTCAAGATACTCACCATTGGCTCCCTTGAGAAGAGATAGTATTCCCTCGACCATAAAACTCTTGTAACCTACTTGAGCTTTCTGAGGGGAGGGTGAGATATCCCTACCTATCATCTCTCGTAAAGATACAAAATGTCTGACACCTTTATGGAATGACATTTTTATCGACAGAGTATTAAGTTGTGAGCTGATCTACTACAATGAAACTTTGTCTCTATGGATAAAAAGTGCTTGATATTGATTTGATGGGGAGTGCTCAATGGAAGAACACAACTGATCAAAAATAGATCGATGAGAGTCTGACTCATGACTTAGCGATCTTCCCTTCTCTTTTTGTTATTAGCATGACTTAGATTATCAGTGAACTCCTTGTTTGTTCTCCTGATATGCTGATATGTGTTATCTTTGGTGAGACCCTACTCGTCGGCAAGCATGCATAACTTATGGCTGATGTGCTTTGTCACCCCGATCTAAATCTTAGGCCATGACTTCCATTCAGTGGCTAGAACCTCCCTTCGCCCAGACTATCCTCGTCGCTCTAAGTGAGGAATGCCTTTTCGATGGCCTCTGTCTCACCGATAATAGTTCCAAATCCTCCAATCAAATCCTAGCACATGGAGATGCTAGGCAATCTACTATGCACACTCAAATTTGGTCCTCTGTGCCATCGAATAGGAAAACAAAATAGGAAACAAAAATAGATATCTGTACAATGAGGCCATTCCACTGATTTTGATAGAAATCTTATTAGTGGAATGCTTCATATGGACATATTGCAACAATGGAAGTACAAAAAGAAAAGAAAGCTATAGCTATGTAATTTGTATTTACAGAGAACGGGAAACAGATTGATGACATAGAATTAGTCTGATTTCTCCTTCACAGTGCTTGATTACATTTGCACAATTACATTCAATCTCCTCTTTGATCTGATTACAATACTATGCTTGATTTTGTTCATTTCCCTGGTTTTATACACTCACCAAAGGAACACCAATCCCAATCCAAGCGGCTGGGAGAACGATTCCAAGTGGCTGGGAGAAAACTAACTGACTCCAAGTGGATGGGAGACCAACCATCTTATTAACAATTTGACAAACATGACCTAAGTCCCTTGGGACTTACAAAATGAACCTAGATACATACTAAAATGACATGCATTGGTCAAATATACCTTATTACAACACTGAACATGAACTTAAATGCCTCACAAAGGCCACCTTGTGTTAGGTGCTCCTGCACCATACACCCCACCTAGAAAAGAACTCATGTCCCATGAGTTGATTCTTTGTCATGCTCCACCTTTATCATTTGTTGCCTCATGCCTTCCCCATGAGCTCTGGACTGCAACTTGCTTCCATGGAATCAAAAACTCATGCCTAGCATTGTAGGCTCTACTCACACCTTGCCATGAGTGAGTGCTTGCAACCAAACTTGGATGTTGCATGCCATGATTGTTTACTGTCATATCAACCTGAACACCTATATTCAAAATATTGTTTGATGCTTCTTGTACTTCTACTAAGGTAGAATATGTTTTCCTTTCAACTCTTGTTGGCTCTAGAGGACAAACAATGGTCCCTACTATGATAGCATCTTCTTCTTTCCAAACAACTTGTGGTTGCTTGTAGACCTACTCTTTGACCTTCTTCTGATCCATTTTAGACATCACCATCTGATCCCCATCATTCAAAACTGAAACCACCTTCAAACTTGGACCTTTGGCAACCCCACTCCTTAAGGTATCCTCAACTATCCTTGTCTCTTCTTCATGCATCTTCACAAACCCTTTCTTACCCATCAAAATGACATTGGCTGCCTTCTTTGCTTCAGCATCCTCTTGCAATGGTGTCATCACAAAAGTCTTTCCATCCTTCTTGATGGTGTATGTGTTAGCATATCCATCATACAATGCTTGCCTATCAAATTGCCATGGCCTACCTAAAAGTAGGTGACAACATTCCATGGGCAAAATGTCACATACAATTCTCTCCTTATATTCTCCAATCTAGAAATTAACATATGCTTGCTCATCTACCAAAAGTGATTGACTATCACTTACCCAAGATGTTCTATAAGGAGTTTGATGAGGAATCCTTTCTATGTTCAATTTGTCCACCATTTCCCTGGACACCATATTATCTGTTGAACCAGAATCTATGACTACCTTGCATATTTTACCTTTGCTTCTGCAATTGATCCTAAAAGTGCTCTCCTTTGTGATGGTTCAGTCAACACTGGTTCTTTGGGGAACGTTCTCTTGATCATCAGATTTTCTCCCACTTCTAATGTCAAATTCACTCCAGGAGATGTCACACTCCTTGCATCCTCTTGAGTCAATGTGGTTCTTCTCTCATTACCATGAGAAGTTGAGGCCTTCTCTGGAGACTTACAAGTTAGGTGCCCTATCTGATTATAGCTATAACATTTCATATTGGAGAACTTGGATTCTCTACCTGATCCATTTGTCCCACCTCCTTCATTTGGCTTTCTTCCATAGTAGCCTCCTTTTCTACTTGAGTCTCCAACTTGCTCTTCTTGGCTAGACTCACCACTAGGCCTCTAGTTAGGACTTCTACCTCCAAAACTACCTCTAGAATTTCTATCACCTCTTCCTCTACTCTACTGTTCACCTTTCCTCTTCAGCTTCTCTTCAGCTCTTATTACTACTTGAAAGCATTTTTCCATGGTTTTAGGGGTAAATAAACTTATCTCATCTTGAATATTGAACCTCGGACCATTTAAATACCTTGCTACCTTGGCTTTTTCATCCTCCATGACCCACAATGAAGAGTGTATTTGTGAAACTCGTCAGTGTAAGTAGCCACATACATATCTTTTTGCTTAATGTTCTACATTTTCCTGCAAATTTGCACCTCATAGTCAGATGGAAGGAACTGGGACCTGACCTTCTCTAGCATTCTGTTCCACGAAGAGATCATACTCTTCCCATTCTTTACTCTTTCTCCTTGGGTGTAATTCCACCATGTAAGGGCAACACCTTTGAGTTTAGTTTTTGCAAACCTAAACCTCTTACTTTCAGGAACTTCCTTGTATTCGAAGTAGTTGTTTAGAGCCTCAATCCACTCCATGACTTCATCAGCATTAATCTTTCCATTGAACATGGGGACATCTATCTGAGCCTCCGAAGAGTCCTTGCCAATTGCCTTGATGGATTCCAGGAATTGCTTTTGTTCAACAAGTATCTTTGCCTCTTCTTGTTCTTCTTCTACTTCCTCTATCCTTTTTCCTATCTTCATTGCCTTCAAT
Source organism: Cunninghamia lanceolata (assembly GCA_027924645.1). NCBI lineage: Eukaryota > Viridiplantae > Streptophyta > Pinopsida > Cupressales > Cupressaceae > Cunninghamia > Cunninghamia lanceolata. The sequence continues at coordinate 3,530,260 of BSBN01001410.1, read as the reverse complement.
TCAACCTAGAGTGCTTTGTTGACCCCATTTTTGATCAACTCCTCCATCTCCTTGAATTTCTTGACCACTTCGGTGGTCATCCCCTTTGGAGGCATATCGCTAGCCTCTCCTTCACTTTCTCTATTTGACATAAACATTCACAGACAATGTCAACACTTCTGCAAATCCTCAATTTTACTACAACACAATGCTCAATCAGATGTCCATCCTACATGCTGCTACAAACCCATTCCTCTCGTCCAATAGTAGATCCTAGAGATGCACTACCACTCTCTCTCGCAGTGGCCTCACTCTGCACCCTCTTCCAGCCAAATCTCTATTGGTGAATGGTCTTAACAGACCTCATCATCATCTGCCCACACACTACAGGAATCCCATTCCTTCTCACAACTAGATGGCACAAGCATCTCTTCATCTGCCTTCTCAGTGATAGAAATCAAATACACAACACCTCCACCAGACCTTTTGCTAGCTTTGATACCAATATGATGGGGAGTGCTTAGTGGAAGCACACAACTGATCAAAAATCAATCGGTGAGAGTCCGACTTGTGACTCAGTGATCTATCCTTCTCTTTTTGTTATCGGCATGACTTAGATCATCGATGAACTCCTTGTTTGTTCTCCTGATATGCCGATATGTATTATCTTCGGTGAGACCCTACTCGTCGGCAAGCACGCACAACTTATGGCTGATGTGCTTTGTCACCCTGATCTGAATCTTAGGCTGTGACTTCTGTTCAGCAGCTTGAACCTCCCTTCAGCCAAACTATCCTCATCGCTCTGAGTGAGGAATGCTTTTTTGATGGCCTCTGTCTCATTGATAACAGCTCCAACTCCTCCAATCAAACCCTATCACATGGAGATGCTAGGCGATCTACTGTGCACACTCAAATTTGGTCCTTTGTGCCACTGAATAGGAAAACAAAATAGGAAACAAAAATAGATATCTATACAACGAAGCCATTCCACTAATTTTGATAGAAATCTTATCAGTGGAATGCTTCATATTGACATATTGCAACAACGGAAGTATAGAAAGGAAAAGAAAACTATAGCTATGCAATTTGTATTTATAGAGAATAGAAAATAGATTGACGACACAGAATTAGTCTGATTTCTCCTTCACAATGCTCGATTACATTCACAGAATTACATTCAATCTCCTCTTTGATCTGATTACAATACTATGCTTGATTTTGTTCATTTCCCTAGTTTTATAAACTTGCCAGAGGAACACCAACCCTAATCAAAGTAGTTGGGAGAACAATTCCAAGCAGCTGGGAGAAAACTAACTGACTCCAAGCAGCTGGGAGACCAACTGTCTTATTAACAATTTGACAAACATGACCTAAGTCCCTTGGGACTTACAAAATGAACCTAGATACATACTGAAATGACATGCATTGGTCAAATAGACCTTATTACAACACAGAACATAAACTTAAAAGCCTCATGGTGGCCACCTTGTGTTAGGTGCTCCCGCACCATGATTACAATTATCTTATACTAGTGGAAACATTAGGCCTTTTTGTGAGCCTCAAACATACACTATCTATTGTGTTAGTCCTTTTTTTCCACTTTATTTGCTGTGTTTTCTCTCACCAAAGAAAATCCAATCATAAACAAAACCAAATCTATCAAAATTTGCCTTACAAAGCATCAGACACTACTTCAGTGCCTCTGGTATTACAGCAACTTGCCTTTGGTAGTATAGTAGCTCGCCTTTGGTATAACAGTAGCTCACCTCTCGCAACCCTACTTCAATGCCCTTAGTATAACAATAGCTCACTTTTGGTCATAGTAGCTCACCTTTGGTATAGTAGTAACTCACCTTTGGTAGCTCAGTCCATTGCCTTTGGTATTACAGTAGCTTGCTTTTGGTTGCACAGTCCTGCACCTTTGGTCATTTAGTACAGTGCCTTTTGTTCAGTAAACTGTGCATCAAAAGTTTGTCTTTTCCAAAACACAAGCAGAATCCCAGCTTTTGTCCTAGTGTATTCCATGGTAACCACTAGACTCCAACAAACTATGAAGTCCAAGCAAGTTGTCCCTAGGAAGTGCAAATCGCCTCCTCACACACTGGAATCGGGCTGATCCAACATTACTCCCAAAGTTACTCCTAAGACACCCGCAAAAAGATTGACGAATTCTCCAAACATGTCGCAGCTTGACCAACCAAACAATCCTCAAGAAGTTGGGGCCCCTTTGGTAAGTACACCTCACTATACGACTGGCATGCCTCACGATTTTGTGCCACAAGGTTACACTATTGATCAAGTCCCATCCCAAGAAGGTAGGGTCCCTTTGGTAAGTACACCTCACTATACCACCGGCATGCCTCAAGATTTTGTTCCACAAGGTTATATCGTAGATCAAGCCCCATCTCAAGAAGAGCGACACTTTGAAATAGGTCAATCCTCTCAAGAAGATGGACAAGATCTTGATGAATTTATACAAGATCCTAGAGCTATAGCCGCCTTTGACAAAATCCTTAGTGAGAACCAAGATCATTTCTTTCGCTTTCTTACTGAGCAAGGAGCCAAATTACCTCAAGATTTTGATTTATCCAATTTCAAGGACACAAGAAAAACCCAAAACACCATACATGTGGTCCAAACCATGTTAACAGTGACCACGCCCTTACACAAACAAAGCTCACAAGGGAGAATGATTGTGCAATATAAGAATCCCCTTTATCAAAACCCAATAGAAAAGAGGGCCATATCACTGCTTCTGACTCCTATGGAAATATACAAACACCAATAGGAGACTCTTCAACATCAAGTGGAGCTAGCTAAGCAAGCCACCATAGCTCAATCAAATATACAACTCCTAAAGCATCCACACAAATTGCAAGTGGAATTTTGGTTACCCCATCGTGACAAGGTTTCCCACCAAATTACAATTTGGGGAACAACTACGTCTCCATGCAACAAGGGTCTCAACAAACACCACCTTGACCCACTCATCACTCTATCCAGAACTACATATTATCACTTTCATCTTTCATCGTAATGTACCTTGATCCCATGGATACAGGGTATGTAGGTAGTCTAGAATACGAAGGATGTATCGAGTACTTAGGCACATACGATTCATCATTCTTTACCCATTTCAACCCATTAGCATGTCACCTTTCTGGTCTTTTGTTTATCAAAATCCATGCACCTCAACTTGACTAACTCAAGCAGCAAAACAACAAACAAGTGCATCCTTTCAAATCAAAAGTCCTTAACAAACCTGAAGCAATGTAGCTTTCTTCCAGAGTCATATATTGTCTTGCGTATTGATTGCCAACATTAGCTAAATCCAGCTTAACCAAAGCACTAGATCAACAAGCTTGTCTTCTGTAGAGTGTTCCCTTGTCAAGACCAACACACATGTCTCATATGACATGTAACATTTCCTGCAACACGACATTGTCTTTTTAGGTAGATAGCCCCCTTTCACGGACACATAGCTCCTACGATAAGGCTGTTATCTTTCCTTTCCAATCTATCCTGAGCAACCTCTTTGGCAAGAGAATATGTTGGCTGTATGTTTACTTTGTAAGTCAATTAATTTGCTTTATGGTTTATCTTTTGTTTCTTTTCCAATACCTATTCAAGGTTACCTTGATTTATCTATAATCTTGGTATGTTGTGATACAGTATGGATTGGGGGCATAGTCATTGCTTTTGTGTGCTATGTTTGAGGAATGATCTTTAGCATCTTTCTTAACATCATATTTATCTTGTGTGTGTTACAACCTAGCATCTTACATATTTAATATTCTTCTTGCATTTATGTATTGAAGTTCATTTTATGTTCAAGACTATGGCTCATTCACATGTACCAACAAGGTCATATTATGCCTAAGGGATCTAAATTCAAACCGCTTGCTTGTAGAGTCAACATCCACACACTCAGATATTACATCACCTAGGTCTTTTATACCTTGGTGGTGAACTATCCACGTGCTATATCAAAAATAAGGATTGCTCTTTATATACAATTGTGAAAACCAATGCAACAAGCTCATTCATTTACCCATGGCCTTATATAGTATTCCAGCAATGATCGATCAGTAGTCTTTCTCTCATGTTCTCTCCTATCTCCTTTCTTCTACCTATCATCTATCCAACCTCACCTATCTCCAACACAATCTTCTAGTCAAGCGTCAACCCAGTCCTTCTGCCACTTCCCTATCTTTCCTCTCAAGGGGGCATCCTATGCTAGCTACACAGGGGTAGCTAGCTACATTGGGGCATCAAAAATTATATCATGTCTTTAACAATCATTTTCTTTGACGCAACGCTGTAAATTGCATCGCATCGAAGAGGGGCAAAATGTAGACACCCTAAAATGACCATGTTGTCACACCACTTGCATTTCATCAAATTTGTCTAATCACTTGCATTCAACGTTAATTAAATAATCTAATTATTTAATTAATTCCATCAACTTCTTCCAAAACTCCAAAATTCAACATTAATTGAATAAATTGTATTTATTTAATTAATTAAATTAAATTCCTCTATATTCTACCAAAATTAAATAATTTTAATTATTTAATTAAATCATTATCCTTTTTCAAAATTCAAATCCACATTAATTAAATAAATCCAATTATTTAATTAATTCATCACAAATTCCCTCTTATCTATAATTAAATAATTTACATTATTTAATTAAATCACTTCTTCTAAATTTAAATAAATCATGCAAATTTATTTAAATTGTCTCAATCCTCTAAAAATAAATAAAATCAAGTATTTTATTTATAATCTTCATATTCTTCTATCATGCACAAACAATTAAATAAATTTATTTATTTAATTTTAGTTATCTTCTAATTCCTCTTAAAATATCTTGTTAACCCATGTGCATAATCAGTCTTATTTTTAGAACTCTAAAAAAAGCAAAATTACAAGTTGAGTTATCTATTCAATCAATCTTGTTTTCATCATATGTTAATAAAAATATCCTTATGGATTGACACATGTTGTGTGCATATTCATCATGGTTATTTGTTTTATCTCCTCTGTTGATTCTTTTGAATTATCTGGACCGTTGATCGATCTCTTTTGAAATCTATATAAACCCCCCTCATCTCCTTCATAAATCCTCTTTGATCACTTATTCTCAGGCATCCTTTACAGGGCTTTGAGCATACATCGCATCGATTGAGTAACTTACAATCTTTTGACAGTGGTCTTTGAGCACCTTTTCGCAACGTTATTGAGCAATCCACATTCAACAAAGGGGACAACACAAATCTGGGTAAAAGCTTTCTTATTTCATTAGATTTATTGATAATGGCTTTTATTTAGATTAGTTCTATTTATGTTATGAGCTTTTGATTTATTAGTTTTGATTTAGTCAATTTTCCTCATACACAGTAACCATCTATGTCTAAATATGACCACAAACTGATCCTAGGTTAAACTCAGAGAACTTAGCCCTAGTTCCATTTCCTATTCATCCGCCACATGGAAAAATCAAAATCCATTTAGCTCTAGGATCTTCGTTATCTTAGAGTATTTTCTAATCTCAAAATACGTTTCCATCTTTGTCAACCAAACTTCTGCAGAATCACCACCTACTATTCCATCAAAATTGGGTGGCATTACTTTCTTCATATCTCTTGAAATCTCTGAGGCAAGTCTATTTCTCCTTTCTTCTTTAGACTTAGTCTTATCAACATCCTCACTTTATTCACTATGAAAACTGGGTTCGTGGGCATATTCATCATCCCCTACATGTGAGTCCTCTTTTTCTCTTTTAGGTTTGCCTTGGCCCCTCACATCCTATTCCAAGTTTCCAAGCTTTTCCTTGGTTTCATTCAGCATGGTCAATATCTGATCCATCTTAGTCATCTAGTTTTTAGAAGGATTCCAAGATTTGTTCAAGTTTGAATCATGATGATACTCTTGTTGGATCTAGGGCATACAACTGAGAGGGGGGGGGGTGAATCAGTTGTATAGAACTTGTTCTCTTTCAAACACTTAATTCTCTGTTGTTAGTTAGCAGCATATCAAATAATCATTCATGGAAGCACAATACATAAACACAAGAGCAGATAAGCATCAACACATTGAACACCAAGATTTTGACGTGGAAAACCCGGTTAAGGGAAAAACCACGGGGTGATTAACCCAAGAATTATTCTCTGTTAGAAGAATAAGGAAAAATGAATGGCACATGCCAATAAGGGCTCACTGCCCGAGCACACTGCTCACAAAGAGGCCCACTGCCTACAAGGAGACACACTGTCTACAGAGTGATAAAAATCACAGTCTTGAACTGGAGAATGACATCTCTACCATGTCCGGATCAGTTCCAATTAAGCCCAACAATCTCTGCTCTGCCTTTCGCACCTTTCTTCGCTACACCTTACTCATACATACAACCCCACTGAAATGAATTCACAAATCATTATTTATACAAGACATCGACTTAGGAACAAGCATCTAAGTCGGCAAACAACCATAGGAGTATCCGCAAGATGAATAACACATCCGGTCGGCTATCACAAGAACATTCACAGGATGAACAACTCATCCGGTCGGCTAAACAGAGCAATAACTTCATCCGGAAGAATAACTTCAATTCCGGGCTCTACCATCAATGCGGACCAAAAACACAACCTAAACATGATTCAAGAACCTTCACAAGTCTGTCTGAATGTCCGGATACATCCGCACTTTCTCTGCTTACTGGGATCTCTTGTCTTCCTCATCCGGAACTTCAAGAACACAGTCTGTCGCCACAGTCATAATGCAGGAGGTACATCCGGACCTCCAAATTACACACAAATCAGGATGAAACATCACAAGGACATATAAAACACTCCTTCCAATCCGCAGATTATGATAATACAATTCCGGACCTCACCGGACCTTTTTGTGATCCTCTGTCACCTCCGGATACTTGCCGGACCCGGTTCTATACCGGCAGCCATAACTCCTTCAGATCTTCATGCGGACCTCTGAAATCTTAACTGTAGCATCTCAAGACTCATATCTACTAACCCTTTAATCCGCATCCTCCGGTTCTCATCCTATACAGTATATTTACCTTCTTCTCATCACTGTTCTTCACTGTTCCTGACTGAAGCTAATTTTCTCAATATCCTCAGCACAAAGCTCATCAAATCCTTCTTGTCAATGCAGTATGAGTATGTTGACATCAATGACAACAATGGCTCACCTCATACTTGCAACAATCTCCCCCTTTGTCATTGATGGCAACATATGATGTGAAAAACCATCAAGACAAGAACTTCTCTTTTCTGTCACAGCTCCCCCTATCAACAACCACTCCTCACATGTCTTCCTTTGCTGCTCCCCCTTTGATCATCAACCACTTGTTTTTCACATGTCTTCTCTCCCCCTTTGACATCAATGGCAAAGGGCTCATACTTGCAACTCTCATGCATCAGAATAATACCAGCTGCTCCCCCTTAGTTGCAGCTCCCCATTAGTCCGGATTACAAGATATGACTGTGATTGCCACCGGACTGATGCACATTAGTGCATCTTAGTTCATCACCGGAGGGGCCATGACCCCTAACTTCTTCCGGAGGTATTCAAAAGAGTCCTTGGGAAGAGGTTTTGTAAAGATATCTGCAATCTGATCCTTGGAGGGAACATACTCCAATCTGACTTCTTCCTTGTTTACTTGTTCTCTCAAAAAGTGAAATTTGATAGATATGTGCTTAGTCTTAGAATGCAATACCGGATTCTTGGAAATATTAATTGCACTTGAATTATCACAGAAAATTGTGATAGGCTCCTCATATTCAACTTTGATGTCTCTCAGCATCTGCTTCATCCACAAGATTTGAGTGCAACTACCTGCTGCTGCAATGTATTCTGCTTCAGTTGTAGACAGAGATATTGCATCTTGTTTCTTGCTTAGCCAAGAAACCAATCTCTTCCCCAAAAAGAATGCTCCACCACTAGTGCTCTTCCGGTCATCCACATCTCCTGCCCAATCTGCATCTGTGTAAGCATGAAGAGAAAAATCTGGATCTCTAGGATACCATAGACCATACTCAACTGTCCCTTTCAAGTATCTAAAAATTCTTTTGATTGCCATAACATGAGATTCTCTAGGATCAGCCTGGAATCTTGCCACAAGACCAACAGCTTGCATTATATCTGGTCTAGTTTGAGTGAGATACAACAATCCACCAATCATTGATCTATACTTTGTCTGATCTGCCTTTGGAGAATCATCATCTTTGCTTAACTTACATCCGGTTGCCATAGGAGTGTTCATAGGTTTTGAGTCTTCCATACCAAATTTCTTTAACAATTCTTTCACATATTTGGTCTGAGAAATGAAGATCCCTTCTTTTGTTTGAGTAATTTGCAGACCCAAGAAGAAATTCATTTCACCAAGCATAGACATTTCAAACTCACTTTTCATCTGATTTGCAAAAGTTTTACACATACTATCTCTTCCTCCAAAAATGATATCATCCACAAACACTTCAACAATCAGAATGTTTTCATGATCAATTTTGAAATATAAGTTGCTGTCAGCAGTACCTTTGTTGAATCCAATCTGCACAAGATGCTTATCCAACCTTTCATACCATGCTCTTGGGGCTTGCTTCAATCCATACAAAGCTTTCTTCAACTTGCAGACCGTATCATTATTATCAGACAATTGAAATCCATCCGGTTGTTCAATGTAGACTTCTTCTTCCAGATCACCATTTAAGAAGGCAGACTTGACATCCATCTGATATACCTTGAAATCTTTGAAGGCAGCAAATGCAAGAAGTAATCTGACTGCTTCAATTCTTGCTACCGGAGCAAAAGTCTCTTCAAAGTCAATTCCTTCTATTTGAGAGTAGCCTTTGCAGACCAATCTAGCTTTGTTTCTGATTACTTCACCAGCTTCATTTAGTTTGTTCCGGAAGACCCACTTGGTTCCAATTACATTCCTGTCTCTAGGTCTGGGAACAAGATCCCAAGTATGATTTTTCTCAATTTGCATCAGTTCATCTTCCATTGCTTTGGTCCAATTTTCATCATTGCAGGCTTCATTTATTGTTTTAGGTTCAATCCTTGAAATCAGACAACATTCATTCTGATCTTGAGCAATATTCCTTCTAGTTTGTACACCTTTGCTTCTGTCACCTATGATCTGATCTTCAGAGTGATTCAGTTTTACATACCTTGGAATTTTGGGAGTATCCAGTACTGCTGTTTCTTGATCAGGCTCATTTAAACCTAACTCTTCTTCCTGATTTGCCGGATCAGGCTGACTCTGTTTCACCGGAGAGGATTGAGTTCCTTGAACACTATCTTGGTCATCTTCATCAAATTCATAAAATCTTGAAGGCTTCTCAATTCCTTCATCAACCTTTACATTGGTACTTTCTATCATCTTCCTCAATCTCTTATTGTAACACCGATATGCTTTGCTTTGAGTGGAGTAGCCCAAGAAAATTCCTTCATCACTTCTAGCATCAAACTTTCCTAGATCTTCATCTCTTTTAATATAACACTTGCTACCAAATACCCTGAAATATTTCACAGTAGGAGTGATGCCAAACCAAAGTTCATAGGGGGTCTTACCGGTGTTGTTTCTGATTTGAACTCGATTGAGAGTGTAGACTGCAGTGCTGATAGCTTCTTTCCAAAACATTTGAGGAACATTTGCTTCCAACATCATTGTCCTAGCAGCTTCCTGGATGGTCCGGTTCTTTCTCTCAACTACTCCATTCTGCTGTGGAGTCCTAGGAGCAGACAACTGTCTCCTTATACCCTGTTTCTCACAAAAGTCAATGAATTCACCAGATGTAAATTCACCACCTCTATCAGACCTTAGACACTTTAGTTTCAATCCGGTTTGATTCTCCACCATAGCTTTGAAGATTTTGAACTTCTCAAAAGCTTCTGATTTTTCTTTCAGAAAGGTAACCCACATCATCCGGGAATGATCATCAATTAACAACATGAAATATCTATCACCTTGCAGACTCTTGATTCTTGTCGGACCACATAGATCAGTATGTACTAATTCCAACAATCCGGTAGAAGACTGATCTTTGCTTTTAAAAGAGACTCTGCTTTGTTTGCCTAACTGACATTCTTTACACACACTGTTTGTAGGTTTTATCAACTTTGGAAGATCTCTCACAGCCTGAGTATTGCTTATTTTGATGATGTTATCAAAATTTACATGACACATTCTTCTATGCCATAACCAACTCTGATCAATTTGAACAAACAAACAACTTTTATTTGAACCAACCAGATGAAAGATGTTACCTCTTGTCTGAGTACCGGATGCAATTTCAGTTCCGGAGCTTGTAAAGATTCTGCATTTTCCATTCTTGAACCGGAGATCATAGCCTTTGTCCACTAACTGACCAACACTGAGAAGATTGTGCTTCAATCCTTCAACATATAGTACATTACCTGTTTTGCTCTTACCATCAAAGGAAATAGTTCCCCTACCTCTGATTCTGCCAGCAGAATTGTCACCAAACTTTACCATTCCTCCTTCATATCTTTCCAAATCTAAGAACTTATTCTTGTCACCAGTCATATGGTGAGAGCATCCACTGTCAATAACCCAATCATCCTTTTCTTCCACTTGAGCAGCCAAGGCTTTTTCAACAACTTTGTGATTGACAGATTCAGAGAGCAAGGAATCTTCTTCCTTGATGGCTATAAACACCCACTCATTTCCGGATTTGCTTCCTGGATCTGATTCATCATCTGTTACTCCTTCATTGTCATCTTCTTCATGAACATAATAGCAATTCTTTTGAAACCTTTGTCTGTGAGTATTAGATCTTGCAGATCTCTCCGGACATCTTGAGGCAAAATGACCAATCTTATTGCAGTTAAAACACTTAAAGGGTAGTTTTCCTTCATACTTACCGGATCCTCTTGGCAGTCTCTTTGCAATGAGGGCTTCAAGTTGAGCTGTTTCTGCTTCTTCTTCTTCCATGTCTCTTCTTGCTTGATCATACCATGACATTTTCCTTGATGAGTTTTCACCCGGATCAAATCTCTGTTTGCCTTTCACATAGGCACTGGCTTTAAAGGCAGACTCAGTCTTGGGTGGATCATCTCCAAACTCGGTCATTTCAAATGCAGCTAGTTTGCCAGCCAATTGTTCTCTTGTGACAGTTGTGTGGGCTCTGAATTCATCAATGGCAGCAACTTTGATTTTGTAGGCAGCAGGAAGGGATCTTAGGATTTTGCAGACAATCTCATTTTCATCTAGAGTTCCACCAGCATTTCTGATTCCACATACCAGCTCATTTACTCTTGGCATAAAGGTAGTAATGTTTTCATCATCTCTCATTTTCAATCTTTCAAATTTCCCTTTCAGACTTTGCAACCTTGCACTTTTGACAAACTCATCTCCTTCATACAGAAGTTCCAGTTTAGTTAGGATCTCATATGCAGTTGGTAGGTCAATGACATTCGAGAGATCTGAGTCATTCAATGCGCTTAGAAGAGCTTCCTTGGTCCGCAGATTGTTTTCAGCTTCTGTGGTTTCATCAGGAGTTGTCGGACCACCTTGTGGGGGTATATATGGTTTTGAAATCATAGCCAAGTATGCTTTTCCCATACATTCCAAATGACACTTCATGCGACCTTTCCAGAGAGTGAAGTTGGTTCCATCGAACTTCGGACTATCCTTCTTGTATGACGACATCCTGGATCACCTCAAGCGGTTAAGCTCCTATCAGAGGAACTCAGCTCTGATACCAATTGTTGGATCTAGGGCATACAACTGAGAGGGGGGGGGGTGAATCAGTTGTATAGAACTTGTTCTCTTTCAAACACTTAATTCTCTGTTGTTAGTTAGCAGCATATCAAATAATCATTCATGGAAGCACAATACATAAACACAAGAGCAGATAAGCATCAACACATTGAACACCAAGATTTTGACGTGGAAAACCCGGTTAAGGGAAAAACCACGGGGTGATTAACCCAAGAATTATTCTCTGTTAGAAGAATAAGGAAAAATGAATGGCACATGCCAATAAGGGCTCACTGCCCGAGCACACTGCTCACAAAGAGGCCCACTGCCTACAAGGAGACACACTGTCTACAGAGTGATAAAAATCACAGTCTTGAACTGGAGAATGACATCTCTACCATGTCCGGATCAGTTCCAATTAAGCCCAACAATCTCTGCTCTGCCTTTCGCACCTTTCTTCGCTACACCTTACTCATACATACAACCCCACTGAAATGAATTCACAAATCATTATTTATACAAGACATCGACTTAGGAACAAGCATCTAAGTCGGCAAACAACCATAGGAGTATCCGCAAGATGAATAACACATCCGGTCGGCTATCACAAGAACATTCACAGGATGAACAACTCATCCGGTCGGCTAAATAGAGCAATAACTTCATCCGGAAGAATAACTTCAATTCCGGGCTCTACCATCAATGCGGACCAACAACACAACCTAAACATGATTCAAGAACCTTCACAAGTCTGTCTGAATGTCCGGATACATCCGCACTTTCTCTGCTTACTGGGATCTCTTGTCTTCCTCATCCGGAACTTCAAGAACACAGTCTGTCGCCACAGTCATAATGCAGGAGGTACATCCGGACCTCCAAATTACACACAAATCAGGATGAAACATCACAAGGACATATAAAACACTCCTTCCAATCCGCAGATTATGATAATACAATTCCGGACCTCACCGGACCTTTTTGTGATCCTCTGTCACCTCCGGATACTTGCCGGACCCGGTTCTATACCGGCAGCCATAACTCCTTCAGATCTTCATGCGGACCTCTGAAATCTTAACTGTAGCATCTCAAGACTCATATCTACTAACCCTTTAATCCGCATCCTCCGGTTCTCATCCTATACAGTATATTTACCTTCTTCTCATCACTATTCTTCACTGTTCCTGACTGAAGCTAATTTTCTCAATATCCTCAGCACAAAGCTCATCAAATCCTTCTTGTCAATGCAGTATGAGTATGTTGACATCAATGACAACAATGGCTCACCTCATACTTGCAACAACTCTATATCACACCTGGTATTTGTATTAAGTTATAGATTAGAATTTGAAATAATGCATCTCATTAATTCAAAATTCATCAATAAATCTATTCACAAAACTCAAATTTGTGCAAAACAATCACATCTTTATTATAGTTTATTTTGGGTATAAATACATCCTTATTTAGATAGATAACTCAACAAGACTACATGTCACTATTGGTTAAAGGATATTCATTAGGTTCCTCTTCCCCATCAAAATCTAATAAAACAAACTTAGAGGGTGGATGTACATGCAAATACTCTTCCAAAAACTCTTTTCCTATAGCGGGGGCATCACGACTGCACCCAAATGACTTGTCGCAACTAGTAGATGGTTTACTTAGTTTAACTACATAAGTAGGAACAATGGGTTTCTGAACTAGTTTGATGTGTTTTTTCTTTTCTAATTTAATATGCTTAAGAGCATCAGCCAAAGTTTTAGAGTCTTCCAACCATGCACCCTCAACATAGTTAATATGTTGGAGTTTTACCTCCTCAATTGGTTCTTTCTTAACCACTATCTTGGATAAATTATGGGAAATAGAATTCCTGGTAGTTTCTTGGTTCTTCTCCACACCATTCTAGCATAAAACTAATTTCAAACATTTGCCAATCTACTGAATGTTGACAAGTTTTCTCATAGTGAGATAATAGGTCCATGTGTTGAACCCAGTAACTCTAATACCATATGTAACATACCATCTCATACAACTTGGAATTACTAACATAATTTCATAAGTAAATGAACATGTTTAAACATAAATTAATTTTTTTTATCATTTGCATAATCTCATAGACTTAAATGCATATCTGTTTTGAATATTTTTCAACCTTGAAATTACAATATATTCAAAGTTAAAGTCATAGTGAAATCATATCACTTTACAATTACATATAATTTGCACTTGGTGATATGAATAAGTTTACATAATTTTGGAAATCATAAGTCAATCATGAAGTATACTACATCTAGAATCTTGGTGTCTATCTTACAAGTCTCGACAAGTCTTCTACTACAAAGGGAGAGTATCATTTGAGTGCTTTTCCTCCAACCACAGACCGAAGGTCACCCACTCATCTTCCTTTCTGGAAGTGGCCCTACCCTTTATGAAGAGTATAGACATAAGGAACCAAAAGGTTGCCATCTAAATCCTAGTGTTGTGTCCTACATAAATTAATCAACCATACAATTTTAGACAATCTTCTAGCTAAGTATGATCATTCTCACAAGTTACACTATCTAGACATGGTGAACTGACTAATGCATGTAGAGACAAATACATCACTTTGGTCAAATTTTCTCCATAAATAGATGTTTACAATAACCGTAGTCATGTGTTCACACACCTCTAACTCGACATGGAAAACTACCTCATCCTATAGATTGACTTGTTTGACTAGTAGCTCTAGACATAAATTGTCTTGACTAAACTCAAATCTTAGTCAATCTGACTTAGAATTAATCCTTAATCTAGGATAAATGCAATATAGGGGTTTAGATACCTTTACCTTTTAGAGAGTCCCTCTTTGCATACTTGTAACTACTAGGGTCTAAGACTTCCTATCATTCTACTCAATGATCTAATGATTGAGTACTTGTGTTATAAATCATCTTTCTGACTTTAACAAGAAATCATTTATTTATCATAATGCTTCAAATACTCTTCCTAAATTATACTTGTCTTGATCTATGGTTTCTTGACTATTCACTATTGACCATAATAAACAATAGACTAATTTAATGTTATAACAGATTTAAGAGTTTTCAAGTTTTCTTAATCCTTCTGAGTTGATTCTAGGATTTTAACTTCTCTATCCCAATCCATTGAAATATCAAATACCTTTGTTTTCCAAAGATAAGAATTTATAATAATATAAAATGAATATAATAACCTCTAGTCTTCTCTTGACCACCTGGGCATTGATCAGATTCACATTTCTCATAACATGTAAAAACATAGTATATGAGGTATATCTTCATTCATATAAGATCTTAATGAATACTATCATTATCATATCTAATCTTTCAACTAAGTCAATCTTTTAGCCTAGATAGGTTTGAGTCTACAATAATAATATGATATTTTTGACCTCTTGGTCTTCTTAAGTCCACCGACTCTTGATATAAGATAAGTTATGAACTCATGTATATCATCCCTTGAATATCATGATAATACTTATCATTGTTGTAGAATGAATATGTGATATTATATCACTATACTTAGGTGTTTTCAATGATATCAATATTATTTGCATATATATTCTAAAATAAGTGAATATCTATCACAAAATCTTTTGATTGTAAACAATAAAACTTATATATATAAATCATTGTGAAATGTAAATCTATCTCTGTCTAAACTTTCTACAATATTTCTCCTCACAACTCTCTCCTAGGTTTATATCAGAGTTCTTATGAAGTTTGATCTTACAAGTAAAATCTAATATCTATCAAGTGGTGAAAAAGAACACCTGAACCTACAATATATATATATATATATATATATATATATATATATATATATAAAGAAAGAATCGAGCAAGAAATATAAAAGAGATCTTAACAAGAAATTGGCATTCTTCACCCTGTCAAAGCGTTGAACAAGTCATGACTAGAAAATAATGACCAGCAGGGATAACGTCTGCATCTTGAATATATCAGCAAAGAATAATTCTTATTAGAATCATGGTAGAATAGCAACCAAACTGTATAATTGATAAGGTATGATGAATCTATTCTGATTCTTATTATGCATTTTGATATGTCTAACTATTTGATAAATATGTTTCGATACTAATGGCGCTAAAGATATTATGTCTATAACTGAGGCATGTTTATAAAAGATAATTTAGATCCTAAGAACAAGCTTGGTAATAAGATAAGTTCATAAGTGAACAACCAGTTGATCATGAAGCAAAAACAAATATAATAGTTAAAGGGACATGAAAGTAAGCAAGTTTATGAATGAATGGAAAGCATACGATCATGCAGTTTGTATGTTCTTATTCCCAATCAAATTATTAATTTAAATTGGCTTTAGTAAGTAAATGATAAGTAGAAATAATACCTCATTATGGCAAAGAATATGATAGATAAAGTTTTATAAAATGAGTATTAGGATTATGAATGTACAAATGAAGTTAGAATACTTTAGAAAGATTATCTTTAACAGTCAAAGAATAGATTATAATCATAAAATAAGAACATTTATATGTGGCATGTATATATGATGAATGATTATCTTGATAAGATATAAAATGCTAACTGTTGATGATTATTTTTACACATTCATAACAAAAGTTAAAATTCAGAAAATGAACCTAACTGTCTTGAAAGATATGAAGAAATCAATTAAGATTACTTAATCCCAAGCTTCTGTATGGTCAGGTCTTGACCTTGTGGATAATTCAGTAGGTTAATGTGAAGCTGTAATATGCAAGGGGTCTTACTTGATTTAAGGTGTTTTATGATTCACTGGACTCTAATTATGCAAAATATCACAAATATCAACATTTTCTTCATTCCATTGCATAAATTTGTTACTGTATCACAAAGCTTTATATGATTTATATTAAAACAAGCTTTTCTTTTCAAATATTATGAAAACTGTCAAATATCAACTCAGTTGTTCATGTTTCCTTCAAATATTAGACAATCTCCTTTAAATTTCTGCGTTTAAGCTAAGCATTTCAAATGGTTTGGGAAAAGTTAGAGAAATCTAAATTAAACTTCATTCTACTACATGATCTAAATGTTTTTTTATGCACGTTGTAAGCAGTACAACAAACTTGATTAAATCCACAAACTAAATCATTAAATGTGAATGCCCTGAGTATTTTCACAAACACACATTCAAGATTGCAAACTTTAAGAGATATTATTTCAAATACAAAGAAGAGCTAGAAGACACTCTGAATATAAATGCAGAATTCCAGATTCATTTATATTCAAAACATATTCATATATGATTTACAATGTATGAGTGACTCTTAGTTTCATTAATCAACTTCACAAAAAACTTACAATGCTTTACAGATACAGTAAGGAAGCTAGATGTTCCACGCATTCCTTATTGCAGACATAGCTGACCTCCTCTAAACTAAACTACTCCTTCTATTCAAAATTACAACTACTAGCTATCTTCTAAAAAATCCCTATGTAACTCATTACAGAGTAAGGGGGCTCAATAGATAGATTTGATTATCCCCAATACGGTTCCAAAACCCTAGTCAATCAATGGTCCATATCTCAAGTGCAGTAGCAATGGTGGAAAACAAATCTCGCCAAAAACTCTGAGCAACATACCCATACTGAGCGTAAAGATGCCCTTTGGAAACCTTAATAACCACCAAAATATCTCTTGTGGCTCATTTAATAATGTTTCCTTCCACATGCATTTTTCTTCGCATTGAAAGCCTTTACTCCTCTCGCTTCTTTTGTGATTCGATCCGCCCTTTGTGATGTCATCGCCATCAAAGCTCCACCTTCCATATATCTGTACACCTGCCAATAGATACAAAAATTGATTAAAAAATGCACGCTAACTTCACCAATTTATACCTCTTCAAAATGTTAGATGGGCACTAACTACAGCAATTAATGCGTCCAAGTTCGGCCTTCTACTGCAATGCTGGTGCTTTCAAACTTTTTTTACCACCAGTCTAATTCTGCATACACCTTTTGTATGTTTTGTTTGTATTTCTTCTACTTTGTATACCATGTTCTATATATTTCCTTATCATCAGCGTAACTCTCACAGTCGGGGCGATCCAAAAATTTCATTTTGATTGCATATTTCTGGCCGATGTAACTTTATCGGCTTATATTTCCTTTGTCATTGACGTAACTTACTTCAGTCAGGGCGATCCAAAAATTTCATTCTGATCACATATTTATGGCCGATGTAACTTTATCAGCTCGAGGCATAAGATCGGTATGATCTAAAACTCTTTCTCCATCAAGCTCACTCAGGCCGATGAGTGGTGGAGCCCACATTACTTTTTGTAGATTAGATAAACAAATGAGGTTGAAATACAAAACTAAATGCAACAAAACACAAAAAGCTATACCTCACATGCAAACCCAATGTCATCAAGGGAGTAAGAAGCATTTGCACCCAAAACAGCTCCTAAGACATGATGATCCCTAGACAAGTGATTCAAATGTGAAATGCTAACTAAATATGCAACTCACTAAAACTAGCTCAATTGATATTTTGACAGAATAACTTTGCATAAAACTTGGATGCTTGAAATGGTTGAGAGATGTTGTATTTATAGAATTTTTGGAGGGTTTTGATCCAAGGGTGGAGGATGAAGGAGATGTGGAGGGCCTAGATTCAATCTTGAATAAATGGAGGGCTAGGAATAAAAGTGAATCTTTTAGTCATTTTGGGAAAAGGGGTTATGAAATGAGCATGGGTGGTGAAAAATTATTTTTGAATTAAAGATTCATATGGGGGAATGTAAATGAATTAAAAATTCATTTGGGGATGAGTGGAAATAAATGAGTATGGGTGAGGTAAGGGGTTGTAAGGAGGATTAAATGTGATGTGGGATGTTTTAAAATAAAAAATTGCCTTAGGTGGATTTATTTCAATTTTTTATTTAGAGGATGTGGGGAAGGGTGTTAAACAAGGTTTGACCACCCAAATGAGAGGTTAGGATTAATTAAACATAGGTTTTATTTAATTAATCCTAGGGCTAGGATGAGGTAGGCTAGGGTAGGCAATTAAATAATAGCTATTTAATTGTTTAGGGTAGGGATAGGTCAATTAGTAGGCTGGATTAATTAGTTAACATGGTTTTTAACTAATTAATTAGATTTAGTGAAAAGAGGGAAATTGATTTAATAAATATTGCATATTTATTAAATCAATTGGTTAAGGTGGGGACTATTGAATTAATGAAATTAATTCAATTGTTGGGATAAAATAATGGAAAATAGGGTAATGAAAGGATAATTAATTAAATGAAAATTTAATTAATTGGTTAGGAGGGAAATTGACATGATTAGGGATGTCGGGAGTCGATTTAATGGTAGAAGATATTTTTAGGTGTCTACATTTGCCCCTCTTTGACGTGGCGTCAGAACCTAGGAGGGAAGTGGCGTTAGGTCAAAGAAAAATATGCCCCAGCTGCTGGGACGGAATAAGATGGATAGGGGATGCCGCCTCGAGAAGTCGGCAAGAAAATAAAAATTTTTCTAGGTGAGCTCTCGAAAGGATGTGACAGAAGTGAAAGTTGGATAGGTGATGGAAAAAGATGGTAGGAAGAAAAACGAGGGAAAAAGGCTAAGATCTGCACCCTGGAGGAAAAAAGAGGGGGTGGAAGGATGACATGGCCCACTATATTAGGAAAAGTGGGCCCCAAGAGTGCCACATTTGCACACTTTGACCTTAGAGAAGGAGCGAAGGAGAGATGGCTGACCACAACCCCTAGTTCCCATGACTTCAACACATCTCAGAGCGGTTCCGATCATTTGGCTGGGCGCCGGAGGCTGGACCTCAGGTAGGGTCTAACCCTGACTTTGTAATTTTTTTATTTTTCATGCATTTTTAGGGTTCAGGGATTAGGGCTTAGAGCGCGCAGTGCCAAAGGGTAATCAGATTAGCGCCATCCTCTGGATTGGCGCTATCCGCTAGGGTAGGGTTAGGGTAGTTTGTCACCATTTATTTGGGCTTTTAGCACTATCATCCAGATTAGTGCAATTTTTAGAAGAATAAGGTTTTAGCGTTATAGCGCCAAATTTAGATTAGGGTAGCACTATTCTCTAGAATAGCGCTATCTATGGGAGTGGCGCTATGTTAGAGCTTTTTTGGGGGAATTGGTGCTATTCATTGGAATAGCACTAAATGGTATATCGATGCCATTTTTCAAAATGGCGCCAAGGATGTTGCGCAGTAGTGCCATATTCAGAATTAGCACGAAATGGGTTACACAATGGCGCTATTCTCTAGAATAGCACTATGGAGAAGAAGTAGTAGTGTCATTTTGGGAATGGCGCAAAGATTTGCCTATTTTGGTGCCAATGATTTTGGCTTTTAGATAGTAGAATAAAGGGTGTGATTTAGAAAAGGATAGGCTAATATCTAACCAGAAAGTTGTGGATGCAGGATACACGCCGATTTATACTCGCTTCATGAGAGTGACGGGTGCCATCTGTGATGGCACTGTTTGACGGTTTTGATGATGCTATGCAGGCTCGACTGGCGAGATTGGGGCTTCTGACGGTGGCATCGATGCCAGTTCTGCGAGCTCATAGAGCTCTGATGACAGCAGTTGTGGAGTGGTACCACTCTAAGACCTGCAGCTTTCTATTGCCGACTAGGGAGATTACCATCACACTTGAGGATGTTTATCGCATCCTCAAGCTACCTATTCGAGGCTGACATGTTAGATATGACATGAGGAGGGGATGGAGTGCCCTGATCAAAGTGTTTGGAGATGACCACATTATTTTCTTAGCGGACGAGAGAGAGATGAGTTATGAGGGGACACTGGCTGCGGGTGCAGATCCATTTGCCTTATTCCTATGTGTGTTGATTGGAGGTGTTGTGATGCCTGACAGGTGAGGCAGGGGTTTTTCGGTTGGTTGGGGGGGATGGTGAGGCATGAGACCGTCTATACCTGGGGGCCGGTGATGCTAGGGCAGTTATACCATGAGATGCATACAGTTGCCTATCTGCATGATAGAGCATTGTCAGCTGGAGTTACTTTGCTTCATGTATGGATTTGGGAGCACATCACTATTACTCGGTTGACATGTGGGTATTATCGGCGGCCTTTTGAGGCCTTTGTATTTTTATATCAAGATGTAGAGTACATGTATACTGGACAGGTGTGGTACTGGAGGAGGATGCTAGATGATGTTATTAGTGTGACATGGTGACTGTATATCGGTGTAGAGCCATGGCCAGATGATGATATTCATCTACTGTTTACGTTTTAGTAGCGGTACCTAATGGGTCATGGAGACCATACTATAGAGATGTATCTACCCTCGCAGGTCATGCGACAGTGTGGTTTGAGACAGGACACTCCGCAACAAATGGCCATATTCGCGTGGACTCCTCGAGATGTGCCCTTTTGGCCTGCAGCCATACAGCCACAGGTTGCCTTAGCTAACTTTGGAGCTCTACAGCCAGTACGGTGGGATTGGGGGAGCACTGTTAGAGATGTAGGTACTACACTTGCATATGATATATGGTGGCAGATGCATCGGACCACTTGGTTGACGGACCCAGAGGAGGCAGTCCCAGCAGAGCAGGAAGCGGGGTCAAGTGGTGATGATGATTCTGATGATGGGGATGACATCCAGGAAGAGGGGTAGAAGATTATAGAGGACTATCTAGTGGAGGTGGGAGTAGGTGGAGAGGTGAGGGTGGTTGGAGGGGAGGGACAGCTGATGGATATGTTGGTGGCAGTAGCAGTTGGACAGGTGCCCCAGCAGTAGGTTGCAGGGCAGCAGGCACCTGTTTAGTAGGTTCCTGTTGAGAAGGTACAGATTGGAGTGGGGTGACAGTCTAGAAGGCCTCGACGTTGTGGGGGACAATTGAGGGTGGATAGGGGTGATCTACCCCCACTACAGGTAGCACAATAGTAGCAGGGGGAGGCAGGGCCTTCAGGGACAGCTAGAGAGGCTGAGGTAGGGAGGCTCACACCTCGTCGGTGGCCTCGAGATGAGGAGGAGGAGATGGAGACCCTACGAGCATAGGTGGTCAGCTTGGAGGAGGCACTAGAGGGCCATGATGTAGAGTTGGTGCAATTGCGGGGGGCATTGGCTTTGTTGGATGGGATAGACGGATAGGTGGCTGCATTGTAGGCACAGTTAGCCCAGGCTCAGGGTGATATAGAGGTGTTGACTAGAGAGCGGGATGTGGTGCTTGCTAGGGCACAGTAGGTAGAGACTACATTGGGTAGTCTACAGGCTTCAGGTGGTGGACTTGCCCCAATTTTGACAGGGATGCAGGCTCAATTGTCACAGGCACAGACACAGTCGTATCAGTTACAGGGATAGTTGAGCCTGGTACAGGGGCAGCTGATTCAGGTACAAAGGGATTTGATAGAGGCCAGAGCATGGGTGGAGTACTACTGGGGCCTATATTACATAGCCATGCTAGTAGCGCAGCGTGCCCCAAGCTACAGCCAGGTCAGTAGATCAGGGGCCTCCAGGTCACATAGATTGAGGTTAGTGCAGTCAGTTCAGTAGACGATGCCTCCTCCCTCGTATGTGCCCCAGAAGGTTCCACAGGTTCAGGTCAGCCACAGCCACAGACAGGAGCACAGGCACGACCAGGATCAGAGTCTCCCACTCCTTCAAAGAGAGGATCCTCTATGTGATATCTTTATCATGTTAGCCCTCAGAGGCATTGTATCAGGACTTGATATTTTTTGATGATATGAGCGGTGTACATTTTTTGCGGTGATTATATATGATACGATGCTTTTTGATGGTTTATGATGCCCTATCATGATGATGTCTATGTGAAGAATGTAGTATTCTTTATGGATTTATATGCTATGGATGTGTTATGGTTATGCAATTATGTTTTTGATTTTATGGATGTATAGATTTATTGTGATATATGGATGGTGTTTGTGATTTTTATGGACTATATGATGTATAATGCAAATGAATGTTCAGACTAATAAACATTTATTATGGATGTAACAATGTGATGTAATGTATGTTTATCAAAATAAAGACATGTTATGTATGCCTACTAGATGATTTGTTAAATGCAGTTTAAATGATTACGATTGTGAGGATGTAATGTAACTAAATGTCACTAATGTTAATAAAATGATATGTGAAATGTAATGTGATGATTTATTAAATGAACCTAACAATTGTGCAAATTAAAAGATTTCGAAAATGAACCTAAATGATATGCAAGTTAAAATTATTTAAATGAACCTACTGATATGCAATGCAATTTAAACTGATTCTAAAATGAATGTAGTGACTATGCAAGATGATTTAAAATGAACCTAATGACTATGAAATTTCAAAATAACTCTAAATTCTATGCAAGTAAATGATTAAGATGAACCTAAATGACATGATATTTAATGTAAA
Organism: Cunninghamia lanceolata; assembly: GCA_027924645.1. Taxonomy (NCBI): domain Eukaryota; kingdom Viridiplantae; phylum Streptophyta; class Pinopsida; order Cupressales; family Cupressaceae; genus Cunninghamia; species Cunninghamia lanceolata. The sequence continues at coordinate 3,507,130 of BSBN01001410.1, read as the reverse complement.
ATGATTCTAAATGTTATGCAAAAAATGACTCTAAAATGAATCTAAATGATGTGCAATTTTAAAGGATTATGCAATTTAGATGATAGGTGAGATGCAACCTAGGTGATAGATGAGATGTAGACTAGGTGATAGGTGAGATGGTCAAGTCCTGATACACATGATGTTCTTTGTTTGACCCTGAGTGGTGAGGCTGTGAGAAAGGGGATTAGGTGGGGAGAGGATAGGGGTGTATGGATGGGGTATGGAGCATCTAGAGGATGGAGGTGGAAAGACGAGAGGATTGTTTAGGTCATACGACACCGCGTCATTGAGGGGGGATTTAGTTTGTTTCAGGATGTGTTAAGTGGAGATATGGTGGGGGAATGTGATTAGTGAGGGAAATTTAGAGGGGGGCAGGGGGGATATGATAGGTGATTGCAAAATCTAGGCCCAGGTGGTATTATTGAATGAGTGATTTAGGATAGTGATTTTTGAGCTAGGAACAATAGTTGCATAAGATTAATTGAGAGCATTTCTTAGTTTATTATAGCAATGTAGGATATAGTTCACAAAGGTATGAAATGACCTAGGTGATGATGTATATCCCACGATTGCATGGACTAGACCCACAAACAATAGGTTGATTTCATGCGTGCCCAAGGTAGTATAATCTTGCCTAGCCTAGGAAGGGGACTCGTAGCGATGAGTGTGAATAATACATATAAGGTTTTGATGCCTATGTATGCAAATGGGGCACACCATGCTAGAACCAACCCAGACTTTCAAGATATGAATACTATTCCTAGAGTAATGGAACCAACCCAAAAGCACAGCATACAGAAATAATTGACCATGTCTACTCTAGGTGCTGTCCACTACTTACCATGATATAATGAGATCAAGGTAGCTTTGGAGATGAATTAGAGAAAAACAAAAAGATAAGAATCAATAATCAAAAAGACCAACGAAAAGATACAATAGCCTTTGTGTGCTCTTGCCAAGAGACATGATGATAGAATGAAAGATATTTGTCCATTGTAGGAAAGATATATCCTAGGACGCAGATCAGTTGGTTTTGATTGGAAATTTTTGGAGGATGGGCAAAAGAATAGTTCGGCTAGGTGTAAGATTATAGTTGTTATGTTGATTGATGATTTTTTGCGGTAGGGACCATGTTTCAAGTGTATACATAGTGTGTGTATCATTTACTAGATCTAGAAAGCTCAGAGAATGGGGACCATCCAAACACATTGGATGGGTGCATCTTATGGTACCTAAGTACTGGAAATGTCCTTCGTATTCTAGACTACCTACATACCCTGTATCCACGGGATCAAGGTACTTTCAAGATGCAGGCGAAATGAATATGTAGTTCTAGCAAGACTTGATGATGTGGGAATTGTTTGGGATGGGTGTGATGTTGGGATTTGATGTATGTTTTGATGATTGCGATTTGTAGTGAGATTGATGTATGGGGTGATTGTTTTATATTTTCTACATTTTATTTTTGATTTTGTGATGTTTTTGGATTTTTTGATTTTGTATGTACAAAGGGGAGCTTACAAAGATCTTCGTTCCATGAGCTAGCCTTGGGGGGACAGTGTGGGTGGGGCGATAGGGTTTGATGTTTCTCAATTCCAAGCCATGGGATGTGTATGATATGGAGTGGTGCAATGGAAAGAGAATTTATTAGATGGTAGAATCGGCCTCTACACATGGCGCCTGAAATAGGTTTTCACCATGGTACTTATCCAAGGCGTCACTGAAGTGATTTTTGCCATTTGGAAGTTTTTTATTACACTCAGATTTTTCTTGATTTTTTTTTTGGTTTTCTATATATTTTTGATTTTTTTGATTTGGGATACTTGATGGGTTATGCGTAGAATTTCTTCAAATGTAGAATGTTCATTGACTCATCCAAAGGTTGCCCCTCAGGTGTTGCAAGCTGGTAGGCTCCTGATCCATAGTCAGCCATGATGACATAAGGTCCTAGCCAATTGGGTTCAAACTTTCCTTGCTTAGGACGCTCTTGTAGGTTCTTCTGATTTTCCATAAGGACAAGGTCACCTACTTCCAATTTTCAGGTTCTGATCCTCTTGTTGTAGCTTCTTCAGAGGTGGTTTTGATATGCCTGTAGGTGGTTCAACGCATTTAAGCATTTCTCATCCAATAGTTCTAGTTGATACAACTGTACGAATCTGTATTCCTCATCAGAGATTATGTTTTGCAGGGATACTCGTAGTGATGGGAGCTTGACCTCAATAGGTAAAATGGCTTCAGATCTGAATACTAGGGAAAATGGGGTGGCTCCTGTGGGAGTGCGGATGCTTGTGCGGTAGGTCCATAGGGCAGGGTTGAGTTGGAGGTGCCAGTCGCGGCCAGCTTCATTGACTGTCTTCTTGAGAATGTGTAGGATGGTTTTATTAGAAGTCTTTGCTTGATCATTTCCTTGAGGGTAATACAGCATGGAGAAATGGTGTTTGATGTCAAATTTTTCGCACAAGGTATGAACTTCTTGGTTCTTGAATGGCTTTCCATTGTTGGTGACAATGGAATGAGGGATACCATAGTGGCAGATGATGTAGTGGAGGATGAATTTGGAGATTTAGGTGCCAGTGGTGAAGGTAAGTGGAATTTCTTCCACCCACTTTGTGAAGTACTTGGTAGCAGTGATTATGAACTTATGGCCATTGGAGGATGGGGGATGTATTTTCCCTATGAGGTCAAGTCCCCATTGTGAGAAAGGCCATGAAGTTGTGATGGGTTGTAGCTCCTGTGCTAGTGCATGGATGAGATCGCCATGTTGTTGACATGGGAGGCATTTTTTGATGAATCGATAGGCATCTCGGTCCATGGTTGGCCAATAATATCTAGTCCTCAGGATCTTTTTAGAGAGGGCAGGTCCACTTGAATGCGCCCCATAGACACCTATGTGTACCTCTTCCAAGGCTACCTCAGCTTCCCTAGAGTCTAAACATCATAGAAGTGTGCCATCAAGACTCCTTTTGTATAGGGTGTCGCCTACAAGTATGAAGCAGGAGGCTCGACGAATGAATAATTTTTGCTGTGAGGTGGATAGGTTAGGTGGGATGATATTATCGTGAAGGTATAAGTAGGTTTCTTGATACCATGGGGATAAGGGACCAATGACTTCGCATACCAGTTCTGATTGAGGAATGTCGTATGTTGGGATGGGGAGTTCTTCTATCAGGAATTCACATTTCTTGCTATTTTTCTTCATGTCGACTAGAGATCTAGTGGTGGCCATGGCGTCTGCAGCTTTATTGTTGAGCCTTGGGATTTGCTCGAAGTGGATATCATTGAAGTAGTCTTTGAAATCATCGACCATCTTTTTGTAGGGCAGGAGCTTATCATCCTTGGTCTTATATTCATTATTTACCTGCCGGATGACTAGTTGAGAATCTACATACACAGTTAGGTTCTTAATTTTTCATTTTATTGCCATGCGAAGACTTGTGATGAGGGCCTCATATTCTGCCATGTTATTGGTGCATGGGAATGTGATCTTGAAGGACTTAGGGATGGTGTCACCCTGAGGGGTAGCAAATAGGACACCTGCCCTCGAGCCTCTCTGTGTGTACGATCCATCAAAATACATCTTCCATGTGTCTGTGGCTGGTGTGATTGTCAAGATAGCTTCGTCAGGATACTCTACTAGTGTAGGGTGTTCTGCAGGAATCGGTGCTTCAGCTAGGTGATCAGCCATAACCTATCCTTTGATGGCTTTTCTCTCAGTGTATTCAATGTCAAATTCAGTGAGAATCATGACCCATTTTGCCATTCTCCCAGTAAGCGCAGCTCTGTTTAGCAGATATTTCAATGGATCAATCTTGGCAATGAGCTTGGTTTTATGATTGAGCATGTAGTACCTTAATTTTTGTGAAGTAAAGACCAATGCTAGACATGCTCTTTCAATCTGTGTATAATTGAGCTCATAGGATATGAGAGTGCGGTTGATGTAATAGATGGCTCGTTCTTTTATGTGCTCATCATTTTGTGCTAACAAGGCAATAGAAGAGGTTTGCCTTGTCTTGGTGGAGTTAGAATAGGTGGATTAGCCAAGTATTCTTTCAACTGATCAAAGGCAGTTTGACACTAGGTGTTCCAGACAAAAGTTATATTTTTGCGGAGTAGATGCTGGAATGGTTGACATTTATTGGCAAGTTGAGCAATGAACTGACGAATGGACTGGAGTTTTCCTTAGAGACTTCTCAACTATTTTAGTGTCGTTAGAGGAGGCATTTTAGTGATAGCCTTGACCTTTGCAAGATCTACCCCAATACCTCTTCTAGAGACTGTATCCCAAAAGTTTTTTGGAGGTGATGTCGAAGACACATTTCTTTAGATTTAGGGGAACATTATATTGCTCTAACCAGTCGAAGATCTTGGCCAATACATCTAGGTGTTCTTCTCTTGTCTTTGATTTCCCTAGAAAATCATCCACATAGTCTTCCATGATGTGGTGGAAGAGGTCATGGAAGATGACAGTCATAGCTCTTTCATATGTAGCTCTAGCATTCTTCAAGTTGAACGGCATTACGACCCAATAGTATGTTCCCCATGGGCATATGAAGGTTGTCTTATGCTGATCCTCTTTAGCATTTTGATTTGGTTATATCCTGAGAAACCATCCATGAGGGATAACATTTCATGTCCTACCGTGAGATCCACTATCATGTCAATGTTTGGTAGTGGGAAGTCATCTTTTGGGCAGGCTTTGTTGAGGTCTCTGAAGTCGGTGCAGCAGCGGATTCGGCCATCTGGTTTGGCTACTGGTACTAGGTTTGAAACCCATTCAGGATAATCAATCGGGCAAATGAAACCAATGTCCAGTAGTTTCTTTAGCTCTACTTTGACAAGGAGGGCCACCTGAGGATTCATTTTTATGAGTTTTTGCTTTACTAGTTTTGCATCAGGGCGCACTACAAGATGATGAACAACCAAGGTAGGATCTAGCCCTGGCATGTCTACGTAGGTTCATGCAAAATTATGATTTCGTCATGTGAAAAATACTAGGAAGTTTTCTTGCTTGATCGTGCTGAGAGATTCTACCCTAAAAGTGATCTTTGGTTCTTCTTCTGTCCCAAAATTCATCTCTTGGGTTGGCTTGACTAGGACAAGTGATCTGTCTGGATAAACTTTGTCCATCTCAGGGAGGCCCATGCTTCCATCTTCTAGTGCCTCATGGAGGTTTTCACTAGGAGATACATCTTTTGTTTTTACTTTTTTGGGATCTGATACTGCCACAAAATGGTTTTCACCATCAAATCCTTTTTTTATTTTTATGTTCTTATGACTGGAAGCAGGGGTTGTCTCCCTGAAGTATGCATGTGTATTAAGTTCCATGATGTAGCCTACTCTGTGATCTCCCAGGGGGAAGTGATCTCTGACTCCCATCATTTCAGCGATGGCTTCATCGTTTGGTGCAATGTCAAATATAGGAGGTCCCCGTTGGTCCCAATTAATGAGGTCAGGGTAAACCAGTGGTAAGTCATTGGATGATGAGGTGAAAGTGGTGACTGAGTAGATGGTGCAAATGGATGAGTCAAAGAAATTGGCAAAGTCACTAAAGGAGTCTTGAAGGCCCATTTCGTAGATGTTGTCGACTTCTAAGGAGACTGTAGTGACCTCAACTAAGATACATTCACCAGTAGTGAGGATGCATTGTGGTTGACCGTACCTTAACCCTTGAGTATAGGGATTCCTTGTTTCTTGTGGTGGTTCTACGATCCCCTATTCATGAAGGCCAATACCACCTTGTCCTTTGTAACCCATGCTTTTGACAATTTAAGAGCCTTTGCCGTAGATTTTTGTTGGTATGGTGGGGGCTTCTTGTTCAAGCTCTTTGTCCTTGTATAGCCATGATGAAATATCTTCAAGAACATCCTGATCGAGGAGATGTTTCTTTTTGAAGATGGGAGATGGTTTGCACTTGATGATGACTGTGTTGGCTACTTCTATCTTCAGAATGCCAAAGGTTTTAGGAGTGGGTAATGTGCCTACACAAAATGTACCATGTAGGTCGTACTCCCCACATCCCATGTCACTGAGGTTGATTTTGACCTTGGGTGGTGATGGTGCTTGAGATGAAGTGGTGGCGATATTTGCAAGATCAATATATGAGGTGGATGATCTTGGATTGGCTCTAGCAGTAGCTTTGTTGTATGGACAGAAGGTATGGTTATGACCTTCTAGGAAACTGTAGTATTGGAAGGGGTAGGGGTTGGCATAAACTGTGACTTCTGTGTTGTTGCGAGGAAATTTGAGGCATTGATGTAAGGTGGATGGGATGGCTTGCATGGCATGAATCCATGGTCTGCCGAGAAGAATGTTGTAGGTGTAGACACCCAAAATTGTTCCAAATTTGTGTATGTCTTGCAATACCTTGTTAAAACATTATCTAGACATCATAAGCCATTTTGTCCTAATTCCCCTCCTAATTTCCCTAATCCCACTTAGCCAATTAATTAAATAAATTTTATTTATTTAATTAATTTCCACATCATATCTTATCCCATCTTATTCATTTACCTAATTAATTAAATAAATTTTATTTATTTAATTAATTTCCACATCATATCTTATCCCATCCTAATCACCTATCCAATTAATTAAATAAATCTTATTTATTTAATTAATTTTTCAACTCATATCCCAACTAATTCAAATATTTTATTTGAATTAAGTCCTCACCTTTCACCACATTTCGACTCTTGTCCATCTCTCAATTCAATCATGTGTGCTAATACAACTTTTATTTAAAATCTTTCACATGCACAACTAATGGGACCTAATTTTAGTATTTATATACACAATCACACATAAGCCCTATCCTTCTCCTTACACTTGTCAAATGACTACAACTCCCTTGAAGAGTGGGAATAACTAATCAATCCTAGATGTCCACATCAATCATGTAGCCTTTCAATCTCAACCATCCATTTGAACCAAGCCTTTCCTATAAAGTAAGACTCTCTTGAGCCATTTGAAAGGGAGATTAGGGAGGAGATTAGAGAGGGGATTAGAGGAGATTAGAGAGGAGATTAGAGGAGATTTTTAGGGATTCTTCTTCATGCAACCTCACTTTGCCAAATTTTCATCTCAAGCCATCATCCATCATCTTCAATCCATTTAGCTTGCATCTATCAACCATCAACCATCCATCATCTATCTCCCTATCAATGTTATGCTGTGGAATCAAGCAATCAACACAACAAAGTGATCAATCAAACAATTCATCTTGCATCTTTGAGGTATTGAATGATTTGGGTTTAGGTTATGCATTTCATTGTTTGATCATTTCCATTTGCAAATCTAAATTTTTTGATATACAGTAGGGGAGGTCAAGATCAAGAACCTGACATTTTGTTTCAAGGATTTTCTGTCCCACTTGAATATGGAGCTTGATGGTGCCCTCAGATAGCCGTTTGGTGTCATCATAGCCTTTGATTGTGATGAACTCGCTAGTGTCTACAACCACATCGAAGTATCCCAAGTGTTTTAATAGTTTAAGAGTGCATATGTTTAGGCCGGAGCCACCATCTATTAGGACTCTTTTAATGGTGTGTTTGTGAATGCAAACTTCGATATGTAGGGCATCGTTATGTATGTGTTCAGAGGCGGACAGGTCCTTTTCTAAGAAGGTGAGATGGTGAGGTGTAGCGATGTGTCCTACCATCTCTTGGAATTGAGTAATGTTCAAATCAGCAAGAACTTGGGTTTCCAGGAGGGCTTTGTCGAGGACGTCTTTGTGAAGTGGGGATGTGCAGAGTAGCTCAAGTATGGATATTTGTGCAGGGGTCTTTCCGAGATGCTCTAGAAGGTTGTATTGATTGGTGGGTGATGGGTGTGTGTTGGGACAAGAAGGAACAGGATCTGATGTGGATGTGGGCATTTGTTCGGTGGTAGGGGCTATACGGATAGATACACGGCCACAGCGGGTTGTTATAGCACAATTAGGTGCTTGTGTCCAAATGGTGACTATGTTAACATGGTGAAATGATTGCTCTATCCACCCTACAATAGAGTCATAGGTTGGGGGAGGTGGGGTGATGTTGTATGCTTGATTGGATGAGGAGGCTTTATTGTGGTTAGGAAGCGGATCCTTGTAAGCTCCAAGATTAGCATTTGGAGAGGCTTGTGTAGTTTGATCAAGACTGACTAGATTTTGATCTATAAGGTCTTGGATGCAATGTTTGAGTTGCATGTAGTCTATTGTCTTATGACCCGCAATGTGGTGGTATTCGCAATAGTCATTTCCATTATACCATGCAGCTTTAAGTTCATTCTCTTGACATAGACTAATAGGTGGGAGCATGATCAGACTTTGCTTGAGACATCTGTCGAGAATGTCCTCGATGGGTTCCCCTAAGGGTGTAAATTATCTTCGAGGTTTGTGTGGTTTAGGTTGTCCCCTTTGGTTATTTACATTGGTTGCATATGTATGTGCAGGTGTTTGGTTTTGTACATGTTGGATGGCTTTCACATCTGTGATGCCGTCGTTCAGATTGTTCTTGTTCTTCCCCCAATAATGTGACTTGTCATTTGATTGCGTGTTGGCGTTGTTATTTGTATTGGGCGTGTTGTTATGGGGTTTGTTGTTGTTAGACTTGTAGTCATACAGCTTGATGGAGCCCTTGGCAATGAGGGCCCGTTCGATAGTGGTACCTTTGTCGATGACCTCTTCAAAGGTAGATGCACAAAGGATTTGTAAATGAAACCCTAATTCCTGATTGAGGTTGGTCACAAACATGGTGACGAGTTGTTTTTCAGGAATTAGCCATGGGAGTTTGCTTGCTAAGCCTCTCCACCTTTGTAAGAAAGACGTGAAGGCTTCTCCGTTCTTTTGTTTGGTGTTGCAAAGGTCTATCATAGACATTTCATGCTCGAAGTTGTAGGAGAAATGGTTTACAAATTTCTCTGCAAGCTCAGGAAAAATCTTAATGCCTGGTGGAAGATGTGTGAACCATTCAGTGGCTTGACCACCGAGGCTTCTTGGAAATAGTCTCATTAGGTAGGTATCGTTATTTGAGACCTCTAAGCAAGCGATGTAGAACTCTCTAAGGTGGTCCTGAGGGTCTCCCTTTCCCTTGTATTTGTCAAATTCTAGTGTTTCAAAGTTCTTGGGGAAAGGGGGCATATACAATGTGTGATCAAATGGATAGGGGCAGATGTCCTCAAAAGAGTAGTGTTTGCGCTTGCCCCCAGTTTGCATGTCATCTACCTTTTGGATCAAGGACTGTACAACGGTTGTGAGATCCTGTGGTTGTGGTGGTTGGGGTGTGTAGGCTTGGTGATTGGTGAGATGTTGGAGATGGGGTGGGATTTGATGTTGTAGATTTGTTTGGCTGAGGTTTTGGTATTGCGGATTGGTGTTTCGTTGATGAGTGCTTGATGTTGTTGATATGCATGGAGTTGTTGGAGAATATGTGGTGGTATTTGGGGATTGGGATTATGTTGATTTGATGATGTTATGGGGTTATGTGGATATGTGACATTGGATGGATTGACGTTGGATGGGTTGGATGTATTGTGAGGTGGTTGTGAGAATAACTATCTTAGGTAAGCGATGGTTTAAAGGTTGGGTGGAGGCACACTCATGGAGGTACTTGCCTGCGTGGTGTTCACTTGTATGCCTAGGGTGATTTGTGGGACAAAAGGGTTTATGGTAGTTGTGGTGGTGGAGGTGATGATGGGTTGGGAGATGGTAGGTATGGTGGTACTTGTGGTAATTGTAGACATGGTAGCGGTTGAGCTTGTGGAGGTGGTAGATATGGTAAGTGTTGATGTTTGAGAGGTGGTGGGTTGGGTATGTGATGTAGATGCTTGGGTATTTGATGGGGTAGGAACGATTGTAGAGGTGGATGGTTGTGATGATGTCATGGTGGGGGGGAGTTGAGCACCAATTTTCAGAAGATGATCAAGATATCTACTTGGGTCTGACCTTAGGATTTTATCAAGTAGGTCCATGTTATCGGTGTCTTGTGTAAAGCTCAAGACATCTAGATCATCTTGGGAAATGGTGGAGACATTTTGTGTTGGTGGTGGTGTTGGTTGTATTTGTTGTAAGTAATGAAAAGGATTTTTGTTGGGGCCATATGGGGGGATGTAATAGTATGTAGGTGGGTTGTATGTTTGATAGATGGGTATGTTGCTGCTGTTGGTTTTAGGCATGCCAAATTGCCAATGTTCTACCATTTCTTGATTCTTTTTGTGTTGTGATCTCATGATGGGCATGCACACATATGGGTTTGATTTCTAAAAGTAGAGTGGAATGAGGGTAGAGACCTTACAGAATCAGATTGATTGTGTTGGACCCAAGGATGGGTGGAGTGTGTTAGTGTAGTAAGATGGAGGATTGATGAAAACAAAGGTGTAAAACCTATGGGTGGTTAAGAATGAATGGTTTTTGACTTTTGCACAAATTTGGACCAAAGATGGATGATGATGTTTGTTGGAGGGGGTTTTGATTTTTATGTTGATTTTGATTGATTTAGGATGATTAGGATGATGTTTTTGGGAAGGCCTTGATGGTTGATAAGTTGAGCTTAGGTAAGATCTATATTTTGTGTTGGCATGAATGGATGTTTTTCTTTGTTTAGGGTAGACTACTGACCTTACGTAAAGAGGAATGATGATGTTACTTGAAAGGTAGACTAATGACTTTTCAAGAAAAATGTGATGTAAGATGATGAGACCTAGATCTAACTTTAGCTCAAAATAATGACAGATTTTGATTGATGATTTGTTGATGGGTGTCCTGATTTGGATTTTGGATTTTTTTTTAAATGATTTGGCTTGGTCCAAGGAGATATGCAAAAAAGATTAACGGGGATGGATAGATATGGACTTTGAGTGGATTATGATATAGAAAAGGGTCCAATAACGATGATGGTAGATTCTCTAAGGTCAAAATGAAGGTATGATTTGGAAAATTTGGGTGGGGTTTACAGATGATTTTTGGAATGTGAATATGGATGATGGCAAAGCAGATGGTGAAGATCACAACTGAATGGGTCTTAGTCCCAAGCAAGTCAATCTAAAAATAGCGCCAATCCACGGGTGAAATGGTGCTACAATCAAACAGATATAGCACTGAAATAGGAGAGTGTTGGTCGAGGTCCTAAAAAAGATAGATTTTGATAGCAATTTTAGTTTTTGTTTTGTTTAGAATTTGATCAAATGATTTTCAATGTCTCCTGGCAGGTGTTTGAAATCAATTTAAGCATATTAACACACACTTAAGCACATAAACACACAATAACCAAGATTTTTGTTTGTAAAATGACATGTGATTTTGTTAAACAAGCACTTTGCACAACCTAAGGCGAAGATATGACAATATTTGTTGAATCCCCTAGCTGCACCTATTCAAAGCGGGTAGCTCTAGGATCTTGGTAGCACCGGCTCCTCCTTACAATTGCACACACTTCTCACACATACCAAGATCTAGGTTTCTTATAAGGCTTGTCCCTCACCAAACCTTTAGATTATCCCTGCTACCTCAGCTAAGAACTGCATGAATCGGGGCCACTTCAAAGGTTTCCCTTCTGTGTCAACAAATAGAAGGATTTTGGCTTGCTAAACAATGGTTCGTAGTAAGGGCATCCATTTAGGTGGTTATATGTGCGGCAGCGCTACTCTCTATTATGGAGTCTCCCAGCCTCCAACAGTTATGCCTTGGAGGATTTTGGGGGAGGTTGGATGTCGGTATAACAAAACAACACATGTTGTCTATGACTTTCATCACAAACACCTTATTTTATATAGTGGCTTGGAAGAGCTTGGATTTAGCTTGATGTCTCTTGGGTCGTTCCCACCTTTCGAAGTGGGGTGGCAGGCCCTCTAAGGATTAACAAAAGCAACACAATCACAAAATTACTTTTGATCCCCAAGTTCATACAAAGATGCGAGGGGAGAGTATACGTATTCTTTATGATTGCATCACATTAAACATGGTTCATTTTATTTCTTTGGATTATGTTGGGGGTGATTAATGCAAGTATTGTGAAGAGATTTTGATTTCCAAGGTCACCAAGTGGTGCGAGGGAAGAGCATACACTTCTCATGCTACTAATGCAAACCACAAAAACACTTCACACAATTTAAGATGATTTTCTTGATTAAATGAGTGAAGAATGCAAGATTGTTGTTCTTTTAACCTAATGAATTCATTGATGCAATTTGTGGTTCTTTTTAAAAGCCCAAAATTGAAGTGTTTGGATTGTTGTTGTTGGCACACAATTTGTGAATTTTAGAACACCAAATTTAAATGTTTTGGGCACACACACACAAAAAGATTTGTTTGTTGTTTGTTTGTTCAATTTTAATTGCACCAAATCAAAATATGTGTCTAAGCTAGCTTGCAAAAAAGGGTTCATTTTTATATTTCTAATTGAAGTGTTTTTGCTAAACTAGAGATAAAAACATCTTGCAATAGTTTGTTAGTATCTACAAAATGATAATAAAGACCAGCAAAAAACACTTGTCAGTACCTGCACAGATAGCAAAGTTAGTTTCCAAATAGCACTAAAATAGAGGTAAAATGGTGCCCCTAATAGAAAATAGACTGAGAACTAGACACCATATACTGATGGCGCTAATTTAAACAGATAGTGCCAATATAAGACCCGTAAGGTGCCAAAATAGAAGATAGCGCTACAGAATTACAAATAAGGCGCTACTTAAGAAAATAGTGCTAATACAATATATAATAGGTGCTAATTAAGAATATAGTGCTAAACTAGGTCTAGTAAAGCGCCACTGCGCAAATTGTCCAGAGGTTCATTCACAGACGCTGATAATGCCAATCTGGGAGATAGCGTCGATACGGGTCTGAGTGCATCCAACCTGCAAAAAGTGGTTTTTTTCTTAACAACACAAAAGGTCAGATAGCAAAATTGAGGTCTTGTTAGCCTTGTTAGCACAACAGATGAAGAAAACAAGACAAAATGATAACCAAAAAATATGCTTGGATTTTAGAAAATTCTCGGCATAACCTCCCCTTGTATTTTCTAATTTTCTTGCAAAACAGAGAGCATTTTAGGCACAAAAAGCAGTGGGAAGATTGTTAAAGAGAAGACATGTGAGTGGAAGTTAGAATAGAGAATGCTCCGCACAGATGGTGCTAAAACAGTGGATAGCAATAATATATGCCAGAGATAGTGCTACTGTGTAGGGTGGATAGTGTTGCACCTGCAAAAACACGTAACTCACAAAAAAAGGATTAGATTTAGACCTTGTGGGTCCCACCGGGCGTGCCAATGTAGATTAGATAAACAAATGAGGTTGAAATACAAAACTAAATGCAACAAAACACAAAAAGCTATACCTCACATGCAAACCCAATCTCATCAAGGCAGTAAGAAGCATTTGCACCCAAAATAGCTCCTAAGACATGATGATCCCTAGACAAGTGATTCAAATGTGAAATGCTAACTAAATATGCAACTCACTAAAACTAGCTCAATTGATATTTTGACAGAATAACTTTGCATAAAACTTGGATCCTTGAAATGGTTAAGAGATGTTGTATTTATAGACTTTTTGGAGGGATTTTGATCCAAGGGTGGAGATTGATTTGGAAGATCAATGGTGGAGGATAAAGGAGATGTGGAGGGCCTAGATTCAATCTTGAATAAATGGAGGGCTAGGAATAAAAGTGAATCTTTTATTCATTTTGGGAAAAGGGGTTATTAAATGAGCATGGGTGGTGAAAGATTATTTTTGAATTAAAGATTCATATGGGGGAATGTAAATGAATTAAAAATTCATTTAGGGATTAGTGGAAATAAATGAGTATGGGTGAGGTAAGGGGTTGTAAGGAGGATTAAATATGATGTGGGATGTTTTAAAATAAAAAATTGACTTAGGTGGATTTATTTCAATTTTTTATTTAGAGGATGTGGGGAAGGGTGTTAAACAAGGTTTGACCACCCAAATGAGAGGCTAGTATTAATTAAACACAGGTTTTATTTAATTAATCCTAGGGCTAGGATGAGGTAGGCTAGGGTAGGCAATTAAATAATAGCTATTTAATTGTCTAGGGTAGGGATAGGTCAATTAGTAGGCTAGATTAATTAGTTAACATGGTTTTTAACTAATTAATTAGATTTAATGAAAAGGAGGAAATTGATTTAATAAATATTACATATTTATTAAATCAATTGGCTAAGGTGGGGACTATTGAATTAATGAAATTAATTCAATTGTTGGGATAAAATGATGGAAAATAGGGTAATGAAGGGATAATTAATTAAATGGAAATTTAATTAATTGGTTAGGAGGGAAATTGACAAGATTAGGGATGTCAGGAGTTGGTTTGATGGTAGAAGACATTTTTAGGTGTCTACACTTTTCATTTGTATCCCTGCGATGCAACAACACTTGTATCAAACCTTTACATACAAAGCCCAAGATACATACAAAGTCCTTTGTATGTCCCTTCAGGCTTCAACTTTTTAAAAACCATAGTTCACTCACCTTAGGTTCCACAACATGCATAAAGTGAAATGCATCTCTTAATATACATTAAGTCATGATGCATCACCTTAACCAAATTTTAAACTTTTTTCAGTTCCGCATTGTATGCATTCTAAAATGTATGTAGCTGAAACATACATATACAAAGTGTGAAATATACAACAATTACATCAACTTTTATACTCTTTTCAATTCCGCGCTATGTATAAAGCTTTGTATAACCACTTTGTATGTTTTCAATTTACCAAACATACAAGCAAAACATATATCTGATGGACTCAGCCGATTATGCATTTAAACTTTGAACTGTTTCGGGCCTGAATTGTATGTAAAAATAAAGTGTCATCGAAATGCATACAAGTATAAAAATATACAAACAACCTTGTATATGCAAACAACTTTGTACATGCAACCTGATATACAAAAGACTTTGTATATGCAAACAACTTTGTATATGTAAAGCAATATACAAAGGACTTTGTATGCAAGCAACCTTGTATACAAGGACCTTGTATATGCAACCCGATATACAAAGGACTTTGTATATGCAACATACAAACCCTCTTATAGTGCATTTTACCAAAAACATACATATCTTGCAAAATATTGTGAATTTTAACATAGTTCAAAAAGTAACCTCTGCCCATTTTTGACAAGGAATTCACCCATATTCAACTCGGGTACTTAATGCTATTTTTTTCTTTGTTTTCAACAAGGTTTGTAACTTTCACTTCCTTTTCCCTTTTACCACCAAACGGTCCCACACACAAAAATAAAAGCCACAGCCACAGCAGGGGTCCTCATTTTGCTAAGGAGTAAAATGGGGTGTGTTGTGAGCATCACAACAACTCGCAACCAAACAAAACAATAAAAATTTAAAACCATTAAAGAAAACTGAATGAAATAAATTCATAACTTCCAACTATCTTTTATGCAAATCATTATCTAACTTAAGACTTAATGTATTCAATAAGGTGCATGAATTTTCCCATTCAGTTTAAGTGGGTGCACGTGATTAATAATCCTCATCTTGAAAATCAGTTGAACAAACCAGTGACTGATATTAGACTACATAGTTGATGTCATTCCCTCATAGCCAACCGAATAGAGCCTTGCTACCAGCAGGAGTCCCCCGACAAGGTTATCATTACAATTCTCCTAAGTAGAGCCCCACTACCAGCAAGCATCTATAGCCCCAGTAGAGTTACTTAGATGGCTTAATCTAGATTTTTAGTAAAATCCATTCTATTATTTTATATTTTTTGTATTTGATAGAGATTTCATAGATATTACAGTTGTAACTTCATGATGCAAGGAATGATCACTTGCTGAAATTAAGCTGAGAATTGTAATGGTAGCAAGGGTGACCTCTAATTTTTCACCTAATATCTACACTGGTAGGTTCAACAAACCCAAGGATTTTAGGTGTGTCATTGTGAGAAACTTCCCTTGAATACTCAATCCACAGTTATTGAATACAAAATTTCACAAGTCAAACAACTTTCTACATTCATGACAATCACAACAAGTTATGCATAAATTTCAAATAATTAACCTAAATGTTTTGAATTTTCTATTATTTTCAGTGTTTATCAGTTTACTCCTGCATACTTCAAAGAAAAATAAAGACCCCAACACACAGGAAAACAACAAAGCAAACAAAACAAATGGACTATACAAACAACTAACTACGAAAGGAAACAACACAAAGCAAGAAAGAAAACAAAGAAAAGAAACATAACAACTATTCTACCAAACTATACACAAGCCTCTACAAGGCAAATAAAACCCAAGAAAAAACCCAAAGACACATGTATTTGCATACTTCCTTAGATTGTGCAGGAATATCAGGGCACTTGTTATGGTTCTCAACTTGGCAAATTTATCTTTGAATTCTAAAAAATACTCATTTATTCTACCTTCACTGTATTTAACAGAATAATATCTAATTATTAGCAATTGAGGCAGCCCATCACGTTCATGATTAATCCATATGCATGTCTTATCTCTTGAATTTCCATAATAAAAATAGTATTCAACATTATTCATTGAGGAAAGGAAAGAAACAACCTGATATATTTTTGACTCTACTGGACATGCTTGTTTATTGACAGCTGGTCCTCCATTTAACTTTGCACTTTGATTGCTTAGCTCAATGTCTAGCCTCACTTTGAATTGAAGGATGTATGACTCTTGATGGATTATTTCTTCATCTTTATCCACATCTATCTCTTCATTCTAGATGTTCAATTTATCCTCAAGTTCAGGAAACATCTCAATGTTTTCTTCAATTCTCTGCACATCAGTATCTAAATGAGTACCATCATAATCTGACATATCTAAATTTATCATTTCTAGATTATTTGGCTGTGAATGTGAAACAACATTTGATTCATGAAAATACGTCCTTGTTTCACGTTCACAATAATGCTGGAGTGATGCCTGATTATGCACAGTAATAGCATAATCCTCTGTATCCTCTATTTTCAAGAATTGTTCCTCAAATAATTCAGTCCTATCATTCAGCAAGATATTTGGTTCCATTATCCTGCAACAATCCTGGATTTGGTCATTCAATTTAAAGCCATCAAACTCAAGATTTACTTCTTTTCCTATGATTTCTTTATTTACTGATACAGAAACCTCTTTACTTTTAGTGCACTTTAATTCTGCCAATACTTGTTTACATTTCTTACCCAATCATTTTCATTAAAACTTTTCAAATCAGATCCAGAGGTTTCTTCTTGATAAATATTACTTAGTATTTCAATATATTTATCAAATGTATCCAGATCAACTTCACTTTTCTTTTTCTTTTCATTAAATCCTCTTTGCTCATCATCTAGAAAATGAACATGAGATGTGATTTCTTCCCTGTATTTTTTAGGATATTTATACTTGACATTAGTTTTAATCACATTTGAACCATGACAAAAAAGTAGATTTTTTTTCCTACCATCACATGATTCTAAAGAAGAGATTTTACTATACTTTATCTTTGGTATTGGTTCAATCTTTGCATTCTCTGAAGAATTAATGATTATTGATATTGCATCCTCTTATTGCTCCATAATCTCTTCATTTTCCTACCAACCTTCAGCCCTATACACATCTGAGAAAGAGATCAGTCCCTTTAAAGCCAAATCCCTTTAAAGCCAAATCTAACCTTGTAAGAAAAGTCAGACAATTAATTTCACCATGCTCTGTGGACTTATGTATCTTACACCTTCCAAATAAACTGTAGTTAGATAAATTTTTAGGATAAATCCTCTCGTTTAAAGTTTTCTGAAAGACAAGAATATTAACCTAGAAATTGTCTTCATATGAGTCCATTGAAAATGGCACTCTGTTTTCAACTTTTTAGTTTTTTTAAATTTTATGAGATCTAACATATCTCAGAATAAAACATTAAAATTCAGCAAAATTAGAATAGTCCCTGAAGTTTGAGCGGTACCTTTGCAAAAAAACATTCAAATTCTTTCAAAAAGAAGATTTTTGCAAATAGAACACTCAAATTTCCAAAAATGATCCTCCTGGATAGCCTACACAAAATCAACCTTAAATCCTATCAGGCCCTCCTTCTAGTGCCAAAAACTGTTGATGATTATTTTTACACATTCATAACAAAAGTTAAAATTCACAAAATGAACCTAACTGTCTTGAAAGATATGAAGAAATCAATTAAGATTACTTAATCCCAAGCTTCTGTATGGTTAGGTCTTGACCTTGTGGATAATTTAGTAGGTTAATGTGAAGCTATAATATGTAAGAGGCCTTACTTGATTTAAGGTGTTTTATGATTCACTGGACTCTAATTATGTAAAATATCACAAATATCAACATTTTCTTCATTCCATTGCATAAATTTGTTACTGTATCACAAAGCTTTATATGATTTATATTAAAACAAGCTTTTCTTTTCAAATATTATGAAAACTGTCAAATATCAACTTAGTTGTTCATGTTTCCTTCAAATATCAAACAATCTCCTTTAAATTTCTGCATTTAAGCTAAGTATTTCAAATGGTTTGGGAAAAGTTAGAGAAATCTAAATTAAACTTCATTCTACTACAGGATCTAAATGTTCTGTTATGCACGTTGTAAGCAGTACAACAAACTTGATTAAATCCACAGACTAAATCATTAAATGCGAATGCCCTGAGTATTTTCACGAACACACATTCAAGATTAAAAGCTTTAAGAGATATTATTTCAAATACAAAGAAGAGCCAGAAGACACTCTGAATATAGATGCAGAATTCTAGATTTATTTATATTCACAACACAGTCATATATGATTTACAATGTATGAATGACTCTTAGCTTCATTAATCAACTTCACAGAAAACTTACAACACTTTACAGATACAGTAAGGAGCTAGATGGTCCATGCATTCCTTATTGCAGACACAGGGGACCTCCTCTAAAATAAACTACTCCTATTCAAAATTACAACTGCTAGCTATCTTCTAAAAAATCCCTATGTAACTCATTACAGAGTAAAGGGGCTCAATATATAGATTTGATTATCCCTAATACGGTTCCAAAACCCTAGTCAATCAATGGTCCATATCTCAAGTGCAGCAGCAATAGTGGAAAACAAATCTTGCCAAAAACTCTGAGCAGCATACCCATACTGAGCATAAAGATGCCCTTTGGAAACCCTAACAACCACCAAAATATCTCCTATTGCTCATTTAATAATGTTTCCTTCCACCTGCATTTTTCTTCGCATTGAAAGCCTTTACTCCTCTTGCTTCTTTTGCGATCCAATCCACCCTTTGTGATGTCATCGCCATCAAAGCTCCACCTTCCATATATCTATACACCTGCCAATAGACACAAAAATGGATTAAAAAATACACGCCAACTTCACCAATTTATACCTCTTCAGAATGTTAGATGGGCACTAACTACAACAATTAACGCGTCCAAGTTCGGCCTTCTACTGCAATGCTGGTGCTTCCAAACTTTTTTTACCGCCAGTCTAATTCTATATACAACTTTTGTATGTTTTGTTTGTATTTATTCTGCTTTGTATACTTTCTATATATTTCCTTATCATCAGCGTAACTCTCGCAGTTAGGGCGATCCAAAAATTTCATTCTGATCGCATATTTTTGGCCGATGTAGCTTTATCGGCTTATATTTCCTTTGTCATCAGCGTAACTTACTTCGGTCGAGGCGATCCAAAAGTTTCATTCTGATCGCATATTTCTGGCCGATGTAACTTTATCAACTCGAGGCATAAGATCGGTATGATCTAAAACTCTTTCTTTGTCAAGCTCACTCACGTTGATGAGTGGTGGAGCCCGCATTACTTTTCATTTGTATCCCTGTGATGCAACAACACTTGTATCAAACCTTTACATACAAAGGCCAAGATACATACAAAATCCTTTGTATGTCCCTTCAGACTTCAACTTTTTAAAAACCACAGTTCACTCACATTTGGTTCCACAACATGCATAAAGTGCAATGCATCTCTTAATATACATTAAGTCATGATGCATCGCCTTAACCAAATTTTAAACTTTCTTCAGTTCCGCATTGTATGCATCTTGAAATGTATGTAACTGAAACATACAACAATTACATCAACTTTAATACTCTTTTTAGTTCCACACTAAGTATAAAGCTTTGCATATCCACTTTGTATGTTTTCAATTTACCAAACATACAAGCAAAACATACATCCGACGGACTCAGCCAATTATGCATTTAAACTTTGAACTGTTTCGGGCCTGACTTGTATGTAAAATTAAAGTGTCATCAAAATGCATACAAGTATAAAAATATACAAACAACCTTGTATATGCAAACAACTTTGTACATGCAACCTGATATACAAAAGACTTTGTATACGAATGACTTTGTGTATGCAAACAACTTTGTATATGCAAAGCGATATACAAAGGACTTTGTATGCAAGCGACCTTGTATATGCAACCCGATATACAAAGGACTTTGTATATGCAACATACAAACCCTCTTATAATGCATTTTACCAAAAACATACATATCTTGCAAAATATTGTGAATTTTAACATAGTTCAAAAAGCAACCCCCACCCATTTTTGACAAGGAATTCACCCATATTCATCTCTGGTACTTAATGATATTTTTTTCTTTGTTTTCAACAAGGTTTGTAACTTTCACTTCCTTTTCCCTTTTACCACCAAACATACCCACACACAAAAACAAAAGCCACAGCCATAACTGGGGTCCTCATTTTGCTAAGGAGTAAAATGGGGCGTGTTGTGAGCATCACAACACTAACTTACAGGAAAGTATGAAAATAGAGGAAGGGACCAACTTATTAATCCATCACACCAAGAAAGTGATACCAAGGGTTATAACAATTGCCCAAGGTATTGAAGGCTCAAGATGATAAGGCTCTCATCCTCCAAGGCAAGTGAAGAGTGCTTGTTCTTAAGAGGTGAAGAGTAATCAGCCAAGAAAGGCCCTTATCTCTATTAGTGAAGAGTGCTAATATGAGTTAAGTGGATGAAGACCACTTGTTCCAATTAGTGTAGAGTGCTAATATGGACAAGTGAATGAAGGCCCTTATTCCAATTAGTGTAGAGTGCTAATATGGACAAGTGGATAAAGGCTCTTGTTCCAATTGGTGTAGAGTGCCAATATGGACAAGAGAAAATGGCCCTTGTTTCCAATTGGTGTAAAGTGCCAAGCATGGAGCAAGTGGATAGGCCTTTGATCCTAGTTGGTGTAGAGTGCCAATTCTAGATCAAAGGAATGATATTGAACCCATGGCAAGATTGTGCCCAAGGAACCCTCTCTTGATGGGTGTATGATTGGATTAACATGATGAGTCCCAAATTAAATCTCTCTTGAAAAGAAACTATGATTTTGTATAGTGAGCTAAGGAAAGAAAACTATGATCTTTAATAATGAAATAGAGAAAAGGATAATGTATATGAATTATGATTTAAGAATTGACTTATAATTATGATTTATATGATGAATTACGAAGAATTGAATGCTAATGTTCTCTTTTGGCAAGTTGAAATTGTGTGCAAGGTTAGAAAATTTTGGGCAAGTGGATGAAGGTGTTGTTTTTTCTTCTGAATCAGCAAAGGGTTTGCCAGTTCCAATGCACAAGTAGATTCAGCCAACTAATACAAGAGGTTGCATGAGCTGCTTCCCCTTCACTTATGGTTCTGCCGCACCAAGGGGGGTATCCCTATAGCTAGAGATTTTGCTTTGACTCACCCAATGATAGAAGGATTTAGCTTTTCAATAACAGGCAGAATACTCTCATGTTTGGACCAAGATGTGCATGATACATCACAAGTTTGGCAACCTTCTTAGACATATCTAATTGGTTGAGGATGAGAGTATGCAGTGGTCCTAACCCTACTCCTACAAACTAACAGGTTGGAATAATGGAAAGATGGATTTTATGTTTTGGATGCAAGACAAGGGGTTTTGGATCATAACTACTAACCCAGGAGCAGACCAGTCCCTATCTCAAGGCAAGGAGTTAACTAGACATATACAAAAGAATGGATTGCATTTTGGATTCAAGTTTCAAGGGGTTGGAACTGGTATTTGCCCTATAAATACCACCCAGGAATGGGTATTTAGCTGCCTCTACTTACATACATCCTAGCTGACATACAATCTTCTCCATACTCAACCTAAAACAATTTAATCCACTCCTTGAATAGAAGTTAAAGATGAAGCATGTGATACAGAAATCTATATCCTAGAATCTGAGAAACCCTTAGCAACAAGATTCAAAAGAAGGAAATGCATACAACACATGGAGACAAGCAGCTAAGCACATGCATAAGAGCATTTTTCATTTAAGACAACAATGAAACTGAACATATATGCAAAATACATTCATAATGCAACTCATAAACTCCAAAATGAGATAGAACAGTTAAAGAAATGCTCTGTGTTTCGTTATTCACACAAAAATTGCCCCAATCATCAACCATAGTAAATGAGTAACACAGCCTCCTATATACAACACGGAAGGTGTACTCAACATTAATCACTTGGCAATTCAAAATTTGCCAGATACAGTACATCATGAGAAATGTCGCTCAAACATTGAATGCAACATGCAGAGGAAGAGGAAGGAGTAGTTGGTCTCGAGCCCTGCACCACCGCTTGTGGATTCACATCTTCAATCAGGAAGTTGACCTGTCCATACCTTCGCTCATACCTTGTAACATCTGCCATCAATGGCATACCAACCCGTGGCCTTGGGAATGCAGTGGACTGTGCACTATTGAAATTTTCTTGCCAAGATTTGTGATGCATGCATGTAGAAGAGCCTCCATTCGAATAGAACTATCAATTTATCTTTACTCACCAAGATCTGTGGCCTGAAATTAAACGAGCAAGATGTTGACCAATCGGATCATGCCATGTGGGCGTATCCTGCTGACCGCTGACTTTTCAAACTAAGTGGGAACCATTATCCCACATTCACCCTGCAGTGCCCTCTTTAACACTTTATGAACTAGGTCATGAGTACATATGATGTCATGCAATTTTACCTTGCATGACCAATGAACCATCCGCCAAGATCCCATTGGCATGGCCCCCACAACGGCAAGCCTCCTGCTTGCTCACCCGATAAGCAATATCACTTGATATGAAAAAATATCACCCTGATATTTCACATCACCCTGATGTGAAATATCACCCTGCAGGAAATATCACCTAATAACCACCCTATCGGTGCAACCTGATGCATCAGAGGAAGATCCTCCTCATCATATTCATACCATACATCTCACTGATGAACCTACTCATCATATTCATGTCATCATTGACGACTGGTGGGACCCTCATCATCCTTGCTGATAATAATTGTCATGCCGAAGACTAGATGATGCATCCTAGTGCAGGAGCACCCCTTCAATAGGATCAACATACACAAGAGGGAGAAGAATAAGACTAATATAGTTTTGACATTTCATGTTACCTTATAACATCTTCAAAATGTAAGATTCTATATTGGCATTTCATGTTTGTAAACTCCAAACTTGACATTTTAGACAGGTTGGACTAAGGGAAGGGTTAATCAAGGTGTCTTAACATTAGAAGTTTTGTTGTCTTATGCAAAATAGATGTCATAATGTAAATTAGGAGTTTTTACCAATAATCTTGGTAAAATCAACATCACAAAAATAGAGGAGAGGAATGTCGGTCTCTCACTTTTTGGAAAATATAAAATGAAAATCCTCTATAATATTCGGGAGTGGTTCTGAAACACTAAGAAGGAGGAATAGAAGTTCTGCAATTTGTTCTTTTCTATCTGGTTTCTGTGTAGATATTCTGTAGGAAATTGTTTAATACATATAATCTATACAACACTTGTGTAGGGTTTGAGTTAGTTTCTTTCTGTGATTGAGATACCTAGACAAATCCATTCCACTGGTGGATTTCTGTGAAATTAGTGGAATGGATCTGTAAAATAGTTTTTTTTTTAAATTTTGTTTCATTCAAAATTACAGAACCACTCCAAGTATCCCCTGGGTGTATACCGTTGTTGCAGCTAAGTGTCCCTTTGTGTATATTGGTTGTATACGTCCTATGTGAATGTCGAGATTGTCTGTGGAAGTACATTTACTATGTATATGTCAATTGTATATCGATTGCATGTTTTGTTGTTGCATGGCGAGAAGACACCAATTATGAGTATCTGTCATTTGTATGAGATAACCTTCTGTGTGTATTCTACATTCAGGTTGTCGGTGTGATCAGGAATATTGGTAGAGGATACAAGGTTTTCGCTGATAGTTCTAAGTCTTGGCAATAAAGAGTTTGTTCTTCGAGGTGACATCAGGGAAGTGTCACTGACAGGGAGTTCATCGGTAGGAGACTACCCATTGGGGAAGATTTTAAGAGTCTTATCAAAAGCCAGAGTGTTTCTGATATAAGGCATATCAGGAAGAGTCTGGCCAACGGAAGGTCGAAGTGGAGGTGCATCGACGTAACATTATCATCAGAGGATGGGAGAAAAGTCTGGCTGAAGAAGCATGTCTTGCCGACAAGGAAGTCTTTGTTAGGTGTATCGGCATGAGATTTGCATCAGCGGGAGAAGTTGGGAGTCACAGCGAAGGCAGAGTCTCACCAATGGTTAGCACATCGGCATGAGGAAGAGCATCGGGCCAACAAAATATTGTGAAGCCGATAACACATTTTCTTGCCGATCGGAGTGACATTTGGAAAATGTCACCAATGGAGAATATATCGGCATGAGTCTTATCATCGGCAGAAAGGAAGAAGGCTACACCGACAGTAAGTAGTCTTGCTGATAGAGATAAGTCATCGGTGTGAAAGAGTGGGGAGAAGCCGATGGATGTTAGTCTGGCCGATAGAGGCATATCAGTAAGACATTCATCAACCCTTGCCAATAGTATGACAAATACCAAATTCCACCATTGGTAGACGTTTCTGACTATGACTCTGCATCAAGTGGTATCAGAGCTAGAGAAAGCTCTGGGAAAGGATGTTGTGTATTTTGATTTCGAAAGGTGTTTGTTCCATCTAGCAATAGAAGGAGAAAGCAAAATGGCAGAAGGAGAAGCTTCAAAAACTTTTCCAGCAAGGATGACTAATGCTAAATTGATAGCCTTGGTAAGAAAGCAAATAGCAGAGAGTAGAGCTGATAGAGCTCAGAATCAGGCATCGAAAGAAGAACTAGAGAAGTTGAGGGACAGAGTGGAGAAAAGGGAAGAAAACTCTAGTGAACAAGAAGATGGGGATGATGAGGAGACCCCAAAGCAGGAAGAGCTAGTGGTTCCTGCAAACCAGAGACCCTTACTCAATGCCCTCAGGTCCATGGAATGAAGGACCATGGATGTGAAAATAGACCTGCCAGTATTTGCAGAAAAAATGGAACCTGATTCAGTAATGGAGTGGATAGACTCCTTAAACAATTTCTTTGAGACCGAGGAAATACCAGAACACCAAAGAGTGAAGATGGCTCAGTCCAAAATGAAAGGAGCTGCACTGACTTGGTGGAATTTCATCCAAGATGACAGGGTCAAAGAGGGAAAGAACAGAGTTGCAACATGGAAGAGAATGATGGCATTGGTGAAGGAGGCCTATGTTCCATTGGATTACAATATCCAATTACATAAGAGGAAATAGAATTTGAAGCAGAAGGAGCTAGATGTCAGCTCATACACAGAAGAATTCATGAAGCTGTGTGTAAAAATAAAGGTAAGGGAAGGTGAGGAAGAGAAGGTAGCAAGTTACCTCAATGGATTGAGGTTCAACATCCAAGAAGACCTGAATTTGCATAATCCAGATACAGTTCAAAAATGCTATCAAATGGAACTCAAAGTGGAAGAAAAATTAAAAAGAAGACATGAGCAGAACAATAGAGGTAGAGGAAGATATCAAAGAGGAGGAAGAAGTCATTTTAGAGGCAGAGGATTTGGATACCAAAGTGAATCCAACCAAGAGAACAGTAGAGGAGATAGCAGTCAGAACCAAGGGGGAAGCTACAATCAAAGGGGAAACTTCAGGGGCAGAAGACCACCATTTAGAGGAAGATCTCAGGGTAGAGGACCTATCAGATGTTAGAATTGCAATCAAGAAGGCCATATAGCCAGTAGATGTCCAACAAAGGCAACAAGTTCAATAGGAGAAAAGAGGATCAATCTAATCCAAGAATTTGATTGTCAAAGTGTAGCAAGCTCAAGCACAAATCAAAGTGTGAATGCTCCTGACAGTTATGGGTATCCTGAGAATGGAGAATCTTTGATGATTAGACGAGCAATGACCACCATGAAGATGCCTGGAAAAGAACCTCCACAAAGGAAGTCTCTATTTAGAACTACTTGCAAGGTAGGAGGGAAGGTATGTAAAGTTTTGATTGACTCTGGATCTACTGAGAATTTTGTATCCATTGATATGGTAGAAAATCTTAAGCTTAGGAGACTACCACATCCTTGCCCATATAAAATTTCATGGCTCACCCTTGGTCAGCAAACAGTTGTAGAAGAACAGGCTTGGGTAGAATTGCAGATTGGCCCATACAAGGATAAGTTACTGTTTGACATTGCCAAGATGGATGCTTGCCATCTCCTATTTGGAAGACCATGGCAGTATGATTTGAAAGCACACCATGATGGAGTCAGAAACACCTATTCAATCACCAAGAATGGTAAGGTGATAGAATGGCTACCATTAATGGAGAATGAGGTAGAATCAAAAGGAAAGGAAGTTAAGGTGATGATGGTAGAAGGCAACCAATTCATGAATGAGGTAGGAGAAGGAGCAGTTGCATATGCTCTAATTCCATGCCTAAAGGTGAACAAGGAACAACAGCAAGAAGTCAAGGGAGAGAAGAGACAAAAATTCATAGACCCAGCTGTCCAAAAGCTATTGGACAAGTACAAAGGCATTATCTCTAATGGGATGCCAAGTTCCCCACCACCTATAAGAGACATCAGCCATTGTATAGATCTAATCCTAGGATCTACACTTCCAAACAAAGCAACATATAAGCTCACTCCAAATTATAATACAGAGGTAGCAAGGCAAATTGAAGAATTGTTGGAGACAAGCCTAATTGGCAAAAGTTTAAGCCCATGTGCAGTATCGGCTGTACTCGCACCAAAGAAGGAAGGCACTTGGAGACTTTGCACTGATTCAAGCACTATCAACAAGATAACAATCAGGTATAGGTTTCCAATCCCTAGGATAGAAGATTTACTTGATTGTTTAGGAGATGCTAAAAACTTCACCAAAATAGATTTAAAGAGTGGCTATCATCAGATTAGGATTAGACCTCGTGATGAGTGGAAAACTGCATTCAAGACTAATGAGGGGTTATATGAGTGGAAGGTCATGCCTTTTGGTTTGTCCAACGCCCCTAGTACCTTTATGAGATTGATGAATGAGGTCTTGAGAGAATTCATAGGTAAATTTGTCATAGTCTATCTATATGACATATTGATTTTCAGTAATACAAGGGAAGAACACCTCAACCATATAGACTTGGTCCTCAAAAGGTTACATGAAGAGCGATTAATGATCAATTTAGCAAAGTGTCTATTTATGTAGGAAGAGATCATCTACTTGGGATTTGTTATCTCACATAACAAACTAAAAATGGATCAAGAAAAGGTAAGTGCCATATTGTCTTGGCCAACCCCCAAAACCTTGAATGATGTTAGAAGTTTCCATGGGTTAGCAACCTTTTATAGGAAGTTCATAAAGGGATTTAGTCATGTTTGTGCACCCATGCTTGATACCATAAAGGGGGGACAGAAGTGCAAGTTTACATGGACAACGAAGGTAGATATTTCCTTTGAAACATTGAAGAAGAAGGTGGCAGAGCAGCCAGTTCTTACATTTCCTGACTTCAGCAAGATTTTTCAAGTAGAATGTGATGCAAGTCATATTGCAATTGGAGTAGTACTTAGCCAAGAAGGTAGACCTATTGCATTCTTCAGTGAGAAATTAAATGATGCCAAGAAGAGATACTCATCCTATGATTTGGAGATGTATGCTTTAGTCCAGTCACTTAAGAAATGGAGGCATTACTTGATGCCCAAAGAATTCATAGTGTTCACAGATAACTAGGCCCTCAATTTCATAAAAAATCAAGAGAAGCTGAACCATAGGCACATGAAGTGGGTGGAAACTCTGCAAGCTTTCACTTTCACACTCAAGCACAAGAAAGGGGTTAAGAACAAAGTAGCAGATGCTTTGAGCAGGAGAGTTCTGACCATCAATCAGATCCAATTGGAGAGTGTTGGGATTGATTCTTTGAAGACAATGTATGGTGACGATGAAGACTTTGGAGAGATCTACAAGGTATGTACTTCTTTTGGAGACAAGTATCATGTTGAGTTCTCTGAATTTCTGATCCAAGATGGATTACTTTTCAAAGGTGGACAACTATGTATTCCAAGATGTTCTATGAGACTGAATATTATTCAGGAGAAACATTGTGGGGCCATGGCAGGACATTTTGGTCTTGATAAAACTCTTGATCTTGTGAAGAGGCATTACTATTGGCCGAAGTTACAATCAAATGTGAGAAAATTTGTTGAACCATGTGTAATATGTCAGAAAGCCAAAGGGAGACCCACAAATGTAGGTTTCTATTAGCCCTTACCCATTCTTCTAGGCCATGGGAGAGCATAAGCATGGATTCTGTACTAGGTTTGCCTAGGACAAGGAAAGGATATGATAGTGTTTTTGTGGTAGTAGACAGATTCAGTAAAATGGCACATTTCTTACCATGTAAAACCACTAGTGATGCTTCATATGTTGCTGATTTGTTTTTCAAGGAAATAGTGAGGATACATGGTTTGCCATTGAACATAGTATCAAACAGAGATGTGAAGTTTATTGGCCACTTCTGGAGAACTCTTTGGAAGAAGCTTGGAACCAATTTGTCCTTCTCATTAGCCTACCATCCTCAAACAGATGGGCAGACTAAAGTTGTTAACCATTCATTAGGTAATCTACTCAGGTGTTTAACCAGGCAGCATGGAGAGAAATGGGATTATCTCCTCCCACAAGCAGAATTTTCCTATAATGACACCATTAATAGGAGTACAGGAAAATCACCTTTTCAGGTGGTCTATGGTATTCATCCAAGAGGTATTTTGGAGCTGAGAGATCTGCCTATAGGAGAACCTATTAGTGTAGATGGTGAATCTTTTGCTTTAGCTATCAAAGAAGTACATGATCAGGTCAAAAACCAACTCCAACAAGCTACACTGAAGTACAAAACATATGCTGACAAAAAGAAAAGAGATTTACAGTTTGAATTTGGAGATTTGGTGTGGGTAAATCTGAAGAAGGAGCGGCTCCCCAAAGGTAAGTATACCAAGCTAATGTAGAGGAAGATTGGACCATGTCAGGTTTTAAAGAAGTGTGGGCAGAATGTATATGAGATCCAACTCCCTCCTAATCTTGGATTGTCACCCATTTTCAATATATGTGATTTAACTCCATACAAGCCAAATGCCGATGTAGAACAAGAACCATTGCAGGATGTAGCAGATGAGGATATTCCTAAGCATGATCCACCAAAGTTGAAGCATATCCTAGACTCAAGAGTGATGAAGATGACCAGGAACAAAGAATACCTGTAATATTTGGTGACCTGGCAAGGGAAACCAGATTCAGAGGCCATTTGGATGACTACAAATCAGATTTCAAATCATGGTGTAGACCTCCAAACTCTAATCTCAAAGGGGCTTGAGATCTTTTCTCCCAGGGACTATAGTGTAGGAGCACCCCTTCAACAGGATCAACATACACAAGAGGGAGAAGAATAAGACTAATATAGTTTTGACATTTCATGTTACCTTATAGCATCTTCAAAATGTAACATTCTATAATGGCATTTCACATTTGTAAACTCCAAACTTGACATTTTAGACAGGTTGGATTAAGGGAAGGGTTCATCAAGGTGTCTTAACATTAGAAGTTTTGCTATCTTATGCAAAATAGATGTCATAATGTAAATTAGGAGTTTTTACCAATAATCTTGGTAAAATCAACATCACAAAAACAGAGGAGAGGAATGTCGGTCTCTCACTTTTTGGAAAATATAAAATGAAAATCCTCTATACTATTCAGGAGTGGTTCTGAAACACTAAGAAAGAGGAATAGAAGTTCTGCAATTCATTCTTTTCTGTCTGGTTTCTATGTAGATATTCTGTAGGAAATTGTTCAATACATATAATCTGTACAACACTTGTGTAGGGTTTGAGTTAGTTTCTTTCTGTGATTGAGATACCTGGACAAATCCATTCCACTGGTGGATTTCTATGAAATCAGTGGAATGGATCTGTAAAATAGTTTTTTTTTTTTTAATTTTGTTTCATTCGAAATTACAGAACCACTCCAAGTATCCCCTAGGTGTATACCATTGTTGTAGCTGAGTGTCCCTTTGTGTATATTGGCTATATACGTCCTATGTGAATGTTGAGATTGTCTATGGAAGTACATTTACTGTGTATATGTCAATTGTATATCGATTGCATGTTTTGTTGTTGCATGGCGAGAAGACACCAGTTATGAGTCTGTCATTTGTATGAGATAACCCTCTGTGTGTATCCTGCATTCAGGTCATCGATGTGATCAGGAATATCGGTAGAGGATATAAGGTTTTCACTGATAGTTCTAAGTCTTGGCGATAAGGAGTTTGTGCTTCGGGGTGACATCGGGTAAGTGTCACCGACAGGGAGTTCATCGGTAGGAAACTACCCATCAGGGAAGATTTTAAGAGTCTTACCGAAAACCAGAGTGTTTCTAATATAAGGCATATCAGGAAGAGTCTGGCTGACGAAAGGTCGAAGCAGAGGTGCATCGGCGTAACATTATCATTAGAGGATGGGAGAAAGGTCTGGCCGAAGAAGCGTGTCTGGCCAACAAGGAAGTTTTTGTTAGGTGTATCAGCATGAGATTTGCATCAACAGGAGAAGTTGGGAGTCACGGCGAAGGCAGAGTCTCACCGATGGTTAGCACATTAGCATGAGGAAGAGCGTCGGGCACACAAAAGATTATGAAGCTGATAACATGTTTTCTTGCCGATCGGAGTGACATTTGGAAAATGTCACCAATGGAGAATATATCAGCATGAGTCTTATCATCGGCAGAAAGGAAGAAGGCTACGCCGATAGTAAGTAGTCTTGCCGATAGAGATAAGTCATTGCAAGAAAGAGTGGGGAGAAGCCGATGGATGTTAGTCTGGCCAATAGAGGCATATCAGTAAGACATTCATCAACCCTTGCTGATAGTATGACAAATACCAAATTCCACCATTGGTAGACATTTTTGACTGTGACTCTGCATCACATCCCATCGGACCCAGATGACATCACCATCATATTGGCATCAGGGTGATATTCGGTGGCAAGGGTGTTATTTCATAAGATGACTGATATTTAGAATATGACCCCCCGCAGAATATCAGGGTGATAGACAAGTAGATATCACCCCCACATAAAATTGGCATCCGCACTTCACGGATCAAGTGAACATGAGGTGATAAAACAACATCAAGGTGATGTTTACTAAGATGACTAATGTTTGAAACATCACCCCCCGGGTAGAAAAATAGGTCATATTTGAAATATGACTCCCCACAAGAATATTAGATTGACAGAAACCCTGACTTATAAATTTTTGGATTTTTTGGGAAGGTGCCTGCAAAATTAGTTGCTTGAAACCTAAATGTTCATGTAGGCACCAATACTAGCTCTGTCTGGGGACACATGCCTCTTGGAAGGATGGCGAGAACCATAGATCTCTAGGATGCAGACCAGTCCCTTATCCATTGGGTACAGAGTCAAATACTGCACCAATCTGCATCACAAATACACATCTTTTAAACATTATTTTGGTGGCCCTGGGCAACCAAAAATGAAGAACCACAACTTTTTCCTCTCAAATGCCTGATTCTAATCTAGAAAACCCCAATCACAACTAAAAACATCAACACAATTTGCCCACATGCTGATCTTGTCAATTACATACTTCACCATTCTTGAAAACTTGCCACTATCATTGTTACCTTTGTCATTCTGCATTTCAAAATTAGACATATAACCATACACATTATACTATTCTTTAGCATTAGATAACATATGTATGTTATATTCCTCAAATAGTACATATTGTTCTTGGCACTCTTCATCATCTACCTGGCTATTGCACATTACCAGGCACTCATCCAGCTGATCCATAAACTGAAAACATTCAAAATATATGAGACCCTCACAATCATTTATATCACATATGGATAATGAAAACAAAACCTGATCCACACACATATTGCTGCATATGTCTGAACCAACTGATGATGAACATTCATTATCCACAATTTGCAAATCCATATTATCTTCACAAGAGCTGAATATCTCTGCCATTTGTTCATATGTCCCTTCTTCATAAACTGATACAACACCCATTTCAACTATCTCCTCATATTCATCATCATCCTCAAAAAGAGGGTTAGTTCTGCACCAATGAAGGTCATGACTCATAAAGTTCAATGCATCTAAAGGCTCATTATAAAGGGGATTCATACTTACTGCATAGGCCTCTGTTTCTTCTTCATGGCAATCCACCTCTTTTTTATCATTGACAAACCCATAGTCATAAGAAGAACAAACCTGATCCATGAACTAATCATGGATATCATCTCTATCATCTGATTGCCCCACATGCAAGATCTCTGCCACTTCAATGCACTCTAAAGCTAAACTATCTACATCACTCTCCAGCCCTCTAATACTTCCTGATGAAATTGATATTGACTATTGATCCACATAATCACAACCGTGCACAACTGGATCATTTAAACATGAATGCTCCTTGCTGATGACTGGTATATTAATATTACTTGAAAAACCATTATTGTCAACTTCATTTGTTGGGCAAATCAAGACATACTCCTTTATAGCAAAGTCATCATTAACTTGGAATGATGCATAAACAGGGACGTCAGGGGTGTGAGTGCTTTGACATTCATTTTCAACATCTAAATTAAATCTTTCATTAACATTGGGGACTACAGGGCAGCAAAAATTTTTAGAGAAATAACCCTTTTGTATTCCATACCTCCAATTGTTTTCAATATCTATTACAAACTGATGTGCTTGATGCAATGTGGTGGGCTCCTTATCTCTCAATCTATAACTCATTTTCTTATCAAATGCTCCCAAATAGACCACTAGGCATAATGCATCATTAGATCTCATGCATTCTGGTATTCTATTCAATACCTTCATAAATCTAAGGTTAAAGGCTGGAATTAACTCATCTTCTTCAATATGGATATACATAAAATCACTGATAAATGCATATTTAGATATTCTTTCACCATATTGTTCAAGAAATGCAGATTTAAAATCTTGCCAAGAGCTGACAGAGTAAGCTGGAAGGTAGGAGAACCAGTCCCTTGCATCTTCATCTAGAGATTGAACAAATAATCTCATAACTACATCTTCATGGTCAACCTCAAAATCATCTATCACATTTAAAAACTGTTGCAAGTGTCTCTCAGCTGATTCACCCTGTACACCATTGAATTTGGGCAAATACTTTATGATTTTGGATGGAAAGGTATTTGGATAACCACAAATGCCATTAAAATTTATGGGCTTATATCTATCAATGTTGAAACTTCTTTTATTATATGGTTGGGACAGATCACTATACATCATTGCATTTGACACCTCAGAAGGGTGCATGGGCTGATAATACATCTTTATGTGTTTTTTTTGCAACCCTCCTCTCAACTCAGATTTTCAATCACAATGACCTTAGGCCTTTAAAATACAAATTGTTATTTCAGCTTTCCTAAAGTCCTCTAAATGAGTCTTTTAACAATATTGCATACTCCTTTTGAAATACAAATTAGGTTCTTACAAAAGCATGCAATCTTTCACTAACATTTCCCTCTTAACTAGTGTTTTTTCACCAAATAGGGAGTATTTCAAAACTTATACAAATACTTAGATATGTTGTAGCCTTTGATAGGTTCATTCAACAGAGTCGCCACCTCCTTGGCAGAGGAATGAGCTTCAAATTGGCTGAAGCTGAACTTTGATTTCCTTCTTTCTGGGCCCTCCAACAGCAGAGCCACACATAAAACTTTAAATGTTCTACAACAAGGCACTTCCAGGCCTAATTCTTCAATCTTTTAGACTCGCACCCTCATGGATATGACATTGTCTCCCCAGTAGAGTCGCTATTTTGTTGTTTTTTCTTCTGAATCAATAGAGGGTTTGCTAGTTCCAATGCACTGGTAGATTCAGCCAACTAATACAGGAGGTTGCATGAGCTGCCTCCCCTTCACTTCTAGTTCTGCCACACCAAGGGGGGTATCCCTATAGCTAAAGATTTTGCTTTGACTCACACAATGATAGAAGGATTTAGCTTTTCAATAATAGGCAGAATACTCTCATGTTTGGACCAAGATGTGCATGATACATCACAAGTTTGGCAACCTTCTTGGACATATCTAATTGGTTGAGTATGAGAGTATGTAGCGGTCCTAATCCTACTCCTACAAACTAATAGGTTAGAATAATGGAAAGATGGATTTTATGTTTTAGATGCAAGATAAGGGGTTTTGGATCATAACTACTAACCCAGGAGTAGACTGGTGCCTATCTCAAGGCAAGGAGTCAACTAGACGTATACAAAAGAATGGATTACATTTTTGATTCAAGTTTCAAGGGGTTGGAACTGGTATTTACCTTACAAATACCACCCAGGAATGGGTATTTAACTGCCTCTACTTACATACATCCCAACTGACATACAATCTTCTCCATACTCAACCTAAAACAATTTAATCCACTCCTTGAATGGAAGTTAAAGATGAAGCATGTGATATAGAAATCTATATCCTAGGATCTGAGAAACCCTTAGCAACCAGATTCAAAAGAAGGAAATGCATACAACACATGGAGACAAGCAACTAAGCACATGCATAAGAGCATTTTTCATATAAGACAACAATGAAACTGAACATATGTGCAAAATACATTCATAATGCAACTCATAAACTCCAAAATGAGATAGAACAGTCAAAGAAATGCTCTGTCTTTCATTATTCACACAAAAATTACCCTAGTCTTCAACCATAGCAAATGAGTAACACAACCTCCTATATACAACAAGGAAGATGTACTCAACATTAATTACTTGGCAATTCACAATTTGCCAGATACAATACATCATCAGAAATAGCACTCAAACATTGAATGCAACATGCAGAGGAAGAGGAAGGAGTAATTGGTCTCGAGCCCTACATCGCCGCTTGGGGATTCACATCTTCAATCAGGAAGTTGACCTGTCCACGCCTTTCCCCATACCCTATAACATCCGCCATCAATGGCATACCAACCCACGGCCTTGGGAATGCAGTGGACTGTGTGCTTTTGAAATTTTCCCACTAAGATTTGTGATGCATGCATGCAAAAGACCCTCCATTTGAATAGAACCATCAATTTATCTTTACTCACCAAGATCTGCAGCCTGCAATTAAATGGGCAAGCTGTTGACCAATCGGATCATGCCATGCGGGTGTATCCTGCTGACCGCTAACTTTTCAAACTAGGTGGGAACCATTATCCCACATTCACCCTGCAGTGCCCTCTTTAACACTTTATGAACTAGGCCGTGAGCACATATGATGTCATGCAATTTTACCTTGCATGACCAATGAACCATCCGCCAAGATCCCATCGGCATGACCCCCCAACGGCGAACCTCCTACTTGCTCACCTGATAAGCAATATCACCTGATATGAAAAAATATCACCCTGATATTTCACACCGCCTTGATGTGAAATATCACCCTACGGGAAATATCACCCTACGGGAAATATCATCCAATAACCACCCTATCAGCGCAACTTGATGCATTGGAGGAAGATCCTCCTCATCATATTCATACCATACATCTCACCGATGAACCTACTCATCATATTCATGTCATCATCGATGACTGGTGGGACCCTCATCATACCTGCTGACAATAACTATCATGCTGAAGACCACATGATGCATCCCATCGGACCCAGATGACGTCACCGTCATATTGGCATCGGGGTGATATTCGGCGGCAAGGGTGATATTTCGTAAGATGACTGATATTTAGAATATGACCCCCCCCATGGAATATTAGGGTGATAGACAAGTAGATATCACCCCCCACATAAAATTGACATATGCACTTCACGGATCAAGCGAACATGAGGTGATAAAATGACATCGGGGTGATCTTTACTAAGATGACTGATGTTTGAAACATCACCCCCTGGGTGGAAAATCAGGTCATATTTGAAATGTGACCCCCCGCAAGAATATCAGGTTGATAGAAACCCTGACTTAGAATTTTTTGGATTTTTTGGGAAGGTGCCTGCAAAATTAGTCACTTGAAACCTGAATGTTCATGCAAGCACCAACAGAAGGCACTTGTTATAATTAGTGTAGAGTGGTAATTTGAGGCAAGTGGATGAAGGCACTTGTTCCAATTAGTGTAGAGTGCTAATATGGACAAGTGAATGAAGGCCCTTGTTCCAATTAGTGTAGAGTACTAATATGGACAAGTGGATAAAGGCTCTTGTTCCAATTGGTGTAGAGTGCCAATATGGACAAGAGAGAATGGCCCTTGTTTCCATTGGTGTAGAGTGCCAATATGGGAGAAGTGGATAGGCCTTTGACTCTAGTTGGTGAAGAGTGCCATTATAGATCAAAGGAAGGATAATGGACCTATGGAAAGATTGTGCCCAAGGAACCCTCTCTTGTTGGGTGAATGATTGGATTAACATGATAGGCCCAAGTAATAGACTCTTCTAAAGGGAATGATGATATTGTTAAGTGAAATAGAGAAAGGTATATTGCATATAAGTTATGATTATAAGATTTGATTTTATATAATTGTGATATATATTATGAGATAAGAATGATTGAATGCTAATGTTCTCTTTTTGTGAGTTGAAATTTGGTTCAAGGTTGTGAAAATTTTGGCTTTCTAGAAGGGGACATTACATAGTAACCGTATTTGTAAGTGTTGTTTCTCAATTGATGTTGCCTCCATGTTGATCACTTCTTTATATCTTAACATTATCATACATCATAATAAAGCATTAATGATTTGTTAAGGAATTGTATCATTTCATATCTTATTTGAATAAAACAAAGGTAGTATTGTCTTTTTTCATAATACTCTTATCTTATATGGATTTGGACTTGGACTTGGTGGGCCACCTTCCATATCCTACAGAACTTTGTAATTTCTGTTGTTTATAAGGTAGATTTGTTGTCCAAAAAAAAAAAAGAGGGTGAAATATATATTATAAAATATATAAACGACAATAGCAATACAATAAAAATTATATTACGGCAACATAGGTAAGGAATCCTAGGTAAAGCTACAACAGGTAAGTAAGTATTTATATTTACTTATTCAATTTATGATTTGTAAGAATTTATATTTACTTGTTCAATTTATAACTTGTAAGATATAAATGATAAGGTTATTAAGTAGGAACTGATATATGTGTTTATGTATGAAATTTATATTTTTAATATGTATCTTTGTTTAATTATGTAATTGCCCAATGTTTAACCCAATAATATGCTGAGCATTAAGTAGAAAAATTCTAATAATAAAAGTGTTAGTTATTACATGAGATAGGACTTAATAATTGTGAAACATATGAGCAATGTAATTAATCATAGGGAAGAATAAAGTAATGATTTAATAGGATTATGTATACAATTTCTTGACATGTTATGAGTAATTGATATGAGCTTAGAGATGATTAGAACTTGTGATCAAATATGATAATAAGATTTCATATATGAATACATGAACATTGTTTTGACAAATGAATACAAAGAGTATAATGTACATAAGAGGCATTAATTCCTAAAAGAGATGAGGGCAATAATGTTAATCCACTTGAACCACTATGAGGAGTAAGAAGATTAGGGGCAGGCAATCAACCAAGGATAGGTACGGGTTCATTGGTCTAGAGCACCCCTTCGAGCCCTTGTGTCAAGATGGTACCTTAGGAGGCAAGAGGTAGTCTTTTGACTTGAGTGGTCTAGAGAGCCTCGAATCAAAGGAAGGTCCTAGAGTGGCCTGGGTCTAGAGTACCCCTCAAAGGAAGAATGACCTATACCATTGGCATTACACCCTAACAGATTCACTCTCATAAGGTGGAGGTTTTGATTAATAAGGCCCAAGTATATCTCTTCTAGGGAATCATGAAATGAATACAATCAATCTATGATACCAAATGGCTTATGTTTATAAATAATGACATGTGATTTTGAAAGAAGAATTGAATACTAATGTTCTCTTTGTAAGTTCAAATTGTGCAAGGTTGCAAAATTTTTGGCTTTCTAGAAGGGGACATTACAAAGATTGAATTTGATGTTGCTAGGATTTGAAATGTTCAATTTGTAGGTTTATGAGAACGAGGTTTTATTGGAGATTTTGGCTTTCATGTTGGTATTTTCATGTGCATGTTTGAGGAGTGATGGATTTTGATGTTGTGATGCAAATAATCCATCTAGGTAGTTGAGTTTTACAGATTTGAGCTATTGGGCATTGCTACAATTTTTAGTTTCAGCTAGGGTTTGACTTGGGTGCTCATAGAAATCAGTTTTGGCATATGGGTATTGATGCAAAATGGCTACCATGAGGTTGGAATAACATATGAACTTCTAGGTATTCTTCATTTCACTATTTGATTCTAGAAATTATCGATCTTCCTCTCTTGTCAACTCAAAATTTGTAGCAGCAAACTCAGAAATAGAAAAAGATGTAAAATATGCTTTTGCGTATATGTTTCTGTTGTACCTCGCACACACGCCCCATTTCAAAATAGGGACCCCCTCTCTCAAATTTTGGTTTAGGATGTCAAATAGATCTTTTTCACCTCCTAAGTGGTCGAAGTGCATTTTGATCATAATTGACTGATGATGTTGAAAAATCACTTTAGGAATCTGCTAAGTTGGATTTTCATATCCCTTTTGATGGCCTTGAATTGCCCTTTCAAGCTGAATTTCTGTCTAACCAACCTTTGCACTGATTTGCCTTCCAACTGACCTTGCGTTAAAATCCTTTATCACCGACTCTGGCATTATTTTTCCTCCTGATGGACTTTTGCGCTAAAATCAACTGTCTCCAACTTGTGCTGTATCGTTCAATCACTGACTAAGTTAGATAAGGTCAAAATCCCCAAAAGTCTAAAGGATTATAAAATCCCACAAACTGCATAGAGTTGAGCCTATGGTCACAACGCTAAAAGGATCTCTCACTGACCATGTCTGTCGCGTCCAATTTCCTCGTGAAGTCTGAGCACATGAAAAGCCACGTGAAAACCCTAATCTATTGACTGTACGTTGAGCATTAATGGTTATTTGGCTAGGATAATAAAAGTGATAGCCTCCTTTGTTTAAACTATCTTTTGCATTTGATCAAGATTTTGGAGCCCTCTTTGTGATCTTTGCGTCCCATTAAGCATTTTTGCTACCGTTTGCCCCGAGTTCGATCCCAAGACCACTTCCTACTTGCGTAATCTGGACATATCTTCTACAATTAACTAGGTAGGGTTTCCATTTGTCCTCTTTGAGCATTCATTATATACAGTTAGGGTTTAATTTTGAAGAACATTTTCTTTCCGAACAACGCCTTTAGGTTTTTCAGCTAGGGTTTGTGTATGAACTGTTTGTTTTCTCCTTTGAAACCTAGCTTGGATGTTCCTTTGAAAATGTAGATGGAATAATAACTTAAACAGACCTGGCTAAAATTAAACTAGTAAAACATTTGGTCTTAGTGCTAAACTAGAGTTTGACCAACCTATAAACATTGCAAACTCATCCAGTCAGTCGGGGTCGTTAAAACCCGTGCCTCACTTTGAAATCCTTTCAGCGCTGAAAACATTAACTTCTAACCTACATGCCTTTGTTGCATTAACTAGTTAAGATCGGCGGGACCTCAAAACCCCGCAAGCTTTGAAAAGCTATTTTTGCGCTAAAAACCTCTTGCACTGACCTTGCGCTAAATGACCCCATCTCTGATTTGGTCGGACACCTCGAATATCTCCGCAAAGTTAGTGACATCCCAAAGTCCCACTAAAAATAAGAAAATAGCTCTATGCTAGAATTAATCCCGTCTGACTTTGTGCTAAAACCCTCTTTCACTAACTTGGTCGATTGACCTTAAAACTCACGCAAGTCAGACAGAGCCAAATCCTACATATTTAAATGTAATAGAACTATTCTCAAAGAGACTTGCGCTAAAACCCAACCGACTAACTGAACAACCAATGAAAGGTCGGTGACCTTCAAAAGCCGCACAACTTGGTAACAACTAAAACCCATGCAAAAGCTAGAAGAGAATGAATAGTAATAAAA
Source organism: Cunninghamia lanceolata (assembly GCA_027924645.1). Taxonomy (NCBI): domain Eukaryota; kingdom Viridiplantae; phylum Streptophyta; class Pinopsida; order Cupressales; family Cupressaceae; genus Cunninghamia; species Cunninghamia lanceolata. Next base: position 3,466,735 of record BSBN01001410.1, on the reverse strand, counting down.
CCTTGAGTCGAACAAGCCTATTTTTCTCACTGAGGTCGGCAGACCTCAATTTTAGCACTTTTCTACCTACAAGTCGGTTGACCCTAAAACTATCATAAACACTACAAAATGACTGTGTTTTAAAGAATTTTCAAAGGAAAAGTGTTAGGAATGATGAAGTCAATGTTGTGATACATAGATAATGATGTTTTTCATGCTTTTAATTAGATATCTTACAACATTAAATGTTTTTTACATGCATTAATGGTGAATTGCTAAGAAGTAGATGCAATGGTAATAACTATTAGATTTTGTGATTCTTCAAAAAGGGTATATCAGTAGTATTAGCAGATTCATTAAAGTTCATCATAAACTTAGGAGTGTGTGAAAGAATTCTCAAGGTGTCAAACTTATAAGGTCCAGACTTGCAGATTAAATGATTGCCTGAGCTCAAGCCATGAAGTACGAATTCAAGGGAATCCCTCTAGAGACCAAAATTCACTCTAGGTGGAGTGATGTAAGAGACACAGATCTGGGTCACATAGACCTAGATGGCTTTAGATTGAGAATCTTTGGTCCAAACCCAACTCCTAGGGCCAAAACACTCAGAGACAGTGGTATATCACAAGCTATTGCCTTTCCCACCTTAGTACAATGTGCAGAATTGATGGTAACCTATGTAGATAGGTATGATGTCATGACAAGAATAATTCAAACTACTAGTGGGGATATCTTGGCTGATTTAAGTCCACCCTCTTTAGCTGAGACCTTTGATATTCCATGGCACAAATTCATGACCATGCCAAACAAACAAGGATCAGAGGGGAATTATAACAAAGATGTGGAGGGATGCAGGAAGCATATGAATGACAATTGGGCCAAAAATAGGAGGTTTACCCTTAGCAAATTCCCCCAAGTGCTATATAGGAGTGATTTCCATAATGAAATTGGAGATTTGATAACTTTCCTGAGCAGAATATATGGATTACCTACAACTTCCACTTTTGAGGGGTGGATGTTTGTTATCATAATTGAGATATTGAAAGGGACCATGTTCCACTGGGCCCAAATCCTTAGTGACAACATTCATGAGGCCTTTAGTAACTTTAAAGAGAAGAGGTATTTTAGGTGGACATCTTATGTTGTCTATGCATTAGCAAGGAGAAATCACTATGTTGGGTTGTCCAAGATTGGAGAAGTTGGGAATGATGAGCAAACCCAAGTAAAAGTATATGAGTGTTACCCGTAGCTAACCTCATCCCAATCTTTGATACTTTTTAAAAGGGTAAATGATGCTTTCACAATGTATATAACTAGATTACTACAAGGTAACACAACCTTGAGGATTTCCACTAAAGAAATGAATGAAATAACTAAATATGGCAGGTGGTATATCCAATTTGAGAAATTTATGTATCTAAGGGTACAAGGCTTCACTGGGATGGCTTACAAACTTCCCAGATATCCTGATGACAAGACAGTGCTTCTAGAATTGTCTAGACAGTTGATACCCTGTGCTGAGAAGCTCAAACACTTGCCCAGAACCAATGTTTAGTTTCCTATTAGGTTTGGCAAGGGGAACTATGCCTTCCCTTCTTTAGCATCAGTAGAACATTCTAACAAAGAGCTCCAACTCCTCAATTTACACTACTACAATGCAAGGGATCATTTTGATCCAAATAAGGTGATGGAAAGGTTCGTAAGTAAGAAGTTGTTTCACAAAATACATATTGAAAACTTTTGGGCCAATTGCATGGATGATTATAAAATCATGAAGGCACACTCAAGGCTACCTCTAGCCTTCATCAAGAAGTTCCACATTATGGTAGTGCCAAATTAGTTAGAAGATGATGAAAATGTTATGGTCAGAGGACCTTGGGAAGATCAATACCATTAGCCTATTCAATTACCAAATTGGCAAATGTAGAAGAAAGCTCTTTGGATACCATCATGAGAGAACCAATCAGATTGAGCAAGGCCTGTGTAAGGGGTCAGGTGGTTCCTCTAGAAGGACAAGGAGTATAGATCACTTATACTGTATTGGAATTAGATAAGGACTCTGGAGGTGAGGAGGATGAACCAATAAATGTTATAGATGAGGCAGAGCTAGTTGAGAAATAGAAATCAGATAGTGAAGAACACACATGAAAATTAAGAAGCCATCAACAGGGCTTCCTCCAAAGAAAGACCAACCTCCCTCCACCAGGACAAGGGCCTCTAAGAAAAGAGACATGCCAAGTGGCCTCGGAGAAGGTTCTAAGGCCAAGAAAGCAAGGGTAAAAGAGGTCACTAAGGAGGATGCTGCAACACAAGAAGACACTAATCTTCCAACTTCCCTGTCTCTTGCTACCCAAAGTATAAGCACGGCTACCACAATCTATGTAGCTTCTACTACCACTTCTCCCTCTACCACTTCTACTGTTACATCCACTTCACCTATGACCTCAGCTGCCATTACTCAAGAAACATCCCCTACTGCCACCTCTCTTACTTCTACCATTTCAGCTACTTCCTGCTCATTGGCAATTTCTTCCAATGCCCCTAGCATCCCTATTTCCTCCACTATTGTCATTCATGCCCTTCTACTATTACTACACTTACACCTTATACTTCTTCCACTCAATTACCCACCCCCGCAACATTACCTCCTATTTCCACCATCCTTTCACCTCCTCTTCCTCTACCTCCACTACCTTTTCCTTCACCTCTTGTCATATCTTCTTCCTTGTCGGTAGTATTAGCTAATCTAATGCAGGTCAATGTGCCTCCACTAGCCATATCTTCTGCTGTTCCTATTTCACAAATGCCTGCAGATTCTTTGGCCATACCACTGCTGCCTAGGATTGAGAAAGTATGTGCAGAGTTGGGTTTGCATGAGCCTGAAGCAACATTTGAGGAGGAGAAAGAGGTATTGATGGAAGTAAGCAATGAAGACTCTAATGAACCTCTGACTAATGTTAAAGTCATTGATGTATCTGATAGTCTTCTAGATAAAGGTCAAATGGAGGAATTTTTCAAGTTAACCCAAGAAATTATAGTGATAAATTGGGAAAACTTGGCCCAAGAAAAAGAGAAAGAAGAGGAGATAAATACAGAACAAGATGAAGAACCAGAGCAAGAACAGAAACCACTTGAAGAACTAGCTGTGATTAATAATGACAAAGCCACTGAATTGAATAAATCTTCAGCACTTGAATGGTTGCAGAACAGAGTGGCATATCCTGAGCCACAAGTGGAAATAATGTAGCTGGATTTGAGTACGATTTTTTCACAAGCCTAGAAGCCTAAGAAACAAAAGAAGGAAAAGATACAATCTAGGATCTATAAGGATGAATTAGGATCAAGAATTGCGGAAATAGCTATCCTGCCAACTGATATAGCAAAGGAACAAGTTAGGACAGAGGATTATGTGATCTCTATAGTTGATTTGGGACCTACCACTCATGCTCAAAGAGTGGATGACTTCAAAGAATCAGTTATATCAATTTTGGACTAGTTAAATAAGGATGAAATGTCCAAGAAGGATTTGAAACAAAAAAATGAAGAGCTCTGCACTTGCCTCCAGTTTTTGGTTAAGCCAATAGATGAAGGAGGAGATATAAGGACAGTGCCCACTTTCCTATCTATTGATGAAATGGCCAAGCTAGGCGAGGTTAGGTCCAAATCCCAAGGTACAGAAAAATGGTTATTTAGAGTTTTTGAGATGGGATGCGAAGCTATCAACGCCTTTGGTCAAGCGCACAAAAAGCTGGTAGAATTGCATAAGAAATGGAAAGATTTGTGTGAGGAATGTGACTCCTTTGACGAATATTACTCACATATGTATCCTCAGATAAAGAGCATCAAGGATTTGCCTACCTAGACTCTGGTTGTAGAAAATATTCTAACTGGGAATCAGTTGCCCAAGGCCATTGAATGGTACCAACAACTACTTTTGAGAGAAGAAACTTTTGAAAACATAAAAGAAGCATATAAGCCAACTGATGAAGAGCTACAATCAATTATATATGATATCAATGATTCTTTGAAGGATTACTTGGAAGCTTCCTATGATGACTACACCCCTTATGATATCAAAAAGTGTAAAGAGAAATTACATAAGGTGATTTTTGAAGATACCGAGCTCAATATGGAAGACAGGTTAGATAAGGTAAGTGACCTTAGAGCCGAATTCAAAGCATTCCACAAGGTAGGTACAGAGATAGAGAAGATATACAATAGATTCAGTCAGGAATTGGAGATGTTTGACTACCAGATCAATCATTTGAAGAATCTAGACCTGTTAGAGATTAATCCTGCACTTGACGCATGGCTAACTTACCGCAACAAGCTGGCTAGTGAAGACAAAATTGATTTAGATGAAGAATCTTGATATTATTTTGAATATTTTAAGGATGTAATCCCATCATAATTGTAAATTATTGTATTCAGGGTAGCATGTGACTCTATTTTGTCCTTTCTATGCTTCTAAAATGTTCTTTTCTATTAATATATTGAGTTGGCTAGTCAAATTGACTAGATTCAATGTATCTGGAGGTTATTTTTTGTCTTTTTCATAGAAGACAATGTAATCCGAGAATTGATGAGAGCTGTTGTAATTGCATTTATTGATGTAATTTGGACTGTTGGTGTTGAGTTAATCTCCACCAATCATTTGAAAACTCGGTATGTTGCTTTTCTATATAAAGGGCTACCATTTCCACTATTTATAAGAGAGAATTTGATGTCGAATTGTTGACATTCTGCCATTTGCAGTAATGCAAAGCAGGTTTCTATAGGTTTTCTAAGAATTTGTGTACTTTGTTCCTTACTTGGTTTTCATGGTCCGCTTCTTGCTCTCCCATAGTTAGTTAGTTGTTCTTTTATAATGTTCATGGTTTACTGAAAGTATCTGATGAATACTCTATGTCCACACTTTTAGTTATTTGTTGATGGTAGATAGCTGTGTAAAGTTAGTCTAGGCTGATCACTTGTGCTAAAGTTTAATTGCATTTCACAAGTTAAGTTGTGCTATTTATTGGGTATTTAACAAATGAATATAATCTAAAAATCTATTGACTTCCATTGAAGATAACACTATTTTTTTGTAGTACTATAACACCCATTTCAGTTTGGTAATTTAGAAAACGGGTTAAGTTCTAGGGTATTTGTCTACTGAAGGTAACCTATACATTGTGAATGTCACTTAGGATTCTTCTAAAACCCTAACCTTTTGTATTTTCTTTAAAACTATTGTTAGATTAGGAATTTCAGTAGCATTTTACACTGCTTTATTAGCTAAAAACCATAAAAGGGTTAATGTGTATTTGCTGTCCCAAACTTGAAGATCTATAGATTGCATGTAAGACCCCATGTAAGCACAGCTAGAACATACCAACTGAGAGATTCCAAGCAAGCTAAGACCTAGCTGTATTATCCTTGGAGTAGTCTTACCTAGGGTAGGATACTTTTCAAGAGAGGTGTGAAACCAGCAATCACACCTGCATTGTTGTGTGCTAAAACCACCATCAACAATTTCCAAGTTTGTAATGTGTTCATTTTTATTTCTAGTTGATTGTTCATCAATTATTTCATGTTTTTATGGCAATCTCTCTCTCAAAAACACACATGCAATTCCAAAACTAAAACCCCTTTTGCATCTTCTATCTAGTCTGAAAGACTACATTAATAAAAAAATACAAAAACACACTAAAAAGACAAAAAAAATTACAGCAGAACAGGTTAGCATATTACAATGGATGAGAATGTCAAGACAAGAATGAAGAAATTGTCACAATGATATTGATGTCAAATATACATGGACAAGAAATTTATCATTGATATCAAAGGCCAAGATTGTTGATGAGATTGATGTCTAAGAGATCATTGTGGAGATCAAGATGTATGGCCGAGACTGTCAAAGAGATTGTCATTAATGTCAAAGGCACAAAGTCATTGATGTCAAAGAAAAATAAGAGTAGTCTGTTATACATTCCTGTTGAAGAGATCGTGATATTGGAAGGCCAACTTAGAGATATGCATATGTTTAAATTAAAGATTTAAACATAATAAGAAAAGACATTGAGGGATAAAAATAAGATAAATAAATAGTGAGGCCAACTCCTTTTGAAGAATGTGTTTGAAGAGAACAAGATTGATCATATATAGTGCTCAATAATTAATCAAAAGATATTACAAAGCCTATTACTGATAACTTGTGGAGCAGCGATCACTATTATTCATTCCAAGTGATACATATAATATGCAATATGGAGTGATCAATATAGAAGATGTAATGAATTATGAATAAGACAAAATAAAGAGCAATTCATATCTCATGTGGAGCGATTCATAATAGAATTCATCCAATGATTGCAAAAGAAGACAAATTATGTTAGTGAATAGAGACAAATTCATTAAGGACAAAATCAGATAAGACAAAGATTAGTGACCCCATAAAGGACAGCAATTTGTGTTAATTAACAAAGACAAAAAGATAGTTATAAGGTGTGATCAGATAAGAGACAACAACACTTATATTTATGTGAAAACTCAGTGATCATTATATGGAGAAGTGCAAATATATTTTGTGAGGTGTGATCAATTTTTGATACCCTTCTTAGATCATCTGCATGGTTAGACCTATCTTTAGAAAAAACTATCAGATCATCCATATAAATCACTATGCATTTACCTACAAGTCCACGAAAAGCAATATCCGTGTCTCTTTGAAATATAGCCCCTGCATTGATTAAACCATATGGAATTCTTCTATAGGCATAATTTCCCCATTTACATGTGAAAGTGGCTTTCAATCTATCCTCTTTATCTACCAAGACCTGATTATAACCAAAAAATCCATCTAGGAAGGACATCATTTTAGCACCATTAACTGCATGCAAAACCTCATCTAAATGTGGTAAAGGATAATTATCTTTTTTGAAGCCTTATTAAGGTTTCTGAAGTCTACACAAAGTCTGATATCTCTACTCTTTTTTCTTATAGGCACTAGGTTAGCTACCCAAGTAGAATGACTCACAGGGAAAATTATCTTTGCAGATAACAATTTCTTGACCTCTTCAAAGATCAAGGGTTCTAATATGGCATTCATTGGTCTTTATTTCTACCTAAATGGTTTTACTCTTGGTCTCAAGGGAATCATGTGGATTATGATAGATGTATCATACATTTTAAGATCCTCTAAATTCCACACAATCACATGCTTATAATCTTTTAATACAACAATTTTATCATCTCTCAACTCAGTGGAACAAGCCTTTCCAATTAACGCATTTTGAGGATCCTTATCAACACCTAAGTTAAAAGGATCACACTTACCTCCTTCTATTTTAGGTAGATTTTGCTGTCTGACAACTCCATCAAAATCAAAGATTTTCTCTAAGTTAATGACTCCTTTTGGTAAGGAGTTGGTTTTTAGATCAATAATATCTTCTTCATCCCAAGCTACTTCAGGTCTATTGTATTCATTTATTATCTAGGCTTCAAAGACATCATCACTCGTTATAAAATCAAGGATTTGCTAGTCACCCTCAAATACTTGAAAGTTTGTTACATTATCAGGTACACTAGGAACAGACACTAGTTCTACCACAAATTTCTTTAGTTCAGACATGGATAATGGTTCAAGTGTACTAGCTGCTACTGCTAAAGCATCTGGATGTTGATTTAATTCTTTGGGAATATGTATAATATTAAAAGCATCAAAATATTCAATCAAATCCCAGACCCTATGCCTATAACTTACCATTTTACGAAAATTACAGGCATATAATTTTCTAACTTACCATTTTCTTACTGCAACATCACACACAATAGCTTTAACTATGTTTTTGATCTTCTTTGCCTACCGAGCATGTAGTATAACTACCACACAAGCCCACAAAGTGGAGGTTGGTTTCTCCACTCCACCACCCACTACTTCCTTGAAGACACTCTATCCATTACTTATTATATGCAAGTGGATAGCAAGGAAAAAGGTCTTAGTGGTCCAATATGGCATTTCATCACTCCAGTACCTGTGGATGATGTTAGCCAATATACATATCACATATACATATTAATATTAAAACGGGGTTCGATATAAAGTTTAAATAGTTATATCTTAATAACTTTCCATACATCTTCATGTTGTATAAAGATACTCATAACAACCAAGATGTCATCATACGACATCATCACCAACATGGTGACATGATCAAAATGTGCTTTAGGGGTCGAGCACCACTCCCCCTTCTTCGTTATAAACCCAAATCATATTATACCAAGAATAATAGATTCAAAATCTTAGTTTGAGAATAAATAGAGAAACAAGAAAGTACATCGCCACTTGGCGAGATTATCTCTCAACTCATGTTGACATTCTAAGAATGTCATTTGGTTGAGTTGACACAAACATTGTCAAAATAACTCAATTGACAAAATGACACATAAAGGAAATCGACTAGCAAAGAAAAGACATGACTCACGCCAACTTACAAGGATTCATAAGGACATAAAATCTAATACACAGATGACAATTGGACCCATTTCCTGACATCTATCTCTTCCTCCTGGATGATACTCTTCTTTTGTCTTCAAAGGAAGATTCATTTCCTATCCACGCTCACCATCATAAAACCATGATCAGTGCATCATCATCTGATTCTCAATTCATAATAATTAAATATTCATATGAACATGTAATTTCATAACTGACTATCATTAGTCAATATTCTCATAATCAATGATTAAATTAGATATTTCCATAACATCTAATCATTAAACTATGGTTAATCTTCTTGATTACCATACAAAAATAAGATTAAGCTAAATCATAAGTTGGGGATGTAACACTAACTGTTGATCAAGGGTTTCCTACTCAGTTGAGAAATGCTCACCGAAGACTTCAATGCCAACTAGGAGATGGGGCCGGTGGTCCAACAACTTAGACCCCTCAAGATGCCACTTAAGTGACATGCTCACCAGATGTAGCAGGTCACAGGGTGTTTATAACAAAAAGTAACTCTCCTTTGAAGGGCATCATAAGACATAAACCCTATGATTAACAACCCTAATCCTCATATCTTTGCCCTTATCTCTGACCTCAATATTATGCAATTTGAAGTGAAGTATTTTTATTTTCAACAAGAAACTTCCTAGGATGGATGATCACACTTGACACTTGATCCCTCTATGATTTATCAGTCTTGTCAAGTTGAGACAACTTTGTCAAACATGACAAGGCAAGGCAAAAACTAATATAAAGAGCATTGTCCATTATTACTTTTAATGCCATTGTCCTTTTCAAAACTTGCTCCTATCATGCTCCAAGAGAGAGCATTGTCTTTATGTCTTGTGCATTTGCAAGACCTAACACCACTATCACTTGTCTATGACTATCCTTTGCATCAATAACAAACTTCATTACCTTTGACACCGACAACTAACATATCAATCCATGAGGTGAGTATCAACACCATCAAGTATCAACAATGACTTTGTCCTGAAGCAATTCCTGAAGCAACACTCTAAATCAACTCTATGAACCATGAACATCATACTATGAACACCATATTGACATCAATGACAAACTCCAACTTTTGACATCAATGACAAACATCAACAAACTCCCCCTTTGTCATTGATGGAAAAACTCTTGCTTGTAAAACTATCACTTCCCCTTTGACATCAAAGACAAAGGCTTACTTACTCCCCCAGCAAAATAGGAATACCTCCATGGAGAGCTAAAAACTGTCATCTTGGCCAACAGACATATCACTGTTAGTCCAAAACTAACTGCACCTACAAACAATGATTGAGATAACATTATAGCACTATCAAAGCATCATCAAACTATCCATCACCAACCTATCATTGAAGCAAAGTCCATTGTAATCCACTGCACTGTCAAATACTAAACTAGCCAATACTTTACATCTATACTACTGTTACAAGAAAAGCATTGATACCATTGTGACAAACCATTTGCAAATCAATAAGAGCACAAATAGAAGATAAGGTTGCAAAAGTGGTGTGAAATCAATGATAAAGGGACTACTCATTGCCCCTGCATATGACATAGGTATAGCACTGTCAAACTTGGACTATTGAGTTATGCAATGAACACTATTGGTAAACATGGACTGAGATGGAGTGAATAGCACTATTATTATATTGGCACTATTGCATGAATATACAGTCCAAAAATTTAATGAATAGTATCAACAAAATGGAACTTTGTGATCTACAAATTCCCTATCCATTGGCAAATAGTGAAGGAGAAGAAGGAATATCACTATTATATACCTGCAACAAGATTGTCAAGGAAAAACATCACTGAGACAGAGATCTGAAATTGCAAAGATCAAACATGAAATACCACCAACTTCTGAATCAAAAACACCAAATCACTGTCCAAGCAAAAGAGTATCATGATTTCAAAAAGAATAACTGCAATAAAAGACTAAACCAATGTAACCAAAATTGAAACAATCTTTCAAAGTTTAGGGATGATAGAACAAAAGTATAAGCTCCCCCTAAAACCATGCTGAAAAGATTTGATTTAGCAAAGAGAGAAAAAAGAGAGAACACCTAATCTCTCCCTCAACTGTTCAAACACATCCTTAGCTAAAGGCTTGGTAAAGATATCTGCTACCTGATCATTTGTAGCAACATAATCCAAAACAACCTCATTTGCCAACACTTTTTCTCTCAAGAAATGGTATTTGATTGCAATGTGCTTAGTCCTGGAGTGCATAATAGGGTTCTTGGAGATATTTATTACACTAGTGTTATCACACAAAATGGACACAGGTGTGAGCACATGTACCTTAATATCTTGAAGGGTTTGAATCATCCAAAGAACTTTTGTACAACAAGAGGCAACAACAATATATTTTGCCTTTGCTATTGACAAGTAGACTGACTTTTGTTTTCTACTATGCCAAGGCACCAACCTTCCACCCAAGAAGAATGCTCCACCACTGGTACTCTTCCTATCATCAATGCACCCTACCCAATCAACATAAGTATAGGCAAGTAATTTGAAATCATCATTCCTTGGATACCATAAACCATAATCTATTGTGCCTTTGAGATATCTAAAGATCCTCTTAATTGCATTCACATAAGATTTCTTAGGAGAGGAATGAAATTTTGCCACTAAATATATAGCTTGCATGATATCAGGCCTAGAGGTTGTTAAATACAAAAGGCTACCTATCATAGGTTTGAATATGGTTTGATCTACATTAGGGGAGTCATCAACCTTACTCAACTTGCAACCAATTACCATGGGAGTACTGACTGGCCTGCAGTCATCCATTTGAAACCTTTTAAGCATCTCCTTTGCATACTTAACTTGAGAGATGAAAATAACTTTTTCAAGTTGTGAGACCTACAATCCAAGAAAGAAAGGCAACTCTCCAAGCATTGACATTTCAAACTCAAATTTCATGATGTTAGGAAAAGCTTGACACCTATCATCATCATTACTACCAAATATGATGTCATCTACATAGACAACAGCAACAAGAATGTCCTCACCTTTTAACATGAAATATAAATTGTTGTCTACTCCAACTTTTGTAAACCCTTGTTCTTGCAAATATTTATCTAACCTAGAGTACCATGATCTAGGAGCCTGCTTTAATCCATACAATGCCTTTTTCAATCTATAGAGATAATCATGTCCTCCTTCACACTCAAAACCTTTAGTTTGCTCCATATAGACCTCCTCTTCTAGGTTCCCATTGAGAAAAGCTGATTTCACATCCATTTGAAACACTTTGAAGTTTTTATATATAGAGAAGGCTAAGAATATCCTTATGGATTCAAGTCTAGCCATGGGTACAAATGTCTCTTCAAAGTTAATACCCTCAACTTGAGAGTACCCTTTGCAAACAAGCCTTTCTTTGTTCTTAAAACATTTCCTTTGTCATCAAGTTTGTTCCTAAATACCCATTTGCCCCCAATGATATTCTTGTCTTTAGGCCTAGGAACTAGTTCCCATGTTTTGTTGTTTTTAATATGACTTAACTCTTCCTCCATTGCCTCAATCCAACATTCATCTTTGCTAGTCTCAATATAAGTTCTTGGCTCTTATGTAGACCACAAACAAACATTTGCTTGGTCATTTGATTTGGCAAGTATTCTTGTTTGCACTCCTACATTTTTGTCCCCAATAATCTTCTCTTCAGGGTGATTTCTTTGCAAAGATTTTGAAGGAGTCTTTGTCATATTCTCAATAGGTTTTTCAGATGTTTCTTCTTTCTTTGGAACCTCTTGTTATTGCTCTAATTCAATTTTTTCTTCAACATCTTCTAATTGTTGTTCACTAGGCTGTAACTTTTCATCAACTTTAACATTAGGACTTTCAACTATTCTTTTGAGTCTCTTATTGAAACACATATACTTTGCTAGGTGTAGAATATCCTAAGAATATTCCTTCATCACATCTAGAGTCAAAACCACCCAAATCTTCTTCATCTCTTTTAATAAAGCATTTTCTACCAAAAAACTTAAAATAACCAACATTGGTTGACTTACCATACCAAAGTTCATATGGAGTGTTTTTGGTATTTACCCTTAATTGCACTCTATTTAGGGTGTACACAGCTGTATGGATAGCCTCTTTCTAATAAGTATTTGATAGATTGTCATCATGAAGCATTGTCCTAGCCATCTCCTTGACCATCCTATCCTTCGTTTCTACAATACCATTTTTCTAAGGTGTCCTTGAGGCTGAAAATTATCTTTTAATGCCATGATGATCACAATAATCTAAAAACGCTCCATAGGTATATTCTCCACCCTTATCAGAACTCAAGCATTTGAGTTTGTAGCCTAATTCCTTCTCAACTAACTTTCTAAAGATCTTGAACCTTTCAAATGCCTCTAATTTGTGCCTAAGAAATGTCACCCAAGTCATCAATGAAAAGCATGAATTATCTCTCTCCATTTAATGCTCTTGTCCTTGTAGGACCACACAAATTTGTATGCACTAACTGTATTGGTTTTGTAGATGAGTGTTCTTTTGTCTTAAAAATGATTTTGGTTTGCTTTCCATGTTGGCATTCATTGCATATGATACTCATAGGCTTGCTGATCTTAGGCATGTCTCTTACATTTTCATTTCTATTAACTTTAATTAGATTATCAAAGTTTAGATGTCCAAGCATTCTATGCCATTCCACTTGTCCCATAAGATAAATGTTTACATATCCATCTTTGGTTTTAGTCCCTGTGAGACTATACACATTGCTTTCTATCCTTAAACCTTTAGCCACTGGCTTTCCTAATTTCTTCCTTATTTCATAGCCTTGATCATCAAACAAAATGTTATAACCACTATCACAAATCCAACTTACAATCAATAAATTATGTTTAAGACCTTCAACAAAGTAGACATCATGAATAGGTGTTTTGCCATCTAAAAGAAATGTACATTTACCTCTGATTTGGACAATAGTATTGTCTCCAAACTTGAAAAACCCTCCATCACAGTCTTCAAACTTGGTGAATTTGCTCTTATCACCTATCATGTGGTTTGAACAACCACTATCTATGATCCATAAATCCTTCTTCTTTGCATGTAGGGCAACTTACACAAACATTGATTTTTTTTGTTTTAGTGTTGTTTTCTTTTTGCTTCCAAACTAATTTTGGTTTATCCTCCTTCATTTCAAGCTTTGTAGGATTCATCTTTTTGATGAAATGTTCATTACCCCTTCTCTTTTGTTCATTAGGACTAGGTCTACAATACTTGGCTATGTGACCAAAGTTATTATAATTGTAGCACCTTAGATTTCTTAACACCATAAAAGGAGTTCTACTAATAAAGTTAGATCTTCTTCTAAGAATAATCTTACAATCATTAGCTTTGTGACCATACTGATTAAATTAGAAATAATAACCATAAAAGTAAGAGTTAAACCTGAATGATATACTTCTTCTTGCTAGAGTTGAACTTGTGAATCTTTTATTTCTGATTTTTTATGAACTACCTGCATTAGCATGTGCAACACCTTGGTTACTTTGCACAACATCTTCCTTTTGAAGATTATGAGTTTTTGAGGTTTGGCCAACTTCATACCCCAAACTAGTCATATCTTTATATCTCTTTTGTTTGCCCAAAAGATCTTCCAACTTGCTGTTGTCATACCTTTCTAGCTTCTTCCTTAGACTCACAATTTTTGCCTCTAAACCTTGACAAATCTTCTCTTTGGCTTCTAACTCCTTCTTGACCACATCTTCAATTCTTTTACTCTCTTCAAGTTGAGTTTTTAGACTAATTATAAATAGGTCTAAATCTTTGATTGTTTTGACATCTTTCAAGGCTCCCTCCTTTAATCTCTTTATCACCTCTAGAGAACAAAGTAATTCTCCTTCAAAGTCTACTTCACTTTCTTCAACTCATTGGTCCTTATTAGAAATATTGTCATCTTTATCTTTTTGTTTTTCATTTGAGCATACACTAGTAGCCATGAATAGAGTTTCTTCTTCATCATCACTAGTACTTTTAGAATTGCTATTAGTTATATCAATGTCCTTGACAAAAAGACTCTTTTTCTTTTTGAAAGTGTTCTTTCTTCTAGAGTTATACTAATTCTTTTTGCCTTGTTTCCTATCATCTTCCACATCACTTTGAGACTTTGCATAAGGACACTTAGTAGCAAAATGTCCTATTTTTCCATAGTTAAAGCATTTGAAAGGAAGCTTTCCTTTGTACTTTCCTAACCCTTTCTTCAATTTCCTTACAAAGTTGGATTTTTTGTTTCTTTTTCATCTAACTCCTCTAAATCTGAATCTACCTCCTTGTCCTTTTTGACAAATTTAAAGATAGCCTCTTTGCTTGTAGACTCATCATTGCAAATCCTCATTTCATAGGTTTTGAGAGTGCCATGTAATTCATCTACAATAAGTTTGTTCAAGTATCTTGCCTCTTCATTTGCAGACACCTTAGAATCGTACCTTGAGGGCAATGATCTTAGAACCTTTTTTACCACTATTGGATCTTTCTCCTCCTCTCCAAGACCACTAATGGAATTAACTGTCTCTTGTACTATTAGAAGACAATCAGCAATCTTCTCTTCTTCATTCATTTTCAATCCTTCAAATTTTTCCCTAAAGGTTTTCAACTTAGCTTCTTTGATTTTGACATCACCTTGATAAATACTAATCAACTTGTCCCAAACTTCCTTTGCACATTTACAATGCATAACCTTGACTATAATTTTTCTTGTCAACCCACAACAAATGGCATTCTTGGCCTTGGCATTGCATTCATAGGCTCTTTTCTCATCAACAGTGGAGGGTGGTTGAGAAAGTATAGTATACCCATTTTCTACTACTACCCACACATCATATCCTAAAGATTGCAAGTAAGACTCCATCCTGAAACTCCAAAAAGCAAAACTTGTGCCATCAAAGAAGGATGTTTTGAAAGTAGAAGAACCTTCTTGACTAGCCATTGTATGTATTTATCTACCAGGATCAACCTAAGTTGATTAAAGTTTTACAAGGAACATGTAGCTCTGATACCAATTGTAGGAATACTCACTATCACTAAGAGGCAGGTGAATCAATGATGTACAAAAACCAATGAAATTAATGAATGTTTAACTTTTGACAAGCATAAGATTAAATGGAAACACATAAAGATCACCATGACACAAGATTTATAAGTGGAAAACCATAGAAAGGGAAAAACTACTATGTGAGTTGGACCAATCCAAACCTCACAATTTGTTCACCATTAGGTCTCACTAATTATAATATATCTAGGAGCACCAAATCCTTATAGAGCACCAACTCTAAAATAAAAGGACAAAAGTACAAAGTACTACTCTATTTGCAATAAGCTCCAAATTGTCAATCTCCCTTGTTCCACATGCAAACATTCAATATTCATCCTTCCTTGCATACATGATGATAATCTCTTTTTTTACAAGAACCCCTTACTTCAACAAATACAAACAAGGTATAAACTAAAATAAACATGGACAAAGAACTCTCTGAGACACTGCTCATAACTAGACTATATCCTTTGAATAATCAAATTGAAAACACAAAATAACTATGTCTACTATCTTGATGATCAACCTTAAACAAAATTTGACTTCAAACATATGGACAGATTCACATTCTTGGCACACACCTTGACTTCAAATCAAACACCATAAATCTGTGATCTCACTCAAGTTACATCAATCTATGCAAAGAAAAATACACTCCATGAATACAATGATGCAATGGCATCATATAACACTGTTATTCAAAAATCCCTTTCTATGCATTGTCTTGACAAAACCATGGTATCATAGTCTTCAAATCACTCTCACAGTGGTCAAAACTTGAACAGAAACTCCTCAATGCACTTACAAAAAAACTATATACTATCGTAGTCTCAAAAATAGTTACAAAACAGTGTGTAACTAAAACTAGGGCAATGACACCCATATGCCCATCAAACTTGCTCGTAGAGAATGCTCGTTATGAAGTTTGAATCTCTAGCATTGATTCTCCTCTTCACATCTGGGATAAGTTAAATACTAATTGTTGATCAAGGTTTCTCGCTCAGTTGAGAAATGCTCACCGAAGACTTCAGTGCCAACTAGGAGATGGGGCTGGTGGTCCAATGACTTAGACCCCTCAAGATGTCACCTAAGTGACATGTTCACCAGATGTAGTAGGTCACCAGGCATTTATAACAAAAAGTAACTCTCCTTTGAAGGGTGTCATAAGATATAAACCCTATGATTAACAACCCTAATCCTCATATCTTTACCCTTATCTCTAACCTCAATATTATTCAATTTGAAGTGGATTATTGTTATTATCAACAAAAACCTTCCTAGGATGGATTATCATACTTGACATTTGCTCCCTCTATGATTTATCAATCCTGTCAAGGTAAGACAACTTTGTCAAACACGATAAGGCAAGGCAAAAAATGATACAAACATCATTGTCCACTTTTAATTTTAATACCACTATCCTTTTCAAGACTTTCTCCTATCATGCTCCAAGACAGAGCATTGTCTTTATGTCCTATGCATTTGCAAGCCCTAATACCACTATCACTTGTCTATGACTATCCTTTGCATCAATAACAAACTTATTACCTCTGACACCAAAAACTTAAATATAAATCCATGAGATGAGTATCAACATAGTACAAGTATCATGAGATGATCAATATCATCAAGTATCAAAAATGACTTTGTCCTGAAGCAACTCCTAAAGCAACACTCTGAAGCAACTCTGTGAACCATGAACACCATATTAACATCAATGACAAACATCAACTCAAACAACAAACTCCAAGTTTTGACATCAATTACAAACATTAACACAGTGGTGATCTCTCTTGTGTAATGGGGAGCACTTCCAACCTTGGGCACCTCAGAGAATTTTTCACCCTCAGATACATCCTTTATTTTTACTTTTTTATGGTCAAAAGGTGCCTTTCAATTTTCACCTAGAGACCCTTTTTCCTTTTCATATTCACTTTTATGACTGAAGGGTGGAGTGGACCTCCAAAGTAGGTTGTTTCATTGAGATCCATGATGTACCCAACCTTATGATCCCTACTTGGTATGCCTTTGTGGAGTCCCATAAACTCAGCAATAGCTTCATCATTTTCAAATAAATCCAAGATAGGTGGTGTCTGTTGATCCTAGTCTATTAGTTGGGAGTGGACTAAAGGAAAGTCATCATCAAAATTCATATAGCTCAGGGATAAGGGAGTTAATGTGCATATGGAGGTGTCATCGGGGTCTTAGAAGAAACTAATCCAGGTAGAGCCCTCTGGTAGGTTAGGTTGAGAAGGTTCAGGTTTGGGAGGGTTCATTGATGTCTTAATAACTTTAGAAGCACTTGCATCCTTACCCAATAGAAACTTAGTACTAGGAGCATTCCCTCTTTGTAATGTGTACCCTAACCCTTTGTTATGAGGTATCATGCTCAGTTGTATGGGTTTTGTCCTTCAATATTTGTTTAGACTGAGTCCATTGTGTCCATCATATCCTTGTTGGTTCACGGATTCATATCCTTTCCCATACTATTCTACCAGTAGCTACACATGTTTGACTTCTTCTTCATCTTTGTAGAGCCATGTAGAGACATCCTCATTTATATCTTCTTTGCTTAATTCCTCCAACTTGGTGAAGGTAGTGGGGAAAACATAAATAGTATCCTTTGGTTTGATTGGGCTGGGTTTTTCGTGAGACTTCGGTGATATTGGCAGCTTGCCAATGCAGTATAAGCTCTCCATTTTATATTCTCCACATCCTTTGTCATGGATCTGAACCTTAGGGTTGAGAGGTGGAATGAATGTAGTGGTGGATTTTAATAATGTGGCTGGATGAATATAATGAGATGAAGTGGAAGGTGGAATTCCCCTGTTAATGGGCACTTGATGTAGAGGTATTTCTCTCAAGTGGCTACAATATTGGAAAGCATCAGGATCTCTAGCTATGATGATTTTTGTGTTGTTGTAGGGAAAATTGATGCATTAGTGATAGGTGGATGGCATGGCCTTCATGGTATGAATCCACAAGCAACTATGGATGAGATTATAGGGAAGGTCTAGATCCAAGACATGGAATACAATATTCAAAGTGGCAGGCCCAACTCTCATGGAAAGTGAGATCACCCCTTTAGAGGATTGCTTTGTATCATCATAGACCTTGATGTAAATTATTTTGGATGGGTCCACATAGGCCTTAGAATATCCAAATATCATGACTAGTTTCAAAGGACATATGTTCAATCCCACTCTACAGTCTACCAAGACTCATCAGATCTTATGTTTATTAATGAAGACTTCGAGGTGGAAGGGGTCAGTATGGTTAGGTCTATGAGAGGGCAAGTCACACTTAGTGAATGTAACATGGTTGGTAGTAGCCAAGTGTCCTACCATGGCCTGGAATTGGTTAACATTTAGATTTGTGGGGATGAATGATTCTAGTAGAGCTTTGTCTAATATGGCCTTATGTTCTGGAGATACGTGGAGAAAATCAAAGATGGATATTTGCATAGGGGTCTTCTTTAGATGGTCCAAAATCTTGTATTGAGACTTTGGCTATAGGTCAGATGGAGAGCTTCGTAAGGTCAACTTAGCTTTGCAGGTAGAAACGATGCACTCAGGATGGGATTTGATGGAAATCATGGAGACATTATTATCATATGTGAGGATGCTATTGATAGTGTATTCATAAGAAATATGGTTGTAGTTGGGTTTCTCATTTGCCTTGGTTCTTGAACTAGAGGCTTTTCCTGATCCGTAGTCTTGCAAAAGATTTGTGAACATAGTATATATGAAAAATGCACAATTTCAAGCAATTTTTAACAATTTAAGTATGAAAATACAATGCAAATGAAGAATTAATGATGAATTTCTATAATTTAAATCAGATCTAATGAAAATAATAGAAATTAAATGTAAATTAATTTGAATTGTCTAAAAATGCAACCCTAAAATGCCATTTTTTTCAAATTTTTCAAAATTTCAAAAATTTCAAATTTTTGTAAATTTTCAAATGCAATAAGATGAAAATTAAATAAATGAATGCAAATCTACAACACAACACTCAACAAGGTGCAAAATTCAAATAAACACAGGTTCACCAAAAAAATTTATATGAAAAGAGGGGTTTGATGACTAGATCCTCCTTTCACAACAAACATTCAAGGAATATCAACCGAGTTGAATCACACTTTTTAGCAAGAGGATTCACCTACATGTTAGGCTATCACTTGGAATGATGTGGAAGTTTAGAAATTACTAATTAATGTCTTAATTTAATTCTCAAGTATGCAAGAAACCCTAATTATGTAAAATAGTGATCAAACTGATATATTTTGACAAATGTTCGCAGACTAAGATAGAAGACAGAGATTAGTTACTGACCATTTTTTGAAGTTCAGGATTCAGAATGTTTGGGGACACTACCCTAGGTACCCAATTCTAAGGTACACTTTTCTTTAGGGAATGTAGAACTCCTTCGAGCACTAATAATCACCATTCCATCTATTTTTGTCACAGGATATGCAGAGCATACTTTTGACTAGTCCCTATGTCCAAGGAAGTCTGTTCTTCAGGATGTCAAGGCTTCTTCATATGCTAATTATCATTGTCACAAAGATTCCTATGTCTAAAACTCTAGAGGACATTGCCCTAGACGCCCATGTCCCAAAAATGCTCAGAACTTCTTCTTTCTATCAGATCTAGAATCCTTATCTTTTGCAACCTTCTTCTACAACTCCACTCCACAAAATATAGGACCTGCAACCTACAATCACAAAGGAGTGTGGTTGGGGGTTTTGGTGTTTAGAGGCTTGCCTCCGTCAAGCCCCAAAGAGACATTCAAGTATTTCAAACACTATTGTCAAATAAGAGTGCATATCCATGTGAGATAGAGGCAAAAACAAATTGATAAATGATTCAAACACAAATAAATGTCACCTCAGATGTGAAGTCTCATGGAAGGAAGAAGCTCTTTCATGCCATGAGGAGATGGATTGATGAAGCCAAATCTGCAACAAACAAACATAATAACAACATAATACTGCTCTGCAACACAATGAAAGCCTTGAATCACTTTAACATAAGATCACAAGTTCGCAATATCCATCTCTAGTTTTCAAATGAAATCCTAAACATGCTTATATATGCAACTAAACAACTTCCCACCAAGAATTTTGTAATTCAAACTTAAGATGTCAGCATGGGAACTAAATAACGGTCACATAACCGATATTCAAATTTGGGACCTACCTAAAATAGGGCAAGACAAGGGCACGGGCACCCATGTCCTTAAGTCCTATTTTAGGGAAGGCCTAAGGCACACAATGTCCCTCAAGCCCCATTCGACATGGGTTTCAAGCCATTTCTTTCTGAGAGTCAAAATGAACATGCAAGATGCAAAACAAGGGACCCAAGAGCTAAACTTACAAGGGAAAAAGTCTAGGGAGACATTTTCTGACATAACATTTAGCCCACACTTTAATGTATGCATGAATGCAAGGCCCATACATGCATTAAAGTATGGTCAACAAACACAGCAAACATGCTAGGCACTTAGAGCTAATGCATACACAAAGATTGAGGAACTATTTCTAGCCCCTAGTCTCAGGTAGACATTAGAGAAAACACACCGCAAACATGCCAAACACAATGAAGATAGTAACAGGCATGTAAAAAATAGAGGAGATAGTAATAGTCATGCAAGACATGAAGAAGACAACATTGAAGACATGTAAAACACAATGAATACAGTGAATGCAATGATTATTTCTTTTTTTCATTTTCTCATATATGAATGCAAATGCAAGTACAAGGAAAGTAAACACACAACCCAAGATGTAGGATGGGTATTTTGCCATGATCTTGAAGACTACACATGGGGCAACAGACATGTAATACAAATCTTAGAGTGTAGGAGGGGCATTTCACCATGCTCTTGAAGACTACACTTGAGAACAAACACACCATACAAATCCCAAAGCATAAGAGGGACATTTCGCCATGCTCTTGAAGACTATACTTGGGAACAAACATGCCATACAAAACCCAAGTGTAGGACGGGAATTTTGCCATGCTCTTAAAGACTGCAATATGGGGGAAAACACACAGAAGACACAAGTGCCGTATAGCATGCCGAAGACATACTATACATCTTAAACACGGTAATCAAGTGATGGAAGGAACCTATTGCTAGGTTCACCACCATCTCAGGCACATTATAGGTACACCTGATAGTTGGGCTTATGCCACAACAAGCACCAAAGACACACATAAGGGAGGATACACCAACCCCACCTACTTGGAGGAGTTTTGAAATAAAAGGATGTGCACTTGCTCAAGAGATACACCATCCCCACCTCATACAGAGGGCTTTGATTAAAAGGATACGCACTAGTTCAAGAGATACAATATCCAACATGTGTAGAGGACTTTCTCAATTGCAATATAGAATAAAGATGTGCACTCGCGCGGAGATACAACATCCTGCCTCTGCAGAGGGCTTACAAACACGCTTCGTTAGTACCAAAATCATCAGACAACTTACCTTTATATGCTCCCACCTTACGGTAATTGATATCATGTACCAATATCAAGTACATAAAGGTAGGAGGAAAACACACAAGGGAACAAGAGCTCTTGCAAAGCCCATGCCCCCAAAGGTGACATGTACTTTATGATTGCCAAATGTTCCCACAAACACACAATTTTCTGCAAGAAAAGAGGTTAGAAATATTTCCATAAGACAATAACCACATCACATGATCAAAAGCAATGCATGAAAACAATCACATCAAGAGCCAAGGTTACACTATAGATTTAGAAACTGAGTATAATCATGGGGCTATATTGTAGAGATCTCAAAACTAAGTGTAAGCAACATGAGATCCAAGATAAACAAAGTACATGGAGCAGAAATATTGTTATGGTTTGGTAGAAAATATAAGGCATCATCAAAATATCACACATAGTGATTCTATTAGTCAAACATTAGATAATATATATGTAACGTCAAAAAATGTCCCCTTGGGGGATTTTCCCTCATAAGGTTTAGCTCCTGGGTCTTTAGAGTGCATTTAGGACATTTATTTAATATTTTGGCATCCCGATGGAATGAGACCTAGGTTCCATGGCAAATTGGACCTAGGTGGACCCCTTGAGTTGTACCCTACCCAAAATAGGGGGGAGGACTTGGGCACCCGTGCCATAGTCCTACCCTATTTTGGGGCAGCCCTAATTTCTAAGTGTTAGTTTATTATCATTATTAGGTCCTTTTGCTGACACGGTAAGTTTTGATTTTTAAAATCTTGGCGGGAGTGCTTGTAGTTGCATATATAAGCATGCTTAGGCATTCATTTGTAAACTAGATTACAATTAGATGATCATTGTGTACTCTAGGCATTCTCAAGGTGATTTAAGGCTTCTATTGTGTTGCAAGAGCAGACTTATATGTTTTGTGTGTTGATATTTGCATATTTGAGCATCAATTTCCTCATGGCATGAAGAGCATCTTCCTCCATGAGAGCTTCACTACAAGGTGACATAATATTGTGTTTTTATCATTGATTCCTTTGGATTTTGCCTTTGCCTCACAAGGTAACACACTCTTCTATTTGATAATAGTGTTCAGAGACTTAAGTGTCCTCCAGGGCTTGACTGAGGCAAGCCTCTAAACACCACAACCCCCAAACCAAGTCTTGTGATTGCAGGTTACAGGTGTCACATTTGGGAAAAGTGAAGTTGCAAGAAGGATTGGCAGGCATCAAGAATTTGGGATCTAAAGAAAACTTAGACAAAGGAGTACTTCCAGGACTTGGGCACTCATTCCAGTGTCCTCCACAAACATATCTCTAAAAATAGAAGTTATAGGGTTGATCAGTGTCAGAAGGAGGTCTGGATTCCATGAAAAAGTAGGTACATTGGACTTGGGTGCCTGCTCCAATGTCCCCAACTATTTTTCTTTGGAAACTTGAAAATAGGAATTTTGTGATTTGGTAATTTATTCCTATCTATAAGATCTTTTTCTGTCTTTCGTCAATTTGTCACCATATTTACATAATTAGGGTTTTGTTGCAAGTATGGGCCTAACCAGTGTTGTCATTGATGTCAACATACTTCTGTTGCATTGATGTCAAGGTTTGGATGAGTTGTGTACTGAGGATATTGAGAAAATTAGTCATATCAAAAATAGAGAAAGAATAGTGAAGACAGTGAAGCTCTATGAAGTGAAGATCTTTGATAGATGAAGATTAGAGAATGTGCATCAAAGGGTTTGTAGATATGTGTCTAAAGATGATCCAGTCAAGATTTGAGAGGTCCGCATGAAAATGTGAAGGAGTTATGTCCATAAGAGTAAAACCAGTTCTAGCAACTGTTTAGAGGTGATAGAGTGACACAAATAGGTCCGGTGAGATCCGAAAATACAATATCATGTTTTGCGGATCTGGTGGCATGTTTGGGAAGATAATTTGAATTGACAACTCAATTGGTTCATGGTTTGGAGGTCCACAAGTAATCCTTCTAATGTGACAGTGATGACCAGCTGTGTTCTTGAGGTTTTGGATGAAGATGTGAATGATTATAGTAAGCAGAAGTGGTGCGGATGTTCTTGGTGATTCAAGCAAGCTTGTGGGGGTCTCTAGATTGTGTCCAATTTGTGTTGATAGCCTGCATTGAAGATTGATCTCATAATTGAAGATTTACATTTGGGTGATGGTGTTCTTCCTAGTCTTAGCTGACCAGATGATTTGCACATATTACAGATGATCTTGAAGATGTTTTTTGAAGCATGGCATGTTCCCCAAAGAAGATTGAGGTCCCAGCTATGTGTGGCCGACAGTGTAGTGATGTGCATGAAGTTTTTGTAATAAGTCAAGTTGTATTTTTGTAATTGCTCTGTAATAAAATAAGTATATGTTTTGCCAACTTTGATGATCATTCCAAAGTTGATGTCTTGTATAAATAAGAGTTTCAAAGTCATTCAAATGTATCTGTTATAATGACAAGAAGGTAGTAGTGAAGAGGAACGAAAAGTAGAGCAGAGGTGTTGGGCTTAAATGGAACTGATTTAGGCAACGCGAAGATGCTAATCTCTAGTTCAAGTATGTAATACTTATATTCTTCTATAGATAGTGTGTCTCTTGTAGGCAGTGGGCCTTTTGTGAGTAGTGTGCTTAGGTAGTGAGCCCTAATTGGTAAGTGCCAATTTATTCTTCTTATTCTTTTAACAGAGAATACAATCTTGGGTTAGTCACCTTGTGGTTTTTCCCTTAACCAAGTTTTCCATGTTAAAATCTTGGTGTTATATGTGTTGAACATGTTTTTTTTTTGAGTTATTGCATTTTGCCTCCATGATTGAATCTTTGATATGCTATTGAAATATAAGAAGGTTTTAAGTAACTAAGAAATAGAATTTTGTTGACAACTAATTCACCCCTCCTCTTAGTTGTCTATGCTTAAATCAACAGGTTTTAATGGTTAATTAGACATAAGAGAAGGAAAATTAGTAATTAAATTCCCTAATCTAAGTTTCCCTACATCTGCAAGTGGCCTAGGGTATGATAGTGCTCGTCACTTGACCCTAGATCCTTGAATGTAAGATGGAAAGGAGGATTTAAGCATCTAAACACTAGAACATTAACAAATCCAATTTTCCCTTAAACATTTTGGTGAAACCAAGTTTTTGGACTTAAATTGCAACTTTTTGAGTGTTTTTATTTAGATTTTTATTGATTTCATTCATTCATTTGGTCATTCATTTCATTGCATTGAGAAAAATTCAAAAAAAATGAAAATTTTGAAAAATACAAAAAAATTGCATTGTTTGGCTTACTAAATTGCATCAATTCTTCCCAAATTTTCCTAATTCATGATTTTTGCATCAAATCTGATATAAACTACAGAAAATTCAAAAAATTCAAAATTTTCCATTGAATTTTCATGATTTAATTGCTAGGGTTTTGTTGAAATTTTGACAATTTTATATAACCTAGAAATTCCAAAATCTAGGGTTAGTAGGCAAAATATTTTACCAGATTTTTCTACTGATTTTATAATATAATTCAAATTTGTATTTGTCTATAGTCTTGCATTTTAGTGTGAATTTGTATTTAGATTTAAAATATTTGCATTTTTACATAGAAAATTTCAACAAAAACTAGCAATTTTGATGCATTTTCATTAAATTTGCATGGGCATTTTTCATGTTAAGGATTGAAAATTATTTTCAGATCTAAGAGTAATTCAATTTCATCATAAATCAGACTTCAAATCATTCACATAGAATTTTATCTCAAGATCTCAAACCTAGGGCTTCAAAAATAATGATTTTCACTAAATTTGGCCTTATCGACTCTCCAAACTTGCACCATAGGTGTGTTGTGAAAGGTATTTTAGAATTATTTTAATTTTATTAGGGTACTCATTTTTTTACCCTCATAAAAAGCTTCACAACACTCTTTTATCGGGCTCTTGTAGTTAAAATTTTGCAAAAAACTGCACATTTTAGCTATTTTTGCCCTAGGGTTTGACCTAGTTTGCACTCCAAGTGTGTTGTAATCAATTTTATGGATTGAGGTGACTAATATTATTGATATTATTTTTTTTACCTCCTAAAATTCCTTACAACACCCATTTTTCTAGGTCTTGGAGTTGAAAAACTGTGAGAAATTGCATGTTTTGCTATATTTTCACTAGGGTTTTACCTTAAGTGGCACTAAAATCGTGTTGTTTTGGGTATTTTTGCATAAAGTGGATGTTATTACTAATATTATTTTCTGTCCATCATCATTTTCCTCACAACACCCTTTGTTATGCCCTTTTGCATTGAATTTTGGTGAAAAAAAGTGTTTATTTTGACATATTTTCACTATATTTTGACTTGACATTATCTTGGATTTGCATCAAGAGTGTGTTGGGAGTGATTATATTTCTGATTTGGACTGATATCAGGCATATAACTTGCTTCCCTTGACTGAAATACTTACACTACCCTTTGTTTCATTCATTGGCATTGAAAAGAGTACAAAGCATTTTGGTCGTCAATCATATCCTTCTACTAGGATTTGTTCTCTTAGTTTGTGTGTTGTATGCTTCTATATAAGCTTTATGAAACACTATCCTAAAAACAATATCCCTTTGAGAAGAAGTAAAATATTAATGGGATCTAGTGCTCTTGAAGAAGTTGGTACATTGGACACCTTCTTTACAAAGAGAGAAACTCAAATTGTACAAGATAGTATACATCCTCCAACCACAAGGGAAGAACAAAATTTTCATGTTGATAATACTATTGAGGAAACATGATATGTATCTGATGAGAAAATAGAAAAATTGCATAAAGAGCTAGCTGAATTTCAGTCATTCATGGAAATGAGAGAATAGCTAAGGAAGATGTCCCTACAATTCATAATATAAGAGAATTGATTAAAGAAGGACAAAATGGTGTAAATGCAATTTGTGGTCTAGCACATATTATACAAACCAATATCATGTTGGTGACCAAATGTGAGTAAACAATAAATAACACTCTATCACTATCTCATACTCAAGTTTTAGTACCTATACCGACCACGGGAATATCCACTTTTACATCAACAATCTTAACAACTAATGAAAACGCTTGTAGTAATGCTACCATTGGTATTGGAGTATCTAATGGAACTAATTACAAAGCTGTGGGATTTAATTATTAGAATTTGGTTCCCAAAGGGACCTCCTCTATGCATACTTATTCTCAACCTCCTACCTATTCCACTCATTTCTAGCCACCTATTGCATACTTGCAACCATCTTCGACCTATCATTGTGGCCAACTACCATTAACATATTCTCAGCCTCCACCTATTGTATCTTAAGTTCAATCACCTCCTCACCTTGGTTCTAATTCCTCACAACAAACTACATCTCCCAATGATACCATCCTAAACCAACTTTTACAGGGCATGACTGCTTTGCAAAAAAAGGTAACAAACTTGACAAATTTTTTGTAGCCTAGTCTACCAACATATCATAATCGTAATCCATTATCCTTTACAATCTTGACAACCCCTATGCCTGAGAGGTTTGAGACACCCCATTTTGAAAAATATGGTGGAAAAGGTGATCCTAATATTCATGTGGCAGCATTTACAGCTATGTGCAGTGATTTTTATTTTGAAGAGGATTTGTTAGCAAAACTTTTCCCGCAATCTCTCAAAGATACTACTTTAGAATGGTTTTTCTCATTGCCTCCAAATTCAATACACTCCTTTTCGTAGTTGATTGATCAATTTTTACAACATTTTCAAGCAAATATCAGACCCCAAGTCACCCTTATTGACTTGGTTCAATGTAAACAAGGTCTGAAAGAAAAGTTGACTGAATTTATTGGTCAGTATCAAGGACTTTATGCACAGATTTAGTATTAGATAAAAGATGAGGATGTTCAAAAGATATTCATTACAAATCTACAACTTGATATTCATGATAAGATTCTATTGATGAAATACAACTCCTTTCAACATTTATGCACCGCTCTTCGTGATTATCAACTTTCGTCTAGTCAGTATGAAAACCAAAACTCATTGGCTGAAGTTGGTCAATCCTTGGGCGGATCATCGCAAAAAAACTTTAAGAGGAACAATAATAGGAGTTTCATCAAGATCAATGGACCAAATGCGAATGTGTCTGTTATAAATAATCTAAGGAAAGCATCGTATCAACCAAGAAAGTTTACTCTGGTATCTGAGTCCTATCATTCTATCATGAATCAAGTTGTGAGTAATAACATTCTGAAGGTTCCCCTGATCAAGCCTGTTGATCCTAGTAAACAAAGACCTTACTTCGATCCTAATTCCTTTTGTCATTATCATCAAATGCAAGGACATGACACTGAATGATGTATGCATCTTAAACATGAGATATAGGACCTTATTGATTCAAATGTCATCCAGGTGACAGGTGTGAATGATAAGGAAAATAAGTTAGTTGCTCTGCCAAATCAGAATTTACAAATCTTCACTAATCCTTTTCCTAAACATACCAAAAATAATATGGTGGAACAAGATTTAGTGGAAGAAGACAAGGATGATTACTTGGACTATGATAGCATCATGGGTATGATTGAAGTGGTTAAGAAATAAGTAGATAAACCACCTTGTTCTAGAAGAAACAAAATTTATGCCGAGGTTCCTCCCCCATTATCCTTATATGGATCAAGGGATAATCAAAATGTATTAGAAAAGAAAGAACAACGACTAATACAAATGAGTAAGATTATCAGGATGATTCCCATTACTGTCCTAGAAAGATTCAACAATGAAAACTTGCTAAAAATTGGAAAAGAGCAAAACGACAATCAATAGTCAGAAATAGTAGTGGTTTACCCCCTCACAAGCAACAAAAAGTCTCATTCAAACAAGGATTTAAGAAACAAACATCATATGATAACAAACAAGATTTTCATAAGAACCACTCAAATTTTGCATTAAACATGATCGAGTACCTCTCCAAGAGGTTCGAGAGCTCGAAGATATAATATGAAGACCCTATAGGTAAGTATCTCTAACCCTTTATCTCTCTCATGATGTGCTTCCCTTGCAATGTGTTATATGTTGTTTAGGCCTCCTGGGATGACCTCAGATTCTCCCATAAGGTTCAAGATACCAGGAGAATGCCTCTATTGTGACCTTCTATTTGTATCATCATTCTTCTAAATTGTTCTCTCTCTAATTTCATTGTTGAGTGTTGTGTCTTATAGACACAACGTCATGGTTGGGGGCACCCTTCTATGTGACTATCCCCAAGACACTTGTTTCTCCTCTCTTATTTATTGTTTCCCTTCCTCTAGTGTTTCCACCTAGCAGGCGGATGACGACAAACATTTATACTGATGCAGACCTAGTGTCCCTTTCGAGAGCAATCAAAAAATGGACTTAGTTCCTAATATGATGATGGGGTTGTATATCTTATCCGACGCTTGGCTAGTGGAAGCACTCATGCTTTTGGCGTAGTTAATTTGATGATGTTTCTATCACATTTTCAAACCTTAACAATACTGCTTCTCCATGCACCTTTGTTTGTCTTTGAATCTAGCCTTGGCAGTACTTGATTCGGAGAGCTTCATGATATAGCCCATGGTTATGCTTGAACTTTGAATTCATTGTATAACCTTGGCTCTTTGTGTGGTTAATCATATGTATTGATGTTGTTGTTTATCATGATGTTGTAGATACTAACATGTTTCTTGCAAGGATGTGTTTGTGGGAACATTTAGCGATCATAAAGTACATGTCACCTCTGGGAGGCATGGGCTTTGTGAAAGTCTATGTTCCCTTGTGTGTTTCTTCCTACCTTAACATGCTTGATATCGATAACTAATATCAACCACCTTAAGGCGGGGGCATATATAAGGTAAGTATTGTGTGGTTATACAACACACCCCATTTTGACTTGACAAAATAGGGACCCAACTTTTTGTTTGGCTTGGCTTGTGTTTTCTACTTTTGGCGATCTGGTAAAAGTAAGTCATGCAGGTGATCCTGCATAAGGAAGCTAGGTAAGTCATCATGATGAGGTCAGTTTGTCAAATTTAATATTTCATATCAATAACCTCATGGTTGGAAAGAGTACAAAATTTCATGCAGGTTTGCCTTTTGGATCACCCTGATATTCCTTAGGGAACAAGAGTTATGGTGAGTCAAAGTCCTGGTCAAACTTAATATTTCGAGGGGGGGTCATATTCCTTAACATCAGTCATTTTCCAAAGATCACCCCGATCCAATTTTATCACCAAATATTCATTTGGTCTGATGCTCTGGACATCAATTTTATGTGATAGAGGTATTTACCCGTCAGTAGCTTCATACATTTTGCAGGGGTCATATTTCAAATATCACCCGATATTCTGAATATCACCCTGTCGCAAAATATCACCCTAGAGCCAATATGATGATGATGTCATCCAATCCTGATAAACAAGAAAATCACCCTAATGGTGACGTCATCCTCCTTTTTACCTCGCGGAGGTATATTTCCACTGATCACCCTTTTTACCAAATATGATGGTGACGTCATCCTAATCTTTCGAAAAGGGGGTCACTTTAGTTATAGGATGTCATATTCTGAATATCACCTGACATTTTTGAACATCACCTGATATTCTAAACATGACCCGATATTCAAAAAATCACCTGATCTATTGACATAAGTTTTCCCACTCAAAGGCAGAGGGTCATATTATACAGCGGGGGTCATATTTTAAATATTACCATATATTCTAAATATCACCCAATCTTCTGAAGATCACCCTTCCTCTTGCTGCGCAACAATCAATGCCCATAAATGCAGTAGGTGATTCTCGCTAATTGCGAATGCAATGTGCACACCTGGCAACATCCAAGAATTCCATGCAGGAAATCAATGGTTATGATCAATTTAACCTGAGTTTGCCCTAATTTTCCATAAAAATGAAGTTAAAAGTGAATTTATAGTCATTTTACACTTACCTTGCGAAGAAAAGAGTTTTTACAGAGCACAGAACATTCAAACCCTCATACGACCTACCTGCGGACGTAAATAGCTTACAACAGAATGGAGCACGTAATTATCACTGGTATCTAAGACCCTTTTTCATAATCATCTGCTTAATCCAGGATAAAAGCGTAATCAAGTAAGAAATTAGAAACCCTCCTGTTGTTGTTTTCTGTAATAACCAGGTAGTAAGTTCTTTTATTGTTTAGCTCTGTAATCATGCATATCATGATGAAATGAAGATGAATAAATATAATATGCATGATGCCGTAAACATATAATGTTGTATATGAATAGACATGAATGTTATCATAAGACCAGTTGTATTCACTGCAGGAAGCCATGGCAGATGTTAGGAAGAACAAATCTAATGCAGAATTTTCCAAACCTATGTTTGCCCAACCTGAGGGAATACAGTTTAAGTACGGTGTCATCGAGGATACTGTTGTGTGGTTACACAACACGCCCCATTTTGACTTGGCAAAACAGGGACCCAGCTTTTGTTTTGGCTTGTGTTGTCTGTTTCTG
This sequence comes from Cunninghamia lanceolata, assembly GCA_027924645.1. Classification (NCBI taxonomy): domain Eukaryota; kingdom Viridiplantae; phylum Streptophyta; class Pinopsida; order Cupressales; family Cupressaceae; genus Cunninghamia; species Cunninghamia lanceolata. Next base: position 3,435,213 of record BSBN01001410.1, on the reverse strand, counting down.
GCGGTTTGGTAAAAATAAGTCAGGTGCATCATCATCATGATGAAGGTCAGGATCAGGTAGGTCATCATCATGAGGTTAGTTTTTTAAAGTTCATATTTTGTTCCTATGACTTCATGGTTAGGAAGAGCTTGAAATTTCATGCAGGTTTGCCTTTTGCATCACTTGAAAATTCGTCCATATGAGGGAGTTGTGAGCAGTCAAAGTTTTGGTCAAACCTGATAATTGCTATATGAGCGTCATCATCATGATATTTGAAAAGCCCCCCCGATAATATCCTAAGGTCGAAACATCCGGACGTCAAGTTTAAGTCGTAGTAAGTTCTCCCCGTCGGGCGGTCTTTTGTGTCTCCAAAGGTCATCATCATGATATTACTTTATCGCCTGATGAAAATCATGCAGTCCCAAAACATCCGGACGTCAATCTTAAGTGCTAGTGAACTTTTCCCGTCGAGTAACCTTAGAAACATTGCGAGCAGCATCATGATATTCTAACATCGCGAGCATCATGATATTCCAACATCACCCGATATTATAATATCATGCTGATGATCATATCACCTTACTTAGAGAAATCTATCATCTGCATAAATTTGCGCGCGCACGACAGTCTTGGTGATCAACATCATCATGATATTTCGAGACCCGACATTTCCTAATATCCTCCTGACCTCCTTTTGCGTGATCATGATGATCACCTTATCTTTCGAAGCGGAGGGTGATTTTCGTTTCTTAAGTCACAAGATCATCATCATCATGATCTTTCTCTACCCGACATTTCGCAATATCCTCCTGCCGAGATGCATAACATTTTGCAAATATGATGATGACGATGACGTCATCATCACCTTCTCCTTCGGCAGGATATTTTCCAAGGCGTGATCCATTTCGCCAATATGATGATGACGATGACGTCATCTTCGAAAATTAACACAAGCCCCGGATATCCTGATGACGTCATCAGGACTTTCAGCAGGATCATATTTTTGATCACCCAGTGCGTGTATGATGATGATGATGTTCATCATCCTGATCTTTTGAGAGGATCACCTTCTTCGCGAGGGGGTCATACTGCTTTCATGACCTGATCATCTTCCTTAGAGGGAGCCCGATATTCCATTTACCTGCTGATCTTAAACGAAACATGACGGTGACGTCATCCCTTTGCATTTTAACCAAGCCTGATGATGACGATGACGTCATCATGATTTTCCTCAGCGGCAGGATCATTTTCCGAGTCCTCCTGTTTGTCTTCATCATGATGATGATGACGATGTCTTTCTTTCCCGAATGTGCAAAAACAAAACATCCTGATGTACTTTCCATCAGAGCATTAGGAAAGGAGGATCATCATATTTCAAATATCCTGCGGACAGACAAGAGGCATATAGTTGGTCATCATCATGATTTTTGGCGTCGGTATAACTGTTGCCGTCGGCCTAGGATAAAATTGTCACCCTGATCATATGTAGTCACGCCGATGCAAATATGATGATGATGCAAAGCCGATTTCTAAGGGTGGTTGAAAGGCGATTATTTCTTTGTATAATCTGAGATCATCATCATCATATTTTGAACCCGATATACATTAAAGTGGGCAAAAACATGAAGCGATGGAAATTTGAAAGCCCGACTGCCTGAATTTTGGTCAACGATGGTTGACCTGATTGTTTTTATGCCGTTTATGCATTTAGTGCATTTTTTTCACAGGTAGAACCTGTTTGCCTGTAGCTGCACATTGGGGGGTATGTTTAATAAAGTGTTTACTTCCTGTTGTTTATCATGATGATGATGAACCTTATGTTTGTCTGTTTACTTGCAGGAGATCATCATGATGCTGTTGAAGCTGAACATTGAAGTGATGATGCTGCTGAAGCTGTATTGGGGTCATGATGCTGCTGAAGCTGTATTGGGGTCATGATGCTGCTGAAGCTGTATTGGGGTCATGATGCTGCTGAAGCTGTATTGGGATCATGATGATGCTGCTGAAGCTGAGCATTACAAAGTTGCGCATAGAGTCAACATGAGCCAGACATGAGGAGGATATTGTCCAATATGCTGTTCGCCAGCTGGAGACCGAATCAAGTTGAAGATGCTGGAATATTCTGTGCCAGCTGTACATTTGCTAACTGACGAAGCATGTGCTTTTCATCTGGGCCGTTGTTTGTTATGAGAGGATCCTGATCCTTGGATCATGGTAACCGTTTTCTGGCAGTTGCTCTATATAACATCCAGAGCTTGTCATTTTAGAGAAGGGGGGAATACATTAGAATACACAGGCGCATCTGGCGCAAAAGTCCATTACTGTAGAATAAGTTAGGAGATCGGATTACTGAGACTAATGAGGATAGAATTGTTGAAATGTCAAGGTTCTTTCTTCAGATCACTGTAAATGTACCTGTTCTTGAGCATACTGAATGAATATGAAGTTCCAGATTACATCCTGATTGTAAATTTTACGTAATCTTCTGTTGATTTCTGGATATGTACTGGTGAATGCTGTGTTCAACTGGAAGCGCTTTCATTTCATTACATGTTGTTGTCAACTTTCCTTTGAAGCTTTGCACTAGATCATGCGGATTTGTGGAATGTCCTGGTGAAGTATGATTTCTAGTTTTCCTTCTTTTCATTGCAAGTATGGGAGCTTGTATGTGAATCAGTGATCTAAGTCCAGTAATTTTAGGAATCTCACTCTCTAACCCTTTTCCTTTTTTCAATTTCATTAATTCATCACCATAACTGCAAAATCATGATAAATAACAAGCAGAAACAGTGAAATATGCTGAAATCCCGTAGGTAACTGAAGATCCTTAGCATATTTGAGTTAAATGCATGCAATATTGAAAATATCATGCAAAGAATCATAAATAATGATAGAAATCATGCAAATATCAGCCTGTATGCACATTATTTGACTAAATTTACAGTGCAGAGGTAGAATTGTTGGAGACTTATGCAGAGCGAACATCCAGAGCAGGATATTTGAAGATGATGATGATGAACAGTGCAGAAACACGTAAGGCCCCCTGAATGGAAAACAGCAGCACACATCAACCACTGAGTAACGTCAGTAGATTAAGACCTAATCAACGGAGACTTGGGATCATGAATTCTTTGAATTCATCGTATCTTTCAAGATGAGTAAGGGTTGTTGTGTAACTTTTATTCTATGTTTGCGAATGACTAACATCATGACCAACATAAATTGGCGCTAGAAGGAGGGCAGAACTGGAAAAGACACCATTGCTTCAGTCATCAAACGTATATGCAGGCCCCTCGCTTCTAACCCAACATAAATTGGCGCTAGAAGGAGGGCCTGAGTCCGGAAGATCACGTTCATCATCAGTACTTTCAGGTTTGATGACGCTCAGAGTAAGGTAACTTCAGATCATTTGTGAATTTCATCATATTGCGTAAATATTTGCTGCGACAAGTTTGTATTTGCACATTCTGTGTAAAGATTTCCAAATCTCACATAAATATTGCAAGCTTTACAGTGAATTTCTTTAAATTCACTAAATATTGGCCAAAGATGCATAAATTTGTTCAAGCTTTGAGAATTTGAGCCTTAAACACGTGAGATCTGGTGCTACCGGTCAGAATATCCCGAATAATAGATCCTGTTCCTGAACAAAGAATTTTTGGATTTTCTGCAAATATTGCATAAATATTTCAGCATTTCAGTTGAATGTCTGCAAATATCTCTTACCTGAGATGTTTTGGTTGCACCTTTGCAAAGATCTAGCCCAAAGCATCAAATATTTGTTTGATTTTCTGGACTTTCAAAGTTTTAGTCTGAGATATGATAGATCTCCTTAAAATTGCAAAATAAAAAAAAGTTGAAGAATAGAATCTCATCTTGATGGATGTATATGAAAATAATGGTCAAATTAACATTCCTTTATTTCAGGAAACTCTGAATGGGCAGATTTACCCTCACAATTTGTCTAACTTTGGTTTATCTACCTGTTGCAGGATACACCAGACTGTAGAACACAGTGAAATTAATTGTTTAACTTTCCTCACAAGGTTAGATTTATACTTGAAAGGACTAATATTCTTTCTGGATGTGTTCAGGGTTGAAGAAGTTTGCCAGGAAAATAAAGAAATCCGCCAGGAAAATGAAGAAATTCTGGAGCAACAAGCAGATGCAGCACCAGAAGTTATTAATTGTTCAGACACTGAAGTAGATCATTCTGAAGATTTTGAATTATATTTGTCTAGAAATATACAGTGTAGTCAAATATTAGGTTTGCCCATTGATGATGTCTTGATTGAAAGCTGGTGCAGATTACATGATGAAGAGCATTCAGAGAGAGATTGCTACCCTTGCTTGGTCATGTTGAAAAAGACTCTAGAGAATACAATAGCTGAATCAGTTCCAGAAGGTAATGAAGAGGAAACATCTTTCCTGGATTCATTTTATGGTGATATTGATAGGAGTTCTCTACTTCCTAATACAAGTAAGGATCAGTCAGTATGCAGGTATGAATCTTGTGAAAATTTTAGAGAAGAAATCACTCATCAGGATAATATTTTTGATTCTGATCCTAATACTTTTGATAAAGAAGATGAAACATCTTTCCTGGAGTCATTCTATGGTAAAGAGAAGTGTAAACAGATAGTAGAGCAATTTAAATGCACTCCTGATGATGAAGTTCCTATGATGGTAACTCAGGGAGTCATAGAGAAGAAAATAAATGCTGATTTACTGCCTAACTGGGTTGAATTAAATGATCAAATGCAAGAATGTTGCAGGTTAATGGAACCAGATCCTCTAATAGATAGAGAATGTGAATTATTTAATGAACAATTCCTGAAAGATGAAGATGTAGAAGACTTTGGAGTTGTTGTGCATAATCAGATGTCACTCCAGAAATATTTTGAAAATGAAACAGGGGAGTGTCCTCATCAAGTGAAAGTTGTTTCCCCTTTACGGTTAGATGATTTAGAAATGATAAATTTCTGTATATCAGGTTGTGATAATAAAGATACTTATTTAGATGCTGATGTGCAGGAAATTGAAGAAAATACTGAGAAGTTTCCTGAACTAGAAGATAAACTGAACATCCAGAATGAAGGGATAAGGCTGGATAAAGATGAAGAATTAGTACATCAAAGGTCATACATCCTTCAATTTGAAGAAGGACCAGGCACTGAGCCAAGCAGTGAAAATATAATGACAAATGGAAGACCAACTGCCAATGAAGAAGCATGTCCAGCAAAGCCAGAAATACACCAGGTTGTATTTCTCCTTTCCACAGTAAATGATGTTGAATACCATTTTGATTATGGAAATTCAGAAGATAAGACATGCGTATGGATTAATCATGAACATGATGAGCTTCCTCAGTTGCTGATCATCAAGAGTTGTTCTGTTGAATACAGTGAATTCAGAATATCAGAATATTCTTCAGAATATAAAGATAAATTTGCTAGGTTGAGAACCATAACTAATACCCTGATGCTCCTGCGCAATCAAAAGAAGTATGCAAATTCAGGTGTCCTTAGGTCTTCTTCTAGTTTTTGTTTGCCTAGTAGTGAGTTGTGTATAATTTTGTAGGTTAGTTGTTTGTACAGTCTGCTTGTTTGTTTTGCTTTCTTGTTCTGTTCCTGTTGTTTCCTTCTTGTAGGTTAGTTGTTTGTATAGTGTTTGCTTGTTGTTGTTGTTGTTTTGTTGGTTGGGACCTTGTTCTGGTAAGTCAGGATGATGCACTTCATCACCTAAGAGAATAACTAAATTGTTAGGATTCAAGTGATGAGATCAGATTTAGATATAGATTGTAATTCATTCTGATAAATACTCATGATCAGGTTTATGATGTCTTTTCATCAGGGTACTTTTTCTTGTCCAAAGTGAATCAAACACAATGAAACACCTAACAGCCTTGGGTTTGTTGAAGATATGAGTATAGGTGTTAAGTGAAAAATCTAAAGGGACTCCCTTGCTACCAATACAATCTCCAACCTAAAGCTGCAAGTGACTACACCTTGTACAAATGAGCAGACATGATGATATCAAATTTAAATTTTTAAAGGAAAATCAGAAACAAAATAAAATTAGGCCATCTAAGTAACTCTACCGGGGCTATGGATGCCTGCTGGCAGTGGGGCTCTACTTAGGGAGATTGTATAGATAACCTTGCCGGGGTTATAGACACCTGCTGGCAGCAAGGCTCTATCCAGGTTGGCTATGAGGGATGATCTCCAACTATGTAGTTTAACACCAGTTACTTATGTTTTCAACTTGCTTTCAAGATGAGGATAATTAATCATCTGCACACACATGATCCTTTGATAGCTTTATCACCATAATGAAATTTTATCATTCAAAGATCATGATGATTTACTTAGATAGAATTAGAACACTATAGATGAATATGATCATATCACTTGAATCATTTGAATTTTGTTGTTTTCTTTGGTGGCAAGTTGTTGTGTGGTTACACAACACGCCCCATTTTGACTTGGCAAAACAGGGACCCAGCTTTTGTTTTGGCTTGTGTTGTCTGTTTCTGGCGGTTTGGTAAAAATAAGTCAGGTGCATCATCATCATGATGAAGGTCAGGATCAGGTAGGTCATCATCATGAGGTTAGTTTTTTAAAGTTCATATTTTGTTCCTATGACTTCATGGTTAGGAAGAGCTTGAAATTTCATGCAGGTTTGCCTTTTGCATCACTTGAAAATTCGTCCATATGAGGGAGTTGTGAGCAGTCAAAGTTTTGGTCAAACCTGATAATTGCTATATGAGCGTCATCATCATGATATTTGAAAAGCCCCCCCGATAATATCCTAAGGTCGAAACATCCGGACGTCAAGTTTAAGTCGTAGTAAGTTCTCCCCGTCGGGCGGTCTTTTGTGTCTCCAAAGGTCATCATCATGATATTACTTTATCGCCTGATGAAAATCATGCAGTCCCAAAACATCCGGACGTCAATCTTAAGTGCTAGTGAACTTTTCCCGTCGAGTAACCTTAGAAACATTGCGAGCAGCATCATGATATTCTAACATCGCGAGCATCATGATATTCCAACATCACCCGATATTATAATATCATGCTGATGATCATATCACCTTACTTAGAGAAATCTATCATCTGCATAAATTTGCGCGCGCACGACAGTCTTGGTGATCAACATCATCATGATATTTCGAGACCCGACATTTCCTAATATCCTCCTGACCTCCTTTTGCGTGATCATGATGATCACCTTATCTTTCGAAGCGGAGGGTGATTTTCGTTTCTTAAGTCACAAGATCATCATCATCATGATCTTTCTCTACCCGACATTTCGCAATATCCTCCTGCCGAGATGCATAACATTTTGCAAATATGATGATGACGATGACGTCATCATCACCTTCTCCTTCGGCAGGATATTTTCCAAGGCGTGATCCATTTCGCCAATATGATGATGACGATGACGTCATCTTCGAAAATTAACACAAGCCCCGGATATCCTGATGACGTCATCAGGACTTTCAGCAGGATCATATTTTTGATCACCCAGTGCGTGTATGATGATGATGATGTTCATCATCCTGATCTTTTGAGAGGATCACCTTCTTCGCGAGGGGGTCATACTGCTTTCATGACCTGATCATCTTCCTTAGAGGGAGCCCGATATTCCATTTACCTGCTGATCTTAAACGAAACATGACGGTGACGTCATCCCTTTGCATTTTAACCAAGCCTGATGATGACGATGACGTCATCATGATTTTCCTCAGCGGCAGGATCATTTTCCGAGTCCTCCTGTTTGTCTTCATCATGATGATGATGACGATGTCTTTCTTTCCCGAATGTGCAAAAACAAAACATCTTGATGTACTTTCCATCAGAGCATTAGGAAAGGAGGATCATCATATTTCAAATATCCTGCGGACAGACAAGAGGCATATAGTTGGTCATCATCATGATTTTTGGCGTCGGTATAACTGTTGCCATCGGCCTAGGATAAAATTGTCACCCTGATCATATGTAGTCACGCCGATGCAAATATGATGATGATGCAAAGCCGATTTCTAAGGGTGGTTGAAAGGCGATTATTTCTTTGTATAATCTGAGATCATCATCATCATATTTTGAACCCGATATACATTAAAGTGGGCAAAAACATGAAGCGATGGAAATTTGAAAGCCCGACTGCCTGAATTTTGGTCAACGATGGTTGACCTGATTGTTTTTATGCCGTTTATGCATTTAGTGCATTTTTTTCACAGGTAGAACCTGTTTGCCTGTAGCTGCACATTGGGGGGTATGTTTAATAAAGTGTTTACTTCCTGTTGTTTATCATGATGATGATGAACCTTATGTTTGTCTGTTTACTTGCAGGAGATCATCATGATGCTGCTGAAGCTGAACATTGAAGTGATGATGCTGCTGAAGCTGTATTGGGGTCATGATGCTGCTGAAGCTGTATTGGGGTCATGATGCTGCTGAAGCTGTATTGGGGTCATGATGCTGCTGAAGCTGTATTGGGATCATGATGATGCTGCTGAAGCTGAGCATTACAAAGTTGCGCATAGAGTCAACATGAGCCAGACATGAGGAGGATATTGTCAAATATGCTGTTCGCCAGCTGGAGACCGAATCAAGTTGAAGATGCTGGAATATTCTGTGCCAGCTGTACATTTGCTAACTGACGAAGCATGTGCTTTTCATCTGGGCCGTTGTTTGTTATGAGAGGATCCTGATCCTTGGATCATGGTAACCGTTTTCTGGCAGTTGCTCTATATAACATCCAGAGCTTGTCATTTTAGAGAAGGGGGGAATACATTAGAATACACAGGCGCATCTGGCGCAAAAGTCCATTACTGTAGAATAAGTTAGGAGATCGGATTACTGAGACTAATGAGGATAGAATTGTTGAAATGTCAAGGTTCTTTCTTCAGATCACTGTAAATGTACCTGTTCTTGAGCATACTGAATGAATATGAAGTTCCAGATTACATCCTGATTGTAAATTTTACGTAATCTTCTGTTGATTTCTGGATATGTACTGGTGAATGCTGTGTTCAACTGGAAGCGCTTTCATTTCATTACATGTTGTTGTCAACTTTCCTTTGAAGCTTTGCACTAGATCATGCGGATTTGTGGAATGTCCTGGTGAAGTATGATTTCTAGTTTTCCTTCTTTTCATTGCAAGTATGGGAGCTTGTATGTGAATCAGTGATCTAAGTCCAGTAATTTTAGGAATCTCACTCTCTAACCCTTTTCCTTTTTTCAATTTCATTAATTCATCACCATAACTGCAAAATCATGATAAATAACAAGCAGAAACAGTGAAATATGCTGAAATCCCGTAGGTAACTGAAGATCCTTAGCATATTTGAGTTAAATGCATGCAATATTGAAAATATCATGCAAAGAATCATAAATAATGATAGAAATCATGCAAATATCAGCCTGTATGCACATTATTTGACTAAATTTACAGTGCAGAGGTAGAATTGTTGGAGACTTATGCAGAGCGAACATCCAGAGCAGGATATTTGAAGATGATGATGATGAACAGTGCAGAAACACGTAAGGCCCCCTGAATGGAAAACAGCAGCACACATCAACCACTGAGTAACGTCAGTAGATTAAGACCTAATCAACGGAGACTTGGGATCATGAATTCTTTGAATTCATCGTATCTTTCAAGATGAGTAAGGGTTGTTGTGTAACTTTTATTCTATATTTGTGAATGACTAACATCATGACCAACAGATACACACCAGGGAAGTATAGATTTGGTGGCATGGTCAACCAAGATGGCTGATGATAGAGAAAGTACCCTATTGGATGTCATTTTTGTATCGGGAATGTGGTATGCTACTGGATTTCCTTATTCCATGGAAACTCCTGAATTAATAGTGGAGTGTGCCAGAAATTACAATCCTAAGATGAGGCAAATAGAAAAACATGGAAGGGTATATGTAGATCTGTCAATAAAAGGGATTGCAGCTACATTTAATCTCCCACTGTGAAAGAAAGTCCTTAGTATGGATCTGAAGAAACTGGAGAGTGAATATACAAATAACAAAAAGGCTGCAAGAAAGAGGATGTATCAATGGAGAGCAAAGAATAGCCTTTACACTGCCTTAGCTAAATTGTCAGTGCATTTGTATAAATTTGACTTTGATGATGAATATCAGTAAATGATTGCCTTACTCAGCAGAGTGATAGGCCAGCCTAATGCTGGAAGCTTCAAGGACTAGATGTATGGGGTTATCATAATGTGCTTCTACACAAATAACAAGCCATTATGGGCTAAAATGATCGGTGATGCTCTAGATGAACAGCTGATGAACCTAGGAGGCCTAGAATGTTCATTTCATGTGACTTCATATATTGTATATTCATGTGCATAAGGTACATTTGATGCACTCACTACAGTTGGAAAGATTGGTGGTAGTATTAATGATCCCCACATAGGGGATCATTACCCTCAGTTGCAGAGAGTACACTATCTCCATGACTATAAATTAGTGAATGATGCATTTTCTATGCATCTGGTTAGGACAATGGAGGAAGATAGAACTAAAAGATTGAGCATGGAAGCTCAAGAAATGACATACAGACATGGTTCCTGGTTCATCCAGTTTGCCACATTTTCATACATCAGGATAGAGGGCTTTGAGGGCGAGCCATTAATACTACCTAGGTACCCTACTGATGGGGTAATCCTGATGGAATTTGTAAGACAGACATCAACAATACTAGATGCATACAAACAAAACAATAAGATTCCTCCAGTTTTGTTTCCAGTAACTATAGGGTGGTATATATGACCTGATTTAGAAAACATAAAAAAAGCCATAACTGGTCTGAACATGATGAGATTACAACCATTTCCATTGGCTAGATCATATGACTCCTATGGAAGGATGCAAGAGATTGTAGGTCAACCCATCCATAAGAAGCACTTGGAGGATTTCTGGATAGATTGTGAGGATGAAGCTGAAGTTAGAAGAAGAAAATATCAAAGGCTCACCCTCAATCAGATTAAGACATTTGATTGCATTCTAGTGCCTGCACAATTGAAGAAAGATGATGGTAAGTCCATGTCCAATGAATTTGAGGACAATAAGGTGTATAATGACACCATTTCAGCTCCTGACCTGACGCAGCCTGAAGACATTTCATTAGATCAGTTTATAGGTGGGATGTTGCATTTGACCCAAGCATGGGTAAATGAACAAATTAATGCACTGAAGAAGAAGGGTGTGGCAGTCATAGTAGATAACAAGAGGAAAAGGAAAGAAATTTTAGATGAAGAATATGATGACTTTCTTATAGAGAAGAGGAAATCTAATGGAGAAAGGCTACCACCTCAGAAATAAAGCAAAGGACCTCCCAGAGGAAAGAAGAAAACTAATGATAGTCCTAAGGGAGTAATAATTGAAAGAATTGATATACCAACTGAAGGTTCATCTGCATCAGGGCAAGCATCAGCATCATCTGCACAGCCTTTGACAGATGAATCAAGAATAAAAAGAATCTTAAGGCTAGCAGTGGAGACTGCAGGACCACAAGATGTAGGCCAATCCTCACAGCAACATGAGAAAGAAGATACCTTTATTGAGGAGGAGCCAGTGACTAAGGAGTTTTTAGATGATGATCCTAGGATATTCATAAGGAAGAGGAAGGCACCCTTAATGGCATCCACCCCTAAGAAACTGAGAACACATGTGAGGGGTGAAATAAGGCATGACCCTATAATGTTAAGTGGAGTAGGTTGTGAAGTATTCAGGAAAGAATTGTAGCATGATGTGTCACTTCCTACCATAATTCAGTTCAAGACTAAGAAGGCTGAAGAGCAAATAAAAGAAACCACTACAGCAGGTCAAGCCAGTCTTGTCTCACTGGAGGAGACTATGGATTTATCAGATGATGAGGTGATAGAAAATGTAGCCTCTCAACAGATGGAGACCCTTGCTTCAAGTACTCGCATAACTCCATAGGGAACCCCATTAGCACAGATGGAGGTATTAGAAGAGTTGAAGCAAGAGGAACAAGAAAAAGAGAATAGCCTAGAGAGGGCAGCCCAACAAATAGGGCTGGATAAGTTAGTTGATCAGATGACTAGCCCCGAGGTGATAGACTTAACATACAGGGAGGATGTATCACATCTTGAACATCAAGTGGGTGCACTCAATAAAGCAACAAATGTTGAAGAAGTCAAATAGAAAGAAGTAGAGAGCCATACTCCAGATTCAGGTCAGCAACGACAAGAAATACCAGCTGAACCTAAGATTGTAGAAGTCCAGGAAAAGGATAGGAATGACAAGGACACATCAGCTGATGATGCCCTCTGAACTCAAAAAACCTCAGGTCATGATGACCTAAAGACTTAAGAGGTAGATACAACAGGTGTGGAGAAAATGTGATCCAGGATCAGGTAAATGCACCTAGTATAGATACAATGATATCCACAGATACAAATGTGCCTCAGAATGAGGAAATTACCAAAGTGGATGAAACAAAAGAAGATGCGGTGCATGATCAACTACAGGATCATCATGTAGATGCATCACAAGATCCTCCACCGCAAGAAGAGATTCCTCAGGAGGAGGAAGTAGAAAAAGATCACCCTCATGAAGAACATCATGAGGAAGAAATCAGGACATCACCCTCTCCACCAAGAACTGAGACTAATACTAGAGATCAAAGTGGACGTGATGATGATGATAGACAATAAGGATCCAGAGATCAAATACCTCAATGGCTAGAGAAAGAGATAGGTACAGAGTCAAGTTTTAAAATTCAAGAATTTGATGTGTTGACATTGTTTTCAGAAACCATTATGAAGCCTAAGAGGAAGGCTAGATTAACATCTGCCATAAGAAGAGATCCTACTACAGGTAGAAGGACTGCCCAGGTAGCACTCCCCACCATTGAGAAAGAAAAAGGCAAGATCACTCTGGAAGAATTCTAGATTACCAAAGTGGATTTAGGATTTGCTAATGAGGACTAGGAAGATCAGGAGGGGAAAGATATTATTGATTCTTTAACTCAAAGAGTGAAGAAAGAAAAGGAGAAGAATAAGCAGCATAAAGAGCACATTGCTCAGCTGCATCCCTACATAAAAGGGTTGATTAACCCTGACAATACAATATCAGATCAGGCAGTCCCATTGACTATAATTTCTCAAGAGGAGGTCAATAAATTGGACCTTATGAAGCACGAGTCAATGATAATGAAAAAATGGATGTCATTCGCTCTATCAGGAGCTGAGGAAGTAGTGAAAGCCTCTTTGCAGAGGTGGAATTCTTTAAGTATATCCAAGAAGAAAGTTAATAAATTACAGAATTAGGCTAGAAGAAGATCATTCCAATTGGAGAAAGCCCTAAGTACTTTGAGTGAAATAAAGAGAATTAATCCTCAGATCCCGATAACTCATCAGGAGCTGAATAATAACACTGCCATGCTGGTGGATATTTGGTATAAGGACATTAGATTTGAATGTGATGTATTGAAGAAGTGTAGCAGTAAATTAAGGGATATCAGTATGAAGTTGCATGACATGATGTCATTTGAAGTAGAAGTCCTAGAAGCCCTGGAAGGAAAAGTAGAGGGTAAAATTAAAAATCAAGACACAGACTTTACCATAAAAGCTTTGCATAATAATTTCCAGCCGATAGCTGATGACCCTCTGAACCACCTGACGGAAGAAGCAATAAACAAAGTCATGAGAATCAAGGTCAGAGTGGAGAACTATAATGAAACATTAAGCAGTAGGAAGAGCAAGTTAGAGGTCCTTAGAGATAAATATCGGGCCCACAAGCACAGCATTGCCAAAGCTAAAACCCAGGATGGCGGAGAAGCTGATAAGATAGTGGAAGCATATGAAAATATCAAGACAATAATGCAGGTCCATATACAAGGTGACATTCATCAGGATGATGATGACATGGAAAGTGATGATCATGATGATCATGAAGATGAAGAGGAAGAACCTAAGGAGTAGAGGAAGATGTGCTACAAAGGGAATATCTGCATTAGGTACTTAGCAGGAAATAAGCTACCTAGATGGTTGCCAGCTGGCAACCTGGGCCACATGAAACCATTGACCAAGTTAGAGAGAATAGTCACCGTAGATCTTAATTGATAAATCTTGATCATGGATCAGTTGTAGCGGCTCCTTCACCTTGTTCTATAAAAGGTGTAGGGATGCCTTGTTTTAAACATTCGAAGCTTAATTGAAATTTGTTTGCTGAAATATTCAGGGCCTATTTTAAAGTTATTGTATATGTACATGTTTTAGCATACTTAATGAAAGAGAAGACCATTTTGATTACAAATCATAGTAAATCTTGAGTAATCTATGTCTGGATTCTTGATACTTGCTTTGATTAGCTGTGTCCCTTGGAGTGCTCATTATTCTGCTTGTATTGTTTTCATTCACCATTCCTTTGAAGTTAGCATCAACTGTATCTAGTTGTGGAACATCCTGTGAACATATGGTTTGATTTCTTCTCCTAATGATAGTATGAAGTGTATATGTCATTCAATAGCTGAAGATTCATCTTAATTTGAAGTAATTCTTTTTCAATTTCTTTTAATTTCAAAACATTTCACCATAACAATTGCAAATAATTGACAATCAGAACCAAGTAATATCAAATATGCAGACATATCATAGATAACTAAAGATTCATAGCATATTTAGAGTTAAAAGCATGTTCAATTGATAAATATCATGCAAAGATTTGAACACAGGTGCATAATTTGAAAAAATATATTGTGTAGATAACCTATCTGTGTAGCATCTTTATAGGAAATTGAAGTCTATGTGTGAACAAATGTAAGGCCCCTGAATGGAAACAGCAACACACATCAACCACTGAGTAACGTCAGTAGATTAAGAACTAATCCACGGAGACTTGGGATCATGAATTATTTGAATTCATCATATCTTTCAAGATGAGTAAAGGTTGTTGTGTAACTTTTATTCTATGTTTGTTTATGACTGACATCATGACCAACATAAATTGGCACTAGAAGGAGGGCCATGAGAAAGTTCACCATAGCTTCAGTCATTATTCATTTTATGCAAGCTCCTCATTCTTAATGCAACATAAATTGCTATCTAGAAGCTCATCATCAGTAAGTTTGTGAGATCTAATGATACAGATAGTAAGGTAATACCGGATTACTTCCAAATTTCAAGTAATACGCAAAGGTTTGTGGTTTTAAGCTTGTACATGCTAATATTTTGTGAAGTTTTCAAAGTTAATCATAAATATTACAAGCTTTGTAGTAAATTGTTGTGAATTTGCAAAGATCAAGTCAGTTTCAGGTAAATTCATCAAAGCTTTGAGGTAATATGTTTTAGAAACCTGATATCCTATTGCAAGTGTCACCAGACCTCAGTATCACCTCATATTTGCATTGTTTGTGCAAATATTCCTTAAATATCTAGTCAGTCTCACTTCTTGACCATAAATATAGTTGTTGTTGGTAAATTCCAACTGATCTTTACAATCAACCAGCCAATTTTCCCTAAATTTGAGAAATCCTAGCTCACAGGCCAAATACTAGGTCTCGATCCACCGAACCTTTAGAAGAACTACCTGGCAGAGGATTTAGGCCTCAAACTATTGACATCCATCATACTAATGGTTCTAGTGCTTTAGGAGCATCACCATAGCATCCTCCTGTAACTCCTATTGGCTTACAGACACCTACAGGATCACCGATCACACCTCAGGTCCAACCTCAGCCAGTCATACCTTAGGCTCAACCTCCACTGGTTGCAATGTCCTTTGCTGTAGACTCACCTTTAGCTTTTAATGCATATCATCCATTACCAAAGAATCTAAATAAAATCTATCCAAAGTATCATCCATATCAGAATACGGATGACCATATCAGAACTTTTAAAGAAGCCTGCTATAGAGCTAGAATAGAGCATCAGGACATTGTATGCAAATTGTTTCCTTTTTCCTTAGAGGAAGAAGCCTATAATTGGTATATTAGTCTTGGTTAGGGTTCAGTCAGATCATGGGCTATCCTGGATAAAGCTTTCACTGATAGGTTCAAGGTACCTATCGATCCTTCAATGAACTATCACCTATTTGCCACAATTAAACGGTTTGAAGGAGAACCTATTGCCAACTTCAACGCTAGGTTCCAGAAAATGCTATGTAAGTTAGTTGCCCCATATGTTGTAGCAAATGAAACTGCTAGGAGCATTTATTATTCAACTCTGGATCCATTAACTTCTATGTTCATCAAGAGGGCTCATCCTGAAATCACAACTTTAACAGGAGCTTTCCAAGAAGCTATCAAAGTCAATCAGTAGCTAGTTCCTGCTCCTACACCAAATATAGCATTTCCCACACTTCCTGGTTATCTAGGATATCCTATCCAACCATAGTATATTGGAGCCATGATGCCTCCTACTGTAATGCCAGCACCTTTACAGATACCTCCATTGAGTATAATGCCACCTCCAAATGGAAATGGCCAGATGCTGCAATATCCTAGACAAGTACAAGCACCTCAAGTTGTAGACTAGAACAATGACAACAATGGATCCTCATTTTTCAAGCCTTAAACAGAAAATGTAGTGGCTAAGGCTCAGGAAGAGAAAGAAGAGATTAAAGAAATATCAACTTAGCTAAGGAAACTTACAACTGAGATTACTCACTTGAGGAGTCAAAATTTCTATTCCTAGCCTAACTAGAATAGAGGCTATACCAATGACAGACCAAATTATCCTGATAGGGGGTATAACAACAATAATGACAATAATAATCCTCAAAGACAACCTAGAGTGTGGAACACTAGGCTAAATAATGGTTCATTGCCGTCACCCCTAGATAATTAGCCTCCCGCTAAGCCCAAATCGACTACTAATAGAAGCAACCCTCACTAACTGGTGCAGAATTCACAACACCAATTCACATGCAGAGTTAGACTGTCCTCAATTTAGAATTGTTGCTAGCATTTTCTAGACTGAAGTGTCAAATAATTTAGGAAATCAACCCCAGGTAGAGGGAAACGAGCTTGTTCATTGTAGCTATGATTCTACCTTAGTGTTAAAGAGCTACATGCAACATCCTTATCAGCAGACAGTGCCTGCTCACCAAGATTATACCCTGGCAAATGAGGAATTAGCCATGGCTTTTGAGTCAAATTATGTTTTCCCTTTTGAGGATGAAAATGAGCCATCAAATGAATATGAGGAGGTGCATGCCTACCAACAACAGTATCCGGGTAAGCATAACTATAACCTAAGAAACAATTCCAACAGGCCTATTGGTCAACCTTTGACCAGTTCCTTGCCTCTGAATAATTTCAATACACCTCCGGATCCCAAAGCCAATAATAATCTTGGATTTCGCAAGGTCAATGCCCAGTATTTATCACCACAGAATAATGCAACCAAAGTTGCTAGTCTGCCTCATGAGTCTAACAAGTTAGTCACATATCTGGTTGATGAAATGAAGAAGATCAAAATCAACCTATCCTTGTCAGAGTTTCTCAAAACTCCTGCCATTAAGAAAGCATTTATGAAATCACTAGATGATCCTGCTCCTAAAGAGGATAATCATCCTCCAGGTTAGTCTGGTAGTAAGGATCATACTGCTAGAGACAATAATGCCAAACACAAGGTGCCATCTACTGTTTAAGCTGCAGAAACCTCCCACATGACCTTATATAGAGATAAAAGTGAGTCACCTCCATTTCTCCTCACCATATTTAGCAAAAACCTGCATAACTGTTTGGTAGACTCAGGAGCATCTACAAATATAATGCCCCTATCTATATGCAATGCTTTAGGACTGCATCCTGCTAACTCTTTGAAGAAAGTCACACAGCTGGACAAAATAGAAGTAAGTGTGGTAGGGGAGCTGACACATCCACATGCAGCTAGCATTGGATCCTAGAATCTAATATTATATTGACATTCAGGTAGTTGACATACCTGATACTTATGGGATGTTGCTTAGTAGAGACTGGTCTAAAACCCTTAATAGATACATGCCCATAGATTTCAGTCACATGTGGTTACTCTGGAAGGGAATACCAAACCAGATAAGAATAGATGCAGAACCTTGAATGAAGCACATGATCACTGAATATAACTAAACTAATGAGATCATGTACGTGGATGTCAAACTTGGAGTTTACTCCATCAGGCCACAGACTGTTAGGATAGAGGAAATCCTGATGTATGATGTTCAACATCATGATGATGATCCTTAGGGTAATGAAATAACTATAGAATCTAATTATAAACTTAAGAACGAAAATGAAGTAGATCATTTCAGGAATTTTGAGATGCATCTGTCTAGATAGGTAAAGAGATGTCAATTATTAAAAATACCCATTAATGTTATTTTAATAGATGGTTGGTGCAGGTTGCATAATGAGGCACACTCAGAGAAAACTTGTGAAGCATGCGTAGACATGATGGAGCTAGAACAGGCTTGCAGTGATGAATCATTGTCATCATCATCAAAGGTAAGTTCTGCAGACATTGATAGTGATACTAAATTTTATTTCTCTTCTGTAGGAACATAGGAGGCTATACAGCAAGATGAGAGTCATGTTCAGATGACAAAAGAGATGCTGGTATGTCACTAGGATAATGTTAAGAGAAAAGAGAAGATCACCCTTGGGAGTGATTGTTTAGTTGAATCAAATTATGAGTTATCTGATGAAGACCGAGGTAGCAATCTGTCTAAATTTGAAGAGTTTCTGTCAAGAGAGATTCAGAAAATGACACAGCAGCTGAGACCTCCATAGGATGTCTTGATTCAAGGTTGGTGTAGGTTACATGAGGAACCTCACTCAGAGACTACTTGCTCTTTGTGTTTACATATTTTGAAAAGATATACATTACCTAGTCCAGAAGATCATCCTTCTGGTGGTGAAAAGAAAAAAGAGCCATCAGCTTCATAGAAGAAAGGAAAAGGGAAGTCTGAGAAAGCTGAGATACCTAAGTTAAAGTGGATATCGAGTGGCATAGCTTCCAGAGCTGCAATGAAAAGAGAAGGCTCAAATAATCCTTTGGTTCAAGATAAGCCATGGATCCTCAAATTTGATGGATCCAAGTCTAAACAAGGAGCTGGAGTAGGGATAGATCTGATAGATCCATCTGGAAAATCCTACTTGGCAGCATATAGACTACAATTCCCCTGTACCAATAATGTAACAGAGTATGAGGCTCTGATTCATGGGATATTGTTTGCCCTCAAGAAGAAAGTAAAAATTTTGCATGTCTATGGAGACTCAGAATTAGTAGTGAGACAGGTAAGAGGAATTTACTCCTGCAATTATAAAAAACTATCTAATTACAGACATAGGGTGTGGGACCTAATTGAAGATTTTGATGCATTTAATATCACCCACGTACCCAGAGAGTAGAACCATAGGGCAGATGCTTTAGCCCAGGTTGCCAGTAAATTGGAGCCACTGTCTATTTCTGGTCTAAAAAGATTTCCAGTAGAGCTGGTATCAGTACCTTCTGTGCCTGACAATGTAACCAACCTCCAAGTCTTTGACAGTGATCAGCATATCCTAGATTTCATCTCCAACAGAGATATATTTGATGCTCAGATCATAGATGAGAACAATGTTGAGGATCATGTTTGGGAAGAGGAAGAAATATTAGAGTTGCCCAGTAATAAAATTCCAAAAGGAATGATAGAGCTAGAGAGAGCATTTGATCTAGACAACATGTTGAAGCAGAAGGATCTTCCAAAAGTTGATGGAGGACAATATTCACAGGTTGATATTGGATAGAATGATGAAAAGAGAAATGTCCTGATAGGAAAAGTTTGCACAGAAGAAGAATTAGAAGGAATCACCCAGGCTCTCAAAGATTACATCCACATCATCACCTGGACCTATGATGAACTGAAAACATATGACACATCAGTCATTACTCACACCATACCCCACAAGCCAGATGCCAAGCCTTTTAGACAAAAGCAAAGGCCCGTCAATGCTTTGCTGGAACCTATTATTTTTTAGGAGGTTAAGAAACTACTAAATGCTAGGATTATATTTCCTATGAGACACTCCACCTGGGTAGAAAATCTGGTCCCAGTGAGGAAGAAAAATGGAGACATCAGACTATGTGTGGACTTCAGGAATCTGCATAGAGCATCAGAGAAGGATAATTATCCTTTGCCTTCATTAGATGAGGTCCTACAAATTGTGAACGGTGCTAAAATGATGTCATTTCTGGATGGTTTCTCATGCTACAACTAGGTAATGGTAGATAAGATAGACTGAAAACTGCCTTCACCACAAAGTGGGGGATTTTTGCTTATAGGCGCATGCCATTTGGGCTGATAAATGCTAGAGCAACATTCTAGCAAGCAATGGACATAGACTTTAGAGGCTTAATAGGAAAATGTATAGTCATATACATGGATGACTTAACAGTGTTCTCTAAGGATAGAAGAAACCATGTAGTAGATCTCAGAAATGTGCTTAAAAATGTGAAGAATATGGAATATCATTGAACCCCAAGAAATGCATATTTGGGGTGACCACAAGAAAATTACTAGGCCACCTGATAACTGAAAATGGGATCATCATTGATCTTGACAGGGTGGAATCTATTATGAAAATACAACTTCCTACAAGCAAGAAAGAGCTTAAATCTTACTTTGGTAAGATTAATTTTGTTAGGAAGTTTATCACTGGCTTTGCTGAAATTGTTATACCTTTAAATGCCATGCTCAAGAAGGACACAAAGATTGAGTGGACATCAGAAGCTAGAGCAGATTTTGAAGACATAAAAAAAGCTATATTAGATGCTCCAGTGCTGATCAGTCCAAACTACACCAGGGACTTCTACATTTATTCTTTTGCTTCAGAGCATACCTTTGCAGCAGTGTTAACATAGAGAAATGAAGAGAAGGAAGAAAAGCCCATAGCCTTCATGAGCTGCCCTTTCAAAGATTCTAAATTGAGATATATGGACATTGAAAGGCAGGCACTTGCTTTGGTCAGAGCAGTAAATAAATTCAGGCACTATATTTTAAGAAGTAAAGTCATTGCTGTGGTACCTGATGTGATGTAGAGAATCCACCACTCCAGCCCTAACATACAATTTCAAATGTATGTTTATACATTATTAAATATGCATATAAAGTTTAATGCATATACATGCCTTGTCTATCGGCAAAACTTAATACTATCGGCATTACCTAAACCCTTTGCTCTGACCACTTTAGTCATGCCGATGTATAACTATTACTTCATTGCCTATCGGCAACACATCCTCCCGTTGGCACCAACTTTACTTCCTCTGTCGATCACTATCCTCTTACCGATGAAGAATCTCCTTCTTTTGCCTATCGGCGGGACTTCCACTATCAGCAAGCACCCTTGCATCTTACGCTGATCTCTATTGTCTCCCCGATACTATCAATACTGGACTCTATCGTCGGCTAGACCATCACTATCAGCAACCTCTGAATTTGTTATCCCGACAGCTATGCTCACACCGATATACATACAATCCTTCACCTATCCTTCTAGTGCCCTTACCTATGATAGCCGGTCGCACCTTGTATCCGCAGAAAAAAGAACTTCTCAACAAACATTCGGGCTACCACCTCGACCAGTCACCCTTTGCATTAATTTGATGTACATTTTTGATGTACATTCACCATATACAATCTGCCTGATACAACTGACAGATACACAGGAACTGTATCCAACATACAAAAGATGGATACTCACAAATAGTATCTGACATACATTTGCAGTATATTCAAGAATTGCATATTCAACCTTATACATTCTTAACATGCATTTTCACATGTACATTTGACTAGATCTTGACTTCCTTGTATGCCGATAAGGAATCTCAGACTTTCTCTCTCCTATGTATATGCGCTAGACTTGTATATCTCAATGTATGTTTCAACATACAACAACGATGAAACAAAAGCAATATACTTGCAACATGCGAAAGTGATATACTCATAGATTGTATATCTCACATACAAAAGTGATATATACACAAATTGTATATTTCTTCAAACTTCACAGATTTTCATCGTTTGAATCGTCGAACTCCCAGCGATGACTCGATCCGCTTCTCAAGTGATTTTTCAGACTCTTTTCGACCTGCACGACCTAGCACATACCCATGCTAGGGTCTTCAACATCTCTGACTTGTGATCCTGCAAACTAAACCCTAAACTACTGTGCATGACCATTCCTCCGATTCACAGAATCAACCGGGGGAATGGATAATCAAATCCATCTGACCTCAGCATAGAAAATCAAATATACAGTGAAATTCAAATGCAACAAGATCTTTATTAACTTTCAGAAGATGCGATTACATCACAGTTCACCTGACTGATTTCAACTACTACAAAACCTAGATGCCTTCCTCCATCAAATCCCAGGGTATTTATCTAATTACCACTGGTAGTACAGACTTGTCTCCAAGCGGCTGGGAAATCTCTCCAAGTGGCTGGGAGATATAGCTATTCAACTAACTCTAACCAACTGACCTAAAAATAGCATATCCTGGTCAAACAGACCTTATTACATTTAATGTCTATTTAGAACCTTATTGAAAAAATAAAACTAAGCATAAAACAACTAAATGCCTCATGGAGGCTACTTTGGGTTAGGTGCACCTGCACCATGATGTAGCAATGAAAATGTTGTTAATGCAGAGCGACCCAGGAGCGAAAAAGGCTAAATGGATAATTTCCCTACAAGAATATGACATGGAGATTACACCCATGAAGTTGGTAAGAGGACATGATTTAAGCCAAATGATATCAGAGATAGACCCCAAAATCATGAGTCAGCAGTATGTTATCAATGCTAAGGACAATGGAGAATGGTACTCCGACATTATGCACATCCTGATTACTTGAAGATGTCCTCCAAGAC
Organism: Cunninghamia lanceolata; assembly: GCA_027924645.1. Taxonomy (NCBI): domain Eukaryota; kingdom Viridiplantae; phylum Streptophyta; class Pinopsida; order Cupressales; family Cupressaceae; genus Cunninghamia; species Cunninghamia lanceolata. The sequence continues at coordinate 3,412,337 of BSBN01001410.1, read as the reverse complement.
TTTAGGCCTCACAAAGGAGAGCCCTAAAAATAAGGTCACAGAAGTATATGATGAAAGGGGGAGTCCTCTTTAAGAAAAATTATGAAGGAATATATCTAAGATGCCTAGAGAGACCAGAAGCAGACAAAGTGTTATCAGAGTTGCATGACAAGTTTGGAATAGCACACAGGTCATCCTTGGCTACTACTCACACTATCCTCAGAGCAGGATACTATTGTCCCACAATTTTTAAGGATACTGCTGAACATATTAAATGTTGTCATGTATGTCAGGTTGTTGCCAACAGAGAGAGATATGCTGCTCAACCTTTGCAGCCAGTGATGGAAATGTGCCCATTTGCACAATGGGGCATGGACTTTATAGGGCCAATTAACCCTCCATCATCATCAGGCCATAGGTATGTCTTAACGATTACTGACTACTGTACTAGGTTGATTGAAGTTGTCAGCACCAAGACCTGCAATGTAGAAGATGCACCAAGACCTGCAATGTAGAAGATGTCATTAGATTTCTGGAAAGTAATATAATCACCAGGTATGGAGTTCCCTATGCTCTGGTAGGTGACAATGGGTCTGCTTTTACCTCAACCAAACTGTCAACCTGGGCTTTTGATTATGGGATTATACTGAAGTTTTCCTCCAACTATTATCCCCAAGGGAATGGATTAGCAGAATTCACCAATAAAAAATTACTGAATATCATAAAAAAGTTAATAGAAAAGAACCCTAGGGAGTGGAACACTTTTCTAAAATATGCCTTATGGGTAGACAGAACCAGGAATAAGGTTGCATTAGGAAACTCACCTTATCACTTAGTATATGGGGTGGGTCCCATCCTCCTAGTTAGTCTAAAGATTTCTACACTGCAGTTTACCCAAGAGTACCTAGGTATAGACAATAAGCAAGAAGTCAGGTTGCTTCAACTGATGCATCTGGAAGAGAAAAGAAGTCAAGCAATTGATCAATTTGCCAAACATCAGGCTATTGTCAAATGCTAGTTTGACAAAAGAGCCTAGGTTAAAGCCTTCAAGATATCAGATTTAGTCCTAATGTGGGACAAAGCACATGAGAGGAAAGGAGACCATGGTAAGTTTGACAAACTTTGGATAGGTCCTTTCCAAATTTTTGAGATATTAGGAGACAACACTTACAGGCTTAAAAACTTGACAGGTGAGGATGTCCCATTACCAGTTAATGGACAGATCCTTAAGCATTATTTCCAAGCCTAAGTAGCTCCATGACAGTCATGTATATCATAGTGTACATTTGTATAGTTGTTTGTACAGTTTTGTTTTGTTTTTGTTTTGTTTTCTTGTTGAGTTTTTGTTTTGGTTAGTCAAGATGATGCAGCTCATCACCATAGAAAATAGCTAAATTGTTAGGATTCAAGTGATGAGAACAAATTTATATATAAGTTATGATTCATTCTGAGAAGTACTTATGGTCAGGTCTGTGATATCTTTCCATCATGGTGTCTTTTCTTGACCAAAGTAACTCTTTCACAATGACTCACCTAACAACCTTGGGTTTGTTGAACACACAAGTATAGGTGTTAAGTGAAAAATCTAAAGGGACTTTCTCGCTACCAATACAATCTCCAACCTAAAGCAGCAAGTGATCATACCTTGCACACTAAGCTTACATGATGACATCAGATATATAGAGTATAAAATATTGAAAATCCAAAAATATAATAAAATTAGGCCATCTAAGTAACTCTACCGGGGCTATAGACACCTACTGGTAGTGGGGCTCTACTTAGGGGGATTGTATATATAACCTTACCGGGGCTATGAACACCTACTGGTAGCAAGGCTCTATCCAGATTGGCTATGAGGGATGATCTCAAACTATGTAGCTTCACATCAGTTACTCATGTTTTCAACTTGCTTTCAAGATGAGGATAATTAATTTGCACACAACTGATCCTTTGTTAGCATTGTTGCCATGATGAAATTTTGTCATACAGAAAGATTATGATGCTTATACTTAGAGAAAATTTGAATACTACATATGAATATGTTCACCTCACTTGAATCATTAGAATTTGTTTGTTTTCTTTGGTGGCAAGTTGTTGTGTGGTTACACAACACGCCCCATTTTGACTTGACAAAACAGGGACCCAACTTTTTGTTTGGCTTGGCTTGTGTTTTTCTGCTTTTGGCAGTCTGGTAAAAGTAAGTCATGTAGGTGATCCTGCATAAGGAAGCTGGGTAAGTCATCATGATGAGGTTAGTTTGTCAAAGTTAATATTTCATATCAATAATCTCATGGTTGGAAAGAGTACAAAATTTCATGTAGGTTTGCCTTTTGGATCACCCTGATATTCCTTAGAGAACAAGAGTTATGGTAAGTCAAAGTCCTGGTCAAACTTGATATTTTGAGGGGGGATCATATTCCTTAACATCAGTCATTTTCCAAAGATCACCCCGGTCCAATTTTATTACCCGATATTCATTTGGTCCGACGCTCCAGACGTCAATTTTATGTGATAGAGGTATTTACCCATCAGCAGCTTCATATATTTTGTAGGGGTCATATTTTGAATATCACCCTGTTGCAAAATATCACCCTAAAGCCAATATGCTGATGACGTCATCCAATCCTGATAAACAAGAAAATCACCCTGACGGTGCCGTCATCCTCCTTTTTACCTCACGAAGGTATATTTCCACTGATCATCATTTTTACCAAATATGATGGTGACATCATCCTGATCTTTTGAAAAGGGGGTCACTTTAGTTATAGGAGGTCATATTCTGAATATCACCTGACATTTTTTAACATCACCTGATATTCCGAACATGACCCGATATTCAAAAAAATCACCTAATCTATTGACGTAAGTTTTCCCGCACAAAGGCAGAGGGTCATATTACACAGCGGGGTCATATTTTGAATATCACCCGATCTTCCGAAGATCACCCTTCCTCTTGCCACGCAACAATCAATGCCCATAAATGTAGTAGGTGATTCCCACTGGTTGCGAATGCGATGCACACACCTGGTAACATCTGAGAATTCTGTGCAGGAAATCAATGGTTATGATCAATTTAACCTAAGTTTTCCCTAATTTGCCCTAAAAATGAAGTTAAAAGTGAATTTACAGAGTCATTTTACACTTACCTTGCGAAGAAAAGAGTTTTTACAGAGCGCAGAACATTCAAACCCTCATACAACCTACCTGCGAATGTAAATAGCTTACAACAGAATAGAGCACGTGATTATCACTGATATTTGAGACCCTTTTTCATAATCATCTACTTAATCTAGGATAAAAGCGTAATTAGGTAAGAAATTGGAAACCCTCCTATTCTTGTTTTCTGTAATAACCAGGTAGTAAGTTCTTTTATTGTTTAGCTCTATAATCATGCATATCATGATGAAATGAAGATGAATAAATATAATATGCATGATGCCGTAAACATATAGTGTTGTATATGAATAGATATGAATGTTATTGTAAGACAAGTTGTATTCATTGTAGGAAGCCATGGCAGACGTCAGGAAGAACAAATCTGATGCAGAATTTCTCAAACCTATGTTTGCCCAACCTGAGGGAATACAGTTTAAGTATGGTATCATCGGGGATACACACAAAGGAAGTACAGATTTGGTAGCATGGTCAACCAAGATGGCCGATGATAGAGAAAGTACCCTATTGGATGCCATTTTTTATCGGGAATGATGTATGCTGCTGGATTTCCTTATTCCATGGAAACTCCTGAATTAATAGTGGAGTGTGCCAGAAATTACAATCCTAAGACGAGACAAATAGAAAAACATGGAATGGTATATGCAGATCTGTCAATAAAAGGGATTACAGCTACATTTAATCTTCCACTGGGAAAGAAAGTCGTCAGTATGGATCTGAAGAAACTGGAGATTGAATATACAAATAACAAAAAGGCTGCAAGAAAGAGGATGTATTGATGGAGAGCAAAGAATAGCCCTTACACTACCTCCACTAAATTGCCAGTGCATTTGTATAAATTTGACTTTGATGATGAATATCAGTATATGATTTCCTTACTCAGCAGAGTGATAGGCTAGCCTAATGCTGGAAGCTTCAAGGACTGGATGTATGGGTTATCATAATGTGCCTCTACATTGATAACAAGCCATTATGGGCTAGAATGATCAGTGATGCTCTAAATGAACAGCTGATGAACCTAGGAGGCCTAGAATGTTCATTTCATATGACTTCATATATTGTATATTCATGTGCATATAAAGGTACATTTGATGCACTCACTACAGTTGGAAAGATTGGTGGCAATATTAATGATGCCCACATATGGGATCATTACCCTTAGTTGTAGAGAGTACACTATCTCCATGACTATAAATTAGTGAATGATGCATTTTCTATGCATTTGGTTAGGACAATGGAGGAAGATAGAACTAAAAGATTGAGCATGGAAGTTCAATAAATGATATACAGACATGGTGCTTGGTTCATCTAGTTTGCCACATTTTCATATATCAAGATAGAGGGATTTGAGGGCTAGCCATTAATGCTACCCAGGTACCCTACTAAAGGGGTAATCCTGATGGAATTTGTAAGATAGGCATCAACAATACTGGATGCATACAAACAAAACAATAAGATTCCTCCAATTTTGTTTCCAGTAACTATAGGGTGGTATATATGCCCTGATTCAGAAAACATAAAGAAAGCCATAGCTAGTCTAAACATGATGAGATTACAGCCATTTCCATTGGCCAGATCATATGACCCCTATGGAAGGATGCAAAAGATTGTAGGTCAGCCCATCCATAAGAAGCACTTGGAGGATTTCTAGATAGATTGTGAGGATGAAGCTGAAGTCAGAAGAAGAAAATATCAGAGGCTCACCCTCCATTAGATTAAGACATTTGATTGCATTCCAGTGCCTGCACAATTGAAGAAAGATGATGGTAAGACCATGTCCAATGAATATGACGACAATAAGGTGTATAATGACACCATTTAAGCTCCTGACCTGACGCAACCTGAAGACATTTCATTAGATCAGTTTACAGGTGGGATGCTGCATTTGACCCAAGCATGGGTGAATGAATAAATTAATGCACTAAAGAAGAAGGGTGTGGTAGTCACAGTAGATAACAAGAGGAAAAGGAAAGAAATTTTAGATGAAGAATATGATGACTTTCTTATAGAGAAGAGGAAATCTAATGGAGAAAGGCTGCCACCTCAGAAATAAAGCAAATGACCTCCCAGAGGAAAGAAGAAAACTGATGATAGTCCTAAGGGAGTAATAATTGAAAGAATTGATAAACTAGCTGAAGGTGCATTTGCATTAGGACAGGCGTCAGCCTTTGATAGATGAATCAAGAACAAAAAGAATCTTAAGGCCAGCTGTGGAGACTGCAGGACCACAAGATGTAGGCCAATCCTCACAACAACGTGAGAAAGAAGATACCTTTATTGAGGAGGAGCTAGTGACTAAGGAGCTTTTAGATGATGATCCTATGACATTCACAAGGAAGAGGAAGGCACCCTTAATGGCATCCACCCCTAAGAAACTAAGAACACATATGAGGGGTGAAATAAGGCATGACCCTATAATGTTAAGGGGATCAGGTAGTGAAGTATTTAGGAAAGAATAGTAGCATGATGTGCCACTTCCTACCATAATTTAGTTCAAGACTGAGAAGTCTGAAGAGAAAATAAAAGAAACCACTACAGCAAGTCAAGGCAGTCCTATCTCACTGGAGGAGACTGTGGATTTATCAGATGATGAGGTGGTAGAAAATGTAGCCTCTCAACAGATGGAGACCCTTGCTTCAAGTACTTGCATAACTCCATAGGGAACCCCATCAGCATAGATGGAGGTATTAGAAGAGTTGAAGCAAGCGGAGCAAGAAAAAGAGAATAGCCCAGAGAGGGCAGCCCAACAAATAGGGTTGGATAAGTTAGTTGGACCTTATGAAGCATGAGTCAATGATAATGAGAAACTGGATGTCATCCACTCTATCAAGAGATGAGGAAGTAGTGAAAGCCTCTTTGCAGAGGTGGAATTCTTGAAGTATCTCTAGGAAGAAAGTTAATAAATTACAGAATGAGGCTAGAAGAAGATCATTCCAATTGGAGAAAGCCTTGAGTACTTTGAGTGAAATAAAGATAATTAATCCTCAGATCTTGATAACTCATCAGGTGCTGAATAATAACACTACCATGCTGGTGGATATTTGGTATAAGGACATTAGATTTGAATGTGATGTATTGAAGAAGTGTAGTAGTAAATTAAGGGATATCAGTATGAAGCTACATGACATGATGTCATTTGAAGCAGAAGTCCTAGAAGCCCTGGAAGGAAAAGTAGAGGGTAAAATTGAAAATCAAGATGCAGACTTTGCCATAAAAGCTCTGCATAATAATTTCCAGCCGATGGCTGATGACCCTCTGAACCACCTGACGGAAGAAGCAATGAACAAGGTCATGAGAATCAAGGTCAGAGTGGAGAACTATAATGAAACATTTTGCAGTAGGAAGAGCAAGTTAGAGGTCCTTAGAGATAAATATCAGGCACACAAGCATGCCATTGCCAAAGCTAAAACCCAGGATGGCAGAGAATCTGATAAGATAGTGGAAGCATATGAAAATATTAGGACAATAATGCAGGTCCATCTACAAGGTGACATTCATTAGGATGATGATGAAACAGAAAGTGATGATCATGATGATCGTGAAGATGAAGAGGAAGAACCTAAGGAGTAGAGGAAGATGTGCTACAAAGGGAATATCTACATCAATTACTTAGCGGGAAATAAGCTACCTAGATGGTTTCCAGCTGGCAACTTGTACCACATGAAACCATTGACCAAGTTAGAGAGAATATTCACCGTAGATCTTAATTGATAAATCTTGATCATAGATCAGTTATAGCAGCTCCTTCACCTTGTTCTATAAAAGGTGCAGGGATGCCTTGTTTTAAACATTCAAAGCTTAATTGAAATTTGTTTGCTGAAATATTCAGGGCCTATTTCAAAGTTATTGTATATGTACATGTTTTAGCATACTTAATGAAAGAGAAGACCATTTTGATTACAAATCATAGTAAATCTTGAGTAATCTATGTCTGGATTATTGATACTTGCTTTGATTAGCTGCGTCCCTTGGAGTGGTCATCAGTCTGCTTGTATTATTTTCATTCACCATTCCTTTGAAGTTAGCATCAACTACATCTAGCTGTGGAACATCTTGGTGAACATATGGTTTGATTTCTTCTCCTAATGACAGTATCAAGTGTGTATGTGGTTCAATAGCTGAAGATTCATCTTAATTTGAAGTAATTCTTTTTCAATTTCTTTTAATTTTAGAACATTTCACCATCACAATTGCAAATAATTGACAATCAAAAGCAAGTAATATCAAATATGCAGACATCTTGGAGATAACTAAAGATTCATAGCATATTTAGAGTTAAAAGCATGTTCAATTGATAAATATCATGCAAAGATTTGAGCACAAGTGCATAATTTGAAGAAATATACTATGTAGATAACCTATCTGTGTAGCATCTTTACAGGAAACTGAAGTCTATGTGTGAACAAATGTAAGGCCCCTAAATGGAAATAGCAACACACATCAACCACTAAGTAACATCAGTAGATTAAGAACTAATCCACGGAGACTTGGGATCATAAATTCTCTAAATTCATTGTATCTTTCAAGATGAGTAAAGGTTGTTGTGTAACTTTTATTTTATGTTTGTTTATGACTAACATCATGACCAATAGTAAGTTGTCTATTATAGATGGTAGCAATGTGTTTGACCTTAGATGTAGAGACTTGCACCCCAGAGTAGTGCATCATGCATCCTGAGCTTGTTTGCAATCAATCAATCAATCATGTAAGCCCTCTACGGAGGTGGGATATCGAGCATATCCTTTTTCTTAAGCCCTCTGCAGAGGTGGGGATGGTGTATTTCTTAGAGCAGATTACATCATCCTATCATTTTCAAAAGTCCTCTGTGGAGATGGGGAGCAATTCTGTGACTAACTCAACCCTTACGCGTGTTTTCGGTGATTGTTGTGGTAAAGTTGAATCATCAGTATGTGCCTATAATGTGCCTGAGATGGTGTTGGACCTAGAAATAGGTACACTCCATTGTTGTGTTTTCTCCATGTCTTCAAGTGTGTGTGTTTGTTGCCCCATATGCAGAGACCAGCGCCTTCGAGTAGTGCTTCCTGCATTTTGGGAGGTTTTGTGTGTATTGCATGTGTGTTGCCCCATTTATATATAGACCTGTGCCTTATGGTAGTGCATCCTATATTATGGGAGGTTTGTTTACTTTCTAGTACATGCATTTGCATTTCATATATATGAGAAAAATAAAAGAAAATATATCATTTTTGTCTTCCATGCATTAATGTGTCTTCTATGCATTGACTGTCTACTCTGTGTTTTGCATGCCTGTTATTGTCTTCTATGTGATTGGCGTGTCTTCTCCATGCTTGGTGTGTTTCCTGTGTTTGTGACCTTACTTTAATGCATGTATTGGCCTTGAGTTTATACATACATTAAAGTGGGGGCTAAATGTAACATCAAAAATGTCCCCTTGGGGGCTTTTCCCTCATAAGGTTTAGCTCCTGGGTCTTTAGAGTGCATTTAGGACATTTTAATTCATATTTTGGCATCCTGATGGAATGAGACCTAGGTTCCATGGCAAATTGGACCTAGGTGGACCCCTTGAGCTATACCCTACCCAAAATAGGGGGGAGGACTTGGGTGCCCGCGCCCTAGTCCTGCCCTATTTTGGGGCAGCCCTAATTTTTGGGTGTCGATTTATGACCTTTATTAGGTCCTTTTGCCAACATGGTAAGTTTTAATTTTTAAAATCTTAGCAGGAGTGCTTGTAGTTGCATATATAAGCATGCTTAGGCATTCATTTGTAAACTAGATTTCAATTAGATGATCATTGTGTACTCTAGGCATTCTCAACATGATTCAAGGCTTCTATTGTGTTGCAAGAGCAGACTTGTATGTTGTGTGTGTTGATATTTGCATATTTGAGCATCAATTTCCTCATGGCATGAAGAGCATCTTCCTCCATGAGAGCTTCACTACAATGTGACATAATATTATGTTTTCATCATTGATTCCTTTAGTTTTCGCCTCTACCTCACAAGGGCACGCACTCTTCCATCTGATAACAGTATTCAGAGACTTAAGTGTCCTCTGGGGCTTGACTGAGGCAAGCCTCTAAACACCACAACCCCCAAACTAAGTCTTGTGATTGCAGGTTACAGGTGTCACATTTGGGAAAAGTGAAGTTGTAGGAAGGATTGGCAGGCATCAAGGATTCAGGATCTGAAGAAAAGTTAGACAAAGGAGCACTTCTAGGACTTGGGCACTCACTCTAGTGTCCTCCGTAGACAGATCTCTGAAAACCAAAGTTACAAGGCTGATCAGTGTCGGAAGGAGGTCTAGATTCTACAAAAAGTAGGTACCTTGGACTTGGGCACCCACTCTAGTGTGCCCGACTATTCCGCTTTGGAACCCTGAAATAGGTATTCTATGATTTGGTATTTTATTTTTGTTTGCAAGAGATTTTTTTATCTTTCGTTAATTTGTTGTCGTATTTGCATAATTAGTGTTTTAATGGTTAATTAGACATAAGAGAAGGAAAATTAGTAATTAAATTCCCTAATCCAAGTTTCCCTACATCTACAAGTGGCCTAGGGTATGATAGTGCTCGTCACTTGACCCTAGATCCTTGAATATAAGGTGAAAAGGAGGATTTAAGTACCTAAACACTAGAACATTAACAAATCCAATTTTCTCATAAACAATATATATCAACCCCATCATCATGTATGGACTAGGTCCATTTTGGCTTATTCGTTGAAGGGACACTTGGTCCTTATCAGTATTATTTGTTTTTCATCATCCACCAGCTAGATAGAACAACTAGAAGGTAAACAACAAATCAAGAGAGGAGAACAAGTGCCTTAGGGTCATCACGTAGGAAGGTGCACTAGGTCACCAACTGCAATCCTATGCCCCCAAGGCACAATACACAATAATGAAAATAGAGGAGAAGCAAGATAGAAGAATGATGATGCAAATAGAAGGGTCACAACAGAGGTGGTCTCTTGGTATCCTTGACCTTACAAAAGTATCAAGGGTCATCCTAGGAGGCCTAAACAACACATAACACATCATGGTAGGAATCACAACATAGAGGTAAAGGGTTAGAAATACTTACCTACAAGTACAACCATACTAGAATTTGGAACTTGCAAGCATCTTAGAAAGATGGTCCATCAAGTTTTGTGTGAAGTTTGAGTGGTTCATGTTAAATTGTTCTTTGTTCTCTAGATGTCGATGCAGTTCTTATATCTCAAATCCTTGTATATGTGAGATCTTTTGTTGCTTATGAGGGGGAGAACCATTGTTATTTCTAACTGATGATAATCGTCTTATTATTTCTTGTTCTTTAGCTATCTTGTTTTGGTGATTTCATCTATAGTGAAATGGAATATGTTCCATTATTGCATCTTTTTCTTACATCATGATCTCTTGTTTTGGTTGTTCAAGTTGCTTCTCTAATGTGTCTTGGTTGAATCCTTATCCTTGAATGGATAACAGAGGAGGAACCTCAGCATAAATACCATTTCTTCATGGATGAGGTGTGTTATCAAACTTTTCCTTATCCACTTCTATCATACTCACTATTTCATCATAATCCAAATAGTCATCTTCCACTTCTATTGTATTTCATTCCAGCATGTTGTTATTAGTATGCTTAGGGAAAGGATTAGTAAATATTTGTAAGTTCTGATTTGGAGGAGCAACCAACTTATTTCCATTATCATTCACACCAGATACCTATATAACATTCGAGTCTATGAGGTCTTGTATTTCATCCTTAAGATGCATACATCATTTAGTATCATGTCCTTGTTGTTGATGAAAATGACAAAAAACATTGGCATCAAAATAAGGTCCTTGCATTCTACTAGGATCCAATGATTTAATCAAAGGAAGCTTCAAGAGGTTATTACACATAGCTTGATTCATGATAGAATGTAAGGAGTCAGATATTAGAGTGAATTGTCTTTGTTGTCTATTCTGAAATGATGTCCTCTTTGGATTAGTGATAGCAGATACTTGTCAAAAATTGTTTAAATTCTATCCATTGATCTTGATGAAACTCTTATTATTCCTCTTAAAGTTGTTTTGTGAATGTCCACCTGTGGATTGACCAAATTGAGCCGATGAGTTTTGGTTTTCATACTGACTAGAGGAAAGTTGGTAATCTTGAAGGGTGGTGTATAAATGTTGAAAAGAGTTATACTTCATCAAGAGAATCTTATCACAAATATAAGGTTGTAGATTCATAATGAATACTTTCTAAACATCTTCATCCTTCATTTGATATTGAATTTGTGCATAAAGAGCTTGATACTGACTAATAAACTTAGTTAATTTTTCTTTCAAACTTTGCTTACAATGAACTAAATCAATCAAAGAGACTTGAGGTCCAATGTTTGCTTGAAAATGTTGTAAAAATTGATCAACTAGCTACAAAAAAGAGTGTATTGAATTCAGAGGTAAAGAGCAAAACCATTCTAAAGCCGTGTCCTTAAGAGATCATGGGAAACATTTTGCTAAAAAATCCTCTTCAAACTAGAAATCACTACACATAGCCGTGAATGTTGCCACATGAGTAGTAGGATCACCTTTTCCACCATATTTTTCAAAGTGAGGAGTTTCAAACTTCTCAAGCATAGGAGTTCTCAAGATTGCATAGCATAAAGGATTATGGGCATGATAATTTGGTATGTTAGGTTGTGAATAATTTGTCAAGCTTGTCACCTCTTGTTGTAATGAAGTCATGCCTTGCAAGAGTTGGTTTAAGAGGGCATCATTAGGGGATGTGATTTATTGTGAGGAATTAGAACCAAAATGTTGAGGTGATTGAGTATGAGTAGTGACAAGCAGAGGTTGTGAATAAGTGAGTGGTTGTTGGACATAATGATAGGTGGAAGGTGGTTGGGAATAAGCAGATTGAAGGGGTAGTTGAGAGTGATAGGAAGTCACCCTAGGTGCTAGGTTTTGATAGTTGAATCCCACAGCTTTGTAATTTTGTGAATTAGTGCCATTAGATACTCCAATACTAGTGGTAGCATTACTACAAGCATGTGCATTGGTAGTTACAATAGTTGATGTAAATGTAGACATTCCATTCGTCGGTATAGGTGTTGATACTTGTGTATGAGACGGTGATGAAATAGCATTTGCACATTCAGTCACTGGCATGACATTATGATGAACCATATGCATTAATCCTCAAAGTGAATTAAAACCATCTTATCCTTCTTTTAGTAACTCTCTTATGTTATGAAGCATAGGAATAGCTTCGTCTGCTATCCTTTCATTTTCCATAAATGCTTGAAAATCAACTTGTTCTTTGTCAAGTTTGCTTATTTGCTCATTAGGTACATGTGTTATCACATCAATAGGGTTCTCAACATCATGAAATATTTGTTCTTCCATTGTAGTTGTAGGAGGTATAATATCTTGAAAATTTTTTGTCTCTCCTTTTGTAAAGAAGGTGTTCAATGGATTTTTAGAGGTAGGAATACTATTTATTTTAGGAGCACTAGAACCCATTAGTCCAATACTTCTTCTTAAAGAGACATTTCAATTAGGGCAGTAGGATATAAGACTAATGCAAACGTATACAACACTTAATGCACAAACTAATAGAACACACCCTAAGAGTAAGATATGTTTATGAAAATACACCTAAAATGTTTTATTTTTCCACTTTTTTCAATGCAAATGACTAAAAGGAGAGGTGTTGTAAGGAAATTGAAGAGGGGAAGAGAATAATAAGCCTAATAATGCAATAATATCCTTCACAATACAACTATAATGCAATCCTGTATGCAAAATAAGTCAAAATCTAATGAAAAATACAAGATTTTAAACCCTAGATGTGAAATCTAAATGAAAAAATGTACTATGATGAAACACTACAGTTAGAAGTCAGTCCTAATGAGTGTTTAAAAAAGTAGTAAAATTTGAAACAAGATTTTAACCACAAACCCGAGCTAATGCAAAAACTAGGTTATATGAAAAATACACAATTTCAAGCAATTTTTAACAATTTAAACATGAAAATGCAATGCAAATGAATAATTAATGATAAATTTTGGTAATTTAAATCAGATCTAATAAAAATAACAGAAATTAAATGCAAATTAATTCAAATTATTTCAAAATGCAACCCTAAAATGCCAATTTTTCCAAAATTTTCAAAAATTTCAATTTTTTTGTAAATTTTCAAATGCAATAAGATGAAAATTAAATGAATGAATGAAAATCTACAACACAACACTCAACAAGGTGAAAAATTCAAATAAACATGGGTTCACCAAAAAAATTTATATGAAAAAGGGGTTTGATGGCTAGATCCTCCTTTCACAACAAACATTCAAGGACATATCAACCAAGTTGAATCGCACTTCTTAGCAAGAGGATTCACCTACAGGTTAGGCTGTCACTTCAAATGATGTGGAAGTTCTAAAATTACTAATTAATGTCTTAATTTAATGCTCAAGTATACAAGAAACCCTAATTATATAAAATAGTGATCAAACTAATAAATTTTGACAAATGTTTGTAGACTAAGATAGAAGACAAAGATTACTTACCATTTTCAATGTTTGAGATTTAGAATGTTTGGGGACATTGCCCTAGGTGCCCAATTCCAAGGTATAGTTTTCTTCAGGGAATGCAGAACTCTTTCTCACAATGATAATCATCGTTCCATCTATTTCCATCATGGGATATGCAGAGGACACTGTGACTAGTCCCTGTGTCCAAGGCAGGATGATCTTCGAGATGTTAGCACTTATTTAGATGCTAATTATCATTGTCACAAATATTCCTATGTCTAAAACTCTGGAGGACATTTCCCTAGGCACCCTTGTCCCAAAAATTCTTTGAACTGCTTCTTTCTGTCGGATCCAAAATCTTTATCTTCTGCAACTCCACTCCACGGAATACGATACCTATAACCTATAATCACAAAGGAGTGTAGTTGGGGGTTGTGGTGTTTAGAGGCTTGCCTCAATCAAGCCATGGAGAGACATTCAAGTCTTCTAAACACCGTTGTTAGATAAAAGTGTGTATCCCTGCGGGATAGAGGCAAAAACAAATTGATAAATTATTCAAACACAAATAAATGTCACCTCAGAGGTGAATCTCTCTTGGAAGGAAGAAGCTCTTTCATTCCATGAGGAGATGGATTGATGAAACCAAATCTACAACAAACAAACACAATAACAACATATTACTGCTCTACAACACAATGACAGCCTTGACTCACTTTAGCATAAGATGACAAGTTTGCAATATCCATCTTTAGTTTTCAAATGAAATCCTAAACATGCTTTTATATGCAACTAAAAAACTTCCTACCAAGAACTTCATAATTCAAACTTAAGATGTTGGCATGGGACCTAAATAACAGTCACATAACTGACATTCAAATTTGGGACCTGCCTAAAATAGGACAGGACAAGGGCATGAGCACCCATGTCCCCATGTCCTATTTTAGTGTAGGCCTAAGGCACACAATGTCCCTCAAGCCCCATTCAACATGGGTTTCAAGCCATTTCTTTTCAGGAGTCAAAATGAACATGCAAGATGTAAAACAAGGGACTCGGGAGATAAACATAGGAGGGAAAAAGTCCAGGAAGACATTTTTTGACATAATAGTTTTAAATTGTGTTTGTTACTTGTTATTTATTGGTGTTGATGCTTTAAGATTAAGGATGGGGCCACCCTTGTTTAGTGATTTTGCATCGACAACCCCATTGTTTGTAATATTCTTATTCCTAGACTAGAACTTGTTTTTGTCATAGGAATTGTTTGGTTTGCTTTGATTTTTATTGAAAATTTTGATTGCACCCTTAGCAATGAGGGATTTATCAATTGCTATTCCCTTCTCAAAAACTTCCCCAAAGGTAGTGCAACAATGTATTTGGAGTTGGTGCATGAGTTCCATATTCATGTTCTCCACAAAGATGGGGACAAATTGATTCTTGGGTATATGGCATGGACACTTGCTAGCAAAACTTCTCCATCTCTGGAAGAAAGAAAGAAACCTCTCTCCATCTTCCTACTTTGTATGGCATAGTGTTGTGACATTTACGTCCATCTCAATGTTGTAAGACAAGTGAGATATGAATTTATCTGCTAGTTTGGTCCATGTTTTTATCCTTGTGGGAAGATGTGTGAACCACTCAAGTGCTTGACCCATGAGGCTTCATGGGAATAGTCTCATTAGGTACGTTTGGTTGATGCAAGTTGTAGACATGCATTTTGGAATTCATGTACATGTACAATAGGTCTCCCTTTTCCTCTATTTTGTTGAAGTTGGGTACACTATAGTTTTAGGGAAAATGAGGCATGTAGATACTCCTATCAAAGGGGTATGGGCACAAATCTTCCATGGAGTATGCTTTCTTGTTTCTGGAAACTTGCATGTTTGATAGTTGTTGTTTCAATGAATGCATCTCATATGCTAAGACCTCTATGGAGGACAACAATGTATCTACTATGTTTCCAATTGCATTTTGATAAGAATTTCCTATGTTTGCAATAGGTGTGTTTTGAAATCCCATATTCACAACAAGTGGGTTGATGTTTGTGAGCTAAGATGGCTATGTAATGGAGTCATGTTTTGATTTTGAGTATTTGGTATGTAAGTGGTGTTGGGATTTATGTATTGAAAGTGGGGTGGAACATTTGTATTGTTTTGATTTTTGAGTGGGTTGGAAGTTGTTTGAAAAAGGATGTTTGGGTCGACTTGTTACTATATGGGATTTGAATGAGCATAGGACGAACTGGCACCTTGGTTAGATGCATTATTGTTTTGGCCAAGAGGATCTATGTTGAGGTTGTTCAAGTTATTGTTTGGTTGAGACCCAAAAGTTACATTCGTACTTGTTGTGGTATTAGTCCCTCATGTTTGTTGGGGTCACTATGTGTATCTTTCTTTATCTTTTTTACCATTGTATATTCATATTTTGACCTATGGGGTTTATATTCAATGAAGCAAATGTATTTTCAATGTTCATTGGTTGGGAAGTGGGATTCATATTGCTTTCTCCAAATGGTGGAGGGGCATTGACGGTTGTGGTATCATGTCAAGTATCCCTAAAAGGTATGTTAGTATGTTCTTTTCTAGGATTTGAATGACTAGTTGAATAGGTTGTGTGATCTTGACTTTGCATGACATTATTCGTGGGTGAACCTATAATCATTTTTATGTCTACTCCCATGGCAAGTTTCATGCCATTTCTAAGAGTCGCATAAGGTAAGTTTGGGGATTTGTAGTTATCATCTCATTTAAGATTCACAATAGCCTAGTATCTTGTACAGCTTCCTCTATCTCTTGTTGTGTTACCCCTTGGTCAACCTCACGTAAGGTGTAGCTCTCAAATGGATTTGCCATGTGGGGGTGAGACTAGTGTTGTTCATTAGAGGGAGATCCAAATCTCATTGTGTTAGTGAGATTGTTATGGGGATGATCTAAGGAATCCACTCCCTTTCTCTTGCTTTGTGACCTTGTCTCAACCATATAAGACTTGCTAGCCTTAGGATGCTAAGGATGATAATGCAAGACTACTATGTGACTATATCTTTGGGATTTTTTGGTTATAGGAATGATAAATTCAACTAAGACTAAGATGAGGGAAATGATAAGTGACAATGAAGTTATGATAATTTTTGAAACTAATGGGTATGTAACTTTTAGGATTTTAAACAAAAGGATACTAATGGAAAACTATGACCAATGAAAGTGACTAGTTGAAATTGTTAAGACCTTTGAAATGCTAAAGGAATGAATGATTGAAGTGAGTCTATACTAGACAATGAGTTAGATCCAACTTGTTGATTTGAGAAAGATGAACCTAAACTAGTCTTGTGAGTATTAGGCCCAACTTGTTGGTTGGTTTTGAATAGAAAATGACAAGGCTTTGACAATTCCAAGTTTGTAACCAGTATAGGCTCAAGTGTGACAAATTTTCCTAATTTCCAAACTTCAAAGATGATTGAAACTAAAGATGGCCTAGGATGACAAATGCTATTTTGGTCAATGGCAGGTGAACTAAGTAGATGTAATGGATGGAGTAAGACAAACTAGACTATGCAAGTTAGCTATAACTAATGCAAATGGATAGACTGAAAAGGCTAAACAAATCTACGGTATCAGTACAGGGTTACTTTCTAGATCAGAGGAGTGTGGATATCCTAAAATTTCCCTAAAATTTTTATCTCAGGAAAATGTGTTGGAGAAAACCTCAATTGCGATGCTAAATCCTATGAATGCATTTTAGAAATGATCCATTGTGACTCAAGACTATTCAAGTGTGGTTTTCTGTCTAACAGGTGCATTGTAGAGACTATCAAATGCGTAGTAGGAACCTACAGTTGCATATCAGAAACTTACATTTGCGACACTTTATCTATTTGTGACCTAAAATCTAGTTTTCTAAGTGATGTTTCAATTTGTTTTAATGAATGAGAAAAACACAACAAACATAGCAAACGCTTAGCAAACAAATTTGGTTGTTTTTATGACTCTTGAATTTTTGGAAGGTAAGGTAGTTTGTAAGCTTTCTACCATAAATCACACTTGGCCATGGCTCACAAACAATGAAGCAAGTACAAACTAGCTAGTAGTAAAGGTTGTTTACCAAAGTAGGCTTACCTCACCTTTCGGTGATTTTAAATAGAGTAATTGGAATGGGTAACTAGAGTATGCCAAGATCTTGGACCATCTTGACACCTCTCGACTTGAAAGGATAAGACCCAATCAAGGAACCATGTCACCTCAATGAAATACCCTACATGGTAAGTAACTTTAGGGTACCATCTACAATCCTTGCACCACAATGATAAAGGGATAAAAGGTCTTAGGCTTCTACAACAAAGGTTTGTAGTGAGGGAACTCCTAAGAACACCATGGCATAGTAGCAATGAGAGACCAAAATCTCAAACCCATGTCTAAAATCACCTAGGACTGCAAGTACCACTCCTTATGGCACAAGTGGATTAAGCTCACCTTTTGGTTTTTGCTCCTTCATATAGCCCACTAGAGATACATGGTTGTGGTCGAAGCCTAGGGTGAACTCCCAGGTAGGCCACCTACTAAAAAGAAAAAGGGAAAGCTTGTGTTTTGTTCTTTCTCATACACCCAAGATTACACATGGCACAAGGGGAGAGGATACTCAAACAAAACTATGTTTCTATGTTCTCTTGTACCCAAGATCATAGTAGAGGGAAGTGCTTAAGACATCATGGTGTAGCTTTTTCTCATACCCCAAGATTGTATATAGCACCGGGAGAGGATACTCAAGGCAAACACAATGAGCTATTTCCTAATCCAAGACTTGTATACAAGGGAAGATGAACCATAAACAAACACGCTTTTGGTGACTAGCCTAACAAATGTGCAAGTGTACCAAACACAACAAATACTCATTATTTTTAGAGCACCAAATTGAAATGTTTCTCTTTAAACACACAAGTTCATTTTAAAGCACCAAACCAAGTGTTCCTATGTTAAAAATGCAAACACACAAAAGAATCCATTCAACAAATGTGTTAGTAGTTTTAGCTCAAACTCTTTTCCCAGTGAATGCCACAAGGCTGCAAATCAAACATTAGTAATAGAATAAAGCCTCTACCCTATTGTATGAAACAAAAAAATAGAAAGTAACAAACTGAAAACTCCCTTTTTGTGTAATAGTCAAGTGCGGTGCAAGGAGTTTTAGATGCATCACAGAGGAAGGTGACTACATCTCAGGATGTCTTAGGTGTGGTCCTCTCTCAGACAGGTGCATCACAAGTTTCTATGATTGTGGTTTAGGGACCAGTGACTACGTCTCAGAGTTCAATGACTGCGGTGCAAAAAGTTTCAGGTGCATCATCTTATACCCTGCCAGTTAGAAACATTAAAACTTGCCAAATAGCAAATAGAATGTGAAACCCTAATGATAATCTTGAAATACTAAAGTTGCAGAGTCATTGGTAGGATACTAGAAACAAAGGATCATTGTAAATAAATCAGATTTCTATAAGCAAACAACAGTAACCCAAAGATGCTTGAAATCTATTAAAACGATCATCCAAATATTAGACCATAATGAAGAGTCTAAAAACTGTAATGCTATAAAATGATTATGAAAGGGTTAAATAGATAGATAAGGTATTACAAATAATAAGAAAAGTACTTGAAAACCCCCTGCAAATGAAGTTAATAGTAGATATCCCCCAAAATATTAAAAAAACCCTAATTAGCAGTCAAGTGCGTTGCTAGTATCCGCAAATTTGTGATAGAATAAGATGACTGTGGTGCAAATTCAAGAAAGTGTATTGCACTATTCTTGTATATCTAGTCATACCAAATCTGATAAAAATATATTGTACCTAAAACCCTAGTGATAAATACAAAACCCTATTGTTGTAGAGTTACTTCTAGGATGCCAGAAAGATGTAAATCAATTAGCTATCTATAGACAAAATAACAATGATCCAAAGGTGTTTGAAAACTACCCAAAAGACCTTCAAAACATGAAACCCTAATGCTGTACCAAAAAACCCTTATGATGTCTAATCATTGTTAGGGTATTAGAGAACACATAGAAACTTGAAATAGATCAGAAAGACAAATAAAATGATGTAAAACAAAGTTAGGTAGTAATGATCTATTAGATAACAGATGAATACATTTTTGCAGGTGATAGGTATAGCTATCTATAGAGCGACTCCATCGCTCAAGTCATCAGGTACGGCATAGGAATTAGTGATGACGTCATAGAAGTCGTCGATTGCGGTTCCGTATTCGGTAGATGCATTGTACTGTCCTACACAACCCTAGTTTCATCAATTTGTGCAAAATATGGATTGTTCACATCGGGTTCACCAATGTAAGCTAGGGAAAATAAGGAAAACATGCTAATATGAATCACAAGAACCCTAACTCATCAATGGAGTATAAAATAGCATAGAAATCAAATAACAAAACAAACTAATCTAAATTCCTAAGCTAAACTTGGCTTTCCTCCATTGTTCTTCTTGACCTTGCTTAGATTGCTCTCAGATTTGTAGACATGAAATACTAATGAGAAGATCAAATATGGAATGATTAGCAAGATCTTGAAGACTCTTCTTGTGATCAGCTAGCTAGGAAGTGAGAAAATGAGGTTGGAGGGTTGCTTTTATAGAAAGCCTGAATTCAAATGAAGGGTGCAAATTAAATGTTGACTTTGAGCAATATGGATGGTGGAGATTGAGTAGGGCTTCCCTCTCATAAGAGGACAAAAGAGAATTGTTTATTTGAATAAATGGTGAGGTGGGAATGCCTAAATTAAATAAATTTTGTACTTTATTTAATTTATTTGAAATGGGACATGAGTGGGAAAAATCTTGATTAAATAAATATGATTTATTTAATTAAGGTGGGAGCTAAATTTAAATAAATGTTTTATTTACTTAAATTGATTGGATGATGTAGACATAAGATAATGAATAATTAAATAATTAGAAAATAATTATTTAATTATAGAAGATAATAGAGGAAATATAGATAAATAATTAAATAAATAAAATTTATTTAATTATTGATTAGAAAATAGGAAAATGAATTAATTAAATAATTAAAGATTATTTAATTAATATAAGAATGTGAAATTAGGGAGAAAGCGATGTGAAAATGATGCTTGCAGACTCAGGACATTTTTAAGTGCCTACAAATACAATTTGTAATTTATGATTATAATAAACCGTCCTCTACCAACTATATTGATGCAGGTGCATTCCTAGACATCAGGGAAATATGGTATCATCTCTATGAAAGTGGAATTTGTGTTTTACTCTAGTAGTTTGTGTGTCTGCAAGTTTGTGGTTATAAATCTATGATAGAGAAAGTTAGAACATTCCACTGCATTAAGGAATTACATTCTATGATTTTGGTGGTGGTTTTTTTTATGGTTTATTTATCTTCTATTGAATTTGAGGTTGATTAGATAAGTAGAGGTTGGTAATCTATTTTATGAAGTACCTACAAGTTGATAGTGTGTTCAACTTGAACTATTTCTATGTGTGAATTCTTCTTTTAGGTTTGTGCCAAAGAGAATATTTCAAAATATTGTAATAACATTATGGAGGTATGTTCTCTATTGTGTCAAGATTCTCCATCATTTGATTATTGTAAAATTTTACAAGTGTTATTTTCTATCAACAATACATTCCATGTAATTTCAAGATTTGTTCCATATTAAGGGTGACATGGATCATGCGAGGATTGTCACACCCCAATCTTTGACTATGTTTTACTTTTTAGTTGAACATAATTAGTAGTTAATTATGCATGAATTAATGATTTGACGTCATGTGAAAATGTGAGGATAAATCAATGATATCATGAGTTTATGTTATATGATTAGAATTTAGACATGTGATTATAAGATGTCATGATTATTTTTCATAAGGTTTATGAATTGACTAATGATGCACTAATCCCAGTTTAGTGATTACAAATTGTAACCAGGAAACATGTTTTCCACCCTTCGAGAAAGAGAGGGAGAGCATCATCAGAGAGAAGAGAATAGACATATGGATAAGAATAGATTGTTTACCATCTAAGTCTTGTGCTTTCATAGTTTTGTGAACCTTCATCGAGTTTGGTAAGTTATGTTTGACCAATTGGTCTGAGTTTGGTTTTGACTTGACAAATCATTGGTTGTCAACTAGATCCATTAAGTTGAGGTCATTGTCAAAAACCAAGTTAGGTTAGAGCATGACTGTCAACAAGGAAATGGTCAATAGTTGTTAAACTATTTTATTATAAAAAGTTCCTGATTGGAATTCTATTATGTTATTTTGTCTATTTTGATGTTTATGCAAGTTTGAGAGGGGGAGAATATCTTGACCCCATTCTCGTATCTTGTCGAGTTTTAGAAACAATGTAAGTATACATTGTATACACCTATATTATGTTGGTATATATATTTAATATGATCTATAAGTTAAACATATTATTTTGTTGTTGATAAGATTCTTAAGGAATGTGGTATAGTTTCCAATTAAACGCAAACCACTTCATGATAGTTATGGCAACTCAAATCCTTTAATCCATGTAAGTTTTAGAGAATAAGGAGGATCTTATCAAATAGCTTGGCAGTAGTTTTAATGACCAGTTACTCCATTACTTTTGCATGCCAACATAGCATGAGAATAGGTAAAGAAAAGGGAAGGACCTCCATTGTCATGGAGGACTGTCGTGGGACTTAAAATATTTAAGAAGTAGATCTTAGGCAGTTTTGAGGGGATATATATATCACAGGAGGCAACTAGTTAAGGAGAGGATTTTGTTAAAACGGAGAAAGAGAGAGAGAGAGAGAGAGAGAGAGAGAGAGAGAGAGAGAGAGAGAGAGAGAGAGCTCTGTATAACTAATTGGTACATGGCACCATAGTTTTCATGATGTTAAAGGAGGTTAAGTGTTTAGTTTTGTGTTTCATTGATGAATAAGGTCTTTTAAGACCACTTGTTATGATTTTGAGTCATTAGGTTGTCAAATTGTGCAAAAGTTGCAAAAATGTGGCATAAGCAATTTTTGGCATTTTGTGTCTTAGATGGAAGTTGAAAGGTCAAGTTGGGTTTTTTTGGTGGGAAACAGTTGGAAAGGCTTGGTAATGTCTTTAAAACCTTATGTGAATGTTGGGATAGAGGGAGATGCTAGAAATTTGAATTTGAATAATTTAATACTCTGTTCCTGCATTTTAAGAGAAAATTTGCTGCTCTAGCGTGTTGTATGGCCTTGTACGGCATGTAAGTGCACATTTTTGAATTAGAATTGATGGAGTTTTGAGTTAGATTCCTTTTGGGTTTTGTTTCATTGATTTTTATCAAGTTTTGAGAATTTTACAGTAGATTTTCTAAAACTAGTTCAGAAACCCTAGTTGAAGAGGGTTTGATTGGAGAAAATGAATTTTTGATCCATTTTATCAGTGAAAAAGGTTTGGTAATTGATGGAAATGGTATGTATAGACTCCATATGATGTGTTGATGACTTTAGAATGAAGAATAGAGGTTGAGAGAGTGTAAAACCAAAAAGTGTCTTGTTGAATGAGCCTAATTAGGCTATGTGAGCAGCGTAGTAGAAAGTTTTTGAGGGTTGTATTCCAAAGTAACCCACCTTGCAAATCTGATATGTTGTAGAAATCCCAAATGGGTGTCTGAAATAACCTTTAGATTTTGGGTTGAAGGTTTGACATGGAAGTTATGAGAGAGAAACAAGGTTTGTTGTCCTAATTAGGCCTAACTTGAATGATAACAATCCAAATTTGAGAGCTTCATTACAAAGTAACCGCACATGCAATTGAGATATGTTGTGTAAGGGGATAAAGGGTATCTAAAACTATGATTTTTTTTGGGAATGAGGTCTAGTGTGGAAATTAGGTTAGAAAAATCCCATTTGCTATCCTACTAGGGGAATTGGAGAATTGTGAGAGAAACCCACCAAATTAGGGTTCTAAGTTGGAAAGTTTGATTTTTTTGAGTTACTTTGAGGCTCTCCACCTTACCTCTACATCACTAATAGAATCCACAGTGAAATATTTTGTGAGAACATAGAGTTTGTTATCATAAATAATCTAGGGAGAGGGAGTGAGGTCACACATAGGAAGGCATAATATAGCATTGGTAGTAGTGGTAGTAAGGAAGAAATGAGTGCAAGATTTGGAAACCATCGACATAGAGGTAAGGTTATCTTGTTTAAATAATTATTTCATTCTTAAACTGTGATGATTGTATTCTGTATAATCTCATAGAGATGTATTAGCATATAGAAAAGTACTAAGTGTTATTCAAAATAGTGATATTGTGATCGTGGTAACTATGTAAACATAGTTACATAAGAAATAGAGAAATTATCTTGTTTAGCTTTGAAACTACATTCAGAGTGCATACGATATTAGATTTTGATTGTCTGATAGAGTAAATGTCTTCTAATAGCAATTTGAAACCATAGATTATAAACAATAGAATGCTTTTGTTAACAATGGGAATACTATGAAGATAACCTTTTCATGCCTTTTTTTTGTATCATCGAACCCATAGAGAACCGTGTTGCTTGGTAAGACATAGGAGTTATGGTAAATATTATGATTAACATTGATTTTATAGAGACTTAATGTTTGTCGCAACTTGTCCTTCAACCTTGTTTACTTGAGCTAATATTGTTTTCTATTAGCTATCAAACATTAATGAGTAGATAGCTACCATATAAATGCAGAGGAAAGACTAATTTATCTTTTCACTTTTGAACACAAGGTATGTGGACATATTTTATTAAAGTCTTAGTGTTACAGCAGATTTCATCAAGCAGATTTCATCATAGAGCTTCAAATATTGAATTTGATGTTGCTAGGGTTTGAAATGTTCAATTTGCAGGTTTATGACAACGAGGTTTTATTGGAGATTTTGGTTTGCTTGTTGGTATTTTGGTGTGCATGTTTGAGGAGTGATGGATTTTGATGTTGTGATGCAAATAATCCATCTACGTAGTTGAGTTTTGCAGATTTGAGCTATTGGTCATTGCTGCAATTTTTAGTTCTAGCTAGGGTTTGACTTGGGTGCTCACAAAAATTAGTTTTGGCATATGGGTATTGATGCAAAATGGCTGCCATGAGGTTGGAATAACATATGCACTTCTGGGTATTCTTCATTTCACTGTTTGACTCTAGAAATTATCGATCTTCCTCTCTTGTCAACTCAAAATTTGTAGCAGCGAACTTAGAAATGGAAAAATATGTAAAATATGCATTTGGGTATGTGTTTCTAAGTTTGCAATGTGTTCATTTTTATTTCTAGTTGATTGTTCATCAATTATTTCATGTTTTTATAGCAATCTCTCTCTCAAAAATACACATGCAATTCCAAAACTAAAACCCCTTTTGCATCTTCTATCTAGTCTGAAAGACCACATTAATAAAAAATACAAAAACACACTAAAAAGACAAAAAAAATTATATCAGAACAGGTCAGCATATTACATTGGACGAGAATGTCAAGATAAGAATGAAGAAATTGTCACAATGATATTGATGTCAAATATGCATGGAGAAGAAAGTTATCATTGATATCAAAGACCAAGATTGTTGATGAGATTGATGTCTAAGAGATCGTTGTGGAGATCAAGATGTATGGCTGAGACAGTCAAAGAGATTGTCATTAATGTCAAAGGCATAGAGTCATTGATGTCAAAGCAAAATAAGAGTAGTCCGTTATACATTCTTATTGAAGAGATCGTGATATTGGAAGGCCAACTTAGAGATATGCATATGTTTAAATTAAAGATTTAAACATAATAAGAAAAGATGTTGAGGGATAAAAATAAGATAAATAAATAGTGAGGCCAACTCCTTTTGAAGAATGTGTTTGAAGAGAACAAGATTGATCATATATAGTGCTCGATAGTTAATCAAAAGATATTACAAATCCTACTACTGATAACTTGTGGAGCAACGATCACTATTATTCATTCCAAGTGATACATATAATATACAATATGGAGTGATCAATATAGAAGATGTAGCGAATTTTGAATAAGACAAAATAAAGAGTGATTCATATCTCATGTGGAGTGATTCATAATATAATTCATCCAATGATTGCAAAAGAAGACAAATTGTGTTAGTGAATAGAGATAAATTCATTAAGGACAAAATCAGATAAGACAAAGATTAGTGACCCCATAAAGGATAGAAATTTGTGTTAATTAACAAAGACAAAAAGATAGTTATAATGTGCGATCAGATAAGAGACAACAATGCTTATATTTATGTGAAAAGTCAGCAATCATTATATGAAGAAGTGTGAATATATTTTGTGAGTTGTGATCAATTTTTGTTAATGCAAGTATTAAATATGAGGAGTGTAGATTATGAGAAGAGGTGTGAATTAAAGTTAATGAATAGGTGAGTATTAAAAATAAAGAGAAATCTCTTTTCAAAGAGATACATTTCTTCATAGAGATTTGAAAATATATAAAAGGAAGGAGAAGATGTGATGTTATTGCAAGAAAATTTAAATGAAATATATCTAATGTGAAGAACAAATTGAAAACAAAAAGGCAAAAAAATGAAGTGCAAATTAGACTTATATTAAATAGATGAAGGGGATGTTGATATGGTGAAAGAAGAACAAATGATACATCATTAGAGAGAAGAAAATTTGAATGAAAACATAGCCATATTTGTGGTCATATGTTGAAGGAAGATTGTGCATGATTGTAATCAGATTTGTGAAAGGAATTAGTGCATAAGTTAGATCAGATTTGTGAAAAGAGCATTGTGTAAAGGCTGTGATCAGATTTGTGAAAGGTGTAAATAGTTTTGTGAGAGGAAGATCTTGTGGAGAAATAAACTATATCATCCATTGAAGGATTAATAGGTTGGAGCATCTTGCTGGGTTGGAGCTCAGTTTGTATGGAGGTTGGAGCCTCCAGTAGGTTGATGCCTATAATTCTGTCAAGTGGGGATTGGTGCCTCCAATGGGTTGGTGCTCACAAAATAAGAATTGTAAGATAAGTAGGTTGGTGCCTACGAAAGAATATATATATTGTGTTGTGGTTTTTTCTTGAAAGGGTTTCCACATAAATCATGTGTTCTCTTGTGTTCATAATTGTTAGATCTTGCACATGCATCAGAGGTGCGAAAAGTATGGTATATCCCTGAATCCAAAGAAATATGTCTTTGGGGTGACAGAAGGTAAACTAATAGGGCATATTATTTCTAAGAATGGGATTTCCATTGACCCAAACAGAGTGGAAGGGATTAATAAGTTGAAGTTGCTAGCCAGTAAGAAGGAATTGAAGTCATTCTTTGGTAAAATCAATTTTGTGAGGAAATTTATCATTGGTTTTGCTGAGATAGTGCAGCCTTTGAATGTCATACTTAAAAAATAAGCTAGAATAGAATGGACACCACTAGCCAGAGCAGCATTTAAAGATATAAAGTAAGCTATTACAAATGCTCCAGTGTTGACTAGTCCAGATTATACTAAGCCATTCTTTATCTATTCTTTTGCATCTGAACACTCATGTGCGACAGCCTTGACACAAAAGGGTGAGGAAAATGAGGAAAAGCCAATAGCATTTATGAGTGCTCCCCTTAAAGGTGTAGAATTAAAATACTTGGATATTGAAAGACAATCTTTTTCCTTAGTGAAGGCAGTAAAAAATTCAAGCATTACATTTTAAGAAGTCAAGTTAAAGCTATTGTGCTTGATGCTGCAGTAAAGATGCTGCTAATGCAAAACGAGCCAAGGGACAAAAGAGTAAAATGGATCACCATGTTACAAGAGTTTGATTTGGAAATCCTTCCCATGAAATTGGTCAGAGGTCAAGCTCTACTTTAGACTATAGCTAACATAGACCCCAAGATTGTTCATCAACAATGTGTTGAGCATATAAGTGCTACAAGCGGATGGTATGATGATCTCAATTCATTCCTAATATTAGGAAAATATCCCAGTCACATGAAATCTTCCTAGAGAAGGGCATTAAGGTTAAAGACCCAAAAGTATATGATCCAGGGAGGCATATTATTTAGAAAGAATCATGAAGGGATATATTTGAGATGTTTGAATAGAGAGCAAGTGGATAAAGTATTGTTGGAACTACATGATAAATATGAGACCACTCACGGGTCTCATTTGGCCACCACACATAAGATTTTGAGGGCTAGGTACTACTAGCCTACCATGTTAAGACACTAAAGAACATATTAGATGCTACCATGTATATCAAGCCACTACTGATAGGGGAAGAAATATGAACCATCCTTTGCAACATGTGATAGAAACTAGACCATTTGCACAATGGGGCTAGATTTCATTGGAGTCATTAACCCTCCATCTTCTGCTAGACACAAGTTCATCCTTACAGTGACAGATTATTGCACCAGATGGACAAAGGCTACTTGATGTAAGTGTATACACCTAAAAATGACATGACTCTACTTAAATAAATATTTTAAATATTTATTTCACCTTCACATTCCTCTATCAATAAATAAATACATTTATCTATTTATTTGATTCACTTATTCTCATTTAATTAAATAAACACATTTATTTAATTAATTAAATTCACCTACATCTACTTCATTCTTCTAAATAATTAAATAATTTTAATTATTTAATTAAAATCATTTTATTCTTCCAAGTTTAAATAAAATGCAAATTTTATTTAAATAAAATCTTAAATATCCACTAAATAAAATATATTTTTATATTTTATTTTATTCTTCAAAAATCTCCACAAAAATAAAATATATTCTTATATTTTATTTATTCCTCTCAATTATCTACAAAATAATTAAATAAATTTTTTTATATAATTATGCTCTCTTATCATCAAAAAAATCATTCTTATCTTCTAAAAATACTTTCCTCTTGTCATACAAAAGCAAAAGCAGTTTTAAAGCATCTTTAAAGCAAAATCATCTCTTAAATTAGAAAAATAATTCTAATTTAAAGAAAATCAAATCTCATCCTCACCAAGAGAGGACTTAACTCAACAAAGATGCTTTTCAAATGACACATGTCTTTCTTCCATTTGTTGCACGTTCCTCAACAATCCTCCTCTGTTGATCTTCTCTTTTTTTCTCAACCATTGATCTTCTTCCTTAACACTCTATAAATACAACCCTCTCCTTCTTCATTTCATCACCTATCGTTTGAGAAAACTTATGCTGCAGAGATACCGGCACGCCTTTGGCACCTCCACTTTGTTAAGAATTCAATATCATCCATTTGTTAGTGTGTTGAAGCTCTTCTTCAATCACACAAGTATCCAAGCCATTCCATTCTTGTCACCTTCAACAAGCAAGGGAACAAATTGCTTCTGAGGGTTTCATCATCAACAAGGTCAAGAAGAGATAGGCGAACTATGGAAGAATATAGGTAAAAGGTTGTAATTATTGTTCTTAGTTTTATTTTAATCAATCTTTTACTTTCACGTTTCATAGATGTATTGGGTTGTTTATTCATTGATTTGATTAATCTGATTTCACATTTCATAGATGTATTGGGTTGTTATATCTTTAAGATAGGCAAATATCTTGGTGAGGATGAGATTTGATTTTCTTTAAAGAGAATATCCTCCCACCCGATCTCTCTAGTAACCAAAAAAGAACCTTTATCTGTTAGGCATCCCGGTATGCCATTGTCGCTAATACTCTATATCGCAGAGGTCTCGATGGTACTCTCCTTAGGTGTCTTGATAGTGAGGAATATCAAACCACCTTGAGAAAAATACACAATGGTATATGCGGGACTCACTCTAGTGGTCCTACCCTAGCCAAGAAACTCATATGCATGGGGTACTACTGGCCAACTATGGAACAAGATTCCTATCATTTGTAAAGAAGTACAAGAAATGCCAAGTCCATGGGAACCTGATACATGCACCAGCACAAGAGCTACAACCATTAACAACTCCTTGGCCTTTCTGTCAGTGGGGACTCGACTTAGTGGGCAAGATTCACCCTCCCTCCTCAAGCGGCCATAAATTCATAATCACTACCACAGAGTACTTCACAAAGTAGATTGAAGCCGTGCCCTTAGCCAATATCACAGGAAAGCAGATTGCCTCATTTATCCTGAACTATATCATTTGTTGTTATGGTGTCCCTTCATCCATTATCACGGATAACCACCGACCTTTCAAAAACTAAGATGTTAGGGAACTATGCAACAAATTCCATATCTAGCACTGCTTTTCAACCCCCTACTACCCACAAGGTAACGGCCAAGCTAAGGCATCAAATAAAACCATTCTAAAAATCCTAAAGAAAACTGTCAATGATGCTGGCCATGATTGGCATGTCCAACTGAATCCTTTGCTGTGGGCCTACCACACAAGCATCCGCACACCCACAGGTGCAACACCATATTCCTTAGTCTATGAATCTAAAGCTATCTTGCCCATTGAAGTCAAGATCTCATCCTTGCGAGTTTCACTAAAAGGCATCATATTAGATGAAGAGTACAAAGTGACAAGACTCCAAGAATTAGAACTGCTCGAAGAGAGAAGGCAACAAGCCTTTAACCATCTAAAAGCACATCAGCAGCGCATGTCCAGAAGCTACAATCATAGAATAAAGCCCCGTGTATTCCAAGTTGGTGACCTAGTCCTTAGAGAAAATCCCAGAAATCAGCAAGACTGAGAAAAGAAAGGAAAGTTTGAACCCAACTAGTTAGGTCCCTATGTTGTCATCGCAGCTTATGGATCGGGGGCATATTAATTGGCCACATCTGAAGGTGAACTATTTGATGATCCGATCAACAGCATGCACCTCCACAAGTTCTATACCTAAAAACCCCAATGTAAGGGAGTCCTAAAAAAATCCAAAAAAATTTAAAAAGTGATAAAAAAATAGAACAAAAAAAATCAAAAAATAGAAAAATAGCAAAAAATCGTCCTATGGTAAAAACCTGGCAAATAGGCACCTAGGATAGGTACCATGGTGAAAACCTAGCAAATAGGTGTCATGTGTACTTTTAGCTTCTCATGCAAATAAAAGCAAGTGGTGAAAACCTGGTAAACAGGCACTATCTGTGACAAACCACTTCATCTGTTTCAACTTTATTGTCTCTTGTCTCCATCATGTCGTTCATCTTGAACTAGTCCTTTGAACCGTTGTCGAACTATGTCACCTTTGAGTTATCACGTAGGCAAGGCCATTTTCAATGTGCCCCTAAGGCTCCACTATCCCATCCATCCCATGTCTAGTCCTTCTATCTATCTGAGTCTGCACCACTTTCAAATTGCCTAGGTCTTAGGTCCATCAGGGTTTACTCTGAACTACGTTGCCTCTGTGTTGTCACGTAGGCAAGGCCATTTAGCATTGAGCCCCTGAGGCACTAGGTCAGTCCCTTAGGGTCCATCTCTCCATGTCTTTCTGTCCTTTCACCCATAATAAGTCGATCTTTGTCTAAAACTTGGGGCAACTCCTCAACCTGGTTGCGGATTTGGATTCTTGAATGCCACTGTTCTAAGAGGATGCTAATAAAGGATTGTGATACCTTTCACTAGACAAACAAGCGCAACAAGGAAAGCTACCCAACAACTAAGTTCTTGGCACAAACCATCAACCTGTCCTAAACAAAGTAGAGCACCATACCATTACACTCAAACAATTTTATATCAATTATGGCAAAAGACACATCTCATGCAAGAATGTTTGGTCAACAGGTTAACTTACAAGGTCTTGAATTTTTGTCATTATGTCTTCCTATGCTACTCGAGGATGCCAAAAGCTAGAGAAGCTATGATGGGGGTATAATTTTTCTTTGTCTGCTGCTTGTGGATTAAACTTTAGTAATGTGACGACTTTTGTCTAATGACATGATCAGCAAAAGATCATTGAGGACTTCAAGGTCTAAACATGAAAAGGGGCAATCCTTGTCTGTTGAAATGCAAGAAGTACTCAGGTCATCTAGATTCAAGTTTGACTAGATGCTTGTAATAAATTGTTATATCAAAATCCATGTAAGTAATACTTAGGTCATCTCAGTTTAATTATACCTAGATGCTTGTATTTTCTTACAACATTTCAAAAAGTGAAAAATACCAAAAAGTGCCCAATGATGAAAGCAAAAAGCCTTGCAATCTCAAGATGACAATCCACATCTGCATCCATCTCGTATCCAACAAATCCATATCATCCATACAATAAATAAATCCTACAGCATATCAAGTGAAAACCCTTGTTTTCTTTCATCTCTTTTCTTCCACTCGTCTATATCATCTCTGTGTCGATTGAGTACATTTGGACATATCAAAAAGATAACATAGACAACATATCATATCACATGAGATAGTCATTTACATGATTAAATCATTTGCATACATAATCAAGTGCATTAGATCATTTTCATACATATCTAGAACATCCACCATACATTTACATCCATATATCATATTAACAAAATCAAAAACATAGACAAAAACATATAGAACTGCATAATCATATCCATACACATTTGCATTTGCATAATCAAATCATCCTAACATCCATCTAGTATGCATAACATATACACAACATCATAAGATAGAGTACATCCACAATATATCAACATCAAAACATGTGCATATAAACCATAAAATATCTACATCATCATATGATCATCAAACACATGTCCAAATGTACAACATATCCAAAAACCTCTATCCAAATCTCTCAGAGTCATGTCATAAATGTATACAAATCCTAACAAATGGTGATACATGTCTCGGGACAAAATAAGTACATATATCAGCTATCTTAGCCATCCATAAAAAATGTGCTACAATACAATCAAAACGGATACAAGTATCCAAGTCTAACTAACCCTACTACTGTGGAATACTGCTCCCTACACTAGCCTCTCCTCTATGCCCCTGCCTGCAGTGGGCCCCTCACTGAGCCTATAGACCGTGACCCACCTGCTCTCTGGGATGCCTTTGAATGGCTCCTAAAGCTAGTGGCACAATGCTCTGTTGACACTGCTCCATGGTATAGCCCTTTGTAATACTGAGCCTGCGCCTGGGCTCTAATAAGCTCACTCTGCAATTAGGTCACCTATGCCTATGCCTACTGTACCTGTGAAACCAGAAAGCTTGATGTGCCATCTGTACCCATCGCCATAACAGCTGCATCTCTCTTTGCCCTCATGGCCTGCATACTGGCTAAGGCTGTATCTCTCTCTCTCGTCAACTCTGATAATTGAGTCACATCTAACTCTCTCTGTGACTCTGCTGCTCTCAGATGAGCCCTCAGATGCTTGATCTAACTCTGTAAAGCCACCATGGCCTGCTGCTGCAAGTCAAGCTGCAGAGCTTGCTCTGCCTATCCAGGTGCCACCTGCTACACTGGCACCTACCCTACCTGTACCTACTGATGCGCCACCTGCTATGGCGGCAGCATCTATCTCTGAGGCACCACTGGCTGAACCGGCACCTGTGCCTGTACCGCAGCCTGCGGCTGCACAACTACTTGCTGACCTGGCTGTCCCTCTCCTAGCCTCCACCACTATCTTGGCCTGCCTACACCTCCTCCTCCTCCATCTCCCCCTCCTCCTCCTCCTCTCCCCCTCCTCCAACCTCCTCTCCTCCTGCCAACTGCACCCTCATCATCTGAATCATCCTCGTCTATATGAGGAGCTAACTCTCCCAGTCCTAAATATCTCAGAAAGGGATGTGTCACGAACCACTCCTCATAATCAGGCATCATGCCAACGTCTACTATCTCCCTCCACATCAGCCACGCTGCATAAGGGATCTACTAAAAATCATCCAAGGCCTCCTCATATGAAGCCACAGGTCCCCACCTATACCTCTCTGCATGAGTCTTGGCAAAGCGTGCCTCCCCCTGTGGTTTGCCCTAGACTTGACCAAACTGTCTCTGCACTCTACTGACAATCTGCCTCTCCAGAATGTGCCTAGTCCTACTAATGAGCCACCGCATCTAGAAACAATATGGAAGCTCATCTGCCTCATCGTCCCATACCTCACAGTCTATAAAGGGGCGCCAGACAACTGCATCTACGCCATCAAAAGCATGTCTCCCATACTCCAACTTCCCCAGCATGTGCTGGGAAATCACACCTGCATAGCCGTAACTATAAGGCTCACCCCTCTGCCAGTGAAATAAACATATCAGCCATGTGATAGCAATGTGCTCCCACAACCAAAACTGCAAAAGCGAGACGCTGGCAGACAAACTAGTCCCTCTGTGGTACACCACCTGGTGCATGTCTTTGTGCAAATGTGCAAGCATGTACACACCCCATGCATACCGAGTCCCATCGGTGAGCATCCTCTCCAGCACCTGTCCCCAGCCAATCGGGAAGTCGTGTGATCTCCTATCGGGGCATACTACACCACCGATCAGTCCTGCCACTATGCTCGGGAAGTAGTCATAGCAGTCATAGATATCCTGCCAAGAAATAACCTGCTCTACTAGCTTTGGGTCATCGAATACCCATCTGCACTCAACCAAACCAACATTGTGTTGTGACTCGTACTCGACCAGTTCTCCCTAAATCAGGAGGTGCAGAATCCTATATACATCCTCTAGAGTGATAGCCATCTCTCTCGTCGGAAGATGGAAGGTCCCATCCTCGCCATGAAAACGCTCCACCGCTGCAATCAACATAGTCCAGTTTGCATGAACTTCAGACATGAAGAGCACATAATACAAACCCATAGCACTTAGAGCCTCACGATCTATCTCCGTCAACATGTATCGCTGCAACAACGGCAACGGGAACTGCTCTCATGACATAAGAACATCCTGAATATCCTCCCGCAACCAAGTGAAGCATAACGTCAGCAAAATCTATATCCAAGCAAAATTTGCTCAAAGCAATCCAACTATCATATTAGTGACTTAACATATCAAATTAATCAAAAATAGCATATTATCTCTCGACTAGATTCTCGGCAATCTCAGAGATCGCTAATCAATTGATGCATCGATCAAGATGCCAATTGGGTTAATTTCATTAAGTCAACTAATTTTCCTAGTGCAAATGCGCCAATCTAGGTAGAAAATGCACCGATCCATATCATATGTGCTGCTTCACCGTGAATGCGCCGCCCTTTGATGTGTATGTGCCGTTCTGGCACATGCGCCGCTTCTTATGTCATATGCACAATTTCCTGGTAAATGCACTAATTCATCGTGTAAATGTGCTGATCCATATCATATGCACTACTTCACCGTGAATGCACCACCCTTTGACGTGTATGTGTCGTTCTGGCACATATACCGCTTCTTATGCCATATGCGCAATTTCCTAGTAAATGCACCAATTCATCGCTCAAATGCACCAAACTATCAAATGTGCCATACCGCAACATATGTGCCATTTTGGGGTCATATGCACCGAAAGGTGATTTAGCGCATCTATCCTAGTTGTTTTTCCTAGCCATTAATATGCCTAAAAATTGACTTTTACCAAGTTTTGAAGAACTACATACTGGGGGTCCTACCTCCGCTAGCCGATCGAACCGTCGAATCCGCTCAAACCAGTGCTCCTCGCGTGGAATATCCATCTATCTGGCTGCCATGCTCTCCTAAGCTCTCCAAAGGACTAATCAACTATGGACAAGTGTACAAATGAATGGTACTTGTGGACCCAACCCCTATATATAGCAAGTGACCCATACCTGACTCCATGACAACTGTGGCTACTTCTCATGTTTGTTTCTCTGAACCATATCTCATTTTTCTCTGTCCTAACCCACTTTTTCACCTTCTTCTTCATGAGCTTGTCTGTCTCACACCCTTCTATCTTCTTCCCATCCAATCTCCCGAGGGGGCATCCTGTTGTTAAAATTGTACCAGGGGCAAAAACTGGGGCATGTATCACTGTCAAAAATTCTTATTCTTTGAAACAACGTGATAAAACACATTGCATCAAAGAGGGGCAAAATGTATACACCTAAAAATGACATGACTCTACTTAAATAAATATTTTAAATATTTATTTCACCTTCGCATTCCTCTATCAATAAATAAATACATTTATCTATTTATTTGATTCACTTATTCTCATTTAATTAAATAAACACATTTATTTAATTAATTAAATTCACCTACATCTACTTCATTCTTCTAAATAATTAAATAATTTTAATTATTTAACTAAAATCATTTTATTCTTCCAAGTTTAAATAAAATGCAAATTTTATTTAAATAAAATCTTAAATATCCACTAAATAAAATATATTTTTATATTTTATTTTATTCTTCAAAAATCTCCACAAAAATAAAATATATTCTTATATTTTATTTATTCCTTTCCATTATCTACAAAATAATTACATAAATTTTTTTATTTAATTATGCTCTCTTATCATCAAAAAAATCATTCTTATCTTCTAAAAATACTTTCCTCTTGTCATACAAAAGCAAAAGCAGTTTAAAGCATCTTTAAAGAAAAATCATCTCTTAAATTAGAAAAATAATTCTAATTTAAAGAAAATCAAATCTCATCCTCACTAAGAGAGGAGTTAACTCAACAAAGCTGCTTTTCAAATGACACGTCTTTCTTCCATTTGTTGCATGTTCCTCAACAATCCTCCTCCATTGATCTTCTCTTTTTTTCTCAACCATTGATCTTATTCCTCACAACTCTATAAATACAACCCTCTCCTTCATTTCATTACCTATTGTTTGAGTAAACTTATGCTGCAGAGTAACCGGCGCACCTTTGGCACCTCCACTTTGTTAAGAATTCAATATCATCCATTTGTTAGTGTGTTGAAGCTCTTCTTCAATCACACAAGTATCCAAGCCATTCCATTCTTGTCACCTTCAACAAGCAAGGGAGCAAATCGCTTCTGAGGGCTTCATCATCAACAAGGTCAAGAAGAGATAGGCGAACTATGGAAGAAGATAGGTAAAAGGTTGTGATGAAGGGGGTAAATCATAAAACACACAATAATAGAAATTGAACATAGAGAATAGAACTTTCTTTTATTGATCTGGGCAACTCATTACATTACAGAAGCTTAATTACAATCAAAGGAATTAGTCCTCTATAGGCTGCAACACACTACAGCTACCATCACTAGGCTCTGGAATCTTTTGCCTTCTGTAACCCCCAAGTTAGCTAGAGTTTCTGTTTTCCTGCCTATTCTTGACTCTACACTTGCCCCCTTAACTCTCCTACTACCCAGGGTTCCCAAAAATGGTTATTAATAGCCTTTTTGGCGGCCAACAACCTAATTTCAAATTTTGCATCTCCCTCCAAAAATAGGTCAACTTCCGGGAGCAATAAATTTTGATCCGGGACTCTGATTGACGAACCGTTTTATGTGCTGGAAAGCTCGCGGAGTGCTCTACATGCTAAGAACTAGCTCTACCGGTTTTGGCCATTTTCGGGCCTGTACGGGGCTATTTAGTGCCTCAAACCTGAGTTTGAATAATTTTCAGGCATTTTTCGGGAAATAAAAACTTTAATATCTTTCAGCTCACAAATGATCTTCATATGATTCCTTTGCCAAAGGTCTTATATTTCCATTATGTAACTTCCTATAAATTTTGACTTCATTCCATGCCCAAATGCAAACTTTCTAAAAATAGCAGTTTACTATTTTTAGCAGTTTGGGAAAATTGAAAGTTCTACATTATTATTCAGGCAATTATGGGACCAGAACCACAGATTTTGAGAAGAAATGGGTAGAACATCAACAATTTTGAAACATTTTTTTTTTTGGGTGATGCAAGATTGCCCTCACACCACTGGATGCTCCTGCATCAGGTTGTAAGTATTGTTCTTAGTTTTATTTTAATCAATCTTTTACTTTAATGTTTCATAGATGTATTGGGTTGTTTATTCATTGATTTGATTAATCTGATTTGCCCTTCACAGTAAGTTTTCTACCACTAAGGTTGTCATCCAATTTCTAGAGGAAAATATCATCACCAGGTTTAGAGTACCCTATGCACTAGTATGTCACAATGACCCTGCATTTTCCTCTTTAAAGTTTTCAAACTGGGATTTTGAATATGGTATGTTTTAAAATTCTCATCAAATTATTATCCATAGGGTAATGGATTAGAAGAATCCACTAACAAAATTATGTTAGATATCATTGATAAATTGATTGCTAAAAACCCTAGAGAGTGGAATACCTTATTGAAATATGCTTTGTGGGTCGATAGAACAAAAGTTAAAACAACATTGGGAAATTCACCATACCATTTGGTATATGGCACATATGCAATATTGCTTGTTAATTTGAGAATCCCAACCTGGAAGATTGCTAACGAATACTTAGATTTTGATGATCAAAGAGAAGATAGGTTAATTCAATTGCTACACTTGGATGAGAAAAGGAGTCAAGCCATAGATAGGTTTGCCAAACATCAAGCAGTAGTCAAAAGACGGTTTGATAAGAGTGCTAGAGTCAAAACTTTCAAAATCTCAGACTTGGTTTTATGCTGGGATAAAGCACAGGAGAAAAAGGGAAACCATGAGAAATTTGATTGGTTGTGGGTAGGTCCACTCCAAATTGCTAAGATTATAGGAGATAACACTTTTAGGTTGAAGACTTTAACTAGTGAAGATATTGTATTACCTGTTAATGGCCAATATCTTAAACATTACTTTCAAGCCTAGAGTGTTGTGTTGAGTCCTACTATATATTATATTGTAAATATTGTATAGTCTTTTGGTTTGTTTTTGTTTTGTTTTGTTGTTTGGTTATTTGTTGTTTTAGGGATATTCATTTTGATTTTGGGATAAACAG
This sequence comes from Cunninghamia lanceolata, assembly GCA_027924645.1. Classification (NCBI taxonomy): domain Eukaryota; kingdom Viridiplantae; phylum Streptophyta; class Pinopsida; order Cupressales; family Cupressaceae; genus Cunninghamia; species Cunninghamia lanceolata. The sequence continues at coordinate 3,373,989 of BSBN01001410.1, read as the reverse complement.
GAGCAGGCTACAACTTTAGAAAATAATGGAATTTATAAAACTAAGAAAACCATTTGAAATTTATGCATAAGTTGTGACTTTTATTGATGTAGTTTTCTTGTTTGGTCTTTTAAGGATTTTATTCACCATCAACAAATTAGAATATTTGAGGAATCATACAAATACATATCTTTAAGATTCTAGGAATGGGTTTGGGAAATAGTTGACACTTGCATTAATGAAAAATCTAAAGGTTTTCCTTTGTTACCACTATAATCTCCACCTTACATATGTTTAACAGGTTTTTACTATCTGTTAAACATGAGCTTTATTGAAATATAAAAAATATTAAAGATGAATACCAAATGAATGATCAAAAGAAATCATTTAAAACATATGAGGGCTACCAGATAACTCCACTGGGGCTATAGATGCTTACTAGTAGTGGAACTCTATTTGGGGAGATTATAGCGATAACCTTGTCAGGGCTATAGATGCTTGACTGACAGCAATGCTCTATCTAGGTTGGCTTAGAAGGTTAAATCCATCTATGTAGTTAATGCAAATAGTTGTTGTTTTCTGAGTCTGGTCCAAAGAATGGGAATAAATTAGTTGTACACACTTAAATTCCTTTGGGAGGTTCTTTTGTTGATAGTGAATACATTATTTTTGTGATTAAGCAACACCTTGCACATATAAGAAAGTTGGAAATTATGATTTATCTCACTTTGTTCACCGAGTTTTGTTGAATTTGGTTGTTTTATTAGGTTGCTATTTGTTGTGATGCTCACAACACACCCCATTTTACCCTCTAGCAAAATGAGGACCCCTGCTGTGGATTTTACTTTTGGCTTTTGTGGTTCTATTTGCTTGGCGATATAGGTAAAATGTCATGGATGCTTAAAATTTGAGTTGCACAATGCTTGGTGATAAATAGATGTTATCAGTAGAATCTGCATGAAAAATCAGTTAGGGTTACCTTTTGAACCATTTGAAAATTCTGTGTATTTTGAGAGTTGTGCTTGTTTCTGTGAAAAGTCAACGTTGGAATGATGTTGGTCAATGTGTATCTAATATACATTGTTATTTGCTTGTGTATGGTATACATAATATATATACAAGTCTGGAGCCGATGGCATTTTATGGTGAACTGTATAAATGTACAAATCTGCAGTTGTATTTGTATATTACAACTCTTGTATTAGAAATAAAAATGCAAAAGATACATGGGCAGATGTCAAAATAAATTTAAATTGATGTTTAAGGTTGGGGACATCTAGTTTGTATACTAGATACATTGTTTGCATGTTTTTGATACAAATGCAGATCTAGACCCGAAGGTAAAATTCAATTGAGTCTTGAAAATGAAAGTGAATGTACATGTTCGTATGTATTGTTGTATGTATAACTGCATGTATCTTATTTACAAATATAAAGTTAGATGTGGAAAGGAAAGTTAATAAAATGAATTGTAAGTGAAGTCTGTGTTTATATATTTGGATGCATGTATTAGAAATACAATTTAAATGAAAGATGCATTTGTGGATTTGAACCTAGGATTAAATATGGAATAAAGTGCATTTATTCATAACAAAGGATGAAAAGTCAATATCATGGATCTTTGTATATGTGCATGTATATGATATACATAAGGATATACAAATGAATTATAAGCAAAACCTAACATAATTAAAAGTTTGAACATTGTGTACTTCAGGTGGGGTCCACATCTATATTTTTAGGATACATGTGCACGATATACAAAAGGGTGATACAAAAGACTTAGATACAAAGCCAAACTCAAAACTAATTCCATTTTGTTTTATAAATCTGATGGAGTCCAAGTTTGTATATTTCAATGATTGTATAAGATATACATAAGGATACACAAAACTGAATATACAAAAAGTAAGAGAGAGAAACTATTAAAGAGCATAAGGATTTATCGTGCATGTATATGATATACAAAACTCAAAAGTGTAAAGGACTAACGTATACAAGATTCAAAATATGAATTGAATGGGAAAAGTAAACACATGGTCATCCCACAATAATGGGTTACACTTTTTGGCTAAACTTGACACTGAAATCAACATTTTGAACTAAATCTTCACTTTTTGACACCTATAGCCGCTAAACCATTAGGAATTTGAAGATGATGTGAACTAGTGATTTGTGATATTTTGTTTGTAGAATCTAAATATATTTTCTAAAAAGAATTTGGAGTTAAATTGTAAATTTTTTTGCATCTCCTTTGATAACTAGTTTTTAATAGTAAACAACATTTTCTTAAAGTGATGTGTATTCTATAGCACATAACTTTTTTTCTACAAAGGATAAAATTCTGATTCTTTTGAATTTAGATTGGTAACACCAATATATAGGGCATGCATTTGGTTTCATAATGTTTTGTTGAATATTTTTTTAATTAAATTTTGAAGTCAAACCAATTATAATTTAGACAAAAGCGTATTCCGTAAAACATAACTATTTCTATATGTATCAAAATTCAATTTTCTTTTTTTTGTTGAAACAAAGATATCAATACTTAGGGTATAGATATTTTTCAGAGGTTTTTTCATTACTTTACTAATTCTCCATGTGTGTAGAATAAAGAACTTGATGTTCGGTGAAAAACCTACATTCACAAGAAATAAAAAATAAATATAATAATCAAATTAAATATATTTAAAATTATACTTTTTGAGAAGCTTATAATAAGGACTACATACTTACAAAATGAATTCATTTGACCCCCCAAAAGATAAATCAAAAGTGGTTTTTTATCAGCATTTTGATAGGTGTAGAGGAGATTCCATTATAGGTATGGTTTTAAACTAGCGGGGTTCTATCCAAGGGGGTTTGAATCTAAGGGGGTTTGATCAATCTATCTTCAATTAAAATCTTTTAATTGGAACCTTTCAAGGCATAAATCATTATATTTTCTAAAAATATTTGATTTCAGCAAAAATCAGGATGTCCTAGAAAGTGTAACCCATTATTGTGGCAGTACCCCACAGATTGAATTGTATGCATTAACTACAACATTTAATACATATCTACCATTGTAAAACCTAAATTCGAAGAAGTAAAAGGAAATTTGATTATGTTAATCTTCACAATTGCATGTGAAATTTAGTTGCAGAGCAGTTTACAGAGCTAAGGTGAAGGATGATTAAAAGGCAAATTGAAATTTGAAAACGGTTGCAGTAAGCTGAAAAGGTAAATGGATTTTGTCAATGGTATAAGGTCAGCAGTTGCAGTTTAGGTATGTATTATGTATAGGAATAAAATCAAGATTGAATGATAATCAAAACAATAAAATAATCAACAACTTCAATCGTATAACATTAAGATAACGATCTAAGTAAATAACCAAATAATCAATGAATAATAACAAAAATAATGAAAGCTTTCACCTAGATTGTATTGTTATCTTGGTCGAATGTGGATTACTCTTTAAATTGCAAAATCATGTTTACAACAAGCGGATGTAGATTGTGTGTGTGCTCAAAGTGGTCAATGTGCTCAATGATGCGATGTATGTTCAATGCGCTATAGGGAGGCAAAAGCTTAAATGATCGAAGTGAGTTTGTTATGGAGATGAAGGGGGATTATATAGGATTCAATAAAGATCGATCAACGATCTAGATAATTTGATAGAATCAATGGATGAGATAAATCTAAAATTCATGATGAATGTGCACCTGACATGTGTCACACAAAAAACTATTTTTGTTTGAGTTAATTGCTTGATTTGGCTAAAAGACATGGAACATACATGATAAAGAGAGATTTCATAAAAATAGAATTGCTTTTTTTTCTAATTTATGAGTTGGTGATAAAAACAATAATGATTAAGTCAATTAACTCAACTTTAGATTTACTTTTTGCATGATTTGAGATAAATCAAATAATAAATTATTTAATTTTGTGTGCATGATGAACAAAATTTATTTTTAGAAGAATTGGAAGATATTTGAGGGAAATTAAATAAATAAATTTATTTAATTGTTTGTGTATGATAGAGGACATAGAATAGATTTGAAGATTTAAAATAAATTAAACAAATAAATTGTTTTAATTTATTTTGCATAATAAAAGATAAATACAATATTTAATTTTATTTTATTTTTAGAAGAGATATTCAATTTAAATAAATTTGAATGATTTATTTAAATTTGGAAGAATAATTGATTTAATTAAATAATTAAAATTTATTTAATTATAGATAAGAGGATTTTGCTGATGAATTAAAAAAATAATTAATTTATTCAATTGATGTGGATTTGAATTTTTGAAGAATATAATGATTTAATTAAATAATTAAAATTATTTAATTTTGGAAGAATAAAATTGATTTTGATGAAATTAATTAAATAAATAGAATTTATTTAATTAACGTTGAATTTAGGAGATTTGGAAGAATTTGATGATTTTGATGAAATTAATTAAATAATTGAATTATTTAATTAACGTTGAAATGCAAGTGATTTGATGAAATGCAAACAATGCATTGACATGGTCATTTTTAGGTGTCTACATTTTGCCCCTCTTTGATGCAATGTAGTTTATAACGTTGTTTCAAAGAAAACGACTGTTTAATACATGATACAATTTTGATGCCCCAGTGTAGCTAGCGTGGGATGCCCCCTCGAGAGGAAAGATAGGGAAATGATAGAAGGATTGGGTTGACACTCGACTAGAAGAATGTGTTGGATACAGACGAGAGTGGATAGATGGAGGCTGACATATGGTGATGCACGTATGTGGAAGAGTTGGATGATAGATAGAAGAAAGTGGAGATAGAATAGAACATGATAGAAAGACTATTGATTGATCTTATCTTGAAAGTCATATGATTATGTGGATAAATGGATAGTTAAATGGATAACTTGTTGTAACGGTTTCACAAAATGTTTATAAAGAGCAATCCTTATTTTTGATATAGCACATGGATAGTTTGCCACCAAGGTATAATAGACCAAGGTGCTTTGATAACCTAGTGCAAGGACATTGACTTTGCAAGCAAGCGGTTTGAACTTAGATCAATTAGACATAATATAACCTTGTTGGATATGTGAATGAGCCATAGTCCTGAACATAAAATAAACATCAATACATAAGAAGCATATTAATATGTAAGATGCTAGGTTGTAACACACACATGTGAATGAGCCATAGTCTTGCACATAAAATAAACTTCAATACATAAATGCAAAAAGTATATTAATATGTAAGATGCTAGGTTGTAACACACACATGTGAATGAGCCATAGTCTTGAACATAAAATAAAATTCAATACATAAATACAAAAAGTATATTAATATGTAAGATGCTAGGTTGTAACACATGCACAAGATAGATATGATTCTAAGTAAGATAAAAAGATCATTCCTCAAAAGGCACACAAAAGCAATGACTATGCCCCCAATCCGTACTGCATAGCAACATACCAAGATATAGATAAATCAAGGCAGTCTTAAATAATTAATGGGAAAGGGAGAAAAAGATAAACCAAAAAGAAAATTGACTAACTTACAAAGTAAACATACAACCAACATGTTCTCTTGCCAAAGAGGTTGCTTAGGATAGATTGGATTGGTTGGGTAGATTGGATAGATAACAACCTTATTATAGGAATGATATATCCTTAAAGGTTGTTGATCTGTTGATAGGATAAGTTGGATTGATGTAGTAGATGTTGGCAATCAATATGTAGGACAACATATGGCTCTACAAGTAGGTTTCTTTGCTTCAGGTTGGTTAAGGGCTTTTTCTTTGATAGGATGTGTAGTTTGGTTTCTGCTTGAGTTAGTCAAGTTGGGGTGATAGGATGAACTGTGATAAATGGAAGACTAGAAAGATGGAGTGTCAATGGATTGAGATGAATGAAGAATGATGAATTGTATGTGCCTGAGTACTGGATACTTCCTTCATATTCCAAACTGCCTACATACCCTGTATCCATGGGATCAAGGCACATTACGATGAAAGATGAATATGATAATATGTAGTTCTGGGTAGAGTGATGAGTGGGTCAAGGTGTTTGAGCTAGGGTAGGTGAAATGATGTCATCTTATGTACCTGAGTACTGGATACATCCTTCATTTTCTAGACTGCCTACATACCCATATCCATGGGATCAAGGTACCTTAAGATTGATATGAAATGATATGTAGTTTTGATTTTGTTTGATGATGTAAGATAGGATGATGTGAGGGGATATGATAATGTCTTATGTACCTGAGTACTGGATACTTCCTTTGTATGCTAGACTACCTACATACCCATATCCATGGGATCAACATACCTTAAGATTGAGATGAGATGATATGTAGTTATGGTTTTGTTTTGATGATGAGTTGAGATGTTTGATTGAGGGGAGATGATGATATCTTATGTACCTGAGTATTGGATACTTTCTTCATATACTAGACTGCCTACATACCCATATCCATGGGATCAAGGTACTTTAAGATTGAGATGAGATGATATGTAGTTCTAGCTTTGTTTGATGATTGATAAGGATAGTGTTGTCATTGTGGGGAATGATATATCCCTAGATCAACACAAGGATGAAGGTGTCTAGTTTCAGAAATGAAACACCACGTATAAGATGCCTAGTCTGGTTTCGAGAGTGTGACAATCTATATAAGAAAAGTGATATGAATGATGGATTGGTTGATGTGTATTTGTTTTTGTTGTTTCTTGAAGGTTGATGAACCTCGAACAAGGATCCATTCCTAGCCCTAGGTTAAGGAAAGAGTTGCCCCCATTCTGGTAGAGGTGTTATTATGGATGACTGACATAGGATAACTAATAATGACATGGATAACTTGACATAGGATACTAATGATGGATGAACTGACATAGGATAAGCTGACGAGTGACATGGATAATTTGGCATAGGATAAGCTAATGATGATATGGATAAATTGACATAGGATAAGATGATGAGTGACATGGATAACTTGACATAGGATAATGATGATAGACATTGACAAATTTCCAAGCTATTTTAGATAGGGAAATGGAAATGCAAAAGGCCAATGGTTTATTATGGATGGATGGATGAAGTTTATTATGAAATGGACATGGAATGAATAAGACTAGATAGATGATGGATGCTGACTCTACACATAGTGCTTGTTTACCAGGTTTTCACTATGGTACTTATTCAAGGTGCCTGTTTACTAGGTTTTCACCAGAGGACGGATTATTTTTTATTTTTTTGGCTTTTTTTAAATTTTTGATTTTTTTGATTGATTTTTTTTTTTTTGCTAAGGATACTCTAAGGATTAGACAAAGAACTTCTTGAGATGAACACTATTGAGTGGCTCATCTAGAGGAATGCCTTCAGGTGTTGCTAAAGTATAAGCTCTTGATCCATATGTTATTGTTGTAGACACCCAAATTTGTCCCAACTTTGTCCATGTCTAGCAACACCTTGTTAAATCATCATTCATAAGCCAATTAATTAAATAAATTTTGTTTATTTAATTAAAATCCCATTCTCATCCTCATAGCTAATTAATTAAATAAATTTTATTTATTTAATTGATTTCCACATCATATCTTATCCCATTATACTCATTTATCCTATTAATTAAATAAATTTTATTTATTTAATTAATATCCAACTCATATCCCAACTAATTCAAATATTTTATTTGAATTAAGTCCTCTCCTTTCACCACATTTCAACACTTGTCCATTTCCCCTTTATCATGTGTTGTAATACAACTTTCATTTAAAATCCTTCACATGCACAACTAATTGGACCTAAATTTAGTAACTTTCAATCCTAGCCATTCACATAGCCTCTGAATCTCCACCGTTGATTGATCTTGGTTGAGTCCTATATAAACAGCCTCTCACTCCATATGAGACATCCAGCAATCATATAGCACCTACATTATCATCTTGAGCATCTGAGCATTTGAGCTTTTATCATACATCATGGCAGCTTTCAGCTTTGTAATTGCTTATTGTTGAAGAAGCAGTTCACATCTCTCAAACAAGGAATCGCACGGTCTAGGTGATGTTATGCTTGAATTGCATTAACCTTTGATTTCATTTAGATTAGATTCCTTGATGATGGTAGGGTTAGGGTTTCATGACTATGTCTGATCTTCCACACCTGACTTTCACCTATCACATTTTGGCACGCCCGGTGGGACTCACGTTCCTGATTAACTTCATTTTTTGGAGTTGTTTCCTTGAAGATCAAGTTTTGCAGGTGCTTACAGTAAATTTCAGTCGCTTTTGAACGAAAATATACCGCTTTCGAATCTCCATGTCACTTTTACGCTGGATCTGGCCGCATTTACCTCTCTGGACCGCCTTTAAATAGACAGTCGTCACCTCCGGTATAATGGTATCGCTTTTGTTTTAATAGGGCTCGCCTGTGATTCTAGCGCTGTTTGCGGTTACTTTTAGACTGTATTTATCGCTTTTGACCTAACAGTTGCCGCTTTTGCACATATTAGGATCGCTTTTGACCTAACAGTTGCCGCTTTTGCACATATCAAGATCACTTTTGACCTAACAATGGCCACTTTTGCACATGTTCGCATCGCTTTTGATCTGACAGAAGGTGCTTTTATACTGATGTGTATCGATTAAGAACTGACATGGATCACCTATGTAGGTTAGGGTTTTGACTTGTCTTTGCAAATACAGGTCACTTTTATCCCTCAACCGGCCGCTTCTAGTATAACAGTATCGCTTATGAATCTACAGGAGCCGCCTTTGAATTGATATGCATCGCTTATAAACTGATAGTGCTCGCCTTTTATAGAATAGGGTTTTGGGTTTTGACTGTGTTTTTGCAGATACAGTTCGCATTTAGCCCTCAATTGATCGCTTCTACATATATTCAGATCACTTATAAGCTTACAGTCATCGCATCTGTTATTTTTTGCATCGCATATGATATGCAGGATATCGCCTGTTGCAAGATACAGATCGCTTATGTTCAACAGTGAATTGCATCTGGTAACACTGTGTTGCTTTGAAATCTATTTCAGTTCCAGTTTGATTTTTTGGCTATTAATTAGGTATTTGTGCAGCATCTTATCGATTTGTCCAAGAAAAGGAGGTTATCAAACTATTGACATATCTGTTGCAGGTTCGATCGGTCCAAAATTTGTGGTTTTTCACTAAATTAGGCACATTTGGGCTTGGTGCTTAAAATGAATCATTGTTTGCTCCGTGTTTGATTTATCTTTTTTGATTGCTTGCATGTGCCTGATTGTAACCCAAATTTAATGACAAAAGTATCCTCTCCCCTTGCCTATCAAATGGATCTTGGGTGCATGAGAACTTGTCATTATCTTTAGAGGGCCTGCCTTCCCGGTGTGAGAAGGGATACGACCCAAGCGGTAACGGGCTAAAGCCAAGTCCTTCCGAACCGCTATATAAGAAAAGTGTTTGTGTCAAAAGCCACAAACAATGGGTGCTGTTGCGTTATACCGACAACCAACCTCCCCCAAAACCCTCCAAGGTTCAACCCTTGGAGGCTGGGAGACTCCATAATGGAGAGTAGCGCTGCTGCATGTATAGCCACCCGAACGGATGCCCTTATTAGTAACTTTGTGTAGTAGCCAAAAACCTTCTATCTGTTGATGCAAAAGGTGGGACCTTTGAAGCGGCCCCGATTCACGTGGTTCTTAGTAGAGATAGCAGGGACAATCCTAAGGTTTGGTGTGGGGACAAGCCTTACAGGAAGCCTAGAACTTGGTATGCGTGAGAAGTGAGTGCCGTGGAGGGGAGATGGTGCTACCAAGATCCTGAAGCTATCCGCTTTGAATATGCACGGCCAGGGGATTCAACGGATACTGTCCTATCCTAGCCTAGGTTGTATCAGTTTGTGCTTGTTGTGAGTGTGAGTGACTATAATCACTATTTTCTTGCTAAAAAACTGCAAACTCAGACATCCTTTTGACAAAACACAGTCGCTTTTGAGCCTAAACTGCCCGCACAGATAACAGACATCGCTTTTGAACTGTAGACAACCGCTTTTAGCCTGAACTGTGTTGCCTTTAAACAACAGTTGCCCGCATACAGCCTGAACAGTATCGCTTTTAAACCGCAGCTGATCGCCTTATTTCCTGAACAGAGTCGCATTTGAACCATAGATGATTGCATCTTGTCTGAACTAGATCACCTTTAAGCCGCAATTAGTCGCCTGATGCCTGAACGAGCTCGCCTCTGAACAACAGACTGTCGCCTTTAGGGAAATCTGAGTCGCCTTTGATCAACAGTGAATCGCTTTCAGACCGACAGCCATTGCCTTTGGCAAATCATTCGCTTCTGGTTAGCACTATCATTTTTCTGTCGAAACTAAACCAGATCGCATCTGAGCTATCATTAATTGCCTTTAGCATCCTTTGAGTCGCATTTGAGCTATCATCAGTCACCTGTAGCTAAAATCCCTGCAAATCTCAGTGCCTCAGCCGAGTTAGCCACAGGTCCAGCTTGCTTAAGTCTCAAACATCAGTTTTCAGACTTCTCTTTGATCAACAGCAAATACCTGGACCTTGTCTCCTGTTTTGAGCTTATCAATCGATCACAACTTGTGAGCTTTCCATCTTTTTGAGACCCCAACCAGCAAATCAGACATCCATCCAATCATTTCAATCAGCAAACATCCTTCAGCTGTAGCTTCAAAAAACACCATCCTTCAGCTTTAGCTTCAGCAAACAACATCCTTTAGCTTTAGCTCCAACAAACATCAACAGCAAACAATCTTTCCCTTGAGTGTTTGAGCTATCCTCTAGGGAAAACCAACAACAACCCAACAACAACAACTCAGCCAAAACAAACCAACCAAGCGAACTAGCAAAACTAGCAAACCAAACCAGCAACCAATCAACCAACCAGCCAACTATTATCTTTTGGGTCTCAAAACTTTGACAAGCTCAACTTCATCATCAACATCATGCCTCAAACTAGGAGTCAATATCGAGCTGAAATAGAAGCCAAATTGAGAGCTGAAATGGAAGCCAAATTGCAAGCTGAGATGAAACAATTCACAACACCTCTTAAGGACGCAACTCAATTCACAACTGGTATGCCTCCTCATACGTTTATACCTCAAGGATACACTATTGGTGAATCATCTTCACAACGAATGCAACCTACACCATCCTTGGAAACTTTCGAAGAATAATCTCAAGACGACTCATCAGAATTTCAAGATACCCATGTATGGGACCAAGTTGAGAAACTCATGATATCTGAGCCTAATCATTGCTTCCTCCAACTTGCTCGCATGGATGCTAAACTACCAAAGGACTTTGACATATCCACTATTAGAGAGCAAGATCCCAACACTACTGCTATTCTTGCAAAGACACCATCTACTATAGTCACATCATCTCCTACCATATCGCAAACATCATCCTCATTGCCTATTGTTGCTTCATTTGAGCCACCACAATCGTAGCATACTTTAGAACCATTGATAGTGCCCACCAATGTGCTTCCTCTCATGTCACAAAATCTCACCATTCCACCTTTCCATGTTCCCCAACATATCTCTCCTTCTACCATGACTGTTTCCATGCCTCAAGTAACACAAGCTGTCCATGTAATGCAAGCACAAACGTTCCAAGCATCACAAGCTATTCCCATGTCTCATAGTGTGCGAACCTCTCAGACTATTCCAACAACACCCGTTGTCCATGTTTCACACCCATTACAATCTACCACATCTCATATACCAACTGCTAATTCCTCCATGCTACCATACAATCCCAACGTTAGTCTCATTGACATGAGTGATCCCGTCATTTCTCAAGCCAATCCAAACAATAAGATCGCTTATGTTGATCAGCTTACATCCATGCTGTCGTCTTCTTCCAATATTTCACACACCATCAATCCATCTTATGCTACCCAAGGCTTCTCTAATATCACCCAACACATGACACATACCAATCCTCATATTGTCCAAAATACAAATCCAAATGTTCATCCTTCTGTCGTATCTACCAATCCCTCTGTCACTTACCATGTCATGAATTCAACCCCAACTTCCCAACCATTTGCTACTATCAATCCGATATCCACTTCCCATGTGATGCACACCCAATTGCCGCTTGTGTCTCAAGGACAGCAATCCTCCAACACATACGTGTCACATACCACTCCTTTGACATACATTGTGGGTACACAACCGCAACAAACAGTCACAGCTTCATATATCCCACAAACGCAACAAACAGTCACAACTCCATATATACCACAACTACAACCACAATATATCTCATACCATACTCCACCCCCTTCGCAACAACAACAGTTATCTTCAGCTGATATCCAACAGATGATCGATGAAAGGGTAGGACAAGGTAAGAAACCTTTCTCTCTTGAAAACATATGCACCTATCCATTTGAAAAGTCTCTTAATATGATACCTTTTCCGCCACATTTTGAAATCCCATAATTTGATAAGTACAAAGGGAAAGGAAATCCGGATGACCATCTTCGAGCCTTTTTCGTGGCATGTCTTGATGTTGCCTATGATGATACATATCTTTTGAGACTATTTCCTCGAAGCTTAGCAGGACAAGCCCTCGAATGGTTTTCCCATTTACCTCCAGGAATTAAGGCTTTTTCAGAATTGGCAAACAAGTTTCGATCACACTTTGCCTTCAACATCGAACATGAGGTAAACATGAATGACCTTGTCAACAACAAACAGCGCAATGGCGAAACCTTTTCCTCATTTACCCAACGATGGCGTAATATGGCTAGCAAACTATCATGGGAAATACCTGAGAAACAACAGCTTGACATCTTTGTTCAAAATCTTCATCCTGAGCTGTCATTCCAATTACAATTGCAAAGTGCTAGCACCTTTGACGAACTAGTTTCCAAAGGAGTTATTATTGAACGAGCCCTCATTGCCAAAGGAACTATCAAGATCTTTCGCGATAACAAAGACTCTCCCCAAAATTCCAATGATAAGTCTCGCTTTTGGAACAAGAACAAGAATGTTGTTAATGACGGCATTGTAGACGCAAAGAATATTCAAACTATGAGAGCCCCCATCAACATTCAAGCAGCCTCTACACCAACACAACCTTTTCCACAATGGAGAAACCAACGCCGAACTTCCAATCCCCGCCGACAATTTACACCATTAGCGGAACCCATGGAAGTTGTTTTTCGAAAGCTACTTCAAGCAGGTGACATTATTCTACCTGATGCACCACCAAATGGCGAACCACTCTTTCGAGCTCCTTGGTACAAAGACAATGAGTATTGTGACTACCATCGAGTAAAAGGACACAGAACAAATGGTTGTATGCACTTAAAACATGTTATCCAAGACTGCATTGATCAAGGTTTAATCAACGTCACACCTTCAACGGCTCAACCTGTCCAACAATCAACATCAAACTATGATCTAGAGACTTTCAAGAATCCACTTCCATCTCATGATCAGACAAATAACCTTCATGCTGGAAATGCTATTCAGTATAACTATGAATCGTCTACCATCGGCCGCATTGACCATGCTCGCATTTCTACCATTACCGTCCAAGGGAGAGCACCCAATTGTGCCGTAACCATGCGCAGAGGTTGAGTTACCATTCAAGGAGCACCTCCTCATCCTCCTCGACCTCTCTCTGACTATAATCTCTTGGATCACCTTGGCAAAACACCCGCGCACATATCCATTCTTGAGCTACTCCGCATATCCCCCGCACATAAAGCTATCCTTGATAAGGCCTTACAAGAGTCTTCGGTGCCAAATAATATTAATATCACACAATTCCAATCTCTGGTCACTAGCATTGCAGCTCTGTGTCACTTAACCTTTTCCGACAAAGATCTTCAACCCTCCATTCATCCTTCACATAACAAAGCCCTCCATATTGAAGTATTTGTTAAACAACGCCATATCAAACGAGTCTTGATAGATGGGGGCGCTCGTCTTAATATATGTTCTTTGAAACTTATCAAGCAATTGGGATATTATGAGAAAGATGTTGACACCTCCAAGGTTATAACTATCAGAGCCTATGATGATGCTGAAAGAGATACCGAAGGGATTATCCTATTGCCTATTCAAGTTGGGCCGGTTATTACAGAAACTCGCTGTCAAGTCCTTGATATTGATCTGCCTTACAACATCATCCTCGGTCGCCCTTGGATCCATACACTTAAAGCAGTTCCATCTACATATCACCAATGCCTTAAATTTCCACATAAGGGTGTCGAAGTTACCATTTGAGTTTTGCCGTGCCTTTCAAGCTAAATATCAGAGTCCGAACCGTATCCCTATCAACACCGAGGCATATCCGTCTTCATCCTATGTAGATCCATCCGATCTCCTCAAGCCCTCATCTAGCAAAGCCGCTTCCAACCTCCATATCAAATATACTGAACATGGCCCTGGTGAATACAAATTGCAAGAATCCTATTGCGTTGGTACGCTTCCATTATCTCCTAAATCCCATGGTAAGCCCTCTACATCCAAGCCAACTTCATCCTCCGCTGTTATCAAAGCTCCCCCTATAGTGTTCATCAAAGGTGGATTCTTGGATGATGAAGACATTGAGGATATAAACTCTTGGATATTCTTTGATGAAAATGACCAAGTCCAACTTGAAGTAGAGCGATACAACAATGGGTTTTGTATCATAAAGAACATGGGCTATAAAGGACATGGCGGCTTGGGATCATAGGAACAAGGACCTATTGAGCCCATTATTGTGTCTAAGAAGTTTAATAAGGAAGGCCTTGGTTACCAACCGGAGGTACCGCAAACCAAAGACATTAAGTGTATTTCCGATATTGACGTTGGACCTTCTTCGGTAGGAGAGACTTCTAATTTGGATACCATCGATGACTCCTCCCTTCATATCACCGACCTTTTTCAAGAACATTCCATCTTCATGTTTTCCGCAACCTCCTCTAGCCATCACGATTCCTCCATTAGCCTTTCACTCGTATATCCTGACCTCATCGATTGGGACCAACAGGGGGCACCGATATTAGATACATTTGAAAATGACGAAGCCATTACAGAATTCATGGGTTTGAGACAGGTATTCCACTGGGTGATCATAAAGCAGGTTTCATGATGGAATTACCTAAACTAGCATATTTTGGCGGGAGTATCAAATCCTTCAGTTGCAAAAGTGAAATAAACAAAATTCAACAAAATAGGTCACTAGGTGAAAACCGAAAGGCACCTCTTGACTGTGGAAAAGTAAAAATAAAAGACGTATCCGAAGGTGAAAACCTCTCTGAGGCACCTGAGGATGGGGGATTTGATCTTCCTGTTGCCACTGATTACCATGAGAAATCAACTGTGCTAGTTGAAAAATCACAAGACATGAACTTGGGAACAGAACAAAATCCAAAAATCACTTTTTTGGCAGCATCACTATCAGAGCAAGAACGAAAGAACTTCACAACATTTTTTATGAGAAGAGCTATAAATTTTGCATGGACTTATACAGACATGCCAGGTCTAGATCCTTCACTTGTGGTACATCATTTAGCAGTATTTCCTGATGCAAATCCTGTCAAACAAAAATTGCGCAAAATGCATCCACAAGTTGCCTTATTGGTCAAAGCAGAAATTCAGAAACTATTAGAAGCAAAGTTCATAAAGCCTATTGATTATCCAGAATGGGTTTCAAACTTAGTACCTGTAGCAAAACCAGATGGACGAGTTCGCTGTTGCACAGACTTTCGAGATCTTAACAAAGCATGTTCTAAGGATGATTTTCCACTACCAAGCATAGACAACATTGTCGATCTTATAGCAGGACATGAAATGCTATCTTTGATGGATGGATTTTCAGGTTATAATCAAATCAGAATAGTAGAGGAAGACCAAGATAAAACATCTTTTATTTCTCCATGGGGCACATATTGCTGGGTTGTAATGCCTTTTGGTCTCAAAAACGCTAGAGCTACCTATCAACGAGCCATGACAGTTATTTTTCATGACCTTTTTCTTACTATCATGGAAGACTATGTTGATGACATCCTGGGAAAATCTAAGACAAGAGAAGGACATCTACAAGTATTGGCACAAATCTTTGATCGATTAGAAAAATACCAAGTCAGATTAAATCCAAAGAAGTGTGTATTTGGCGTAACATCAGGAAAACTATTGGGATATATTTTGTCTCAACAAGGGATAGAAGTGGACCCAGCTAAGGTAAAAGCCATCATAGAAATGCCTCCACCAACGAACCTCAAACAGCTCCGTAGTTTACAAGGTAGGCTACAATCTATCCGCAGATTTATCTCACAACTAGCAGATAAATGTCATCCTTTTCAGCATCTTCTTCGTAAGGGTGAACCTTTTAAGTGGGATGAAAAGTGTCAACAGGCTTTTGATAAGATAAAGGAATATTTGGCAACACCTCCTGTGTTAATACCTCCTGTACTTGATCGTCCATTACTGCTCTATATATCATCAACAACCGCAGCATTGGGTGCACTTCTAGCTCAGCATGATGATTCAGGAAAAGAACAAGCCATCTACTATATTAGTAGAACTCTTGTGGGATATGAGCTCAATTACTCGTTCATGGAAAAAGCTTGTTTAGCATTAGTGTTTGCTTCCCAAAAGTTGTGACACTATATGTTGAACCAAACAACAAAGCTCATCTCTAATGTGGATCCCCTCAAGTATCTCCTTTCAAAAGCACTTCTCACAGGGAGACTAGCAAAATGGGTTATGATCTTGAGTGAATTTGACATACAATATGTGAACCGCAAAGCTATCAAAGGACAAGTTATTGCTGATCAATTAGCTGCAGCACCCATCACAGACATTCAGCCAATATATCTAGAATTCCCTGATGAAGGATTGTTTAATTTAAATTCTCCAGCACGATGGCAGCTATACTTTGATGGATCCTACACACAACACGGATCCAGAGCAGGCATCTTGTTTGTCACTCCCCAAGGAGACTGCATACCTAAATCATACAGAATAGCATTCTCATGTACCAACAACATAGCCGAGTATGAAGCTTTAATCACAGATTTGCGCATGGCAGTATAATGGGCTATCAAACAGTTACAAGTCTTTGGTGATTCTCATCTGGTTATCAAACAAGTCTTAGATGAATATCAAACAAAAGATGAGAAGCTTCTTCCATACAAGCTAATGGTGGACGATTTCAAGAAATACTTTGAGGACATTACCTTTGAGCAAATTCCAAGACTACAAAATAGAGCAGCAGATGCCATGGCTATGATTGGATCTCTTTTAAACATGCCATCTAACACCCATAAATGTGAATTCTTGGTCGAACAGCTTTTGATCCCAGCATTTGAAGTTCCACAGTCTGAGCTCATATGTGAGATTGTTGGTCCCAACTCGTCGTGGTACAAGGATATATACGAGTATCTCTGTAATCAAACCTTTCCTCTTCAACTATCCAACACCCAGTGCAAAACTTTTATCCGTCGAGCCTCTCGTTACACTATCTTAGGAGACACCCTTTATCACCGGAGTCTTGATGGTATCCTTCTTAGATGTCTTGATTCTGAGGAAGCAAAAACGGCCTTACGTGAAGTACATGAAGGTGTCTGCGGTTCACATTCCGCTGGCCCTGGCCTTGTTAAGAAACTTCTACGAGCAGGATACTATTGGCCAACTATGGAAAAAGATGCCCAACAATTTGCAAAGCGATGTTTACAATGTTAGAAACATGGAGATCTAATACATGCACCAGCACATGAGCTTCAGCCTATTGTCACTCCATGGCCTTTTTCGCAATGGGGACTTGATCTTGTGGGTAAAATCCATCCTGCTTCATCCAATGGTCATAAGTTTATTATTACTGCCACTGAGTATTTCACGAAGTGGGTAGAAGCTATACCAATGACCTATATCATAGGTAAACAAATAGCCAAATTCATCTTACATTACATTATCTGCCGTTATGGAGTTCCTCAAGCTATTGTTACAGACAATGGTCGCCCTTTCAAGAACCAAGAGGTTAGAGATCTTTGCAACAAGTTCCATATTCAACATAGATTCTCTACGCCTTATTATCCTCAGAGCAATGGTCAAGCTGAAGCCTCTAATAAGGCAATCATCAAGATCCTTAAAAAGACTGTTAATGAAGCTGGTCGAGATTGGCATCTACAACTGCATCCTGCTTTTTGGGCATATAGAACAAGCATCAGAACTCCCATTGGAGCCACACCCTATGCTCTTGTCTATGGCACTGAAGCTATTTTGCCTATCGAGGTCGAGATCCCCTCTTTGTGCATATCCCTGCAACATACTATCTCAGATGAAGAATATCGAGTATCCAGACTCCATGATCTTGAGCTATTAGATGAACGCTGTCTTACAGCATTGAACCATCTTCAAGTCTACCAAAATTGGCTACGCCGCAGCTACAACAAAAAGATCAGAGTACGCAGATTTCAGGTTGGCGACCTTGTCCTTAAAGAAAACCAAAGGAATCAACAGCATCGAGAGAAACAGGGCAAGTTTGAACCAAATTGGCTTGGTCCTTTCATTATCACAGTAGTCTATGGATCAGGTGCATACACTCTTTCAACACCTGAAGGCATTCCCTTAGATGAACCAGTCAACAATGTTCATCTCAAGAAGTTTTATCCATGAATCTCAGCTATCCCTCAAAAAAGCCAAAAAAAACCAAAAAAGCCAAAAAAAAAAAAAAAAAGAACCAAAAAAGCCAAAAAAGCCAAAAAAAAAAAAAACATAAGATAAATAATCCGTCCTCTGGTGAAAACCTGGTAAACAGGCGCTTTGGATAAGTACCATAGTGAAAACCTGGCAAACAGGCGCTATGTGTAGTGACCAACTTCCCTCATCTGCTTGGTTCATTTGATCACATCACCCCTTTTCATCTTGTATACGTCCATACTCACAATCCACCTCGCCATGCCATACATAGCCCTTCGTCTTCGTCTTCATCCTTGCCAATGCTAGCTATCATAGCTGAGACATTGTCGCGATACCTATATTTTTTGGCACCTTAGCATCTCGGCCACATCCTTTCCGCATTGTCGCTTCTGCATAATAGACCTCATCCCACACTGGGGGCATTTGTTGAGTCTTATTTGGAAGTGGATACTGTTACCTCTAGCTCATAACACATCAAACAACTCAGCTTACAACACAGCAAACCTTATCAACTTCAGCCATGGCATATATCCAACGACAAATGTGACCTACCAACTTGCAACCAGGATCCATACCTTCGAAATCCATCCACATTCATCCAACAATCGCAACAAACATCGCTTGATCAAACATCCAACCAATTAGCCACATCACTAAGAACTACATCCAGCTCTATCGTTGATGCCTTGATCCCGTGGATACAGGGTATGTAGGCAATCTGAGATGCGAAGGAAGCACTCTGATTCAGGCTACAATGATAGCCCCTTTCATCAGTCATCTTTCATCTTTCTTCTAAACATCCTTCAATCTTTCAGCTCACATTCTTCTATCTTTCATCACTTACATCATCAATAAAACCCAGAACTACATATTCATCATGTCTCATCTTCATCGTCAATGTGCTTTGATCCCGTGGATACAGGGTATGTAGACAGTCTAGAATACGAAGGAAGTGTCCAGTACTCAAGCACAGATGATTCCCCCCATCTTCTTCATCTTCCTTCATCATCCATCTTCTTCTCTTTGATCAGCTCAAACAGGAAGCAAACTATGTGTATCTTGAAAGCTCAAGCACTTTAACCAATCAAAGGTACGCCAGAAGCTATTTGTCCACATGCCTTAAGCCAACATTTGCTATAGCGGTTTATCAACAACTTTAGCCTTCAACAGGATGTAGCTTTCCTCTTAACAAGGCGCCAGCTTGATCCATCCAAGAGCACCCAAAGTTGGCAAGAGAACGTGATGACAGTATCTTTTGTTTTATCTTTTGATTTATCTTTTGTCCCTTTGCTATGCCTAATCAAGACTGCCTTGATCTATTTATATCTTGGTATGTTGCGATGAAGTAAGGACTGGGGCATGGTCATATAGCTTTCGTATACCGTGTTTGCGGGATGATCTTATCCTCTTCCTATGCGTATTGGTATCTTGTACGTGTTGGGATTAGCATCTTACATATCAATATCTCTAGCATCTGAGAAGCTAAACAGTCTCTTATGCATTTGAGACTATTCTATGTTAAGACTAACTCCATACATATAACCAGCAAGCAATCATTATGTGTAGTGGAGATAAGCTCAAACCATTGTTTGTAGCGTCAAAGTCCAACACTAGCTATTATTCATATCTTGTGCATGTTGGCTCAACATCTTGGCCTCATGCGCTCAGACAAGATTGTAACACGCTAGTTCCGCATTGGATATCTCGACACCTTGGTCTCTTATACCCTGGTGCATAACATCCATATGCTATATCAAACATAAGGACTGTATTTCTTTTTCATTCTGAGCAATTACTTGAAAGCTGCCCATCATCCTATCTATTCATTCTATCCATTCATTCCATCATCCTCAGCCAAGATCAATCCTATCCATCATCTTTTGTCCATATCCTCACTCCTGCAAAACAAGTGTGTTAGATATACATCAGTCCATCATATATCCTTTCATTATCATCTATCCATATGCATACATCTATCCATATCATTACCATTTACATATTCACATATTCACACATTTACCATCCATTCACATTTGTGTACACATCTACATATAATCCATACAACGTGCATAGCCATCATAATATCACCATAATAACCATTACAACATCATATAGATCGCCAAAACTGCCATATATATATACATGTGTGTCAAAATACAAGTGTCTACAATACAAGCTGAGCCCTGAAAGCCTGAATATACAAAATTGGCTCTAGGCCTCATCATGATACAATATAAACAAGGTAGCCCTAGTGACTACTGGCAGCTCCCTCGCCCTGACCACCACCACCATCAGGTCCTGTACCTAGTCCTCCATCTCTCGGTGGCCCCATCACTGAGGCTACTGATCGAGATCCACCTGACCTCTATGAACTCGACGCCCCTGACCTGCTCTTGAAGCTAGGCTGTCTCTGCTCTGCTGGCACAGCTCCATAGTACAAGCCTCTGTAATACTCAGCCTCACCCTGCACTCTCTGAAGCTCTACCTATACATCTGTCAACTGTGTAGCCAAGTACATCGTAGCTCCATCAGTCCCTAATGCAGCCACTGCTCTGTCTCGCTCACTGGTCATCCCCTACAGCTGCTGCAATGCCCTATCCCTCTCAACTCGCAGACCATCCCTCTCTGCTCTCATGGCTTGCACTTGCTGTACCGCAGTGTCTCCCTCTAGTCTCATCATCTACTCATGCTGTACTGCTCTATCCCTCTCAACCCGTAGACCATCCCTCTCTACTCTCATAGCCTGTGCCTGCTGTATCGCAGTGTCTCTCTCTCCAGTCACTCTAGCCAAAGCACCGTCATCCTGTCCATCTCCCCTCTGTGCTCTCAACTGTAGCTGAGCCTGATATGTCTGTGACTATGCTCTCGCATGCTGCAGACTAATCACTGCCTGATGCCTATCCATCTCCACCCTCCTTAGCCTCATCTGCACTCGCTACCTCCATCTCCTCTCCTCTCTAATCTGCCTCCGCAGCTGCTGAATCCCAACATCATCACCTGCTACAATTTGTGCCTGAGGCTGTGCTAATATAGCCGGCTGACCTGGCACCTGCTCTGGCATCTGTATCCCTGGTGCGGCTGGCACAATAGCCTATGCTGGTGGAGCTCGTCGTCGTCTCCTCCAAACCGGCCTCTCCATCCCAATCTCTCCAATCTCCCCATCTCGTGTCAATCGAGTCGGCCTAGCTGTCGCCCAGTATGCATCATACTCTGGCAATGTGCCTGGATCTGCAGGACCTTGTCCCCACTGCCATACTACTGGCTACAATCCATCTCTCTCTGCCAAAGCTGTCTCCACCACAACCTCTGGCCCCCAATCAAACACCTCCTGTCTCGTCCTCCCAAAAATGGCATCACCTACTGGTACTGCCTGTGCCTCCCCGAACTGCCTCAAGGCTCTCTCTGGCAAATAGCGGTCTATAATATACACGCCGTGTCCAAAAATGTATCTCGCCTGTCTAGCATAGACAAGCTCTGCATCCTCCTCATCCTAGTGCTCACATCCTAGCCATGGCCGCCATACAAATCTATCTACCTCATCCAATCTCCTCCGCTAGTATACCACACCTCGGCGCTGTCGGTATGTCAAAGCTCCTCTATACATCCACGCAAATGGCTCACCTGCTGCTCTAGCAACCCATCCCTCTGGTCTCGTAACCAGAATGTGCTCATACGCCCATACATGTAGAACTGTCACTCCTGCTGACATGCTCGCTCCAAACATATAAGCGCAATCATGCAGATAATGATAGAGCTGTCCCAATACGCACTCTGCCCATGCATATCTCGTACCATAAGCACACATGCCCTCCATCACTGTCCCCCATCCTACTAGGAAGCCTCTGGCTCTCCTATCACCCACTAGCCATCTAATGATAGCCACTACTACCCGCTGTAACCTGTCACAAAGCTCCTCCATCCTCCCCATCGAAATCTCTGAGCCCTCTGCTCTGATGTCTGGTGTCCCGAATAATCTCCTAAATGCAGCTGGACCCATCTCCGGATCATAATCCACACGCTCCCCATCTATAGGAATCCTCAAAATCTGAAACACATCCTCTAAGGTGATAGTCGCCTCTCCTGTCAGTAACAAGAATGAACTGTGCTCGCTCATCCATCGCTCCACCATCGTTGTCATCAGCCCTCGATGTGCCTGCACTGGCTCTAATCGGGATACATGCTCCAAGCCCAGGATCTCCAACACTAGTAGCTCCTCTGCGTCCAACCACCTCACCAATCACAAATCTCTCGGATGTGGCTCCTGTGATAGCAATGGCGGTAGTACATCCTGCATCACCCATTTACCCTTGTTAGTCCATTTCGTTAATCATTCATATCAAAATCTGCCTCTCTATCTGCTCTTTTATCCTACACCTACCATATGCGGTCCACTTTACCACATGCGATCTTTTCCTGCTCACTAGCGACCCATTTTACCACATGAGCCTCTGTTTTGACTATATGCGAGCTATTTTATGTCTTGCGCTCACTGTTTCCCTATAAGTGACCTCTATTTCCATATGCGCTGCCCTTTGCTTTCTATGCGGGCTTTATCCTATATGCACTCCTGTTTATCCTAAATGCGACCTATATCCCATATGCGTCTAGTTTTATCCCCTAAGCGAGCCAATTCAGCTTATGCGACCATTTTATCCCTATAAGCGAGCGATTTACCAAATGCGAGCTGCGTTTCTTTATATGCGTGCTGCACTACCATATGCGACTGTTATTTGCCCATAAGCGACTTAATTTGCTCTATATGCACATTTCGGCTGCATTTTTCCCGCTGATGGGATGCGACCTCATTTTCCCTAAGCGACCGACCCGCGCCCATACGCGAGCTAAACTACTCTAAGCGGTCTATTTCCCTCCATAAGCGACCTACAACGACTATTCCCTAACCTAGTCGCTTTTGGTGACGTGTGTGCATTAATTACGCTTTTAGGCTATTAATTACACGCTTTTGGGAAAAGTTTTGAAACATACCGGTGCGCCTGCTCCCTCTGGTCATCCATGTGTCCTCACCCGCTCCGCACGATGATCTCTGCGTGGAATCACCATCCTGCTAGCTCTGCAACTCTCCCTCTTAGGAGCTTTGGATTCCTTTAGTTTCTGAGCACAAATGAGCACAAATGAGCCTATTTGCCATTGAAGAACCTACTTATAGCCCTTTTCAAACCCCTAATTCTTCTATGTCATAGCCTATTTTCTTCCATCCAACCCCATTTTCTTCATGTCTTCCTTCTTGATTAGCCTTTTTCTTCTATCGCGAGCCAACCCAGCCCTTCCTGGTTAGCCTGGCTTACCTCTCGAGGGGGCATCACCTGCCAGTTACACTGGGGCATAACTTGTTTATCGAACGCATATCGTATCTTCTTTGACACAACGCTCTATCGAACATTGTATCAAAGAGGGGCAAAATGTAGACACCCAAATTTGTCCCAACTTTGTCCATGTCTAGCAACACCTTGTTAAATCATCATTCATAAGCCAATTAATTAAATAAATTTTATTTATTTAATTGATTTCCACATCATATCTTATCCCATTATACTCATTTATCCTATTAATTAAATAAATTTTATTTATTTAATTAATATCCAACTCATATCCCAACTAATTCAAATATTTTATTTGAATTAAGTCCTCTCCTTTCACCACATTTCAACACTTGTCCATTTCCCCTTTATCATGTGTTGTAATACAACTTTCATTTAAAATCCTTCACATGCACAACTAATTGGACCTGAATTTAGTAACTTTCAATCCTAGCCATTCACATAGCCTCTGAATCTCCACCGTTGATTGATCTTGGTTGAGTCCTATATAAACAGCTTCTCACTCCATATGAGACATCCAGCAATCATATAGCACCTACATTATCATCTTGAGCATCTGAGCATTTGAGCTTTTATCATACATCATGGCAGCTTTCAGCTTTGTAATTGCTTATTGTTAAAGAAGCAGTTCACATCTCTCAATCAAGGAATCGCACGGTCTAGGTGATGTTATGATTGAATTGCATTAACCTTTGATTTCATTTAGATTAGATTCCTTGATGATGGTAGGGTTAGGGTTTCATGACTATGTCTGATCTTCCACACCTGACTTTCACCTATCACAATTGTGATATCAAAGGGTTTTAACCAATTAGGCTTAAAATTGCCCTTCTTTTCCTGATCTGCTTGATTTCTCTTATTTTCCTTTAAGACAAGGTCACCAACTTGGAACTATCTTTCTTTGATCTTCTTATTATAGTTGCATCGGAGGTGGTTTTGATAGACATGGAGATGATTAAGCACTGTAAGGTGCCTCTCATCTAGTAGTTCAAGCTCAACTAATCTAGAAGTGTGATACTCCTCTCCATCAATCAGGTACTGCAAAGATACTCAGAGGGATGGGATCTCGACCTCTATAGGTAGAATGGCTTCAGAGCCATAAACCAAGGCATAGGGTGTGGCACTAGTTGGTGTTCTGATACTAGTATGACAGGCACATAGGGTGGGATTGAGTTGTAGGTGCCAATCATGACCAGCTTCATTGACTATTTTCTTGAGGATTTTTAGAATAGTTTTATTGGAAGCCTCGGCTTAGCCATTACTCTATTGATAGTAGGGAGTGGAAAAGTGATGTTGGTTATTGTATTATGTGCATAAGGCACGGACATCTTGATTCTTGAATGGTCACCCATTATCATTGACAATGGCTTGGGGGATACTGTACTGGAAAATGAGGTAGTTAAGGATAAACTTAGCTATTTGCTTGCCAGTAATATAAGTCATTGGAATGGCTTCTACCCACTTCATGAAGTACTCAGTAGCGATAATGATAAATTTATGGCCATTGGATGAGGATGGGTGGATTTTTCCTACGAGGTCAAGACCCCATTGTGAAAAAGGCCTTAGAGTTGTGACAGGTTGTAGTTCGTGAGATGGTGTGTGAATCAAATCTCCATGCTGCTAGCATTGTAGACACCTCTTAGCAAACTGTAAAGTATCTTGTTCTATGGTAGGCCAATAATAACCTGTTCTAAGTATCTTTTTAGTGAGATTAGGACTAGTAGAGTGTGCACTACAGACACTTTCATGTATGTCTCATAAGGTAGCATCAGCTTCTTCCGTGTTAAGACATCATAAGAGGATACCATCAAGACTCTAGTGATAATGTGTACCACCTAGAATGGTGTAATAGGATGATCAATGGATAAAGGTTTTGCGTTGGGTTGTACATATCTCAAAGGGAAAGGTATCATGTTTAAGGTATTCATAGATATCTTCGTACCATGGGGAATTGGGACCAACAAGTTTACAGATGATTTTAGTAGTTGGAACATCAATGGCTGGTATCAACAATTCTTTGACCAAGAATTCACATTTGCGTGTGTTTGCAAGCATGTCTATAAGTGACCCCACAGAAGCCATAGAGTCTGCAGCTTTGTTATTCTCTCTTGGAATTTGCTCAAAAGTGATGCTAGAAAAGTGTGGTTTGTAGGTATCCACTAGTTGCTTGTAGGGGACCAACTTTTCATCCTTTGTTTGGTACTCATCTATGACTTGTTGAATGACTAGTTGTGAGTCACCATATACCTATAGTTCTTTGATGTCCCATTGGACTAGTGTATGGAGACCTATGAGGAGTGCTTCATACTCGACTATGTTGTTGGTGCAAGGAAATACAAGCTGATATGACTTTGGGATATAGTCATTTTGAGGTGTGATAAAAAGGATGCCAGCCCATGATCCATGTTGTGTGTAGGAACCGTCAAAATATAATTTCCACATTATTGAGGTAGAGAGATTGAAGAGATTTTCATCCAAAAAGTTAGATACCATAGGATGTACATCTGTCATGGGTTCTTCTTCTAGCTGATCCGCTAGGGATTGCCCCTTGATTGCTTTACGATCCACATACTCAATGTCAAACTCACTAAGGATCATGACCCATTTAGCTAGTCTACTTGTGAGAGCTACTTTTGCTAGGAGATACTTTAATGGATCAATTTTGGCTATTAGATATGTGTGTTGGTTTAGCATGTGATGCTGTAACTTTTGGGAAGTGAACACTAAGGCTAAACAAACTTTTTCCATAGGTGAATAATTGAGTTCATAACCCACCAAGGTTTAACTGATTTAATAGATTGCATGCTCTTTCCCTGACTCATCCTGTTGTGCTAGAAGAGCCCCTAGGGCTATAGTTGTAGTTGAGATGTACAAGATCAGAGGCCTATCGACAACTGGTGGTACCAAGATGTGAGGTGTAGCTAGATATTCTTTGAGCTAATCAAATGTTACTTGACACTTAGCATCCCATCTAAGTAAGACATCCTTTCAAAGTATGTGTTGAAATGGTTGACATTTATCTGCTAGCTATGAGATAAACCACCTAATGGATTGTAACCTTCCTTGAAGGCTCCTTAATGCTTTTAGATTCTTTGGTGGAGGTATCTCTACTATAGCCTTGACTTTCACTGGATCTACTTCAATCCCTCTATGAGATATGATGTATCCCAATAGTTTTCCTAAGGTTGCCCCAAAGACACGCTTCTTTGGATTGAGTCTTACTTGATATTTTTTGATTCTGTCAAAGATTTGTCCTAGAACTTGTATGTGATTTTCCCTAGAAGATTTTGCTAGTATATCATCAACATAGTCCTCCATGATGTGATGAAATAGATTTTAGAATATCACTATCATTGCTCTTTGATAGGTTGCACCTGTATTCTTAAGACCAAATGACATGATGCACCAACAATAGGTACCCCAAGAACAAGTAAAAATAGTTTCATGTTGATCTTCTTCCACTATAAGTATCTTATTGTAGACAAAAAATCTATCCATGAGTGAAAGCATTTCATGACTAGAAGTCAAGTCCACTATGAGATCAATGTTTTAGCAATGGAAAGTCATCTTTGGGACATGCTTTGTTAAGATCTTTGAAGTTAGAACACATGTAGATTCCCCCATTTGGTTTAGCCATAGGTACAATGTTTGAGACCCATTCTAGATAATCAATAGGCTTGATAAATTTTGCATCAAATAGTTTTTGTATTTCAACTTTTACCAAGAGAGCGATTTGTGGATGCATCTTTCTTAGCTTCTGTTTGACCGGTTTAGCTTTTGGATTAACTGTGAGATAGTGAACTACTAGTGAAGGGTCTAACCCTGGCATATCAACATAGGTCCACGCAAAGTTGATGGTTCACTATAAGAAGAAGTTGGTAAGATTCTTGTGCTCTTGTTCTGATAATGATGCTGCAAGGAAAGTAATCTTAGGATTCTGCTCTATGCCAAGGTTTATCTCTATAGAATCTTCCACTAGGAGAGCTGATTTCTCTTGATACTTAGATGGTAGGGGAATGTCAAATCCTCCATCCTTAGGTGCCACAATTGGGTTTTCACCTTTGGTTATGTCCTTTATTTTTATTGTTTTCTGATCAAGAGGTTCCACAGTGTGGATTTCACCTAGAGATCTTTCTTTATTTTTACTTTTGTGATTCAAGGATTTGGCATTCTCACCAAAATAAGCAGCTTGATCTAGTTCCATTACAAAACTAGCTTTGTGACTACCAAGAGGGATACCATCCCAAAGTCCCATGAACTCTACAATAGCTTCATCATTCTAAAAAACATCAAGAATGGGGGACCCTTGTTGGTCCCAATCGATAAGTTCAGGGTAGACAAGTGTTGCAATCTAGGTGCTAGTGGTGGATGTTAAGGATACGGATGATAGCATAAATATGGAGGAGTCAATGAATAGGTTAGTCATATGGAGGTAAGAGTCATCGGTGATATCCTCTTGAGAAGTTGAAGCTATGAGAGAAGTTTGTGCTACCTCGTCAAGAATACCCTCAATGTCCAAGGTGCATGGCACCTTCCTACCATATCCTAACCCCTTTTTGTCTAGGTTCTTTGTCACAATAATGGGTTCCATGTTACCTTAGTTATCCTTCCCAAGGCCACCTTTTCCTTTGTAGCCAATGTTCTTGACAATTCTTAGGCCATTGCCATATTGTTTGACTGGTATGGTGACTAGATCTTTCTCTTTGTAGAGCCAAGATGAGATGTCTTTAATAGTTTCCTCTGCCAATAATTTTCCCTCTTGGAATTGGGTTATAGATGTTGGCAGAGGGATGGCTTCTTTCTTAGTCACTTTAGCTATGGGTGGTTTGCTGTAGGATTTAGGGGATAAGGGCATCTACCCTACACAAGAAGATTTAGAGATATCATATTCCCCAAAGCCTACATCATGGATGTGAGTTGTGATTTCGGGAATAGGTTTAGGATTAGGTTCAACTTCAGAGGCTTTTTTTCAGATTTTTAGAGTTGACATACAATGGGGATTCATAGGCTTTGTCATTATTTGGTACTTGGTTGCTATTCTTATAACTATCATGCAAGGTATGGCATAATTCAAAGGGATTTGGGTCTCTTAGGATAGTGATATCTATACCATTAAATGGGAACTTGAGAGACTGATGGTACGTGGAGGGAACAACTTTCATGGCATGGATCCATGGGTGTCCTAAGATAATGTTATAAGGTAGCTCAATGTCAAGGACTTGGCACCTAGTTTCAAGCATGATTGGGCTGACTTGTATAGGTAAGTGGATAACATCTTCTAAATGGCCCTCAACATCATCATACCCTTTGATTGTAATTCTTTGATCAATGTTGACATGATCCTCAAAGTATCCCAGTTATTTAAGTAACTTAAAAGAACAGATATTGAGACCAACACCACCATCTATAAGTATGCATTTGATCTTTCATTTATGGATGAAGACTTCAATGTGAAGTGCATCATTGTGACATTGATCATGGGATGGGAGATCTTTTTCAAAAAAGACTACATTGTAAGGTGAGGTAATGTTACCTATTATAGCTTGGAAATATGTGACCGCTATGTTATTAGGAACAAAAGACTCTTGTAGGGATTTTTCTAGCACAACTTTATGTGTAGGTGATGACCGTAGAAGGCCCAAAATAGAGATCTGTGTAAGGGTTTTCCCTAGATGTTCTACAAGATTGTAATCAATTTGGGTTGGGAGATTTGGTGTAGGCCCCCAAAGGATAACACAACCACGACGAGTTGTGATGATACAATCTGTAGATTTACCTTTGATAGTGAGAGTAGACACACAACTTTCTTCAAAGTGACCTACAATAGAGTCATAGGAAGTTGAAGCTTTATGCACACTTTTACCTTTATCAGGATTTTGACTTTGACCATGTTTAGGGAATGGCTCCTTATACATGTTGAGGTCTTTGTTGGTATTTTGATTTGGAGGTTCATCATAAAAAGTAATTTGTTTTCTATCAATAATGTTTTGGATCATGTGCTTGAGTTTCATGCATGATATGGTTTTGTGTCCTTTGGTCCTATGGTATTCACAATACTCATTGTCTTTGTACCATGTGGGTTTGTAAGAAAGTTTGCCATATGGGGGAGCATCTGGTAGCATGACAAGTCCATTTTGCACAAGCTTCTATAGAACTGACTCTATAGGCTCTCCCAAGGGAGTGAACTTACACCTTGGAGGGTAATCTTGGGTAGGCCGCTCTTGTTGATGCTGTTGGTTTTGGTTTTGGTGTCGTTATTGTTGTTGTTGAGGTGGACGTTGGGTTTGTTTGGATGAAAGATTAAGGGGTGTTTGTAGTGTTTGGACATGTTTGGAATCCACCACATCATTGACCACATTTTTGTTTTTGTTCCAGAATTTGGGCTTATCATTTGATTGTTGTTGGGGAGGATTGTCTTTATTGTCTTTGAAGCTTTTGACCACACCTTTAGCAATGCGAGCCTTTTTGTTGTTGATGCTTTTATAGGTAATTTCATCAAAGGTTTTAGCACTTAGTATTTGCAAATGGAAACCCAATTCTTGGTTAAGGATTTGCACAAAGATGCTAACAAGATTCTTTTTAGGTATTTTGAATGGGAATTTGCTAGCCAAGCGCCTCCATCTTTGAAGGAAGGAGATAAGAGTTTCCCCATTTTTCTATTTGTTGTTACATAAGTTGGTCATGGAGACTTCATGTTCTGTGTTGTATGAAAAATGGGCGGCAAGTTTTTCTGCAAGCTCATTAAAAGATTTGATAGCCGTAGGTAAATGCGAGAACCATTCTATAGCTTGACCTCCAAGGCTGTGAGGGAAGAGGTGCATGGGATATGTGTCATTATGTGCAACCTCTAAACAAGCGAGATAGAATTCTTTAAGGTGATCTTTTGGGTCTCTTCTTCCCTTGTATTTATCAAATTTGGGTATAGTGAAGTTGGGAGGAAAAGGGATCATTGGTAATGACCGATCAAATGGATAAGGACAAACTTCCTCCAAGAAGAAGGTTTTCTTAGTGTGACCAAATGTTAAATCAGCTACTTGTTGTTGTACCTTGGCAAGTTTAAGCTCCATAGTTGTTGGGGGTGTTGGAAGAGTCTCCTGTTGCACTAAGGGTGTTTGTTGTTGCCCATAGGGAAGATTGTAGTTGAAGCCATAAGAATTGATGTTATATGGGTTGTATGATTAATTTGGGTCATATGATAGATTTGGATTTGGTTAGGCTCAGTTGTTTTGATGTTGTAGAGGTGGTGTGAGATAAGAATGTTGGCATTGTGATTATTGAGATGGGATGATGAAAGAGTTTTATCATTGGTAATGTTGAGGAGGGGTCATGAATGGATTCTGTGGTGGAAAGCTAAATGCTATTGGATTTGAATGTGATGGTGGAATATAGCCATAGGAAGTTTGGATTTGAGAATGTTGAGGGTTATTGAGATAGGTGTTGGTGAGATTGAGTGTTGATGATCTTTGCAGTGGAGGAACATAGGTAGATGGGTTTGAGATGGTTGGGGTTGATTGAGATAGGTGAGATTGAGTGCGGATGATCATTGTGGTGGAGGGATATAGTTTGTGTTAATGTTTTGGGAGTGTTGTGGGGGAGTGATGATGTTTGTATTGATGTTTTGGGAATGTTGTGGGGGAGTGTTGATGTTTGGATTAGTGATATGGAGGGTAATGATGTTGGTGGTGGTGTCGTTTGTGACCCTTGTTGCATGGCTACATAAGTATTTCCTAGATTGTAATTTGGTGGAAAACCATCTCGTGATGGTGTGGCCAATGTTCCTTTTCTGATCGATGTGGACATTTGTGATATGCTAGGAGGTTGTTGTTTGTTTTGTTTAGCTAGAGCAGCTTGTCTTTCGAATTTCACTTGACGGTGTAGAGTCTCTTGTTGCTATTTATAAATCTCCATATGAGTCATGAGTGGTGATATTGGTCTTTTTGCTGTTATATTTTGGTTTTGATAGAGGGGATTTTCATATTGATTGTCAAAAGGATTAGTTGTTCTCCCTTGTGAGACTTGTTCGGGTATGGGAGTGGATACGGTTGACATAGTTTGGATAGCCATCATAGCATCATGGGATTTGTTTTTCTCTTTAAGATTAGATATATCAAATTCTTGGGGTAGTTTAGCTCCTTGTTCCGTAAGTAAATGAAAGAAATGATCTTGATTCTCACTAAGGAGTTTGTCAAATGCTGCTATGGCTCTAGGATCTTGCATGATTTCATCAAGGTCTTGTCTATCTTCTTGAGAGGATTGTCCTTCTTGAAAGTTTCACTCTTCTTGAGATTGGACTTGACCTATGGTGTAACTGGGTGTAGCAAAATCATGAGGCATGTCGGTAGTGAATTGAGTTACATCTACCAAAGGGACATTACCTTCTTGGGGATTAGTTGGTTTGTCATGTTGCGACCTATTTTGAAAATTGGTTGGTCTGTCAATTGGTGTGTGGGGAGTACCTTTTTAAGACATGGTGGAATGAATTGGTTGAGGTGTATGAGGAGGTGATTTGCATTTCTTTGGGGTAGTTTGCTGAGCCTTTATAGATTGTTGGAGTCTAGTGGTTACCATGGGATGCACTACTAGGATAAGATAGTTTGATTGATTTTGGACACAGAGGTAGATGTTTGACCAAAAGGGTGTGATTTTACTGAGTTTGGGAAAGACAGTTTGATAAATAGTTTACTGGACCAAAGGTGTTGGACTGTGCTGCAAAGGCACGAGACTGTTATACCAAAGGTGATTTACTATGTTTTTAGAAGAGCTAGACTGTTATACCAAAGGTGAGTTACTGTGTTTCAAAGGCGCCAGACTGTTATACCAAAGGTGAGTTACTGTGTTTTAGAGGCACTAGACTGGTGTCAGTGATTTTTGCAAGGCAAATTTTGATAGATTTAGATTAGACTTTTGATTGGTTTTTCTTTGACAAGAGAAAACACAACAAACAAAGTGGCAAAAAGGACTGACACAACAAATAGTGTATGTTCAAGGCTCACAAAAAAGCCCAATATTTCCACAGGTATTAGGCAATTGTAAAAAATTCAAGTACTTTTATCCCTAGAGACATGGTTCATTGCGGTAGTTCATCTCACAACTTAAATCTCCACTGACTCAAATGTCATCACATCTAGAGTGGGTGTGTACATTTTTTTGTCTTTACGAGAGAGGATAGGTAGGGATATCTCACCCTCCCCTCAGAAAGATACAAGTAGGTCACAAGAGCTTATGCTAGCCTAGGGAGTACTATCTCTTCTCAAGGGAGGCAATGGTGAGTGTCTTAAGGGCTTGTATCGATTCCCCTTGCACTAATGACTACCGCAACGTTTGGAGGTGAAACAGGTAGTCACTATCTAGATGGTTCTTAGTAGCTTTGAGGGACCAACACCTTACGAGCATGCAACAAGCTACTAAAAGCTTTGACCAATCCTACTAAGAGAATCATATACCTCTCACAATGCAAAAATTATTTTCACAAAGTAGTGGTACGCCTCTTTTCAATTTGGCACTGTAAGGCAAGGCTGACATTGGTTAGGACTTGGCTTTCACCTTATCCCTCTTATATAGCAGTTCAAAGGAAAACTCTTCTTAGGATCATCCCTTTTGGATGAAGTGTAATGAAAAAGTAGGCCCTTCTAAAGGAATAACTGAAAGTAAGATCAAGCATGTCAAACAAAGGTTCAATTGTCCTGTTATAAGAAAAAATAAGGTACAACTAGACTAGGCACACACACGATTGTAGTTGTCAGTTATCCCTTAAGAAATTGAAGTGTTTTTCATTCATGTCTATTGTCCCTTAAGAAAGCAATATGTTCCTAAGACTTAGATTGCAAAAAGATGACTGTACAATTGTCCCTTAAGAAAGCAATATGTTTCTAAGACTTAGTGTGATAGGTTTACAATTCTTCAATGCTCGTCCTGCATGAACATGTTAGAAAAACCCATTTGCTCTATTTGAGTAATAAGAAGCTACAAAAAGTTAATTAGTTCCACCACAACTCAATAATTACCAAAAATAAGTCAATTGATCGAAAGTACATTACTAAGATTCAAAGGCAAGGCACTGTGTTATCGAAAGCGCTAGACTGTGCTACTAAAGGCATGCTGCTCCTACCTAAAGGCACCTTACTATCGTGCAAAGGCATGTTACTATGTTGCAAAAGTGTGCTACTACAGTACAAAGGTGTGACACTACTCGAGATCTCAAAAAACTCAATATTTTGTCAAAAATCTAGATTGAAAAGATGATGTCATGATTAAATGATGGTCTAGAATGTTGATAAAGGATGAGATCTGTAACCTACAATCAAGAATGAATCATAAAACTCCATAAAAGGATAGATTAACTCAAAAATGATAATACTCCTAAATAAATTAGCTTAGGAAGTACAATAGAATGATTGAGAGACAAATAAATCAGCTTGTCTAACAATGAATGATCAATGTGATGAGTTAGAAATCCTGCAAATCAGAAACCCTAGAAAACTAGAGGCACTGTACTGCGTAATGAAGGCGCTTGACTATGTTAACAGAAGCACTTTACTGCATGCCAAAGGCACGTTACTGTCACCTAAAGGTGATTTACTATGATGCAAATGCACTTTTCTATGTTTGGTTGCACGTTTCCATATTGTACTTCAAAAAAATAAATTTTCTAAAAGAAAACAGTGATTAGTGGTTCCCACCAGGCATGCCAGAATGTGTATAGGAATAAAATCAAGATTGAATGATAATAAAATAAATAAATAATCAACTTCAATCCTATAACATCAAGATAACGATCTAAGTAAATAACCAAATAATCAATGAATAATAACAAAAACAATGAAAGCTTTCACCTAGATTATATTGTTATCTTGGTCGAATGTGGATTGCTCTTTAAATTGTGAAACCATGTTTGCAACAAGCAGATGTAGATTGTGTTTGTGTTCAAAGTGCTCAATGTGCTCAACGATATGATGTATGCTCAATGCATTGTAGGGAGGTAAAATCTTAAATGATCTAAGAGGGTTTGTTATGGAGATGAAGGGGGTTTATATAGGATTCAATAAAGATCGATCAATGGTCCAGATAATTTGATAGAATCAATGGATGAGATAAATCTAAAATTCATGATGAATGTGCACCTGACATGTGTCACACAAAAAACTATTTTTGTTTGAGTTAAGTGCTTTATTTGGCTCAAAGACATGGAATAGACATGATAAAGATAGATTTCATAAAAATAGAAATGCTTCTTTTTCTAATTTATGAGTTGGTGATAAAAACAATAATGATTAAGTCAATTAACTCAACTTTAGATTTGCTTTTTGCATGATTTGAGATAAATTAAATAATAAATTATTTAATTTTGTGTGCATGATGAACAAGATTTATTTTTAGAAGAATTGGAAGATATTTGAGGCAAATTAAATAAATAAATTTATTTAATTGTTTGTGCATGATAGAGGACATAGAATAGATTTGAAGATTTAAAATAAATTAAACAAATAAATTGTTTTAATTTATTTTGCATGATGAAAGATAAATAAAATATTTAATTTTATTTTATTTTTAGAAGAGATATTCAATTTAAATAAATTTGAATGATTTATTTAAATTTGGAAGAATAATTGATTTAATTAAATAATTAAAAATTATTTAATTATAGATAAAAGGATTTTGATGATGAATTAATTAAATAATTAATTTATTCAATTGATGTGGATTTGAATTTTGGAAGAATATAATGATTTAATTAAATAATTAAAATTATTTAATATTGGAAGAATAAAGTTGATTTTGATGAAATTAATTAAATAAATAAAATTTATTTAATTAACGTTGAATTTAGGAGATTTGGAGGAATTTGATGATTTAATTAACGTTGAAATGTAGGTGATTTGATGAAATGCAAATAATGCGATGACATGGTCATTTTTGGGTGTCTACATGTACCAAAATACTCTTGCTTCTGATTTTACAGAATATGATTACGGTAATTTTACAGTAAGATAATAGAATGGATTAAAGTTAATGAATTACTATAATTCATTGTGATAAGATTTTTAAATTTAGGCATAATAAGGTAGATATGGATAATTCAAAAGGAAAAGAAGCTTAGGGTAGAAGTTAAATGTTAAAAATGTGCAGTAAAACCCTAGAAAACGTAAGACATGGTTGTTAAAAGTTATTGTATTTGATAGGATGGCACCCAAATGAAAGACCACAATAAAGGTAGTTGGGAAGGAAATGAAAATGGAGGCTAAGAAGAAAGAAGTGGTTAAAGAAACATTTCCACACAAGGGATATAATTCCCAGATTTACCCTGTCGGTATAGAAGTTGATACACAGATTGGGGATTTTGATTCCACCGGACTTTTACAGAAGATTAGAGCACCTGAGGCATTTCTCACGATGAGAAATGTGCTGGATGTTGGGTTATACAAAGCTACTCGGTTCTCATTGGCAATGGAGGCCAGGGATCTAGTGATTGAGTGCATTCAAAGGTATGATATGAATTCAAGAAAGGTAGTGCATAAGGGTGTGGTGTATGCGGACTTATCAGTTGAAGGTATTTCTATAACTTTTGGTTTACCGCTTACTAATGAGATGAGAGAAAATGATCAAGATCAATATGTAGTGGACTTTAAAAATAATGAAGCCTAATGTAAAAGCACTATATTTTATGAGTGGTATCTGCCAGATAGGAAGCCGAAGGCTACAGTTTGAGTGACTAATGTATTACATAGAATAGATTTTCTAGAGGAGATTCACATCATGATTACTCTGTTGAGTAGTGTAATGGGATTGGTGGATGCTAGTAAGTTTGAAACATGGATGTCCTTAGTAATCCAATTTATCAAGAAGGAGACAGGGGTAATTCATTAGGCCCAGGCTATCAGTGAAACCATTTTCAAGCAAGTCATGAGATGGGGCAAGCAAAAAATGTTCTTCATGGCATCATATGTAGTATACTCCTATGCAGTGAACATGCAAATAAATGGAATACCAAGAGTTGGCACATTGGGAAATGGCCTAGGAAAAGCATTAGTATATGATCATTACCCTAACCTTCAGTAAAGAAATGTAATGCTTAATCATATTAGGGTGAATGATGTTTTCTACATGTATCTAGTAAGAATGTTGATAGGTGATAAGGATAAAAGGTTGTCAAAGCAAGCACAAAGTGCCATAAACCTCCACAGTGCTTGGTCTATTCAATTTCCACTTTTACTTACATAAGAACTAAAGGATTTATGGGTGATCCATTCAGGCTACCAAGATTCCCAATAGATAAGATGATACTATTGGAGTTTACCAAACAAATATTAAATATTTAGCAAATGTACAAGAATAAATTTGGCAGAGGAATTGTTAAATTCCCATTTTGTATTGGTAGGTATATTTGTGTAAATGAAGATACAATAAAAGTATCAGAAGTTGAGTTGTAGTATCTTGGCTTCTAGACTTTTTATTTGGCTAGATCTTTTGATCCTTTTGGAAGGATTCATAACTTTGTTAATAATAAATTCAAACATCAGCCACATACTGAAGACTATTGGGCTGACTATGATAATGAGGCCAAAGTTAAGAGGAGGACCTACCAAAGATTGAAATTAGATCAAATAAGAACATTGGGAGTACTGGAAGTACCCCAAGAAATAAGAAAAGATGATGAAAATATCTTACATGATAGTTATAACACAAGAAAGGTGGCTGAAGATGTCATTGTAGAGCCAAATCTTACTCAGCATGGGGAAGACTCGATTGATGATATATCACAACCAGTATTGGCCTTATCCAATGCATGGATAAAAGAGAATATTTAGAGCTGGAAGCCAAAGGTATAACAGTTACCCTTTCAAAGAAAGATAAGAAGAGGAGTTTGGAAATTGAGGCCAGTTTTGATGATTTCCTGAAAAAGAAAAGGAGAATAGTGGAAGCCAAAATAGCAAAGGTAGATATAGGAAGCACCTTGCTAGATCCCTATGCAGTAGGGGTGACAATGGCTATAATTTTAGAGGTTTCCACATCTACAGAGGGAGAAGCATCAAGTATAGTTGAGACAGTAAGGCAGACTCTTGAACAATCACCTGCACATATGCAACAAGATACAATTGTTCAAACACCACAAGTATCTCAACAAACTTCCACAATTATAGAACAAATCCAACAAGAGGGGAAGAAAGGTTTCATATTGGTTAAACATGAAATGACCAAGGAGATGGTGGAAAAAGTATCCATGGCCTGAGCATCCAAAGAAGGCAATATAGAGGTGGTGGATGTTAACAATATTGAGGATGTAGATGATATTGAAGATGATAAGGATAAAGGTGACAATCAAAGCAGTGATGATAGCTTGGAGATGAGTAGTGATGAGGAAGAGAGCACCAAATACCAAAATCTCACCTCATGTTGGGAGCATTTGATGCAAGTGCATCACAAGATCCAAAAGTTGCCATATCGATAGAAGAAGATGTGGAGACAACTGATCCATTTGATAACTTGGTGCCTAGAAACATCATGGAGGAGGTTGAGGAAGCTGCTAAGGAGATATTGAAGAACCAAGCAAAGGACGAGACATGTAAGAATATAACTAATATAAAAACTACTCAAGGAGAGGGTCTACCAAGTAAGGAGAGTGTACCTGCAGTTGCTATGAAAGAACAACAAAATGTTGAAAGGCAACAACCACAACATGACTAGTGACCTCCACAACAAGAACAAGAAGAACAAGAGGAACAAGAGGAGGAAGAAAATCATGAAGAACAACAAGAGGAAGTCATAATAGAGGAACCTCAAGATGAGGTCATGAATGTTAAAGCTGCAGATACAGATCTGAATAAAGAGGTGCCATCTTTGTTAGGATATGAAGTAAGACAAGATACATTAGTCCAAGTGGTACCGATTGATATTAAAAGTTTGTTAACTAGTTAAGCTATAAAGAGAGGCAAGAGGAAGGCTAGAACCATGTCAGCCATAAAAAGAGATCCCTCTAGTGGTAGGACTATACAAATGGAAATCCCTCAAGATGATAAGGAGAAAGGGGAAATAATTGTTGAGGAATACAAGGTTATTATTGTGGACCTTGGTCATGTCAATAGGGAACAACACATTGAAGAATTGTAGGAAATGACTGAATTGACTGCAAGCAAAATGAGAAAAGATAAGTAAAAAATAAAAGATTTGAAATGGCAAGTTGCCCAGTACCAATAATTCATTCAGGGGATATTTGATCCTACACAAAATGTGTCAGAATTAGCTTCTAATTTAGCCATTCTCTCTAAGGAATAGATTGGAGAATTAGAAAATAAGAAGCATGAAGCTAATATGCTAGAGGACTTTGTCAAGTCATTTATTCATAAGGGAGGAGAAGTAATAAAAATTGCTATTGGAAATTGGAGCATGGTGCTAACTGAAGAGAATAATTGTGCTAACATTATACAAAGTTTTCAAGCAAGAACATTGCAGAATAGGGATGAGTTGAAGAAACTCAATACTATTGAAGGACATACACAGTCATTGGTTAATGAGGGTTTTGCAACTTTGCAGGTTGTTCTTCAGGTACCTAGATGGAAGATGGAATTGAAGTTTGAAGAGGGTATAATTCGACCTTGCATGGTCAATGTACAAGAATTAGAAAAGATTGCTTAGGATTTATTGAAGAAACATGTAAAGATAGTAGAGCATTTGGTTAACAATCTGTGTCCTTAAGTTCAGGTATTTGATGTAGGTACAACTGTAAATGAGTTTAAGGACAACTTCCAATGATTTATTGATGACCCTATGAACAAATTAGATGAAGATGTAATGGAAAGGATACTAGAGCTAAGTGCAAAGATAACAAAGTATCATAAAAGAAGGGAGGATAGAGAAAGCAGGGCATAGGTATTCAAGACAAGTGTGGAAATGAAACAATATACATGGGATGCATCTTACAGAACAAGTCGTGCTTCCATATCAACCATGGTGGAAAGATATATAGAGTATATAAGAAAGAAGAAAGTATATCTATGGGAAGAGGATGCAGGAGGTGGTGACTAATGTGTTCATTCTATTCTTTTTTTTCTATGTTTTTGGGTTTATAGGAAGGTCAAAGAGGAAAAGTCAACTGAGAAGATATTTTGACATTTCTAAGGAAAGATTCTAAAGGGATATCTTTGTGACCAAAAGGAATATTCTTTTAAGATATTTTGTAGTGACAACTGGCATAAGAATTTGAATGGAGACTGTTGATGGTTTTTGTGACCATAGCAGGAGATTTTGAGTCTATATAAGGGGCATTGATATACATATTTTAACACACATGGCTGATATAGAAAAGTTACTAGAGAATTTGCAAGAGAAGTGATTTGTGGAAAATACTTTAAGCATAGGGAGTCAAGTTAGTATTTTGCCTATTTCTGTAACAAGGAATATGTGGAACATCCTGTTTCCTTGTTATATCTGTAAAAAAAATGTCTATAAGTTCTTGTGATTTTGTTGATGTATTTAGAAAGTTTGAGTCATGAAATATTGTAAATGTGAAATGACTATCATATATTAGTGAATACAAACATTGAATTTTTGCATCTATTCCATAGTGTCATTCAATTTATGTGTTCTTTTGATATATTTCCTTGAAGATTGCAATTCTATATGTTGATTTGTGAAAAGATCTAGATGAACATATAAGAGATTATGTGTTTCTGAATTGTCCAAAGTTATCTAAATTTGTCCACATGAGTAACAGAGCATCACATTTGTTTAAGATCATGTTTCTAAACCTTATCTTTTATCTTTCTTTTTACCAATAGTTTAAATAAGTAACCAAAACACAGTTATCCAAAGGAAATTGTCAAAGATTCTGGTAAACACATGAACATGTCAAAGATCTTTAATGATTTTCATAAAGTTTGAATATAAAGTCTATTTCTATGAAATTCATGCAAAGTTTGAATTGAAAGTCGTAAATATTTGCAGAGAGTCTACGTCTTTGGAAGTATTTGAGGTTATTTGCAAAGAATGAGTGACAGTTGTCAGTAATAAACATTTAAATCACATAAGGGCCCTTGAACAAACAACTTCACATTGAACATTGAGTAAATATGACACAATAATTTCCTGACTATCGAATCCTTGGGATTGTGAATTATTAGTTGATAATTCTCCATATATATTTCAAGATAGATTAAGTTCATTGTGACTTTATCTCATGTTGTGTGTGTATAACATCCATATCAAAATTTTTGGTGCTAGAAGGAGGGCCTAATAGGATTTAAAGCAATCTTTGTGCAAACTAGCTAATAACACTAGTCGAACGACTAGGTCTAGGTCAAATCTAGGGGATATTTTTGTACAATTACCTGATAGAAGAGGTAAAGGTGTAAATAATCCTTTAATTTCAAGTCCTAGAATCTTTCAGTCAAGGAGTTCATCACATACTCCTTCGAGTCCAAGTTCACCTTTTGTTTTACCTAACATAGTAAGTCCTAATGTTTCTACATTTGGACAATTGAACTTTGGTCTAGTTCCACCTAGAGGTCCTGTCATGGCATTCTTTAATGTAGAATCACCCATACACTTTGCTGTATATAATGACATGTCAAAGAATCTAGACAAGATATGTCTGAAATATCAATTACATCAGGATGCAGTAGATCACATAGCGATCTTCAAAGAACCCTGCTTCAGGGCAAGATTAGCACATGAGGATGTGGTAAGCAGGTTATTCCCTTTTACTTTCAATGAACAAGCCTATGGCTAGTATGTTAATTTGACTAGTAATTACATCACAAGTTGGCAACTTATGGAAGAAGCCTTCCTATATAGGTTTGGGATTCCAACTAATTCAGCATCCCTATATCATAGATTAATAGAGATTAAA
Organism: Cunninghamia lanceolata; assembly: GCA_027924645.1. Classification (NCBI taxonomy): domain Eukaryota; kingdom Viridiplantae; phylum Streptophyta; class Pinopsida; order Cupressales; family Cupressaceae; genus Cunninghamia; species Cunninghamia lanceolata. The sequence continues at coordinate 3,332,173 of BSBN01001410.1, read as the reverse complement.
AGAGGTGAGGGAGAATTTATAACTGCATTTAATGATAGGTTTCAAAAGGCTTATTCTAAATTGATAGCTCCTCATACTGTAACTGATGATGTTGCATTAGAAATGTATTATGTTGCTTTGGATCCATTAAATGCAATGTTTGTTAAGAGATAGGTACCTGTAGTGACAAGCTTGTCGGGAGCTTATAAAGAGGCTATAAAAATAAATAAGGAGATGTGACAAAAAAGCCACAGGCCTTTAGTGAGCCTGGGAAATGCTACAATTCCTAATCCAGTTCCTACCCATGCTATAGTTCCATACATAGGCAATGTTGTTAATAATCATCAGAACAATGGACAGTCTTTCTTCCCAGCACCACAAGATGCTTATGTTACCAAAACAAAAAAAGACAGAGATGAATTGAAAGAAATTACTTCTCACTTGAGAAGGTTGACTATAGAAGTAACTCAAATGAGAAATCAGAGCTTTTATGGTCAAAATTATCAAAATAGTGGTCATCAGAATCAAGGAAATGGCAATCATCAGAACCAAGAACTGCATAATAGAGGTTATAATGGAGACAATAATGCTCATGGAAATGACAATAGAAATTTCAATCAGCCTAAGCCTCCTAGAGTGTGGACTATGAGACCAAATAATGGTACTCTAGCTTCTCCATTTGAGGATCCAAATAATCAAGAATCTAAACAACCTGCTAGGATACAAGTAGCAGATGTAGCCCTTAAGAATTGGTGTAGAATTCATAATATGAGTGCTCATACCGAACTTGATTATCCACAGTTTCACTTCATAGAGAGCATCTTCAAATTGGAAGTGCAAAGCCCTACATCAAAGTTTTTGATTCCTAAAGGAAATGAGATAGTACCTATTGTGATGTTCACAACATGCCCCATTTTACTCCTTAGCAAAATGAGGACCCCTGTTGTGGCGTGCTCCCTTGTTTTTGTGCTCTAGGCAGTAGTGGTAAAAAGCATCATCAGTCAGTATGTATGTGCATCATGTTAGGTGCATCTGTGATCCTCAGGTCTGAACCCAAAATGCAAAGTCTAAATCTTGCCTTAGGAAGCCTGCCATGTGATAGGGTGTAAAATTCCATGCAAGTTTGCCTTTTGCATCACCCTGAAATTCGGCCAAGTAAGAAAGTTATGGTAAGTCAAAGTTCTGGTCAAACCTAATATTTTTTTTGGGGGGGGGTCATATTCTGAACATCAGTCACCTTGTGAAATATCACCCCGATATCAGTTTATCACCCGCTCAATCATTTTGTTCGCTCATCTAGATGTCAAATTTAGGTGATGGTTGTATCTACCCGTCAAGCACCCTTATATTTTTGCGGGGGTTATATTCCAAATATCACCTGATATTTCAAATATCACCCCCTTTGCATAATATCACCTAATATCTCATGCATCACCTGATATTCCGAAGATCACCCGATCTTTCAAATATCACCCTGTTGTGGGATATCGCCCTGATGCCATATGATGATGATGTCATCCAAGCCTGATAAACAAAGGAGATCACTATGATGATGACATCATCATCCTTTTTGCCTCATGCTAGTGTATTTCAAACGATCACCCCATCTGATAACATGATGATGATGTCATGTAGCTGCATCAATAAAACCAAGCCCTCAACCCGCTAACGTCATCTGGATCTTTCTAAGAGGGGGTCATTTTCTCACATGGGTCATGTTTCGAATATCACCCTGGTCTTAAAACATGACCCGATATGCGTAAGCTCGTCCATGATGATGATGTCATAATCATATCCTGACTAAGTGAAGAAAGTGCTCAGAAATCTACATGCAGGTGGCAGAACCGAAAGGGTTATAAAAAGGGATTAAGTCCTTGTATTCATGTGGATTTTCATAAGTTCATGATGTGATATATATATGTTTGCACTTTCAATGCATGGTTTAACACAAATATTTATCCTCCTACTAGTTACTTAAATGATGATGCCTAAACTTCTACATGATGACCACAGGTGCATCAGCTAGAAGGATGGGGTCGACGAGACATCGTTGACTTGCTCCGATCGAGGATGGTCATGCTGATGATCAGAACGATGTGTGGTCGCGACACATTCTTGGCGAGAAAGGTGACGTTGGTGGATTTTGAATCCATCCCAGAGCCCGATGGCATGTAGGCAGAGATTGGATGGAGCTTTAATGGTGAAGGACATCCCAAGCGGCGGACCAGATCCCAAGAGGTGACAAACATACCAGGGGGAGACAAGGCTTTCAATGCGGAGGAGAAGGTAGGTAGAAACATTAGTGAGCGAGCGGCGCCCTGTCTGGGAGGCATTTGAATTCTTGGTGGGATTTTTTTCCCACCGTTTGATGTTGTACTTCAAGATGCAGACCATTGGTCAATTTGGGTTGCCCAAGCACTATATTAGGGGGAAAATAGAGACATATATGCAGCCCCTGTGCTCTGTACAAAGCAGAGGTCATTCATACAACATCTAACCTATAGCAAGTTTAGGAGATGGGATTACTGAGACTAGTGAGGACCAAGTTGTTGAAATAATCAAGGTCCTTTCCTTAGATCATTGTAAATGTACCTATTTTATGAACATACTGTATGGAGATGAAGCTTCAGATTACATCTTGATTGTAAACCTTAAGTAATCTTCAAGTTGATTTCTAGATATGTACTGGTGAAGGCTGTGTTCTATAGAATCACTTTCATTTCATTACATCTTGTTGTTAGCTTCCCCCTCTGAAGATTTTCACTGGATCATGCTGATTTGTGGAACGTCCTAGTGAAGTATGGTTTTAGTTTTCTTCTCTTCATTGCTTTATGGGAACATGTATGTGGATCAATGATCTCAGTCAAGTAGTTTTAGGAATCTCACTTTCTCTAACCCTTTTTCTCATTTTAATTTCATAGAATTCACTTTATCATGATAAATGTTAAGAAGAACAGAGGAATATGCTGACACCTCGTAGGTAACTGAACATCATTAGCATATTTCTTGAGCTAGATGCATATACTGTTGAAAATATCATGTGAAGAAACATAAACAAGGGTAAAACTCATGCAAATATCCACTTAGACACATCCTTTGAGGGAATCTACTATCTAGAGTAACCCCCTTTGTATGAAAAGCATTGTTGCAGAAACAGAATCTACTGGTCTACGTAAGACCCCAAAATAGAAAACATCAACACACATCAATCACTGAGTAACATCAGCAGATTATGAACTAATCAATGGGGACTTGGGATCATGAATTCTTTGAATTCATTATATCTTTCAGGATAAACATGGGTTGTTGTGTAACTTTTGTTTGTATGTTTGTATGTGACTAACATCACCACCAACATAAACTGTTGCTAGAGGGAGGGCCAAAAAGGAAACTATAGATTCCTGCAAACATTGCTTAAATATTCTATCAATTTTAAGATCTGACCATAAACCAGCCAATCTTCCTTAAAAATTTGAGAAATCCTGGCTCCCAAGCCAAATACCAGGTCCAGATCTAGTGGACTCTTTGAAGAACTACCTATCAGGGGATTCAGACCTAGGACTATAGACATTTGTCACACCCCTGATTCTAGTATGATGCAGAGGCATTCACACTATATCATTCGCATATAGCATGAATGTCTGCAGACCAACCTCATCATCATCATCTTCGCCATCATCATCATCATATTTCCTAAAGCCACCAACATCATCATATTTCGGCTTTACTCTGTCAGCATCATGTTTCCGAAAACCAACAGCATCATCATATTGCACCTGCCGACCGATATCCTCCTGCAGACAAGCCTTCGCACTTTCGCCTGTCAACAGCATCACCTTACTCGATTATCGGCAGCATCATCATGTTCGACCAGCGCGAACATCCTCCTGACGTCCACTGTTCACCTCACCGACAATTTCCGTCTTCACTACCTTCAACATCATCATGATGTCCAACAGGCGCAAACATCCTCCGGTTGCACTGTTCATCGGGCGCCAAGCACTAGCGGCCTCATCATGATATTTAACATCACCTTCGTCAGCAGGATATTCAACATCCGGTTGCTCCCAAATATCCTGATGACGACCTTCAACACCTTCCCTTCGATGCTCCGATAGCCGACGACACAAGCTTCAGCATCATGATATTCAACAGGATAACGAACATCTGGTTCTTCCCATTTATCCTGATGATGACAAACCTTAACTCTTCGCACCGTTCACTCGATGCTGACGTCACCCGATATCCTGATGACGTAGATCCTGATGACGATGATGTCACCCGCAGTTTCACAATATCCTGCTGCTCCGAAATGTCCTGATGACGTATATCATGATGATGATGACGTCATATCCTACTGTTTGCCAAACTTAGTTTTTCTTCGGCCCGCGATCAACCCGATCTTCAGCCTGATGCCGATGCGCTCCTCCTCGGCCCTCCTGATGATGATCCTGATGCCGATACACTCCTCGGCTCCTCCTGTTGATGATCACCCCAACGAACTCACTCTTCATGAAATCGACATCATCATGCTGACCTCCTCCACTTATCCGGATGATGATGTCCGAACTGTCTGCAGGATATTTGCAGAAATATCCTGATGATGCTGTTTTGGCGAACTTCTTCACTTAGCGAAATCTCTCTTTGCCGATCCACCAGGGATGACCCGATCCAATTCAGGGTGATCTTCCAACACAATTAGCTCGACCTAGCACATGGGGATGCTAGGCTTCTCAACATCTGTCTACCGCGATCCTGCGCACCTGCATGCAAACAGAAAACAATCTAACATCTAACCTACTGTACATTGCCATTCCACCGATCAGGTGAGTCAACCGGTGGAATGGATCAGGAAATCCATGAAAAACTCTCAAACCCGCGATCGATTACAGGAAGGAGGTCAAACAGAAAACAAAACAGGATCTTTATTGATTCACAGATGTAATACAATATGATGTTCCTCACACAGAACACTCAACCTACTCTGCGCAACACTACACTGCCGATCGATGATATCTGTCTGTCTATCATATCAAACGATCTCATGCTTATAAAGACTTTCCTACGAGTACTACTGACCCGACTCCAAGCGGCTGGGAACTCTCCAAGCGGCTGGGAGATCCCACCGAACATACATCATGACAGCTGTTATAACTAACTAGCTAAAAATAGCAAAAGCCTGGTCAGCATGATCTTATCCTGATCAGCATGACCTTATTACATGCAAATGGTCAAACAGACCTTCTTGGAAACATAAACAAGACCTAAACTACTAACTGCCTTATCATGACCAGCTGTCAGGTAGGTGCTCCTGCACCATACTTCCCAAAAGAAAAGAACTCATGTCCCATGAGTTGAGCATGTGGAAGTCCTCCACCTCTACACTTTGCCTTGTCAATAGTCTGACCTGCTCCAGCTTTATCTGCTACTGTCTCTTGGCTGCTCCAAGACTTCTGAACTGTAACTTGCTTTCTGGCAAGTAAATCATCATGCCTGTTGATGTAGGCCTTTCTCAGGTTATCTCTGTGTTTGTCAGATTGTCTGACCAGAACCTCTGGCTGAACTATCTCTTGAACTTCTGAAGTGTTCAAGTCTATCTTCCTTTCAACTCTTATAGGACAAACAATAGTCCCAACTATGACAACATCCTTGTCATTCTTCTGAACTGGTGGCTGTTTGCACCCCTGTTTCTGAACCTGCTGCTGACCTCTGTCAGTCACAACTGAAACTTTCTTCAGCTTGTTGTCTGTAACAACTCCTTTCCCTGCAGTGTCCTGAACTGCCTTCATGCCTGCTCCTCTAGGCATCTGCACATACTCCTTCTTTCCCATCAAAATGATTTGAGCTGCCTTCTGTACTGCAGCTTTTGCCTGCAATGGCATTAACTTAATAGTCTTCCCATCCTTCTGGATGGTGTAGGTATTAGCATACCCATCATACAGTACCCTTCTGTCAAATTGCCATGGTCTACCTAGCAGTAGGTGACAACATTCCATAGGCAATATATCACACAAAATTCTATCATGATATGGTCCAATCTGGAAATCCACATATGCCTGCTCAGAGACAAAAAGTGATTGGCTATCACTCACCCAAGATGCCTTGTAAGGGTGTGGATGTGGAATTCTTTCCAGCTTCAGTTTATCCACCATTTCCTGAGATACCATGTTGTCTGTTGAACCAGTGTCAATGACAACCTTACATACCTTACCTTTGCTCTTACATGTGGTTTTGAAAAGAGCTCTTCTTTGCATCAGATCCTTTGATGCCTGCAAACTAATTCTCCTTAACATCAGTGATTCTCCACTCTCTGGATATCCAAAATTCTCAGGACCTTTGTTTGCACTTTCTTCTTCTTTCTCTTCTTGTACCAGTTGTACTCTCTTGTCACTTGTTCTATCATTTCTGGATGATGAACCTTTGTTTTCTGGACATTTGAAAGATGGATGACCAAACTCACCACAGGTGTAACACTTTCCTGAAAATGTAGTAGAACCTCTACCACCTCCAAATCTTCCTCTATTACCTTTCCATCCACCTCTGAAATCAGACTGTCCTTGTCCTTTACCAGTGTCTTCTTGACCCTCATTGGTTTGCTTTTGTGCAGGGGCTGTTCCTCTTCCCCTATTGTTTCCTCTTCCTCTCATGGACTTATCATGTCCTCTATTCAACTTTTCTTCAATCCTGATTGCCATTTGATAACAATCCTCCACATTCTTAGGGTTAGCTAAAACTAACTCATCCTGTATGTTAAACCTCAAACCTGCCAAGTACCTAGCCACCTTTTCTACCTCATTCTCATGATGACCAGATCTCATACTCAACAGATAAAATTCCTCAGTATATGATTTCACATCCCTGTCTTTCTGCTTTAAAAATTGCAGCTTCTTAAACATCTGGATTTCATAATCCCTTGGCAAGAATTTCCCCTTGATCCTTGCTACCATCTTATCCCAAGAAGTGATCTTAGACTTCCCTTGTTTCCTTCTCTCAGATTGTACATAATCCCACCATACCAAAGCATGACCTCCTAACTTGGTCTTTGCAATCTTGACTTTCTGATCCTCAGCAACATCTTCACATTCAAAGTGATTATCCAGTGCAGCAATCCAGTCCAACAACTCATCTTCATTCAAGCTTCCAGTATACTTGGTAACATCAACCTTCACCTTAGGTTTTTCACTCTGCACTGCCTTTAGCAGTTTTGCCAATCTCTGGTCTTCAGCATCCAGATCTTCAGCTACCTCTTCATACTCTTCAACAATATCTGCATCTTCTTCAGACTCACTGTCTTCTACCTCCCTCTTTTTGTTCTTTTCCAGGGCTGTCAGCCTGGCTTGAAGTGCTTCAGCAAGCTCCTTCATCTTCCTCATCTCTCTAGCATGTTTCTCCTTCATATCCTGCAATTCCCTTGCAGTACCATTACCTTTAGGAGGCATTTTGTCAACCTCTCAATCACAACACAATCAACTCTATCTCTACCTCTGCCCTTTCGGTGACAGAATCAACACACAACAGCCCAGTCCTTTTGCTGAGCTCTGATACCACTATGATGCAGAGGCATTCACACTATATCATTCGCATATAGCATGAATGTCTGCAGACCAACCTCATCATCATCATCTTCGCCATCATCATCATCATATTTCCTAAAGCCACCAACATCATCATATTTCGGCTTTACTCTGTCAGCATCATGTTTCCGAAAACCAACAGCATCATCATATTGCACCTGCCGACCGATATCCTCCTGCAGACAAGCCTTCGCACTTTCGCCTGTCAACAGCATCACCTTACTCGATTATCGGCAGCATCATCATGTTCGACCAGCGCGAACATCCTCCTGACGTCCACTGTTCACCTCACCGACAATTTCCGTCTTCACTACCTTCAACATCATCATGATGTCCAACAGGCGCAAACATCCTCCGGTTGCACTGTTCATCGGGTGCCAAGCACTAGCAGCCTCATCATGATATTTAACATCACCTTCGTCAGCAGGATATTCAACATCCGGTTGCTCCCAAATATCCTGATGACGACCTTCAACACCTTCCCTTCGATGCTCCGATAGCCGACGACACAAGCTTCAGCATCATGATATTCAACAGGATAACGAACATCCGGTTCTTCCCATTTATCCTGATGATGACAAACCTTAACTCTTCGCACCGTTCACTCGATGCTGACGTCACCCGATATCCTGATGACGTAGATCCTGATGACGATGACGTCACCCGCAGTTTCACAATATCCTGCTGCTCCGAAATGTCCTGATGACTTATATCATGATGATGATGACGTCATATCCTGCTGTTTGCCAAACTTAGTTTTTCTTCGGCCCGCGATCAACCCGATCTTCAGCCTGATGCCGATGCGCTCCTCCTCGGCCCTCCTGATGATGATCCTGATGCCGATACACTCCTCGGCTCCTCCTGTTGATGATCACCCCAACGAACTCACTCTTCATGAAATCGACATCATCATGCTGACCTCCTCCACTTATCCGGATGATGATGTCCGAACTGTCTGCAGGATATTTGCAGAAATATCCTGATGATGCTGTTTTGGCGAACTTCTTCACTTAGTGAAATCTCTCTTTGCCGATCCACCAGGGATGACCCGATCCAATTCAGGGTGATCTTCCAACACAATTAGCTCGACCTAGCACATGGGGATGCTAGGCTTCTCAACATCTATCTACCGCGATCCTGCGCACCTGCATGCAAACAGAAAACAATCTAACATCTAACCTACTGTACATTGCCATTCCACCGATCAGGTGAGTCAACCGGTGGAATGGATCAGGAAATCCATGAAAAACTCTCAAACCCGCGATCGATTACAGGAAGGAGGTCAAACAGAAAACAAAACAGGATCTTTATTGATTCACAGATGTAATACAATATGATGTTCCTCACACAGAACACTCAACCTACTCTGCGCAACACTACACTGCCGATCGATGATATCTGTCTGTCTATCATATCAAACGATCTCATGCTTATAAAGACTTTCCTACGAGTACTACTGACCTGACTCCAAGCGGCTGGGAACTCTCCAAGCGGCTGGGAGATCCCACCGAACATACATCATGACAGCTGTTATAACTAACTAGCTAAAAATAGCAAAAGCCTGGTCAGCATGATCTTATCCTGATCAGCATGACCTTATTACATGCAAATGGTCAAACAGACCTTCTTGGAAACATAAACAAGACCTAAACTACTAACTGCCTTATCATGACCAGCTGTCAGGTAGGTGCTCCTGCACCATAGTACATCTGAAGCTTCACCCGAGTGTGATCCTATAATCCCTATTGTCTTACAAACGCCTATAGGACCACCTATCACACCTCAAGTTCAACCTCAACCTTTCATACCTTAGATCCAACCTCCACCAGGTGTAATGTCATTCTTCACAGTAGAGTCACCTTTGACCTTCAATGCATATCATGCTTTACCGAAGAATCCTGATAAAATTTGTCCTAGGTACCATCTGTATCAGGATGCTGATTATCATGTTAGAACATTCAAGGAAGCCTATTGTAGGGCCAGGATTGAACATGAAGATGTGGTATACAGGTTGTTTCCATTCTCCTTAGGGGAAGAGGCCTATAACTAGTATATCAGTCTAGGTCAGGGTTCAGTCCACTCATGGGATGCCTTGGAAAAATCTTTCAAGGATAGGTTCAAGGTGCCTATAGATCCCTCAATGAACTATCATCTATTTGCCACCATCAAGAGATCTGAAGGAGAACCCATAACAAACTTCAACGCTAGATTTTAGAGGATGTTGTCTAAGCTAGTTACTCCCTATGTTGTAACTGATGAAGCTGCTAGGAGCATTTATTATTCAGCTTTGGACCCCTTGACTTCCATGTTTATTAGGAGAACACATCCTAGTGTAACAACTTTAGCACAAGCTTTTGAGGAAGCCATCAAAGTCAGCCAGCAATTAGCTCCTGCTCCCACACCAAATGTTGCCTTCCTTACACTTCCAGGTTATCCAACATACCCTATCCACCAATAGACCAATGGAACCATGATGCCCTTAGCTTTGATGCCAGCCCCTTTGCAGATACCTCTACTCAATGTCATGCCACCACCAAATCGGAATAACCAGATGTTACCATATCAAACACTGGTGCCGTAGGCTGTAGAACAACCCAACGATAATAGTGGGTCTTCCTTTTTCAAGCCCTAGACAAAGAATGTGGTGGTCAAGGTTCAGGAGGATAAAGAAGAAATCAAAGAAATATTAGCCCAGTTAAGGAAACTTACCACTGAGGTCACTCATCTGAGAAATCAGAACTTCTATTCTTAGCCTAATCAAAACAGAGGCTATGCCAATGATAGACCAAATTATCATGACAGGGGGTACAACAATAATTACAACAATAATGGCAACAACAATCCTCCTAGATAGCCTAGAGTGTGGAACACTAGGCCAAACAATGGTTCCTTGCCATCACCCCTAGACAATTAGCCTCCTAGTGAACCTAGGTAGACCACCAGAGTAAACCTTGCAGAGGCAGCACTTACAAACTGGTGCAGGATATACAACACTAATGCTCATGCAGAGCTAGACTGTCCTCAATTCAGGGTTGCTGCCAGCATTTTCCAAGCTGAAGTGGCTAGTACCTCAGGTAATCCACCTTATACAGAGGGAAATGAAATTGTCCCCTATGAGTATGACAATGCCCTAGTGCTAGAAAGCTTCATGCATCCTCCTTATCAGCAGACAACCTCATCACATCAGGATTACACCTCAACAAAGGAAGAATCAGCCATGGCTTTTGAATCTAACTATGTTTTTCCATTTGAGGATGAGAATGAGCCATTGGTTGAGCATGAGGAGGTCAATGCTTATCAATAGCAACCTCAGGGTAGGCATAGCTACAACCTGAGGAATAACTCAAATAGGTCTGCTAACCCCATGACCACCTCCTTACCTCCAAATAACTTCAATACACCACTTGATCCCAAGGTGAGTAATAACCCTGGACTTCTCAAAGTCAATGCTCAGTACTTGACACCACATAACACAGCACCAAAAGCTACAAATCCACCTCCTAGATCTAACAAGTTGGTTTCTTATCTAACTGATGAAATGAAAAAGATTAAGGTTAGCCTGCTATTGTCAGAATTGCTTAAAACCCTGGCTATCAAGAATGCTTTCATGAAATCATTGAATGATCCTGCTCAAAAGGAAGATAGCCCTACCCCAGGCCAATTTGGAAATAAAGATCATGCTGCCAGGGATGTTAATGTCAAACCTAAAACCTTAGCTATTGTTCAAGCTATAGAGACCTCCCACATGACCTTATACAGAGACAAAAGCAAGTCACCTCCTTTCCTCCTTACCATAATGATTTTCAGTAAGAATTTGCACAACTGTTTGGTGGACTCAGGAGCATCTACCAATGTAATGCCCCTATCCATATGCAATGCTTTAGGGTTACACCCTGCTAAATTATTAAAGAAAGTGACACAGTTGGATAAAATAGAAGTAAGCGTGGTAGGAGAACTGACTCACATCCATATGTAGCTAGCATCGAATCCCAGAATCCAGCACTACATTGATATTCAAGTAGTTGCTATACTTGATACATATGGAATGTTACTCATCAGAGACTGGTCAAAGACTCTCAACAGATATATGTCTACTAACTTTAGTCATATGTGGTTGCCCTGGAGGGGAGTACCAAATCAGATAAGGATTGAAGCTAAACCTCGCATGAAACACATGATCACCGAATATAAAAAAACTAATGAAATCATGTATGTGGATGTGGAACCTGGAGTTTACTCCATCAGACCCCGAATTGCTAGAATAGAGGAGATCCTGATGCTTGATATTCATGATCATGATGGTGAACCTAGGGGTGATGAAATAAATTCAGAACCTGATTGTAATCTTTGGAATAAAATAAAACTGGATCATTTCAAGAAATTTGAGATGCATTTATTTAAAGAGGTGCAACAATGTCAATCATTAAAAATTCCTGTTCATGATATTCTAATTGATGGATGGTGCAGGTTGCATGATGAAGCTCATTCTGAAAAAACTTGTGACGCCTGTTTAGACATGTTGGAGCTGGAACAAGCATACAATGAGGCATCTTCATCATCATCCATGGTGAGTGCTGAAGGTAATGATGATGGTGCTGATTCTTGTTTGTTTCCTGTAGGAACGGGAGGATGCACATATCATGATGAGGATTCTATTCATGTGACAGAAGAAATACTGGTATGCAACAGAAGTAATCCTAAGAACAAGAAGAGGATCACCCTAGGGAGTGATTGTTTAGTGGAGTTAGAATATGAGTTATCTAATAAGGATAGGGGCAGCACTCTATCCAAATTTGAAGAGTTCCTGTCAAAAGAAATCCAAAAGATGATACAGCAGCAGAGGTCTCCATAGGATAGCTTAATTGAAGGCTGGTGCAGGTTGCATGAAGCCCCTCATTTAGAAATGACTTGTTTGTTGTGCCTGCATATTCTAAAAAGGCAGACATTGCCTATTTCAGAGGATGTTCATCCTGATGATAAGAAGAAAGAAGAAATATCAGCCTCCCATGAGGTAGATAAGGTGATATATAAGAAACCTGAGGTATCAAAGTTAAAGTGGATATCCACTGGTGCGGCTGCCAGAGCCAAAAGGAAGAAAGAAGCCCCAGAAAAGATTTTAGATGAAGATAAACCATGGATCCTCAAGTTTGATGAATCCAAGTCAAAATAAGGAGTTGGAGTAGGAGTAGACCTCATTGACCCATCAGGGAAATCCTACGTGGCAGCATACAGATTACAGTTCCCATGTACAAACAATGTGGCAGAGTATGAAGCTCTAATTCACAGGATACTGTTTGCACTTAGCAAGAAGCTAAGAATTCTGCATGTCTATGGAGACTCAGAATTAGTTGTCAGACAAGTAAGAGGTATATACTCTTGCAACTATAGAAGGATGTCCAATTATAGACATAGGGTGTGGGACTTAATAGAAGATTTTGATGCTTTCAATATCACCCATGTCCCTAGAGAGAAAAACCACAAAGAAAATGCTTTGGCCTAGGCTACAAGTACTTTAAGACCTTTGTCCATATCAGGTCTAAAAAGATTCTTAGTTGAATTAGTATTAGTGCCTTCAGTACTTGATAATGTAACCAACCTTCAGGTATTTGATGATGATTAGCATATATAGGATTTCATTTCCAATAGAGATATTTTTGAGGCACAAATCATAGATGAAATAAACATGGAAGATCATGTCTGGGAAGAAGGAGAAATCCTAGAGTTGCTTATTAATAGGATCCCTAGAGGAATGATAGAGCTAGAAAGAGCATTTGATCTGGACAACATGCTAAAATAGAAGGATCTTTCGAAGGTTGATGAAGGACAGTACTCACAGGTCGACATTGGGCAGGGTGATAAGAAAAGAAATGTTCTGATTGGGAAGGTCTGCACGGAAGAAGAATTGAAAGGGATAACCCAAGCCCTCAAAGATTACATCCATGTCATACCCTGGACGTATGATGAGCTTAAAACTTATGACACGTCGGTCATCACTCATACAATCCCTTTGAAGCCCGATGCCAAGCCTTTCAGGCAGAAATAGAGACCCGTTAACACCTTGCTGGAGCCACTTGTCTTTGAAGAAGTTAAAAGGCTGCTTGATGCTAGAATCATATTTCCTGTAAGACATTCCATGTGGGTGGTGAACCTGGTCCCAGTGAGGAAGAAAATGGGTGACATCAGACTGTGCGTGGACTTCAAGAACTTGAATAGAGCTTCTGAAAAGGATAATTATCCTTTGCCTTCTCTAGATGAAGTCTTGCAGGTGGTGAACGGTGCCAAGATGATGTCCTTTTTGGATGGTTTCTTTGGTTACAACTAGGTGATGCTGGACAGAATTGATAGATTGAAAACCACATTCACCACCAAGTGGGGAATCTTTGCCTATAGGCGCATGCTGTTTGGGTTGATAAACACTAGAGCCGCATTCCAGAGAGTAATGGACATAGCCTTTAGAGGCTTGATTGGTAAGTGTATAGTCATCTACATGGATGACTTAACAGTGTTCTCCAAAGAAAGAGGAAACCATGTAGAGGACTTGAGAAAGGTGCTGAAGAAGTGCGAGCAATATAGGATATCCCTGAATCCCATGAAGTGCATATTTGGGATGACCACAGGGAAATTGCTAGGCCACCTAATAACTAAAAATGGGATCATCATTGATCCTAACAAAGTAGAGTCCATCACGAAAATACTACCTGGAAGCAAAATAGAGCTCAAATCTTACTTTGGTAAGATTAATTTTGTTAGGAAGTTCATCAGTGGCTTCACAGAGATTATCAGGCCCTTGAACGCCATGCTCAAGAAGGATGCTAAAATTTAATGGACATCGGAAGCTAGAGCAGCTTTTGAAAACATTAAGAAAGCCATATCAAATGCTCCAGTTCTGATCAGTCCTGATTACACCAAGGACTTCTACATCTACTCATTTTCTTCAGAGCATACCTCTGCAGTAGTGCTGACATAGAGAAATGAAGAAAAAGAGGAGAAGCCTATAGCCTTCATGAGCTTCCCTTTCAGAGATGCAGAGCTCAGGTACATGGATGTTGAGAGGTAGGCACTTTCTTTGGTTTGAGCAGTCAAGAAATTTAGGCATTACATCCTGAGAAGTAAGGTGATTGCTGTGGTACCTGATACAACAGTGAAGATACTACTAATGCAAAGTGAACCAGGAGAAAAGAGAGCTAAATGGTTCATTGTCCTCCAGGAGTATGATATAGACATCACCCCCATGAAGTTAGTAAGAGGACAGGCATTAAGCCAGATGATATCAGAGATTGATGCTAATATCCAGAGCCAGCAGTATGTTGTGAATGCAAAGGAAGATGGAGCCTAGTATTCAGATATCAAACACATCCTGATCACTGGGAGATGTCCCCCAAGATTGCAGGCCTCGCAGAGGAGAGCCCTAAAGATAAGAGCACATAAATATATGATGAAAGAAGGAGTCCTTTTCAAGAAAAACTATGAAGGGATATACCTAAGGTGCCTAGAAAGATCAGAAGCAGATAAGGTGCTAGCAGAATTGCATGATAAATTTGGGACTGCACATGGATCATCCTTAGCCACCACTCATGCTATCCTCAGGGCAGGGTATTATTGGCCCACAATTTTTAAAGACACTGCTGAACACACCAAATGCTGTCATATGTGTCAAGTTGCTGCAAGTAGAGAAAAATATGTTGCCCAACCTTTACAGCCAGTGATGGAGATGCGCCCCTTTGCTTAATGGGGAATGGACTTCATAGGACCTATCAATGCTCCATCATCTTCAAGCCACAGGTATGTTTTAACTATTACTAACTACTACACCAGGTGGACTGAAGCTGCCAGTAGTAAAACATGTACTACTGAGGATGTCATCAGGTTTGTGGAAAGCAATATAGTGACCAGGTATGGAGTTCCATATGCTTTAGTATGTGATAATGGGCCTACTTTTGCTTCAATTAAATTATCAAGTTGGGCTTTTGATTATGGGATCCTCTTGAAATTCTCCTCCAATTACTATCCCCAAGGGAATGGATTAGCAGAATCTACAAATAAGAACCTATTAAACATCATAAAGAAACTAATAGAGAGAAACACAAGGGAATGGAACACTCTATTGAAATATGCCTTGTGGGTAGATAGAACCAGGAATAAGGCTACATTAGGGAATTCACCTTTTCACTTAATGTATGGGGTAGATCCTATCCTCCCTATTAACTTGAAATTTCCCACACTGCAGTTTGCACAAGAATACCTAGGCATAGATGATAAAAAAAAAGTCAGGTTGCTTCAGTTGATGCATCTAGAAGAAAAAAGAAGTTAGGCCATTAACCAATTCACCAAACATTAGGCTATTGTCAAGTGTTGGTTTGACAAAAGAGCCAAAGTCAAGGCCTTTAGAATCTCAGATCTAGTCCTGATGTGGGACAAAGCACATGAAAAGAAGGGTGATCATGGTAAGTTTGACAAACTCTAGATAGGCCCATTTCAAATTTTGGAAATCTTAGGAGACAACAGCTATAGGCTCAAGTCCTTAACCAGTGAGGATGTTCCACTGCCAGTCAATGGACAATTCCTCAAACACTATTTTCAGGCCTGAAGTGGCATCATGGAAGTCATGTGTATTATAGTGTACATTTGTTGTATAGTTGTTTGTATAGTGGTTTTGTTTTGTTGTTTTGTTTGGTTGCTTTGTTTCCTCAACAGGGATCTTTATTTTGATTTAGAGTATGAAGGAGCAGACTAACAACCATTGAAAACAGTGGAAAATTTAGGTCATTAAGGTTAAATGTTTGAAATTTATGCATAACTTGTTGTGACTGTCATGAATGTAGAGAGTTATTTGACTTGTGAAATTTTGTATTCAATAAGAATGGGTTGAGTATTCAAGGATGTTTCTCACAATGACACACCTAAAATCCTTGGGTTTGTTGAACTTACCAGTGTAGATATTAGGTGAAAAATCAGAGGTCACCCTTGCTACCATTACAATTCTCAACTTAATTTTAGCAAGTGACCACTCCTTGCATCATGAAGTTACACATGCAATATCTTATGAAGTTCTATCAAATGCAAAAATATAAAGTAACAAAATAGATTTTACTAAAAATCTAGGTTAAGCCATCTAAGTAACTCTACCGGGGCTATAGACGCTTGCTGGCAATGGGGCTCTACTTAGGAGAATTGTAACGATAACCTTGCCGAGGCTATGGATGCCTGCTGGCAGCAAGGCTCTATCTAGTTGGCTATGAGGGAACATCCTCACCTACGTAGGCTAATATCAGTCACCAGTTTGTTCAACCGATATTCAAGATGAGGATAATTAATCACATGCACCCACTTAAACTAAAAGGAAAATTTATGCACCTTATTGAATACATTGAGTCTCAAGTCAGATGATGATTTGCAGGAGAGATAGTTGCAAGTTATGAATTCATTTCATTTAGTTTCCTTTAATGGTTTTAGTTTTGATTGTTTTGTTTGGTTGCTAGTTGTTGTGATGTTCACAACACACCCCATTTTACTCCTTAGCAAAATGAGGACCCTTGTTGTGGCTTGCTCCCTTGTTTTTGTGCTCTGGGTAGTAGTGGTAAAAAGCATCATCAGTTAGTATGTATGTGCATCATGTTAGGTACATCTGTGATCCTCAGGTCTAAACCCAAAATTCAAAGTCTTAATCTTTCCTTAGGAAGCCTGCCATGTGATAGGGTGTAAAATTCCATGCAAGTTTGCCTTTTGCATCACCCTAAAATTTGGCTACGTAAGAAAGTTATGGCGAGTCAAAGTTCTAGTCAAACCTAATATTTCTAGGGGGTCATATTCCAAACATCAGTCACCTTGTGAAAGATCACCCCAATATCAGTTTATCACCCGCTCAATCATTTTGTTCGTACATCCACATGTCAAATTTAGGTGATGGTTGTACCTACCCGTCAAGCACCCTTATATTTTTGTAGGGGTCATATTCCAAATATCACTTGATATTCCAAAGATCACCCCCTTTGCAAAATATCACCGGATATTTCATGCATCACCTGATATTCTAAAGATCACCTGATCTTCTAAAGATCACTCCAATCTTCCAAATATCACCCTGTCGCGGGATATCGCCCCGATGCCATATGATGATGTCATCGAAGCCTAATAAACAAAAGAGATCACTATGACGATGACATCATCATCCTTTTTGTCTCATGCTGGTGTATTTCAAATGATCACCCCATTCGATAACATGATGATGATGTCATGTAGCTGCAGCGATAAAACCAAGCCCTCAACCCGCTAACATCATCTGGATCTTTCTAAGAGGGGGTCATTTTCTCGCGCAGGTCATGTTTCAAATATCACCCCAATCTTAAAACATGACCTGATATGCGTAAGCCCGTCCATGATGATGACATCATCATCATAGCCTGACTAAGTGAAGAAAGTGCTCATAAATCTACATGCAGGTGGCAGAACCGAAAGGGTTATAAAAAGGGATTAAGTCCTCGTATTCATGTGGATTTTCATAGGTTCATGACTTGATATATATATGTTTGCACTTTCAATGCATGGTTTAACACATATATTTATCCTCCTACTAGTTACTTAAATGATGATGCCTAAACTTCTACATGATGACCACAGGTGCATCGGCCAGAAGGATGGGGTTGACGAGACATCGTTGACTCGCTCCGATCGAGGATGGTCATGCCGATGATCAGAATGATGTGCGGTCGCGATACATTCTTGGCGGGAAAGGCAGGGTTGCTGGATTTTGAATCCATCCCAGAGCCTAATGGCATTCAGGCGGAGATTAGATGGAGCTTTAATGGCAAAGGACATCCCAAGTGGCGAACTGGATCCTAAGAGGTCACAAACATACTAGGGGGAGACAAGGCTTTCAATGCAGAGGAGAAGGAAGGTAGAAACATTAGTGAGCGAGTGGTACCCTGTCTGGGAGCCATTCAAATTCTTGGCAGGATTTGTTTCCCACCGTTTGATGCTATACTTCAAGATGCAGACCGTTGGTCAATTTGGGTTGCCTAGGCACTGTATTAGGGGGAAAACAAATACATATATGTAGCCCCTGCACTCTGTACAAAGCAGAGGTCATTCATACAACATCTGACTTGTAGCAATTTTAGGAGATGGGATTACTAAGACTAGTGAGGACTGGATTGTTGAAATAATCAAGGTCCTTTCCTCAGATCATTGTAAATGTACCTATTTTATGAACATACTGTATGGAGATGAAGCTTCAGATTACATCCTGATTGTAAACCTTAAGTAATCTTCAAGTTGATTTCTGGATATGTACTAGTGAAGGCTGTATTCTATAGAAGTGCTTTCATTTCATTGCATGTTGTTGTCAGCTTTCCCCTCTAAAGATTTGCACTAGATCATGCTGATTTGTGGAATGTCCTAGTGTAGTATGGCTTTAGTTTTCTTCTCTTCATTGCTGTATGGGAACATGTATGTGGATTAATGATCTCAGTCAAGTAGTTTTAGGAATCTCACTTTCTCTAACCCTTTTTCTCATTTTAATTTCATAGAAATCACTTTCATAACTGTATATCATGATAAATGTTAAGCAGAACAGAGGAATATGCTGACACCTCGTAGGTAACTGAACATCATTAGCATATTTCTTGAGCTAGATGCATGTACTGTTGAAAATATCATGTAGAGAAACATAAACAAGGGTAAAACTCATCCAGATATCCACTTAGACACATCCTTTGAGGGAATCTACTGTCTAGAGTAACCCCCTTTGTATGAAAAGCATTGTTGCAAAAATAGAATCTACTGGTCTACGTAGGACCCCAAAATGGAAAACAGTAACACACATCAATCACTGAGTAACATCAGCAGATTATGAACTAATCAACGGGGACTTGGGATCATGAATTCTTTGAATTCATTGTATCTTCAAGGATAAACATGGGTTGTTGTGTAACTTTTGTTTGTATGTGACTAACATCACCACCAATAGTACCATCTGGCTATGAGTTAGCCATGGTTCTGGAAAGGTTCACCTTCTCATCAAGAGAAGAAGATTTGTCATATTATCATGAAAGTCTGTATCCTGAATTGGCTCTAGTATTGGAAACTTTTCAGTTTCCCTTTGAAACTGAGAATGAAGTACAAGGTGAACCGGATGAGGTTCAAGTGTTTCAAGAGTCCCAAAAGAATCATACTTACAATTTGGGAAGAAATAACAAGTCTAGAGGTCCTTTCACTACCTCTACGCCTCTAAACAATTTAAAACACCACCTGATCCACATTCAAACAATAATCCTATACCTCCAAAGGTGAATCATTAGGGTGCTAGTACCTTAGCTTTATAGAAAGGCCATGTAAGTAAATCAGAACCTAATTATGTTTTGAAATTGATGAGTCATTTGTTTAAAGAGATAAGAAAAATTAAAGTGAATGTTCCTTTGTACGAATTGTTAAGGAGTCTAGGAGTTAGGACTACTTATATGAAGTCTCTAGATGAATCGGGTCCTAGGGAAAACTTAATAGGTCTAAATAATCATGGCAAAGACATATAGACTAAGGATAAGAGCAAAAGTACTGAACAACCTATGAGTGCTAATGTAGTGTTGTATACAAAAAAGAATGAAACTCCTCCTTTCTTGTTGACCTTAAGAATTTTTGGAAAAAACCTACATAATTGCATGGCAGATTCTGGAGCGTCAACTAATGGCATGCCACTAGGAGTGTGTAAAACTTTAGGACTCACCCCTACTAAGTCAATCAAGGTTGTAACTCAATTGGACAAATCCAAAGTGAATGTTGTAGGAGAGTTGATGCATATCCAAATGCAACTAGTTGCTGATCCTAGAGTGACACAATATATTGACATTCAGGTAGTGGATATTCCTATGAATTATGGGATGCTATTGAGTAGAGATTGATCTAAGATGTTGAATGGATACATGTCAACAGATTTCTCACACATGTGGTTTCCTTAGAGGGACATTCCCAACTAGATTAGGATTGAAGCAGAACTAAAAATGAAGCACATGATAACTAAATACAACAAAACAAATGAAGTGTTGTATGCTTCAGTAGAACCTAGTGTGTACATGGTTTCTAATAGGGGAGTCCAAATAGAAGAAATCCTAGCTTTTGATTTTGAAGAGAAACCTACAAACAAAAGAACCAGTGTTTTCATTGAATCTGTCTTATGAGGAAGAAAACTATATGAATCATTTTAACCAGGTCATGAATAGGGAGATTCACAAATGTATTTAGCAGGGAACTCCTATTCAAGATGTTCTATGGAAAGGACGGTGCAAAGTTCACAATTCTACTCGTTCTAAAACAGATTGTGGGATCTATAGGGATATAATTGAATATCAACATAGAAAATGTGTGACATGAATTGAAAACCAGAAAGGTAGAAATACTATTGATAATCCCAAGTCATCAATACATAGGAATGTTTATGTTATACCAATGAATTTAAGTGATTCTCATGAATCAAAAGATAATAGACATTCTAACACTTAGAAAGTCATAGAAAATGTCATGGTATCAGTAAGTAGGACAAAAATGCACAAGAGTAAACATAGCCCTGTAAAACTTGAGTTTAATAAAATGTTTCCTATAAAAGTGAAGGATCCAGTTTACAAAAGAAATAACATGTGGATTTTAAAATGTGATGGATCAAAATCTAAACAAGGAGTAGGGGCAAGAATAGAGCTTATTGATCCTAATGGGAAGTCATTTTTGGCGGCTTATAGATTGCAATTTCCCTGTACTAACAATGTGGTTGAGTATGAGGCACTAGTGCATGGGTTGGTAATGGCTATCAAGAAAAAGGTGAAAATTCTTCAGGTATTATCTGATTTTGAGTCAGTAGTCAGACAAGTTAGAAAATTATATGCTTGCAATTTTCAAAAAATGGTAAGTTATAAGCATAGGCTCTGGGATTTGTTTGAACATTTCAATGCTTTTAATATTATACATATTCCTAGAGAATTAAATCAACATCTAGATGCTTTAGCAGTAGCATCTAGTACACTTGAACCATTAGATGTGTCCTAACTAAATAAATTTGTGGTAGAACTAGTGTTTGTTCCTAGTGTACCTGATAATGTAACAAACTTTCAAGTATTTGAGGGTGACCAACAGATCCTTGATTTTATAATGAGTCATGATGTCTTTGAAGCCGAGATAATAGATGAATAGGATAGACCCAAAGTAGCTTGGGATGAAGAATATATTATTGATCTAAAAAGAAACTCCTTACCAAAAGGAGTCATTGAGTTAGAGAAAATCTTTGATTTTGATGGGGTTGTCAGACAAAAAGATCTACCTAAAATAGAAGGACGTAAGTGTGATCCTTTTAACTTAGGTACTGATAAGGATCCTCAAAATGTGTTAATTGGAAAGGCTTGTTCCACTGGGTTGAGAGATGATATAATTGTTGTGTTAAAAGATTATAAACATGTGGTTGCATGGACTTATGAGGATCTTAAAACATATGATACATCTATCATAACTCACATGATTCCCTTCAGACCAAGAGTAAAACCATTTAGGCAAAAACAAAGACTAGTGAATGCAATATTAGAACCCTTGATCTTTGAAGAGGTCAAGAAATTGTTATCTACAAAGATAATTTTCCCTGTGAGGAATTCTACTTGGGTAGCTAACCTAGTACCTGTAAGAAAAAAGAGAGGAGATATTAGACTTTGTGTAGACTTTAGAAACCTTAATAAGGTGTCAAAAAAAGATAACTATCCTTTACCACCTTTAGATGAGGTTTTGTAGGCATTTAATGGCGCTAAAATGATGTCCTTCCTAGATGGATTTTTTGGTTATAATCAGGTCTTGGTAGATAAAGAGGATATATTGAAAACCACTTTCACATGTAAATGGGGAAATTATGCCTATAGAAGAATGCCATTTGGTTTAATCAATGCAGGGGCTACATTTCAAATTGCCATGGATATTGCTTTTCGTGAACTTGTAGGTAAATGCATAGTGATTTATATGGATGATCTGATAGTTTTTTCTAAAGACAAGTCTAACCATGTAGATGATCTGAGAAGGGTATTGCAGAGGTGCAAAAAAGTACAGTATAGCCCTGAATCCAAAGAAATGTGTCTTTGAGGTGATAGAAGGTAAACTGCTGGGGCATATTATTTCTAAGAATGGGATTTCCATTGACACAAATAGAGTGGAAGGGATTAATAAGTTGCAGTTTCCAGCTAGTAAGAAGGAACTGAAGTCATTCTTTGGTAAAATCAACATTGTGAGGAAATTTATCACTGGTTTTACTGAGATAGTACAACCTTTGAATGCCATGCTTAAAAAAGATGCTAGAATAGAATGGACACTAGTAGCCAAAGCAACATTTAAAAATATAATGGAAGCTATTACCAATGCTCTAGTGTTGACTAGTCCAGATTATACTAAGCCATTCTTTATCTATTCTTTTGCATCTGAACACTCATGTGCAGCAGCCTTGACACAAAAGGGTGAGGAAAATGAGGAAAAGCCAATAGCATTTATGAGTGCTCCCCTTAAAGGTGCAGAATTAAAATACTTGGATACTGAAAGATAATCTTTTGCCTTAGTAACGGCAGTAAAGAAATTTAGGCATTACATTTTAAGAAGTCAAGTTAAAGCTATTGTGCCTAATGCTATAGTAAAGATGCTGCTAGTACAAAACAAGCCAGGGGACAAAAGAGCAAAATGGATCATTGTGTTACAAGAGTTTGATTTGGAAATCATTCCCAGGAAATTGGTTAGAGGTCAAGCTCTAGTTCAGACTATAGATAATATAGACCCCAAGATTGTTCATCAACAATATGTTGTGCATACAAGTGCTACAAGTGGATGGTACGATGATCTCAATTCATTCTTGATATCAGGAAAATATCCCAGTCACACGAAATCTTCTCAGAGAAGGGCATTAAGGTTAAAGGCCTGGAAGTATATGATCTAGGGAGGCATATTATTCAGAAAGAATCATGAAGGGATATAATTGAGATGTTTGAATAGAGAGCAAGTGGATAAAGTATTGCTGGAACTACATGATAAATATGGGACCACTCATAGGTCTCATTTGGTCACCACACATAAGATTTTGAGCACTAGGTACTACTAGCCTACCATGTTTAAAAACACTAAAGAACATATTAGATGCTGCCACATATGTCAAACCACTACTGATAGGGGAAGAATTATGGACCATCCTTTGCAACTTGTGATAGAAGCTAGACTATTTGCACAATGGGGGCTAGATTTAACAGGAGTCATTAACCCTCCATCTTCTGCTAGACCCAATTTCATCCTTATAGTGAAAGATTATTGCACCAAATGGATAGAAGCTACTTGCTATAAGTTTTCTATGACTGAGGTTGTCATCCAATTTCTGGAGGAAAATATCATCATCAGGTTTAGAGTACTCTATGCACTGGTATGTGACAATGTCCTTGCATTTGCCTCTTTAAAGTTTTTGAATTGGGCTTTTGAATATGTTATTATTTTAATATTCTCATCAAATTATTATCTAGAGGGTAATAGATTAGCAGAATCCACTAACAAAATTTTGTTAGATATCATTAAGAAATTGATTTCTAAAAATCCTAGAGTGGAATACCTTATTGAAATATGCTTTGTGCGTCAATAGAACAAAAATTAAAATAGCATTGGGAAATTCACCATACCATTTGGTATATGGCACAAATGTAATATTGTCTATTAATTTGAGAATCCCAACCTAGAAGTTTGCTAACGAATACTTAGGTTTTGATGATCAAAGAGAAGCTAGGTTAATTCAATTGCTACACTTGGATGAGAAAAGGAGTCAAGCCATAGATAGTTTGCCAAACATCAAGCAGTAGTCAAAAGATGGTTTGATAAGAGAGCTAGAGTGAAAACTTTCAAAATCTAAGACTTGGTTTTATGCTGGGATAAAGCACATGAGAAAAAGATAAACCACGGGAAATTTGATAGGCTATGGGTAGGTCTACTCCAGATTGCTAAAATTATAGGAGATAACAGTTTTAGGCTAAAGACTTTAACTGGTGAAGATATTCCATTACCTATTAATGGCCACTATCTTAAACATTACTTTCAGGCCTAGAGTGTTGCGTTGAGTCCTACTATGTATTATATTATAAATATTGTACAGTCTTTTGGTTGGTTTGGTTTTCTGTTTGGTTGGTTTGTTGTTTTGGGGGTCTTCATTTTGATTTTGGGATAAATAGGAGCAGGCTACAACTTTAGAAAACAATGGAATTTATAAAACTAAGAAAACCATTTGAAATTTATGCATAAGTTATGACTTTTATTGATGTAGTTTGCTTGTTTGGTCTTTTAAGGATTTTATTCACCATCAGCAAATTAGAATATTTGAGGAATCATATAAATACATATCTTTAAGATTTTAGGAATGGATTTGGGGAATAGTGGACACTTGCATTAAGTGAAAAATCTAAATGTTTGCCTTTGCTACCACTATAATCTCCACCCTGCATATGTTTAACAAGATTTTACTATATGTTAAACATGATCTTTATTGCAATATCAAAAGTATTAAGGATGAATACAAAATGAATGATCAAAATAAATCATTTGAAACATATGAGGGCTACCAGATAACTCCACTGGGGCTATAGACGCTTGCTGGCAGTGGGGCTCTATTTGGGGAGATTATAAGGATAACCTTGCCGAGGCTATAAATGCTTGACTAGTAGCAAGGCTCTATCCAAGTTGGCTTAGAAGGTTAAATCCATCTATGTAGTTTAATGCATATAGTTTGTATTTTATGAGTCTGGTCCAAAGAATGGGAATAAATCAGTTGCACACACTTAAATTCCTTTGGGAGGTTCTTTTGATTATAGTGAATACATTCTTTCTATGATTAAGTAGCACCTTACATATAAGAAAGTTGGAAATTATGATTTATTTCACTTTGTTCCCTAAGTTTTGTTGAATTTGGTTATTTTATTTGGCTGTAGTTGTTGTGATGCTTATAACATGCCCCCCATTTTACCCTTTAGCAAAATGAGGACCCCTACTGTGGCTTTTGTTTTTGGCTTGTGTAGTTTTTTTTGCTTGGCGGTATAGGTAAAATGTCATGGATGCTTAAAATTTGAGTTGCACAATGCTTGGTGATAAATAGATGTTATCAATAGAATCTGCATGAAAAATCAGCTAGGGTTGCCTTTTGAACCATTTGGAAATTCTGTGTATTTTGAGAGTTATGCTTGTTTCTCTAAAAAGTCAATGTGGAATGATGTTGGTCAATGTGTATCTGACATACATTGTTATTTGCATGTATATGGTATACATAATACATATACAAGTCCGGACCCAATAGCATTTTATGGTGAACTGTATAAACGTAGAAATCCGTAGTTGTATTTGTATATTACAACTCTTGTATTAGAAATACGAATGCAAAAGATACATGGGCAGATGTCAAAATAAATTTAAACTAATGTATAAGGTCAGGGACATCTCATTTGTATACTAGATACATTGTTTGCATGTTTTTGATACAAATGTAGATTCAGACCTGAAGGTAAAGTTCAATTGAGTTTTGAAAATAAAAGTGAATGCACATGTTCGTATGTATTGTTGTATGTATAATTGCATGTATCTTATATACAAATATAAAGTCAGATGCGACTAGGAAAGTTAAACAAAATGAATTGTAAGTGAAGTCTGCATTTGTATATTTAGATGCATGTATTAGAAATACAAAAATGAAAGATGCATTTGTAGATTTGAACCTGGGATTAAATATGGAATAAAGTGCATTTATTCATAACAAAGGATAAAAATTCAATATCGGTTATATTTGTATATGTGTATGTATATGATATACATGAGGATATACAAATGAATTATAAGCAAAATCTGACATAATTAAAAGTTTGAACATTGTGTACTTTGGGTGGGGTCCACATCTATATGTTTAGGATACATGAGCACGATATACAAAAGGGTGATACAAAAGACTTAGATACAAAGCTGAACTTGAAATAATTCCATTTTGTTTTATAAACCTGATGGAGTCTGAGTTTGTATATTTCGATGATTGTATAAGATAGACATAAGGATATACAAAACTGAATATACAAAAAGTAAGAGAGAGAAACTATTAAAGAGCATAAGGATTTATCATGCATGTATATGATATACAAAATTCAAAAGTGCAAAGGACTAACATATACAATATTCAAAATATGAATTGAATGAGAAAAGTAAACATAGATTGAATTGTATGCATTAACTATAGCATTTAATACATATCTACCATTGGAAAACCTAAATTCAAAGAAGTAAAAGGAAATTCGATTATGTTGATCTTCACTGTTGCATGCAAAATTTAGTTGCAGAGCATTTTACAGAGCTAAGGTGAAGGACGATTAAAAGGTGAATTGAAATTCAAAAATGGTTGCAGCAAGCTGAAAAGGTAAACATATTTTGTCAATGGTATAAGGTCAGCAGTTGCAGTTCAGGTATGTACCAAAAGACTCTTACTTGTAATTTTATGAAATATGATTACGGTAATTTTATAGTAGTTATAGTAAGGTAATGGAATGGATTAAAGTTAATTAATTACTGTAATTCATTGTGATAAGATTGTAAATTTAGGCATAATAAGGTAAATATGCATAATTCAAAAGGAAAGGAAGCTTAGGGTAGAAGTTAAATGTTAAAAATGTGCAGTAAAACCCTAGAAAACATAAAACATGGTTGTTAAAAGATACTGTATTTGATAGGATGCCACCCAAACAAAAGACCACAGTAAAGGCATCTGGGAAGGAAATGAAAACGGAGGCTAAGAAGAAAGAAGTGGTTAAAGAAACATTTCCACACAAGGGATATAATTCCCAGATTTACCCTGTTGGGATAGTGGTTGATACACAGATTGGGGATTTTGATTCCACCACACTTTTGCATAAGATTAGAGCACTTGGGGCATCTATCATGATGAGAAATGTGTTGGATGTTGGGTTATATAGAGCTACTAGGTTCCCATTGGCAATGGAGGCTAGGGATCTAGTGATTGAGTGCATTCAGAGGTCTGATATGAATTCAAGAAAGGTAGTGTATAAGGGTGTGGTGTATGTGAACTTATCAATTGAAGGTATTGCTAGAACTTTTGGTTTACCACTTACCAATGAGATGAGAGAAATTGATCAAGAACAATATGCAGCAGACTTTAAAAATAATGAAGCCTCATGTAAAAGCACTATATTTTACGAGTGGTATCTTCTAGACAAGAAGTCAAAGGCTATGGTTTGATTGCCTAAGATTTTACACAGAATAGATTTTCTGGAGGAGATTCACATCATGATTACTCTGTTGAGGTAATGGGACTGGTAGATGCTAGTAAGTTTGAAACATGGATGTTCTTAGTAATCCAGTTTATCAAGAAGGAGACAGGGGTAATTCATTGGGTCCAAGCTATCAATGACACCATTTTAAAGTAGGTCATGAGATGGGGCAACCATAAAATTTTCTTCATGGAGTCATATGTAGTACTCCTATGCAGTGAACATGCAAATAAATTGAATACCAAGAGTTGGCACGTTGGGAAATGACCTAGACAAGCATTTGTATATGATCATTACCTTAACCTTTAGGAAAGAAATGTAATGCATAATCATATTAGGGTGAATGATGTTTTCTACATGTATCTAGTAAGAATGTTGATAGGTGATAAGGATAAAAGGTTGTTAGAGAAACAATGAAGTGCCATAAACCTCCACAATGCTTGGTATATTCAATTTTCCACTTTTACTTACATAAGAACTTATGGATTTATGGGTGAGCCATTCATGCTACCAACATTCCCAACAGATAAGATGATACTGTTGGAGTTTACCAGACAAATATTGAATATTCAACAAATGTACAAGAATGAATTTGGCAGAGGAATTATTAAATTCCCATTTAGTCTTGGTAGGTATATTTGTGTAAATGAAGATATAGCAAAAGCATCAGAAGCTAAGCTGTAGTGTCTTGGTTTCTAGACTTTTGATTTGGCTAGATCTTTTGATCCTTTTGGAAGGATTCATAACTTTGTTAATAATAAATTCAAACATCAGCCACATACTGAAGACTATTGGGCTGACTGTGATAATGAGGCTGAAGTTAAGAGGAGGACCTACCAAAGATTAACATTAGATCAAGTAAGAACATTGGGAGTACTGGATGTACCCCAAGAATTCAGAAAAGATGATGAAAATGTCTTACATGATAGTTATAACACAAACAAGGTGGTTGAAGATGTCATTGCAGAGCCAGATCTTACTTAGCTTGGGGAAGACTCGATTGATAATATATCACAACTAGTATTGGCCTTATCCAATGCATGGATAAAAGAGAATATTTAGACTTAGAGGCCAAAGGTATAACAGTTACCCTTTCAAAGAAATATAAGAAGAGGAGTTTGGAAATTGAGGCTAGTTTTGATGATTTCCTGAAAAAGAAAAGCAGAATAGTGGAAGCCAAAATAACAAAGGTAGATAGAGGAGCCACCTTGCTAGATCCCTATGCATTAGGGGTGACAGTGGCTATAACTTTAGAGGTTTACACATCTACAGAGGGAGAAGCATCAAGTGTAGCTAAGATAGTAAGGCAGACTCCTGAACAATCACCTGCACATGTCCAACAAGATACAATTGTTCAAACACCGCAAGTATCTCAACAAACCCCCATAGTTAGAGAACAAATCCAATGAGAAGGGAGGCAAGGTTTCATATTGGTTAAACAAGAAATGACTGAGGAGATGGTGGAAAAAGAAGCCATGGCCTGAGCATCCAAAGAAGGCAATATAGAGGTGGTGGATGTTGACAATATTAAGGATGTAGATGATATTGAAGATGATAAGGATGAAGGTGACAAAGAAAGTAGTGATGAGGAAGAAAGTGAATAAATACCAAAATCTCACCTCATGTTGGGAGCATTGGATGCAAGTGCATCACAAGGAGTAGCAGCATCAGAAGATCCAAAAGTTGCCATATCGATAGAAGATGTGGAGACAACTGATCCATTTGATAACTTGGTGCCTAGAAACATCATGGAGGAGGTTAAGGAAGTTGTTAAGGAGATATTGAAGTACCAAGAAGAGGAGTAGACAAGTAAGAATATAAGTAATATACAAACTACTCAAGGAGAGGGTCTACCAAGTAAGGAGAGTTTGCTTGTAGTTGCTATAGAAGAACAACAAAATGTTGAAAGGCAACAACCACAACATGATCAGCCACCTCCATAGCAAGAACAACAAGAACAACAAGAGGAACAAGAGGAAGTCATAACAGAGGAACCTCAAGATGAGGTCATGAATGTTAAAGCTACAGATACAGATCTAAATAAAGAGGTGCCATCTTGGTTAGGATCTGACTTAAGACAAGATACAATAGTCCAAGTGGTACCGATTGATATTAAAAGTTTGTTAACTAGTGAAGCTATAAAGAGAGGAAAGAGGAAGGCTAGAACCATGTCAGCCATAAAAAGGGATCCCTCTGGTGGTAGGAATGTACAAATGGCAATCCCTCAAGCTGATAAGGAGAAAGGGGAAATAAGTGTTGATGAATACAAGGTTATTAGTGTGGACCTTGGTCATGTCAATAGGAAACAACACATTGAAAAATTGTAGGAAATGAATGAATTGACTGCAAGTAAAATGATAAAAGATAAGCAAAAAATGAATGATTTGAAAGGGCAAGTTGCCCAGTACCAACAATTCATTCAAGGGATATTTGATCCTACACAAAATGTGCCAGAATTAGCTTCTGATTTAGCCATTCTCTCTAAGGAACAGATTGGAGAATTAGAAAATAAGAAGCATAAAGCTAATATGCTAGAGGACTTTGTCAAGTCATTTATTCATAAGGGAGAAGAAGTAATAAAAATTGATATTGACAATTGGAGCATGGTCCTGACTAAAATGAATAATTTTGCTAACATTATATAAAGATGTCAAGCAAGAATATTACAGAAGAGGGATGAGTTGAAGAAACTCAATACTATGGAAGGACATACATAGTCATTGGTTAATGAGGGTTTTGCAACTTTGCAGGTTGTTCTTTAGGTACCTAGATGGAAGATGAAACTAAAGTTTGAAGAGAGTATAATTTGACCTTTCATGGTCAATATACAAGATTTAGAAAAGATCACTCAGGATTTGTCAAAGAAACATGTAAAGATAGTAGAGCATTTGGTTAAGCATCTGTTTCCTTAGGTTTAGGTATTTGATGTAGGGACAACTGTAAAGGAGTTTAAGGACAGCTTCAAGCCATGTATTGATGACCCTGTGAACAAATTAGATGAAGATGTAATGGAAAGGATACTAGAGCTAAGTGCAAAGATTAAAAAGTATCATAAAAGAAGGGAGGATAGAGAAATCAGAGCACAAGTATTAAAGAAAAGCATGGAAATGCAACAATATACATGAGATGCATCTTAGAGAACAAGTCATGTTTCCATATCAACCATGGTGGAAAGATATATAGAGTATATGAGAAAGAAGAAAGGAGATCTATGGGAAGAGGATGCAAGTGGTAGAGACTAATGTGTTCGTTCTATTCTTTATTGCTATGTTTTGGGGTTTATAGGAAAGTCAAAGAGGAAAAGTCAACTGAGAAGATATTTTGACATTTCAAAGGAAATATTCTAAAGGGGTATCTTTGTGACCAAAAGGAATATTCCTTTAAGATATTTTGTAGCGACAACTAGCATAAGAGTTTGAATGGAAACCATTTATGGTTTTTGTGACCATAGGAGGAGATTTTGAGTCTATATAAGGGGATTTGATATTCATATTTTAACACACACAACTGATATAGAAAAATTACTAGAAAATTTTCAAGAGAAGTGATTTGTGGAAAATACTTTGAGCATAGGGAGTCGAGTTAGCATTTTTCTTGTGTCTGTAACAAGGAATATGTGGCACATCCTATTTCCTTGTTATATCTGTAAAAATATCTGTAAGTTTGTGATTTTGTTGATGTATTCAAAAAGTTTGAGTCATGAAATATTATAAATGTGAAATGACTATCATATATTAATGAATACAAACATTGAATTTTTGCATCTATTCTAGAGTGTCATTCAATTTATGTGTTCTTTTGATATATTTCCTTGAAGATTGCAATTCTATATGTTGATTTGTGAAATGATCTAGATTAACATATAAGAGTTTATGTGTTTCTAAATTGTCCAAAGTTATCTGAATTTGTCCACATGAGTAACAGAGCATCACATTTGTTTAAGATCATGTTTCTAAACCTTATCTTTTATCTTTCTTTTTACCAATAGTTTAAATAAGTAGCGAAAACATAGTTATCCAAAGGAAACTATCAAAGATTCCAGTGAATACATGAACATGTCAAAGATTTTTAATTATTTTCATAAAGTTTGAAATATAAAGTCTATTTTTTGTGAAATTCATGCAAAGTTTGAATTGAAAGTCATAAATATTTGCAGAGAGTCTAGGTCTTTGGAAGTATTTGAGGTTATTTGCAAAGAATGAGTGATAGTTTCCAGTAATAAACATTTAAATCACATAAGGGCCCTTGAACAAATAGCTTCACATTGAACATTGAGTAAATTTGACACAGTCATGGCCTAACTACCTAGGCCTTGGGATTATGAATCATCATTTGATAATTCTCCATATCTTTCAAGATAGATTAAGTTCATTGTGACTTTATCTCATGTTGTGTGTGTATAACATCCATATCAACACTATGTTATTATGATCTTGAATTTAACCTATATGGTAGATCACTTTGAAACCGTGAACAATGGGAAGATAAGCCTATGGTATTATCATCTTGAATATAACCTATATGTTAGATCACTTTGAAATTTGAACCATGGGAAGACCTAGGTTTGAAAACTTAGTTTGACAATTGTCATGTTCAAAAATCAAACATAGTGACAAGGAGTCATAGGTTCCTTGTTGTGAAAGTAACCTATTATATTTGATGTACTCCTAAGATAGGAGTCGATTGTCCTGTTATTGGACTTTGAATCGAACTAAACCCAGTTTTACTAGACACAAAGAGGTGGAATTAAGCATACTATAGGATGAGACAACTTCTAAGTCGAGTTAGGGTGGTGGACATATGATGACATTTGTTGCATAACATACATGTATGTAAATCTTTGGCCAAAGTAATGCATCCATCTCTGCATGCATTATTGGTCTACAGTGCTCTAGATGGCATAATGTCTCTAGTAGTGTCATGCATAGTTAGAGTGGATCTATAGTTGTGTGACTGAGAGGCATTATGATGGACATAACACCAGATACTCAGATGGGAAACCTAATGGTTCCTTATATCTATACCTTCCATGAAGGGTAGGGTTGCTTCTAGGTAGGAAGTTGTGCGGGCGACCACTGGTCTATGGTTGGAAGAAAGGCACTTAGATGATGCTCTCCTTCCCAAGCATGAGAGAAGTCGAGGCTAATGAAGATGGATGTCAAGAGTTCTAGATGCAGTGCTTTTGCATTATGACATGATAGTTAGTTATTATGTAAAATTGATATTTGATGCCTTGAGCATAGCTTTGTACATGCATAGTGAAGGTTGTTCACTAATGTGATGTAACTGGATATTGTAATTCTAAGTTTTGCTATTTTCTGGTAAAGAATAACATGTTTAATTATTGTAATGATAATGATTCATTCATGTTTAACTATGATTTGGATAATCATGATGTATTCTAATTCTTAGTTAAGATGAATACTTATGTTAATTTATGAGTATTATGGAATGTGATGTTACATATGGTATTAGAGCTACTAGGTTCAATACATGGACCTATGAGCTCACTACTTAATGATTATTTTTAACCACTGTTAATAGATTCTAATGTTTCGGTGTTCTATGCCAGAATGGTAAGAATTAGAACAACACCTAGAAAGAAGGTAATGAAAAATGGACGTTACCTATGTTATCATAAGGTCTTGAGGGAGCAATCCTCAAGAATAAAATGACATGAACAGACTGGCTTCTTAGTAGGAACATGGATGACTGATGAGGAGACCTTCAGTAGTGCCATTAAACACATCAAGTAGTAGTTGAGAAAAGTAGTTAGGATTGTTTCTCCTAACACTAATGATGCATCAACAGAACCCTCTGCACCTAAAGTACCAGCTATGGAAAACAAACCTAAGGATTTTGATGTAAATAAGGAGGTTGTGAATGACTACTTGAGTGTACATCCATCTCCTAAAACTAAGGTGATAAACCTCCAAATTGATAAATAAATATGGGAAGTTATCCCAAACTTTCAATGACTTGCAGTAGCATGGTGTCAACAAAATTTGGTAATTTTGTGATGGATTATATGTAATCCATGGAATATTATAATGCAATTGAGAACAAAATTCTGAGAAACCTTTCCTTTCTTGTTAAAGATTACATGAATGAGAATAGATTTATGTTAAGAATGGATACAATGATATAGAAACTAATTCATGATTAATCTACAAACTTCAGGAAGAAGTAGATTGCAGCAAGGTTTAGCTAAGAACTAGGATCGAAGATAGCCAAGATGAAGGGAAACCTTTAGGGCACTCTAAATCTAAGCTTGACCAGATCCTAGATTTATTAAAAGAGACAAGAACAAGGGTAGGAACTCTCAAGAAGGAGGTCAGGGGTCAGTAAAGTCCCAGGTAGGATGCTTATGATAGGGGTGATGACGAGGAATGTCATAATGACACCACCCAAAGTGAGCACAGAGAGAATAACTCTGAGGCTAGACAAGAAGAGGATAGAAGGAGCCATATGGCTTTAGAACTATCCTAAGACATGAAAAAGGTTATGCCTCCCAAGTTTTATGGATTTGTAAGTGAAGATGTCATGAAGGCATGGCTTATGGAGATGGAAAAGTATTTCAAAATCAGAAATTATAGAGATCACTAATGCGGTATGGGGAGCATACCAGCTAGTAGGTGAAGCATCCACATGGTGGATGAACACAAAGATGGAACTAGGCTTGAGGTCTACAAGCCTTACCTGGGATAGATTCATGGAAATCTTTAGGCAAAGATGGTTGCCTTAGATATTCTATGATCAGAAGCTTATAGACTTTCAAAATCTAAAACAGGCTAATTTGTCTATGAACGAATATTGCAAAAAGTTTACTTGCCTACTTAAGTATGTGCCATAGTATCAACAAGATGAGATATTCTATATCTAGAAATTTATAATGGGGTTGAATGCCTAGATTGGGGGTGAGGTTGATGTACATGGTCCTACTATAATGGACCAGGTCAATGAAAAGGCCATCAAACATGAACAAAAATTGAAAGCTATGTTAGTTTATAGAGAAAGGAACTAAAAGAGGTATAATTGGTCCCAATCCTCTCAATCCTATAAGAAATAGAGGGAAAAGCAAGATTTTATTGAGAAAAATGATAAAGGGGCCAAGAATAAATAAATTGAGAAGAAGGGCAATAACTACAACGAGAAGAATGGAGAAAATTCTAGAAAACCTCAAGAGAAGTGAGGACCCATGGGAGGGTGCCACATGTGGCAGAGATCATTACACCAACCAGTGTCCTAACAAGATATAGGGAGTGCAACCAAGAGGAAACCCTCTACCCTCTCAGAAAGCAGCATTCCAACAACACATTCATGCAGCCTTGGACATTAGGCAACGCTAATACCAAATAACTCCCATTGAAACTATAGGTATTTTATCTGGTCTTCTGATTTTAGTTTTGATTGATACTGGTGCTACCAAATATTTTGTTTCCCCTAAAATTGTAAGAAAAATCACTAGAAAGGCTGGATACATAGAAAACACATGGTCAGTAGAATATGCAAATCAAACCAAGGCTTAGGTAGAGCAATGCATGTTTGAGGCTAGGGTTGAACTTCTGAGTTTCTCCGTGGAAGTAAATCTTTATGTAGCCCCACTAGGCTCATACGATGTTATCTTAGGGATAAATTGGCTATGGAAACACCGAGCCAAAGTGGATTGTTATGCCAAAACAATAGAATGTCTTGATGACTTCAGAAACAAAGTCTTTCTACAAGGGAACCCTAGGGAAGTCAAACTAAGACAAATTTTTTCCCTGCAAATGAAAAGAGCTCAAAAAAAGGATGCTAACTTTTTGCTGTCAAAATGGAAAAACTAAATGGGTTTGAGGAAAATAATTTCCAAGATGATTTAATGTTTTACGAATCTCAGAAACTTAATGAATTTGGGAAGGAGTCCATAGATCAGGAAAGATTAGATATGGATAGGTATCCTTAGAGATTTTGAGGGTGTATTTCTGGATGAGCTACTAGGATTACCTCCTAAAAGAGCCTTTGACTTCTCTATTGATATAATTCTTGGGTTGGAACCTATTTCTAAAGCCCCCTATAGAATGACCACCATAGAGTTAATGGAGCTTAAGGCTCAATTGCAAGAATTGCTAGGTAAGGTACTGATTAGACCCAATGTGTCACCCTAGGGAGCACTTGTTATATTTGTGAAAAAGAAAGATGACACTTTGTGGTTATGCATAGATTTTTGCATGTTGAATGAAGCAACAATTAAGAATAAATACTTGTTGCCTCGCATTAATGATCTTTTCTATCAAATGAGAGGTTCCACCATTTTTTCCAAGATCAGTCTTTAGTCTAGATATCACCAATTGAGGTTAAAGGATGAGGACATCCATAAAATAGCCTTCAGAACAAGGTATGGGCATTATGAGTTTATTGTCCTACCTTTTGGATTAATGAATACACCAACAACATTTAGGAACCTAATGAACAGTGTGTTCAGGGATTGTTTGGACAAGTTTGTCCTAGTGTTTCTTGATGACATTCTAATCTATTCTAAGAATGAGGAAGAGCATCTGCAACATCTAAGGATTGTTCTTCAGAGGGTCAATTTGTAATCATTACTGATGCCTCAAGGGAAGGCTTAGGTGGTGTACTAGTCCAGGACGGACAAGTCATTGTGTATGAATCCTAAAAACTAAAAAATTATGAACAAAACTATGCCCCACATAATTTGGAACTGGCAATAGTCATTCATGCACTACAAATGTGGAGACACTACTTGCTCAGAAAACTCTTTGAGCTGAAAATAGATCATCAAGGGCTCAAATATCTGTTCACTCAACCACATCTTAATGCTCATCAAAGAAGATGGTTGGAATTCATCTTGGATTATGATTTCAAGATTAAATATATTCAAGGAAAAGAAAATTGGGTGGTAGATGCTTTGAGTAGGAGAAGACACATATCCTCAATCATCTCCATACATTCTAATTTTAGGAATCAGGTCCTACAAAAATCTAAGAGAGATGAGTTTTACAAGCAGGTAAAATAGGCCCTTATGGAAAACCCCTAGAATCCAAGATATGAAGGATTTAACCTTGAACTAGATGGGTTACTAAGGTTTAAAGGAAGGATGTATGTACTAAACTTTGTAGAGTTAAGGAATATAGTGTGGAAGGAGGTTCATTATGCACTGTATTCTGGACATCCTGGAGTAACAAAGTTACTTGCCAATGTGAAACGCCTATATTTCTGGAAAGGAATGAAGAGGGATGCTACAAATTTTGTAGCTACATGTATGGAATACCAAAGGGTGAAGGTAGAACACCATCACCTGGCAGGACTCTTATACCCTCATCCAATTCCTAGGTGGAAATGGCAAATTATAAGCATGGACTTTGTGCAAGGGCTTCCTATGTCAAGGAATAGGCATAATGCTATTTTGGTTGTGGTGGATAGACTCACCAAAGCCACTCATTTTATACCTGGGAACTTGATGGATGGGGCACCTGTCATAGCCCAAAAATTTGTTCAAGATATTTTTAGATTGCATGGCATTCCTAAGAAGATTATCTTAGATAGGGATGCATGAATAACATCGAGGTTTTGGCAAACCTTGTTCTTGTCACTTGGAACCCAGTTGAATATAAGCTCTACTTATCATCCTGAAATAGATGGTCAAACTTACAGGGTAAACCAAGTGTTGGAGGATTTATTGAGAATGTATTGAATGGATCAGCAATACAAATGGGAAGATTATCTTCCTTTGGTGTTATTTGTCTATAATAATTCCTATCACTCTGCTATTAAAATGGCTCCATTTGAAGCATTATATGGAAGCAAGTGCCGAACCCCTATAAGCTAGGACAAGATAGAAGATAGGGTTAGCCTTGGTCCAAATATGCTATCAAAGATGGAAGAGAAAGTTCATCTAATTAAGAAAAGGCTAGAAGAGGTCAATTGTTGCAAATATGTGCATATGATGTGTTTTCATTGATGTCAACATATCCTTCTATCAGAAACAACGAAGATAGTGTAGGAGATTGATCAGTATTCCTAATCAAGTGAAGATATGAGTATGTGGATTAAAGGGTTTGTAGAGGGTTGTTTGAAGTTGCTCTAGTCAAGATTTGAGAGGTCTACATGATGAATCAGTGAAGTTATGACCATATAAGTAGAATAGGGTTTTGTAAGTGTTCAAAGGTGACAAAGTGACAAGGAGTTGGTCTTGATTGGTCTGGTATGAGAGTATTATGATCTACGGATCTAGAGGCATGTCTGGGATGTTGGTGTGTTCCCTCAACTTGACTAGTTTGTGGTTTGGAGGTCTGCAAGCAATCTTTCTAGTGTGACAGTCATGGCAGTCAGTGTTCTTAAGGTTCAGTGTGAAGATGTAAGTGATTCTAATGATGTGAAGTAGTGGAGTTGTTCTTGTTTATTTCATCATGCTTGTGGTGGTGTATGGATCATGTGCCTATTGTGTTGGTGGTCCACATTGACAAGTGATCTCATGGTTGAAGATTTCCTCTTGGGTGTTGATGTTCTTCACAGTCTTGGCCGACCGGATGCCTAATGCATGTTGTAGATGATCTAAGTGGAGTTGTATGGAGTGTGGCGTGTTGATCGAGGAAGATTTGGGTCCTAGATATGTTTGGCTGATAGCATAGTGATTTGCATATAGTATTTTGTATTGTAATTGAAATTATTTGTAATGTTTGTAAGACTGACTTTGATGTTCATTCTAAAGTCGATGTCATGTATAAATAAGTGAATCAAAGTCAAGGAGATATGTGAATTGGAGTGAATATGTGGATGTAGCGAAGAAGTGTTAGGGGGTAGAGTAGAGATGTGTTTGGAGCTTAAATGGAACTAATCTTTGGCATGGTGAAGATGATGTTTCTCAGTTCAAACCTTATGTGATAAATCTTGTGAATATTTCTGTAGTCAGTGAGACTCTTGGAGTAGTGAGCTCTGGGTAGTGCATCCAAAGGCATGTGCCTTCCCTTTTCTATTCTTTTAATAGAGAATAATCTTGTGGGTTAACCCCCACCGTGGTTTTCCCTTAACCGGTTTCCATGTAAAAATTATGGTGTTATGTGTGTTGTTTATGTTTCTACTCTTGTGTTGTTGATTCATGCTTTCATGGTTATATCATTAATCTTTTTATAAGTGATAAAAAGGATTAATTGTAGAAAAAGATAAAGTTTTTGTGACAATTGATTCACCCCCCCTTAGTTGTTTGCCCTAATATCAACAATTGTATCAGAGACAGGTTCCTCTTAAAGAAGTTTAACAACTTGAGGAAGATTTGGGAAGGTATTTCAATGGATTCATCCAGGTATTTTGATGGCATCAGTGAACAACTTTAACTTGCTTTAGAAGATCTTGATCAGTCCAAATTAGAAGCCAAAGAACTACAAGAGATCCTTAAAAATGCTGAGGATTCTATTGAGACTTTAAAAGGGCAACTAAGCAAATCCATGAAAAAGAAGAAGCTACTTCAGTAGTTAGCAAATCAAAAGGAAAACAATGGCATGGATGAGGCTCTGAATGAAAAGACAATAGAAAGTGAGAAGCTGGCAAAAGAAGTTGTTGTCCTAAAACATGAGATGGAATCTGGGGTGATGGGTTTTACCAAGGAAATCGAGGAAAGAAAGAAGACTAAAGAAAACCTAAATTAGTCTCTAAAAGAAAGAATAGAAGAGTGTTACAGATTGGACAGAATACTTGGCTATTTTGAGTCTGATCTACAAGATTTCAAGGATAATAAGGAAGAACTTGAAAAGGAAATTGTCATTCTCAAACATGACCTAGAAGCTACAAATGAATACAAAGAAAAGTTCAAGATAGGCTCAGCTAAACTTGAGGTACTGCTTGATAGTCAGAAGAAGGTAGATGATAAGCATGGTTTGGGATATGAGAAAGGTGAAAGCTCTGGATCCGGTCAAGGAAATTCTACATCAAGGAATCAGAGAAATAGAAGACCTTTAGTAAGACAACCTAATGCTCAAAGATATCCATCTTTCAATGGAAATTGTTTTAACTACAATAAATTTGGTCATAGAGCTTCTAAGTGTAGAACTAGAGTAAATCAAAGTGATCCATCATTTTTTGTTCAATGCTTCAATTGTAAAAGGCATGGTCATAAATCTAATGAGTGTAGGAGTATGATGAAGAATAACTCTAAAAATGTCAATTCTTTCAATGGAAAATGTTTTGCATTCAAGAGGAAATCAAGTAAATGGGCAAGGAAATGTTAAGTGCTTTAACTGCAATAGATTC
Source organism: Cunninghamia lanceolata (assembly GCA_027924645.1). Taxonomy (NCBI): domain Eukaryota; kingdom Viridiplantae; phylum Streptophyta; class Pinopsida; order Cupressales; family Cupressaceae; genus Cunninghamia; species Cunninghamia lanceolata. The sequence continues at coordinate 3,292,086 of BSBN01001410.1, read as the reverse complement.
GGTCATATTGCAAGATTCTACAGAAGTAGGTATAATAATAGGAAAGGTCTGGTAAACAGAAACTAAAATGAGTAGAGACAAGATAAAGGCAAGGGAAAAGTAGATGTGAATGAAATCCAAATTGAAATGAACAAAACATGGGTGAAGAAAAGTGAAATGAATAATGATGATGGGTCCGCACCGGATTCTAGTGCTGATAATTCCTTTGGGAATTGAATTAGGAGCTCTGGCTCAGGGGGAGCTGCATTGAAAATCTAACCTCACATGCTAGTTAGTGGATGCCTAGATATGGCATATAAGAGAAGATAGAATGGCCTATTGCATTTCATTTGAAAGAGGTTCTAGAAGAAAAGAAGTTGATGTGGCAATTTGTGAAGCAATCTATGGGAAATTGTATCAAGAAATAGGGTGTCCAGAAGAGTTAGGGGAAAAGCATTTTTCTCATCAAAAGTAGGTGTGCAAGTGGGAAATTGGAAGAATTAGGGATTGTTGCCAAGATGTTCAGATCCTTACTTGTTGCATTCAAACATAAGGTTGTTGCTATTGAAGAAATTAGGACTGTGACAGTTGTTACAAGGGATCTATTGGTTGGAAAATGAGTGAGTTTGGTGATTCTCTTCCTAAATTAGAATCTACATTTAAGGCCACTATTTCTAGAAAGAAAAGATTTGGTCTAGGTAAAAGCTCTTCAAAAGGACTAAACAGATATGAGAAGGCAAGGAAAGATCTTGAAGATGATGAATCTAAGCTTAAAAAACTTGAAGCTTTGTTTGCTAAAAGGTTACCAAGAGGATCTAGTAAGTATGAAGGAAAGTTGCCTTTCAAATGTTTTGCTTGCAATAAGATTGGTCATTTTGCTTCAAGATATCCGGAGAGGGTTTCAAAGCCAAACCCTAGTAGACCTAGGTTTGAGAAGAAATACTACTATGATGAATTAGATAAGGGAAGTACCTCTAGAAATAAATGGGTGTTCTTTGCTATCAAAGAAGAACATTTGGTGCATACTAAATCTACCGACTGTGTGAATATGGAAAGTGTCTTGTCTATTCAGATTGATGAAAAGGATGAATGAGTGATTGACAGTGAATGTTCTCATTATATGACTAATAAAAGGTTGAAGCATAATCTTCTCAGTTTTGGACAATTGGCTGACAAAGGGTATAATCTTTGATTCAAGGATTGAAAATGTAGAATTTTGGGAAGCTCTAGGCAAGTAAATTGTTGGAACTTGTACACACTGATTTATGTGGTCCTACCAGAGTTAGAAGCTTGCAAAGAGATAGATACTTTATGTTCCTAATTGATGATTACTCCTAGATGAAGTTAGTCACTTTCTTGAGAAAGAAATCAAAGGCTCTTGATAGATTCAAGGTGTTCAATGCTATGGTGAAGTTGAAACAAAGCAAGATTGGTGTGCAAAGGGTATTCTTAGGTAGAGGGAATTAATTTTGAAGAAACTTTTTCTCCAATGGCAAGAATTGAAGCAGTTAGATTACTTCTTTCCTTTGCTGCTTTCAAAGATTTTAAAGTTTACCAGATGGATGTCAAGTTAGCATTCCTAAATGGAGAGTTGAAGAAGAAGTCTACATTGAGAAACTGAAAGGATTCCAGTTGTCTGTTCAAGGAGATATGGTCTGCAGATCAAGAAAAGCATTGAATGGAATCAAACAAGCCCCAAGAGCATGGTATGCAAGATTAGATAAGTATCTGCTAAAGTTAGGCTTTAGCAAAGGCACAGCTAACAGTAATCTTTACTTCAAGATTGATCATGAATACATCATGATTGTTGAAGTATTTGTTGATGATATCATCTTTGGTGGAAATGAGAGAATGTGTAAGAATTTTGCTAATCAGATGCAAAGTGAATTTGAGATGTCTATGCTTGGTGAAATGAACTTCTTCTTAGGTCTGCAAATCATTCAGATAGATAAGGGCATCTTTATATCTCAGTCCAAGTATGTGAAAGAATTGTTGAAGAAGTTTGGAATGGAAGATTCAAAACCAGTGAGCACTCCTATGGTAACCAAATGCAAGTTAAGTAAGGATGATGATTCCCCTAAGGTAGATCAAAAGAGGTATAGATCAATGATTGGAGGAATGCTTTATCTAACTCAAACTAGACATGATATCATGAATGAAGTTGGCCTTGTTGCTAGATTCAAAGTTGATCCCAGAGAATCTCATGTTGTAGCAATTAAAACAATTTTTAGATATTTGAAGGGAACATTTGATTTCAGCTTGTGGTATCCTAAGGATGATGATTTCACTCTTCATGCATATACAGATGTTGATTGGGTAGGATATGTGGATGACAGAAAGAGTACTAGTGGTGGTGCATTTTTCTTGGGAAAGAGTTTGGTTTCTTGGTTGAGCAAAAAGGAGGCAATACCTCTATCTACTACAGAGGTAGAGTACATAGCAGCAACAAGTAATTGCACTCAAGTTCTGTGGATGAAGCAAATGTTGAAGGATATCAGAATTGTGTTTGAAGAGCCTGTTACAATCTTCTGTGACAATTAAAATGCAATAAACATTTCAAAGAATCTGGTGTAGCATTCAAAGACCAAGCACATATCAATCAAGTTTCACTTTTTGGGAGAGAAGATAAATGAGAATGAAGTTGGATTGGAGTTTGTTCCTTCAAAAGATCAGATTGTGGATATCTTCACATAGCCTATACCTAAGGATACTTTTGAGTATCTTAGAGGGAAACTAGGGGTTATTACCCCTCCTATTCAAAACTAACGTGCACTGAGGTGCATCAGTCTGGTGGAACTCACAGTCATATCTTGTAATCCAAATTGATGTTAGGAGGTACTACTCAGGGGGAGGAGTCAGTATGTGAGTTTTAGAGTTTAGTTTAAGAAGAGGAAGAGATGATTGCAAATATGCGCACCTTTGCCATTGATGTCAAAGGGGGAGAGAAGTCATTTGAAAAACTTAGAAGTAAGTAGTTGTTGGTGAAAGGGGGAGCAGTGAAGAAAGTGGTTGCGGGTGTGATAAGAGAAATGGGGAGAAGTTCTTGTCTTGATGGTTGAATAAGTTTTTCAAATCATATGTTGCCATCAATGACAAAGGAGGAGATTGTTGCAAATATGTGCATATGATGTGTTGTCATTGATGTCAACATATCCTTCTATCAGAAACAACGAAGACAGTACAGGAGATTGATCAGTATTCCCAGTCAAGTGAAGATATGAGTATATAGATTAAAGGGTTTGTAGGGGGTTGTTTGTAGTTGCTCTAGTCAAGATTAGAGAGGTCCGCATGGTGAATCGATGAAGTTATGGCCATCTAAGTAGAACATGGTTTTGTAGGTGTTCAGAGGTGACAGAGTGACAAGGAGTTGGTCCAGTATGAGAGTATTATGATCTGCAGATCTAGAAGCATGTCTGGGATATTGGTGTGTTCCCTCAACTTGAGTGGTTTGTGGTTTGGAGGTCTGTAAGCAATCTTTCTAGTGCGAGAGTCATGGCAGTTAGTGTTCTTGAGGTTCAGTGTGAAGATGCAAGTGATTATAGTGATGCAAAGTAGAGCAGTTGTTCCTACTGATTTCATCATGCTTATGGTGGTCTCTGGATTATGTGCCTATTGTGTTGGTGGTCTACATTGACAAGTGAGCTCATGGTTGAAGATTTCCTCTGGGGTGTTGATATTCTTCCTAGTCTTGGCTAACCGAATGCCTAATGCATGTTGTGGATGATCTAAGCGGAGTCATATGGAGGGTGGAGTGTTGGTCGAGGAAGATTTGGGTCCTAGCTATGTTTGGAAGATAGTGTAGTGATTTGCATATAGTATTTTGTATTGTAATTGAAATTATTTGTAATGTTTGTAAGGCTGACTTTGATGTTCATTCCAAAGTCAATGTCATGTATAAATAAGTGAATTGAAGTCGAGGAGATGTGTGAATTGGAGCGAATATGTGGATGTAGCAAAGAAGTGTTTGGGGGTAGAGCAGAGATGTGTTTGGAGCTTAAATGGAACTGATCTTTAGCATGGTGAAGATGTTGTTTCTCAGTTCAAACCTTCTATGATAAATCTTGTGAATGTTTCTATAGTTAGTGAGACTCTTGGAGCAGTGCGCTTGAAGGCATGTGCCTTCCATTTTCTATTCTTTTAATAGAGAATAATCTTATGGGTTAATCCTCACCGTGGTTTTCCCTTAACCGAGTTTCCACGTAAAAATCATGGTGTTATGTGTGTTGTTTATGTTTATGCTCTTGTGTAGTTGATTCATGCTTTCATGGTTATATCATTAATCTGTTTGGAAGTGATAAAAAGTCTTAATTGTAGAAAAAGATAAAGTTTTTGTGACAACTAATTCACCCCCCCTCTTAGTTGTCTGCCCTAATATCAACACCAATGATAGGAAAAAGAGTTATGTGGATGTTAAGCACATCAAAAGGCATTTCTCAATGGGAGAGAAAGAACTTTTAAGGGTAAAACCTCAGAAGAGTTCCATTAAATTTGGAAAGACATCCAAACTGGCACCTAGATATGTGGGTCCCTTTAAATTTCTTGAAGAAGTCAACCCAGTTGCATATAGAATTGCTCTACTGCCAGCTCTTGCCATGACGCATAATTTTTTCATGTTTCCTATTTGAAAAGGTTTAATGTTGCAGATAATCAAATTCCTATTCTTGATTAGAATGCTATACATGTGAAGGACCTAGAGATGGTGGCGATCGAGCCCATCAAAGTGCTCAAAACTCGTAAGTTACACTTACGTAACAAAGAGATAACACAATGCAAGGTCTAGTGGGACCAATATGTAGAGGAAAATGCCACCTGGGAAAACTATGATGACATTTATGTGATATTTTCTCATCTTTTCTGAAAAAAAAATTATTATGCTTTCAAAACATTTTCTTATTATGTTAGTTAACTTTTAAGACAATTAATCATTGGGGACGATGATTCTTATGGGGGGAGATATGTTACATCCCCAACTTGTGATTTAGATTAATATTATTTTTGTGTGGTAATCAAGAGGATTAACCATAGTTTAATGATTAGATGTTGTGGAAATATCTGATTTAATCATTGATTATGAGAATACTAACTAATGATAGTTAGATATGAAATTACATGTTCATATGAATATTTAATTATTATGAATTAAGAATCAGATGATGATGCATTGATCATAGTTTTATGATGGTGAGTGCGGATAGGAAATGAATCTTCCTTCAAAGACAGAAGGAGAGTATCATCTGGGAGGATAAGATAGATGTCAAGAAATGGGTCTAATTGTCATCTGAGTATCAGATTTTATGTCCTTGTGAATCCTTGTAAGTTGGCGTGAGTCACGTCTTTTCTTTTCTAGTTGATTTCCTTTATGTGTCATTTTGTCGATTCAGTTATTTCAACAATGTTTGTGTCAACTCAACCAAATGACATTCTTAGAATGTCAATGTGACTCTGTTGCAAGTATGTGCCTAATCGGTATTGTCATTGATGTCAACATATCTATGATTGTCATTGGTGTCAACTGTGACCTTATTTTTTACTTGCTTATAGATGTTGAGGATATTGAGAAAATTAGTTCATCTGGTAAAAATAGTGAATTAAAGTAGAAATAGTGCATTACATGTTGAAGAACAGTCTAGAAAAATGCTCCACATTTCCTGTAGAAGAAATAAATTTTCCTGTGGATTGGAAGTTATTTAGAAGCCTATTTGAAGATTTTAAATTCCAAGTTTGAGCTTCTAGCACAAATATTTGAGTGAGTTGTGTTCACCAAAGTAAAACTTACTTTTTCTATGTATTCAGTTGTGACAGGGAGAAAGTATTTTGCTCCACATTGAACTATTTTGGTATGCAGTTCTAGAATTAAGTCTATGATGATTTTAAGTGTCTTCAACTGCAATGGTTCATGATTTGGTGGTCCACAATCTATCTTTTACTTATGACAGTGGTTGACAGTGTCCTTCTTGTGCTCTGGTTTGCAGAATCTTTTTGACAGAGTGATTAGAGATCATGTGGTTGCTCCTAGTGATTACAATGTTCTCATGGATATCTCCTGATTATGTTTCGACATTTGGATTGGTCTGCAAAGAGAAAATTGGATTGTGAATGCAGAATGTTCTTACAGACCTAGTGCTTTCATCAGTCTTGGCCGACCTAGTTGAATTCATCATTTGTGGAGATGAATCAAAGATTGAAGAAGCATGTCGTGGCATGGAGGATTGTGTTTGAGTCCTAGCTAAGGCATGGCAGGATTCGCATACATCTTTACATCTTTTCCTTAGCCAAATTTGTATTAGGTCTAGACCTATTTTATATATGTTTGTAATGCCGACCTTGGAGATTGTTCCAATGGTTGATGAATGTAATTCCAACCTTGATGTACATTCCAAGGTTGATGAATTATATAAAATCATGTAATGAAGTTGTGAAAAAGTGTGTGTAGAGAATATGAAGAGATAAGTGCAAAGGTGTGAAAGAGCAGAGAAGAGGAGTTATATTGCACTTCAATGGAACTAAACCCTGGCATGGAGTAGATGTTATTAAATTAGTTCACCCTTTTGGCAGTGAACCATTCTTTGCAGTTAGCAATTTGGGCAGTGAGCCCTATAGGCAATGAGCCTCTAGTTTTCAGTATTGATATAACTTATATATTTCTATGGGCTAACACCCACCATGGTTTTTCCCTTTTAGGTTTTTTCACATAAAAATCTAGTGTCTCCAATGTTGATTATGTTATTGTGTTGAACTTCTCATTTCTTGTTTTCATGGTTATATCAGAATATAAGTAATTGATAAGTTGATGTTCATAATTGGTTAAAAGTTCTAGGACAACTAATTCACCCCCCTCTCAATTGTCAGGTGTAGTTCAACAATTAGTATCAAAGCAAGGTTCCTCAGAAGAAAGCCTAACAGGTTGAGAAAGATCTAGGATGTCTTATAGGAAGGAAGCTCTATAGTTTGATGGGTTAAATTATGCTCTTTGGAAGGTATGAATGAAAAGCCATCTTCTTTGTCTTGGTTACAAAGTATGGCTAGCTACATAGTCACAATTTGTCCTACCTAAAGATGGTTTGACATCTAAGGATGGTATCAATGAATATGAGTTGGATGTCAAAGCAAAGGATGCCCTGTTAAGCTCCTTAAATGACACAGTGTTGACAAAAGATGTGGACGTTGAATCTGCAAATGAGGTATGGGAGAAGCTAAAAAATATGTATGAAGGAGATGATTCCATAAGAGAAGCCAAGTTACAGAGCCTCAAAGTGAAATATGAGGGTTTGAAGATGAATGAAGATGAAAACATAACAGCCTTTATGCAAAGAGTTGATGAACTTGTCACTGGAATAAATGGTATGGGAGGAACTCTCAGTGATAAGGAAATTGTGATGAAAATTCTCAAATCACTACCAAATTCCTACTATTGAAGAATTTATGACTGTGAAAACTATTGACATAGATCAGTTACTTGGAAAGCTTACAAGCTTTGAGATGAGAGAATTTGGTGATGCCCTGCCAAAAGTTGAATCAGCTTTTAAAGCTAGTACTTCAGAAAAGATTTCTAGAGCTAAGAAATATAAAGTGGATGATGACTTTGATGAAATGGAAGCTAACTTTGTTGACAAGTTGCAAAGAGGTTCCAATAAGTTCAAAGGTAAATTACCTTTCAAATGTTTCTCTTGTGGTAAAGTAGGTCATTATGCTTCCAGATGTCCTGAAAGAATTGAAATAAATAAGAAAAGATATGAGAGCAGGCCTATACTTCCAAAGAAATGCTACTATGTTAGACATATTGATGATGAAGGAGTGACTGATGATGAATTTGATGATGCTAATGCTAGTGCAAATGAATGTTTGTTTATTGCCATCAAAGAAGAATCTATGTCTACTAATTCTGCTAGCTATGTGAAGGAAGAGAAACTAGTGGAAGAAAGTGCTTTGGTAGTTCAGGTTGAGAAAGATAAGGATGAATGGATTATTGATAGTGGATGCTCACATCATATGACTAGTGACAAAAGTAAGTTTGTGAATTTGGAAAAGTATGATGGTGGACTAGTTAGGTTTGGAGACAATGCAACTGGTAAGATTTGTGGAAAATGATCTATCTCATTTGATGGTAAACATAATACTAATAATCTCCTATATGTGAAGGGTTTGAAGCATAATTTGTTGAGTATTGGTTAGATGTGTGACAAAGGTTATGATCTAAGATTCAAAGACAATGGGTGCAAGATCATGGAAAGCTCCAGAACTATGATTGCTACCAGTAAGAAGACCAGAGGTAACATTTATCAATTAAAAGGAACTAGTGATAACCATTTATTGGCCCAAGAAAATGAGAGTTAGTTGTGGAATAGAAGAATGTGTCATATAAACTTTGACAATCTTGTGAGGATAAGTTTAGGTCAGATTGTGAGAGACCTACCAAAACTTATGCAACCCATCAATACCATCTACAAAGAATGTCAGTTTGGGAAGTAGACTAGGACAAGTTTCAAGAGCAAAGAGCAATTTTCTGCTGGTTTGCTAGATCTAGTGCATACAGATCTCTGTGGTCCTACAAGGATAAGAAGTCTACAAGGTGACAAGCACTTCATGTTGCTTATTGATGATTCTTCGAGAATGACTTGGGTTACTTTTCTAAGAGACAAATCAAAAGCACTAGAGAAGTTCAAATCTTTTAAGGCAATAGTTGAGAATCAAATAGAGTTGAAAATCAAATGCTTAAGGTCTAATAGAGGAGGTGAATTCACATCAAATAAATTTAATTTTTTTTGTGAAGAGCAAGGGATTAAGAGGCAATTGTCTATACCTAGAACTCCCCAACATAATGGAGTTGTGGAAAGGAAGAATAGGACAGTTCAAGAGGCTGCTAGGACAATGATGAAGGAAGGAGGTCTGTCGAAGGTCTTTTGGAAAGAAGCTATACACACTGTTTTCTACATTCAGAATAGGGTTCAAGTGAAACGTAATGGTACTAAAACTCCCTATGAACTATGGTATGGAAGAATTCCTACAATAAGATATTTCAAAGTCTTTGGAAGCAAATGCTATATCAGAAGAGAAAGATCTGGGGAAATTTGATGTAAGATGTGATGAAGGAATCTTCCTTGGATACTCAACCAAGAGTAAGGCTTATCGGTGTTACAATAAAAGACTAAAAAAGATTGTTGAAAGTGCAAATGTGAAGGTGGATGAAGACAGGGGGAATAACATCCTATTAAAATGACTATGAATCAGATGAACCTGCTACCACAACTCATGAAGATAAAGCTAAACAAGAAGACATTCAAGATGAAGAAGAAAAGGCTCTAAAAAGTGCTACTAAATGTAGTGCCCCTCTGTTTTCACTTGGGTTGTGCAAGTAGTCTAGCTGTAGTGCCCCTCCATTCTCACCTTGGATGAGTAGGTGGTCGAGCTAAGGAGCATGAAGAGGAAGGTATGATACTCAGAATGCTTAGGGTATGATAGACATGTTGATGGTAGGCTTATTGTTATGATGTAGTTGAGGACACTCATTGATGTTTACTATGATGACACTGTTGATACTTTATGATCAATACATTATGCTTATGTTGTGATTAGTTATAGGTTAATTGATTATGTAAATTATTTTTATTATGTGATTAATGCGATTATCTATGTGTTATCTGGTTGTTTAGTTACTAAGAATTTATTTAATGTTGATACTTGTGATGTGTTTTGTGAAGAGACAGTGTAGTATTACTCATAATGAGTACCCTACTACGCTATGATTCACTGTCACTATGTGCCTACTTGGATGATTATATGTATGTATTTGACATTTTTGTTTGCTATAGGTTGCAGGTGCCAGGCATCGACTCCACCTAAATTGGCAAGTCTGAGCATGCCTTCATACCAATGGAAGTTGTTGAATGGAGATAACATATGGTCTCCTAGCCTAGCCATCATCCTTGAAGAGGATGAATATCTAATTGTGTACCTTGTTAGTGTTGTCAATTTGGTCATGATAGTCAGTCATTGTTGTGGTGGTCTTGCTTTTTGGTCTTGCATAGTAGTCAGGTATGGTTTGACAATTGGGTTATTTTGTTGGTATTGTTTTAGTTATTATTGCCTTAAAATAAAATAATTAATTATGAAGCATTTTGCTAAATAAATAAATATATAAATCTCCTTAAGTAAATTTAGTTTATGAAAAATTTATTATTCTAGAAGTTAAGTTAATAAATAATAATAATAATAATAATAGTAATAAATGTAAATGCAACTAGAGATAGATAAATAAATAATATTTATGTGTTTCCATAAAATATATTTATCTTGGTTTGGTTGTAAAATGTTAAAATTAACAAATTGTATGGTATTGTTCATGCAGGAGTTATTGCCTCTTGTGGGGGGAATCTTTTGGAAGATTTAAGGGGATTTCTTTCTCTAAATAGGGAGTTTTTGGCTGTATTTAGGGGGGATTTCTCTCTCATAATGATCTTCAACAGATGGAACTTTTGGGGAGAGACTAGTTTGTGGCTGCAGCAATTGAACCCGGCATCGAATCTTCAGCCTAGTCAAGCAAGAAAAATCAAGTTCCTTTGGTTCGAATTTCTATCTTAGTTTTCTGTTGAAGCAAATATTTGATTTATTATTTTTCCTGTTGATTGTAATTTGCTTGAGAGATTAGAAGCTTTGTTATTAGATCCAATTGTGCATGTTTGTATCATTACATTTCTAGAAATCATTGATTGAAGTGACTGTCTACCTCTCAGCCATTTCATCTATATTTGATATATGGTGCATGACCTAGTTACCTAAATCATATCCAAAAATCGTCCATACCCAGTTTGTCGTTTTGGAGATATGAATGTTTTGTGACTGTCTACCTCTCAACCATTTCATCTCTGTTTTAGCAGTCTGTTACATTAGCCATAACTTTAGTTTTACGAACTGAGTTCATCTAAATTTTTTATGTATAGTGCATGACCTAGTTACCTAAATCATATCCAAAAATGGTCCATACCCAGTTTGTCGTTTTGGAGATATGAATGTTTTGTGATTGTCTACCTCTCAGCCATTTCATCTATGTTTTAGCAGTCCGTTGCATTAGTCATAACTTTAGTTTTGCAAACTAAGTTCATCTAAATTTTTTATTTATGGTGCATAACCTAGTTACCTAAATCATATCCAAAAATCGTCCATACCCAGTTTGTCGTTTTGGAGATATGAATGTTTTGTGACTGTCTACCTCTCAGCCATGTCATCTCTATTTTATCAGTATGTTGTATTAGTAATAACTTTAGTTTTACGAACTGGGTTCCTCTAAATTGTTTATATATAGTGTATAACCTAGTTATCTAAATTATATCCAAAAATCATCCATACCCAGTTTGTCTTTTTGGAGATATGAATGTTTTGTGACTGTCTACCTCTCAGCCATTTCATCTTTGTTTTAGCAGTATGTTGCGTTAGCCATAACTTTAGTTTTATGAACTGGGTTCCTCTAAATTTTTTATATATGGTGCATAATCTAGTTACCTAAATCATATCCAAAAATCGTCCATACCCAATTTATTTTTTTGGAGATATAAATGTGTTGTGACTATTTACCTCTCATCCATTTCATCTCTATTTTAGCAGTCTGTTGCGTTAGCCATAACTTTAGTTTTACGAACTGGGTTCCTCTAAATTTTTTATATATGGTGCATGACCTAGTTACCTAAATCATATCTGAAAATTGTCCATACTTAGTTTTTAATTTTGGAGATATGAATATTTTATGACTGTCTACCTTTCACCTGTTTCATCTCTGTTAAAACAGTTAGTTGTGTCACCAATAACTCTATATTTTCGAATTGGGTTTCTCTAAAAATTTTATATAAGATTCAACTCTTACCTATGAAAACTATATCTAAAAAAAATTACCATTACCTAGTTTGCCAATTTAGAGATATGTATCAATTAGTGACAGACATTCCTATGCCATCTTGATTGTTGTTATTAAATCTACAAATTCATTCTGTGCATATCCTTTAATCATTGCATTCCATAATTTGACATCTCTTTGAGGTAATTTGTTGAACAGTTAATGCACTTTGTCTGTGCTCTCACTTTTGCAGACATGTCTACTAAAGCATTTCCTTTTCAAAGTCTATTATCATTATCAAAACATTTTATATTTATATTCTTTTTGATGTAGTACCTGTTCTTGCATATCTTAATCAATCATATTAGTATGTTTCTTTCTTAGTAGTTTATTTTAGTGCTTTTGAACATTATATTTTGTTATCTAAAGACTGATTCTTGTTCTTAAGTTCTTTTCTTAGGATTTGAAATTAGCAATATAGTCTAATCTGGATTTAATAATAGAAACATAACTTAAAAGATTTTAGAAATAATACATGGGGTAGTGATTATGAAAATATTTATGTCAGAATTGAATTATATTCTCTTAAATGCATTAGAAATAACATAACGTTTATCAAGTTATATATTTTATCTGAAAATTAGATAATGGTAGAAGGAAAATGAATTAAATTGGATGATAATTTTGAGACTTATTGTGTTTGAAGGGAATAGAATCAACCTAGTTCTAATTTAAGGTAGAAGTATCAATTTTGGGTCTTAATTAAAAATCATATAATGATGAGTCATTGATAATAGTCCATGACTTTCAACTACTAAATGTTAACCTTTCAATTAGTCTAAGTAAGACTCTTAATATTATCTATTGCCAATAACATAGGAATGGATTGAATATTATTAGTTATGGCACTTATATCATCTGATCATATTAGTAACTACTACTAGTAGTTAGAATAATATTATTCTGCATTGTTGAGATAGATTCACTTTATGTTTGTTGGATGATTGACCATGATTGGAATTAGTGTTTCATTCTTCAAGACCCATTATTAGTACATCAAATCATATGTTGCATTTGAGGGATCTTAGTTTATGATGTGCATTGGTAAGTGAATGTGATGAGTGAACCTTGAGTTTTAATGGTCTCAAGTATTTGTGTCATTTAGGGAAATGGTTTTCAAAGGCCTAGGAGGGTATGATTGTGTGGGGGTTGACTCTATGTACATCATGTGAGTTGAATGGAATGCATTATTGAATTGTTGCATCTTATTCATGTTGGTTTGATACATGTGCAAGATGGATAATACCATGACCAGTATACGTATTCAGGTGGTTATGATGTCTATGAAAAATGAGTTTGCCTTACTTTATGTATTGTGAAATGATGAGAATGTGATAGTTCATGCTTGGTTTATGTTTTAGAATAAGGATAAAAGAATTGGTCCCTGTGATTATGTTGTTGTATGCAAGAAGGTAAATGCCTTGCATTGTATGTGTTTCATGGATAGGGTCTTCTAGATGTAGGTAGGGGAGTGGCTTTCAATGTGGGGTCGGTGCCCAAAGTGGCTGCCAAGATAACCCATTGGAAGTTTTTAATCCAGTGATAACTTAATAATAAATTTAGAGAGTTGGGTAGTTTCCACACTAAATAAGATAATTGGATGCCTCACCCATGCCTGTAGTGCTCATTTAGGATAAGGATGGGATGAGAAGGTTGTGGTTGGCATGATCGACCTCCTTGTCTTCATGAGAGGATGTGTTGGTTTCGCATGTGTCACCCTATGGGGCCTGTGTCTAGAGAGAGGCTGCTAGGATAACCATAGATGGGGGCCCATTTCTAGAGAGATATAGCCTAGATAACCCATGCTAGGACCATGTGATGACATTCTCCCTATTGCAACCTAGCATTCCCTAATTATGTTTTCCTCTTTCATTGTGTATTTTCCTTTAGAAGTGTTGTTTGAGTTCCTTGTGATGTTCATTTCAACTAGTGTTGTATTGGAGTCATGTGTAGTCCTTGCACCTATTAGCCTATTGTCTTCTTGTGTGTTTTCTTAGTGGGACCTTATTGTTATCTCCTAGCAGAGGGGGTGGACCTTAGGGTTCCACATGGTCAGGTGGTTGTGCTTTATTCCATTGGTTTTCTGGTGCTGTGGTTCATGTGTATAAAGGATGTACCTCTTGTAGTGGATTCCAATTTGCACCTGTATTTGAAGATAGATATTTGTACTATTCACATATAGATATGTGTATCAATGAAATTCATTATGTAATTTGATGTATTCAAAAAGAAAAAGTTTTCGTAACTATGAAACTATGTAATTCCTCTTGTAAGATAAACTATTTTGTACTTGTAATCTTTAATGCAAAATTTGATGTATTATCTGATGTTGTAATCCAAGATGTTGGTTTAGATTCATTTGACTTTAATTGGTTGAATCATGTATGTTGTTGACTATTGTTAAATTGCAATAATTTCTATAATGTAGCTATGTAATCCCTAGAGATGATAGTTTAACTTTGTTTCTATTAGTATATGTTATGTTTTGTTATCATTACTTCTATGTAAAAAAAATATTTCACCCTTTTTATTGCTTAATTAAACTTATCTTTAGGGTTGCATGGCAGGGTATTACACTAAAACCCCCAGGTATGTAAGAATCAATCACTTTAAAGATCAAATTATTGGAGATAAAAGCAAAGTTATACTGTCAAGAAGAAAAGTTGTTGAAGAACAAGTAAACTACTATTTGCTCTCCACAATTGAACCAAAAACTGTGAATGAAGCCTGTAATGATGAAAATTAGGTAAAAGCAATGGAGGAAGAACTATTGCAGATAGAAAAGAATGAAACTTGGGAACTAGTTTCTAGACCTACTGACAAAAATGTTATTGGAAACAAATGGGTCTTTAGGAACAAGCTGAATGAAAATGGAGAAGTTGTAAGGAATAAAGCAAGACTTGTGTGCAAAGGATATTCTCAAATTGAAGGGATAGATTTTGAAGAAACTTTTTCCCCAGTAGCTCGGATTGAAGCAATCAAAATGTTTCTAGCATTTTCAGCTCACAAATATTTTAATGTGTATTAGATGGATGTGAAGTTTGCATTCTTGAATGGTATGTTGGAAGAGGAAGTTTACATTGAGCAACAGGAAGGATTTAAGTTATCAAACCATGGAGATGTTGTGTGCTGGTTGAAGAAAGATTTGTATGGACTCTAGCAAGCTCCTAGAGCTTGGTATACAAGATTGGATAAGTACTTATTATAGTTATCGTTCAATAAAGGTACTACTGACAGTAATCTTTATTTCAAGATTAATGGTGATCAAATTTTGATTGTTGAATTCTTTGTTGATGACATTATCTTTGGAGGAAATGAAGGTATGTGCATAAAGTTTGCGGTGAGATGAAAAGTGAATTTGAAATGTTAATGTTTGGTGAAATGAATTTATTTTTGGGTCTGCAAATTAATCAATCAGATAAAGGAATCTTCATATCTCAATCTAAGTATGTGAGAGAACTGTTGAAGAAGGTTCGAATAGAGGACTCTAAACCAATATGTACTCCTATGATAACTGGCTACAAGTGGAGAAAAACTGATGATTCACCCACTGATTAGAAAATATATAGATCCATGATTGGAGGATTGCTTTATCTAACTCAAACCAGACCTGATATTATGCATGTAGTATGTCTTGTTGTAAGGTTTCAAGCTGATCCAATAGAATCACATGTGATGGCAGTTAAGAGAATCCTAAGGTATTTAAAAGGTACTCTGGAAAATGGCTTATGGTATTCAAAAGATAATGATTTCCCTCTCAGTACTTACACAAATGCAAATTGGTTTCTTAGCTAAGCATGAAATAAGATTCAATTTCTTTGTCAACTTCAGAAGTAGAGTATATTGCAGCAGCATGTTGTTGCACTCAAGTGTTATGGATGAAGAAGACATTAAAGGATATAAGAGTTGTATATGAAGATCCAATTGGAATATTTTGTGACAATACAAGTGCCATAAATATTTCAAAAAATCTAGTGATGCATCCAATAACAAAGCACATATCAATAAGGTATCACTATTTGAGAGAGAAGGTGACAGAAAATGAAGTAAAATTAGAATATGTGTCCACAAAAGATCAAATTGTAGACATCTAGTTAAGGGTCATTACCCCTCCTACCCTAAACTAAGATGCATATGAATGCATCAATCCAGTGGAGCTCAAAGTGTTATTTCTTGATCTGGATTGATGTTTTGAAGGCTACCTCTCAAGGGGAGTATCTAGATGTTTCTGGTAAAGTAAGTGGATCAAAGCAGTGCAGCATGCAAGTATGTGCCCTTTTCCATTGCTGTCAAAGGGGGAGAGAAATCATGTGAAAAACTCAGGGGGAGAAAGAATGTAGATATGTAAAGAGAAAGGGGGAGAATCTTGTCTTGATGGTCTTTTTAGTTTTTCACATCATATGTTGCCATCAATGACAAAGAGGGAGATTGTTGCAAGTATGTAGCTAATTGGTGTTGTCATTGGTGTCAACTATGCCCTTATTTTGTTACTTACTTATAGATGTTGAGGATATTGAGAAAATTAGCTCATCCAGTAAAAATAGTGAATTGTAGTAGAAACAATGCATTACATGCTGAAGAACAGTCCAAAAGAATGCTCCACGTTTCCTGTAGAATAAATATAGTTGCCTGTGGATTGGAAGTTATTTAGAAGCCTTTCTAAAGATGTTATATTCCAAGTTTGAGCCTCCGCAACAAAGATTTGAGTGAGTTGTGTTCACCAGAGTAAAACCTACTTTTTTTGTGTATTCAGTTGTGACAGGGAGAAAGTATTTTGCTCCACATTCCTCGGCATTGAAGTATTTTGGTCTATGGTTCTCGAATTAAGTCTATGATGATATTAAGTGTCTTCAACTGCAATGGTTCATGATTTGGTGGTCTGCAAGCTATCTTTTACTTATGACAGTGGTTGATAGTGTTGTTCTTGTGCTCCAGTTTGAAGAATCTTATTGATAGAGTGATTAGAGATCATGTGGTTGCTCCTAGTGATTACAATGTTCTTGTGGATGTCTCTTGATCATGTTCTTACATTTGGATTGGTCCACAAAGAGAAAATTGGATCGTGAATGAAGAATGTTCTTGCAGACCCAGTGCTTTCATCATTCTTGGCTGACATGGTTGAATTCATCATTTGTGGAGATGAATCAAAAGATTGAAGAAGCATGTCATGCCATGGAGGATTGTGTTTGAGTCCCAGCTAAGGCATGGCATGATCTGCATACATCTTTACATCTTTTCCTTAGCCAAATTTGTATTACGTCCAGACCTATTTTATATATTTTTATAATGCCGACCTTAGAGATAGTTCCAATGGTTGATGAATGTAATGCTGACCTTGATGTACATTCCAAAGTTGATGAATTGTATAAAATAATGTAATGAAGTTGTGAAAAAGTGTGTGTAGTAAATATGAAGAGATAAGTGCGAAGGTGTGAAAGAGCAGAGCAAAGGAGTTATATTGCACTTCAATGGAACTGAACCCTGGCATGGAGTAGATGCTATTAAATTAGTTCGCCCTTTTGGCAGTGAGCCACCCTTTGGTAGTGAGCCACCCATAGCCAGTGAGCCATTCTTTGTAGTGAGTGATGCAGAGTGCATAGTGAAACCACAGTACAAAAAATCAAATTTGTCTTTCGTCGGCCAGACTCCACTTACCGGCCACTAGTACACCTCGATCAATCAGACATCAATGATCGACATGACTTTCTCAAGTCTTACCATCGATCAATCTTATGCCGATGTGACCATGACACCTCCTTCACCAAAACTTACTTCCATCGGTAGATTCTTAAACTTGTCTCCTGATATCGCCACTTCAGACCTTCACTCGTTGGTGTAACATTTACTATTGGTCACCCTCGGATTTGCTACGTTGATGCGCCGATAAGTCATTGTACAGTCTTCCTTCTCTGAACCCTAGCACATGAAGATGCTAGGTCAACCTACTGTGCTCCTTGCACTGTCTGGATCCTCTGTGCCACAAAATAATGACAAAACAAGAAAAAAAAAAACACATATTGAACAATGAAGCCATTCCACTGATTTTGATAGAAATCTCACCAGTGGAATGCTTCACTTCGCATTTTGCAACAACGAAAATATAGAAAGGAAAGGAAATCTATAGTTATGCAATTTCATATTTACAGAGAACGGAAAGCAAATTGACAACACAGAATAGTTGATTTCTCCTTAACACAATGCGCTATTACATTCAATCGATCTGATTACAATAATGGTCATAATGCCTGATCTTGTTCATTTTCTTGGGTTTATAAGCTTACCCCGAGGAACAACAACCCATTCCAAGTGGCTGGGAGAACAATTCCAAGTGGCTGGGAGAAAACCTAACTATCTCCAAGCGGCTGGGAGACCAACCGTCCAAAAACTAACAATTTGACAAAAGTGACCTAAGTCACTTGGGACTTACAAAATGAACCTAGATACAAACAGAAATGACATGCATTGGTCAAACAGACCTTATTACAACCCAAAACATGATTTTCTAAACAAAACATGATTCAAATGCCTCATGGAGGCCACCTTGTGTTAGGTCCTCCTACACCAGTGAGAAATTTGGGCAGTGAGCCTCTGGTTTTCAGTATTGATATAACTTATATATTTCTATGGGCTAACACCCACCATGGTTTTTTCATTTTAGGGTTTTTGACGTAAAAATCTGGGGTCTCCAGTGTTGATTATGTTATTGTGTTGAACTTTTCATTTCTTGTTTTCATGGTTATATTAGAATATAAGTAATTGATAAGTTAATGTTCATAATTGGTTAAAAGTTTTAGGACAACTTATTCACCCCCCCTCTCAATTGTCCGGTGTAGTTCAACAGAGTCGAGAGATAATCTCACTAAGTGGTGGAGTACTTTCTTATTTCTCTATTTATTCATGAGCTTGGATTTTGAATCTATTATTCTTGGTATAATATGCTTTGGGTTTATAGCGAAGAAGGGGGAGCAGTGCTCAATCCCTAAATTGCATTTTGATTGTGTCACCATGTTGGTGATGATGATGTATGATGACATCTTGGACGTTATGAGTATCTTCATACATCATGAAGATGTATGGAAAGTTATTAAGATATAACTATTTAAACTTTATATCAATAATATGTATATGTGATATGTGTATTCACTGACATCATCCATGGTTAGTGGAATGATGAAATTCCATATTGGACCACTAAGACCTTTTTCCTTGTTGTCCACTTGCATATAGCAAGTAATGGACAGAGTGTCTCTGAGGAAGCCTTGGGTGGCAGAGTGGAGAAACCACCCTCCACTTCGTGGGCTCGTGTGGTAGTTATACTACATGCTCGACATGCAAAGAAGATCAGAAACATAGTTTTGTAAGTCTTATCATTCATTCATTATCATTTCTTTTTGGACAATGCTTGAGAGATAGACCAAGAACTAGAAAAATTTTAGTTAGTTGGAATTCTTTGAAAGGCTGCATTGTCAACTCTAAAATGACATCTCTCACGTAAGATGTGAAGTCTAGAAAGACTTACATTAAGTTGAATGTTAAATAGTAATAATCCTCTATTATTTGGCATCAACTATGTTGACAGTCAAATGTTATATTTGTTGTGGTTATCATTTGAGACCCTCGGGCCGTAGCTATTGATGTGATAAACATTATTTCTTAGACCCTCAAGTTCTATTTTACAGTGTTTAATATTGTTAATGCTTTCACTTGGAGATATACTCCATGCCCTCGGGGCTGATAATGAAATATATTACAAGTTAATATTGATAGTATTTCTTAATTGTCGCTTGAAGCTTTTAAGGCCGAGCCAACACTCTCTATAGCAAACACCATGTTGAGTGCCAATATGACATAGTTGGATAATAGTTTTGTGATAACACAAAATCTCCTATGATGAGCTCGAGTTGATAGTGCTCATGAGATATAGTGTTTAAAACTATTGTGTTAAGATATATGTTTGAAGGTTTCATCCTACATGTGGTTGATGCACCAACCTCAAATTGTAATGATAATCTTTTTGAAAGCTTTAACCTTTGAATGTGCTAAAAGCACTTAAATACATTCATGAGAATGTCATGCATAGAACTTGACTGCTATTGAAGGGTTATTAAGATAACTGAATGCAGTATATATCGACCCATCGATAAAAGAGGAAGATTGCAATATGAAAGTTAATAGTATATCTTAAAGGCATCTTTGTATGAATGCCAGTTTAATAGGGAGGACTATCCTCTTGATGCTTATAAAAATATGAGATGGAAACCTTAATCAGTCTAAGTCTTATATATTATAAATGTAAACCAAAACCATTTATTTACTTATGGCCGAAATCCATGAAGGGGGCAATTAACGTTAAAAACTCACAAGAGTATATGAGTTAATGTCTATTATTAAGACCATCTTAATTGGTTAAAGCTATGTGCACCTATGTTATTATGATTTTGAATTTAACCTATATGGTAGATTACTTTGAAACCATGAACCATGGGAAGATACACCTATGATATTATGATCTTGAATATAACCTATATGGTAGATCACTTTGAAACTGTGAACCATGGGAAGACCTAGGTTGGAAAACTTAGTTTGACTATTGTCATGTTGAAAAGTGGAATAGAGTGATGAGAAGTCACATGTTCCTTGTTGTGAAAGTAACCTATTATATTTGATGTACTCCTAAGATAGGAATCGATTGTCTTGGTATTGGGCTTTGAATTGAACTAAACCCACTTTTACTAGACCCAGAGATGTCAAATTAATCATACTGTAGGATGAGACAACATATAAGTTGAGTCAGGGTGGTGGACATATGACGATGTTCATTGCGTAATGTACATGTATGTAAATCTTTGGCCAAAGTAATGTACCCATCTCTAAATGCATTGTGGGTACGTAGTGCTCCAGATGGCATAATGTCTCCAGTAATGTCATGCATAGTTAGAGTGGATCTATAATTGCGTGACCGAGAGGCATGAGGGACACAACACTAGATACTCAGATGGAAAACCTAATGGTTCCTTATATTTATACCTTTCATGAAGGGTAGGGCCGCTTCCAGGTAGGAAGTTGTGTGGGCGACCATCGGTCTGTGGTTGAAGGAAAAGCACTCCGATGATGCTCTCCTTTCCAAGCATGAGATAAGTCGAGGCTTATGAAGACAGATGTCAAGAGTTCAAGATGCAATGTTTTTTCATTATATGACTTGATAGTCAGTTAGTATGTAAAATTGATATTTGATGCCTTGAGCATAGCTTTGTACATGCATAGTGAAGGTTGTTCACTAATGAGATGTAATTGGATATTGTAATTCTAAGTTTTGTTATTTTCTGGTAAATAATATGTTTAATTATTGTAATGATAATGATTCATTCTTGTTTAACTATGATTTGGATAATCATGATGTATTCTAATTCTTAGTTAAGATGAATACTTATGTTAATTTATGAGTATTATGGAATGTGATGTTACAGTTAGTATTTAACTTATCCCAGGTGTGAAGAGGAGAATCAACATTGGAGATTGAAACTTCATAACGGACATTCTCTGTGAGCAAGTTTGATGCGCATATGGGTGTCATTGCTCTAGTTTTAGTTACACAATATTTTGTAACTATTTTTGATATAATGATGGTATATAGTTTTTTGTGATTGCATTGAGGAGTTTCTGATTGAGTTTTGACCACTATGAGAGTGATTTGAAGATTATGATACCATGGTATTGTCAAGACAATGCATAGAAAGGGATTTTTGAATAACAGTGTTATATGATGCTATTGTATCATCGTATTCATGGAGTGCATTTTTCTTTGCCTAGATTGATGTAACCTGAGTGAGGTCACATATTTATGGTGTTTGATTTGAAGTCAAGGTGTGTGCAGAGAATGTGAATCTGTCCATATGTTTGAAGTCAAATTTTGTTTAAGGTTGATCATCAAGACAATAAACATTATTATTCTGTGTTTTCTATTTGATTATTCAAAGGCTACAATCTACTTATGAGTAGAGTCTCAGAGAGTTCTTCATCCATGTTATGTTAGTTTAAACCATGTTTGTATTTGTTGAAATAAGGGGTTCTTGTAAAAGAAGAGATTATCATCATGTATGCAAGGAGGGATGAATATTGAATGTTTGTGTGTGGAACAAGGGAGATTGATAATTTGGAGCTTACTGTAAATAGAGTACTATATACTTTTGTCCATCTTATTTTGGAGTTGGTACTCCTATTTATTTTGGAGTTGGAACTCATGTTGATGTTGGAGTTGGTGCTCCTATTTATTTTGGAGTTGGTGCTCTTGTTTGTTATTGGAGTTGGTGCTCCTAGATATATTGTAATCAATGAGATTTTGGTCAGTGAGACCTAATGGTGAACAAATTGTGAGGTTTGGATTGGTCCAACTCACATAGTGGTTTTTCCCTTTCTAGGGTTTTCAACTTATAAATCTTGTGTCATGGTGATCTTTATGTGTTTCCATTAAAGTTTGTGCTTGTCAAAAGTTAAACATTGATTAATTGCTTTGGTTTGTGTACATCACTAATTCACCACCCCTCTTAGTTATAGTGAGTATTCCTACACACTGTTGGTGGAGAAATCAATAGAGAAATACATTGGTACCGATCATAATCCTAGGATTGTCCACTTTGTTGAATCATTGATAGAACAAGAAAAACCTGAGTTTGTAGCTTTCTTCTCAGTAAGACAAGTTAACTTTGCATGGTCATACACTAACATGCCTAGACTTGATCCTTAATTGGTCCTACCTCATTTACCACTACTTCCAAATGCCAAGCCAGTAAAGTAAAAATTAAGAAAGATGCATCCATAAATAGCACTCTTGGCCAAGCAGAACTAATGAAGTTACTGGATGTCAGTTTCATTTGACCAATAGATTATCCTTAATGGGTCTCTAATCTAGTACCAGTCACTAAACCAAATGGTCAAATCAAAATATGCAAAGACTTTAGAGACCTGAACAAGGCTTGTCCAAAAGATGATTTTCCATTGCCAAACATTGATATTATAGTCGATCTTATAGTAGACTATGAGATGCTTTCCCTCATGGATGGTTTTTTAGGTTATAATCAAATCATAATAGCCCCCAAATATTAGCACAAAACAACTTTCACTTGTCCTTGGGGTACATACTGCTAGAATGTCATTCCCTTCGGCCTCAAAAATGTCAGAGTCACATAGCAAAGAGCAATGACAACAATCTTTCATGACTACATGCACATGTTTATGGAAGATTATGTGGATGACCTATTAACCAAATAAGTTACATGAGACAATCATTTGGACATATTGGACAAAGTTTTCACATGACTAGAAGAGTACAAGGTAAGGCTAAACCTAAAGAAATGCATTTTCAGAGTCACTTCAGGCAAATTGTTGTGTTACATCATCTCTCACCATGGAATTGAGGTAGATCCTACTAAGGTAAAAGCCATCATGGACATGCATCCACCAATGAATCTCAAACAACTACGCAGTTTATAAGGAAAACTACAGTCAATCAAGAGATTCATTGCACAACTGGATGATAAATGTCATCCATTTCAGCATCTTCTCTGAAAGGGAGTTCCCTTCATATGGACCAAACGCTATTAAGAAGCTTTCCAACAAATCAAGGATTATTTTCTATATTTGCTAACTCTTATGCCACCCAACACCAAAAAACCCCTTATACTATACATCTCAACTACCTCCTCAACACTGGGGGCACTCTTAGGACAAAATGACGAAGAAGGGAAGGAATGAGCTATCTATTACATCAGCAGAACATTAGTAGGGTGTGAACTTAATTATAGTCCTATCAAACGTGCATGCCTTGCGGTGGTTTTTGCCACTCAAAATATTTGACATTACATGTTAAATCATCAAACAAATCTCATTGCAAAGATTGACTCCTTGAAATATTTACTCAATAAGAAAGCTTTGACAGGACAATTGGAAAAATGGGTCATGATCCTAAGTGAGTTTGATATCAAATATGTTGATTGGAAGGCCATAAAAGGACAAGTCATCATAGACCAACTTGCAAAGGCTCTGACAATAGCTGATCATCCTTTGGTTACAGACTTTCCAGATGAATCAATCTTTGCACTAGAAGTTTCAAAAGCATGGACACTATTCTTTGATGGTTCTTGCACAAATCATGGTTTAGGGGTCGGAGTCCTTTTCATCACACCACAGGGAGATGTTATTCCTAAATCATTTAGGATAGCCTTCTCTTGTACAAATAATATAGCTGAGTATGAAGCACTACTCATTGGACTACACATAGCCATCAACTAGAAAATCAAGAATCTACAAGTCTTAGGCAATTCATAGCTGGTAATTAAATAGGTCAATGATGAATATGACAGAAAAGATGAAAAGCTTATGCCTTACAAGAGAATGGTTGACAATTTTAAGCTCTATTTTGATACCATTGTCTTCTATCAAATTCCCAGAATCTAAAACAAAGTGGCCAATGCAATGGCCACTATAGGATCTCCCATGGACATTTCAAATAATGCACCTCAATTTGAATTCTTAGTATAAAAACCATTGACCTCTACTTTTGACATTCTTGAATCAGAGCTAGTATGTGAGATTGTTGGTCCTGAGTCTCCCTAGTACAATGACATTTATAATTACTTGCATGAGCAAACCATTCCCTCTAACCTATCCTCTAGCCAATGCAAAGCCTTTATCCACCAAACCTCCAAGTATTTCATCATCGGTGATACCCTTTACTACTGTGGCTTTGATAACACCCTCCCAAGATGTCTCGATGCTAAAGAAGTGCAAATGACCTTACACGAAGTACACAAGGGTATATGTGGAGCTCACTCTAGTGGTCCTACTCTAGCCAAGAAGATCATAAGAACTAGACACTATTGGCCCACGATGGAACAAGATGCATACCACTTTGCTAAGAAATGTCAACAATGTCAAATACATGGAGATCTTGTGCATGCACCTACCCAAGACCTTCAGCCACTTACATCACCATGGCCCTTCTCTCAATGGGGCCTTGACCTTATGAAAAAAATCCATCCCACCACCAATCGTCATAAATTCATCATCACTGCCACCGAGTACTTCACAAAATGGATTGAGGCCATTCCTATGACATACATCACTGGCAAACAGATTGCTAAGTTCATTCTCAATTACATCATATGCCGATATGGTGTTCCTTAATCTATTATCACAGACAATGGTCATCCTTTGAAGAACTAGGATGTCCGTGAGCTCTGTGAAAGTTTCCACATTCAACATCATTTTGCCACTTCGTACTATCCCCAAGGCAATGTTCAAGTTGAGGTGTTGAACAAGACTATCATAAAAATCCTCAAAATGATTGTCAATGATGCTAACTTTGACTGGCATATTCATCTCAACCCCACCTTGTGGGCTTACCAAACCAGCGTCTGTACACCTGTTGGAGCCACTCCATACTCCCTTGTCTACAATTCTGAAGCCATCTTGCCCATGGAGGTTGAGTTACCTTCTCTAAAAGTGTTGATGCAACAATTCACTAATGAGGAGGAATACAGAGTATCCAAATTACATGAGTTAGAGTTGCTGGATGAAAGAAGATAGAATTCATTGGTTCACTTGCAAGCATATAAGAACCATCTTCATCGTAGCTACAACAAGAAATTCAAAGTTTGCTACTTCAACATTAGAGACTTGGTCTTAAAAGAGAATCCTAAGAATCAATTGGATTGAGAAAAACTAGGAAATTTTGAGCCAAACTGGTTGGGTTCTTATGTCATCATGACTACATATGGATCTAGAGCATATCAACTTGCCACTCTCCAAGGAGAGTTGTTACTAGAACCAATCAACAGCATGCACCTTCACAGATACTATACCTAAAAAATAAAAAAAATTGAAAAATCAATAAACTCAAAAAAATAAAAAAAAGCAAAAAAATAGTAAAGAGAAATAATCCATCCAATAGTGAAAACCACTCTGGTGGCACTTTTGATAGGTACCATGGTGAAAACCTAGCAAACAAGCACCATGTGTAGTTGGTCTTGGCTCCATTGTCTACCATCATTCTATTTGGTCTTTTTCTTTACCTTCCACAATAAGTCATACATAATCCACATCTTAAACCACATCATAATCTGTAATAAAACTTTGATGTCCTTCTCATGGCCTGAGAATAGTTGACATTTAGCATCCGTTGCTTTCCATGTTCCATCCATATTTTTCCTAATAATCTGCTCCTATGATGGGTGGAAAATGTCCAAATCAAGTAAAAGAGATCAGATCCAACCCAAAACTCAAGAAATCAAAAC
The DNA here is from genome assembly GCA_027924645.1 of Cunninghamia lanceolata. Lineage (NCBI taxonomy): Eukaryota > Viridiplantae > Streptophyta > Pinopsida > Cupressales > Cupressaceae > Cunninghamia > Cunninghamia lanceolata. Next base: position 3,265,932 of record BSBN01001410.1, on the reverse strand, counting down.
CCAAAGCAAAATAAAGACATGCAAATCATAATAGTTTCACCTGGGTTGTTAGATTCCTTGCTTTGTTTTGTGGGTTGCTTCTCAATGCAACCAAATAGAAGAAAGTTTCCATGATTATGCAAAAGATTGATGAAACACTAACATGCATGCAAAGATCAAAATGCAAAGAATGGATGAGATTATTATTTTTTTATTTGCAAGATGCCATTGCCGTGAGAGTGCAAAATGCAAAGAGATGAAAAAACTAACTAGAGTGAAAATAAAAATGCATTAGGGTTTGAAATGAGGGAAACAGAGGTATTTAAAACATCACAAGGTAAGTGATCAACAGTGGGAGATGAAAGAGGAAGATCGACTGTGGAGGGATTTTTGGAAGGAATATGCATAGAGGAAGTGAATAATAAATTAAATAAGTTTATTTAATTTATCTTATGAGAACACTTTGGATTAGAGGAAATAATATAAATTAAATAAAATGAATTTATTTAATTCATATACTTAATGATAGAAATAAATAAAATATAGATTTTATTGATTTTTTTAGAAAAGAAAATGATAATTAAATAATTAAAAATTATTTAATTATGAATGGAAAATAGAGGAATAAAAATGATTAATTAATTAAATAAAAATGTATTTAATTAATTAGGAAGATGTAATGGAAAATGTGATCTTCAAATATAAGTGTGTTAGGGGACATGACAAATGCAATGCGGAAATGCAATAGATATGTGAAAATATGATAAACGCCTAAATAATGGCATGGGTCAATTTTGGATGTCTACATTTTGACCCTCTTTGAGACAATGTCCACTAGGGTGTTGTTTCAAAGAAGATATGATACATTGGATAATAGGCTATGCCCTAGAGAAACTAGTGGATGATGGCACCTTGAGAGGAAAACCAAGCTGCAAGATAAAGGCTGGGTTGACTCACGATGAGAAAATAACAGAAGGATACGCTAGGTTAAATTGACACGGATAATTAGGGTTTAGATGGTCAACCATGGGAATATAGCAGAAAAATTAGGGTCCTTGGCTCAAAAGAACTAATTAGGGTTAGGACCCTATAAGTATGTTCCAATGATTAATTCTAAGTCATTTGTACCATTTGCTTCTAGAGATCTTGTGCTTTAAGCTTCTTGAGTATTTTAGAGTCATATAGAGCTTTCGAGATGTTGATTCCACGTACAAATCATTAGGCCAAGAAAGTGAGGACATACAAATGACCAGTAGGAGCTCCCCTACTGGTTTGTGTTGAAAACTTTACCATTTGTACATTTATTTTTGGTCAAAAGTGTCATAAATAGGTACATGCCACCAAAGGTGCATAGGGCTAGGAAAAATGCATTTGACCGACAATGAATTGCATTTGGCCAAACATGTCACATTTGAATGTAGTTCAGTCGTACTTGGTCAATCTAATGTGCATATGGTCAAATTTTAGGTTTTAGGTCATGGGCATGCACATTTGGTTAAAAATGTCCCATATGAGTAACGGAATGTCACATATGAAATGTCAAGTAGCATTTGAGCGATAGAAAATTGTATATGGAAAATTGAGTCACATTTGGTACAAATTAGGGTTTGTTAATGTGAGCATACACATTTGTAAAACTGATCACTTTTGAGCGACAGCAAGCCGCATATCAAAAAATAGGTCACATGTGGTAGGGGCTAAGTCACTTATGGTAAAAAGGTGTCTCTTTTGGGCAAACTTAGCAACTTAGGGTTTTTTTTCAAAAATGATATAAATACTAAGTCATTTTTTTATGATTGTAGGTTGTTCTACGACCCTTGCAATCACGGGAGGTGCACCCATCATACCTGAGGTTAGTATGATAGCTAGATGCGGAGGAGCATTTCTTCCTAGAGATTGTTGGCCTAGAACATGTGGCACATATCATGCCAGTTCAAGCCCACACAACATTGATGATTGCATTGGTGGAGCATTGGTACAATGAGCATAGCTCCTTATTTTTGATAGGCGAGGCCATGATCACACTGGAGGATGTGAGGCGTATTTTGTGGATCCCGATTGAGGGTGATCGAGTTGACTATGATCCTGATCATGGGCCTGCATCTTTTCATCGATTATTCAAGATGACAGATATAGAGGATGATGATAATGAGGTTTCAATGAAAATGATGAGAGAGTTATGTGATCAACTATAGAGAGTTATTGTTGCCATTATCAGATTTTTGGTTCTAGATCACCAGGCCTGTGGATTTCCAATTGGATGGGGGACCATCATGGAAAGCATGTTTGAGTATGGGGTTAGATATGTATGGGCCCCTTGTGTGCTAGGACAGCTCTATTGTAACCTACATGGCTGTGCTTATTTGTCTGGGTCTTGCATGTCAGCGGGAGTTACACTTTTGCATATTTGGGCTTTCGAGCACATTATAGTAACGAGGCCTATGGGGTTGAGGCAATGGATGCTTGGACAACCATATGCTCATATTAATGGAGGGGTGACCACATACAGACAGCTTCATGGACTTGCATACTAATAGTGGACTTTAGATGATCTAGATCAGTTCACTTGGTGGCCATGGTGAGATTGCGAGAGCTAGGACAATGATGTTCCCAAGCTATTATTTGCATGACAGGCTAGGTATATGTTTAGACACAACATATATGTTATTGAGAGACACTTGCCTGAGACAGTGCTATGGTAGTTTGGTTTTCCTCAGACTGAGCCAGTGAGCGATGCCATCTTTGGACAGACATAGTGGGAGATTCCAGATTGGGGGCTAGAGATTATTGTTGATGTAGCTCTGGCAGAGGTAGAGGCATTGCAGGTAGTTGTATGGGACTAGATAGGGGGACCAGCAGATGTAAGGACCAAACTAGAGTATGACTCACATTGGATATTACATAGGCCCGCTAGATTGACTATACCAGGAGAGACAAGAGAGGTGGCTGTGCATGCACCTAAGGGGATAGGAGTCAGAGGGCAGAGATGGGCTCCATGGGCTGGAGCCGTAGTAGCACCCATAGTAGTAGTAGCTGGAGGGGCTTAGGGATAGATATAGCTACCTAGGCAGGTCCCCCGACATGTACAGGTTCCACCACAACCCCAGCAGGTCATGGGAGGTGGAGGAGGTGGTAATGCAACAATGAGATATAGACATCAGCTGCATAGAGAGATGGCCAGACGGGCACGGATACAAGCCAAAATGAGGCTCATAGAGGCAGATAGAGATAGGGCCATAATGGTGATGACGTAGGCTTGGGGCCAGGTACAGGCCTATCAGATGCAGATAGCTCAGATGCAAGAATAAGCACAATCGATAGCGCAGGCCATGCCAGATGATGGGGCCCTAGCTAGGGTCATAGCTGAGAGAGAGATGCGACACTATAGAGAGTGTTGGCCATCACTGTTGAGAGGGACACAACCATGCAAAGGACACAGTGGGTGATGTCTAAGAGAGATGTAGTCATAGCTACCATGGGGATAGATCAGGCAACACTATTCATTTAGACAAAGTTGACCAAGTTATAGGGAGAGCTCGGGAGGGCACATGGTGAGGCTGAGTACTACCATGGACTATACCATGGAGCAATTTATGCAGATCAGAGACAACCTAGCTATCAAAGTAGGTCAAGTGCCTTAGCCTCGAGACAGACATGGGGCTCCAGATCAGTGGCATCAATTATGGGGCCTCCTCGACACAAGGGGCAAGGAGGGGATAGAGGTAGAGATCAAGGTGAGGCCTTGTCGAGAAGTACCACCTTACACCAAGGCTAGCCCACATTTTATATATGTATCATTGTGAGGCCTGGGAGTCAGATGCATATATATTTTGATGTCTCATAGCTAGCCAGATATATATATATATATATAATGTATATGACAGACACTTATATATATTGACCCATGATGCTTATATATATGATGATGGATTCAGATGATAATATGTGATTCCTATTGTTATGGATGCACATGTGTTATGGACATTGATTATGCTTTTATATGTTATGCTATGGATTATGATATGCATTTTAGTTACATGTATGGATGCTTATGATTATGATTTGATGTTATGATAATTGTTACGCAATGCTTATAATGGATTTAGAATATGCATATATGTATAAATGATGGTTACATGGTAAATGCTTATAAAATGATATGCATAGATGTACTAATGATGGTTATATGGTAAATGCTTATAATGAGATGGATGATATAGATATGCCTAACACACTTGTTTTGCAGGAAGAAAAGAATTGTGATGAAGATAAAGAGTATGATGATCGGAGAGAGGATGATGAAACCGTTGATCACATCAAAATGAAGAATGGATGGTGAAAGACAGCTTCAAATGGTTGCATATGACATTGGAGAATTGCAATCCTTATGTTTGATATAGCACCAAATATTATGCACTAGGGTATAAAGACCAAGGTGTCGAGTATCCAATGCATTATAGGCTAATACAATCTTGTCAAGATACAAGATATGAATATTAGCTATTCCGAGATGGACTTTGACTCTACAAGCAAATGTTTGAGCTTATTTCCACTAAACATAATGAAACCTTGTTGGTTATATGTATGGGAAATAGTCTTAGCATAGAATGGTCTTAGTGTAGAAGAGATTGTTTAGCTTCTCAGATGTAAAAGATATTGATATATAAGATGCTAATTCCAACACGTACAAGATACCATTAGGCATAGCAGGAGAATAAGATCATCCTGCAAACATAGCATATGAAAGCAAATTGACCATGCCTCAGTCCATATTGCATCACGACATACCAAGATATGATAGATCAAGGTAGTCTTGATTATGTATTAGAAGGGAACAAAAGATAAATCAAAAGAAAACAAAAGATATTACCATCATGTTCTCATGCCAAATTTATGGCTCTTGGGTGGATTTGATAGTACCTTGTTAAAAGGAAAGATATATCCTGCTGAAGGCTAAAATGTTTGATTGATTCAGCAAATGTTGGCTTAAGACATGTAGACAAATGTCTTTGGTTTACCTTAAATTTGATAAGTGCTTGAGCTATTGCGACATGCATAGTTTGGTTCTACTTGAGTTAGTCAAAGAGAAGAAAATGGGAGATAGGGGAGATGGACAAAAGGGAGGAAATGGAAGAATGAATCATTGGTGCTTGCATACTAGATACTTCCTTCATATTCCAGACTACCTACATACCATGTATCCATGGGATCAAAACACTGTACGAGAATGATGAGACATGATAATATGTAGTTCTGGGTGTTTATTGATGATGTGGGAGATGGATGACAAAAGAAGAAAGTGAGATGGAATATTAAGAGATAGATGATCAGAAGATGGATGGAAGATAGAGGAGGTATATCATCTTATGCCTAAATCTGGGTATTTCCTTCATACACTAGACTGCCTACATACCCATATCTGCGGGATCAAGGCACTTAACGATAGAGATGGTATGTAGTTCTTGTTTGTTTTATTGGTTGTGGGATGAGATGATAAGGATGAGTGGATTGATGTGATTTAGATTCATTTGATTGGATTTGTTGTTGGTGATGTGATTATTTTAGTGTATTTTGGGATATTTTGCAATTTTTTTGGTATTTTTTTAGGACATTTTATAATTTTTTTGGCATTTTTTTAGGAAATTTTATGATTTTTGGATTTTTTCAAGACATTTTATAACTTTTTTGGTATTTTTTCAGGACATTTTATATTTTTTTGGTATTTTTGTAGGACATTTTATGATTTTTTGGATTTTTGATTTTGATATACTATTGCTGTGATGATACACAGGCAATGATACTTAAAGTATCTACCCCAAAAGTCATTGCACAAGCAAGTGCCCCCAGTATGGGAAGAATTTAACTATGGGCAAGGGGATAGGAACTTATTTATGGAAAGGGATGGCCATGTCTGATTCCGTGCATGCTAGGCAATGGAAACAAATGATACATCAACTCCAACAATTTCCTGATTGTGATGGTAGTAAAGCGCTACAATGGTGCTTTTAGATGGAACAATTTGGCCATGGATGGATGCGGTTGTCAGGGGATGGATGGAGTGATATGGTACGATGGGTACTAAACATATAACCAAGTAGATGTAGATAGCTAGCTCTACACATAGCACCTATTTGCCAGGTTTTCACTATGGTACTTATCCAAGGTGCTTTTTTTCTAATTTTTCACCATTGGATGATAACCCAAAGCACCACCAAAGTGGTTTTCACTGTTGAATTGATTTTTTTTTCTCAGACATTTTATAATTTTTTTTTGTATTTTTGTAGATAGGGGGTACAAAGATTAAGGATAAAACTTTCTAAGATGAACAGTATTGAGTGGTTCCTTTAAAGGGATGCCTTTAGGTGTGGCAAGAGTGTAAGCTCTAGATCCAAATACTGATGTAATCATAAAGGGACCGAGCCAATTTGGTTCAAACTTGCCCTGTTTCTCTCGTTACTGCTGATTTTTTTATTCTCTTTTAGGACTAGGTCACCTACCTGGAACCTTCTCTTTTTTATATTCTTGTTAAAGCTATGGAAAAGATAATTCTCATAAACCTGTAGATCGTTGAGTGCTATAATTTGTCTTTCATCCAATATCTCTAACTCATTGAGTCAGGTTGCTCTGTACTCTTCATTAGAGATAATTGTTGGCAAGAGACACTACTATGAAGAAGACTAGAATTTTGTCATTGATGGCAACAAGGCAAAGAGATTACATCAGTATGACATGAAGACATCATTCTAGAAGATCAACTTGGGTTGGCAACAAGGTACAAAGTATTTTCGTTCGGAAGTCCCAAATGGCTAAGTATGGGAAGTATTCAAGTATAAGACAAAACGTGGATCAGTATGCCTCGACAATTGAAGATCTGTAGATGTGGTTTAGGTATGATATTTATGACTACATATTGTTGTTAGATTCCAATGATCAAGTTCTAACTTCCTCCAAAAGTCATCTGATGAAATACCTAAGTCCAAATGAACAAAGTCAAGCCATAGATAGTGAACAGTACAGAGTAAATTGGTCTGTATTCCTCTGCAATGGTATATTTTGTTCTATAGTTCTAAGGCAACTTAGAGATATGTCATGAATATCTAAATCCAAGATTATAGCCTCTAAAGTTTAACAAAAAATATTCTACAAGCTTCCAAGTATCGGCTTCTAGTTTGACAGTGCTTCAGTGTGACAGTGAAATAGTTCTAAGATCTGCATTTTGAGATACAGGATTATCTGATCTCATGGATTTGAAGGCATGTTAAGAGGCCAGTTATGAATGTTGGATATGGATTTTGGATTCCCATATGGTCCGCAACATAAGTTATGATGTGACAGAGGAACCTATAATATATGTTCTTAAGGAACAAGCTGACAGGCTTGTTAGATCCTTGTGCAGAGAAGGTATGATATTTCGACAATCAATTTAAGTGAATGAGTGATTAGAGCCAAAATGTATGAAGACCTATACACATTTTTTTGGGTTTGCATTGAAGAATATACACAAGTGCAAGTTGACAGAACTACACTGTGTGTACACGTTTCATACTTTGCTTACCAACCTAATTATGAGTTGGATCGAGTTATAGATATATATAGAGGATGGATTTTAGTGTTTGGATCATATGTGTTGTGATGAGAGAAGTGAATGTGAAACATGAAAGATAAGGGATAAGAGCAGAAGAAAATATCATATGTAAAAGCAAAGCAGCATAATAGGGCAGATAGAGATGAAGAGTTTTGAGTCAGTGTTTTTGCGCTTCAGTGGAACTATAACCATGCATATGTAGATGCTATCCCAACAGTTCATTTATTGGCAGTGAGTCACCCTTCTTCTTTCTTCATTCTTCATTAAGGTAGTGAGCATCCATTAGGGTTTAATAGCCCTCATTGTAATCTTTCCAGGTTTAGGGTTGAGGTAGTGAGCTTGCTAGACCTAGTTGTACTTCATGGTAGTGAGCTAGTATGTTCTAGGCCCGTGGAGTGACCAATCCTAAACATTACCATTTGTAAAAGATTGCAATATATATTGAGAGCTAAAACTCTTCATGGTTTTCCCCTCTTTGGGTTTTCCACGTAAAAATACTAGTATCTATGTGTTATGTCTTTATGGTTGTTTTTCATTTGTTTATTCTACTTTCACATAATTGAATTTAGTAAATGGCTAAAAGAGAAAGTGCATGAATGGTTTTATAGAACACTAATTCACCCCCCTCTCAATGTTCATCATATTCAAGAATAATGTGCTGGAGTGAGACTCGCAATGAGGGGATCTCGACCTCTATAGGAAGGATGGCATCAATACCATAGACAAGGGCATAGGGAGTAGTGCCAGTAGGAGTTCTGACACTCGTGTGGTAAGCTCACAATGTGGGATTCAGTTGGAGGTGCCAATCGTGGCTAGCCTCATTGACCGTCTTCTTAAGGATTTTTATGATGGTCTTATTAGAGGCCTCAGCTTGGTCATTACTCTGAGGATAGTAGGGTGTGGAAAATCTATGTTGGATATGAAATTTGTTTGCACAAATCATAGACCTCTTGATTCTTAAATGGGTGCCCATTGTCAGTAATGATGGTTTGTGGGATGCCATATCAGAAAATGATGTAATGAAGAATAAACTTGGAGATCTATTTGCTGGTAATGTAAGTCATGGGTATGGCTTCCACCCACTTGGTAAAGTACTCTATAGCAATAATTATAAACTTGTGGCCATTAGAGGAGGATGGATGGATCTTCCCTATGAGGTCGAGTCCCCATTGTAAAAATGGCCAAGAAGCTATAAGAGGTTGAAGTTCATGTGCTAGGGCATGTATCAGGTCTCCATGTTTTTGACATTGGATACATCTTCTAGCGAATTTCTAGGTGTCTTGCTCCATGGTAGGCCAGTAGTATCCCGCTCTTAGAAGTTTTTTGACAAGACTAGGACTGGCAAAATGTAATCCATAGACACCCTTGTGTACCTCTTGTAAAGCAACGTCAACCTCTCCCAAGTCGAGACACCTAAGGAGGATACCATCGAGACTCTTACGGTAAAGGGTTTTACCAAGGATATAATAGCGGGAAGTTTGGCGAAGGAAGGTTTTACGTTGGGTGTTGAAAATTTGAACAGGAAACATACCATTTCTTACGTACTCATAAATGTCTTTGTAAGAATGGGAATTGGGATCAACAATCTCATGGATGAGCTCTAATTGTGGTACTTCAAAGGCTAGGATTAGGAGCTGCTCAACCAAGAATTCACACCTTTGTGCATTGGCAAGCATGTCTAGAAGAGAACCAATGGTTGCCATAGCATCAACTGCCTTATTGTTGATCCTGGGAATCTACTCAAATGTGATCTTAGAAAAATATTTCCTAAAGTCATCCACCATTAGCTTGTAAGGGAGAAGTTCCTCATCTTTTGTTTGGTATTATTCTTGGACCTGCTTGATTAATAGCAGAGAATCTCCAAAGACATGTAGCTCTTTTATATCCCATTGAATAGCTATATGCAATCCTATGACCAAAGCTTCATGCTTTGCTATGTTGTTTGTGCAAGGAAAGGAAAGTATGTATGATTTGGGAATTATGCAAACTCCTTGGGGGTGACAAATAATACTCTAGCCCTAGACCCATGTTGGGTGTAAGAACCATCAAAGTATAACTACCAAACTTCGGAAGAAGAGACATTGAATATTTCTTCATCAGGGAATTCAAAATGAATAGGTTAGGTATATGTGATCAATGCTTCTGCTACTTGATCTGCAATGACTTGTCCTTTTATAGCTTTTCAATCAACGTATTGAATATCAAACTCACTGAGAATTATCACCCATTTAGCTATCCTACCTGTAAGAGCTGCTTTAGAGAGAAGATACTTAAGTGGGTCAAATCTAGATATGAGCTTTGTTAATTGGTTCAACATGTAGTGTCACAATTTTTGAGAGGCAAACACCATAGCCAAGCATGCTTTTTCCACTGTTGTATAGTTGAGCTCATAACCCACAAGAGTCCTACTGAGATAATAGATGGCATGTTCTTTTCCTATGTCATCATTCTAAGCTAATAGAGCACCTAGTGCAACTTCCATTGAGGAAGTATACAAGAGCAAAGGTTGATCAGAAACAGGTGGTACCAATATGGGCAGTGTTGCAAGATATTCTTTTATCTGATCAAAGGCTTGTTGACATTTATCATCCCACTTAAAGGTCTCTCCTTTCTAGTGAAAATGTTGGAAAGGATTGTATTTGTCTACAAGTTGTGCAATGAACCTACGGATGGATTGTAATTGACCTTGAAGGCTACGGAGTTGTTTCAAATTTGATGGAGGAGGCATGATGACTATAGCTTTTACCTTGGAGAGATCAACTTCAATGCCTCTTCTGGAGACTATGTAGCCCAATAATTTCCCCAAAGTTACACCAAAAATACATTTCTTGGGATTTAATCTTACTTGATTTTTTCTAACCTGTCAAAGATTTGTTCCAATACTTGTAGATGGCCTTCTCTTGTTTTTTTATTTTCCTAGGATGTCATCAACATAGTCCTCCATTATGGTATGGAAGAGATCATGGAAAATAATGGTCATGGCTCACTGATAGGTTGCACCTACATTCTTGAGACCAAAGGGCATTACAACCCAACAGTAGGTGCCCCATGGACAAATGAAAGAAGTTTTATGTTGCTCCTCTTCCAAGATCTTGATCTGATTATATCCAGAGAATCCATCCATCAAAGAGAGCATTTCATGCCCCATTGTGAGATCAAAAATGGTATCTATGCTTGGTAATGGAAAATCATCTTTGGGAAAAGCTCTATTAAGCTCTTTGAAATCATTGCAGCAACGGATCCACCCATCAGATTTTGCAATTGGTATTAAATTGCAAACCCACTCAGGATAGTCAATGGGCTTAATGAATTTGGCATCCAAGAGATTCAAAAGTTTTTCTTTGACTAGAAGTGCTATTTGAGGATGCATTTTTTGCATCTTTTGTTTGACCGGTTTGGCATTTGGGGATACTGCCAAATGATGCACTACCAGTGAAGGATCTAAACCAAGCATATCTACATAGGTCCATGCAAAATTGATTGCTCTTTTCATGAAAAATGTCATGAAATTAACATTTTCTTTGTTTGATAATGATGCTGCTAAGAATGAGAACTTTGGATTTTGTGTTGTGCCCAAATTAATTTCCTTAGAATCTTCTACCAATAGAGATGATCGCTCTTGATGTGTTGTAGTCAAATGAAAGTCAAATCCTCCATCCTCAGGTGCCTCAGAGAGGTTTTTACCCTTGGATATGTCCTTTATTTTTACTTTTCCATGGTCAAGAGGCACCTTGCAGTTTTCACCTAGTGACCTTTCTTTTTGTTATTTTATTTATTTCATTTTTGTGACTGGAGGATTTGACACTTCCACCAAAATATACCAATTGAGGGAGATCTATTGTGAATCCTTCTTTGTGGTCTCCCAAAGGTAAACCTTTCCTTACTCCCATAAATTTTTCTATGGCCTCATTGTTTTGAAATATGTCTAAGACCGGTGCCCCTTTTGGTCCCAATCAATTAGGCTAGGGTAGACAAGTTGAAGATCAGAGGGTGTGGAGGATGAGGCAGATAATAACATGAAAATGGAGGCTTCTTGGAATAGTTTGATGATATGGAAGGAAGAGTCATCAAAGGTATCCTCACTAGTGGTCTCTTCCACAAAGGAGGCCTCAGCTACTTTATCGAGGGTAGACTTGGTGTCCGCAGAAGGTGGACCCTCCTTACGGTATCCTAGACCTTGTTTGTTAAACCTCTTAGTGATAATGATAGGTTCCAGGGGGCCTTGTTCATGTGATCCTAGTCCTCCTTTTTGGTGCAGGAGCACCCCTTCGAAATACAAATTAGGTCTAATTATAGTATGTTTTACTTTGTGATGTAATAAGGTCTGTATGACCAATTCTTATGTTTTAAGCCAATCTAGGATTGTGTGTAGTTAGTTATGGCTTGTTATACTAGGTGTCCTCTCCCAGCCGCTTGGAAGTCTCCCAGCCACTGGGAATCAAGTCTGTACTACTCGTGAGGAGTAGATATATTTGCCCTAGCTCAGGTTGTTGACAGATAGAGTTGAGAGTTGATAGTTCAGTGTTCATAGAGTTATTGTTTTTGGAGATTTGACAAAGCAATGTTGTGCAGTGGGACTATGAAGTCAGATATTTGTATACATTCCTGAATTTGAAATAAAGAAGATCTCGTTGGTGTTATTTGTCTAATTTTCATTTTTATCTGGGTGATCATATTCCTTGATTTGCAGTTGAAATGGATTCATTCATCCATTCCACCGGTTGATTCTCTGAATTGGTGGAATGGCCATGCACAGTAGTTTAGTTTGTTTTTCTATTTTTCTATTTTTGCATTTCATGTTGTTGGGATTGAAATATTGCATGCAGTGAGAAAACCTAGCATCCTCATGTGCTAGGGTTTTGAAGGATAAAATCTAAGTTAAGATTGCCCAGGAAATAGATCGGCTCGATCTCAGAGTTTTCTGTGCGAAATTTGTGAAGTTTCGCGGGTTTTGTTGAAATATACATTTGACGTATATACAGTGTTTGTATGTGACATACAGTCTATGTGTATATCGCATTTGTAACTGTGTGTATATCGCTAAACAGATCAGGTGTTAAAACATGTTAAAAAATGCATGTTTCAAAGGTACAAAGGTGAAACAGTTCAGATATACAATCTCTATGTATATCACAATTGTACATCGGGTCATACAAGTCCTGTGTATACATCTTTTGTATACCCTTTGTGTGTATACTGTAATTGCATGTTCGGGATAGTCTATGTGTATCCTACCTTTGTATTTTGGAGTTTGCACATTTCAAATGTACACTAAACAGTTACAAGCGAAGTTAATGGTCAACTGTCATCGAAGGAATATTCCTAACTATATTCTGTAGATGTATATTTTGTGATTGTATATTTGATTGTATGTATGCTAAGACATACAATCCACTGTAGCATTAGAGTAAGAGGAGTGATTGGTAGAGGAGGCAAATGTTTTGCCGAAGAGTGGAGTTTCGGTGATGAAGGTTGTTAGCATCGGTATGAGTTGGAGCATCGGGGAGGCTTTCCACGAGGTGGCCGACAATCTATGTTTTGCCGATAGGCACATAAATGAAAACGCTCATCGGTATGAGATGGGTATTGGGATGAGATGTATAGGAGGTGCCGATAGTTATTGTTAGGCCGATAGGGTATATCGGTAAGACAGTTAGACAGGTCTTGCTGATGAAATGAGAAACACCAAATTCCACCATTGGTAAATGTTTCCGGCTGTGGCTCTGCATCATAGTGGTATCAGAGCTAAGGAACATTTTTTTGGGAAAGCCAAAGAGACAAAATGTCAGAAGGAGAGGGATCACAGGAAATCCTAGCAAGGATGACTAATGCCGAGTTGGCAGTTCTGGTAAAGAAGTAGATTGCAGAAAGCAAAGCTGTGAAGGCTCAAAATAAGGAATTGAAAGATGAGTTAGAGAAGTTGAGGGATAGAGTAGGTTCTGGTAAAGAAGAAGATAGGGAAGAAGAAGAGATCCCTAAGTGGAACGAGGTAGACGTTCCTACAGACTAGAGACCCTTGATTGATGCCCTCAAATCCATGGAGAGGAGAACCATGAATGTGAAACTAGATTTTCCAATGTTTATAGGAAAGATGGATCCTGATTCAGTGATGGAGTGGATAGACTCCTTAAATAATTTCTTCGAGACAGAGGAGATACCAGAACACCAGAGGGTAAAGATAGCCCAATCAAAAATGAAAGAGGCTGCATTAACTTGGTGGAATTTTATCCAAGATGATAGAGTACAAGAAGGAAAGTGTAGAGTTACTACATGGAAGAAGATGATGGCTTTAGTGAAAGAAGCCTATGTTCCATTGGATTACAGCATCCAATTGCATAAGAGGAAACAAAATTTGAAGCAGAAGGAGCTAGATGTCAGCTCATATACAGAAGAGTTCATGAAGCTTTATATCAAGACAAAGGTAAAAGAGAGTGAGGAAGAAAAGGTAGCTAGATACCTTAATGGATTGAGGTTCAACATTCAAGAAGATTTGAATCTGCATAACCCTGATATAGTTCAAAAATGTTTTCAGTTGGCATTGAAAGTGGAAGAGAAGTTAAAGAGAAGACAAGAACAGAACAATAGGGGAAGAGGAAAACAACAAAGAGGTAGAAGAGGTCCTTTCAGAGGCAGAGAACATGGATTTGGATATCAGGGAGAATCCAGTTATGACAACAGCAAGGGAGATAACAGTCAAAACCAGAAAGGAAGTGACAATCAGCAAGGAAACTTTAGAGGTAGAAGACCTTTCAGAGGAAGATCTCACGGTAGAGGATCTATCAGATGTTATAACTGTAATAAAGAAGGCGATATAGCTAGCAGATGTCCAGAAAAGGCAACAAGTTCAACGAGAGAAAGGAGAACGAATCTGATCCAAGAACCTGATAGTCAAAGTGCAACAAGCTCAAATGCTTTTCAAAGTATGAATGCTCCTGATAATTATGGATATCCAAAGAGTGGAGAAGCTCTGATGATGAGAAGAACAATGACCACCATGAAGGTACCTAACAAAGAACCCCCACAAAGAAAGTCTCTTTTCAGAACTAATTGCAAGGTAGGAGGTAAGGTATGTAAAGTTCTAATTGATTCTGGTTCTACTAAAATTTATGTGTCTGATGAAATGGTAACCAAGCTTAAGCTTAGAAGATTGCCTCACCCATCCCCATATAAGGTCTCATGGCTTACCCAAGGTCATTAAACAGTTGTAGAAGAGCAGGCTTGGGTAGAATTTCAGATTGGAGCATATAAAGACAGGTTATTGTTTGATATTACTAAGATGGATGCTTGCCATCTCTTATTTGGAAGACCATGGCAGTATGACTTGAAGGCATGCCATGATGGTGTTAGGAACACCTATACAATCACCAAAGATGGTATGGTGACAGAGTTGATCCCACGGACAGAGAAGGAGGAGAAATCAAAAGGAAGAGAGGCAAAGGTGATGCTGATGGAAGGAAAACAATTCATGAAAGAAGTAGCAACAGAAGGTGCAGTTGCATATGCCCTAATTCCATGTCTGATAGTGAATAGAGAACAACAGCAAGAAGTCAAGAAAGAGAAGAAGCAGAGGTTCATAGACCCAACTGTCCAAGAGCTATTGGATAAGTATAAAGGCATCATCTCTGATGGAATACCAAGATCCCTACCACCTGTAAGGGATATCAACCATTGCATAGATCTAATCCCAGGATCTACACTTCCAAACAAAGCAGCATACAAGCTAACTCCAGAATAGAATGCAGAAGTAGCAAGACAAATTAAGGAATTATTAGACATAGGTCTGATTGGTAAAAGCTTAAGCCCATGTGCAGTACCAGCTGTACTAGCACCAAAGAAAGAAGGCACTTGGAGGCTTTGCACAGATTCCAGGGCTATTAATAAGATCACAATCAGGTATAGGTTTCCAATACCTAGGATAGAGGACTTACTTGACTGTTTGGGAGGTGCTAAGTATTTTACAAAAATAGATTTGAAGAGTGGTTATCATCAGATCATTATTAGGCTAGGAGATGAATGGAAAACAACATTCAAAACCAATGAAGGGTTGTATGAGTGGAAAGTTATGCCTTTTGGTTTATATAATGCACCTAGTACTTTATGAGATTGATGAATGACGTTTTGAGAGAATTCGTGGGCAAGTTTGTCATAGTATATCTAGATGACATTCTGATTTTCAGCAATACAAAGGAAGAACATCTCAGACATATAGATTTGGTTCTCAAGAGGTTACACGAAGAGCAACTGATGATAAATTTAGATAAGTATTTGTTCATGCAGGAGGAAATCACATATTTGGGTTTTGTCATTTCACAAGGAAAGCTGCAAATGGATAAGGAGAAAGTAAGTGCCATATTGTCTTGGCCAACTCCAAGGACTATGAATGATGTCAGAAGTTTCCATGGGTTAGTAACCTTCTACAGAAAGTTTATAAGAGGGTTTAGTCATATTTGTGCACCCATGCTTGATACTATAAAAGGAGTACAGAAGTACAGATTTGCTTGCACTAAGGAAGTAGATGATTCCTTTGAAACATTGAAGAAGAAGGTGGCACAACAGCCAGTCCTTACACTTCCAAATTTTACCAAAATTTTTCAGGTCGAATGTGATGCAAGTCACATGGCAATTGGAGCAGTACTCAGCCAAGAAGGTAGACCAATTGCATTTTTCAGTGAGAAGCTCAATGATGCTAAAAAGAGGTATTCATCCTATGATTTGGAAATGTATGCTCTAGTCCAGTCACTCAAGAAATGGAGGCATTAATTGATGCCAAAAGAATTCATAGTATTCACAGATAATCAGGCTTTAAGTTTTATAACTAGCCCAGAAAAGTTGAATCACAGGCATATGAAGTGGGTAGAAACTTTGCAAGCTTTTACTTTCACATTGAAGCATAAGAAAGGAGTCAAGAATAAGGTAGCAGATGCCTTGAGTAGGAGAGCTCTAACAATCACCCAGATTCAGTTGGAAAGTGTTGGCATTGATTCATTGAAGACCATGTATGATGCTGATGAAGATTTTGGAGAGATATATCAGGTATGTACTTCTTTTGGAGATAAATATCATGCTGAGTTCTCTGAATTCTTGATCTAGGATGGATTGCTGTTCAAAGGTGGACAGTTGTGTATTCTAAGGTGTTCTATGAGATTGAACATCATTAAAGAGAAACATTGTGGAGCTATGGTAGGACATTTTGGTTTAGACAAGACTCTTGATCTTGTTAGAAGACATTATTATTGGCCTAAGTTACAATCAAATGTCAGAAAAATTGTAGAGACATGTGTGATATGTCAAAAAGCAAAAGGGAGATCCACTAATGTAGGTTTATATCAACCATTACCCATTCCTTCCAGACCATGGGAAAGTCTTAGTATGGATTTTGTGTTGGGTTTACCCAGAACCAGAAAGGGATATGATAGTGTTTTTGTTGTAGTGGATAGATTTAGCAAAATGGCACATTTCTTGCCATGCAAAACCACTGCTGATGCTTCATATATTGCAGATTTGTTTTTCAAGGAAATAGTAAGAATACATGGATTGCCATTGAGCATAGTGTCAGATAGAGATGTGAAATTTATTGGTCATTTTTGGAGGACTCTTTGGAAGAAACTTGGAACAAATTTGTCTTTCTCATCTGCATATCATCCTCAAACGGATGGACAGACTGAAGTGGTAAATCGTTCCTTAGGGAATTTGCTCAGATGTTTGACAAGATAGCATGGAGACAAGTGGGATAATATCCTATCTTAGGCAGAATTTTCCTATAATGATACTATCAATAGGAGTACAGGGAAATCACCTTTTTAAATAGTGTATGGTATGCATCCACGAGGTATTTTGGAGCTGAGAGATCTACCTATAGGAGATTCTGTTAGTGCAGATGGTGAAGCTTTTGCAGAAGCCATAAAAGAGGTACATGATTAGGTCAAGAACCAACTCCACCAAACTACCTTGAAGTATAAGGAGTATGCTGATAAAAAGAAGAAAGATGTATAGTTTGATGTTGGAGATTTGGTATGGGTTCATTTGAACAAGGAAAGACTTCCCAAAGGTAAATATACCAAACTCATGCAGAGGAAGATTGGCCCATGTCAGATTTTGAAAAAATGTGGGCCAAATGCTTATGAGGTACAACTTCCTTCAGATCTTGGTTTATCACCTATATTCAATGTATGTGATTTAACTCCATACAAGCATAATCCAGATCAAGAATAGGAACTACGACAGGATACAGCAGTTGATGACATTCCAAAACCTGATCCACCATAGTTACAGAAGATTTTAGACACAAGAGCGATCAAGAAGACCCAGAACAAAGAATATTTAGAATATTTGGTGGCTTGGCAGGGCAAACCTAATTCAGAAGCAGTGTGGATGACTGACAAACAGATCAACCAACATGGTTCAGACCTACATACTCTCATCTCAAGTGGACTTGAGATTTCTTCTTCTAGGGAGTATGGTGCAGGAGCACCCCTTTGAAATACAAATTAGGTCTAATTATAGTATGTTTTACTTTGTGATGTAATAAGGTCTGTATGGCCAATTCTTATGTTTTAAGCCAATCTAGGATTGTGTGTAGTTAGTTATGGCTTGTTATGCTAGTTGTCCTCTCCCAGCCGCTTGGAAGTCTCCCAGCTGCTGGGAATCAAGTCTGTACTACTCATGAGGAGTAGATATATTTGCCCTAGCTCAGGTTGTTGATAGATAGAGTTGAGAGTTGATAGTTCAGAGTTCATAGAGTTATTATTTTTGGAGATTTGATAGAGCAGTGTTGTGCAATGGGACTGTGAAGTCAAATATTTGTATGATTTGAAATAAAGATCGCGTTGGTGTTATTTGTCTGATTTTCATTTTTATCTAGGTGATCATATTCCTTGTTTTACAGTTGAAATGGATTCACTCATCCATTCCACCAGTTGATTCTCTGAATTGGTGGAATGGCCATGCACAGTAGTTTAGTTTGTTTTTACATTTCATGTTGTTGGGATCGAAATATTGCATGCAGTGAGCAAACCTAGCATCCTCATGTGCTAGGGTTTTGAAGGATAATCTTAGAGTTTTCTGTGCAAAATTTGTGAAGTTTCACGGGTTTTGTTGAAATATACATTTGATGTATATACAGTGTTTGTATGCGACATATAGTCTATGTGTATATCGCATTTGTAACTGTGCGTATATTGCTAAACAGATCAGGTGTTAAAACATGTTAAAAATGCATGTTTTGAAGGTACAAAGGTGAAACAGTTAGGATATATAATCTCTGTGTATATCACAATTGTACATCAGGTCATACAAGTCTTATGTATACATCTTTTGTATACCCTTTGTGTGTATACTGCAATCGCATGTTTGAGACAGTCTATGTGTATCCTGCATTTGTATTTTGGAGTTTGCACATTTCAAATGTACATTGAACAGTTACAAGCGAAGTCAATGGTCAACTGTCATTGAAGGAATATTCCTAGCTATATTCTACAGATGTATATTTTGTGATTGTATATTTGATTGTATGTATGCTAAGACATACAATCCACTGTAGCATCGGAGTAAGAGGAGTGATTAGTAGAGGAGGCAAATGTTTTTCCAAAGAGTGGAGTCTCGATGACGAAGGTTGTTAGCATCGGTATGAGTTGGAGCAACAAGGAGACTTTCCATGAGGTGGCCGACAATGTATGTTTTGCTGATAGGCACATAAACGAAAATGCTCATTGGTATGAGATGGGTATTGGGATGAGATGTATAGGAGGTGCCGATAGTTATTGTTAGGTTGATAGGGTATATCGGTAAGATAGTTAGACAGGTCTTGCCGATGAAATGAGAAACACCAAATTCCACCATTGTTAAACGTTTCTGGCTGTGGCTCTGTATCACTTTTCCTTTATAGCCCATGTTCTTAATGATCCTAAATCCATTGTCGTATCATTCCACTTCTAGAGAAACTTGATCGTTTTCATTATAGAAAATCCAAGATGAAATCTCACTATCAACATCTTCATCATCAAGTAGTCCTGATTGGATGAACACAGTTGGAGGCATAGTGATAGTGGCCTTGGATGAAGCGGCTTTAGCTACTGATAATCTCCCATAAGATTTGGGTGACAGAGGTA
The DNA here is from genome assembly GCA_027924645.1 of Cunninghamia lanceolata. Classification (NCBI taxonomy): domain Eukaryota; kingdom Viridiplantae; phylum Streptophyta; class Pinopsida; order Cupressales; family Cupressaceae; genus Cunninghamia; species Cunninghamia lanceolata. The sequence continues at coordinate 3,246,261 of BSBN01001410.1, read as the reverse complement.
AGCTTCCCACACAACAAGATTCATGTATGTTATACTCGCCAAGTCCCTTTTCTTCATACTTAAACTCAATGTTGGAAAAGGATTTACTAGTGGAGGGCTTGTTTAAATCAGATGGTTCAACATAGGATGTGGATGGGTGAGCCTTGGTATTTCTAGGTACATGATTAGGATTCTGATAGGTGGCTTGGAAGGTTTAGCAATATTCAACTGCATTGGGATCTACAGGGATCGTGATTTCCATACCATTATGTGGGAATTTTAAACATTGATGATATGTAGATGGCACGACTTTTAGAGCATGTATCCACGAACGACCAAGGATAATATTATAGGGAAACTCAACATCTAGGACTTTGCATTTAGAAGTAGTAGTGATAGGACCTGTATACACCTAAAATTGGCATGACTCTACTTAAATAAATATTTTTAATATTTATTTCATCATTCACATTCTTCTATCAATAAATAAATAAATTTATTTATTTATTTGATTCACTTCCTCTCATTTAATTAAATAAATCACATTTATTTAATTAATTAAATTCATTTACATCAACTTCATTCTTCTAAAAATAATTAAATAATTTTAATTATTTAATTAAAATCTTTTATTCTTCCAAATTTAAAGAAAATGCAATTTTATTTAAATAAAATCTTAAATATCCACTAAATAAAATATATTTTTATATTTTATTTTATTCTTCAAAAATCTCCACAAAATAAAATATATTTCTATATTTTATTTATTCCTCTCAATTATCTACAAAATAATTAAATAAAATCTTTTTATTTAATTGTGCTTTCTTATCTTCAAAAATCATTCCTATCTTCTAAAAATACTTTCTTCTTGTCATACAAAAGCAAAATCAGTTTTAAAGCATCTTTAAAACAAACTTTCTCTTAAATTAGAAAAATAAATTCTAATTTAATAAAATCAAATCTCATCCTCATCAAGAGAAGAGTTAACTCAACAAAGCTGCTTTTCGAATGACACATGTCTTTCTTCCATTTGTTGCACGTTCCTCAACAATCCTCCTCCATTGATCTTCCCTTTTATTCTCAACCATTGATCTTCTTCTACACATCTCTATAAATACAACTCTCTTATTCTTCGTTTTATCACTCATCATTTATGCAAACATATGCTGCAGGAAATCAAGTGTGCCTTTGGCACCCCATTTTCTTAAGCATTCATCTCATCCTCCATTTAGTGTGTTGAATCTCACCTTCAATCACATGAATATCATAGCCATTCTGTCTTTGTCATCTTCAACAAGCAAGGGAGCAAACGCTTCTGAGGGCTTCACCATCAAGATCAAGGATAGATAGGCGAGTAATGCAAAACGATAGGTAAAGAGGTTGTAAGTATATCACTTGTGTTTGTTTTAATCTTCTTTGCTTTCAACTTCCATTGATGTCTAGGTTTTTGTTATCATTTTGATTAAATCCATTTTCACCCTCACATTTTGGCGCCCACCGTGGGGCCCTTGCCCCTCTTACTAATTAAAAAAAATGAGTTTTTTTAAGTGACAGGTCCTTACAGGTGCAGGTACAGAGTTTTGACAGAGCCTTTTGGTGCATTTGACATCCCAAACGACACATTTACCTTCTGAGTTGGCACATGTGGAAAAACTGACGCATCTGACCTCCCAAGTGATGCATCTACCTTTTGTTTCGGTGGTTACTACATTTTGGCACATCCGTCCTCTGCAATGGTGTATCTGATCTCTATTTTGGCACCTACGTACTAGTTGCACATATTCTTCTTCTTTTGGAGCATTCACTCTGCACAACGATGCATCTACTAGAATTGCACATATACCCAATTTTTTTGTGCATTTGCATTGTAAAATGATGCATCTGATATAGTTGCGCATATACCTCACGTTTTGGCACATTTACCTTCTATTTTTGCACTTTTGTACAATGTCGCATGTGAGTTCTATTTTTGCACATTCAGACTACAGTGCGGTGCGTTTGATTCTGCTTTCTGTTTTTGAGGGTTTCTAATTTTGTATGTTGGATCTAACAGTTGTTTTGCAGGGTTAGTAGCTAGATTAGGTCATTTAGATGAGTTGCCTAGTTCATTTAGACTAATTAGGGGAGAAGTAAATAAAGTGCATTTCATACAAACTCCACATAGTTCATAACTAGGAACGAAGTAACTAAACCCAATTGCTATCTTTGCATTGTTCATTTATTTTCCTAGATTAGACCACTGCTATCTTTACAAATGGGAAAATGAACATTGCTATGTCTTAATCACTTCCAAGTTAACAAACAGGAAATTAATATTGTTATGATTTAAACACTTCCAAGTTAACAATCGTATGAGTGCACAAGTAGAGTAGCCCATTTAGTTTTTCTACTTTTAACTAGGTTGGATTAACAAGTGTTTTCTGTGCTTCTGAATGACAATAGGCTTATGCTCTCCCCTTAAATAGGTGATCAAAGTGCTAGACTTGTCATTCTATTTGTCAAACCTTTAGGGGGGCCTGCCCTTGGATGCACGCTTGTCCAAGTGGGAATGACCCTGAGTGGTAACAGGCTAAAGCCAAGCCCTACCAAGCCACTTAAAATAAATTATGCTTTAGGTGAAAACCTCAAGCAACGAGTGCTGCTGTGTTACACCGACGGCCAACCTCCCCCAAAACCCTCATAGGCATAACCCTTTGAGGCTGGGAGACTCCATAACAGAGAGTAGTGTTGCCGCATGTGTAACCACTCGAATGGTTTCCCTAACTAAGAACCAATTGTGTAGCAAGCCAAAAACCCCTATTTGTTGATACAAAGGGCGGAGCCCTTAAAGAAGCCTTGATTCAAGTGACTCTTAGTAGAGGTAGTAGGGACAATCCTAAGGTTCGGTGGGGGTATGAGCCTAAGGAAACCTAGATCTGGTATGCGTGAGAAGTGAGTGCCATGGAGGGGAGCCGGTGCTACTAGATCCTGGAGCTACATGCTATGAGTGGCACAGCTAGAGGATTCAATGAATATTGTCCCATCCAGCCTAGGGTGTACTTGTCTTTGAGTCAAAATAGTCCAAAAACACAAAAAAATATAAAAAAGATAAAAATCATGGAAAACTTCTATGTGTTTGTTGTGCTTTTTCCATAATTAAACATCAGAACACTCAGAAACAACAAGTTTTTCAAACCAAAAAGCTAAAAAATCCTGAAAATAGTTTGAAAACTTTGAAAATCCAAGCAGAAAACTAGAATTGCGCATTTGCCTCAACTAGCGGCATATTTACTTCAATTTTTTGCGCATTTGATATATTCCATGGTGCATTTGAACAAAACCAGAGTTGTGCATTTACTCCGACTACTGGCGCATTTGACTTTTGATGTGGTGCATTTAAACTGCTGCGCATTTGAACCCAGAGAGAAAAATTCAATACCTTCCAAGAGCAAAACTGTCGAAAACTTTAAAAAAAAACCATCTTCAAACCTGTTCAGTTTCCAAAAAATCTAATTGCAAACCAACCATCTCCTTCTCTTCCATACCATATCTGTTCTACATCATCCAAAATCTCACCATTTTCTTCCAAATTTCCAACAAGGTTATAGCTAAATTATTCTTGATCAAAATCAAAATCTCAAGAAAAACCTAGTAAGGCTCCAATATCCAGGGTTACTTATCCTTTCAGAAACTCCACTAGGGGGTTGTGCAAGACTAGTCAACATCAAGTATACATATTTCTAACATCCTTACTTAGACTATCACTTTTGTATACCCCACTTTGTTTGACACCACCTAGATCTAAGAAGAACCTTGCTAAAACCTTGTTTCATTCTAGCACCTCGCTCAAAATCTCACTCCATCCTATTTCTTTGTCACCCTTGCATGGTCTTGACAAGATTACAAAAATAAAAACAATTAGAAATGGCAGAGAGAAGTGTTCCCAATGGTCACGAAAGTGATGAAGAAATGTCCATGGAAGAGATCCTTCAAACACAGCATAATCCAAAATTTCAACGCCTACTAGAAAAAGTGCTTGCCCAAGACCCAACAAAATTCTTTTTACATCTAGCAAGCCTAGGAGTCAAACTCCCTAAGGATTATGATGTGGAGGCTCTCAAAGAAACTGACGAAGAGAGAATCCCTGAAGGAAGTAGACATGATGAAATACCCACAGATAAGAGCAAAGCAACAATTGACTCCTTGGATGCCCTAAGTCTAATGAACCAAAAATATGAAGCTCTCCAACAACAAATTTCAGACATGAAAATGGGAGCATCGACTAAACATTACACCCTAGAGGATATTTCACCATATCATTTTGATAGAGCCTTGGTCATGATACTTTCCCCTCAAAATTTGAGGTGCCTAAGTTTGATAAATATCGAGGAAAGGGTGACCCAAGGGATCACATCAGAGAATTCAACATTGCTTGTCTCGAGGTTACACATAACGACACCTACCTTATGCGACTCTTCCCACGAAGCTTAGGTGGGAAAGCCATGGAATGGTTCTCTAGACTGCCACCCGATATTAAAAATTTTAATGAGCTTGTAGACAAATTTGTTACCCACTTCTCTTACAATATTGAGCACGACACCTCAATATTGGATCTTTGTAACACCAAACAGAAAGGTGGAGAATCTTTTGCCACCTTCTTACAAAGATGGAGACAACTAGAAAGCAAGTGCCCACACCAAATGCTAGAGAAACAGATGCTAGAGATGTTCGTCCACAACTTACAAACGGACCTAAGCTACCAAATCCAAATCCAATGTCCTACTTCTTTTAGCAAGGTCATTGAGATGGGCCTCATCATAGAAAAAGCCCTAATCGTAAAAGGTCAAATCAAGCTCTATAAAGACTCTCCCAATACCAACACCAACAATGACAAACATAGATTCTAGACGAAAAATAAGAATGTTGGGAATGACTGGGTGGTGGATGCCAAGAATGCGGCACCTAAGCAACCAATTTTCAACCTATCAAATAACCCCCCACAAAACAAACCAAGAAATACCAAATCTAGGTTTACCAACTTTCAGCCTAGGAGAAAGTTCACACCTTTGGATGAGTCACTAGAAACTGCCCTACAGAAGCTAATCGCCAACAATCTCATAACGCTTCTCTCAGCATGAGAGTACGAACCAAAGGTCAAACCCCATTGGTGGAATGATAATGACTTCTGCGAATACTACCGAAACAGGGGGCACAAGACAAATGATTGTATTGGACTCAAGCATATAATCCAAGACTTAATAGAGCAAAACAAAATATCTGTTAATGGACAATCTCATGGACATACCTCCAACAGCCATCATCAGGCATTCAAGGATCCTCTTCCTAACTATGAATAGGGAGGACCTTCCAATAGAAACAATAGTGGCTCTAAAAATGCAAACTACACAAATGTCAGCTTCAACTATGTTGTTAACCATATCTCAAAAGGTGACTCACACATCAATGTGATCACTATCAACAAGGATCTGGATTGCAATGTTACTGCCCATAGTAATAGGGTCACCCTTAGAGGAGCTTCCGCTCCTCCGTCTAGTCAATACAGTATCATCGATCAACTCCACAAAACACCTACACACATCTCGATGTTGGAACTTCTACGTCTATCTCCTTCTCATAGGTCCATACTTGACAAAGCCTTAGCAGAAGCCTCCGTTCCCATGAACCTAGTGGAAGAGCAATTCCAAACTATGCTCAGTCACATCACCTCACCGTACTCCCTATCATTCACTGAGAAGGATGATATGTCTATCACTCAACCCCATAACACCTCCCTTCATATCGAAGCTTTCATACACAAGCACAAGATCAAAAGAGTCCTAATCGATGGAGGGGCTGGTTTGAATATCTACACATTGAAGTTATCCTTACATTGGGGTTTTCAGAGAAGGCTATAGATCTGAAAAGAAAAATCACCATAAAAGCCTATGATGAGGAAGAAAGAACGTCCAAAGGAATTGTTACCCTACCAATCAGAGTAGGTCCCATAGTGAAAGATGTGGCTTGTCAAGTCCTTGACATGGAGCTAGCATACAACATTCTCCTTGGGTGACCATGGATACACGCTTTGAAAGCAGTACCTTCTACATACCATCAATGTATCAAGTTCCCACATGAAGGACAAGAGATCACAATCCAAAGTGATCCTAACCCCTATCAATATTGTAACTCCATTCAGCCCAAACCAGAAGTTGTAATCCCCAACAACCATGCCTCTGCTTCATTCTCCTCTCATGTTGATCCAACTACACTTGCTTCCTCTTCTAGAGTGCCTCAACCAAAACTCCAACTCAAAGACAAGGGCTTGGGTGAGTATACAATCTTTCAATCCCTCTGTTTAGCACAACTACCTATATCTCCTAGATCCTATGGGAGACCCATCTTAAAAACATCCACAACAGAGAAGCCTACCAAAGGACCATTTGTGAAATGGGGAAGCCTAGAAGATGAAAGTGATGAAAAAGATGTCCTACAGTGGCTATACAAGGATGAAGCTAGTTCCTCAACGCAACATGACCATCCCACTATCCCAACAGAACAATAAGGTCAAGGTTTTCAAATGCTACAGAGAATGGGGTACAAAGGATGCAGTCCACTTGGTTCAAGAAAAGATGGCATAACTGAATCCATCCAACCTCATACTTTAACAGCCTGAGACACTATAGGGCTAGGTTACACTAGAGAACCAAGAAACAACAGAACCAGCAAGAATAAGGGCAAACAACAAGAAACCTCTAATCTGGTTGAACAAATTCAGCGAATGCAACTTGGGAGTGAAATAGATTCTAATGAATATGAGTGGGATAGTCTTTTTGAGTTGTCTTGTGATGAAAAGGATATCGATGTTGTCCACGAGTATGACCCAATCCCTGCAAATGAGGGACAAGGTCCAAGGGATAGACCACTAGAGTCTGTTCCGCATAACAACAATAGTGACAATTGCGAGGAAAGAATGATACCTCCCTTGATGGATCCACTAATAGAGAGTACCATCGCAGACTTTGTCTATTCCTTCAATAACTTTGTCCTAACCATCAACATCGTTGAACCAGACCAACCTAATGATCCCTTACCTTTGGTGCACCCTAAACTCATCGACTGGGACCTAGAAGGCACTACCCCTAAGCTTGATACCTTTGAGAATGATGATGCCATCATAGATTTTCTAGACCTTAGGGATCATATACCTGCAGGGGACCACCCAGCTGGCTATGCTATTGAACTCAACAAGAAGGCCTATTTTGGAGAGAGTGCCAAGCCTTTCAGTCATAAAAATATCAAGATAAAAGAACAATCTAATGGTGAAAACTGGTCCACGGTAGTGTTAGATCATCAAAATAGTAAAAATAAAGACGTATCCAATGGTGAAAACCTCTCTGAGGCACTGAAGGATGGAAGGCTTGACCCTCTCCCCAATCTTACACATCAGGAGAGATCGTCGATCTTGATAGAACCAGTAGAAGCAATCAATGTCAACACAGGTGATAATCCCAGAATGGTCCACATGGCAAAGGCTCTAACAGAACATGAAAAACTAGCATTTACAGATTTCTTCAAAAGAAAACAGATCAACTTTGCATGGACATATGCTGACATGCCAGGGCTAGATCCAAATCTTATCATGCATCATTTATCTCTAGCTCTGGGAGCTAAACCAGTCAAACAAAAACTCAGAAAGATGCATCCGCATGTGGCCCTCATGGTGAAAGAAGAGCTAAAGAAACTCTTAGATGTCAAATTTATCAGGCCTATAGACTATCCCAAATGAGTTTTGAATATAGTACCGGTGGCCAAACCAGATGGTAGGGTCAGAATATGCAATGATTTTAGGGACCTAAACAAAGCTTGTCCAAAAGACGACTTCCCCCTGCCCAACATAGACATGATTGTTGATCTTACAATAGGGCACACTATGCTGTCACTCATGGATGGTTTCTTAGGATACAACTAGATAAAGATTGCACCTGAGGACCAACACAAAACTATATTCACATGTCCTTGGGGCACCTATTGTTGGTGTGTCATGCCATTTGGTCTGAAAAATGCTGGGGCAACATATCAGAGAGCCATGACAACAATTTTCCATGATATGATGCACACTATAATGGAAGACTACGTCGATGATATTCTGGCAAAGTCTCTCACAATAGAAGGGCATCTAGCGGTACTAGACAAGATCTTCAATAGGTTGGAATAGTTTAATGTATGCCTCAATCCCAAGAAGTGTGTGTTTAGAGTTACATCAGGTAAACTGTTGGGATACATAGTATCTACAAATGGTATCAAAGTTGATCCTGCTAAGGTGAAGGCCATTATGGAAATGCCACCTCCTAAAAATCTTACTCAATTGAGGTCCCTACAGTGAAAACTATAGTCTATTAGAAGGTTCATTTCCCAACTGGCAGACAAGTGCCACCCATTCTCTCATCTGCTACACAAAAATGTCCCCTTCAAATGGAATGAGTCATGTGAACAGGCATTTCAACAACTAAAGGAATATCTCATGAAACCACTGGTATTAATGCCACCAATTTAGGGCAAACCATTGCTACTATACATCTCAGCTACACCAACAGCTCTCGAAGCTCTCCTTGCACAATAGAACTATGATGGGAAAGAACAGGCAATCTACTATATCAGTCAAACACTCATTGGATACGAATTGCAATATACACCAATCGAAAGAGCATGTCTAGCTATTGTCTTCACCTCACAAAAATGGAGACATTACATGCTATCACACTCTGTTAAACTGGTAGCAAAAATTGATCCACTGAAATACTTACTCAACAAAGCTGCCTTAACAGGTAGATTATGAAAATGGGTCATGCTTCTCACTGAGTTTGATATAGAATATGTGGATAGAAAAGTGATAAAAGGACAAGTGCTTGCAGATCAACTAGTAGATGCACCTTTAATGGATGACAACCCCTTGAGCTTTGAATTTCCAGATGAATCTATCTTCCACGTCAACACAGCAAACTGGAAAATGTACTTCGATGGCTCATACACTCAACATGGATCAAGGGCAGGTATCTTATTAATCACACCTAATGGTGACACTATTCCAAAGTCATACATGTTCATGTTCCCCTGCACTAACAACGTAGCAGAATATGAGGCCTTGGTCATCAGTATCAAGCTAGCAGTTGAGTGGAACATCAAGGAACTTCAAGTCTATGGTGACTCATAGCTATTCATCAATCAAGTGAATGACGACTACCAAACGAAGGATGAGAAACTGATTCCTTACAAATGAATGGTAGATGACTTCAAAGAATATTTTGTCAAGATATCTTTTGAACAGATACCAAGGATCAAGAACAAAGCTACAGATGTAATGGCTACAATCGCATCTCTCCTCGACATTCCAGGTAATCAAACACGATATGAGTTCTTAGTAGAGCTACTGTCCTATCCTGCCTATGATACCCTAGAGTCCCATATCATTTGCCACATTGTTGGAACCAATTCCCCTCTCTATGGTAAAATATTAGCCTATCTTAAAGAGAATACCCTCCCACCTGACCTCTCCAATAACCAAAAAAGAACCTTCATGCTGCAGGCATCCCGGTATGCCATTGTCGCCAATATTCTTTATCGTCGAGGTCTCGATGGTACTCTCCTTAGGTGTCTAGATAGAGAGGAATATCAAACTGCTCTGAGTGAAATACACAATGGGATATGTGGCACCCACTCTAATGGTTCTACTCTAGCCAAGAAACTCATACGCATGGGATACTACTGGCCAACAATGGAATAAGATTCCTATCATTTTGTGAAAAAGTGCAAGAAGTGCCAAATCCATGGGAACCTGATACATGCCCCAGTGCAAGAGCTATAGCCATTAACAACTCCTTGGCCTTTCTGTCAGTGGGGACTGACTTAGTGGGCAAGATCCACCCTCCTTCCTCAAGTAGCCATAAATTCATTATCACTGTCACAGAGTACTTCACGAAGTGGATTGAAGCCGTGCCCTTAGCCAACATCATAGGCAAACAAATTGCCTCATTTATCCTGAACTATATCATTTGTCGTTATGGTGTCCCTTCGTCCATTATCACAGATAATGGACAACCCTTCAAAAACCAAGATGTCAGGGAACTATGCGACAAATTCCATATCCAGCACTGCTTTTCAACCCCCTACTACCCACAAGGCAATGGCCAAGCTGAGGCATCAAATAAAACCATTCTAAAAATCCTAAAGAAGACTATCAATGATGCTGGCCGTGATTGGCATGTCCAACTAAATCCCGTGTTGTGGGCCTACTACACAAGCATTCGCACACCCATAGGTGCAACACCATACTCCCTAGTTTATGGATCTGAAGCAATCTTGCCCATTGAAGTCGAGATCCCATCCTTGCATGTTTCACTAAAAGGCCTCATATTAGATGAAGAGTACAGAGTGACAAGACTCCAAGAACTAGAGCTACTCGAAGAGAGAAGGTGACAGGCCTTTAACCACCTGAAGGCATATTAGCAGCACATATACAGAAGCTACAATCATAGAGTAAAGCCCCGAGTATTCCAAGTTGGTGACCTAGTCCTAAGAGAAAATCCTAGAAATCAGCAAGACCAAGAAAAGAAAGGAAAATTTGAACCCAACTGGTTAGGTCCCTATGTCGTCATTGCAGCTTATGGATCGGGGGCATATCAACTAGCCACATCTGAAGGTGAACCGTTCAATGATCCTATCAACAGCATGCATCTTCGTAAGTTCTATACCTGAAAACCCCAATGTAAGGGAGTCCTGAAAAAATCCAAAAAAATAAAAAAAAATGATAAAAAATAGAACAAAAAAATTCAAAAAATAGAAAAATAACAAAAAAATCATCCTATGGTGAAAACCTGGCAAACAGGTGCCTAGGATAGGTACCATGGCGAAAACCTAGCAAATAGGTGTCATGTGTACTCTTAGCTTCCATGCAAATAAAAGTAAGTGGTGAAAACCTGGTAAACAGGTGCTATTCTGTGACAACCCACTTCCTCCATCTATTCTAACTTCATGTCTCTTGTGTCCATCATCTCGTTCATCTTGAACTAGTCCTTTGAACCATTGTCAAACTACGTCGCCTCTGAGTTATCACATAGGCAAGGCGATTCTCAATGCGCCCCCGAGGCTCCACTATCCCATCTGTCCTGTGTCTAGTCTGTCTATCTATCTGAGTCCACACCACTTTCTAATCACCTAGGTCTTAGGTTCATCAGGGTTCACCCTAAACTACGTTGCCTCTGCGTCGTCACGTAGGCAAGGCCATTTAGCAATGAGCCCCCGAGGCACTAGGTTAGTCCCTTAGGGTCTATCTCTCCGTGTCCATTGTCGTCTCACCCATAATAAGTCAATCCTTGTCGACACTGGGGGCAACTCCTTGACCTAGTTACGGATTTGGATTCTTGAATGCCATTGTTCTAAAGAGGATACCAATAAGGATTGTGATACCTTTCACTAGACAAGTAAACACAACAAAAGCATGCTACCCAAAATAGAAAATCTTGACGCAAAATATCAACCTATCCTAAACTAAGCAGAGCACCATACCAAAACACTAAAACTGATTCTATATCAATTATGGCAAAAGACACATCTAATGCAAGAATGTTTTGTCAACAGGTTAACTTACAAGGTCTTGAATTTCTGTCATTATTTCTTCCTATGCTAATCGAGGACGCCAAAAGCTAGAGATGCTATGATGGGGACATAATTTTTCTTTGTCTATTGCTTGGGGATTAAACTTTAGTAATGTGACGACTTTCGTCTAACGACATGATCGGCAAAAGATCATTGAGGACTCCGAGGTCTAAACATGAAAAGGGGCAATCCTTGTCTGTTGAAATGCAAGAAGTACTTAGGTCATCTAGATTCAAGTTTGACTAGATGCTTGTATCAACTTGCTATATCAGAATCCATGTAAGTAATACTCAGGTCATCTCAGTCTAATTATACCTAGATGCTTGTATTGTCTTACAACATATCAAAAAGTGAAAATACCAAATAGTGCCCAATGATGAAAGCAAAAGCCTTGCAAAAATTTTCAAGATGACAAATCCACATCTATATCCATCTCATATCCAGCAAATCCATATCAACCATACAATAAACAAATCCTGTAGTATATCAAATGAAAGTCAGTATTTCTCCATGTCTTCTCTTCCGCCTCTCTATTCCATCACTGTGTCGATTGAGTACATTTGGACATATCAAAAACATAACATAAATAGCATATCATATCACATCAGATAGTCATTTACATGATTACATCATTCCCATTACATAATGTGCATTAGGTCATCCACATACACTTGCATCCATATATCATAAACAAAAAAATCAAAAACATAGACAAATCCATATAGAGCTGCATAATCACATCCATAAACATTTGCATAATCATCCTAGCATCCATCTAGCATCCATCTAGTATCCATCTAGTATGCATCATATATACAAAAAATCATGAGATAACATGCATCCATCACACATAAACATCAAACACATTGTGCATATAGACCATCAAATAGGGGCATCATCATATAATCATCAAAAGCATGTCCAAATGTACAATATATCAAAATCTCTGTCCAATCTCAAAGTCATGTCATAAATGTATACAAAATATAACAAATGGTGATACATGTCTTAGACAAAAATAAAGTACATATGTCGGCTATCTCAGCCATCTATCAAAAATGTGCTACAATGTGATCAAAACTGGTACAAGTATCCAGGTCTGACTAACCCTATTGCCGGGGAATACTACTCCCTGTGCTGGCCACTCCTCTATCCCCCCTGCCAGTGGTGGGCCCCTCACTGAGCCTACAAACCGAGACCCACCTGCTCTCTGAGCTGCCTCTGACTGGCCCCTGAAGCTGGGTGCCCGATGCTCTACTAACATAGCTCTGTGATATAGCCCCCTATAGTACTGAGCCTGTGCCTGGGCTCTAGTAAGCTCACTCTGTACCTAGGCCACCTGTGCCTATGCCTGCTGCACCTGTGACACTAAAAAATTGGAGGTCCCATCTGTGCCCATGGCCATCACAGCTGCATCTCTCTCTGCCCTTGTGGATTGCATACTTGCTAAGGCGGCATCTCTCTCTACTCAGCTTTGCTAACCATGTCGCATCTGCCTCTCTGTGAGACTCTGCTGCTCTCAGATGCACCCTCAGCTATCTCATCTGACTCTGTAGTGCCACCATAGCCTGCTACTGAAAATTAGGCTGCACTAGCACCTATGCCTGTACCTGTGGCTATACTTGCGGTTGTGCCACCTACTATGGTGGCGGCATCGGTCCCTGTGGTGCCACAACCTGTGCCTGCACCTATCCTATAGCCTATGGCTACACGACTGCCTCATGACCCGAAGGTCCCTCCTCAACCCTCCTCCTCCTCCACCATCTCCTCCTCCATCATCTCCTCCTCTCCCCCTCCTCCGTCCTCCCCTCCTCTTGCCAACTGCAACCTCCTCATCTGAATCCTCCTCGTCAATACGAGGAGCCAACTCTCATGTCCCTAAGTATCTGGGAAAGGGGTGTGCCATGAACCACTCCTCATAGTCTGGTGTCATACCAGCATCCACTATATCTCTCCTCATAGGCCAGGCTGCATACGGAATTTGCTAAAAATTGGCCAAGGCCTCCTCATAAGATGCCACAGAACCCCACCTGTACCTCTCTGCGTGAGTCCTGGTGAAGCGTGCCTCCCCCTATGGTTTGCCCTGGACTTGGCTAAACTATCTCTGCACTCTGCTAACAATTTGTCTCTCCAGAATATATCTAGTCTGGCCAATGAGCCACCGCATCTAAAAATAATACGGGAGCTTGTCTGCCTCATCATCCCATACCTCACAGTCTATGTAGGGACGCCAGACAACTGCATCCAGGCCATCAAAAGCATGCCTCTAGTACTCCAACTTCCGTAGCCGGTATTGGGAAATCACACCTGCGTAGCCATAACTGTAGGGCTCACCCCTCTGCCTATGAAATACACATACCGCCTGTGTGATGGCAATGTGCTCCCACAACCAAAACTGCAGGAGAGAAATGCCAGAAGACAAACTCGCCCCTCTATGATACACCACCTGGTGCATGTCTCTATACAGGTGTGCAAGCACGCACACACCCCATGCCTACCTGGTCCCATCTATGATCATACTCTCTAACACCCTCCCCCAGCCAATCGGGAAGCTGTGTGACCTCCTATCGGGGCATACTACGCCACCGATCAATCCTGCCACTATACCCGGGAAGTAGTCATAGCAGTCATGTATGTCCTGCCAAGAAATAACTTGCTCCACCAGCTCAGGATCATCGAATACATGCCTGCACTCCTCTAGCCCAGCGTCACACTATGACTCATACTCAACCAACTCTCCCTGAATCGGGAGGTGTAGAATCTGATATACATCCTCCAAAGTGATCGCCATCTCCCCTGTCGATAGATGGAATGTCCCATCCTCGCTGTGGAAATGCTCCACCGTGGCAGTTAGCATTGACCGGTTTGTGCGAACCTCAAGCATGAAGAGAACATAATACAAACCCATAGTACCTAAGGCCTCACGATCTATCTCGGTCAGCATATACCGCTGTAACAATGGTAACGAGAACTGCTCACGTGACATAAGAACATCCTGAATATCCTCCTACAACCAAGTAAAATATACCATCAATGAAATCCATATCAAACCTACTCAAAGCAATCAAACTATCCTATCATTGGCTTAACATATCAAATTAATCAAAACAGCATTCATCTCTCGACTAGATTCTTGGCAATCTCAGAGATCGCTAATCAATTGATACATCCATCAAGATGCCAATTGGGTTAATTTCATTAAGTCAAACTAATTTTCCTAGTGCAAATGCACCGATCCAGGTTGGAAATGCACCGATCCATATCACATGCACCACTTCACCATGAATGTGTTGCCCTTTGACGTGTATGCACTGTTCTGGTACATGCACCGCTTCTTATGTCACATGCACAATTTCCTAGTAAATGCGCCAATTCAGGACTCAAGTGCACAATAATATCAAATGTGCCACTTTACAGATCAAATGCGCAATTTCCTGGTAAATGCACCAACTTCTGGCTCAAATGCGCAAAACCATCAGAAGCACCACTTTAGCAATCAAAAGTGCAATGTGATTCAAATGCACCGCTTCAAAGCTCAAATGTGCCATAGCGCAACAGATGCACCATTTCATATGTCATATGTGCCAAAAGGGTGTTTTGGCGCATCTGTTCTAGTTGGTTTTCCTAGCCATTAATATGCCTAAAAATTAACTTTTAGCAAGTTTTGAGAAATCACATACCGGGGGTCCTACCTCTGTTGGCCGATCAAACCATCGAATCCACTCAAACCGGTGCTCCTCACATGGAATATCCACCTGTCTGGCTACCATGCTCTCCTAAGCTCTCCAGAGGACTAATCAACTATGGACAAGTGTACAAATGAATGGTACTTGTGGACCTAGCTCCTATATATAGCAAGTGACCCATATCTGACTGTATGACAACTGTGGCTACTTCCCATATCCATTTCTCCGAACTGTATCCCATTTCTCCATCCTGACCAGGCTTTCACCTTCTTCTTCGTGAGATTGTCCATCTCATGCCTTCTGCCTTCTTCCCATCCAATCTCCCAAGGGGGCATCCTATCGTTAAACTTGTACTAGGGGCAAAACTAGGGCATGTATTACTGTCAAAAATTCTTATTCTTTGAAACAACATGATAAAACACATTGCATCAAAGAGGGGCAAAATGTATACACCTAAAATTGGCATGACTCTACTTAAATAAATATTTTTAATATTTATTTCATCATTCACATTCTTCTATCAATAAAAAAAATTATTTATTTATTTATTTGATTCACTTCCTCTCATTTAATTAAATAAATCACATTTATTTAATTAATTAAATTCATTTACATCAACTTCATTCTTCTAAAAATAATTAAATAATTTTAATTATTTAATTAAAATCTTTTATTCTTCCAAATTTAAATAAAATGCAATTTTATTTAAATAAAATCTTAAATATCCACTAAATAAAATATATTTTTATATTTTATTTTATTCTTCAAAAATCTCCACAAAATAAAATATATTTCTATATTTTATTTATTCCTCTCAATTATCTACAAAATAATTAAATAAAATCTTTTTATTTAATTGTACTTTCTTATCTTCAAAAATCATTCTTAGCTTCTAAAAATACTTTCTTCTTGCCATACAAAAGCAAAATCAGTTTTAAAGCATCTTTAAAGCAAACTTTCTCTTAAATTAGAAAAATAGATTATAATTTAATAAAATCAACTCTCATCCTCATCAAGAGAAGAGTTAATTCAACAAAGCTACTTTTTGAATGACACATGTCTTTCTTCCATTTGTTGCACGTTCCTCAACAATCCTCCTCCATTGATCTTCCCTTTTATTCTCAACCATTGATCTTCTTCTACACATCTCTATAAATACAACTCTCTTATTCTTCATTTCATCACTCATCATTTATGCAAACTTATGCTGCAGGAAATCAAGCGTGCCTTTGGCACCCCATTTTCTTAAGCATTCATCTCATCCTCCATTTAGTGTGTTGAAGCTCACCTTCAATCACACGAATATCATAGCCATTCTGTCTTTGTCATCTTCAACAAGCAAGGGAGCAAATGCTTCTGAAGGCTTCACCATCAAGATCAAGGATAGATAGGTGAGCAATGGAAAACGATAGGTAAAGAGGTTGTAAGTATATCACTTGTGTTTGTTTTAATCTTCTTTGCTTTCAACTTCCATTGATGTTTGGGTTTTTGTTATCATTTTGATTAAATCCATTTTCACCCTCACAGGACCAACCCTTATAGGCAGTAGGATGATCCCTTTTGAATCTCTCTCTCCATCATCACAAGCCTTGATGGTTATGCTTTTGGTAGTGTCAATAATATCTTTAGAGTATCCCAATAGTTTTACTAACTTTAAAGAACATATGTTTAATCCAGCTCCACCACCTACTAGCACCCATTTAACATGGCATTGGTTGATAAATACTTTGATATGAAGAGCATCATGGTGGGATGGATAAGAGTATGTAAGGTCTTGATCAGAGAATGTCAAGTGATGGGGAGATGCAATACTTGCCATCATGGCTTGGAATTGTGTCGTATCTATATCATTAGGTACCGATGAGTTTTGGAGGGATTTATCCAGGATGGCTTTATGAGTGGGTGATATACACAATAGTTCTAGAATAGAAATATTGGCAAGGGCTTTGCTAAGATGCTCAAGAATATTATAGCTAGGATTAGGACGAATGGCAGGTGGGGGTGCTCCTTGGATGGTTATACAGCTCCAACAAGTAGTGATAGTACAATCAGGTGCTCTTCCTCTTATGGTAATAGTGGAGATTCAGGATTTCTCAATACGGTCGATGGTGGACTCATATGTATAATTAATATTCTTCTCAATCTTGGAAACGCTTGCTTTATCGTGTGAAGGGAGCAAATTTTTATAATTATCTAGGTCATAGTTGGATGTTGGTTGTGGTGCCATAACATTAACAAGTCCTTGGTCGATGAGGTTTTGAACTAGGTGTTCAAGTTTCATGTAGCTATTGGTATTGTGCCCCTTTACCCTATGATATTCACAATACTCATTGTCTTTATACTAGTTTGGTTTGAATAGTGGCTCTTCCTTTGGTCTGACTTCAAGTAAAGTGATGGTTCTCGATTGCACTAGCTTCCTAAGAACAACCTCAATTAGTTCTCCCAAGGGGGTGAATTTGTATCTTAGTGGTAGGTTTTCTTTCATTTGGTCACAAGGAACAAAAGGTGGTGTGCTAGGTGCTGCTTGGACATGGACAAGTGCTTACATAGTTTGTACGTTCTTTGCGTCTACAACTCTATCATTCACAACATTTCTATTCTTATTCTAGAAATGAGATTTGTCATTAGAGGATTGTGGATTATCCTTGTTTTCTTTAAATATTTTAACAAGGCCCTTTGTGGTTAATGTTTTTTCAATGTTGCTTCCTTTGGATATAATCTCATCAAAGGAAGTTGCACTATGCATTTGTAGTTGGAATGACAACTCAGGATGGAGGTTTTGGACAAAAATGTCTACTTGTTTCTTTTCAGGCATATGCCAAGGGAGTTTACTGGCCATGTTTCTCCATTGCTAAATAAAGGATGAAAAGGTTTCACCATTTCATTGTTTATTATTAACAAGATCGTTCATGGTGATTTCATGTTCTATGTTAAACGCAAAATGAGACACAAATTTGTGTGCCAATTTTTTAAAAGTTTTGATACCTGAAGGCAAGTGAGAAAACCATTCCATGTCCTGCCCCCTAGACTTCGAGGGAAGATTCATAAAAGATATGTGTCATTATAGGCCACATTGAGATAGGCAACATAGAAGGTTTGAAGGTGATCGTTTGGGTCTCCTTTTCCCTTATATTTATCAAATTGTGGTATTTCAAAGTGTGGGGGAAATGGTATATTTGTAACGATTTGTCGAAGGGGTATGGGGATACCTCCTCGAAGGAAAATGTTTTCTTATTTTGGCCCAAGATCATGTCTATCATTCTTTGTTCCATTTGATGGAATCATTGTTCATAATCGAATAGAAGTGATTGTTGTTGTTGTATAGGATTTTAGTGGCTTGGTGGAGGTATATGATTGGTCAATTGTTGATTTGAGGGATATTGTTGTGATGGATCATATGATGGACCGTATGTGTTTTGAGGTTGGCTAAGAGTGTTTTGGGTATGACTACCAAGTAGAGGGGATGTGTATGAATTGGGCATTGGGTTGATAGTATAGGTAGGTATTGCATGTGAGCCAAAGGTGGTGTTGGTATAGGAAGGGGGTTGTGTGGAAATCAATGGAACTTGGGAGATGGGTGGCAGAGTGACATAAGGCAATTGTTGTCCAAGGGAGAGCAGTTGATCAACATATGAGATGTTAGAGTGTCCATTTGATATGATACGCTGATCTACAAGGGACATGTTTGGATTAGATGCAACATGTGGGGTTTGAATTGGTTGACTAGGTGGTATAGTGATATGTGAGGTCTAAATTGGTTGACTAGGTGGTATAGTGGTATGCGAAGAGGTATTAGGTATTTGAGATAGCCTGACATGCGATAGATTCAGGTTAGACATAGGTGGGGCTTGAGTGGCTTGAGTGGAAATGACATTCATGGAGGCGGATGGAATGGGAGATGACACACGAATGGAGGGTCCACTCATATTAGAGATCATGGAAGTGAGCGCATAATATGGAGTCAATAATGGCTCAATGGACATGGTAACATGTGACACACTAGGTCTAATAGGTGCAAATAATGTTTGGGGTGCATGAGTGGGTTGGTTGGACAAGGATGGTGTGGAAGGTATAGTGGACTTGGTAGACATAGTGACAATGGCAGTAGGGATCTCTATAGTAACATTGGTAGGGTCCTCTTTATGGATTGTGGACACATCAAAGTTGCTAGGTAGTTTAACTCCAGCTTGGATCAATTGTAAAAGGATTTGTTCTTGGTTAGCTTTTATTATTTTATTTGTGTGTCGTAAAGCTTTGGGGTCTTGTAGATCTTCTTGGTCATCTGATGAATCGTCATAGACATGTGGAGATTGTGGTATCAATGTAGAAGATGAGGGCTCAAAATGTTGTTGGATTGAGATTGATGAGGATGATGGTCCAATAGTATAACCCTCAGGTACAAAGACATCAGGAGGCATGTCAATTGTAAATTGTGAAGCATCTTTGAGGGGAGTGGATTGAAAATATTTAAGGTTAGCTTCCATGGCTATTTTATACTTGCTACTGGTTTGAGGCATGCTATTTGGACTTATGCAATAAAGCTGAGACTCCTAGATGGATTGATGTTTGGATAGGATGATTTGTTGACTTGTTGATTTGATTTTGACTTAGTCAAGGATTTGATTGATTGTCTAATTGATGGACTAATAGGCAAGGATGGTTGGTAATGTTAGGATGACCAAAGCCAAAGGATAAAAGATCTGATTTGGTTTGATTGTTTGGATGATTGATTTTGGGATCTCAAAATGATATAGGGCATAAATTGTCCAAGGCTGATATGACCAGGGCCAAGTAGGATAGTATACTGATTGATTGATGTCTAGAAGCGAGGGAAATGATCAGAAAATAGGGTTTGATGCTCAGCAAATTGATGGAAATATAAGACTAACCAAAGGCGACAGAGAAGGGACCAAATGCAACTAACAATAATCCATTAGTGACCAAGGATAATCCAGAGGTGACTATTTAAGGACCAAAGGTGATCTATTATTGTTCATATGCAACAGAACATGGTTCAAAGGTGACGAGGAGGTATGCAAAGGTGACTAATAAATGATAGCCAAGAATGATAGTATAACCAGAGGTGAGCAGTTGTTGTTCACATGCGATTAGATAAGGATCACATACGATAGGTTGTTGTTCATGTGCAACTGATCGATGTTCAAAGGTGAAAGATTGTTTGTCAAATGTGACAGATTACTGTTCAAAGGTGACTAGGTGTCATTCAAAGGTGACTAACTGTGATAGAGTTTTGATTTTTGGTGTGACTGGTTTGGTTTTCGCATTTTTGTGACAAGAAAACATGATGACAAACACTCACACTCAAAACATGCACAAACATTACAACCTATGGCTAGGTAAGGATTGTATCTACTGGGTTCCCGCTTGGATTTCTCCAGCCGCACCTATTTATAGCAAATGGCCTAGAAGTCTGGTAGCACTAGCTCCCCCTTACTTGGTACTCACTTCTCGAGCATACCAGACTTCAAATTTCTAAAGAACCAAAGACCTCTAGAAATTTGCCATATATAAACTACGAGGTTGTGGGATGGCTCCAGAGATCTATCTTCCAACCTCCTGCACCAGTAGATAGAGGGTTTTTGACTACTAAACAAGGTTTTTACTAAGGGCTTCTATTCGGGTGGTCATATGTGCAATGATTCACTCTGATAAAGAGGCCCCCCAACCTACAGAGGTTACACTTTGTAGGGTTTCATGCACCATAAGGTACTGTGGGGAATATTTGTCGGTATGACATAACATCACCCATTGTTTACGACTTTCAGTGCAAACACATTATTTTGTATAGTGGCTTGGAAGGGATTGGCTTTAACCTATTGTCCCTTGGGTCATACCCTTCTCACAATGGGAAGGCAGGCCCTCTAGAGTTAGCAATGATTTCTTTTGTACCCCAGATCTATTGGTTAGGATGGGGGAGAGGATACTCTCGTTGCTAAGTTAGGTTACACATAGACTCAAGACAAGCAAATAAAGAGTGAAAGAAGATTCAGAGAAAGTAGATTTAATTTTAAACACCAAATCCAAATGTGCCTACTCTAGTGATAAAAATGAACCCTTCGACCAATCAATCCTGCAAAACACAAGTCAGTAGTTTCTTTTCATACATTCTTGGATAGATGGTTAGGCCAATATGCACTGATAAAACATCAGTTTCTAAGAAAACCCTAAGTTTGCAAAGCATAAAACCAAATGCACAGAAAATCTTACCAGATGTGATTACTTGTGCAAAGGCAACGTGCCATCGTTCATAAGCGAGCTTCTATGGTGCATATATGATCAGTTGTTGATCAAATGTGTCTGAAGCCTGTAAAACCACAAAACCCTAACACAAAAAACTCATGCATGTTTCTGCATGTAAGTGATAAAACCCAAAGGAGCCTAGGAAGGAAGATTTTACCATTTTTATGCCTATAATTTGTGAAAATAGGAAAGATTTTAGGTTGTGATAGTGCCAGTTAAAGATCTCCAAATAAGGCAACTTAGAAATGACTTAGAACACCTAGGGTTGTCATCTAGAGTGACATGCAACCTAAATCTAATGTTCCAAATGATGCAAAACTTGCAAAGACAGCCAGATTAGCCATAAAAATCCATATTTAAACTAGATGCAGATGCATGCAACCAAAAGTGACTATCTGTAAACCAAATGTGACCTTGGATCGACCAAATGTGACCCTGTAAGTTGTAAATGGGAATTTTTGTAATGCAATTGTGACTTTTTGAACCAAATACAATTTTACCCATACCTGAAATTGAAAAAACATGATTTTTAGTAATAAAAAACCAACCAAACAATTGGTCCCACTGGGCGTGCCATTTTGTGATGGGTAGAAAATGTCCAGATCAAGCAAAAGAGATCAAATCCAACCCAAAACTCACAAAATCAAAACCCAAAGAAAAATAAAGACATGCAAATCACAACAGTTTCACCTGAGTTGTTAGATTCCTTGCTTTGTTTTGTGGGTTGCTTCTCGATGCAACCAAATAGAAGAAAGCTGCCATGATTATGCAAAATATTGATGAAAGACTAACATGCATACAAAGATCAAAATGCAAAGAATGGATGAGATTATTATTATTTTTATTTGCAAGATGCCATTGACGTGAGAGTACAAAATGCAAAGAGATGAAAAAACTAACTAGAGTGAAAATAAAAATGCATTAGGGTTTGAAATGAGGGAAAAAGAGGTATTTAAAACCTCACAAGGTAAGTGATCAATAGTGGGAGCCGAAAGAGGAAGATCGATGGTGGAGGGATTTTTGAAAGGAATATGCATAGAAGAAGTGAATAATAAATTAATTAAATATGTTTATTTAATTTATCATATGAGAACACTTTGGATTAGAGGAAATAATATAAATTAAATAAAATGAATTTATTTAATTCATATACTTAATGATAGAAATAAATAAAATATAGATTTTATTCATTTTTTAGAAGAAGAAAACAATAATTAAATAATTAAAAATTATTTAATTATGAACAGAAAATAGAGGAATAAAAATGATTAATTCATTAAATAAAAATTTATTTAATTAATTAGGAAGATGTAGTGGAAAATGTGATCTTCAGATACAAGTGTGTTA
Organism: Cunninghamia lanceolata; assembly: GCA_027924645.1. Lineage (NCBI taxonomy): Eukaryota > Viridiplantae > Streptophyta > Pinopsida > Cupressales > Cupressaceae > Cunninghamia > Cunninghamia lanceolata. Next base: position 3,223,357 of record BSBN01001410.1, on the reverse strand, counting down.
GGGGACATGACGGATGCAATTCAGAAATGCAATAGATATGCAAAAATATGATAAACACCTAAATAATGACATGGGTCAATTTTGGGTTTCTACAACTCCTATACCTGACTGGGGGCAACTCTTGATCCTAAATTCGGTATTGGAGGACACCTTTCAAAATGTATCAAAATCCAAAAAATCAAAACATGTCAAAAATTAAAAAAAATCAAAAACATGTCAAAAATTCAAAAAAATCAAAACATGGCAAAAATCCCAAAAAAGTAGATATTCCCAAAACACAAAAAAATCAAATAGTCAACTAAAAATCCAAGCACTAAACAGTGTTAGTCCACCCTTGTCAAACTGCGTTGCCTCTGCACTTTACGTAGGCAAGGCCATCTTTGATGAGCCCTCGAGGCATAAATCCCCTAGGTCCTAGGTCACACATAGAGTTCATATGGTCGAACCACATTGTCTCTTTGATTTATGTAGGCAAGGCCATCTTCAATGATCCCCTGAGACATTAGGTCAGTCCCTTAGGGCCGGTTGAGTTAGGTCTTCATTGTCCATATCTCATCAATAAGTTGACCCTTGCTAAGGTGGACACTTTGATCAAACACAAATAAATTATCTTCTACAAGAGAACTAAGCTTAAAACAATCTTCGAACAATAGACAAACTATCCAATCAATCACTCAATCATAATGGATCAATTGCCTTGACATGACCTTTCATCATTAACAATTATCTTTATGAACTATAACTCATCTTATATATAATGGGGCATTGTCAAAACCAGGCTCTACGTCTTATACGACATACCTCATTTCTTAAAAACAAACACTATCTCACAATCAAACATACCGATTACCTTATACAGATTGTTACACTCTCAAAACTAGACCTAGCATCTTATATGAGGTGTCTCATTTCTAAATCTAGACTCAATTATCTCACTTGCCTTATATAGGTAGTTGCATCATTGAAACTAGACTTAGCGTCTTATACAACATGTCTACTTTCCTAAAAATGGGCATTATTCATCTAGTAACATCAAACAAATAAACACACATCACTTGGCAAGACGATCTAAATGGTTGTTGACTTTGTTGTTATAGTTTGTCTTATCTTTTACTGGATTAGTCTTTTGTCTTATTATTATGCTTCTTAAGGAATTCCACAAGTGATGAAGAGGAGCGATGATGGAATATGACCTTTTTCTTTGATTTCTATTTGTGGTTTGTCTTGGCAAAATGACTAGGGCAACTAGGTTCCTTGTGTGTGATTGGGATTTCATTCGACATGATCAAAACATCCTACGCAAGTGAAGGATTATTTAATACTTATGTTAGGATTAACATGCCTCACGGTTATTTCCTCACATATTTTGACAAGGCTCCATGGTTACTAGTGTGGGTCACGACATTCCTTGTTTGTCATGTTCCTATTTCACAAAGGATCACATTTTGCACCTTGGCCTATGTCATGCCATGGTGAGTGTCATCTTTTGGCATAATAAGCTCTATGATGATAATCATGCAATGAAATTATAAGCTCAACATCTATCAAAGCAAAATCTTGTTTCACTCATCCAATCATTCTTCATCTCTTGCTGACCATCTTCTCTTCCACATTTCCATTTCTTCTATCCATCTCTATAGTCATCATTGTGAGGCCTACCTTTTTCATTTCCGTTCATGTGACTATTTACCTTACTGTTGCTGATACTTTTATACTTATGGGACTGTTGATCCCAGATTCCTGAACTTATAGACTTTATTATGTTATAGGAAAACTAATTGGGTGATGTTAGATATATGTTTATATTATAGGAAAACTAATTGGGTGATGTTAGATAGATACTTTATATTAAAGGAAAACTAATTGGGTGATGTTAGTTAGAAAATTGTAATGTGATTTCCTTTATGCTTAAGAGAACTTGTGGTATTTTATGGGAATGCATGTTTTAAATTACTTCGGCTATGATATTTATATGTGGAATTAACTTTGCAATTGAGTGCACAGGTATTGCTAACAAACCACAGATACTGGAGATCATCCCACACTTGATGTTGTAATCCCTTGTGAAGCCGATCTGGTTCCACGAGGAACCAAGATCAACTCTGTGTATGATGTAATGTTGTAATGTTAATTTGCATGAGGTTAATTGGGTTGAGTCTACCCTCTTTTATTTGAATTATGATATGTGTTGTAAGAATTGTCTTTGAATTGCATTTTTAAATTTTAAATTTTTGAGACCTTTTTCTTGTGTTTTAACTTGACCCTGGGTGTCCTAACTAGGCTAAACTTGACCCTGGGTTATACCCCATGGGTCTAGGGTCCCTTTTGACTTGGGTAACCCTTGGTAAACCTCCATATGGTCACCTTAACTTCACAATGAAGTTAGGTGACGAATTTGGAAGCATGGGAGGGATAGGATGAGTGGTACCAACACTCAGAACCATCCCTTTTCTCTTCCCAAGGTTAGGGATGACTCCAAGACCCACCAATTGTGGAGGAATTGACTTCAAGTCTCTCTCACAATTGGTGAGAGTACCCATGGAGTTGTGTGGTACTTTATGACAGGAAAGGAAGGGGAGACATGTGTCACCCCTTCCCTCTTTAACTCCCCTTTTCTCTCCCATGTGTTGAAGAGAGGACATGTGGTAAGGGGTGAGGAAGACTTTAGGGATGGGTGAGTGACATGTGTCAACACCCATCCCTTGGGACATGCTAGTGGTTGGGAGAAAGAGTGAGGAGGTGACAAGTGTCACCTCCCCATTCCTCTAAGCCCATGGATTTGGCTTATTTTAATCCCACTTGGGATAAGGTGAGGGGTTGTTGAATTTTTGAGAATTTTTATTTTTGTGGAAAATTGTTTTTGGGAGAAGATAGAGGGAGTTTGGTGGCTTATGTTGGAGGGGAAATTTAGAGGAGCTCTACATCAACCTCTTCCATATTAGGGCTTTTAAAGGTTGGTTTTCAAGGCTAAGGCCTTCCTTTTTGTATTTCAATTTGCTTGCATGATGAATGTGTGAGATGTATTTTTTGCTTGTGTTGTATTTTGTTATGTGGGGAAATATTTAGTAGGGTGTTGAAAGAGCCTCTCCCACTTGGGAGAAAATGCTCATCAAGTGTGGGGTAGGAGAGTAGTGATCCTCCTTGAGTTCATTTCCTTGTTTTGGGATGTTGAAAGCCTTGAGGGCATTCTATGTGTTTTGAGTAATTTGTTATATGGCTTGAGAGCCAAAATAAGAATGCCTTTGGAAGTTTTGTTTACATGTTGGCTTGAGGCCATGAGAAGAAGAAAATTGTGTTGAGATAATTTGAAGGAGTGGCACTCTAGAGTTGAGTGTGTCCACTCTCCTACCCCTTGTGAAACTCACCTTGGTTGAGTTGTGTGTTGTAATATCCATGGGTGTAATTTAGTGTTTTTGGGATGTTTGTTTATCTTGTTGTGAAGTGGATTTGAGTTTCCCTAGGTGTGTGGATGACCTCCCTAGCTCAGGGGTGACCCTCTTGCGGGTCTATAGTAGGGAGGAGAGCAAGATGTGTGGTGTTTCTTTCCCTGGTGTGTTATGTAAGTTTCATGGAGCTTAGTGTGAAGATTGAAGAATTTACTTGTATTGGAAAATATTTTATTTTCCTTTACTCTTAAGGCTCTTGAGAAGAGCTTGGTCTTATCAATAACTTCATCCTTGTTGATTTTCAAAGAGGAGAACTGCTCTCTCTCTCTCTCTCTTGTTGTAAAATTGTGTTTTCTTAAGATTGTGAGACAACCTCTTTCATTATATTGATAGTTTTAGTTGTTAAATTAAATTTTACCATTTATGAATTGATGAAGGAAGAAAATTTGTTTTTAAAAGGATATTGATTTTGTATATTTCCTAATACTTCTATTAGCAAAGATGTGATTTAGTTGTTGTGGTAAATAAGAAATTATTAGTTATTACTTGGAAGAAATGAAAGTTGTATGTAGTTATGCATTAGAATTTTCTTTTAATTATTTGCAAATATATTTAAATTCTTCCCTTCAAAAAAAAAAATGTAAATATAAACCTTATGAGGAATATATATTTTTTTAAATGAACTCCTTGCCTTATAAGAAATTTTGGAATTAAAAAAAAATATATACATACCTTGTTATTGTTTTTTCTTTTTAAAAGAAAATTTATAAGGAAATTAAATATATATATATATATATAGCATAGTTAAAAGAATATATAGGTATATTAATGTGTGTATTTTCTTTTCTTAAAATGAATGTGCTTACATGATTTTTTTTAAAAAATAGAAAACTGAGTATATTATTGTTTCTTAATACACTCGTGATTTCATTATACACCTTTAATATATATATATAGATAGATAGATAGATAGATATATATATATTTATTTATTTATATATAAAATTTATGAATTTCATTTTACTGATAATTTCTCTTTAATAAATAACTGTGCTTTGGAATAGAACTGTGATAATATATATATATATATATATATAAATATATATATATATATATAATTATTTTTCTTTTTTTATATTGAATAAACTTGAATTAAAATATACATTATTAAACCTCGAATTTAGGAGAGACTGTATTTTTTTACAGTCGCTGGAATTTACATGAGGGACAGAATTTAAATAAAGAAAAAAAAAATTATACAAATTTTGGTGGGGGTTTGAACCCCCACCATTTATTTTTATAAGGGTGTGGGGAGGGGGGCGGAGCCCCCACCCACACTCCCCGCTACTCCCATTAACCCCCGTGCCCTGCGTACCCCACGACCTCCATTGCATATTCTGCGGACCCTCTTCCGCCCTCTGCCACAATCTCCACTACCTGCGGCCCGTCCACCATGCCGCTACCACTCACCTCCCCTTTGCTCCCCTTTGCCACTCCCTGCTACCTCCCTCCACCCAAGACCCCGTCGCTGCCTCCATGAATCTTGCCCACAAGCAACACAACCAAAAACAAAAAAAAGTTAGGGCTTTTCAATGTGTTTTTTTTTAGAAAAAAAGAAAAAAATATATATGGGAATAAACATCATTCCATTGTTTTATAAAGGAAACCTAACATTGAAACTCAATAGAATATTAATATATATATATATATTATTCATTAATAATTTTGTAAAAAGGAAGCTATTTTTTTAACAAAAAAAAATAATAATATATAACAAGTAGTTAATAAGGATATATATACATATGTTAATTCTAATTATAGGAAAATGTGTTTTGGGGTTTAACAATTTTCACAAATGAAATACCAAGAAAATGAAAAGAAAAATATACATATATTTTATTAATGAAAACCTAATGTCGTAAATACAAATAGCATATGTGTGTGTGTGTGTGTATTTATAACTTCGCATTATTTTCTTAAGCCATCATATGCATTTCATGTGTGGCTATTTTAATCCAACCTGTAATTTGAGAAAATGTCTAATTGAGAAAAATGAGAGAAAAAGAGAAAGAAAGATAAAAGTGAAAACAAAGAGGAGAAAATGTGTGGCATTTCTGAAATAGGATAGAGTACTAATTGAGTTTTAACATTCTGTTAATCCTGATTGGGGGTGATTTAATTAACAAAACTAATTCAGACGTTGAACTAAACCTAGAGAGGAACTTAGTGGACTTCATCAAACAAAGTTAGTAAGTCCTGCTTACATGATCTGATCTACCAAGAAATTAGGATTAATGTAAAGGATGGAGTGATAACTCTAATTGATAGAGAACTGATCTACCAAGAAATTAGGAATAATGTAAAGGATGCAGTGATAACTTTGATTGATAGAGAACGTGAAAGAGAGCAAATTAAAATTAAATTTTAGAAAAATGGGAAGGAGAACAAATGTTTAGGATTTGTTGAAAATGATAAAATTAGGAGAACAAATTAATATTAAATTTTAGAAAATGTGAAGGAGAACAGATGATCAGACTTTGTTGAAAAATGCGTCATTAACTTAATCAACTATATCCCAATGTAATTAGTGAGTTGTAAGATATTTATTAACCCTATCAGGAAACCTCATGATCAAGATTAGTGTTAGTGCAATAAACCCCATTCACGCCCGTGAGGCGTTATGCTATCAGATTTTCTCAAAATTTAGGGTTTAGTAGTTTAGTAAGTTTAACCCTTGTAGCAACGTTAACCACGTTGTGATGACCCCCTTGTTGGCCTTCTTGCATTTAGGTATACACATGTGTGTGTATTACCCCGCTAACAACTATATTATTTACGCCTTAGGCGTACGCCACCGAGCACGCTTGCGCGTGCGAGGGGGTTTCTAGGGAAAAATGGGAAAAAAATTTGATATTTCATGTTATGACCACATGACAATGTGGACATGACATGTGTGATGTGTGTTGTGACTGCATGGGATGTGGTCATGACAATCATGATGACATACTGTGACACACCAAAAGTAAATGCATTAAATACCTCATCCTGCATACATACACATGTTAGAGCAACGCATAGATATCATCATAAGCATGTTGACACATCATGTAAGCATCATCACATACATAATAAGATAGAAAAAAACATAAGCATAGATAGCATTCCATCATATGTAGAACCATCATTTGCATACATTACATAGAATCTGCATACGAATTTACATAAGCATGATGCAGTATCATCTCATAAGGTGCATCCATAAATTAGATATCCATTCATAAACCATGTGCATCTCCAATATTAAAAACCATACACCATACATCACATATCCATAATGCATATCAAATAGAAAGCATGCTACAATCAGAAAACCTATATAAGAGCATAATCCATAAACCATCACATAATGCATAACAAAATCCATCATATCATCATATCACATGCATATAGAAGGATAACACATCATATAGTCATCACAAAATAGTGTATCTCATAGATATCTCAAAAAGTATCATAGTACAATATCTAAATGGCTATCAAAAATGGAGCTTGCAAGCTCAGTCAAAAATAGAGCTCACAGGATCGATACGAAATGTATATTTTGTCTACAAAAATCAGGCCTAGCCTATAATATCTCCACCTCCAGATGGTGCCTATCCTGATGGAGATCCCAAATGCTTTGATCCAGCACTGGACCCTAATGGCCTGCCATAGGGTGATGTCCTCCTTTGAGACACTCTGACGATACTATGTGTCTGCCTCGAGTGGCTCCTTCTTGGGCTCTTGCTCTAGAAGCTCAGTGCTCTCGAGTCTACAGGAATAATGAACTCATATAGACCTCTATAATACTATCCCTCCTAAGCTTCCATGTACAATACATGTGCAAAGTCTACTACAGGCCTACTAACAGTAGCCATAAAATCAATGCTCCTTTGCTCTACCCTCTATGCCCTAGTAATGGCCATATTGTGCTCAGCTATGTGATGCACTAACTTCTCTTGAAATCCCTCCATCTGAGCCTGTGAATCCTATAGTTGTACTTGTAATCCTTGCATCTAGGCTTGTAGGGCCTCAATCTGTGCCTACAAGTCATCTCCTATATCCTCAGCCTCCTCCTCCTCTCTTATAAGCCCCTCCATAATAGAGATATCATGTAGGGCCTCCTCTCAGACCCTCTCCTTGGTATCCATCTCATCATCTGCTCTCTCTCCCCTGGCATTCTCAATCACCACATCCTCCTCTACCTCCTCAACTCTCACCTCACCCATCACCATTGCCACAAATCTAGTAGCTACCTCTCCCTCCTCACAGATAGGAGAGATTCTAGGGCCTCTACCTCAGCCATCCCTACCTCTACCTTTGTCTCCTCTCCCTCTATCTCCTTTGCCTCCTCAGCCACCATCATCATCATCATCTCCACCATCACCACTATCTGGCCTCCATGCCTCCCTCGACCTCTGCTCCACAGTCTACCTTGCAAATCTCTGCCTAATCTCTCCACCAGTGCTAGCTCATCGGGATGTAAAAACATTGTGGGCCTATGGTGCACCCACCAGGCATCATACTCAGGTGTAGTGCCCGTATCTATAACATCAACCACTACCCCCACTGAACTAGCTATAATCCTACTATCTCCTGGATAGCTTCATCAATGTTGATCATAGGCCCCTAATCATGGACCTCCCACATAGATTGTGCAAACTTGGCTATACTAATAGGCTCTCCTTGTCTCTCCCCAAACTGTCTCTGAATATGCTCAGGCAAATGGTGCTTAATAATGTGCTATGACTATACTATCCACTCAATCAGGTACCTGGTATGACAGTAGTAGGGAAGGTGATCTCCATCCTCCAACCATGCTAGGAAATCCTTATATGGCATGCATATTAACTTATCTAAATGATCCAGGTCATGCCACCAGAAAACCACATCACAAATCCTAGCCTGTACAACTACTCCTCCAGTATCTCCCTGACAATAGGAGGCTTAAACATGGGAATAATCTCCCATGCCCAAATCATAAGAAAAGTGATTCCACAACTAATAGACTACTCATTTCTGTAGGCAACACTGTTCAACTCAAAGTATAGCATGGCAAGTAGGTAAGGACCCCAAGCATACACTATTGCCCACTCCATCATCCCCTCCAATAGCTCTCCCCATCTGATAGGGAAGCCATGGCCATGATGATCTAGAATAATGATGCTGCCAATGCAGGTGCACAAAACAACAATTAGTCTATCATACCTATCCGCCAAAGTATCTCAATGAATCTCATAGTCCTTGACCTCGATCTCCACATCACTGTTAGTCTTGAATAGTCATCGAATGGTGGGCAACCCTCCCTCTGGATCATAAATAACCTATTCACCATGAATCAGAAGCCACAGAATGTGCCAAACATCCTCCAAGGTCATGATGGCCTCCCCAGTAGGCAAATGGAATGAGCTCATCTCTAAATGCCATCACACAGCTAGCATAGTTAGGAGCCCTTGTTAGCGCTCACTATGGGCATGAAGGTCACATGTTATAGTCCCAGGGCATGCAATGTATCCCACTCCTCCCAGTTCAAATGGTCTCACAACCTATAACATGTCAACTAGCTCTCTCATGTATAAATCAGTGACAATCTAACCTCCATTCCTCAAAACATCATGCCATGTCAGTATAAAATCCCTAAGGAGACCTATCGAGTACAAATTTAGTCAAAATCTGGTCTAAAACCTAAGTGGAAAGTGCCTTGAACAATTGGATGTGTCGTACTAATAGGCAAATGCATTGCATTTTAGTGAGTGCGTCACACAGATCATTGATTGTGGTGTATTTTTTCAGATGCATCACATCACTACGCACGTGCATCACAAAATGATGCATGCATCATTCTATCAAGTGACTATGTTGCCTAGCACAAATGTGCACTACCTAAGGCAATTGTATCGCAAAATGGCATAGATGCATTGCAAAAACACAAATGCATCATAAAAATTCAATGGGGACACAGGATCGAGTACCTACATCACTCATGACAACAGTTGCGATGTAGAAACCTGCACTGCATCCATTGCTCTTCTTCAAGCCATAAAATCTATGAGAAAATGACAAAATTGAAAAGCAAGGTTTGGGTACTCATTGCTGTCCCTGTGTTGGGTAGCCGTCTGTATGACCTATCTCACGATCCGTAGTGATGATGGGCTGGAATGGGTGACATCTTGACAACTTCTCCGCAAGACACTGAACACTCACTGCTCTAAGAAGGATAGAACTCTCTGAAGGCTATGTGTACAAATGAACTATTTGCACCCTCTAGGAGCTATTTATAGGGCTTTTTGACCTAAGTGGGCCCCCTTTCTTCAAATTTGGCCATCCTTGCTCCTATTTTTACATGTTAGCTACCCTATGGGCCTAATTTTTCACTGCCGGTACATTTTCAACCCTCCGCACAACTTTTTGAGAAATTTCCCAATTTTTTTGGAATTTTTTCCAAAAATTTGTAAAATTTTCTAAGGGGGAATCAAGCTATCCCACCTAGTCCGAGGCAAGTCTAGAGCAAAAAAATTTGAATTTTTCTTTGACACAACATCTGAATGGACATTGTATCAAAGAGGGGCAAAATGTTGACACTTAAAAATGCCCTGAGTTTGCAAGCATCATTTTCACATTGCTTTCTCCCTAATTTCACATTCTTCTATTAATTAAATAATATTTAATTATTTAATTAATTCATTTTCCTTTTTTCTAATCAATAATTAAATAAATTTTATTTATTTAATTATTTATTTGTATTTCCTCTATTATCTTCTATAATTAAATAATTATTTTTAATTATTTAATTATTCATTATCTTATGACTACATCATCCAATCAATTTAATTAAATAAAACATTTATTTAAATTTAGCTCCCACCTTAATTAAATAAGTCATATCTATTTAATCAAGATTTTCCCACTCATGTCCCATTTCAAATAATTAAATAAATTGCAAAATTTATTTAATTTAGGCATTCCCACCTCACCATTTATTCAAATAAAAATTTCTCTTTTTTCCTCTTATGAGAGAGAAACCCTACTCAATCTCCACCATCCATATTGCTCAAAGTCAAAATTTAATCTGCACCCTTCATTTGAATTCAGGGTTTTTATAAAAGCAACCCTCTAGCCTCATTTTCTCACTTCCTAGCTAGCTGATCACAAGAAGAGTCTTCAAGATTTTGCTCTAATCATTCCATATTTGAGCTTCTCATGAGTATTGAATGTTTGCAAATATGAGAGCAATCTAAGCAAGGTCAAGAAGAACAGTGGAGGAAAGCCAAGTTTAGCTTAGGAATTTAGATTAGTTTACTTTGTTATTTAATTTCTATGCTATTTTGTACTCCATTGATGAGTTAGGGTTCTTGTGATTGATATTGGCATGTTTTCCTGATTTTTCCTAGCTTACAATATTCTTATTAGAGGCTTAAAGAGGATTGCCTCATTGAAGTTGCTTATTATGATTAAAAATTGTGGATTGTGTTCTTATTGGAAACTTTTTGAGATTTTCCCCCTTGAAGTGTCTTATTTCTCTCAAGTAATTATTAAGTATTTATAACATACTTCCTATTGTATTATTCTCTTGAGAAATTTATTTCATTACATGTTGTATAAATCATGATCTTGTCATTCAAAAGGTAAGAAATATTGTGTTTTTTTCAATCTTGGACGTCAAATTATGAAGTGCATATCTCTCTCATTTTGGCAATTTTTTTCTAATTTTTGGAGAGTTGATCAAGGACATATTGAATTTAACTATAGTCTATATTTAAGGTAATTTGTAGTAGATTTGAAGGAGTTATTGCAAAATTAGGGTTTCCACCAATTTAATTCTAGAGATACAAAATAGTGATTTTGTTTCTAAATTTTGGAGTGTTAAAAAAGAGGAATATTTTTCTAGCTACTCCTAATTTTAGTTCATTTGGATTTATTCTAAATTTTTAATTATCAAGCCTCAACATTGTAGGACCACAAACTAGAGGCAAGGGTAAGAATTCCCATTAGAAAGAGTCATGATTAAGAAGATACATACTTGGAGCTTAGATTGGGTAGGGCCTTGGTTGTAATTCCTTCCCCATTAGATGACAAAGTGAGCTAGTTGGAAGAAGGTATATACACTATGTAGTATGTGATAAAAGGAGAAATGGATAGCATCAAGTATGTAATGAATGAATAGTGGGAAAGAGCAATGTCATACATCCAAGAATCAATCTAGAAGATACCATTTTCACAACTAAAGGAATAACACAAAAACTAACTCAATCAAGGAGTATCATCAATATAATTCAATCATGATCCAAATGCTATTACTCATATGGGATCTCAGACCCTACTGCCAAAGGTGGATACATAAATGTTTGATAAAAAGGATCCACTATTTTGGATAAATCAAATGGATTTTTTTATGTACATCAAATTATAAATGGGATAAAAGTTACAATTGGTTCCTTATATGTAAAAATGGAGAAATTCATTTAGTATTGATGGCTATGTACTCAAAGGAAGAAAAAGGCTCTAATAATCACATAGTTAGTTTTTATAGAGGAGCTACAATCATATTATGGCAATAGTATGTTAGACAACTACTTTGTCCAATTAGCTAAATTATGACAAAAAAGATCAATCAAGGATTATATTTAGCAATTCAAAAACATAACCTTGTGAGTAGATTTAATTACAGTGGAGAAATTGAATGACTTGTTCCTTGATGGGATCAAGGATCAAATCCAAGATGAGGAATGTATGTTTAAGCCTACTTCTATATATAATTCATTTGTCCTAGCATGCAAGGTAGGGGAGAAGTTTCTAGATCCTCAAAGGATAGGGCTTAATGGCATAAGACAGAAAACATTTTTATCCCAACCATTCTCTCAACCCATTAGATTGACTCCTTGACAAATTGAAGAAAAAGGGAGAAACAATTATGTTTTAACTATGGCAACAATTATAGTAGAGGACATAAATATGTAGAAAATAAGTTGTTCAAAATTAAAGGTTTGAGTGAGGAATAAGATGATGAAAAAGGAATATCAGAGGTTGGTAATGGGCTAGATAAGGAATTGTGAGATACCCAACTAACTATTTATTATCATTCCCTTTTTTTCCATTAGCACTCCACAAACTCTTAAGGTAGTAGGTTTCTTGAAGAAAGAGAGATTATCAGTGTTGATAGACTTAGGAAGAACTCACAACTTCATTAACAAGAAGTTAGTTTCTCATATGAATTATTTTATATATCCATCTCCATAATTTTAGGTCTTGATTGTAGATCAGTGTACCATTAATTGTTTGGGGAAATGCCATAACATTAAATTATCCATGGGAGATTACCATCTTGACTACTTGAATTTTTCTATCTCCATTAATGTACTAGGTATTGTGTTGGGATTATAGTGTCTTACTACAATAGGGACAATTGAGATGAAATTCTAAGAACTATTCATAATTTTTTACTCAAAGGGAAGGATAATATAACTAATAAGGTTGCATTAAAAGTCTCAAAAAATGATGAGATCTCCTCAAATTCAAAATATGCTTAACAAGAGGGTATACGGGTTTCTGGCCCAATTATTTTCATTAGAAGAATATCACTCAAAGTTTCTATACCAACAGATTTGCATGATGGAGGAGCATCCAGTGGTGTAAGGGCAATCTTGCATCACCCAAAAATAAGTTAATTCAAAATCATTGTAGTTGTTTCCATTTCTTTCCATAATTAGTGTTTCTAGTTTGATAATATCCTGAATAATGATGTAGGACTTTCAGTTTTTCCAAATCTACTAAAAATAGCAAACTGCAAGTTTTGGAAAGTTTACCTGCCATTTTAGGAAATTTTGCATTTGGGCATGGATTGAAGTGAAAACTTGCAGAAAGCTTCATAACGGAAATATAAGACCTTTGGTGAAGGAATCAAGAAAAGATCATTTGTGAGCTGAAAGATTTAAAGTTTTTGTTTTTTGAAAAGCCCCTGAAATTTTCTAAAATGAGATATGAGGCACTAAAACATCCCATAATATCTTGAAAAGTTGACAAAAATCTATTTACAAATTTTTGGTGTGATAGTTCATATTGTGATCTTTTCGGTGCTTAAAATGGTTCGTCAATCGGACACTCGAATCAAAAGTTATGCTTCCCAAAAGTTGACCTACTTTTGGAGGGAGTTGCAAATTTTGAAATTTAGCTGGAGGCCACCAAAAAGTGCTATTTATGACTATTTTGGGAACCCTGGGCAGTAGTAGAGTTAAGGGGGAAAAGTGTAGAGTCAAAAATAGGCAGGAAAAAAGAAACCCTAGCTGATTTGGGGTTTACAGAAGGGAGATGATCCCAGAGTTTGGAGATAGGAAGCTGTAATGTGATGCAACCTATAGAGGATTCATCCTCTAATTGTATTTGAGCTTCTGTAATGTAATGTTTTGGCCCATATCAATAAAAGATCATTCGATTTTCTATGTGCAATTTTTGTTGTGTGTTTTGTGATTTACCCCCTTCATCATTGCAAGTAATTGTAGATAAGAACTTTGTATTTTTTGGGGAGATCCCTAAAGGATTACCTCCTAAAAGAGATCATGATCATGACATTCAACTAGTACCAAGGAGAAAACAACCCAACATCAAGAATTACGAGTATCCATATTTATAAAAAAGTGAGATCAAGAAGATGGTTTAGGAGATGCTAGAGGTAGGGATTAGCAAACAAATTCAGAGTGCTTACTCCTTTCCAATGGTAATGAAGTGTAAGAAGGATGACACTTGGAGGATGTGTCTTGATTACAGAGAGTTCAACAAGTACACCTTAAAAGATAAGATTTTCACACCAACAATTGATGATTTATTACATGAGTTTAATGGTGAACTATTTATTTTACCAAACTTGATCTTCATTCTACTTATCATTTAATTAGATTTAGAGATGAGGATGTGCATGCTACATTCTTAATCTTACATTTGTATAGGGTCATGAGCAGTTACCTTGTGGCTACCTTAACTCTTAATTGAGTTATATAATCATTAATATAGATGTATATAGGTATTTAGGTTGGCCTAGGTGATATATTTTGATATCTAAGTCAGCCTAGGTGATATCCAAGGCTTGAGAATGTTATATATAGGAGGTAGAGGTTAGTCATTATCATCATAATACGAATTATGTTCTTCATTAGAGACTTTTGGAGGTTTCCCCCTCTAAATGGTATAATATTATCAAGTACTTACAAAATATTCCTTATTATATTCTTCTATTATGCAAGTTATTCCATTACAAGTGGTATCAAAGCATGATCTTGGCACCATGAAAGCAAAAAATAATTCTAATTTTAATTATTTTAGAGGTCATTTGGGGAAGCACGTATCTCACTCATTTTGGTGTTCAATCTTTTCAATATTTTTAATGGGTTTTCAGTAGAATTTGCTACAGTCCAAACTTTAGGTCATTTGGAGTTGCTTTGAGGAAGTTATTATGAAATTAGGGTTTCCACCAAATTTTCTATCATGGCTGCAAATTAATGAATTTATTGGAGATTGTTTTTTGGAAGTAAGCTAGGCTCTAGCAAATTACAATAAAAATTTCAGATTAATTTGATTTATTTTGTGTGATTTATTCCAAAATTATTTATTTCTCATCATGGTGGGGCATGCAACAATAGGAAGAAAGAATGTTGTCACACTTGGAAAATCTCTAGGAAATGAGGATGTGGAAAATGATGAGGGTATTCATAAAGAAAATGAATATGTATTTAACACATTTAGAAAGAAACCCACAAAATAAAGGATCAAATCTTGTTAATTATGTCAGGATGAATGGAAGGGTTGGCTAAGTCAAGTGAAATTGATAAATATTGGAGAAACTTGTTGGTGGACATCTTAGAGGTCCCAAACATAGGGAGTCACACTGCAAGGATTGGCTGGAAGAGGAGTCTCCTAAGGGGGTAGGTGTTTTTGGGTTCGAAACATATCTCAAGATGGATCATCACTCCAATCATTCTATGGCTAGGAACTTCATACCAAAGATGGATATGTCAAAGTTTGATGGTCAAGATAATGCCAATTGGCTTTGCCAAATGGGGTAATTCTTTAATATTCACCATGTTCCTAGTCAAAAAAAGGTGGCCATAGTTTCCTTTCACTTGGAACCTAGCCAATTCATTTGGTTTTGTTGGCAATGTGAATAAAATAAAAAGAAGGGATGTGTTGTCACTTGGCCCATTTTCCAAGAGGAACTCACTAAACATTATGGTCACAATCTTATGGATAGATACTTCATCCAAATTACCAAATTAAGGTAAATAAGTATGGTCAAGGATTATAATCATCAATTTTACACTTTATCTTTAAGAATGGAAAATGTGGCAACTAAAAATTTGTTGGAATTATTCCTTGGAGGCCTATAGGATCACATAAAATATGAGGTATGCATGTTTTGTCCAAATTCTATCTCCCAAGCAATGATTATGGCAAGGTAGGTAGAGGAAAAAATTATGTTTAATACAAGGCAAGGTTTTGTAAACATAAGAGATAAAAGAATTCATACACAGTCACTTCCTTAGCCTACTAGATTGATGCCACAACAAATTAAAAGAAGAGAGAAAAAGGGTTATGTTTTAATTGTGACAAAAAATAAAGTCAAGGACATAAATGTGTTGAAAAGAAATTATTCTATATTGAAGGGATGAGTGAAGAAAAAGAGGAAGATGAAAAAATATTAGAGGGTGACAATGATTTAGATGAGGAATCAAGAGATACTCACACAATAATTTTATGTCATGCACTTGCTAGAGTTAGAAATCCACAAACTCTCAAGGTGGTGGGGTTCTTGAAGAAAGAGACAGTAATAATATTGATAGACTCAAGAAACACTCACAACTTCATCAAAAGGAAGTTAGAGACTCGTTTGAATTGCTTTTATATTTCCTACTCTAGAATTTACAGTTTAAATTATAGATGGTGATATTATTAGTTGTTCAAGTAAATGTCATAGCATTAAGTTAACCATGGGAGAATATCAACTTGATAGTCCAATGTTTTCTATTCCCATGGGGCATTAGATATTGTGTTAGGAATAGAGTGGCTCACCACATTAGAGATAATTGAGATGAACTTCTTGTTGCAAGTATGGGCCTAACCAGTGTTGTCATTGATGTCAACATACTTCCGTTACATTAATGATAAGGTTGGATGAGTTGTGTGTTGAGGATATTGAGAAAATTAGTCTCAATCAAGAACAGTGAAGAACAATAATGACATAAGGTAAAAGACAAAGATAAGATGAAGATTAGAGGATACAGATTAAAGGGTTTGTAGATATGTGTCTTAAGATGTTGTAGTAGAGATTTCAGAGGTCCGCATAAAGATATGAAGAAGTTATGGTAGTTCAAGTGAAACCGGTTCTGGTAGATGTTCAGTAATGATAGAGTGATACAGATAGGTCTGGTGAGATCCGAAAATGCATTCTTTGGTTCTACGGATTTGAGGAAGCATTGGGGAAGTCTGTGTGGTGTGTTAACTAGATTAATTCATGGTTTGAAGGTCCGCAAGTATCTATTCCTTTGTGAGAGTAATGGTAGACTGTGCTCTTGAGGTTCCAGATGAAGGAGAGAAGGATTTCAGTAAGTAGAGGAAGTGCGGATGTTCTTGGTGTTTCATGCAAGTTTGTGGAAGTCCTTGGATCATGCTCTATTTGTGTTTATGGTCCGCATTAGAATCGGGGTCCCATAAATGAAGAATAACTTCCGGATGAATTATACATCTTGCGGATGTTCTTGTGGATGTTTGCTGACTTAGATGTTTGTTCCTAAGTTGATGTCATATATAAATAAGGGATTGTGAAGTCATTTAAGTGTGGACTTGTGGAGATGAGTGTGTGGTAGCGAGGAGAAGAGTGAAAGGCAGAGCAGAAGGTTTGAGCTTAAATGGAATTGACTCAAGCATGGTGAAGATGCTATTTACCAGTTCAAGTATGTGATACTTATTCTTTTGTAGACAGTGTGTCTCTTGTAGGCAGTGAGCCTCTTGTGAGCAGTGTGCTCAGGCAGTGAGCCCTAATTGGCATGTGCCATTTTGTTCTTTCTATTCTTCTAACAGAGAATATTTTCTTCAGTTAATCACCCTGTGGTTTTTACCTTAACCAGGTTTTCCACATCAAAAATCTTGGTGTTACATGTGTTAATGTGTATCTGCTCTTAACTTGTTGCATTATGCTTTCATGATTGATTTACTATTATTCTTGTGTGGAGTTAAGTATTTGATGAAGAAGAAAATTTTGGACAACTGATTCACCTCCCCCCTCTCAGTTGTCTACCCTAAATCTAACAATTGGTATCAGAGCTAAGTTCCTCTGAAAGGAGCTTAACTGCTTGAGGAGATCTAGGATGTCATCCTACAAGAAGGATAGTTTGAAGTTTGATGGAACTAACTTTGCTCTTTGGAAAGGTCGCATGAAATGTCACTTGCAGTGTATGGGATTTGCATACTGGTCCATGGTTACAAAAACTTATGTACCTCCACAGGGTGGTCCAACAACCCTAAATGAAATCACAGATGCTGAAAACAATCTGCGGACCAAAGAAGCTCTTCTAAGTGCATTATCTGACTCAGAGCTCTCAAATGTTATTGATCTACCAACTACCTTTGAGATTTGGAATAAACTAGAACTTTTGCATGAAGGAGACTAGTATGTTAAATGTGCCAAGTTACAGAGTCTAAAAGGGAAATTTGAAAAACTAAAGATGAGTGATGATGAAAATATTACCTCTTTTATGCCAAGAGTGAATGAGCTAGTTTGTGGGATTAGAAATGTAGGTGGAACCCTGAGTGAAGATGAGATCATTGGCAAAGTTCTCAAATCCCTTCCTGCTTCTTATAAAATCAAGGCTTTTGCAATCAAAGAATTCAGAGCTCACACAACAGTCACAAGAGATCAATTGGTTGGTAAGTTGGCTTCTTTTGAAATGGCCAAGTTTGGAGATGATCCTCCAAAGACTGAATCTGTATTCAAAGCCAATGCCTCTGTAAAAGGGAAACAAAGGTTTGATCTGGGAGAAAACTCTTCAAGGAACCTATCATGGTATGAAAAAGCAAGAAAAGACTTGGAAGAAGAAGAAGCTGAAACTGCTCATCTTGAAGCTCTTATTGCAAAAAGACTACCAAGAGGATCCAGTAAGTATGAAGGGAAATTACCTTTTAAGTGTTTTAACTGCAATAAAATTGGTCATTTTGCCTCAAGATGTCCGGAAAGATTTTCAAGATCAAATCCTAACAGACCAAGGTTTCAAAAGAATTGTTACTATGTTCATGAAGAAGATGATAATGAAGGAGTAACAGATGATGAATCAGAGACAGGAAACAAATCCAGTAATGAATGGGTGTTTATTGCCATCAAAGAAGAGGAACCAATATCCTCTGTATCTGTCAATCATAAAGTTGAAGAAAGAGCTCTGGCTACCCAAGTTGAAGCAAAGGATGATTGGGTCATTGACAGTGGATGCTCTCACCATATGATAGGTGACAAGAATAAGTTCTTAAATTTTGAAAAGTATGAAGGAGGAATTGTAAAATTTGGAGATAATTTTGCTGGCAGAATCAGAGGTAGAGGAACTATTTCTCTTGATGGAAAGAACAAAACTGGTAATATACTGTATGTTGAAGGATTAAAGAAAAATCTTCTCAGTGTTGGATAGCTAGTGGACAAAGGCTATGATCTCAGATTCAGGAATAGAAAATGCAAGATCTTTGAAAGTTCTGGAATAGAGATTGCATCCGGTACTCAAACTAAAGGTAATATCTTCCACTTGGTTGGTACTGGTAAAAGTTGCTTATTTGCTCAAATTGATCAGAGTTGGTTATGGCATAGAAGGATGTGTCATGTGAATTTTGATAATATCATCAAGATAAGCAATACTCAGGCTATAAGAGATCTTCCAAAATGAGTGAAACCTACTAATAACTTGTGCAAAGAATGTCAATTGGGCAAACTGAGCAGAGTCACATTCAAAAGTAAGGAATTGTCTTCTACCAAACTGTTGGACTTAGTTCATACTGATCTTTGTGGTCCGGCAAGAGTTAGCAGTATCCAAGGTGATAGATACTTCATGTTGCTAATTGATGACTATTCCTGAATGATGTGGGTAACCTTCCTAAAAGAAAAATCAAAAGCACTTGAGAAATTCAAAACATTCAAGGCCATGGTGGAGAATGGAACCAGATTAAGATTGAAATGTCTGAGGTCTGATAGAGGTGGGGAATTCACATCCGGTGAATTCATAGACTTCTGTGAGAAACATGGAATAAAGAGACAGTTGTCTACCCCTAGAACTCCACAGCAGAATGGAGTAGTTGAGAGAAAGAACTGGACCATCCAAGAAGCATCCAGGACCATGATGATGGAAGCAAATGTTTCTCAGATCTATTGGAGAGAAGCTGTTAGCACTGTAGTTTACACTCTCAATCGAGTTCAAATTAGAAACAATAGCGGTAAGACTCCTTATTGAGTTTGGTTTGGCATTACTCCCACTGTGAGATATTTTAGAGTTTTTGGTAGCATATGTTACATTAAAAGGGTTGAAGATCTAGGAAAGTTTGATGATAGAAGTGATGAAGGAATATTCTTGGGTTACTCTACTCAAAGCAAAGCATACCAGTGTTACAACAAGAGACTGAGAAAGATTGTAGAAAGTGTGAATGTGAAAGTTGATGAAGAAATTGAAAGACCCTCAAGAATTCATGAGTATGATGAAGATGCTTAGAATGGTGTTCAGATTCAAAGTATCCAAGCCTCTTCTAAGAAACAAAGTCAAGTTGATCTGGTAAGTCAGAAAGAAGAGATAAGTCTCAATGAGACTGATCTAGAGTTAGAGGTGCAAGAAACTCCCAAAGTTCCAAGGTATGTAACTCTAAACCACTCTAAAGATCAGATCATAGGTGACAAAAGCAAAGGGGTGCAAACAAGGAGGAGAATTGCTCAAAATTCAAATGAGTATTGTCTAATTTCAAAGATTGAACCTAAGATAGTGAATGAAGCTTACAATGATGAAAATTGGTCAAAAGCAATGGAGGAAGAACTAATCCAAATTGAGAAAAATCACACTTGGGATTTTGTTCCTAGACCTAGAAACAAGAATGTGATTGGAACCAAATGGGTCTTCCAGAACAAACTGAATGAAGCTGGTGAAGTAATCAGAAATAAAGCTAGATTGGTCTGCAAGGGTTACTCTCAGATTGAAGGAGTTGATTTTGAAGAGACTTTTGCTCTGGTGGCAAGAATTGAAGCAGTCAGATTATTTCTTGCATTTACTATCTTTAAGGATTTCAAGGTGTATCAGATGGATGTCAAATCTGCCTTCCTAAATGGTAATTTGGAAGAAGTGTACATTGAGCAACCGGATGGATTTCAATTGTCTAATCATGGTGACATGGTCTGCAAATTGAAAAAGGCATTATATGAACTGAAGCAAGCCCCAAGAGCCTAGTATGAAAGATTGGATAAGCATCTCTTGAAGATTGGCTTCAACAAAGGTACTGCTAACAGTAATTTGTATTTCAAAATTGATCATGACAATATCTTAATTGTTGAAGTATTTTTTGATGATATTATTTTTGGAGGAAGAGATAGTATGTGTAAAACTTTTGCAAATCAAATGAAAAGTGAGTTTGAGATGTCCATGCTTGGAGAAATGAATTTCTTTTTGGGTCTACAAATTACTCAAACAAAGGAAGGAATCTTCATTTCTCAGTCAAAATATGTGAAAGAATTGTTGAGGAAATTGGGGATGGAAGACTCTAAGCCAATGAACACTCCAATGGCAACTGGATACAAGTTAAGCAAAGATGGTGACTCTCCCAAGGTTGATCAGACAAAATATAGCTCAATGATTGGAGGATTGTTGTATCTCACTCAAACTACACCAGATATTATGCAGGCTATTGGTCTTGTTGCTAGATTCCAAGCTGATCCCAGAGAATCTCATGTTATGGTAATCAAGAGGATTTTTAGATATCTGAAGGGGACAGATGAGTATGGGTTGTGGTATCCTAGAGATCATGATTTCTCTCTTCATGCATATATAGATGCTGATTGGGTAGGAGATGTGGATGACCGGAAGAGTACCAGTGGTGGAGCATTCTTTTTAGGGAAGAGATTGGTTTCTTGGTTAAGAAAGAAACAAGAAGCAATATCTCTGTCCACTGCAGAAGCAGAATATATTGCTGCAGCAAGTAGCTGTACTCAAGTTTTGTGGATGAAACAGATGTTAAGAGACATCAGAGTAGAGTATGAGGAGCCCATCACAATTTTCTGTGATAATTCAAGTGTAATAAACATATCCAAGAATCCAGTGTTACATTCAAAGACTAAACATATATCCATCAAATTCCACTTTTTGAGAGAGCAAGTGAACAAGAATGAAGTCAGATTGGAGTTTGTGCCTTCAAAGGATCAGATTGCAGACATCTTTACTAAACCTCTACCTAAGGACTCTTTTGAGTATCTCAGGGAGAAGTTAGGGGTTATTGCCCCTCCGATGGTGAACTAAGATGCACTAATGTGCATCAGTCTGATGGATATCACAGTCACATCTTGTGATCCGAACTGATGATGGGGAGATGCTACTCAGGGGGAGCAGCAGGCATGGTTCTGAAGTAATGGAACTGCAAGTATGTGCCCTTTTCCATTGATGTCAAAGGGGGAGAGAAGACATGTGAAAAACAAGTGGTTGCTGATCAAAGGAGGAGCAATAAAGGGAGAGAAGACATGTGAATGGTTATTACTGATAGGGGGAATTGTGACAGTAAGGTGTTTTTCTTATCTTGATGGTTAAAATAGTTTTCACATCATATGTTACCATCAATGACAAAGGGGGAGATTGTTGCAAGTATGGGCCTAACCAGTGTTGTCACTGATGTCAACATACTTCTATTACATTAATGATAAGGTTGGAGAGTTGTGTGTTGAGGATACTGAGAAAATTAGTCTCAATTAGGAACAGTGAAGAACAGTAATGACATAAGGTAAAAGATAAAGATAAGATGAGGATCAGAGGATATGGATTAAAGGGTTTATAGATATGTGTCTTAAGATGTTGCAGTAGAGATTTCAGAGGTCCACATAAAGATATGAAGAAGTTATGGTAGTTCAAGTGAAACTGGTTCTGGCAGATGTTCAGTAATGACAGAGTGATACAGATAGGTCCAATGAGATCCAGAAAATGTATTCTTCAGTTCTGTAGATTTGAGGAAGCATTGGGGAAGTCTGTGTGGTTTGTTAACTAGATTGGTTCATGGTTTAAAGGTCTGTAAGTATCTATTCCTTTGTGATAGTAATGGCAGACTGTGCTCTTGAGGTTTCAGATGAAGGAGAGAAGGATTTCAGTAAGTAGAGGAAGTGCGGATGTTCTTGGTGTTTCAGGCAAGTTTGTGGAAGTCCTTGGATCATTCTCCATTCATTTTTATGGTCCGCATTAGAATTGGGGTCCCAGAAATGAAGAATAACTTTCGGATGATGGTGTTCTTTATGTGACTGGCCGACTGGATGAATTATACATCTTGTGGATGTTCTTGTGGATGTTTGCCAACTTAGATGTTTGTTCCTAAGTTGATGTCATATATAAATAAGGGATTATGAAGTCATTTAAGTGTGGACTTGTGGAGATGAGTGTGTGGTAGCGAGGAGAAGAGCAAAAGGCGGAGCTGAAGGTTTGGGCTTAAATGGAACTGACTCAAGCATGGTGAAGATGCTATTTACAAGTTCAAGTATGTGATACTTTTTCTTTTGTAGACAGTGTGTCTCTTGTAGGCAATGAGCCTCTTGTGAGTAGTGTGCTCGTGCAGTGAGCCCTAATTGGCATGTGCCATTTTGTTCTTTCTATTCTTCTAACAGAGAATATTTTCTTGGGTTAATCACCCTGTGGTTTTTCCCTTAACCGGGTTTTCCACATCAAAAATCTTGGTGTTACATGTGTTAATGTGTATCTACTCTTAACTTGTTGCATTATACTTTCATGATTGATTTACTATTATGCTTGTGTGGAGTTAAGTATTTGATGAAGAAGAAAGTTTTGGACAACTGATTCACCCCCCCTCTTAGTTGTCTACCCTAAATCTAACACTTCTAGCCTCTGAGATTTTATTCAAATGGAAGGATAGTTGAACTAAGAGGGTTGTGTACAAAGTCCCCACAAATATTAAGTTCTCATCAAATGAAAAGGATGCTGAAAAGGGACTAATGGATTTGTGGTACAATTGTTTTCATTACCAGCCTATCAGCCACATGTTCCTATCCAACTAGATTTATTAGATGTTATAGATCGTCACTCAGTGGTTTTTGGAGATATTCCTAGAGGACTACCTCCAAAAAGGGACTAGGATCATGTCATTTAGCTAGTACTAGGGAACCAACCAACCAACATTAGGCCTTATATGTATCCATATATGCAAAAAAGTGAGATTTAGAAGATAGTTCAAGAGATGCTAGAGGTAGGTATTATAAGGCATAACTAGAGTTTCTAGTCCTCTCCCATTTTGATGGTGCATAATAAGGATGACACTTGGCACATATGTCCAAAATATAGAGATCTTAACATGTACACCATCAAAGATAAGTTTTATATTCCAATCATTTATGATTTACTAAATGAATTAAATGAAGCTATATTTTTTACAAAACTAGATTTTAGATTAGGTTATCACTAAATTCAAATTAAGGAAGAGGATATTCCCAAGAAAAAAATTAAGACACATGAGGATCATTATGAGTTTCTAGTGATGCCATTTGGTCTTACTAATGCTCCATCTGCATTTTAAAGTTTGATGAATGCCATCTTTAAGATATTTTGAGCAAGTTTATATTAGTGTTCTTTGATGATATATTTATTTATAGAAAGACTTGGGAAGAGAATTTACATCATGTAGATCAAGCATTACAAGTTCTCAAACAACACCAAATTTATGCTAAACCTTTCAACTTTTCTTTCGGTCTTGTTGGCAAGAAAGAATAGGACACAGTTTGGCAATCTGAGCCTACGATGTTTCTCTAAAGTTTGTTTATACCCAAGATGTGATAGTGATAGAATAATAGATGTATGCAGTACTATATCACTTAGTGTGATAAGATTACATTATATAATATAAATCAAACATATCAATAGAAACATGATCCATTAGTTATAGCCTTATATCTCCTTATATATTTATATTCATCATTAGATACAAAAGGTATGTCTAAGTCTCTACTCAGTATATATTTTCCTTACCTTCTCTACTTATCACATATCTTTAAACAATATACTATGATAGGGACATGTCACTTACAAAACTCCCTCAATACTATTTTTTCTTCAGTCTTCCACACTCTATTTGAGGTGACTTGCAGTATGTTCTTCTAGCTGCCCTGTATCCTGCCAACATCATCCCCCCTTTTTGAAAATATGTCTTGTCCTCATGACATATGATACTAGTTACTCAAGAGATGTTCTTAAAGATTATCTTCAGTTGTGCCAAAGTAGTATCCCACTACTTCTTGGCCTATTGTAGTACTTGTATATGGCCCTGGATCTAGATGTGAGTTGTTTCAGCCTCTACAAGGCTAGCAAGGATATTATTTTTTTGTGTGCTCTACTTTGCTTCTCCTAGTATTCCTATTAGGTGGGCTAACCTGAGACTAATGACCTCTCTTAGCCACTTAATCTAAGTTTTAATTTGTTCCCTTTGATCTTGAAGTTGTTGTAGGTGTGTGTGGATGTTATCTATTTATTTCTTTACAACGCCATCCATATCTTTAAGTGGGTCATATGTTCTATCTATTTGTACAATCTGTGCCTCCAAGTGATCCATCTGATCCTTGATGTTCTTGATCATTTCTGGCCAATGTAGGAAGAACTGATATAGAATATTTACTTTGCTTGTTGCTTGTTGCAAGTTCTTTATTTGATTCTCTAATTGTGTATGTTCTACTGCACATTTCTTTGTTGCATTAGTCATTCTATTTTTCATCATTTCTTCACTGACCTACTACTTTATTTTGGTCTCCTTATATTGTATCTCTTCTTGTAGGCTATCTACTAGTTGTTTGAGCTACTGTGGCAGTTGTAACGTTGTATCCCTTCTTGCATTAGGTAGCTGATTTTGTATTGCTTCTATGGCCTCTTGTAGTTGTTCCATACTATCGACATGCTATTGTAGCATCTCTTCTCTAGTAGTGGCATGGAAGATATCCCCCAACTAAAGCTTTTGAATTGGAGATATCCCTATCAAGCTAACATGTGATCCTAGTAGTGGATGTTGTAGTAGTTGTAGTGTCATAATTGATTGTATCTACTTTTATTGGGCCAAGAAATCCTTTATTGATTGGATTGGGAATGCGAATTAAGATGCCCCAGGAGTATCTATCTATTATTCTTGTTGTGGCTCATCCCTTTCATGTGTGTTGTGTTGTGGAGAGTCTATTTCTTGTTCTTGTTCATTTTTTTCTCCTCCCTAAGTGTGTCATACACATTCTTTGTTATTTCCTCAATTTATTTTTGGAGGTTGTTTCTTTCTTCCTCTATTTTTTCCATCAAGGTATTTCTCTTTTCTTTCTTTTGAGTTAGTTTTCCTGTAATTGTACCATTTTTTTTCCTTTTCTATGGTAGACATGTTTGGGTCTACCTCTTAGATTGCTTTATATCTTATTGTTTCTTCCAATTCTACCACTCTTTTCCTCTTCTTCCTCAATGCCTCATTCATTTCTTCCAAGAAATCCTCCATGATTTCTTCCAATGACTGCTCTATTGTATGGATATATCTGATTAGTTCCCTAATTGTTCTTTGTTTATTCTCTTCACTCACTTGACTATATAGAGTGAGAACCTATGGTAAAATGCCATGGTAGATAATGGATTTAGTCATAGTACCCACATCTATCAAAGGTTCTTCTTCTTGTTGACCCTAAACATTTGGTTCCCTATAGCCTTTGTTACCTCAATCTACACTAGAGTTTGTTTAGAGCTTCTATTTTGTCTTTTCTTCTGCAGAGGTTTTTGAACTTCTTCTATATCTTCTTCTTCTATTTCTACTCCTCTGAAGGCCTTAATGATTCTCCTTTTTACTCCTTATTTTTCTCTAGTTGTTTTCTTTTTTTTTCTTTGCTCATTTGTATCAGAATCTCTAATATTTATTGCACCTTTAGATCTTTTCCTTTGGTCTAGGAAGTTGATATTATTTGTACTGATGATATTGGTTCTACCACAACTTGTGTATTCAGGGGTTGCGGCATGTAACCTTCATGATCTCCACATTTGTGGTGTTGTTGTTGTTGTACTGACTTGTGACATTGATGCACTAGGTTGTGGCACTAAGGAGCTTGGTTGTGGCTCTTCCTTAGATGGAATGCATCATTTTTCATGTGGTTTCCCCTTGTTATTTTCTACTTGTTCCTCTACATCCCTTTTATTTCTTATCCATAAATTCATTATACATCCCAAACCTTTCTACATTTGGATATTTAGATTTACTAAGTAGATTTATGGCATATGACTCTATTTCTTCTTTTGTAACCTCATAGGGAAGTTTAGGTATCCAGGATGTCATGGGTTCTATGCCCTCCATGTATGTATAGTCCTTACCTACCAAAAATGTGACAATGTTTATGTATTTTTTTATAGTTTCATAAGGTATTTTCTCCCTAGCTTGCATCTATATTTGGAGGGCCTTGAATAATCCTGAGTATGCAGCAATGTAGGATTGTATATCTTTGAATTTCTTAACATGGTACTAAATTTGTGCCACTATAGAAGTATGGGGTCGCCATGCCTTCCCCGTGAAATTAGGTAGGGCATCATGAAGTTGAAGATGAGGTAGATGATGAGTGTTCCATACCTAAAATTGTAGTGCAATCTCTTTTCTTTGCAAATTTTCCAATAGTTTCTCTCTCAAAACCTCACACAAGTCAAATTCCTTCCTGTTGATGACCATCTGATATGTAGTGTGAATGGTCATTTTGGTCACGGAGTCCTCATGATTTTCATAATAGATCTTATATGCAGTACCCATGGTTGCATATCTCACCGTAGGATTGACAATTTCTTTTATATTGAGACTCCAATCATCTAGTGGTGTGCTGATTAATTCTATTAGTTTTTCACTCTTGATTTCCTTCTTTGATGGCAATTCTCCAATCGCACTTTGTCCTGTGACTTCTTGAATTTTTTGTTTGGTGATGCAGTAAGGTTTATCTAAATAGATAAAATCATTATGTATATGGCTCAGTATGACTTTGACCCATTCATTTTTTACATAGAAGTCTGGGTAATCCTTCCATATATCTAGTTTCTTCTTCTCTATCTCATGATACTATGGCAGGTAATTTGTTTGATCTGACTAGAGGAGTGTCCTACGAAGCTCTTCAAATTTTCTATGGCCTATTTTTGAAATAGGTATGTGTATATATTTACAAACTTCCTCTATGTTGATCACATTAGGGATGATTCCTAGAAGAAGCCCCAGTGGGATCCATTTCCATTGCCTTGTATGGATATTTCTTGTATTTAGGCCTCGACTTCTCAGAAATGTTTATGAGCACAAGGGTTGCCATTGTTATCATTCACAAATTCTAGCTAGGGTTTCTTGAATTTGATATGTATTTATCTCATGGTATTTTTAATAATGCAAAGTTGTGTCTCCTGTTTTAGCTTAATCTTATATAGATTTGAATAGTACCATTGCACATTTAATGCTTTTTCTCATTTCTATTTTCCCAGGGTTTTGTAGTCATTAATCTTTCCTGCAGATTGCTAACAATATTTTGTTTGTATATGTTATACTATAGTACATATGATACACTTTTATGAATTCTATGTATTTTTCCCTTATTCTAATGGATGGCAGTCATCCCACAATAATGGGTTACACTTTTTGGCCAAACATGACATTGAAATCAACATTTTAAACTAAATCTTCACTTTTTGACACCTATAGCCGCTAAACCATTAGGAATTTGAAGATGATGTGAACTAGTGATTTGTGATATTTTGTTTGTAGATTCTAAATATATATTTTTTTAAAAATTTGGAGTTAAATTGTAAAATTTTCTGTGCCTCCTTTAATAACTAGTTTTTAATAGTAAACAACATTTTTTTAAATTGATGTGTATTCTGTAGCACATAACTTTTTTTCTATAAAGGATAAAATTCTGATTCTTTTGAATTTAGATTGGTAACACCGATATATAGGGCATGCATTTGGTTTCATAATGTTTGTTGAATATTTTTTTTTAATTAAGTTTTGAAGTCGAACCAATTATAATTTAGACATAGGCATATTCCGTAAAACATAACTTTTTCTATATCTATCAAAATTTAAATTTTTTTTGTTGAAACAAGGACATCAATACCTAGGGCATAGATATTTTTCAGATTTTTTTTCACTAACTTACTAATTTTCCATGTTTGTAGAACAAAGAACTTGATGTTTGTTGAAAAACCTACATTCACAAGAAATAAAAAAATAAATATAATAATCAAATTAAATATATTTAAAATTATACTTTTTGGGAAGGTTATAATAAGGACTACATACTTACAAAACATAAATTTTAAATGAATTTATTTGATCCCCCCAAAAGGGAAATCAAAAGTGGTTTTTTATTAGCATTTTGATATGTGTAGAGGAGACTCCATTATAGGTATGGTTTAACAGTAGTGGGGTTCTATCCAAGGGGATTTGATCAAACCTCTTCAATTAAAATCCTTTAAATGGAACCTTTCAAGGCTCAAATCATTATATTTTCTAAAAATATGTGATTTTAGCAAAAATCAGGATGTCCCAAAAAGTGTAACCCATTATTGTGGCAGCACCCATGGTGGTAATGTTTTAATTGGGCACCATCCACATACCCTATTATTGTATTCATGTCCATTCTTCTTAATCTCACTGCTCCTCATTCCATAATTTCATGTATATAATAGGGTCTAGGCCATCGTACCTTCAATTTCCTTTGTTTTTGAACTTACTATTATATAATCAGACTAGATCCCCTTCTTTGAATGTTTTTGAAGTTGAGGTTCCTATCATGCTAGGCCTTCTATTGCTTCTATTCCAAGTTTTGATTATATAGTGCAATGAGTTGATTCTCGTCTAATTTTTCTAAATCATTGATCCTATTGGCTAGTGATTCCTCTTCATTTAACTACAAAATCAATGTGGTGCATAAGTTAGGTATTACAAAATTTATAGCTACTATTGTGCCTATTCTGTATACTAGCTTGGATGGTGTAAACTTAGTTGTTCTCTTGTATGAGGTGCAATAGGGCCAGAGTACCACATGTACTTTTATATCCCAATCTTCCCTATTTCCATCACACATCTTAGTTAAAGCTATCCCAATTATCTTGTTTAAGGCCTCACTAGCTCTGTTTACTTGTGGGTGATTTGGTGAACTTCTATTTTGGGTGATCATAAAACTTTTTAAAAGTTTTGCAATTACTTTAGTTACAAAGTCTTCCCTTGATCACTTGTTATTCTTAGAGGGCATCCAAATCATGTTATAATAGTCTCATATAAGAATTATCTTGTGGTTGTTTCTATCGTACAATCCCTTATCAGTTCCGTCATTGCCCATTTAGTCAGATAGTCTACCCTGGTTATGACGAATTTAGCCTTAGAGTGTTTTGCAGGGGGGGTTTATTGGGCTTATGAATTCTATCACACAATTTTCAAATTATATTGTGTTAGTACTAATTTTAGTGGAATTTCATCTTTTGTGGTAGGTTTTCCTACCCTATGACAGATGTCACAGTTTTCTACATATTGTATTGCATCTTTGTGTAAAGTAGGCGACCATAATCCTACCAATTTGATTCTTTTCGTTGTTTTCTCTCCATAATTATGTCCACTAGAAATTCCTTCATGAGCTTCTCATAGGATAGCTTCTCTTTCATGTTTGTATATGACCCTTCTTATAATATCATATTTAGGATATGTATATATCCTTCTATTAATGTGTATTGTAGCACCTTTTGAATTAGTATTTATTTGTCTTTCAGTGATGTGCCTTGTGGGAATTTCTTGTAGACAATAAGGTTGATATCTCATGCAATTATTCTGATACAGCAGTTACCCTAAATAAATTTACAACAGGAAGGTCTTCTTCCTAGTTGTCCGGTTCTTTTCTTTTTTGTATTCTAGACAAGTAATCTAGCCCTTGATTATTCCTTCTCGGTTTTACCATAATTTTAAAATCAAACTCCTAGAATAGGAGTAACCAATAGAATATTCTTCCTTGAGTAACTGGTTGATTTAGTGGGTATTTTAAAGGTACATGGTCTGTGTAGAAAGTGAATGGTATTAATAGTAGGTAGTGTCTAAATTTTTGTAAAGCATAGACCATTGCTAAAGCCTCTCTTTTGGTAGTCATATAATTCTTATCTGTCTTTGATAATTTCCTATTGGAAAAGGATATGAGATGGTCCTTAGTCACCTTTGGTTGTACCAATATTTCTTCTATAGCCATGCCAGAGGCATCCACATGCACATGAAATAATATTGTCCATTCTAAAAAGATTAATATTGGTGCTTCTACTATCTTCTATTTTAATGTATCGAAAGAGTTATGGAATTGTTCATTCCATTCAATGGCTTTCCCATATTTTTTCTTTAGTAACTCTTCTAGTGGTGTTGTAATTGCCACATATTCTCATATAAATTTGTGGTGGTACCTTGTATATCCCAATAAGGTTTTCACTTTTGGTGCTATTTTCGGTGGTGGTAAGGTCATTATTAGTGTTACTTTTAATGGATCCACCATTAAACCTTCTTTACATATGATGTGACCTAATAAGCTACCAAATGGTACTACAAACATACATTTCTTCAAATTTAAGGAGATTTGTAAATTCCCACATCTATTCAACATCATTCTTAATGTGTGTACATGATCTTTAACCAGCCCATACAATGTCCAGTCATCCAAATATACTTCTATGAAATCATGGATAGAGTCTTTGAATGCATTCAACATTATTCTACTAAATACTTTTGGTGAATTCTTTAAGCCAAAAGGCATAACTATGTACATGAAGGACCCCCATTCTAATGCAAAAGTTGTTTTTAGTTGGTCCTCTTCTATTATTCTGAATTGATGGTAACTAAAGAATCCATCAGTAAATGAACATATCTCCCTTCCTACAACCAATTCTAGTATTTATTTAGTGAAAGGAGTAGGGAATGGGTCATGTATGCATGCTTTGTTTAGCTCTCTAAAACCAAAGCATATTCTCACTTCCCCTATTTTCTTGTTTTGTACAACCATTGGACTTATCCATTCCATGTCCTCAATTGGTTTGATTATCCCGACTATGATCATTTTGTCTAATTCCACTTTTACCTTTTTCTTCATGTTTAGATTTAGCATGTATGGTCTCATTTTTTTGGTTTAACTTCTTTCAGTTATATTTTCATTAATCCTACTTCCTCCTTATACCTTTTAAATCTGTAAATGTTCTTGGAAAGAGGTCCTCAAATTCGAACAAGATTTCAGCAACCTATGCCACCCTCTTTCATCTTAGTAATCACCTATTTTAGCTAATTTTGGTTCTCCTTCTGTTGCAATATTTTATTCTCTAGGTTTAATAGGTTGGTTATAGTACATCTCTTTTGGCTCACTTTTTGTTTCAATTTGCCTCTCTCCTTATTGAACTTCTATGTCAAAATTATGTTTATCCTCATCATTTTCTTCTTGTGTTTTATAGCATCTTCATTCAGTGTAGTTAGCTTCTTTTTCCATCGACTCTATAAGTTTCCAAATTCCATCTATCCTCGGTGGTGGAAGATTTTGTTGCACTAATTCTTTCTCAATTCCCTTAGTAGGTTTAAATATTATTGCTTTCATTTTAAGGCATGCGGTGTGAATGTGTCTGTCTAGATTCTAGAATGAGAATGTGTAGGAAATCTTTTGCAAGTCATCCCAATCTTTAGTTTTGATTCTACGTTCTTGATTTATATACCAAGTTTGTGTAACCAATGTTAATGCTTAGTAGAACATTTAGATATATAGTCTTGTGTTATATTCATTTTTTCCTTTCCAGACAATTATGCACATGTCTAGATGCTCCTATGATGGAATTTTTCCTTATATTTGGGTATGATTTTATATTCTCTTTCTTTTGGTAGATATCTAGTTTTTATTAAAGGATTTTAACTTCTAACCACCTTTGGATGTTGTCCTTATGTGTATGCCACCAATTGGCAACATTGCATACGAGTGTGTGCTATAATGATTCTAACCTTAGTTGTTGTTCTGCAAATGTGTTTTCCATTTCTATTTAGTAATTGTCCAAGTCTCCTACCCTTGAGAACTTGGGAACTTTTATGTGAGAAATTCCTCGTGTGATATGGTTAATTTGGCATAGTTTTGGTGCTATGTATTCTTGTTGGTTTCTTAGGTTACCACATGTATTTTGTGGTGCTACATTTTTAAGCACACTGTTATGTGGTAAGAATTCCTATGTGTTTTTGACCATGAACTCTTTGTAGAATCCTATCACTCTTCTAGTTTTATGTTTCGGTTCATCTTGTAACCATACATTTAGTACATCCTCACTATCTGTACTAAAGTTTTCACTTTCTACCTCTATTTTTCCCAATGAATTTGGTTCCTCTAGTAGTTCATGTTTAGGTAGTTTGGATATTGAATAGAGAATTATTGAATCTTCATTGCTATGATCTTCTTGGCTAATCTCTTCCACATAGGCTTCTTCAATGTTCCTTCCTAGTGGGATATGTACTATTGTGTTATTATTAGCAACAGAAATCCCCTCATTCCTAGAGTCCATAATTCCATTGGTATTTACAAATTATTGGAGACCTAGTAATGCATTAAAGGAGTCAAATCATTCCTTTATTACAACTATTTCAAAATATATTATTTTCTTAACCCCCATTATGTTAACTTCTACTTTTTTTCTAGGTTCCTAGTGTACCCATAGCCAATCCATCCCCCAAGTTGATGTTATATGGGGTTTCTTCTATCTTGACCTTCCTAGTTGTTCCCAAATCCTTTGTGGTAGGATGTTGACATATGCAACAAGGTCTACCATAACGTGCTTGATCTTACTATGGTTTATATTAGAATTTATCATGAGTGGCTTGGATTTCCATTGGTGGTCTATCTTTTCCATCTTTTTTATTTGTGCTTTAGGGTTTTGGTCCTGTTACAATATTTACAGAACTGTTTCATTTTGTCTACTATAATGTGTTGTTTTGTTAAGTATGTTAGTTGTTTTAAGGCCATCACTTCTTCAGAAAATAAATGTTTTTATTGTTGTTGTTTGTGGTGTTCTTTAGTTATTAGATTTTTTTATTGTTCTAAAAATTTTTCATGTTGAGTTTTGTTGGGGAATAAGTTGTCTTCTTCCTCTTCTTCTTCTTCTTCCTCACTATTAGTGTTTTCTATTCTTGTGGTGTTGGTCCCCTATCTTGTCACTATCATATCTTTAGTTTTATATTTATTTTTCTTTTGGATTATCTATTTAGATTTCAACTTATTATTGTAGTAGTCATCCTATGATGTTTCATTTTGTGAAGTGTCTAACTCATATCTACTTTCCTTTTGGCATCTTATGGCTGCTTGCGGTATATCTTTTAGTATTTTTCATATTATGTAGACTCCTTTTTGTAAATTGAACCCTTGTAGCTTGTCACTTTTAGATTGAGTAAGTAAATTTTTGATGTACTATTGTGCTTTATTGCAAGTGAATAAATCATGTGTTGCATCTCCACATAATGCACATTATTTCTTCCTACCTCCCATACATTCATTTGTAAGTGTCCTTGTTTACCAGATTTATAAATTTAATATTCTCTTCTTCTCCTAAATCTACCACAACCTCTACCTCCTCTATACCCATTAAATTGGCCTCTTTCCTCATTATTATAATTATTCAGATATGGCATTTGATTTGGGTTTGTGTTTTGTAATATGTTTAAGTTCCTTTGCTTTAGCCAATTAGGATCTTTGTATCTATGATTTTGGTTGTAGAGGGGTCTCTCAACCAATTCCTTTACATATTCCATGTCTTGGTTAATTGTTCTATTATTGTGGTGGGAATTGCACCAAGGCTTATGGTCATCATTTTCTTGTCTTAGCCTACATATTTGTTATGGGAAATCCTCTATTTCGAGGTCATCCCTGT
Organism: Cunninghamia lanceolata; assembly: GCA_027924645.1. NCBI lineage: Eukaryota > Viridiplantae > Streptophyta > Pinopsida > Cupressales > Cupressaceae > Cunninghamia > Cunninghamia lanceolata. Next base: position 3,188,796 of record BSBN01001410.1, on the reverse strand, counting down.
TAGATGGAAAAAGGAGACTTAGCTTAAAACCATCAAACCCTCTTCTATCAACATTGGAACATGAACCAAGATTGTCTTTTACCTTTGAAGGAGAGCCAAACTACAGGGGTTTTTTCCCTTTGTTGATAGAAGAGGGTTTGACCTAGTTTAGGGTTTTAAGCAAAGTCTCCCTTTTCCATCTAACAGTTTGGTGAACCCGATGTGTCTTGCACTTTTGCATCCTTCTTGCTTTAGATCTGAGTTATTTTCTACCCTAGATTTGATTAGGTTGAATTCATTGATCATTTTACATAGTTACCTAGATTACTTTTTGCATTATTTCATTATTAGGCTTTACAAAATCCTTGCATTTCTACAAAAAACCTAGTCTTGAAACCTAGGGTTAGTAATTGGTGTCTTATTTTAGATTTTTTTTTTATGTTAGTTGATTATCAAATCTAATTTTATATTTCTTTAGCATGTCATAAATATCATCTTGTGTTGAATTTTGAAAGAAAGAGAATTCTTGAATTGTTATATTTTGTATTAGTGAAGAAGCATTAGATTTAGGGTTTGATTTGAATATGAGCTTTGGTTAAATCTATTTGAGCTTGAGTAGAGGTGAATTTGATCAAAGGTTTATTATTGCATTATATTTTTTTTCATTTGATAAAAAGAGCAAAAATATTGATTCATTTAAACAAAAAGTCAAACTCTTCTCTTATCACATTATCCATTTCTTCTACTTATGCCTCTTGTGTGTAACTAAAGCTTGTAAACATTTTTATTAGTTTTGTGACCTGGTGCCCTGACTCTAACACCTTGGTGCAAATAAGTCATAAAATTATGGGTTCTAATGCTTTAAATAGCACTGATATCAACAAATTGGAACCCCAATTCATGAATCCAATTACATGTGAGGGCACATAACCTCTTCAAGATATTCCTACTTCACATATCCCTGAATCATTAACTTTTCATGAATCCACCGACATAGAGGACCTTGTGGCTCATATTCCCAAAGATTAAATTCAAAAATTATAGTGTCTAATTTTTTAGAAATTTGTAAGCTCAAAACATATAGCTAAGGAGGCCATCCCTATTGTTGAGAGTCTAAGAAGTTTATTTCTTGAAGGATAAGAGGGATTAGAAGTCTTGTGTGGCCTAGCTCACATAGTGCACAATAACATTATACCAGTAGTTAGTTATATAAAAATCATCACTAATGTGACTTCTTCGAATCAAATAGGAACTCAATTGTCGACACCCATATCGACACCCCCTATCCCTACATATAATTCTATTCTCACCACAACTACACAACCAAGTAATAGTGCTACCACATGTGTTGGGTTATCTACCAAGAATCTCATTCATCATTATAGTGCCATTCCCTTTAATTATCCAAGTGCTACACCTAGTGTCACTCCACCTACATCCAATCAGTCTAAATGTAATATAACTTTCCAAAAATACAATCATACAATGTCACAACCAATTGTTATCCCTATTTGTTCCTACCAATCTCAACCTATTTCACCTTTCGCCCTCATCATTAACCAACTTTTGCAACTATGACTTCCATTCAACAACAATTAGGAAACATAAGCCAAAGTCCCTCAAAACCCAGTATGACATCACATTATATTCGCAACCCACTATATTATCCAATCCTAAGAGCTCAAATGCATCAAAAATTTGAAACCCCTTGCTTTGAGAAGTATAATGGGAAGGGAGACCCTAACAACCATGCGGCATCCTTTACAACTATGTGTAGTGATTTATTCTTCAAAGATACAATATTGGATAAACTCTTTCCTAGGTCACTCAAAGACTTAGCCTTGGATTCATTTTGCTCCCTGCCTCCTAATTCAATCACTTCTTTCTTGCAATTAATCAATAAATTTCTTCAACAATTTCAAGAAAACATTGGACCTCAAGTCTCTTTGACTGATTTGGTCCATGGACTAAGGTAAAAAAGTAACTTATTTTATGGGATGTTATCAAGCTCTCCTTTCAAAAACTCAATATTCTATTCCATATGTTGATATACAGAGAATCTTCATTGGAAACCTACAACCTCACATCCATGACAAAATTTTGTTGATGAGTTATGGCTCTTTCACTAGTCTTTGCATGACTCTCTGTGATTACCAACTATCAGTTATTTAGTATGAGAATAATCACTCATCAACTTTGGTTGGTCAATCCAAATTCACTGCCCTGCACACTCCTTCATTTAAATGACACAAAAAAATCATCAAAATCAATGCAATATCATCAAATCACATTCAGAAACATGTAGTGGCTGCAGTGTCTTCTACTCCCACCCCATATAAACTAAAATAAAAAATAGACAATTCACACCATTATCAGAATCTCTTTATTCTATAATGGTGCAACTTTTAAACAACAAGCTCATCAAACTTCCACCAATTTGACCTCTTGATCCAAGTAAGATGCAAGCATCTTCTTTTGATTAGAAGGTCTTTTGTCAATTTCACCATACTGTCAGTCATGACACTAAAAGATGTATGCATATTAAATATGAATTTCAAGACCTCATTGATTCCAATTTCATTTAGGTTGTTGGTGTAAATGACAAAGCAAATAAATTGGTGGCTTCACCTAATCAAAACTTGCAAATATATGCAAATCCTTTACCTCATCATGAAGATAACATTATGAATCCATCTCAAGATATGTGTCATGCCCACATTTCCCATGCGGTCACAACATGCATTCACGCGTGTCATATCCACATGCGTCATGTGGTCATGATATGAACTGTCAAAATTTTCCTTTACTACCCTGTAAACCCCCTCGCACGTGTAAGTGTGCTCGGTAACGTACGCTTAAGGTGAAAACAATATAGTTGACGGCAGTGTACCAAATACATGTGCGCACACCCTAGACAAGGAAACGCGTGGTTCCCTGACTTAGGTTAATCTCACGAATTATATTTGAACAATAGTTGTTTTAGGAGATAGATCATTTTTCAGTAAAGCATGGTCATTTGTTCTTCTTTCCATTTTGTAGAATTTAATACTAATTTCTCCTCCTTCAGACTTAGCATTTTCAACCAAGTCCGTTCATTTGTCCTCTCTTCCTTTTCTTGGAATTTAATTTTTCTTGTATTTCTATCACGTTCATTTTACCATTTCTCTGAAATTTAATTTAAATATATAGATATATATATATTGTCATTATCTCAGTTCACTTAACTCTCAATTTCATTAATAAGTTCCTTAACTATAAAGAAAGTATAGAATAATTTAAAAATAGAGCAATGAGTTAATTTTCTTTTTCCAAATATAAACATTGTATTTCTGAATTGCAACTCTAAGTTTTAAGCATCTATTCAATTCGTATTATACATTATGCATAAATAAATCCCACTTTCCTTGATTTAAGATTTCTATTTTAAGTCAAATGTTTTAAACTACATATAGTTTGCCTTCAAATGAATAGTGAAAAGTGAATAATAAAAGTAAATAGTGAATAGTAAAAGTGAATAGTGAATAGTGAAAAGTGAATAGTAAATAGTGAATAGTGAATAGTAGAAGTGAATAGTGATAGTGAATAGTGAATAGTGAATAGTAAAAGTGCATAGTAAAAGTGAAAAGGTCCCCATCCTAGGATGAGACCCTCAAGGTGGCAGTAATTTCAAAAGCAATACTGCAACCCAAATTTCATTTATTTCATGGTGGGGATATTTTTTAATACTTTTACAAACTTAATTAAAACATCAACTAACTCACAATGCTGCAAGTAGAAGAAGAAGGAACTAGATAATTTTAATATCTTTTTAAAAATAAATTTTCTTTTTTCCTTTTCTTATTTCTAAATGGTAAAACTTGATGAACAAGAAAATTACAACTATCAGCCCAAGAACAGAGAGGATTTCCTCACAACTCCAAAAATAACAATTTATACAACAATAGGGAAATAATTTTCTCCTTTTGGAAAAATTGACAAGGAATGAGCTATTAAAAGATCAGGCTCTCCTTAAGACTTAAGGAAAATAAAATATTTTCTAAGATCCAATAATCTTCTCCAAGCTTTACAATAAGCTCCAAGAATACCTGCATAACACACAAGGAAAGAAACACCACACAAGTTGCTCTCCTCCCTACCATAGACCCGCAAGAGGGTCACCCCCGAGCTAGGGAGACCATCCACATACCCAGTGTAGAATAGACTTAAACACATCACAACATTGAACAACAACAACAAATCAAATAATACACACACCCTCAAGGTTTGACTCACAATACAAAGACTCGGCTTAGGTGAGTTTAGGGGGGGTAGGGAAGTAGACAATCTCTACCTCTAGGTGTCATCTTTTACACATTTTATCACATTTTATCACAAGGCCTCAAGCCAACAATTTATCTTTCCACAAGGCCTCAAGCCTTCCAATTAATCAATTTACCCAGGATTTCCCAATAGGCTCTCAAAGCCATAAGCCCTCTAGGCTAAAAAAATACCAACATGCCCTCAAGGCATTTCTTACAATAAGAACCAAGATGACACCCGAGGAGGGTCACACCTCCCCTTATCTATACAAGATGAGCATTGCCTTCCAACTGGAAGGAGCTCTTTCTACACCCAACACAAAACCCCAAAATAATAACAGAATACTCATAGAAGACATTTGCAAACTCATTCAACTAGCAAGAAACAAACATACATATAAAACAATAGATACATAAGAGAGTAGACTTGATTCACCAACCTTCCAAAGCCTAATTATGGAATGAAAGTTGATGAAGAGCTCCACTCTAGCCTCCTCCAAAATCTCCTTCTTTTCCACAATAATCCAACCCCAAAAATAATCTCTCTATGATCACAAGCAAGGGATAATGAATGGAGGATATAGGATGGCTAGAATAATTTCGGCATTATGAGGCTATGAAGAGAAGAATAGAGAAAGAATTGGGTATTATGAGGATGTCAGAAGAAGATTTCCTAGAATTTAGGCGTGATAAGAATGCAAGAATGAAATCCCCCTACAAGAATGAAGTCCTCTCCTGCAAGAATGAAGTTCCCCTGCAAAAAATGAAGTTCCCCTACAAAATTCAGTCTCCCTAATTGCTTAGAGAAGGGTCTTATTTATAAATTTTCTGAGAAGGGAATGGAAGGTGAGGATCAAGAGTTGAGATCAAGGGCTCACATTATTTGTGAATTTTAAATTCATAGTGGATGAATTAAAAATTCATTTTTTTTAAGATTGTAATATTTAAATAACCCCACTATCCCAAGTGGAATTAATAAAATATCCCCACTATCACAAGTGGAATTAATAAAATATCTCCACTATCCCAAGTGGAATTAAAAAATATCCCCACTATCCCAAGTGGAAGTAATAAAATATTCCCACTATCCCAAGTGGAATTAATAAAATATACCCACTCATGAGGTCCCCCATTATAGCCCACATGTAGAAATAAAATACAATAAGTAAACTAAAATAAGAGAGAGTGGGTGACACACCACCCTCATTAAGGGGAACCCCACCAAAAGAGAGGCACAAAGAGACAAGCACTCCATTATTAGGGGATCATACAGTTGCTCCATGACTTGGAAGTAGACCTGAGTGTAGATTCCACTCATCCCATTGTCCCCATGCTTCCAAATTCGTCACTTAACTTCACCCTGAAGTTGAAGTGACCATATGGAGGTTATCTCAAGGTTATCCTAGTCAAAAATGTACCTAGACCCATAGGGTATAACCTAGGGTTGATTTAAACCTAGTTAGGACTCCCAAAGTCAAGTAAAACCATAAGAAGAGGGTCAAAAAAAAATAAAGTTAAAACAAGATTCAAAACAAGATCTCTTACCACACATATCACAATATAATTAATTCAGAAGATAAAACTATTTCCCTTAACCTCATGTAACATTACAACAATACAACATTACAACAATTTACCAAACCCAAGGTTGATCTTAGTTCCTCGTGGAACTAGATCGGCTTCACAAGGGATACAACATAGGGTGTGGAATAATATCATGTATTTGTGGTTTTGTTAGAAATACTTACACACTCAATTTTAAAGTTAATTCCACATATATTAATCATAGCCGAAGCAAATTTAATACTTACATTTCTAAAACATACCACAGTTCTTATAAACATAATGAAATCACATGACAATTTTCTATCTAACATCACCCAATTAGTTTTCCTTTAACATTATAAGATTTTAATAGTTTGAAAATCTGGGAACAACAGTCCATTAAATATAAAAATACCAACAACAGTAAGCTAAATAGTCACATGTACAGAAATGAAAAAGTCTAGGCCTCACATACTCCCCCCCTAAGACTGTACTTCCTCCTGGAAGTCATCAAAGAGGTGAGGATAAAATGAACTCATAAGATTATAAAGTATGATAACTAAATGTTATAAAGGCATAATCCTATTCACAAAGCACACTGTATTGATTGAAATTATCATAAGGAATTTCATGTTCATCAATCATTATCACACATGCATAAGGAATTCACACATCGTACAACTTGTTTATATAAAACATCAACTCATATACAGATACATCAATTACAGATCTGACATCTAAACACACATTTTCATTCATCCACATTACAGGAATTAACTTCACAAGGCTCACATAAAGGTTTAGGGGGATGTCATAAGCAATTCACACATTGTACAACCTGTTTATATAAAACATCAACTCATATACAGATACATCAATTATAGATCTGACATCTAAACACACATTTTCATTCATCCACATTATAGGAATTAACTTCACAAGGCTCACATAAAGGTTTAGGGGGATGTCATAGTCTCATCATAGATCCAAGTAACTCCACAAGATACACAAGGGCAAGGAAGAGTCCAACACAACCCTCACCACCTAGACCAACTGACTCAAGAGGACAATCGACCAAGAGGATCACAACCATCATAAAACTCAAGCGAAAGACTTCGATACTCATGTGACAAGGCCATCATGATGACAAAACAAGAGGATGGGTATTCCTCCAAGGTGAAGGTTAGTCATCAAACCACCACCTCTCTCTCTATCACAGCTACAGGGAGTAGGACAAGAGTCAAACCACACTCAACCCACTCCATGTCGGTACAAACAACATGCAAACCCTAGAGCTCCCAATGTTGTAACATGTGCTCTGATACCAAATGTCATGCCCACATTTCCCATGTGGTCACAACATGCATTCACGCATGTCATATCCACATGCGTCATGTGGTCATGATACGAACTGTCAAAATTTTCCTTTACTACCCTGTAAACCCCCTCGCACGTGTAAGCGTGCTCGGCGGCGTACGCTTAAGGCGAAAACAATATAGTTGACGGCAGCGTACCAAATACATGTCCGCACACCCTAGACAAGGAAACGCGCGGTTCCCTGACTTAGGTTAATCTCATGAATTATATTTCAACAATAGTTGTTTTAGGAGATAGATCATTTTTTAGTAAAGCACGGTCATTTGTTCTTCTTTCCATTTTCTGGAATTTAATACTAATTTCTCCTCCTTCAGACTTAGCATTTTCAACCAAGTCCGTTCATTTGTCCTCTCTTCCTTTTCTTGGAATTTAATTTTGTTTGTATTTCTATCACGTTCATTTTACCGTTTCTCTGAAATTTAATTTAAATATATAGATATATATATATATATATACCACCATTATCTTAGTTCACTTAACTCTCAATTTCATTAATAAGTTCCTTAACTATAAAGAAAGTATAGAATAATTTAAAAATAGAGCAATGAGTTAATTTTGTTTTTGCAAATATAAACATTGTATTTCTAAATTGCAACTCTAAGTTTTAAGTATCTATTCAATTCGTATTATACATTATGCATAAATAAATCCCACTTTCCTTGATTTAACATTTCTATTTTAAGTCAAATGTTTTAAACTACATATAGTTTGCCTTCAAATGAATAGTGAAAAGTGAATAATAAAAGTAAATAGTGAATAGTAAAAGTGAATAGTAAATAGTGAATAGTGAATAGCGAAGAGTGAATAGTAAAAGTGAATAGTGATAGTGAATAGTGAATAGTAAAAGTGAAAAGGTCCCCATCCTAAGATGAGACCCTCAAGGTGGCAGTAATTTCAAAAGCAATATTGCAACCCAAATTTTATTTATTTTATGGTGGGGATATTTTTTAATACTTTTACAAAATTAAAATATCAACTAACTCACAACGTTGCAAGTAGAAGAAGAAGGAACTAGATAATTTTAATATCCTTTTAAAAATAAATTTTCTTTTTTCCTTTTCTTATTTCTAAATGGTAACACTTAATGAACAAGAAAATTACAATTATCAGCCCAAGAACAAAGAGGATTTCCTCACAACTCCAAAAATAACAATTTATACAACAATAGGGAGATAATTTTCTCCTTTTGGAAAAATCGACAAGGAAGGAGCTATTAAAAGATTAGGCTCTCCTTAAGACTTAAGGAAAATAAAATATTTTCTAAGATCCAATAATCTTCTTCAAGCTTCACAATAAGCTCCAAGAATACCTGTATAACACACAAAGAAAGAAATACCACACAAGCTGCTCTCTTCCCTACCGTAGACCCACAAGAGGGTCACCCCCGAGCTAGAGAGACCATCCACATACCCAGGGTAGAATAGACTTAAACACATCACAACATTGAACAACAACAACAAATCAAATAATACACACACCCTCAAGGTTTGACTCACAATACCAAGACTCAACTTAGGTGAGTTCAGGGAGGGTAGGGAAGTAGACAATCTCTACCTCTAGGTGTCATCTTTTACACATTTTATCACATTTTATCACAAGGCCTCAAGCCAACAATTTATCTTTCCACAAGGCCTCAAGCCTTCCAATTAATCAATTTACCCAGGATTTCCCAATAGGCTCTCAAAGCCATAAGCCCTCTAGGATAAAAAAATACCAACATGCCCTCAAGGCATTTCTTACAATAAGAACCAAGATAACACCTGAGGAGGGTCACACCTCCCCTTATCTATACAAGATGAGCATTGCCTTCCAACTAGAAGGAGCTCTTTCTACACCCAACACAAAACCCCAAAATAATAATAGAATACTCATAGAAGACATTTGCAAACTCATTCAACTAGCAAGAAACAAACATACATATAAAACAACAGATACATAAGAGAGTAGACTTGATTCACCAACCTTCCAAAGCCTAATTATGGAATGAAAGTCGATGAAGAGCTCCACTCTAGCCTCCTTCTCCAAAATCTCCTTCTTTTCCACAATAATCCAACCCCAAAAATAATCTCTCTATGATCACAAGCAAGGGATAATGAATGGAGGATATAGGATGGCTAGAATAATTTTGGCATTATGAGGCTATGAAGAGAAGAATAGAGAAAAAATTGGGTATTATGAGGATGTCAGAAGAAGATTTCCTAGAGGAATTTAGGTGTGATAAGAATGCAAGAATGAAATCCCCCTGCAAGAATGAAGTCCTCTCCTGCAAGAATGAAGTTCCCTTACAAAATCTAGTCTCCCTAATTGCTTAGAGAAGGGTCTTATTTATAGATTTTCTGAGAAGGGAATGGAAGGTGAGGATCAAGAGTTGAGATCAAGGGCTCACATTATTTGTGAATTTTAAATTCATAGTGGATGAATTAAAAATTTATTTTTTTAAGATTGTAATATTTAAATAACCCCACTATCCCAAGTGGAATTAATAAAATATCCCCACTATCACAAGTGGAATTAATAAAATATCCCCACTATCGCAAGTGGAATTAAAAAATATCCCCACTATCCCAAGTGGAAGTAATAAAATATCCCCACTATCCCAAGTGGAATTAATAAAATATACTCACTCATGAGGTCCCCCATTATAGCCCATATGTAGAAATAAAATACAATATGTAAACTAAAATAAGAGAGAGTGGGTGACACACCACCCTCATTAAGGGGAACCCCACCAAAAGAGAGGCACAAGGAGACAAGCACTCCATTATTAGGGGATCATGGAGTTGCTCCATGACTTGGAAGTGGGCGTGAGTGTGGATTCCACTCATCCCATTGTCCCCATGCTTCCAAATTCGTCACTTGACTTCACCCTAAAGTTGAAGTGACCATATGAAGGTTATCCCAAGGTTATCCAAGTCAAAAAGGTCCCTAGACTCATAGGGTATAACCTAGGGTTGATTCAAACCTAGTTAGGACTCCCAAAGTCAAGTAAAACCACAAGAAGAGGGTCAAAAAAATAAAGTTAAAACAAGATTCAAAACAACATCTCTTACCACACATATCACAATATAATTAATTCAGAAGATAAAACTATTTCCCTTAACCTCATGCAACATTACAACAATACAACATTACAACAATTTACCAAACACAAGGTTGATCTTAGTTCCTCGTGGAACTAGATCGGCTTCACAAGGGATACAACATAGGGTGTAGAATGATCTCCTGTATTTGTGGTTTTGTTAGAAATACCTGCACACTCAATTTTAAAGTTAATTCCACATATAAATATCATAGCCGAAGCAAATTTAATACATGCATTTCTAAAGCATACCACAGTTCTTATAAACATAATAAAATCATATGACAATTTTCTATTTAACATCACCCAATTAGTTTTCCTTTAACATAATAAGATTTTAATAGTTTGAAAATCCGGGAACAACAGTCCCATAAATATAAAAATACCAACAACAGTAAGCTAAATAGTCACATGTACGAAAATGAAAAAGTGTAGGCCTCACAATATGCAATATACTTATAGTCATCAAGAACAAGATTATAAAGGAGATATTTGCATGGTGGATGCTCATCCTCATAAAGAATGATTAAAACTTGAATGGGCTAATCTTTCGCTCCTAATGATACTACCATTGAAGCTCCTGATGGACCTTATACACCACCATTCGAATCAATGATAAACCCATAAGAGGTGTTATGATTGATCCTATTTTCATGGTAAATGTAGTGACTGAAGAGTTTCTGTACATGCATGGTTTACACCATGATAACTACGATGTATCAAAAATCATGATTAGAACACATGATGGGTCTAATATTCCAAATCTTGGTGCCTTGACCCTTGCTATCAAGGCTAGGCCAAGAACCTTGGATGCTACTTTCATTATCATTCCAACATTGGACTTATTTCATGTGAAGTTAGGTCACCCATGGCTCCACTCCATAAAGACAGTCTACTCCATAAAGTGAAGTTTTCATTTGAGGGATGTGTGCACACTGTACATCACAGTCGGTACCAGCTCATAGCTTATCATGTACACTTTACACTTGACTACTTCTGCTCAAAACCAGTTGGAGTTTCAAAAACTAGAGATGCTCTATTCTTTTTATCATATTAGAAATGTAAGGCACAAAAAATTGTTGAATTGTCACTTAGTAACATAACTTCTAGCAATGTCCCCAGAACCTCTCAATCTTCTGAGGCTATGACAGTAGTTCCTCTTGTCCTGTAGGTGGCGAATGAAGCTAAACCCAAATTGAAGGTTCTTCCCTATCCCCAAGCATCTGGGAGATATTCTAAGGTTCCCCCTTTTCCATCCCTTCAAGGACAATGAGGTAACTGTCTAGCACAAAACAAACCTCCCTGTAATTACAATATTAATTTTGTCCCATCTGCCTCTACAGAGACTAGTGAAAAGTAATCTATTGCATATAAATTTTTTCTTGAGGTTTCTCAACCACTTTTGGATTTCCAAGCACCTCCACATATTTCACAAGTTGAGAGGGAAGAGAAACCCTCTTTGAGGAACCGTCCCCACATTGTCTCTCAACCTTTGATGGTTCCTCTCATTTCTTCTAATGTTCTTGAAGCAAAGCAAGAAAAGGAACCCACAGTGGAAGATACTACAGTTTCCATAACAAACATCACAAACAAGACTAAGCAAAATCAAATTGTAAGAGAATGAAAGAAGCATCATCATGCTATGGCTCACCTTGTTGCAGGAGAGGAGAATCTCCCTCCTCACAAGTGTAAGTCACCAACAAATGTGAAAGAGACATCTACTAGTGCTTCATCTCCTCTAATGAAAGATAGTGCTTCACAACCCGCAATGGAACCTATTGTGCTATATTCTTATAGCAAATCCAAATCTAATAATGATACAAGTATGGATCTTTCTACTTGGATCACACTTACGGTAGTTCCTCTTACATATTTTCCACCATCCCTAAGTGGTGAAGAAAACGATTGGGAGGTAGCCAGTTTGCTTTAGGCCAACTCACAAGTGTGGCCCCTCTCTCTTGTGTCATGAGTACATGTGACTATTTTCTCCCTTATTGTGTTGCTTGATGTGTCATTTATATTTATTAATCTCTCTTTGAATGACCCTTGATACCCTTGTTGGTACAAGGATACAAAGGGACCAAAATCCACTGTGACATTGTCTCTATTTGTATCATCATTCCTCTACATGTTGTAAGTTGCATTTTATCATTGTTGTTTCCTTTGGGTATGATGCAAGGCATAGGATGATTTAGCATCCTTCCTTGTTGACCCAATGTTTTATATTTTCTTTCATGTGATATTTCCTCATTTGTCTCTATAGTTCTAATGACTGGCAAATGGTGACAATTCCAAATATTTATAATCACAAGATGTATCCTATTATACAACCATTCATATACTAATGCCATTCAAGTAGATCCCTTTGTGTTATTACTTTATATTATTCACTTTGACTTGATATTCCTTGTATGATTTCATTAATGTGGCACCTTATTTCTATTCTCGACATCATACCATGACTACACAAGCCATTGTGTATCATGCTCACAACATCACCTCAATTTGCCTTTTTTTGGGGCGAACCCTTGTTGTGATGTAGATTTTGGAAACACATATCATGTGGGCATGTGCTTCTAGAAAGTTCTTGTGCCTATATTATATTTTATTCTACCTTAAAGAAATTTCTGTTTGAGGAAGTAAGCAATCACTTTATGGTGGGGGCATACATCATGCTATGCTCTTCTTTTTTATCACACATTTGTTGATTTTGGTTGACATGGAACTCACCTAGTGATTTGGAGGTCCTCACTAGCCCATGATGTTTTCATTTTATTGGTCCACGAGCCACCTATTATAATGATTTTTTCTAGCCTATGTGCTTCATGTGACTTGTCATGGTCACCTAGTAATTCGGTAGTTCTTACTAGTCCGTGATCAATGAGAGCACTTATCTTCACATGACCCCTAGTGACAGAGCAAGCTAGTGTCAGAGTCATGTGGTTTGTGTGTTTGTTTCCATGTTTGATTATTTGATGTACTATTTGAACTTGTATCCTCTTTCCATGCATTCTTTATGTTTTCCTAGCAAAGTGTTTTGTGTGTCTTCATCATGTTTTCCATGTGTATTCCATTTATACTTTTATTCCTTGTGTGTATGCATTATGTATGGCATGTATTACCTTTGTCTATTATGTGTCTCTCACATGTATTCCTTATATATGTTTGTAGTACTCCATCTATGTGTGAATTATGTTACAATGTATTGCATGTTTACAACATTAGAATCCTAAGCTTGGGGGCTACTATGGTCCACAACTTGGCAGAATTCTTTGGCTTCTATGTTTTCATGTTGGAAATTTGTCTTCTCCTTACTTTAGTGTGATTACTAATGTAATTTCATACACACGCTAAAGTGGGGGTTAAATTTTATAGAGTAAAATGTTTACCCTTGCTAATTAGGACCTATTTTGGCACCTATTGTAATAATAAACAATTAATTCTCAATTGCGATGAATAAAGCCAACAAATAAACTTAGGACTGGTCTAAGATCACCCCATTAAACACTCCTCAGAGTTTTTGGTGGCTAAAGAACTAGGGTGCCTAGCATCTTGGGCCCAGATGATAGCCCCAACCTTAATTTGGTGGTGTTAGATTAGAACACCTCCTTGACTTACTCTTGTCAGCCCCATTTAGTTTAATTCATTTTTAGTGAGTGAGAATGCATATAAGAAGGAGTCTTGTTATTCATTTTACACATTAGAGAATATTAGAAGTACTTACCTCATGCTTTGGTGAATTTCTCTCATATGCTCAAGTGTTCTTCATGGTTGGAACAACTCTTTGTGTGGATGTTATGATGCTTGTTTGCAGGTCTTGAAGGAAGCTCAAGCCTTCTGTTAGCACTCATTTTGACCTGGGGGTTGATCTTTCAACATTGGGGGTTTTCTTCATTTGAACCCTATGTCTTCTTGCCCATTTTCCTAAGTGTTGGACTTCCTCGGCATTTTTCAGCTGCAGCATCATTTTTTCTTCGAGGAGGATGTCATCATCATCATGTTTGCTTCGATGGTGGTCAGCATCATCATGTTCTTTGTCGACCGGTTTCTCATCAGGATCATCATGTTTCAATATCGGGTGATGTTTGGATATCATCCCGATCCTGCTGACGAGCTACAGTGTGCCTTGATCTTCTTGCGGGGGGTGATTTTTCAAATATCTGGGTCGTCTTCATCATCATCATCATATTTCCAGTTATCGCCATGTTGCTTGCGAGGGTCATCATATTTTCTGCCTGCATGATCTTTCACCGGGGTGATATTTTAACATCAGGTGATCTTTGTTAAGGTCATCCTGATGGTGTTGTTGAAGAGTTCTAAGTATGACCCGATATTCACCGTGGTCATCATATTTGGATGTCAGGATGATCTTAGTCAATATCATCCTGATGTTGTTGTATCACTTCATGATTCGTTGTCTTATCATCCTGATGATGCTGGTATCAAGGAGGTAGCCGCCTATCGGCTTCGTGCATTATTTAGTGGGGGGTGATCTTTTCAAATATCTGGCATATTCTTCTATCACCCCGATCTTACAGTGGAGCTATAGTGCAGCATGATATTTGTGCATCAGGATGATATTTCCAAATATCCGGTTATCTTCTGAATATCATCCTGAGGCCGACATGTGGTGGTGACGTCATCAAGGTCCGGGGGGTCATATTTCTAACATTACTCATTTTATGAAGGACCACCAATGTTGTGAATATGATGGTGACGTCATCCGGATATGAGGAGGTGCGCAGTAGGCAGATATGCTGATGATGTTAACAAGGTGTGATGATGACGTCATCAGGATGGTCATCGGCCAGACTTTTGGTATCGGCTAAGCAGGAGGATCTTCCTCCGATGGATCAGGTTGTGCCGATGAGGGCGATTATCATGCAGGTGATATTGCGATGATGATGCTGACGTCAGGGTGATTTTTCAAGCGACAGGATATCATGCTGCTGGAGGATGATGATGAAGGTTTATACTAGTGTCGTCAGGAGCAAAAGCACCGACATCATATATGCTCGCGACCTAGTATATTAGGTGATGAGGAGGTTGCTGCGGGGTGCATGTGGGATAATTCGACCCTGCATATTTGAAATATCATGACGATGTATCTTGGCGGGAAATGGTTGCGACCGACTGTTTGATGTTTTTCCCAAGGCCGCGGGTTGGTGCGCCATTAATGGCGATTGTTGCAGAGGTATGGGCGATGGCGTGGACGGATCTAGTACCCGATTGAAGATCTGGATCCCTAGGCGGCGGCACAAGGCTCGAGATCTCTTCCTATCTCCTCTCCCACCTGCTGCATTGAATGTTTGAGCGCCATTTTTCTGATACTGTGTATCTGGCGGGATTTTTGGTCAACCATGTAATTAATTGCTATGGTACACTACCTGGCTGTTATAAGCAGGAAGTGTTACTCATTTGAAGGTTGTTGAAAGTTGAAGATTTTTGGCTCTGTAATTCAAAACAAGCTGATCTGGTTGCTCTGTACAGTTAAACCTGTGAGTCTATGTATCTCTTGTTGTATGTTTTGGCATGAACCCACTGATTTCATGATTAATCTTATATGAGAAATGCTATCTTAGCATGTGTTTTGTTAATTCTGTCTCTAGTATTGCATGTATTCTTCTTCTGAATCTAGATATTCGGGTAATGTTTAGATTCTAGAGCATAGAATTCCTATGTTGAATGTCTGATCTTTTAACTTCTGCTCAAGGGGTAGATTAAATTGTTTTCAGGTTGAACATTGGGAAGGGTATACTGCAGTAGGGATGCCATAAGTAGAGATAACTTAACACTCTATATTGGGAGATATCTGTAAGGCAGGTATCACATATATCCCCCTGAAATCCAGTTTTAGTTGTTCATGCTGACCATTCACAGGTGTATGTCTACTGACTCCAAGCCCTGGATAGGCACCAATCTTGCTTTGTATTTGTGTTACAACCATATCCAGCTTTGCATCCAAACCATAAATCAAAATCTAAATCTAAAACAATCTTTAGGACATTAGAATTAGTTTTAGGATTCTCAGTCCTCTGTCTACAACTGCAAATAGGCTTAAAGCTAGCCCCTTTGCTCTCATCTTTCAGTTTTGGTCTACTCACAGGAGGACTTATCTGCTTTCTGTCAGCATCCCAGCCTTGTATGCATATCCTCATGGATGTTGAGTAGGGAATACCCCCCTAGGTCTTGCAGAGCCTAAAGAAGAAGAGGAGATAAAATATAGAGTCTATCTCCTATACTGTTGGCCCCTGGCCCAGAGATCTTGTTGATCATTGATGGCTACCTTGTAGGGAAATCTAGGAATAAGCATCCAGTCTGGGAAAAAACCAACACCTTCATCCTCTATCTCTTTGTTGGTGCATGGTCTTGAATCACTTACTACAACTAGGGTTTCATATCTTGTGGTAACCTTTACCATTTATATTATTTCTTTCATCATTTATAGAAGATCTTGCCTTTGCCATCCAAGGGCACGCACTCTTGGATCTCTAATAATTGTTGTAGTGGAGGTGGAAATACCAACATAGGGTTTGACTAAGGAAAGCCCCTAAACACAACTAAACATTTTCCCTTCTTGTTTGTGTGTAGGTCATATTTAGAGGAAGTAGGCTACAACAAGCTACATGAAGGAGGAAGGTAGATAGGTGAAGGAACCCAGATCAAAAGATTTTGCATAACCCTAATCTGGGTCTAGGGCACCCAGCGCCCTGGTAGCTCTCTACTGCTGAAATCAGGTTCCTATTCTATACTATCTCCCCATCTTTGCTATCCTTTCAGAATCTCTGTAAATGTTTTTAATAGTCATCTTTTTGATGTTCTTGTTCAATTAAGGTTTCCTACTTTTCCCTAGCTTGGTTGGTTAGATTTGGTTGACATTCCTTTATACAAAAAGGGACAAAACCCTTGCAGTTTGGCTCTCCTTTAAAGGTAGAAGACAAGATTGATTTGTGTTCCAATGTTGACAGAAGAGGGTTTGACCTAGTTAAGGGTTTTAAGCTAAGTCTCCCTTTTCCATTTAACAATCCCATTCCCCACAGATGCAACAATATAGTGTCTTATTCCTTTTAGGCATTGTCTTAATGTCTACCCTTAATGCAACAACCTTCTTTTCTACTTTCATCATTGGACATTAATTCCTTAGATGTCCTTCTCTTACATAGTATTAGCACCAGATATTTTGTCTTTGTTTGTGCAGATTGTCCTTCTTTCTTGCAAGAATCTCTTGTTTCAATTTTAGTTGTTCCAACTCCAATTTTAGTTTTTCATTTCCATATTTTCTTTAGTTTTATAATTTCTCTTCTAGGTTTTCACTTCTATGTGGCATGCAAAGGTTACTACTTTTAAATATGAATAAAAAAATTTCCTATCTAACGATGTTCTAATGTTAGGGCTTATCCCTGAAATAAACCATTAAATTCTCTACTTTTCTGTTAATGGTTCTTCTAATTTCTAGGTTATTTACATAAATTATTTATCAAAATCTTTGATTGATTCACCTTCCTTTTGGACTAGGTCCCTCATTTTACTTACCCCTTCAGTAGGTATCTCTGGTGATTCAAAATTGTGTAGGAATTTCTTCTTTATTTCATCCTAGTTTTTATCATGTTATGGACATGTTTTCCTATACCAATTCAAGGCTCCATTTCTTAGGGTTCCTACAAAATCAAATAACTTTGTCTGATCACTAGTTACATTCTTTATTTTCCATGTTGTTTCTAAAACAAGTACATACTTTTCTACTTCAGAGGTATCTTTGCCAAACACTAGTAATTTAATGGGTGAGTCCATATTTGGTTTTTCTTGTGTTTTACCCTCTTTGTGGTATGTTTTCTTTATGTTTTATTGTGATTTCTTACTAATTATTTGCGATAAAGGTTTGTTTTCTCTTCCCTTATCTCTTTTCAACTGTATGTCAAAGTACTCTCTCCCTAACACTTCTTCACAATATTTTATAATCTACTCTTATTGTTGTCTTTGCTTGTCTAATTCATCATTGTTATTTTGCACAGAAATCATTCTAGTTTTATATGGCACCAAGGATGAATCCTAGTCAAAGAGTTGCATCTTTGCGAAATACCTTTTTTATTTTTGGATATATATATTTTTTTAGTTAAGGACATGCTATTTGTTAAATGTGTTGTTTCACTATTGTTAGCCCCTTTCTTGACTTGGCCAATTTTTAAACTTCTAGAGCACCCCGAACACTTCAGCCTGCCAAATCACAAAAGAAATTAATTTTGAACATCCATGATAGCTAGTGTAGAGTCCTTTTGTGGGAAAGATCCTAACTTCATTTTGTCTCATGCAACCAATTTTCATGCCAAAATACCTTACCATTTGAAAGATTTTAAACTTTAGATTTCCCAAATGATAATTTGCAAATAAGGCCAATATTTGACATTCGTGTTTCTGGAGCTAAAAAGAATTATGAGTTTTACTCTAGGGCCTTCACACATTTTCATAGCCAAATTTTGTAGAAAACAAAGCTACTATGTGAGAGATATGGAATTTTTTGTCTCAAGGTTCCAAGTTTTGAAGTTAAATTTTGTCAGAGCATTATAGAGTTTAATATATTTTTATAGGGTCAATAAAGTGGATAAATGCATTGTTATTGAGATGGCTTTATTTACCCTCCACATTAAGAAGTTATAAAGTCTCATTGTTTAAAAAGTAAATATTAAAGCCAAGCATGTTTACGGTGGCTCTAAAATTTTTAAGAAAATTCCTATAAAAGGATTTTGGACTTTATATGCAATTCTTTGTTGTCGGGGGTTATATTGGTTTTTCAACTTTATAAACTACCAACTCCTCTATTGTTGGGGGTTTTGTTTATTCTTGAACCTCATGGATTACTGACCCTTCATAAAATCTGAGCTCAAAGTTTCCTGAAGTGGCTGATTTCCCAATTCCTCCATTGTCAAGGATTTCAAGGGTTTTTGAAATTTTTCTTGCTTGGGAGTTTTTAAGGTTCTTGAACTCCTATTTTGGCTGACACCTCTTGAGGTTGTTGGCAAGAGACACTTCTAGGCATGATATGTGTTGTCATTAATAGCAACCAAGTCTCTACTACACATCCACATTTCATAATTTGCTCATACTAGAAATCAAAATGAAGTTTTATCTAAGTCTAGGTGGTCAGGAATAGAGTAGACGACAAGGTCCGATATATTGGTTTGGATCTCTCTGGTGGAAAGTATTAATTTATTGAAGATCTAAGATAGTCATAATAATTACCAGGATAATCTAAATCTAGAGTTTTGGCCTTCGGTGATAAAGGATTCAAAAGTTATTAGCTTCTGAGTATCGGGTAATAGTTTGACAGAGCAGATAGAAGAACAGGCTGACCTTACAAATGATCTTGGTTCTAGATGTATGCAAGTTGTTGATTGGGAAATTAGTGATGACCAGTGATAGTGGCTAACCTGATTGATGATTTGTGAGTGCAATTTTTGGTCTGCATCTCAAGTTATGCATGGATCTAGCCGACAGAGTAGAGTATTCAATAAAATTCTAAGTGTTCTTGAAGCCATCTAAAAAGTGATTGAAGATCAGGATGTGGATATATATACCTGATGTATTTGAATGAATTTGGTGTTTGTTTTGTGAATATGGAGTAAATGCAAAAAGAGTAGAGATCCAAGATTCGGATGAAGGCAAAGCAGTAAAAAGGGCAGAGTGAAGATGAAATGTGTAAGATCAATATTTTATGTTTGATCGGAACTGAATTCATGCATTAGTAGATGCTTCTCATTAGTTCAAAATCTCTGTTATTCTCTTGTAATCATTTGTATGTAGTGAGCCTCTATTTGAGTAGTGCGATCTGGGCAGTGAGCCCGAATGCATGTGCATTCTCATTTGTAAAAATACTTTTAATAGGGTATTAATTTTTGTAGGTTAACCCCCACCGTGTTTTTTCCCTTAACCAGGTTTCCACGCTAAAAATCTTGGTGTCAAGTGTGTTATTGTGCTTTTGTTCTTACACTTATGATTGTTGTTTTCATGAATAAGTTATTGATTCATTGTTAAGAGGTAAAAGGAAGAAGTAACTGTAGAAAGTGTTAAAGTTTTAAAACAACTGATTCACCCCCTCTTAGTTGTTAGTCCTATTTCCAACAATTTGTATTAGAGCAAGGTTCCTTTGAAAAAGTTTAACAGCTTAAGGAAGATCTAGGAAGACAGTAAAATGGATGAATATAACCTCTAAGGGAAACTTAATCTTACCCTAGAAGATCTTGAGCAGTCCAGAGTAGAAGTCCAAGAGCTACAAGAAAACCTCAAAAAGGCTGAAGACTTCATTAAGATTTTAAAAAGAAAATTGAGCAAATCTAATGAAAAGGGGAAGGAGCAACCTCCTCAACTGGGAAATCATCATGAAGACAAGGCCCTAAAAGAGAAGACAAAGGAATGTGAAAAGTTAGCTAAAGAAGTTGTTGTCCTAAAGCATGAGATGGAATCTAGGGTGATGAGACTAACCACGAAAATTGAAGAGAGAAAGAAAACTGAAGAAGAGATAAATCAAAATCTGTAAGAGAGAACTAAAGAATGTTGCAGATTGGATGGAATAGCTGGACTCCTAGAATCTAATCTACAAGAAAGTAGAGAAAATGTAAGAGAACTTGAGAAACAAATTATTACTCTCAAACATGACCTAGAAGTTGTAAATGAATATAAGGAGAAGTTCAAGATAAGCTCAGCTAAACTTGAAGTACTGATTGAAGGATAGAAAAAGGATGATGACAAGTATGATCTTGGATATGAGAAAGGTGAAAGCTCTAGATCTGGACAGAGAAATTTTCAACCAAGGAATGGGAGAAACAGAACTAGAAAACCTTCGGTAAGACAACCTAATGCTCAAAGATATCCATCAATTAATGGAAATTGTTTCAATTGTAATAAATTTAGTCATAGATCTGCTCAGTGCAGAAGCAGAGTAAATCAAAATGGTCCATCCTTCTCTGGTCAATGCTTCAAGTGTAAGAGGAATGGTCATAGATCAAATGAATGCAGAAGTATGATAATGAATAATTCCAACAATAGAGGAATTGGCAATTCTCTCAATGGTTACTATTTTTCTTGCAATGGGTTTGGATACATGGCTAATCAATGTAGATCAAGAGGAAATCAAGCTTATAAGCAAGGAAATGTTGTGTGCTTTAATTACAATAAATCTGGTCATACTACAAGATTCTGCAGAAGTGGGATCAATGGAAGAAGAGGTCCAGTAAATAGAAAACTTGATGTGCAGAGACAAGACAAAGGCAAAATAAAAATTGATGTGAATGAAATATGGAGTGAAATGAGAAAGATTTGAGTAAAGAAAGATACAATGAACAATGGTGATGCATCCGCACTAGAATTCGGTGATGACAATTCGTCCAGGAATTAAATCAGGAGTTCTAGCTCAGGGGGAGCTACATTAAACATCAAATTCCCCCATTCAGTAAGTGGGTGCCTAGATATGGCACAATGAGAAGATGTTTTGAATTGTTTTAGAACTTTTGAAAGGATTTCTGGAAGAAAAGATGTTGATATGGAAATTTGTAGAGTAATTCTTGAATAACAGTTCAAGAAATAGAGTAACTGGATAAAGTTAGGGCAGCACATTTATTATAATGTGAAATTAGGTTTTGCAAAGGATAAAAGGTCACTTAATCATGCATTTGAACCACTTTGCATTTTAAAGGAAACAAATAGAAGTACTTCTAAGCTGCAAATCCAAAGATTGAAGAACAAAGAGCAAATTCAACTAGAAATTGATCAACCCTAAACCCACTAAGAAGAAGGTACTTCTCTGTAAAATCTTTGAATCTAAAATCTATTTAGATGGTTTCTCATGTTGTTGACATTACTGAAAGGACTCAATCCAAATTTAAGAAGCATCCTCACAAATCAATAGAAGTTGACCCATTAGGTGCTTTTTCAAGTGTTTTGTATGTTGTGCTGCATGTTGAAGACATTATGGTTTATATTCATGCAAACATAGATGAATTTGGTGATTCAAGGTATGTAGACCTATTTGAGTCGTCTCAGGGATGAAAATCATGATCTTAAACCTGAGTATAAGGCACTGCATGATAAACACTTTATTTAGATTATGGGGTTTCCAACATTTGATGAAGATAAATGGGTTCGATATGTTTTAAGTCAGATGCATGATGAATTCATTTGGTTGTTAAAACCATTCAAGATTACTAAAGATGTTATCAGAATTGTGAATGGGTTAAACTCAATCAGTGGATTACCCATGTTAAAATCTGTGAAAAACTAAACTATTACTGACGCAACTGGTGCCAAATTTGATAGGAGGGCTATGACTATAAATGAAATTATAGAACCGAATGTGAAGTTTGCTTCCATAGTGATTGGCTACAAGGTATATCACTCCAGTAGGGAGAATTCTATCTCCAGAACTACCATATATGTAGCATATCAAATGTTAAAGGAGAATGTAGATTATGACCTTTGTGAGCTGTTACAGAACCAGCTGATTGAAAACTTGAACAAAATAAAAAAGGATAAGAAAAATGCTTTTAAATATGGTACATTGGTTATGTGCTTGTTTTTCTACTATATGAATGAAGTGCCAGAGTAAAGGGTGTTCACTAGACTAAGGATGAGCCAGTTGCTATTTAGATTAGAGATCATCTTTGTAGCATTGGTGATTTCAAAGCTCAGAAGACTGCAATATGGGGTTACTTCAAGAATTTTTAGAGTATGATGCATTTAAGGGAAAGGATCCCTAAATCAATTGTTGAGAAGTACAAAAATGAAATATGCTTCATGGTTGACACTGATCAGTGTCTAATGGAAGCAGTGGAACCCAGAACTATTTGGATCATGCCCATGGGGTATGAAGTAGATGAAAAAATCTTGAATATGTATGCTCAACATCTTCTAAGCAAGCCTAAAGATACAATGGTTGAAATATTTGGAACATATGAGGAGCTGAATTTAAAACTGCATACTAAGCTTAGAGAACCTGAAACCAATAGGAAGGTAAGAAAAGAAGTTAAGTAGTTGGCTGAAAATCTAGGCCTAACTAAGGAGGCTGTGAGGAAATTTAGAGAAACAACTGAAAAGGCTAAGAAAGAGAAACAAGATAAGAAACAAATAAGTGCTCCGGTGGAACCCTCTTCCACTTCAAGAACTGCTAGGAGCTCTGTTGTTGCCCCTGTTCCTCCTAAGACTGCAAAACCAAAAGCAAAATCATCTGAAAAAGGGGAGAGAATGAAGAAAACAAAAGCATCCCAGACCTATGAAAGCACAAGAGAAGAAGAAGAAGAAGATACAGATTCTAAAATTGAGATCAAAGAACTAAAAGCCACAAACACAAAAGTGGCCAAGATATCCAAGGAGATGCCCTCTAGAAGGAAAAGGGAAAGCAAGAGGCAAAAGATAGAGGAATATGTAGAGAAGCCTACCCTTTCAGTAGATGACATCATTAAATCAGTTACTATGGATGGAAACTTTGCTCCAATGATAGAATTCTATGATGACTATAGTGATGCTGACAAAAGAATACTTGAGGAAGCAATGGTAAGATATTTAAATATCTACAACAAGGCTCTTATTGAGATATGTTCATTAATACCAAAAAGCCTTGAGATAATTTTGGAACTAAGAAAAGACAATGCAAAAAAGCAAGGATCTTGAGATCCAAGAACAAATATTAATACAATTATGCCCCCAAATTACTCAGAAGAAAATGAGTTCCGAAGTAAAAATTGAATGAATAAGCTTATGCTAGGGGAGACAGACAAGAATGTAGAGGAAACCAAAGAGATTCTTTGATGTGCTTTGAAAAATCACAATCATCCTGTTGTAGAGGAGGAAAATGTAGAGATTGAGTCCTCAAACGTGGATGTTGAAGGATTAAAGGAAAATAAGAAACAGACTGAAACTCTAGACTTCTCTGTTTCAGAAGAGGAAGTGTAAAAGGAAGAAGAGGAAGTATTGATAGAAGAAGCAAATGTTGGCCATGATCCTCTAGATCCTCCCACTACTGATGACTCTAGAAAGGACAAAGAGAAAGATGAAGAAAAAGAGAAAGAGAAGGATGAGGAAGAGGCAAAGGGAAAAGAAGAACTAGCAAAAGGGGATGGTGCTAATGCACCAAAGCAAAACAGTTTGATTCTTGCCACTAACAAAGCACCAGGGAAGGAATCTGAAATAGCAAGTGTGGCAAGAGACACTATGAATGAATTGTAGAGTTTTCTCAGAAAGGAGATGCTATAGTTAGATGAGCTGGAACTAATACAAGGACCAATCAATTATGACACTCTCTCTCTAGATCAAATACTGAAGATATCATCATTCACATAAGCCAAGGCAAGGGATAAATTACTGAAGTCTCACATAGAAGACAGTGAGTTGATAAGCCTAGCATATAGAACACTAGAGAAGATCATGCCCACATATCATAAAAATACATCTGATTCTCCCTCTGGTAATTTGAAAAATCTTGTGCACTCTGTAAATACAAATTTTGAGTCCTTTGAGAAGTCAACCAAAATAAAGGTCCGGAAAGAATTTTTAGATAAGAGGTTTAGTGAACTAAAAGGTCTTATAGATAATGATAGAAAAACACTTGACATTGGTATAAAGAGTATTAAAAATACTCTTAAGGATGGTGGTGATGTATATAAGTTTTGTTTATCATGGCCCAAAATAGTAGAGGATATTGAGAAAAAGATAAAGGAGCGGGAGAAAAAGTTGCTAGACCTATCTCAAAGTTTTGATCCTTTAACAGTATCTCCGGTGAGCCAAGAATGTTAAGCAATTAGCCTAACAAATGAAATAAAGAAACTTATCAAGGAAAAAAAGAACATTATGGAAAGAATGGGTGAGCTCTAGGGACTAACTACCCCTAAGTTGGAAACAATGTTTAATACCTTGTCAGAGGCCCAAAGTATTGCTCAGACAAGTGATCCCTCAGATCAAAGGAATGTAGAATCATATGCATTTCTATTGAGTAGACACATTTCAATTTTGGATGGTATAAAGAGAAGTTGGGCCACCGAATTTATATAGTTAAAGAGTACTTTTGCAGATATCCTTAAGTATATGTAAATATAACATATGGACTATTTGTACATATGTGGTCATATATACAGATTTTTTGCATCATTAGTGATTACAGATCCCACACTTTCCCATTGATGTCAAAGGGGGAGTGAAGAACAGTGAAAAATGAGGAATCCAGCTAAGGGGGAGCACTGGAAAGTAGTGTGAACAACAGTATGAACCACAAGCAAAGGGGGAGTTATTCCGACACTTAGTCATTTTTCACTAAGTGTTGCCATCAATGCCAAAGGGGGGGATTGTTGGCAAAAGACACTGCTAGGCATGATAAGTATTGTCATTTATGGCAACCAAGTCTCCACTACACCTCATTTCATAATTTGCTCATACCAAAAATTAGATTGAAATTTTATCTAAGTCTGGGTAGTCAAGAACAGAGCAGATGATAGGGTCTAGTATCTTGGCCTGGATCTCTCCGGTGGAAAGTCTTAATTTATTGTGGATCTGAGGTAGTCATAAGCACTACCAAGAAAATCTAAATCTAGAGTTTTGGCCTTCGGTGATAAAGGATTCAAATGTTATTAGCTTTTGAGTATCGGGTTAACAATTTGACAAAGCAGATAGAAGAAGAATAGGCTGACCTTGCAAATGATCTTGGTTTTGGATGTATGGAATTTGTTGATTGGGCAATTAGTGATGACCAGTGATAGTGGCCAACCTGATTTATTATTTGTGAGTGCAATTTTTGGTCCACATCTCAAGTTATGCACATATCTAGCTAACAGAGCAAAGTATTCAATAAAATTCTAAGTGTTCTTGAAGCTAACTAAAAAGTGATTGAAGATCAGGATGCGGATATATATACCGGACGTATTTGAATGAAATCAATGTGTGTTGTGAATATGGAGTAAATGTGAAAAGAGTAGAGATTCAAGATTCAAATAACGTAGAGTAGTAAAAAGGGTAGAGTGAAGATGAAATGTGTACTTGATCAATATTTTATGTTTGACCGAAACTGAATTCATGCATTAGTAGATGCTTCTCATTAGTTCAAAATCTCTGTTATTCTCTTGTAATCATTTATAGGCAGTGAGCCTCTATTTGAGCAGTGAGCTCTAGGCAGTGAGCTTGAATGCATATGCATTCTCATTTGTAAAAATACTTTTAACAGGGTATTAATTTTTGTGGGTTAATCCCCACTGTGGTTTTTCCCTTAACTGGGTTTCCACGCTAAAAATCTTGGTGTCAATTGTGTTATTGTGCTTCTATTCTTACACTTATGATTGTTGTTTTCATGATTAAGTTATTGATTCATTGTTAAGAAGTAAAAGGAAGAATTAACTGTAGAAAGTATTAAAGTTTTAAGACAACTGATTCACCCCCCCTCTCAGTTGTTAGTCCTATTTCCAATAGAGGCTACAGGTGCTCTCTGCTTGTTGTGCATGGAAGACCTAGGGATGAAAAAGATGAAAGTAACAAGGCATACTGGCCTTCCATTAAGACTATTAAGAAGGCACTTAGGATTCCTATATTGGCTAATGGAAATATAGGACATTTTCAAGATGTTTATAATTGATTAAGAGAAATCTGGAGCCATCAAATCTTCTTGGCTTGTATGCTCATGATATGGTATGGGTAGTTGCCTATGCTACTAATACCTTTTGGAAGGGGAAATATTTCTCTTACAGATTATCCATAGCTATCTACTACAAGAAGGAGAATCATACTTTGCTATTGGAGAGGATTGGGACTCACTTTCATAAACATTTGATCAAATGGATCACAATAAAGATACTCATTGGCATTGCAAACCCTTGGGATAATTAGACGGTGGTCACATTCGAGCTATTAGCCAGGGCTGGTACCTCAGCTCTTATGATGAGTTTGACTTGAAGATGATATTGAGCCCTCTCCACACTACTATTTATGGAATAGAAGGACATATTTCTGATATATACCAATGCAATGCATTATAATATATCACTTGATTCAAACAAGGATGTAGGAGCATGTCCTTATTATGTTCTCGAAAACACTTTTGAACCCAAATTAATAATGGTAGATATGACCTTTGTACAACTTGTCATTTTACAACTTATCAGTCAAAAGAAAGGCACTGGCTAAATTTTGAATTAATGGCTTCACATTGGAGGTGTCAAAGCATTTACTGATGGATCATTGGAATCAAATAATGTAGGCAATGGTCCAGCTCAAGATCAAAACCTGAGAGATTCTTTGATAGAGGCAAAGTCCAACATTAAAGTAAAGATTTTCTTAAGGAAAGGTTCTAAGTCTTCTACCAAGGCACATGCAATAGGATTTTCAGAATAGAATGGAACACTTGTTGAGATCATGGACACTATACCAGGTAGTGACCTTGTATTTCTCTCGATATCTAATGCTGCATAGGTGGACAATTACCAACACATATTTTTGGCCATGAAACCAAAAAGCATTCTTAGTATTTCCCATGAGTTTCTACTTGGACATCTAAAGTCTAGTGATGTTGAGTTCCTAAAGGACATAAGTGGAATAGTTGTCTGTTCCAAGGGTATGGGCCCATCTATGAGGTAGTTGTATATCCAGGACAAAGAGATCAATGGTATAGGAATAAACTCTAGTTTTGTTCTTCATTAGGATGTTGATGGGAGAGAAACTAATGTTGCTTTAGGTTGGTCATTTGCTTTGAGTTTGCCATTCACATTTGTGACAACCATGAAGGATGAGTACAAGAGTGATATTTTTGGAGAGCATGAAATTTTGTTGGGAGATGTACTTGGTATAGTTGAAGCATTTTTTAAAGGATATACTCAGCATGGCATGGATTAAGAACTTGCTTACAAAAAAATTGTAGAAAGCATAACTGAGACCATATCAAAAAAAAATTATTTCCACATAGGGAATGCTCTCTATATGCAATTCTCTTAGTGAAGAAGGAAAGAAGGAATTTGAGATAGCATACAGTGCTTCATATTATCCCTACATGGAAATACTATATGAGTGTTATGAGGATGTACCTTCTGATAATGAGATTCAAAGTATAGTCATGGCAGGGTATCAATTTGTTGAAAAGGATGGTCTTCCAACATTTTCAATGGGAAAATTTGACCAAACTCGGATGTGGAAAGTTGATGAATGGGTTCATGTGGTGTGACCTATTGGTGACTTGTGTCCTCTTTATCGATTTACTAGCAGTGTTTATGTAGCATTGATGATGGCACAGATTGAGATCTTGAAGTTGAAGAGTCATTTTGTAAATTAATCTTAGATAAGATCTGTTAAGGGAAAATTGGAGTAAACATGAATAATCAATAAATCAATATCAATAATACCCAAAACTCAATGAAATATAGAAACAAAGAGATTAACCAAACAAAAGAACTTCAAAAACCTTTGCAAACCTCAAAGCTTCATAGCTTCCATTGGTTGCCTATCTCAATCGATCTTGCATGTATGAATAAGGCCCTCAGAGAGTGCACTTCCTTGCTATGATTCCAAGATTGTCAATGGAGAACAGCTATGATGATGCTTTGTAATGAAGAGGAGCTTCACAACAATGATAGTAGTATGCAGTAACGAGTGTGATCACAAGCAATGAAGAAATTGGTGCCAAAGGCGCGCTGTAATTCCTACAGAGTAACAATACTTAAAGCTTGGATGAATGAACTAGAAGAAGAGGGTTCAATTTATAGACTTGAGAGAGAGAAGATCAATGGTATAGAAAGAATGAGAAGATCAACAGTTGACAACATTTGAGGAATGTGCGTGAATAAGAAGAAGACAAGTGTGCCCAAAATCTATTTTATTTGAGTTAACTACTTTCTTTTCTAAAGATAAGACATGCTTTTCATAAATTAAAATTTTTTTCTAATTTAAGAGATATTGATAAAAACAAGGTTGATTGAATAGATAACTCAACTTGTGATTTGCTTTTGCATGATTTGAGAGAAATTAAATAATAAATTATTTAATTTTGTGTGCATGAAGAAGAAGACTTATTTTTAGAAGATTTGGAAGATATTTGAAGAATTAGAAGATAAGAAAGCAAATTAAATAAATAAATTTATTTAATTGTTGTGCATGATTTGGAAGAATTTAAATTAAATAAAGGATTTTATTTAAATATGACTTTAGAAGAGGTAATTAAATATTTTGATATTTAATTAACTTAGAGGAATGTGAATCGAATAAAAAAATTTGTTTATTTATTTATTGATAAAGGAATTAGAATGAAATAATTATTAAGAATATTTATTTAGACAAAGTCGTGTCATTTTTAGGTGTATACATTTTGCCCCTCTTTGATGCAATGTGTTTTATCATGTTTCAAAGAATAATTTTTTTGATAATGATACATGCCCCAGTTTGCCCCTAGTACAAGTTATGACAACAAGATGCCCCCTCGAGAGATTGGATGGGAATAACACAAAAGGCATGAGATGGACAATCTCATGAAGATGAAGGTGAAAAATAGGTTAGGATAAAGAAAGAGTTGAATGATACGTGATACAAGATAGAATGATAACACACACAAGAAAGTAAGCAAGTACATACAAATGATACAAGAACAAACAAGGTATTGCCCCTGTCGAGGGGTAAACCAACGATATACTGATAACGATATACGACAGTGTTGTCATGGCGGGGAACGATATATCCCTAGACCAACATGGTAGGTGTGTTGTCATGGCAGGGAATGATAGATCCCTAGAGCAACATGAAGGATAGTGTCTAGTTTTAGGAAATGAAACATGTGATGTAAGATGCCTGTATTGGTCTAATTTCGACAATGTTACATCCTATATAAGACAATTTGATTGATTAATGGATTGGGTTGGTTTACAACCAGACAAGGATCAAGACCACTGAGGGCGCTTGGATAATTTGATAAGATTGACTTGACTTGATTGGTATGGATTAAGGATGGACTTGCATTTTGATCATTGCTCAGATTGACTGGACAAGGATGAAAGATATGATAATAGATAGAAAAATGACTCGACAGAAGGACTCACAAGATTTTATTTGTATTGATACTCTGCATTGTTGGATCTTTATTGTATGGGGTATGGTATGGGTTCTTTGTGGATGTGAATGGTATGAATGCTTTGTGGATGCGAGTGGATGTGAATGGTTTTTTTGACATCTTGATAGTGCAAGTATTTTTGAAGTGCTTATTTCATCGTTGGGCTTTTTTGTTTTTTTCGTACTTTTTCCAAATGTTGTAAAAAAATACAAGCATCTAAGTATAATTGAACCGAGATGACCTGAGTATTGCTTACATGGATTTTGATTTAGCAAGTTAATACAAGCATCGAGGTATAATTGAACCAAGATGACCTAAGTATTTCTTGTGTATCAATAGACAAGGATTGCCCCTATTCATGTTAGACCTTTGATGTCCTCGATGATCTTTTGCCGATCATGTCATTAGACAAGGCATCACATTACTAAAGATTAATCCACAAATAGCAAAACACAGAAAATAATCATGCTCCCATCATAGCATCTCTAGCTTTTGGCATCCTCGAGTAGCATAGAAAGACATGATAGCAGAAATCCAAACTCTATAACTTAACCATGATTCCAACCACAAAACATGCTTGTATTTAGATGTGTTTGTTTCTTGCCATAATTTAGGTAAAATCATTTAGAATTCCTTAGGTGTTTGCTTGCTTTGCTCTAGATAGGTTAATGCCCTGACTCAAGATTCCTATTTGAAAAGAGCGGGTTTTGCTTGAGCTTGCTTGCCTGGTGAAAGATTCCACAATCCTTATTGGTGAGACGGACCCTAAGGGACTGACCTAGTGCCTTGGGGGCTCATTGCTAAATGGCATTGCCTACATGACGACACAGAGACAATGTAGTTTGAGGTAAACCCTAATGGACCTAAGACCTAGGCAATAGAAAGTGGTGTGAACTCAGATAGATAGAAGGACTAGACATGGGATGGATGGGATAGTGGAGCCTTGGGGGTGCATTGAAATATGGCTTTGCCTATGTGACAATGCAGAGGCAACGTAGTTCATATACTTGGACCATGTGGACACTGACGATAGACACTATGCTAGGCTGACATTGTGGATAGGATATGGGATAAAACCTTGGTTGACAAGGTGACAAAAGAGATAGAGTATCAAGCCATGATAGGATAGGATGACACTATGGATAACCTTAATGCTAGATACTGATGACAAGGAAAACACCACAGATAGGCAGATGGAAGGGTGATAGTAGATATGAATGGTTAGGTAGAAGGAAACAAGGATGTGATCTCCAAGGACTATGTCGCATAAGAATAACATGCCCCATTGTAGGTAGAATACTTAGGATTTTTCATGACAAAGCTTACGACGATAGCAGGATGAAAGGGTAATGAAGGATTTGCATGGTTTTGGAGGGATAAGGTTGTTGGAAATAAGGCAGATAATTGACAGGGGGTGAATCAGTTATCTTAAATATTTTAACTTTCAATTCTTCTTTAACAATTAGTGCAGCATCAAAACATATAAGCATACATAACCATGAGAGCAGAAATAAAATCAACACATAACATAATGTTTTTGATTTGGAAAACCCTATTAAGGGAAAAACCATGGGGTGACTAACCCAAGATTGTATTCTCTATTAAAAGAATAAGAAGTACAAAATGGCACTTGCCAATTAGGGCTCACTACCCAAGCACACTGCTCATAAGAGGCACATTGCCTACAAGAGACTCACTATCTACAAAGTTAAGGTAACTAGGTGTTTGAACTGATCAGAGGCATCCACATATGCTAAGGTTCAGTTCCGGTTAGGCTCAATATACTGATCTACTGCACTTCATTCTTCCTCTTCTTTTAGTCCTGTTGTTCTGTCACATACCGGATTTGTATTGCTGCTTCACACTTGTCTCTACCTTTTCTCACACACTACACACACCTTCATACCGAAATCCATCTGGTATATATATCTGCACCAAGGATTTCAACATCTTTCTAGTCAGCAACCAGAATACTCAAGATATTTACTAAATACTAGTCTGTCAGCTGAATCCATGCTTAATATGTGATGCGTATCAAAAATATAGACATAGAAGTTATCAATCATGTCAGCCAACCATGAATGATCCCTCGAAAAACTTGATCACCATCAATTTCTCATCCGGATTAAAGTCTGATGCTCTGCCGGTCAGTTCTTCCTCAGTCTACTCTGCTTGTTAGGAACCCAACACTTAGATGCTCATATCTTTTCACTCTTTCATCTCCGGAGGCTCAATCTCTACAATGTAGCAATCATGGTACTCCTCTTGACTTCTCCAAGTCCACACTTTGTTGAGATACATCCTCTAAGAGATCCGGACCTGATTGTTAGACCTTGCTGCATACTCTGTTCTTGTTCACCGAACCAAAACACTCTTCAATCTGACTTCCAGTATAGACAAACTATGTGCTGCAGATGTGTGGGATAAACTTTGTTGACATCAATGACAACAATCATGAAGCCACATAGTGTCTCTTGCCAACAATCTTGCCCTTTGGCATTGATGGCAACACTTAGTGAAAAATGATTGTCATAACAAACTCCCCCTTGGCTGATGCTCTGTCTTATGTACATTTTTTCCGGAGCTCCCCCTTAGCTAGATTCCACATTTTTCACTACTCCTCACTCCCCCATTGACATCAATGGCAAAGGGTGAAATCCGCACACCAAAATTTGCAAAGATTAACCTATACATAGCTACATAAGTATATATACATGTTATACTTACATATACTTAAGTATATCCGCAAAAGTGGTTTTCAACTAGACAAATTCTATTGCCCAACTCTGCTTCATCCTATCCAAAACTAAGAAGTGACCACTTAACAAAAATGCAAAAGCTTCTGCCCTTTTTAAGTTTGCCAGATCACTGGTCTGGGCTGTGGTCTGGGCATCAGTTAGGGCCTCATGCATTGCCTCTAACTTAGGAATAATTATCCCTTTTAGCTCACTCATCCTGCTTATTCTATTCTTCTTTTCCTTTTCAAGCCTCTTTATTTCATTTATAGTGGCAATAGTGTAGCACTCTTGATTCATTATGGATGAGGTGAGAGGATCAAAATTTTGAGATAAACTTGATAGTTTACCTTCTTGTTCTTCCACCTTCTTTGCAATGTCATCTGTCACTATGGACCAAGATAGACAAAATTTGTATAATTATCTGCCATCTTTAAGAGCATTTTCTAGGCTCTTTATCCTAATATCTAGATTTCTCTCTTTATCCTAATATCTAGATTTCTCCTATCATTTGCTATGAGTCCCTGTACTTCGGAGAATCTCTTTCCCAAAAATTCTTTCCAGACTTTCTCTTCTACTGATTTCTCCAAAGAATCAAAATGTGTGCTAACAGAATTAACAAAAGATTTCAGGTTACTGGATGGAGAGGCCGAAAGATCCTTTTGGAAGGATGGCATGATCTTCTCTAGTACATCGGATGCAATCTCTATTAGCTCATAGTCTTCCATGTGAGACTTCAACAATTTTTCTTTTGGTTTAGATTAAGCAAAAGATGATATCTTCATTGTCTGTATCGAAGAGAGGGAATCAAAATTGAGTGGTACTTGGAATAGTTTTGGTTCATCTATCTCCATTATTTCTTTGGTCAAGAAATTTTTCACTGCTTCTGCAGTGTCTCTTTCCAGAGACAAAGTCTTCTTTCCTTTTGCATCCTCAAAACTGACATCAGAGATCTTCTCTGTGTGTTCTTCTTGTTAGATTCAGGACTGACAACTGAGAGGGGGGATGAATTAGTTGTCCAAAACTTTCTTCTAATTCAAACACTTGAATCCACTTTGTAATAATAATAATTTAATTATGAAAACACAAAGTATTAAACCAAGAGCAGAAACACATTAACACATAAGACACAAAGATTTTGACGTGGAAAACTCAGTTAAGGGAAAAACCATAGGGTGATTAACCCAAGATTGTATTCTTTATTAGAAGAATAGAAACAACAAAATGGTACATGCCAATTAGGGCTCACTGCCTGAGCACACTGCTCACAAGAGGCTCACTGCCTACAAGAGACACACTGTCTACAAAAGAATAAGTATCACATACTTGAACTGGAAAATAGCATCTTCAACATGCTTGAGTCAGTTCCATTTAAGCCCAATATTCCTGCTCTGCCTTTTGCTCTCCTCCTTGCTATCACACCCTCATCTCCACAAGTCACACTTTGAAATGACTTCACAATTCCTTATTTATACAAGACATCGACTTAGGAATAATCATCTAAGTCGGCAAACATCTACAAGAACATCTGTAAGATGAGTAACTCATCCAGTCAGCTAGTCTAAGGAAGAACACCTTCATCTGGAAGTATTTCTTCAAATGCAAGCTTAAACTCCAATGTGGACCACCAACACAAACTGGACATGATCTAAAGACCTCCACAAGCTTTCCTGAAACACCAAGAACATCCACACTTCATCTGCTTACTGAAATCCTTCTCTCTGATGCAGAGGTAAACGCAACGGGAGCTTACAAATGGGAAGGAGGAGTCACTAACACAACCAACATGTTATAATACCTATCGGCTTATCATCATCATCATATTTCGAAGAGGCATGAAATATCCTCCTACTGACTACTGTTCACTTCCTTATCGCCTTTCGCCTTTCGCCTGTCAGCAGCATCATCACATTCGGCTAGCGCAAACATCCTCCTGATGTTCACTGTTCATCTTACCGCCAACCTCTATCTTCATCATCATGATGTTCAGAATTGAAGAGAACTTGTGTCTCAAATTACTACTTGAACCTCTTAGTTGAACCTATGTTTTGAACCTCTTTGTTGAACCTTTCTAGAGTTCATTTGGTAGGTTCAATGAATTTTAGTTCAACTGTTCCTTGGTTCATTGGTCTGAGGATATGCGATGTCGGCATCGCTGTGACGAAGCACTATCGGCAGGACCGTGTTGAAGACCATTGGCATCGGTGAGACAAGGGCCGTCGGAATAAGCATCGAAGGTTTGTCTGATGCTGAGTGTCACCTCGATGGAAGCATTCAACCGTCGGCAAGACAAGGCCTATCGACCAAACTTTGTGGAGTTACTCCGACAGGAGTAGTCACTCCGATGAAAGTTACGGTCGTCGGCAAGACAAGGCCTATCGGCCAACCTTTGTGGAATTACTCCGACAGGAGTAGTCACTCCGACGAAGGTTACGGTCGTCGGCAAGACAAGGGCCTATCGGCCAAACTCTGTAGAGTTACTCCGACAGGAGTAGTCACTCCGATGGCGTATGTCTATCGGCAAGAGAATACCCGTCGGCTAAAGGTGTTGGGCCGATGTACTGCGGACATCCTGATGGAAGTCTTATTGGTATCGGTGAGACAAACCTCTGTCGGAGCGAGGGCTAGATCTTTTGCCGATGGAGAATGTCATACCGATGGTAACCTTGGTGGTCGGGGAGACAATGCTCATCGGTGGGAGGTGAAGTCTGAGGGCCGATGGGAGTTGTTATGCCGATGGACTTGGAGGCTTGGTATTGTCGGCAACAAAATTGCTGACAATACTCTTTCGCCTATTGGCGGTTATAAACTGCAAAGTCCTTTGCGACTTGGTACATGTGGGACTAAACGCCTCACTGAAATGTGAACCGTTGCGACGGTTAGATGGCAGCGACGTATGAGGAATTTGTTCTATCAGTTAGAGCAGAAGTCTGTAACGACTTTTGTTCTTGCAGATTGGAAATAGAATGATATGTCTATAGGTGTCGTTGGTATTATGATGATGAGACTTGAATAAAGGTTCGTTCTGTAAATGTACAGGGAGATGAACTGTGTATGATGTCGAGAATCAAACACCTGAGCAAGAAGCTGAGTTCTTTATTGTAACTGTATATCTTACTGTAATAAAGATTGTTTTCTTGTGGTGGTGGGTTTTTTACCCGTAAGGGTTTTCCCACGTAATTCTGTGTGTCTGTGTTCTAACTATTGTCTATTTTGGTTTCTCTTGTGTATTCATCTGTGTTATTGTAATTTAAAAAGTGACTGGTCTACACTGTCCCCTGGGAATTAACATTAGGGAAGCTGTTTTCCACACCTGTGCTTTCCTTACAAGTGGTATCAGAGCCTGGCCCGTTGTGTTATCCTTGTCGGTAGTTTGGGTTTTTTGTGTTAATTCTGTTGTGTGGGAGTTCTGTAGAAAGTTATTTTTAAATTAAATAGAGATGGCAAGTACATCAGACAAAATAGACATTGAGAAATTCAATGGCACAAACTTTGAGTTGTGGAAACTTAAAGTTGAAGACATGTTAGTCTATAGAGATCTTTGGGTTGCTGTGTCTGGAGTTCAACCTACAGGCATGAAGCAAGAAGATTGGGAACTGATATGCAGAAAAGCCAAAGGACTGATAAGACTGAGTTTATCCGACTCTGTTCTATTGAACATCCATGAGGAGAAATCTGCAAGTGATTTGTGGAAAAAGTTGAATAATATTTATCAGGGCAAGTCCTTGGTAAATAAACTTTTCCTCAGAAAGAAATTGTATTCTCTGAAGATGGATGAAGGTGCATCTGTAGCAGAACATCTGAGTGCATTCAATACGATTGTTGCTCAGTTGACATCTATAGGTGTAAAAATAGAAGAGGAAGATCGCTGTATGCTTCTGTTATGTTCCTTACCTGACTCGTGGGACCATCTGGTGATGGCTATTGGAAGTACAACAACTACGTTTTCTCAGGAAACTATTGTTGCCTCTTTGTTGTCTGAAGAGATGCAGAGGAAATCTTCTGGAATGGCCAAAGAGGCTCTGTCAGTTCGTGGTAGATCAAAGGAAAGAGGCAAGAAGAAGGACAAGAAGTCTAAGTCCAAATCAGAGGGGAAATCAAAATCTCCTGGCAAGAAGTCCAAGGTGAAGTGCTGGAATTGTGGACAGAAAGGTCATGTCAAGAAAGACTGCAAAGAGGAGAAAAAGAAGAAGAAGAACTTCTCTGACTCTGAGTCTTCACACAGTGATGCTGATGCTTTCATTGCTGCTCTGGCAACACCTGCTTCTGAAGATGTTTGGCTGATTGATTCAGGAGCATCCTTTCATATGACATCTCATAGAGAGTGGTTCACAAAGTATGAACCCTATGCTGGTGGCAAGGTGTTCCTGGCTAGTGATTCAACACTGGAAATTGTTGGCCGAGGTCGAGTCAGAATCCAGTTCCCGGATGGCAGAATAAAGGGAATGAATGAAGTTCTTCATATACCAGGTCTGGCTCGAAATTTACTTTCTGTTAGTAAACTTAATGATGTTGGAGTGCAAGTTACTTTTGTGAATGGTGGCTGTAAGATGACTAGAGGTTCTATTGTTCTGGCAAAAGGTGAACGCATTGGAACTCTGTATAGGTTAGATGCTAAACCAGTGTGCTGTAATAATGTCTCTGCAAAATCTGAATAGGCTACTATTGTAACACATGACGTAAATTCTATGGAAGTTAAACTTCCTGCAGAGAAAACAATGCTCTGGCATCATAGACTTGGTCACATAGGTGAGAAAGGTTTAAAAACCTTGAAAAACAAAAATCTGGTAGATGGGCTGATTGATTGTAATCTAGAGTTCAATTTCTGCGAACATTGTATATATGGAAAGCAAAACCGTGTTTCATTTTACTCTAGTTCTCATAAATCTTCTGGTGTTCTGGACTATGTGCATTCTGATGTTTTTGGTCCAGTTGATGTTCCTTCTTTATCTAAATCAAGATACTATGTATCGTTCATTGATGATTATTCAAGAAGGGCATTTGTATATTTTTTGAAAAACAAATCAGAAGTGTTCAGTCGATTTAAAGAATTTAAAACTCTTGTGGAAAATCAGACTGGTAGAAAACTAAAATGCTTGAGAACAGATAACGGTGGTGAATATTGCAATGCGGATTTTGATAAGTATTGTGTAGACCATGGAATTAAAAGGCATAAAACTACACCTTATACTCCACAACATAATGGAGTTGCTGAAAGGTTAAATCGATCGTTGATGGAGAAAGCAAGAAGTATGTTGAGTTATGCTGGTCTTGAACAGAAGTTCTGGGCTGAGGCAGTTGCTACAGCTTGTTACTTGCTGAATCGTTCTCCTACATCAGCATTGGTTGATAAGACACCTATGGAAGCATGGTCTGGTAAGAAGCCCTCTCTAAGACATATTCGAGTCTTTGGCTGTGAGGCATATGCTCATATTCCTGAAGTTAAAAGATCTAAGTTGGATAACAAGGCAGTTAAATGTATCTTTGTTGGCTATGGAGTCGGTATTAAAGGATACAAGCTTTGGAATCCTGAAACTGAAAAGGTAATCTACAGCAGGAATGTAATTTTTAGAGAGCTGAAACCATTGGTTGTTGATCCTCAGCCAGAAAAGACAGAAGAAAAGAAAGAAAAGAGTGTTGTGAATGTTCCTCTGACTCCTGTAAAAGAGGAACAACAAGCACCAAGTGTAGATGGTTCAGATAAGAGTTCAAGTAGCTCCGAAGATTCTGATCCAGAGCAAGAACCTGAACCTGCACCTCAACCTGTGAGGAGATCTACACGTGAAAGAAGACAACCAAATAGGTATGGATTTTCAGTACCTGATTCAACTTGTGCCTATGCTTTACTTACTAATACTGATGAACCTAGGACTGTGAAAGAAGCTATTAGTGTACCTGATTCAGATTCCTGGTTGGAAGCCATGCATAGTGAAATGACATCATTGGAGAAGAATGGAACCTGGGATCTGGCGCCCTTGCCTGAAGGAAGAAAACCTGTAGGCTGTAAGTGGGTATTTAAGAAGAAATATGGTCCAGATGGTAGTATTGAGAAGTACAAGGCAAGACTGGTTGCTAAGGGGTATTCCCAAAAGGAAGGTATTGATTATGGAGAAATCTTTTCTCCTGTAGCTAAGTTGACATCCATTAGATTTCTGTTGTCACTTGCAGCGGCATATGATTTTGAAATTGAGCAGATGGATGTGACAACAGCGTTTCTTCATGGAGACCTTGAAGAAGAAATTTATATGTCTCAGCCAGAGCATTTTGTGGAAAAAGGTAAAGAACATCTGGTATGCAAACTTAAGAAGTCTCTTTATGGTTTGAAACAGTCTCCCAGAATGTGGTATCAAAAGTTTGATACGTATGTTTTATCCTTGGGGTATGTGAGATCTAAATCTGATCATTGTGTCTATTATAAAACTGAAGGTGACCAGATTCTTATAATTGCACTATATGTGGATGACATGTTGTTCATTGGCAATGGTAAGGGGATGATCTCAGAATTAAAATCTCAGTTGTCCTTGAAATTTGAAATGAAAAATCTGGGGGCAGCAAAGTACATTCTGGGAATGGAGATCAAAAGGGACAGATCTAAGAGAAAAATTTGGCTCAGCCAGAGGAAGTATATTACCAATGTTCTTGATAAGTTTCATATGTCTGATTCTAAACAGTTAGTTGTTCCAGTTTTGCAGGGAACGAAATTATCTGTTGAAGATTGTCCAGAATCTTCAAATGAAATTGATGACATGAAGAGAGTACCTTATGCAAGTGCTGTTGGCAGTTTAATGTATGCAATGGTCTGTACCAGACCAGACATTGCCCAAGCAGTGGGAGTTTTGAGCCGATTCATGGCGAATCCAGGCAGATCACATTGGGATGCTGTGAAAAGAGTTATGAGGTATTTGAAGGGAACTTCTGACTATGCTATTTGTTATCATGGAAACTCAGAAGGGTCTAAGAGATCTATCAGTATTCAGGGATATGTTGATTCTGATTGGGCAGGGGACATTGACAGTCGGAGATCCACCAGTGGATACGTGTTCATGTTACATGGTGGTGCTATCAGTTGGATGAGCAAGCGACAGGCTGTAGTCGCTTTGTCCACAACAGAGGCAGAGTACATGGCAGCCACTCGTGCATGCCAAGAAGCTGTTTGGTTGTAAAGGTTGTGTTCTGATGTTGGTTTTAATGCAGGGCAAATACAAATTCATTGTGACAGTCAAAGTGCCATATGTTTGGCAAAGAATCCTACATTTCATGCTAGGACAAAACATATTGATGTCCAATATCACTTTGTTCGTGATATGGTGGAAGACAGGAAGGTGAAGCTGGAAAAAGTTGACACTTTGGAAAATGTTGCTGATGCCTTAACTAAACCAGTGAACACAGCCAAGTTCAAATGGTGCTCAGATGAAATGGGTCTTCGGGCCCATAGTTCTCAATAATCGAATGAGGACTAAGAGGTAGCAGTAATGTCTTCGACAAGTGGGAGATTGAAGAGAACTTGTGTCTCAAATTACTACTTGAACCTCTTAGTTGAACCTATGTTTTGAACCTCTTTGTTGAACCTTTCTAGAGTTCATTTGGTAGGTTCAATGAATTTTAGTTCAACTGTTCCTTGGTTCATTGGTCTGAGGATATGCGATGTCGGCATCGCTGTGACGAAGCACTATCGGCAGGACCGTGTTGAAGACCATTGGCATCGGTGAGACAAGGGCCGTCGGAATAAGCATCGAAGGTTTGTCTGATGCTGAGTGTCACCCCGATGGAAGCATTCAACCGTCGGCAAGACAAGGCCTATCGGCCAAACTTTGTGGAGTTACTCCGACAGGAGTAGTCACTCCGACGAAAGTTACGGTCGTCGGCAAGACAAGGCCTATCGGCCAACCTTTGTGGAATTACTCCGACAGGAGTAGTCACTCCGACGAAGGTTACGGTCGTCGGCAAGACAAGGGCCTATCGGCCAAACTCTGTAGAGTTACTCCGACAGGAGTAGTCACTCCGATGGCGTATGTCTATCGGCAAGAGAATACCCGTCGGCTAAAGGTGTTGGGCCGATGTACTGCGGACATCCTGATGGAAGTCTTATTGGTATCGGTGAGACAAACCTCTGTCGGAGCGAGGGCTAGATCTTTTGCCGATGGAGAATGTCATACCGATGGTAACCTTGGTGGTCGGGGAGACAATGCTCATCGGTGGGAGGTGAAGTCTGAGGGCCGATGGGAGTTGTTATGCCGATGGACTTGGAGGCTTGGTATTGTCGGCAACAAAATTGCTGACAATACTCTTTCGCCTGTTGGCGGTTATAAACTGCAAAGTCCTTTGCGACTTGGTACATGTGGGACTAAACGCCTCACTGAAATGTGAACCGTTGCGATGGTTAGATGGCAGCGACGTATGAGGAATTTGTTCTATCAGTTAGAGCAGAAGTCTGTAACGACTTTTGTTCTTGCAGATTGGAAATAGAATGATATGTCTATAGGTGTCGTTGGTATTATGATGATGAGACTTGAATAAAGGTTCGTTCTGTAAATGTACAGGGAGATGAACTGTGTATGATGTCGAGAATCAAACACCTGAGCAAGAAGCTGAGTTCTTTATTGTAACTGTATATCTTACTGTAATAAAGATTGTTTTCTTGTGGTGGTGGGTTTTTTACCCGTAAGGGTTTTCCCACGTAATTCTGTGTGTCTGTGTTCTAACTATTGTCTATTTTGGTTTCTCTTGTGTATTCATCTGTGTTATTGTAATTTAAAAAGTGACTGGTCTACACTGTCCCCTGGGAATTAACATTAGGGAAGCTGTTTTCCGCACCTGTGCTTTCCTTACAAGAATCATCTTCATCAGCAGGATATAAATATCCGGTTGCTCCTATATATCCTGATGACGACAACTTCAAGCACCCTTCCTTCGATGCTTACGTCACCCCGATATCCGACTACTCAAACAACAGCATCAGGATATGACTTATCCGGTCATATCGAAACATCCTAATGATGTTAACCAACCTTTATGCCGATGACTTACACCGATGCCAAAACACTTAGCGACAGCAGGATAAACTTGCATAGGGTGATATTCACAATATCCTGATGACGATGACGTCACATGCACCTGATGATGATGTCACCCAATATCCTGATGACGATGTACACACTGAGTATATATCCAACTTATATCATCCTGATGCATTTGAAACATACAGTCTTCGTCAGCTTCATGACCCGATCCGGATAGCGATATACTCACAGATGATGATGCGATTCACTCCGTCTGGAAAAGCACATGTAGATCCCTGTATATCCGTCAGCTGCATGTAAACTCACAGAACCGCACAATTTCACAAAGAAAATATGATGATCGGGCCGGATCACCTTCAGATCAAAACTTAACAATTTATCTTCCTGAACCCTAGCACATGAGGATGCTAGGTTGATTCATAGCATGCTACCAACTAATCTCTCAAACAATGAAATGCAGAAAACTAAAATGCAAACTAAACTATCATACATGACCATTCCACCGATTCACAGAATCAACCGGTGGAAGGGTTGAAAATATCCATCAACCTGTAATCAGAACAGAGATCAAAACACAAACAACTGATAAACCAGATAATGCAATTTATGAGATCTTATTTAGATGAAACACAAATGTCATGTTTCTACAATGTTTCACAATGTCTGGACTGAACTCTGGATTTCACTCAATCACCAGTACAACATAGCATAACTACTACTCTCCTTGATATGATATGATATGATATGATATGATATCAAACCCTAACTGATCTGAGTTATTTATAGCAACATCCTACGAGTACTACCAACTCGATTCCCAGCAGCTGGGAGCTTCCAAGCGGCTGGGAGAAGACAGCTCAGACTACCTGATCACGAACTCTAACTGCCTGCACACTCTCCTAGGCTGATCTAATACATATGCATTGGTCCAATGGACCTTATTACATTATGAAGTCAAACATGCTAAAAATAGACTAATGTCCTGTCATGCGGACTATATCCTGTCTTGTAGGGGTGCTCCTGCACCATACTCCCCAGAAGAAGAAATCTCAAGTCCACTTGAGATGAGAGTATGAAGATCTCCACCATGTTTCTGGATCTGCTCTTCAGGCATCCATACTGCTTCAAAATTAGGTTTTCCCTTCCAAGAGACTAGATACTCCAAGTACTGTTTGTTCCGGGTCTGTTTGACCACTCTGGTGTCCAAAACCTTCTGCAACTGTGGAGGATCATGCTTGGGAATGTCATCATTTACTGTATCCTGTAGGAGTTCCTGATCTGCATCTGGATAAGACTTGTATGGAGTTAAATCACATACATTGAATATAGGGGACAAACCAAGATCAGGTGGGAGTTGTATCTCATAAGCATTCTGTCCATGCTTGTGCAAAATCTGACATGGTCCAACTTTTCTCTGCATGAGTTTAGTATACTTTCCCTTAGGAAGTCTGTCCTTCTTCAAATGAACCCATACCAAATCTCCAACATCAAACTGTACATCCTTCTTCTTTTTATCAGCATATTCCTTATACTTCAAGGTGGTGTACTG
Organism: Cunninghamia lanceolata; assembly: GCA_027924645.1. Taxonomy (NCBI): domain Eukaryota; kingdom Viridiplantae; phylum Streptophyta; class Pinopsida; order Cupressales; family Cupressaceae; genus Cunninghamia; species Cunninghamia lanceolata. The sequence continues at coordinate 3,145,164 of BSBN01001410.1, read as the reverse complement.
CAGTTGGGTCTTGACTTGATCATGAACCTCTTTGATGGCTTCTGCAAAAGCTTCTCCTTCTGCACTAATAGGGTCTACTGTAGGTAGATCTCTCAATTCCAAAATTCCTCTTGGATGCATACCATAAACTATCTGAAAAGGTGATTTCCCTGTGCTCCTATTGACAGTATCATTATAGGAAAATTCAGCTTGAGATAGAATATTATCCCACTTTTCTCCATGTTGTTTTGTCAAACATCTAAGCAAATTCCCTAAGGAATGGTTCACTACTTCAGTCTGTCCATCCGTTTGAGGACGATATGCAGAGGAAAAAGATAAATTTGTTCCAAGTTTCCTCCAAAGAGTTCTCCAGAAGTGACCAATAAACTTCACATCCCTATCTGACACTATGCTCAATGGCAACCCATGGATTCTGACAATCTCCCTGAAAAATAAATCTGCAATGTATGAAGCATCAGTAGTGGTTTTGCATGGCAAGAAATGTGCCATTTTGCTGAATCTATCCACTACAACAAAAACACTGTCAAACCCTTTCCTTGTCCTTGGTAAACCCAAGACAAAATCCATACTTATGCTTTCCCATGGTCTGGAAGGAATGGGTAAGGGCTGATATAAACCTGCATTAGTCGACCTGCCTTTAGCTTTCTGACATATCACACATGTCTCTACAAACTTTCTGACATCTGATTGTAACTTAGGCCAAAAGTAATGTCTCCGGACAAGATCAAGAGTCTTATCTAGACCAAAATGACCTGCCATAGCTCCACAATGTTTCTCCTTAATGATGTTTAACCTCATAGAACACCTTGGAATGCATAACTGTCCACCTTTGAACAACAATCCATCCTAAATCAAAAATTCAGAGAATTCAGCATGATATTTCTCTCCAAAAGAAGTACATACATGATATATCTCTCCAAAATCTTCATCAGTCTCATACATGGTCTTTAGTGAATCAATGCCAACACTTTCTAACTGAATCTGGTTGACTGTTAGAACTCTCCTGCTTAAAGCATCTGCAACTTTATTCTTGACTCCTTTCTTATGCTTCAATGTAAAAGTAAAAGCTTGTAAGGTTTCTACCCATTTCATGTGTCTGTGGTTCAGCTTTTCCTGGCTGTTTATGAAACTCAGAGCCTGGTTATCTGTGAATACTATGAATTCCTTTGGCATCAAGTAATGCCTCCATTTCTTGAGTGACTAGACTAAAGCATACATTTCCAAATCATATGAGGAATACCTCTTTTTAGCATCATTGAGCTTCTCACTGAAAAATGCAATAGGTCTACCTTCTTGGCTGAGTACTGCTCCAATGGCCATGTGACTGGCATCACATTCCACCTGAAAGATTTTGTTAAAGTCTGGAAGTGCAAGGACTGGCTGCTGTGCCACCTTCTTCTTCAATGTTTCAAAAGAATCATCTGCTCCTTGAGTCCAAACAAATCTGCACTTCTATCCTCCTTTGATGGTATCAAGCATGGGTGCACAAATATGACTAAACCCTCTTATAAACTTCCTGTAGAAGGTTGCTAACCCATGGAAACTTCTGACATCATTCATAGTCTTTGGGGTTGGCCAAGACAATATGGCACTTACCTTCTCCTTATCCATTTGTAACTTTCCTTGTGAAATGACAAAACCCAAATATGTGATCTCCTCTTGCATGAACAAACACTTGTCTAAATTTATCATCAGCTACTCTTCATGTAACCTCTTAAGAACCAAATCTATGTGTCTGAGATGTTCTTCTTTTGTGTTGCTGAAAATCAGAATGTCATCTAGATACACTATGACAAACTTACCAATGAACTCTTTCAAAACCTCATTCATCAATCTCATAAAAGTACTAGGTGCATTAGATAAACCAAAAGGCATAATCTTCCATTCATATAACCCTTCATTAGTTTTGAATGCTGTTTTCCATTCATCTCCTGGTCTAATCCTGATCTGATGATATCCACTCTTCAAATCTATTTTTGTAAAATACTTAGCACCTCCCAAACAGTCAAGTAAATCCTCTATCCTAGGGATTGGAAACCTATACCTGATTGTGATCTTGTTAATAGCTCTGGAATCTGTGCAAAGCCTCCAAGTACCTTCCTTCTTTGGTGCTAGTACAGCTGGTACTGCACATGGACTTAAACTTTTCCCAATCAGACCTGAATCCAATAATTCTTCAATTTGTCTGGCTACTTCTGCATTCTGTTCTGGAGTTAACTTATAGGCTGCTTTGTTTGGAAGTGTTGACCCTGGAATTAAGTCTATGCAGTGACTAATATCCCTTACAGGTGGTAGGGATCTTGGCATTCCCTCTAAAATGATACCTTTGTACTTACCCAATAGCTCTTGGATAGCTGGGTCTATGAACCTTTGCTTCTTCTCTTCCTTGACTTCTTGCTGCTGTTCTTTATTCACCCTCATACATGGGATTAGGGCATATGCAACTGCACCTTCTGCTGCTACTTCTTTCATGAACTGTTTACCTTCCATCAGCATTACCTTCACCTCTTTTCCTTTAGATTTCTCCTCTTTCTCCGTCAATGGTAGTAACGTTATAACCTTGCCATCTTTATTGATTGTATAGGTATTTCTAATACCATCATGTTGTGCCTTCAAATCATACTGCCATGGTCTACCAAATAAAAGATTGCAAGCATCCATCTTGGTAATGTCAAACAACAACTTATCCTTATATGCTCCAATCTGGAATTCTACCCAAGCCTGCTCTTCTACAGTTGTCTGCTGACCTTGGGTAAGCCATGAGACTTTATATGGGGATGGGTGAGGCAATCTCCTAAGCTTAAGCTTTATCACCATTTCTTCAGACACAAAATTTTCAGTAGAACTAGAATCAATCAAAACTTTACATGCCTTACCTCCTACTTTGCAAATAGTCCTGAAAAGAGACTTTCTTTGAGGGGATTCTTTGTCAGGTACCTTCATGGTAGTCACTGCTCTTCTCATCATTAGAGACTCTCCACTTTCTGGGTATCCATAATTATCAGGAGCATTCACACTCTGAAAAGAAGTAGAGCCTGTCATACTTTGATTATCAGGTTCTTGGACCAGATGTGTTCTCCTTTCTCCTGTTGAGCTTGTGGCCTTTTCTGGACATCTGCTGGCTATATGGCCTTCTTTGTTACAGTTATAACATCTGATGGATCCTCTGCCCTGGGATCTTCCTTTGAAAGGTCTTCTACCTCTGAAGTTTCCTTGCTGACTATAATTTTCCCTCTGGTTCTGACTATTGTTTCCCTTACTATTGTCATGACTGGATTCTCCTTGATATCCCTGTCCATGTCCTCTACCTCTAAAAGGACCTCTTCCACCCCTTTGTTGTCTTCCTCTTCCTCTATTGTGTTGTTCTTGTTTTCTCTTTAACTTCTCTTCCACTTTCAATGCCAACTAGAAGCATTTCTGAACTGTATCTGGATTATGCAGACTTAAATCTTCCTGAATATTGAACCTCAATCCATTAAGGTATCTGGCTACCTTCTCTTCTTCACTTTCCTTTACCTTTGTTTTCATACAGAGTTTCATGAATTCTTCTGTATATGAGCTGACATCTAGCTCCTTCTGCTTCAGGTTTTGCTTCCTCTTGTGTAATTGGATACTGTAATCCAATGGGACATAAGCTTCCTTTACTAATGCCATCATCTTCTTCCATGTAGCGACTCTACGCTTTCCTTCCTGTACTCTATCATCTTGGACGAAATTCCACCATGTCAAGGCAGCTTCTTTCATTTTTGACTGGGCTATTTTCACCCTCTGTTGTTCTGGTATCTCCTCTGTTACAAAGAAATTGTTCAAGGAGTCTATCCACTCCATCACTGAATCAGGGTCCACCTTTCCCATAAACACTGGCAAATCCAGTTTCACATCCATGGTTCTCCTCTCCATGGCCTTGAGGGCGTTCAACAGTGGTCTCTGGTCTGCAGGAACGACCTCCTCGTTCCAACTAGGGATCTCTTCTTCTTCCCTATCTTCTTCTCTACCAGAACCTACTCTGCTCCTCAACTTCGCTAACTCATCCTTCAATTCCTGATTCTGAGCCTTCACGGCCTTGCTCTCTGCAATCTGTTTCTTCACCAGAACTGCCAACTCAACATTGGTCATCCTTGCCGGAATCTCTGATGTTCCTTCGTCACCTGACATCCTGCTATATCCTTATCTTTTCCAGAAGATCCTTCCTTTGCTCTGATACCACTATGATGTAGAGGTAAAACGCAACGGGAGCTTACAAATGTGAAGGAGGAGTCACTAACACAACCAACATGTTATAATACCTATCGGCTTATCATCATCATCATATTTTGAAGAGGCATGAAATATCCTCCTGTTGACTACTGTTCACTTCCTTATCGCCTTTCGCCTTTCGCCTGTCAGCAGCATCATCACATTCGGCTAGCGCAAACATCCTCCTAATGTTCACTATTCATCTTACCGCCAACCTCTATCTTCATCATCATGATGTTCAGCATCATCTTCATCAGCAGGATATAAAATATCCAGTTGCTCCTATATATCCTGATGACGACAACTTCAAGCACCCTTCCTTCGATGCTTACGTCACCCCGATATCTGACTACTCAAACAACAGCATTAGGATATGACTTATCCGGTCATATCGAAACATCCTGATGATGTTAACCAACCTTTATGCCGATGACTTACGCCGATGCCAAAACACTTAGCGACAGCAGGATAAACTTGCATAGGGTGATATTCGCAATATCCTGATGACGATGACGTCACATGCACCTGATGATGATGTCACCCAATATCCTGATGACGATGTACACACTGAGTATATATCCAACTTATATCATCCTGATGCATTTGAAACATACAGTCTTCGTCAACTTCATGACCCAATCCGGATAGCGATATACTCACAGATGATGATGCGATTCACTCCGTCTGGAAAAGCACATGCAGATCCCTGTATATCCGTCAGCTGCATGTAAACTCACAGAACCACACAATTTCACAAAGAAAATATGATGATCGGGCCAGATCACCTTCAGATCAAAACTTAACAATTTATCTTCCTGAACCCTAGCACATGAGGATGCTAGGTTGATTCATAGCATGCTACCAACTAATCTCTCAAACAATGAAATGCAGAAAACTAAAATGCAAACTAAACTATCATACATGACCATTCCACCGATTCACAGAATCAACCGGTGGAAGGGTTGAAAATATCCATCAACCTGTAATCAGAACAGAGATCAAAACACAAACAACTGATAAACCAGATAATGCAATTTATGAGATCTTATTTAGATGAAACACAAATGTCCTGTTTCTACAATGTTTCACAATGTCTGGACTGAACTCTGGATTTCACTCAATCACCAGTACAACATAGCATAACTACTACTCTCCTTGATATGATATGATATGATATGATATCAAACCCTAACTGATCTGAGTTATTTATAGCAACATCCTACGAGTACTACCAACTCGATTCCCAGCGGCTGGGAGCTTCCAAGCGGCTGGGAGAAGACAGCTCAGACTACCTGATCACGAACTCTAACTGCCTGCACACTCTCCTAGGCTGATCTAATACATATGCATTGGTCCAATGGACCTTATTACATTATGAAGTCAAACATGCTAAAAATAGACTAATGTCCTGTCATGCGGACTATATCCTGTCTTGTAGGGGTGCTCCTGCACCACTCTCCTTCATCTAGAACCTCAAGAACATAGTCTGTCATCACTGTCACAAAGGAATAGGTGCTTGCGGACCTCCAAACCATGTACCAATCAAGTTGACACATCACAAGGACTTCCTAAACACTCCACCAAATCTACAGAATAGGATATTTCATTTCTGGATCTCACCAGACCTATCTGTATCACTCTGTCACCTCAGAACACCTACCAGAACTAGTTTTACTTGAGCAGCCACAACTTCTTCAGATCTTCATGTGGACCTTTGAAATATTTACTAGATCATCTTAAGACACATATCTACAAACACTTTAAACCGCATCTTCTAATCCTCATTCTGACTTGGACTTTTACCTTACTGTCTTCACTGTTCTTCACTGTTCCTGATATGACCAATTTTCTCAATATCCTCAGCAAACAGATCATTCAATCCTCATCATTAATGCAACAGGAGTATGTTGACATCAATGACAACACCGGTTAGGCCCATACTTGCAACACTTCTTCTCTTCCCTTTTCCTCCTCTACTTGACTCAATTTCTCCTCTTTTCTACCTTCTCCTTCAATTTCAAAGTCTACATGGGGGTGTTGGATCTAGGGCATACAACTGAGAGGGGGGGTGAATCAGTTGTATAAAACTTCTTCTTCTTTCAAACACTTGATTCTTTGTTGTTAGTTAGCAGCATATCAAATAATCATCCATGAAAGCATAATACATAAACACAAGAGCAGATAAGCATCAACACATTGAACACCAAGATTTTGACGTGGAAAACCCGGTTAAGGGAAAAACCACGGGGTGATTAACCCAAGAATTATTCTCTATTAGAAGAATAGAGAAAAATGAATGGCACATGCCAATAAGGGCTCACTGCCCGAGCACACTGCTCACAAAGAGGCCCACTGCCTACAAGGAGACACACTGTCTACAAAGTGATAAAAATCACAGTCTTGAACCGGAGAATGACATCTCTACCATGTCCGGATCAGTTCCAATTAAGCCCAAAAACCTCTGCTCTGCCTTTCGCACCTTTCTTCGCTATGCCACACTCATCCACACACCACACTTTGAAATGAACTCACAAACCGTTATTTATACAAGACATCGACTTAGGAACAAACATCTAAGTCGGCAAACGATCATAAGAGTATCCGCAAGATGAATAATAGATCCGGTCAGCCACCACAAGAGCATTCGTAGGATGAACAACTCATCCGGTCGGCTAAACAGAGCAAGAACTTCATCCGGAAGAATAACTTCAATTCCGGACTCTACTATCAATGCGGATCAACAACACAACCTCAACACGATCCAGAAAACTTCACAGGCCTGCCTGAATGACCGGATACATCCGCACGTCCTTTGCTTGCTGGAATCTCTTGTCTTCCTCATCCGGAACTTCAAGAACACAGTCTGTCTCCAATGTAGAAGGTACTTCCGGACCTTCAAATCACACATTATCAATGCGGACTAACAACACAACCTCAACATGATCTAAGAACCTTCATAAGCCTGCCTGAATGACCAGGTACGTCCGCATTTCATTTTCTTACTGAAATCTCTTATCCTCCTTATCCGGAACTTCAAGAACACTGTCTGTTGCTACTGTCATAATGCAAGAGGTACTTCCGGACCTCCAAATCATACAAAACTCGAGTTGGCATATCACAAGGATATCTCAAACACTATTTCCAATCCGCAGATTAGGATTGTACAATTCTGGACCTTACCGGACCTTTCTGTGATCCTCTGTCACCTCTAAGCACTTGCCGGAACCGGTTCCACACAGACAGCCATAACTTCTTCAGGTCTTCATGCGGACCTCTGAAATCTTGGCTGAAGCATCTCAAGACTCATATCTGTAAACCCTTTAATCCGCATCCTCCGGTTCTCAACCTATACAATACATTTGCCTTCTTCTCATCACTGTTCTTCACTGTTCCTGACTGAGGCTAATTTTCTCAATATCCTCAGCACACAGCTCATCAAATCCTTCTTGTCAATGCAATATGAGTATGTTGACATCAATGACAACATTGGCTCACCTCATACTTGCAACAATCTCCCCCTTTGTCATTGATGGCAACATATGATGTGAAAAACCATCAAGACAAGAACTTCTCCTTTCTGTCACAGCTCCCCCTATCAACAACAACTTTTCACATGTCTTCTCTTCCTTTACTGCTCCCCCTTTGATCATCAACCACTTGTTTTTCACATGTCTTCTCTCCCCCTTTGACATCAATGGCAAAGGGCTCATACTTGCAATTCTAATACATCAGAATCATACCAGCTGCTCCCCCTTAGTAGCAGCTCCCCATCATCAATCCGGATCACAAGATATGACTGTGATATCCACCGGACTGATGCACATCAATGCATCTTAGTTCATCACCGGAGGGGCCATGACCCCTAACTTCTCCCAGAGATATTCAAAAGAGTCCTTGGGAAGAGGTTTTGTAAAGATATCTGCAATCTGATCCTTGGAGGGAACATACTCCAATCTGACTTCTTCCTTGTTTACTTGTTCTCTCAAAAAGTGAAATTTGATAGATATGTGCTTAGTCTTAGAATGCAATACCGGATTCTTGGAGATATTAATTGCACTTGAATTATCACAGAAAATTGTGATAGGCTTCTCATATTCAACTTTGATGTCTCTTAGCATCTGCTTCATCCATAAGATTTGAGTGCAACTACCTGCTGCTGCAATGTATTCTGCTTCAGTTGTAGACAGAGATATTGCATCTTGTTTCTTGCTTAGCCAAGAAACCAATCTCTTCCCCAAAAAGAATGCTCCACCACTAGTGCTCTTCCGGTCATCCACATCTCCTACCCAATCTGCATCTGTGTAAGCATGAAGAGAGAAGTCCGAATCTCTAGGGTACCATAGACCATACTCCACTGTTCCTTTTAAGTACCTAAAAATTCTTTTGATTGCCATAACATGAGATTCTCTAGGATCAGCCTGGAATCTTGCCACAAGACCAACAGCCTGCATTATATCTGGTCTAGTTTGAGTGAGATACAACAATCCACCAATCATTGATCTATACTTTGTCTGATCTGCCTTTGGAGAGTCATCATCTTTGCTTAACTTACATCCGGTTGCCATAGGAGTGTTCATAGGCTTTGAGTCTTCCATACCAAATTTCTTTAACAATTCTTTCACATATTTGGTCTGAGAAATGAAGATCCCTTCTTTTGTTTGAGTAATTTGCAGACCCAAGAAGAAATTCATTTCACCAAGCATAGACATTTCAAACTCACTTTTCATCTGATTTGCAAAAGTTTTGCACATGCTATCTCTTCCTCCAAAAATGATATCATCCACAAACACTTCAACAATTAAAATATTTTCATGATCAATTTTGAAATATAAGTTACTGTCAGCAGTACCTTTGTTGAATCCAATCTGCACAAGATGCTTATCCAACCTTTCATACCATGCTCTTGGGGCTTGCTTCAATCCATACAAAGCTTTCTTCAACTTGCAGACCATATCATCATTATCAGACAATTGAAAACCATCCGGTTGTTCAATGTAGACTTCTTCTTCCAGATCACCATTTAGGAAGGCAGACTTGACATCCATCTGATATACCTTGAAGTCTTTGAAGGCAGCAAATGCAAGAAGTAATCTGACTGCTTCAATTCTTGCCACCGGAGCAAAAGTCTCTTCAAAGTCAATTCCTTCTATTTGAGAGTAGCCTTTGCAGACCAATCTAGCTTTGTTTCTGATTACTTCACCAGCTTCATTTAGTTTGTTCTGGAAGACCCACTTGGTTCCAATTACATTCCTGTCTCTAGGTCTGGGAACAAGATCCCAAGTATGATTTTTCTCAATTTGCATCAATTCATCTTCCATTGCTTTGGTCCAGTTTTCATCATTGCAGGCTTCATTTATTATTTTAGGTTCAATCTTTGAAATCAGACAACATTCATTCTGATTTTGAGCAATATTCCTTCTAGTTTGTACACCTTTGCTTCTGTCACCTATGATTTGATCTTCAGAGTGGTTCAGTTTTACATACCTTGGAATTTTGGGAGTATCCTGCACTGCTGCTTCTTGATCAGGCTCATTCAGACCTATCTCTTCTTCCTGATTTACTGGATCAGGATGACTCTATCTCATCGGAGAGGATTGAGGTCCTTGAACACTGTCTTGGTCATCTTCATCAATCTCATAAAATCTTGAAGGCTTCTCAATTCCTTCATCAACTTTCACATTGGTGCTTTCTATCATCTTCCTCAATCTCTTATTGTAACACCGGTATGCTTTGCTTTGAGTGGAGTAACCCAAGAAAATTCCTTCATCACTTCTAGCATCAAACTTTCCTAGGTCTTCATCTCTTTTAATATAACACTTGCTACCAAATACTCTGAAATATTTCACAGTAGGAGTGATGCCAAACCAGAGTTCATAGGGGGTCTTACCGGTGTTGTTTCTGATTTGAACTCGATTGAGAGTGTAGACTGCAATGCTGATAGCTTCCTTCCAAAACATTTGAGGAACATTTGCTTCCAACATCATTGTCCTGGCAGCTTCCTGGATGGTCCGGTTCTTTCTCTCAACTACTCCATTCTGCTGTGGAGTCCTAGGAGCAGACAACTGTCTCCTTATACCCTGCTTCTCACAAAAGTCAATGAACTCACCAGATGTAAATTCACCACCTCTGTCAGACCTTAGACACTTTAGTTTCAATCCGGTTTGATTCTCTACCATAGCTTTGAAGATTTTGAACTTCTCAAATGCTTCTGATTTTTCTTTTAGAAAGGTAACCCACATCATCCTGGAATGATCATCAATTAACAACATGAAATATCTATCACCTTGCAGACTCTTGATTCTTGTCGGACCACAGAGATCAGTATGTACTAATTCCAACAATCCGGTAGAGGACTGATCTTTGCTTTTGAAAGAGACTCTGCTTTGTTTACCTAGCTGACATTCTTTGCACAAACTATTTGTAGGTTTCATAAATTTTGGAAGGTCTCTTACGGCCTGAGTATTGCTTATCTTGATGATGTTATCAAAATTTACATGACACATTCTTCTATGCCATAACCAACTCTGATCAATTTGAGCAAACAAACAACTTTTATTTGAACCAACCAGATGAAAGATATTACCTTTTGTCTGAGTACCGGATGCAATTTCTGTTCCAGAGCTTGTAAAGATTCTGCATTTTCCATTTTTGAACCGGAGATCATAACCCTTGTCCACTAACTGACCAACACTGAGAAGATTATGCTTTAATCCTTCAACATATAGTACGTTACCTGTTTTGCTTTTTCCATCAAAGGAAATAGTTCCCCTGCCTCTAATTCTGCCAGCTGAATTGTCACCAAACTTTACCATTCCTCCTTCATACCTTTCCAAATTCAAGAACTTATTCTTGTCACCAGTCATATGGTGAGAGCATCCACTGTCAATAACACAATCATCCTTTTCTTCCACTTGAGCAGCCAAAGCTTTTTCAACAACTTTGTGATTGACAGATTCAGAGAGTATTGAATCTTCTTCCTTGATGGCAATAAACACCCACTCATTTCCGGATTTGCTTCCTAGTTCTGATTCATCATCTGTTACTCCTTCATTGTCATCTTCTTCATGAACATAATAGCAATTCTTTTGAAACCTTTGTCTGTTAGTATTAGACCTTGCAGATCTTTTCGGACATCTTGAAGCAAAATGACCAATCTTATTGCAGTTGAAACACTTAAAGGGTAGTTTCCCTTCATACTTACCGGATCCTCTTGGCAGTCTCTTTGCAATGAGGGCTTCAAGTTGAGCTGTTTCTGCTTCTTCTTCTTCCATGTCTCTTCTTGCTTGATCATACCATGACATTTTCCTTGATGAGTTTTCTCCCGGATCAAATCTCTGTTTGCCTTTCACATAGGTACTGGCTTTGAAAGCAGATTCAGTCTTGGGAGGATCATCTCCAAACTCGGTCATTTCAAATGCAGCTAGTTTGCCAGCCAGTTGTTCTCTTGTGACAGTTGTGTGGGCTCTGAATTCATCAATGGCAGCAACTTTGATTTTGTAGGCAGCAGGAAGGGATCTTAGGATTTTGCAGACAATCTCTTTTTCATCTAAAGTTCCACCAGCATTTCTGATTCCACATACCAGCTCATTTACTCTTGGCATAAAGGTAGTGATGTTTTCATCATCTCTCATTTTCAATCTTTCAAATTTCCCTTTCAGGCTTTGCAACCTTGCACTTTTGACAAACTCATCTCCTTCATACAGAAGTTCCAGTTTAGTCAGGATCTCATATGCAGTTGGTAGGTCAATAACATTCGAGAGATCTGAGTCATTCAATGCGCTTAGAAGAGCTTCCTTGGTCCGCAGATTGTTTTCAGCTTCTATGATTTCATTCAGAGTTGTCAGACCACCTTGTGGAGGTACATATGGTTTTGAAACCATAGCCAAGTATGCTTTTCCCATACATTCCAAGTGACACTTCATGCGACCTTTCCAGAGAGTGAAGTTGGTTCCATCGAACTTCGGACTATCCTTCTTGTATGACGACATCCTAGATCTCCTCAAGCGGTTAAGCTCCTATCAGAGGAACTTGGCTCTGATACCAATTGTTGGATCTAGGGCATACAACTGAGAGGGGGGGTGAATCAGTTGTATAAAACTTCTTCTTCTTTCAAACACTTGATTCTTTGTTGTTAGTTAGCAGCATATCAAATAATCATTCATGAAAGCATAATACATAAACACAAGAGCAGATAAGCATCAACACATTGAACACCAAAATTTTGACGTGGAAAACCCGGTTAAGGGAAAAACCACGGGGTGATTAACCCAAGAATTATTCTCTGTTAGAAGAATAAAGAAAAATGAATGGCACATGCCAATAAGGGCTCACTGCCCAAGCACACTGCTCACAAAGAGGCCCACTACCTACAAGGAGACACACTGTCTACAAAGTGATAAAAATCACAGTCTTGAACTGGAGAATGACATCTCTACCATGTCCGGATCAGTTCCAATTAAGCCCAAAAACCTCTGCTCTGCCTTTCGCACCTTTCTTCGCTATGCCACACTCATCCACACACCACACTTTGAAATGAACTCACAAACCGTTATTTATACAAGACATCGACTTAGGAACAAACATCTAAGTCGGCAAACGATCATAAGAGTATCCGCAAGATGAATAACACATCCGGTCGGCCACCACAAGAGCATTCGTAGGATGAACAACTCATCCGGTCGGCTAAACAGAGCAAGAACTTCATCGGGAAGAATAACTTCAATTCCGGGCTCTACTATCAATGCGGATCAACAACACAACCTCAACACGATCCAGAAAACTTCACAGGCCTGCCTGAATGACCGAATACATCCGCACATCCTTTGCTTGCTGGAATCTCTTGTCTTCCTCATCCGGAACTTCAAGAACACAGTCTGTCTCCAATGTAGAAGGTACTTCCGGACCTTCAAATCACACATTATCAATGCGGACTAACAACACAACCTCAACATGATCTAAGAACCTTCATAAGCCTGCCTGAATGACCAGGTACATCCGCATTTCATTTTCTTACTGAAATCTCTTATCCTCCTTATCCGGAACTTCAAGAACACTGTCTGTTGCTACTGTCATAATGCAAGAGGTACTTCCGGACCTCCAAATCATACAAAACTCAAGTTGGCATATCACAAGGATATCTCAAACACTATTTCCAATCCGCAGATTAGGATTGTACAATTCCGGACCTTACCGGACCTTTCTGTGATCCTCTATCACCTCTAAGCACTTGCCGGAACCGGTTCCACACAGACAGCCATAACTTCTTCAGGTCTTCATGCGGACCTTTGAAATCTTGGCTGAAGCATCTCAAGACTCATATCTATAAACCCTTTAATCCGCATCCTCCGGTTCTCAACCTATACAATACATTTGCCTTCTTCTCATCACTGTTCTTCACTGTTCCTGACTGAGGCTAATTTTCTCAATATCCTCAGCACACAGCTCATCAAATCCTTCTTGTCAATGCAATATGAGTATGTTGACATCAATGACAACACTGGCTCACCTCATACTTGCAACAGGGGGTCCGAAAGAGAGATGTTTACTTCTTCATGGACTTCCTCTTCTGGAATAGAGGAATCCAAGTCCTTAGTCCTCTCCTCACCTATCTCCATTGGCTCTTCTATATTTTTCACAGTAGATTTTTATTTTGATGTACTTAGTCCTTCATCATCCATGGCAGAAGATTCTTCATTTATTTCCTCTATGACAGGGAGATTGAATCTCTTGTAGGCATTCTGGAGGATGTCTTCTGTTTCTTTTGCTATTTGATCCATCTCTCCAAGAATGAGTTTGTTCATTCTAGCTTTGCTCTGGAACTCATCCTTGCAGTCCTTGAAGATCATGGTCATTTGTTTTAGAGTAATGGAAGGATAGAGTTGAATTGTAATCTGTTCCCGGATCTCAAGGTCCTTTGCCTTAGCATTCTCCTTTCTCAGTTCAAGTTCCTTCTCTAGACTTTTGGGAATTAGAGAGATGATTTCAATCAATGCTTTATTATAAATGTTTAGGTACCTGACTGTAGCATCTTCCAAGATTTTCTTGTTAGCATCACTATATTCATCATAAAATTTAGTGACTAGTTGCAGGTTCCCATCCACTATGACTGCCTTGATGATATCATCAACAGAGAGAGTAGGCCTTTCAACAAATTCTTCTACCTCTTCTTCTTTGTTTGCACTGGTAGAAGATTCACCTGATGTTTTCTTCTTCCCCCTCATTTTCTTAACTACCTCATCGGTCTCTGTTTCTTCATCATCCTTTTGTCTTATATAGGATCTTGTGGCCTTGGTTTTTGTTCTCTTTTCTCCCTTACCAGATGTTTTGGCTTCCGGTTTGGAGGATCTTGAGCTCTTAGAAGTGGCAGGTACAGAGCTCTTGGAGGATCTAGTCCGGGAGGGGGCTTGCACCGGATCACTTTATTTTTCTGCTTCTTGTCTCTCTTTCTCTACTCTTTCTACTTTCTCTCTATTTGCATCAACTGCCTCCTTTGATATGCCATATCTTTTGGCAACTTCCTCAACTTCCCTTCTCACTTTTCTTTTCATCTCTGGTTGTCTCAGTTCAACATGTATTTTCACACTTAATTCTTGAAAGGTTCCAAACCTTTCTACTTTAGGGTCCTTAAGCTGACTTAGCAAGTGTTGGACATGCAACTCCAGGATTTTCTCATCTACCGCATAGCCCATTTGCATAATCCAGACTATTCTAGGTTCCACTGCCTCCATTAGGCGTTGATCAGTGTCTACCATAAAACACACTATATCCTTATATTTTTCAACTATAGATTGGGAAATTCTTTCTCTGGCCTACATCATACTTTGGAAGTTCTTGAAGTATCCCCAGAGTGTTGTACTTTGAGCCTTGGCATCACCAAGCCCATACATATAATCTCTGATTTGTATGGTAACCGATCTGTCATTTTGCCATACCTAGCCACTTGATCCAGGTAGCTCATTCATATAGTAAAAGAATAAACACAGTATTAGCCCCCCATACTTGAATGAGTTCTTCTTGTCCTTCTTAATCTTTTGTAGGTTTTCTAGCAGTTGGCTCAAGAGAAGCTCGCATAGATCATAGTCTGCATTTTCCCTTAGCATCTGATATGCAGTATATATTTCAATTCCAAACACAAAATTCTCCCTGTTGGAGTGATAGATTTTATAACTAATTATCATAGAGGCAAATTTGATATCTAGATCTGTGATGTCTTCTATTGTCATTGCTCTCTTGTCAAACTTTGTTCCAGCAGCCTCACTTACAGTTTGGTTCTTGACCGATTTGAGAGCAGGCAACCCACCGGATGAGTGCAAACCTATTACTACCCTAATTGTATCCTTTTTTATCTTGAACAGCTTCAACAACCACATGAAGTTGTCATGTATTCTGCTAAGAACATACCAGACCCATTCATCTTCTACAAAATAGGGGAAGTGGATGTAATGTCTAAAATGCTTATCCCAGATGGCCTTGTATTGAGGTTTGAGTTCAAAGGATTTATCTATTAGTTGTTTATGGTAGATATCCATAAGCTTTGATTCTCCAAATTCCTCAATATTTGCATGGATGTATACCCTAACATCTTCTATGTGCAGAACCCCATTCAGAATGCTAGAAAAGGTGCCTAAGGGATCAACTTCTAGGGTTTTGTAGGGGTGTTTCTTGAACTTTGGGCGCAGTCTATCAGTGATCTTAACAACCATAGGAGTAGGCATCTTTGCAAAAGATTTAAAGAGAGATGTTTAGAAATTGAAATACCTTTTCACACTTCTAGGGTTCACAAAATGCGACAGAAAAGATTGGATGAATCAGATTCTGCGGTTGACCTTTAAGAGGGTTGAAACAATCTTGTTGCAAAGCTCTTCCTTTCTTCTTTTCAAATGCAAATGTGCAAGTGATGAATAAAAGAACCCTTTTATCTCTATGCAAACCCTAAATTTCTATTGCAATAAATGTACAACTTAGGTCATCCAGTTACCTTGTTCTGAGAGAGATCTTTCTGAACAACTAAGATGCTCTTAGAATCATTTTCAATGATAATTGACAATGTATCTTCTTTCCTCCAAACATGCCATGAGTCCACAAATTAAGATATTTAACTTTTGAATCATACCGGATCTGTCTATGAAGATCTTGCTTTACCAGATGGCTATCAAACCGGATCAATATTGATTGATCAAACTCTTCAAAACTCCTTACGGATCTTTCATATTTTACTGAGGGTTATTTGGACATTTATCTGAGAGCCCTTGTAATCTGTAACATTCCATGTGCCAAATTTAGGCACCAATTGACTGGCTGGGGGAATTTATTTTCCTTTGTGACTCCCCCTGAGCTAGAGCTCATCTGTTTAGATTCTAGAAGGAATATCAGCACTAGATTCTAGTGTGGATCCATCCCCAACATTTTTTGTACTTCTCTTCACCCAAATCTTGTTCATATCCCTTTGAACTTCATCTACATTCACTTTTCCTTTTCCTTTGTCTTGATTTTGAATATGATGCACCTAACCCTTTTTATCCTGATTCTTACTTCTGCAGAATTTGGCAATATGACCAGATCTATTGCAATTGTAGAAAACAACATTCCTTGGAATATTTGACTGATATCCTCTTAATCTACATTGATTAGCCATATGTCCCATTCTATTGCATGAAAAATATCTACCATTGAATGAATTATTTATTTGCATATTTCTACATTCATCAGATTTGTGACCATACCTTTTGTAGTTGAAACACTGTCCAGAGAAGGATGAATTAGTCTGATTCATTCTTCTTCTGCACTGAGTTTCTTTATGACTGAAATTATTGCAATTGTAGTAATATCCATTGAAGGATGGATATCTTTGAGCATTTGGTTGCCTTATCGAAGGTCTTCTAGGCATGTTTGTTGGATTTCCTGATCCAAAGTTCTTCTGACCGGATCTGGAGCTTTCACCTTTCTCATATCCCAAGCCATGCTTGTCATCTACTCTCTTTTGGCTTTCAAGAAGAACTTCAAGTTGAGCAGAGCTTATCTTGAATTTCTCTTTGTATTCATTTGTTGTTTGAAGATCCCTTTTAAGAGTGTCTATCTGATTCTCAAGTTGTTCTTTATTATCTCTGGCTTCTTCAAGATCAGATTCCAGATGCCTGATTATTCTATCCATTTTGTGGCAGTCCTCTGACTTCTCCTTGAGAGATTGTTTTAGATTATCTTCAATTTTCCTTTTCTCTTCAATTTCTTGGGTGAATCTCATAACCCATGATTCCATTTCATGTCTAACCATAATGACCTCTTTTGATAGCTTCTCACATAGCTTGTTTTTCTCATTCAGATCTTTATTAGTATCATTAGCTTCACTTTGACTTGCTAATTGTTGAAGTAGTTCCTTTCTCTTTTTCATAGAGATACTCAGTTTTTCTTTTATCTCATTTATGAAATCATCAGCTTGTTTGAGTCTTTCTCTCAAGTTATTGACTTCAAAGTGAGATTGCTCAAGATCATCTAGGGTAGACTGAAGTTGTTCCTTCATACCATACATATCCATTGAGATTCCCAGATCTTCCTTAAGCTATTAGGCTCTATTTAGAGGAACTTAACTCTGATACCAATTGTTGGAAACAAGGTAGATAACTGAGAGGGGGATGAATCGGTTATCTTAAATATTTTAACTTTTAGTTCTTCTTTAACAATTAGTGCAGCATCAAAACATATAAGCATACATAACCATGAGAGAAAAAATAAAATCAACACATAACACAATGATTTTGACGTGGAAAACCCTGTTAAGGGAAAAACCACAAGGTGACTAACCCAAGATTGTATTCTCTGTTAAAAGAATAAGAAGTACAAAATGGCACTTGCTAATTAGGGCTCACTACCTGAGCACACTGCTCACAAGAGGCACACTGCCTACAAGAGACTCACTATCTACAAAGTTACAGAAGGTAACTAGGTGTTTGAAATGATCAGAGGCATCCACACATGCTGAGGTTCAGTTCTGGTTAGGCTCAATATACTGATCTACTACACTTCATTCTTCCTCTGCTTGTAGTCCTACTGTTCTGTCACATACCAGATTTGTATTGCTGCTTCACACTTGTCTCTGCCTTTTCTCGCACACTACACACACACCTTCATACCGAAATCCATCTGGTATATATATCCGCACCAAGGATTTCAACATCTTTCTAGTTGGCAACTGGAATACTCAAGATATTTACTAAATACTAGTCTGTCAGCTGAATCCATGCTTAATATGTGATGCGTATCAAAAATATAGACATAGAAGTTATCAATCATGTCAGCCAACCATGAATGATCCCTCAAGAAGCTTGATCACCATCAATTTCTCATCTAGATTAAAGTCTAATGCTCTACCAGTCAGTTCTTCCACAGTCTGCTCTGCCTGTCAGGAACCCAACACTTAGATGCTCATATCTTTTCACTCTTTCATCACTGGAGGCTCAATCTCTGGAATGTAGTAGTCATGGTACTCCTCTTGACTTCCCCAAGTCTGCACTTTGCTGATAGACATCCTCTGAGAGATCCCAACCTAATTGTTGGACCTTATTGCATACTCTGTTCTTGTTCACCAGACCAAAACACTCTTCAATCTGACTTCCGGTATAGACAAACTATGTGATGCAGATGTGTGGGATAAACTTTGTTGCCATCAATGACAACAATCATGAAGCCACATAGTGTCTCTTGCCAACAAAGGTATGTCAAGAGACATCTAAAACATTTGCAACATTATGCCCCCAATCTTTATTAAGACCAAAGAGATAGAGGAAAGGAAGATTAGGATGGATAGACTAGATAGTATAGGTACACAAAGGATAGGATAGGAAATGATATGGAAGGAAACTGCTAGGAGAAGAGTGATATGTTGATGAGACAAGGTGCCCCCAAGTGTAGGTGACATAGAAGATCAACTTAAACATGGTGCCTGTTTTCCAGGTTTTCATCATGGTACTTATCCAAGGTGCCTGTTTGCCAAATTTTCACCATTGGACGAAGGGATTTTTCTTTACTTTTTTCATTTTTTCTTTTCTTTTTTTTTTGGATAGGAGAAGGTGGAATACAGGACCTGAGTGCCTGGTTCCATGAAAGGTGATAGTCCCACTAGAAAGATATCATCGCATGGACCATGTCGAGTGCTCTCATAGATGTTGGTAGGAGATTGCATGATAGTGAGATGGGGAAGGTAGATAGCGGATTGCAGAAGGTGTAATAGTGGATGATGATGCAGAATACGAAGGGAAGGCTTATGCAAAAGCATGGACCATAGGAACAGGATGAGGAAGATATGTAGGATAATAGTGAGATGGAGGTATATGAAAATGTTTGTGGGATGCAAGGGAATCATGACCAATAGTTGCACATACCATGGTAAACATTGAATCTGGTGATGGGAAAGTAGTGTAGGAAGCAACAGTGACTTTTGCTTATGGATGAATGACTTAGGCATGTAGGGATCCACATAGATTAAGTATTTTTCTGATTTTTGCTTGCCATATGGGATGGAAGAATTTGAGACTTTTGGATGGAATGGGATAAAGTGGATGGTTGGGATTCTTGAGAGGTGGATGCCTCATTTTAATTGATGGCTTTTTGCTTAGGTACCCAAACCATTTTGCTTTTAGATAGTACCTGTGAAGGTATGGGTTTGGGTGTATGTAGTTTTTGTGCAACTTTTGAAGTAATCATTTATTGGATGCGGACCCACACCTTTTTTAGCTTGGCATATAGGTGTGTGGGCATATGCCCCTCTTGACAAGGATGTTTCTTTGATTCTTGGCTTTTGTATCCTAGGTCATGAGGACTCTTAGTATTTTTTACTTGATAGGTAGAGGCCTCTAGATTTTTATTGTTGAATTCTCTTGAGATGGTGGAAGTGGAGTTTGAGGAAGTTTTTTGTTTAGACAACATGTGCATATGTTGGCCATGATTGGGATTGTTAGAAGATTCATAGAAGGATGGATAAGGCATTGGGAGAAGTGGTAGGAAAATGCATAGAGGGATATTAGGAGTTGGAAGTAGCGGAAGTAGATTGGATCGTGGAAGGTGTATGGTCACATGCTTTTGGGATGTATATGATAAAGGAGGTGGAATGGTGACATATGTTTTGGGGATATGATAGGGTTTGTGATGGAAAGTGGTGGATTTAGGAGGAGTGGAGGAAGTACCAACATCTTGAGATTGTTCACCTTGGGGTGTGTATCCAAGGTCATATGAAGGAGGAGGAACATTGACATGGACCGGCTCCAAAATACCTTGTTCGTGAAGGCCTAAGCCTTTACCTTGATAGTTCATATGTTGGAGTATGTGGTGGACAGTGGGATTATGTGTAGGTGGAACACTAGACACAAGTTCCTTATGAAGAAGGTGGGATAGAGGATAATGGTGGCTGGTGTTCTAAGGAGGAACACTCATGAATGAAGGTTGTAAGACCAAGGATATATGGTGGGGGATTTGCAGCATGGTCGATAGTGGATGACGGAGGAGTATTTTTGGTTTGATCTTCTATGCTTGCTTGGGAGGCAAGTGTCTTATCAAAGGAAGAGGAAGTTGTTGAATCTTGGATAGGACTAGATGGGGTTATAAGCTCAGGACCATGGAATGCATAAAGTGGGCTAAGAGGATTATCATGATCTTCTTGATCATAGATAGGCTTTAGCGTGATGGAATTAAGGTGATCTTGTATATGTTCTTCATCAATGATAATATCTTGATTATAGAAAGGATATAGGCCATGGAGAGGTTGGAATTTGATCTCTTGTTCATGTATAGGATCAAGTTGTTCATGGATAGCTTCTTCATCAAAGGTAGTATCTTGATCATAAAAGAGATATAGGTTATGAATGGTTTGAAATTGGATTTCTTGCTCATGTATATGTATAGGATCATTGAAAAGATAAAGGTTATGTAAGGGTCGGATGGGAGTGCTTTGACCTTGATTTAGATAGGGGGTTCATGTTTCCACATGTTCTAAAGTGTGCTCTTGACATAACTCTTGATGTGCTTGAATTGAAGTTGAGGTAGAAGACTCTTGGATAGGCTCTTGGTCAACAACATGAAGGTGCAACGGACCTTGACTTTGGTGCATGGTAGGAGGTTCTTCAATAGGCTCAAGGGGTTGTAGGTTTGTAGGGTTTGGCATGTTTGAAGACTCTTTGATAAAGTCAAGGACCAAAATTTGGGGACATGGTTGACTCTTTGCTAATAGCCCTTGGAACACATCATCAGTAGGTGTATGGGTAGAGGAGTGAGGTAATGGATGAGTGGATTTGGAGTTCTCCATGGTAGGATTAGTATGCTTTGGGCCATGTATTTTAGGAGAAGGTGAAGGAGGACTGGTAGATGGAGTGGTATATGTTTTCCAACTTGAGGTGGTGCTTGCCTTGTCAAGAGTATCATGAAGTCAAGAAAAGGATGTATGCTTTTGGGGTGAGGTGTAGCTAGTACTGGCCTGTTCAGCTTGTAAGATTGTCATTTCTTGTTCTATCACTTGGAGTTCTTGAGCAATTGCTATACGATCCTTGGGTGAAATATCAAAGTCTAATTGCTCTGGTAGGAATTG
Source organism: Cunninghamia lanceolata (assembly GCA_027924645.1). NCBI lineage: Eukaryota > Viridiplantae > Streptophyta > Pinopsida > Cupressales > Cupressaceae > Cunninghamia > Cunninghamia lanceolata. The sequence goes on along the minus strand of BSBN01001410.1, from coordinate 3,123,359 downwards.
GAGTTCTTGAACAATTACTTCTAATTGGTTTGTCATGTCAACAGAAACTGACACAAGACTGAAATGGGTACCTAGAAAACTTGAAATTTTTCTCTGAAAAGATGTGGAAATGCTCACTGTCACAGATGCGTAGAACCAGATGCGCAACAGTAGAGGATATAAGCACAAAAAGTTGACACAAATGCGCAGTACTGGTAAAAAGTAGATGTGCAGTAATAGGTGATATAAGCGCAGCAAGTCAGGATAGATGCGCAGCTTTAGATAACAAATGCGTAGTTCTAGTTTTTTTAGTGTTTTTGCAAATTTTTGGCAATTTTTCTGATATTTTTAGTTTCTTTTATTGCAAGATGGTCTCTTTGATCTGATTTTCTGTAATTATGGCAAGAAGACATAGCAAACAGAAAGAATGTTTTTATGGTTTTTTATTTTTTTGTGATTTTTTTGACTCCTTTTGGACTAAAAGAAAGAAAGTACAATCCTAGGTTTCAAAGGACAGTATAAACTGAATTCTCACTATCTCTAGTGAAGCATCTTTGGGAGGTGATAATTGCCCTTCCCTGCACTAGCTTATAGGGGTTTTTAGCTACTAAGACAAACATTTTTAATAAAGGTAACTGTTCGAGTGGTTATACATGCGGCATCACTACTCTTCGTTATGGAGTCTCCCAGCCTGCAAGGGTTGCGCCTTGGAGGGTTTTTGGGGAGGTTGGCTATCAGTATAACACAACTGCACTTGTTGTTTGAAGCTTTCACTCAAAACACCATTTATTTATAGTGGCTTGGTAGGGCTTGGCATCTAGCCTATTACCACTTAGGGCCATTCCTACTTGGATGAATGGTATCCAAGAGCCGGCCCCTCTGAAGGAAAAACACATGCGAAAATGATATGTCTAGTATTTTGGTCACACAAGATAGGGGAGAGCATAGGCTTGGTATCATTCCCAAAACAAAGAATGTAGTGGTTCTTTTCCCCTAGTTAAAATGAGAAAAACTAGATGAGCTATCTACTTGGGCAAGCACATAAATTTGTTAACTTTATATATACACCTAAAAATGACATGACTCTACCTAAATAAATATTTTGAATATTTATTTCATCTTAATATTCCTCTATAAATAAATAAATAAAACAATTTATTTATTTGATTCATTTTCTTCCATTAATTGAATAAATTACATTTATTTAATTAATTCCATCTATATCAACTTTATTCTTCTAAACATAATTAAATAATTTTAATTATTTAATTAAATCTTTCATACTTCCAAATTTAAATAAAATGCAAATTTATTTAAATTAAATCTCCAAAAATAAAATATAATTAAATATTTTATTTATTCTTCAAAATTATCTACAAGTAATTAAATAAATTTATTTATTTAATTATGCTTTCTTATCTTCTAAAAAAACTTCAACATCTTCTAAAAATAAATTCTTCTTGTCATGCAAAAGCAAAAGCTAAGTTAACTGATTTAAAGTAACTTTAAAGCAACTTTGTTTATCAACAAAACTCTTAAATTAGAAAAATATATTCTAATTTATGAAATAAAAACTCATCCTCATCAAGAAAGTAGTTAACTCAACAAAGCATCTTTTTGAATGACACGTGTCCTTCTTCTATTCGCACATGTTCTCTCGAGCATCTTCTACCATTGATCTTCTCATTTCTTCTACACCATTGATTTTTTCTCACACAATCCTATAAATACCCTTCTATCCTTCCATTTCATATCATCAAGCTTTCAAGTAAACTTATGCTGCAGAATCCATAGCATGCCATTGGCACCACCATTATCACATACCATTTATCATTCACTTCACGTTGTGTTGAAACTCACCTTCAACACTACAAGTATTCCAAGTCATTTCTACTTGTCATCTTGAGGAATCAAAGCAAGGAAGAAAGCTTCTTGAGGTCCATTTTCATCACCAAAAGATCAAGAAAGAATAGGCAAACAATGGAAATCGCAAGGTAAGAAGGTTGTGAGTATCTCTCTCTTATTTAAATCCTTCTTGTTTGCACCTTCCATTGATGTTTTTGGGTTTTATTATTCATTTTGATTATCCCACTTTTACCCATAACATTTTTGGCACCCACTGTGGGGCCTTTGCCCCTAATCTAACCAAAAATCTATGTTTCTAAGTGACAAGTTATGTACAGGTTCTGTACAAGCTTCAAACAGGTTCAGGCGGCACATCTGATCAATCCCAAGGTGCATATACAACCTGTTATGGTGCATACAAACTTCTAGAGCATACATCCTCTGAGCTAACACTTTTACATCCTGTTACGGTGCATGCAAAATTTTGGTGCATACATCCTCTGAGCTAGTGCTTTTACCTCCTGTTCTGGTGCCTGTAGTATTCCGGTGCATACATCATTAGACACGGTGCTTACATTCCTTTTTATGACACATTTGTTAAATTGGCACATTTGCCTCCTATTCTTGTGCTTTTGACATCTGTCTTAGCACATTTGTAAAGCAGCACTTACAGTCTCTATTTCTGTGCATACAGACTGTCAAGTGGCGCCTCTGATTTTCCATTGTGATCTTAGGATTTTCTCATAGTTTTCAGATTAACACTAACACTTGTCTTGTAGGATTAGGAGTTGGATAGATCATTTAGCTGCACTAATTAAATCATCTTAGATTAACTAGGGAAAAAAGTAATAAAAATGCATGCATACAAATCTCACGTAGTCCTTAACTAGGAGGATAGTAACAAACAATCACTGCTATCTTTGCATTATTGTTATCTTTCCTAGTTTAGAACATTGCTATCTCACAAATGAAATGAACCATTGCTATCTTTAACCACTTCATAAATAACAAATGTGTGAGTTCCCAAGTAGATAGCACATTTGGTTTTTTTCCTTTTAAATAGGATTGGATTAACCATTGTTTTCTGTGTCTATTGAATGATAATAGGCTTATGCTCTCCCCTTTATTGGGTGACTAGAACGCCAAACTTGTTATTCCCTATGTATAACCTTTAGAGGGGCCTTCCCTTGGATGCCCACCTATCCAAGTGGGAACGACCTTGAGTAGAAATAGGCTAAAGCCAAGCCCTACTGATCCACTTTAAATAAATTGTGCTTGAGGTGAAAGCTTCCTGCAATGAGTGTTACTGTGTTACATCGATAGCCACCCTCCCCCAAAACCCTCCAAGGCGTAACCCTTGGAGGCTGGGAGACTCCATAATGGAGAGTAGCGCTACCACACATATAACCACTCGAACAGTTGCCTTGACTACTTAGCCATTTGTTTAGTATACCAAAAACCCTTATTTGTTAGCACAAAAGGTGGAACCTTTGAAGCGGCCCCGATTCATGTGATTCATAGTAGAGGTAGCAGGGACAATCATATGGTTCAGTGGGGGTACGAGCCTAAGGAAACCTAGATTTGGTATACATGAGAAGTGAGTGCCATGGAGAGGAGCCGGTGCTACTAGATCCTGGAGCTACACGCTTTGAATATGCACAGCCAGGGGACTCAACAAATACTGTCCTTTCCAGCCTAGGTTGTAATTATTTTTGTCAAAAAGTCCAAAAATATAAAAAAATAATAAAAGATAAAAATCATGAAAACTTCTATGCATTTGATGTGTCTTTTGTCATAATTAAAAATCAAAATTCAAGGAAAGACCAAGTTTTCAACCAAAAATAGAAAATTCTTGAAAAATATGCAAAAATTCTATAAAATTCAAACTGAAAACCAGAACGGTGCATCTGTTGCAACCTGCGGTGCATATGCTCAAACTTGTTGCACATTTAAACACTATTACTGCCAATTTAAAAAATTACTAGATTGTTGCATTTGCTTCTACCTACGGTGCTTTTACACTTTGTTCCGGTGCATTTATTGTTGTGCATCCAATCCAGAGAGCTATTATGTACTTCCTAGGAGAAAACATGTCAACTTTTTAGGAAATCATTTCAAACTTGTCTCAGTTTTCCTAAGATCTGATTAGAATCATGCAAGTCAACCATTTCATTCTTCTTCCACACCATAGCTGCTTTTCCCACACAACATCATCCAAAATTTTGCAAAAAAAAATTCTTCCAAAAACCAACAAGGTGAGTGTTACAAGTATGGGCCTAACCAATGTTATCATTGATGTCAACATACTCTTGTTGCATTGATGATAAGGATTGGATGAGCTGTATGCTAAGGATATTGAGAAAATTAGTCCTATCTAGAACAAAGAAGAACAATGAAGATAGTGAGGCAAAGATTCAGCTAAGATGAAGATCAAAGGATGCACATCAATGGGTTTGTAGATATGTGTCTTAAGATGATCCAGTAAAGATTTCAAAGGTCCACATGAATATTTGAAAAAGTTATGGCCACTCAAGCAAAACCAGCTCTGGCAGATGTTCAGAGGTGACAGAGTAACACAGATAGGTCCGGTGAGCTCCGAAAATGCAATATCTTGTTCTGTGGATTTGGTGGAATATTTATGAAGTCAATGTGAATTGACAACTCAATTGATTCATGGTCTAGAGGTCCGCAAGCATCTATTCCAATATGACTGTGATGACAGAATGTACTCTTGAGGTTCCGGATGAAGGAAAGAATGATTTCAATAAGAAGTAGTGTGGATGTTCTTGGTGATTCAGGCAAGCTTGTGGAGGTCTTTGGATTGTGTCCAATTCATGTTGGTGGTCCGCATTGAAGATTGAGCTCATAATTGAAGAATTACTTCTGGATGATGATATTCTTCCTAAGTCTAGCCAACTGGATGAGTTACACATCCTACGGATGATCTTGGAGATGTTCTGTGAAGAATGGCATGTTCCTAAGGAAGATTGAAGTCTCAGATCTATGTGGCCGATAGTGTGCTGATCTGTGTGAAGTCTTTTTATAATAATTAGTCATGTTGTATTTATGTATTTGCTCTATAATGTATGCCAACTTGGATGATTATCCCTAAGTCGATGTCTTGTATAAATAAGGAGTTGTAAAGTCATTTCAAAAGAATCTTGTGGTGATGAGTGTGAGGTAAAGAGCAAAGGAGCGAAAAGCAGAGCAGAAGTATTGGGCTTAAATGGAACTGACTCAAGCATGATGAAGATGCTATTCTTCAGTTCAAGTATGTAATACTTATTATTCTGTAGGCAGTGGGCCTCTTGTGAGCAATGAGCCCTAATTGGCATGTGCCATTTGTTCTTTCTATTCTTCTAACAGAGAATACAATCTTGGGTTAGTCACCCTATGGTTTTTCCCTTAACCGGGTTTTCCACGTCAAAAATCTTGGTGTCATATGTGTTAATGTGTTTTTGCTCTTGAATTGATGCATTATATTTCCATGATTGATTTATTATTATGCTGTTGAATTAAGAAAGGGTTTAAGTGATTAATTGGAAGAAAGTTTTTGACAACTGATTCACCCCCCCTCTCAGTTGTCTATCCTAAATCTAACAATTGGTATCAGAGCCAAGTTCCTCTAAAAGGAGCTTAACCGCTTGAGGAGATCCAGGATGTCATCCTGCAAGAAGGATAGTCCAAGGTTTGATGGAGCCAATTTCACTCTTTGGAAAAGTCGCATGGAATGTCACTTATAATGTATGGGAATGTAGTATTGGTTTATGGCTTCAAAGAAGTATGATCCCCTTCAGAATGGTCCATGCACCGTAGATGAAATCAGAGATACTAAAAAGAATCTATAAACTAAAGAAGCTCTTTTAAGTGCCTTATCTGATTCAGAGCTGACAAATGTTGTTGATCTAAAAACTACATATGAGATTTGGCAAAAACTGGAACTTCTGCATGAAGTAGACAAGTATGTTGAATGTGTCAAGCTATAGAGTCTAAAAGAAAAATTTGAAAACCTGAAGATGAGAGAAGATGAAAACATCACTACATTTATGCCCAAAGTAAATGAGCTTGTTTGTGGCATTAGATGTGTTGGTGGAGTCTTGGATGAAGATGAGATTGTTGGAAAAGTTCTCAGATCCCTTCCTAATTCTTACAAATACAAAGTTGTTTGCCATTGAAGAATTTAGATCCTATTCATGGATCACAAGAGATCAATTGGTTGGTAAATTGGCTGAATTTGAATGGGCTAAGTTTGGAGATGCCCCCCCAAGACTGAATTTGCATTCAAAGCTAGTGCCTTTGTAAAAGGTAAACAAAGGTTTGATCTGAGAGAGAACTCTTCAAGGAAACTATCATGGTATGAAAAAGCAAGAAAAGACCTAGAAGAAGATGAAGTAGAAGCTACTCAACTTGAAGCCCTTATTATAAAAAGACTGCCAAGAGGATCTGGTAAGTATGAGGGGAAATTGCCTTTTAAATGTTTTAACTGTGATAAGATTGGTCATTTTGCCTCAAAATGTCTGGAAAGATTTTCAAGGCCAAATCCTAATAGATCAAGGTTTCAAAAGAATTATTACTATGTCCATGAAGATGATGGAGTAACACATGATGAATCAGAAATAGGAAACAAATCCAGAAGTGACTGGGTGTTTATTGCCATCAAGGAAGAAGGTCCAATGCCCCCTGAATCTGTCAATCATAAAATTGTAGAAAGAGCTCTAGCTGCCCAAGTTGAAGAAAAGGATGATTGGGTCATTGATAGTGGATGCTCCCACCATATGACAGGTGACAAAAACAAGTTCATAGATTTGGAAAGGTATGAAGGAGGAGTCGTGAATTTTGGTGATAATTCTACAGGCAGAATCAGGGGTAGAGGAACTATTTCTTTTGATGGAAAGAACAAAACTGGTAATGTACTGTATGTTGAAGGATTAAAGCACAATCTTCTCAGTGTTGGACAGTTGGTGGACAAAGGCTATGGTCTTTGATTCAAAAATAGAACATGCAAGATCTTTGAAAGTTCCAAAACAGAGATTGCATCTGGTACCCAGACTAAAGGTAACATCTTCCACTTGGTTGGTACTAGTAAAAGTTGTTTATTTGTTCAAATTGATCAGAGTTGGTTGTGGCATAGAAGAATGTGTCATGTGAATTTTGATAATATCATTAAAATAAACAACATCTAGGCTGTGAGAGATCTTCCAAAACTGGTAAAACCTTCTAATAGTTTGTGCAAAGAATGCTAGTTGGGTAAGCAAAGCAGAGTCACATTCAGAAGTAAGGAACAATCTTCTACTGGACTATTGGACTTAGTTCATACTGATTTATGTGGTCTGGCAAGAATCAGGAGTGTGCAAGGTGATAGATACTTCATGCTATTAATTGATGACTATTCCCGGATGATGTGGGTAACTTTTCTGAAAGAAAAATTAGAGGCTCTTGAGAAATTCAAAATATTCAAGGCTATGGTAGAAAATGAAACTAGATTAAAATTAAAATGTCTGAGGTCTGATAGAGGTGGAGAATTCACATCTGGTGAGTTCATAGAATGCTATGAGAAACATGGAATAAAAAGATAGTTGTCTGCTCCTAGGACTCCACAGCAGAATGGAGTAGTGGAGAGAAAAAATCAAACCATCCAGGAAGCATCTAGAACCATGATGATGGAAGAAAATATTCCTCAGATCTATTGGAGAGAAGTTGTAAGCACTATAGTCTATACTCATAATCAAGTACAAATCAGAAGCAATACCGGTAAGACTCCTTATGAACTTTGGTTTGGTATCACTCCCACTATGAGGTATTTTAGAGTCTTTGGTAGCAAATGTTACATTAAAAGAGATGAAGATCTAGGAAAATTTGATGCTAGAAGTGATGAAGGAATATTCTTGGGTTATTCTACTCAAAGCAAAGAATACCAGTGTTATAACAAGAGATTAAGGAAGATTGTGGAAAGTACAAATGTGAAGGTTGATGAAGGTATTGAAAAACCCTCAATGTTTTATGAATATGATGAAGATAATCAAAATGATATTTTTGTTTAAGAAGTCCAAGCTCCCTCTAAAATTTAGATTCAAATCGATCCAGTAAATTAGGAAGAAGTGATGAGTTTGAATGAACCTGTTCAAGAATTAGAAGTGCAAGAAACTCCCAAAGTTCCCAGGTATGTAAGACTGAATCACTCTAAAGATTAGATCATAAGTGATAAAAGCAAAGGTGTACAAAACAAGAAGAAGGATTGCTCAAGATTCAGAAGAGTACTATCTGATTTCAAAGATTGAACCTAAGACAGTGAATGAGGCTTGCAATGATGAAAATTGGACTAAAGCAATGGAGGAAGAGCTAATGCAAATTGAGAAAAATCACACTTGGGATCTTGTTCCCAGATCTAAAAACAAGAATGTGATTGGAACTAAATGGGTCTTCCGAAATAAACTGAATGAAGATGGTGAAGTAGTTAGAAATAAAGTCAGATTGGTCTACAAGGGTTACTCCCAAGTAGAAGGAGTTGATTTTGAAGAAACTTTTGCTCCGGTGGCCAGAATTGAAGTAGTCAGGTTATTTCTTGCCTTTGCTGCCTTCATGGACTTCAAAGTATATCAGATGGATGTCAAGTCTACCTTCCTGAATGGTGACTTGGAAGAAGAAGTTTACATTGAACAATCGGATGGATTTCAATTGTCTGATCATGGTGATATGGTCTGCAAGTTAAAGAAAGCATTGTATGGACTCAAGCAAGCCCCAAGAGCCTAGTATGAAAGATTAGATAAGCATCTTTTGAAGATTGGTTTCAACAAAGGTACTGCTGACAATAATTTGTACTTCAAAATTGATCATGAAAGTATCTTGATTGTTGAAGTATTTGTTGATAATATCATTTTTGGAGGAAGAGATAGTATGTGCAAGACTTTTGCAAATCAAATGAAAAGTGAATTTGAGATGTCCATGTTTGGGGAAATAAATTTCTTCTTGGGTCTACAAATCACTCAAACAAAGAAAGGACTCTTCATTTCTCAGACCAAATATGTGAAAGAATTGTTAAAGAAATTTGGGATGGAAGACTCAAAGCCAATGAGTACTCCCATGGCAACTGGATGTAAGTTGAGCAAAGATGATGACTCTCCTAAGGCTGATCAGAAAAAGTACAGGTCAATGATTGGAGGATTGTTGTATCTCACTCAAACTAGACCGGACATTATGAATGTTGTTGGTCTTGTTTCTAGATTCCAAGTTGATCCTAGAGAATCTCATGTCATGGCAATCAAGAGGATTTCTAGATATCTAAAAGGGACAGTTGAGTATGGTTTGTGGTATCCTAGAGATCATGATTTCTCTTTACATGCATATATAGATGCAGATTGGGCAGGAGATGTGGATGACCAGAAAAGTACCAGTGGTGGAGCATTCTTTTTGGGGAAGAGATTGGTTTCTTGGCTAAGCAAGAAATAAGAGGTAATATCTCTGTCCATAGCTGAAGTAGAATATATTGTAGCAGCAGGTAGTTGCACTCAAGTTTTGTGGATGAAGCAAATGCTAAGAGACATCAGAGTGGAGTATGAGGAACCTATCACAATCTTCTGTGATAATTCAAGTGCAATAAATATATCTAAGAATCTGGTGTTGCATTCAAAGACTAAACATATATCCATCAAGTTTCACTTTTTGAGAGAGCAAGTGAACAAGAATGAAGTCAAATTAGAGTTTGTACCTTCCAAGGATCAGAGTGCAGATATTTTTACTAAACCTCTACCTAAGGACTCTTTTGAGTATCTCAGGGAGAAGTTAGGGGTTATTACCCATCCAGTTCTAAATTAAGGTGCACTGATGTGCATTAGTCCGGTGGATCTCACATTCATATCTTGTGGTCCAGATTGATGTTTCAGAATTTGCTACTTAGGGGAAGCAACTAGTATGATTCTGCAGTAATGCAAGTATGTGCCCTTTGCCATAGATGTCAAAGGGGGAGAGAAGACATGTGAAAAACAAGTGGTTGTTGATCAAAGGGGGAGCAGTAAAGGAAGACAAGACATGTGAATGGTTGTTTTTGATAGGAGGAGTTGTGTCAGAGAGGAGAAGTTCTTGTCTTGATGGTTAAAATAGTTTTTCACATGATATGTTACCATCAATGACAAAGGGGGAGATTGTTGCAAGTATCGGCCTAACCAGTGTTGTCATTGATGTCAACATACTCTTGTTGCATTGATGATAAGGATTGGATGAGTTGCATGCTGAGGATATTGAGAAAATTAGTCCTATCTGGAACAGAGAAGAATAGTGAAGACAGTGAGGCAAAGATTCATCTAAGATGAAGATCAAAGGATGCGCATAAAAAGGGTTTGTAGATATGTGTCTTAAGATGATCCAATAAAGATTTTAGAGGTCCACATGAATATCTGAAGAAGTTATGGCCACTCAAGAAAAATTGGCTCTAGCAGATGTTCAGAGGTGATAGAGTAACACAGATAGGTCCGGTGAGCTCTAGAAATGCAATATCTTGTTCTACAGATTTGGTGGAATATTTATGAAGTCAATATGAATTGACAACTCAAGTGGTTCATGGTCTAGAGGTCCACAAGCATCTATTCCAATATGACTGTGATGATAGACTGTGCTCTTGAGGTTTCAGATGAAGGAAAGAATGATTTCAGTAAGCAGAAGTAGTGTGGATGTTCCTAGTGATTTAGGCAAGCTTGTGAAGGTCTTTGGATTGTGTATAGTTCATGTTGGTGGTCCGCATTGAAGATTGAGCTTGTAATTGAAGAATTACTTCCGGATGATGATGTTCTTCCTAAGTCTAGCCAACCGGATGAGTTACACATCCTGTAGATGATCTTGGAGATGTTCTGTGAAGAATGGCATGTTCCTAACCAAGATTGAAGTCTCAGATCTATGTGGCCAACAGTGTGTTGATCCACGTGAAGTCTTTTTTATAATAATTAGTCATGTTGTATTTATGTATTTGCCCTATAATGTATGCTGACTTGGATGATTATCCCTAAGTCGATGTCTTGTATAAATAAGGAGTTGTAAAGTCATTTCAAAAGAATCTTATGGTGATGAGTGTGTGGTAAAGAGTAGAGGAGCGAAAAGTAGAGCAGAAGTATTGGGCTTAAATGGAACTAACTCAAACATGATGAAGATGCTATTCTTCAGTTCAAGTATGTAATATTTATTATTCTATAGACAGTGTGTCTCCTATAGGCAGTGGGCCTCTTCTGAGTAGTGTGCTCAAGTAATGAGCCCTAATTGCCATGTTCCATTTGTTCTTTCTATTCTTCTAATAGAGAATACAATCTTGGGTTAGTCACCCCATGGTTTTTCCCTAAACCAGGTTTTCCACGTCAAAAATCTTGGTGTCATATGTGTTAATGTGTTTTTTCTCTTGAATTGTTGCATTATATTTCTATGATTGATTTATTATTATGATGCTAAATTAAGAAATGGTTTAAGTGATTAATTGGAAGAAAGTTTTTGACAACTGATTCACCCCCCTCTTAGTTGTCTGTCCTAAATCTAATAGTGATAACCAAGCTATTCTTGATCACATCAAACCTCAAACAAACCTAGTGAGTCTCCACTATCAAGGATCACTTATCTTTTTCTCTTGGAACTCCACTAGTGGCTTGTGCAAAACTAGTCCACATCAAGTAAATGGATTTCTATCATCCTTACTTTGACTATCATTTTGTTCACCCAACTTGTTTGACACCAATTGATCTAAGGAGAACCTTGATCAAATCTTGGCACATTCTAGCACCCCTTGTTCAAAACTTTCAAAATTGCTCCATCCCATCTCTAGTCACCTTGCATAGTCTTAACATGGTCTCAAAAATAAAAGCAAATTGAAATGGTAGAGAAAACTATTTTGACCTCTCATGACGGTGATGAGGAAATTTCTATTGAAGAGGTCCTCCAAACATAGCAAGACTGAAGGTTTCAATGCATAATGGATAAGGTACTTGCCCAAGACCCTACTAAATTCTTCCTCCACTTAGCACAACAAGGAGTCAATCTTCCTAAAGATTTTGACGTTGAAGCTCTAAAAGAACCTGAGGAAGAAAGAAACCTTGAGGGAAGCACACATGAGGAAATACCCACAGACAAAAGCAAAGAAACCATTGATTCTACGGATGCCTTAAGTTTAATGACCCAACAGATCCAAGCTTTAAAAGAACAATTTATAGATATGCAAATAGGAGCATCAACTAAGCATTACTCCCTAGAGGATATTTCACCATATCCTTTTGATAGAACTTTGATCATGATACCTTTCCCCTCAAAATTTGAGGTGCCAAAATTTGATAAATATCGAGGAAAGGATGATCCAAGGGACCACATTAGGGAATTTAACATTGTATGTCTTGAAGTTGCCCACAATGATACTTATCTTATGCAACTATTTCCAAGAAGCTTAGGAGGACAAGCCATGGAGTGGTTTTCTAGACTACCACCTGGCATTAGAACCTTTAACGAACTTGTGGACAAATTTGTCACACATTTCTCCTACAATATTGAGAATGACACCTCAATCTTAGACCTTTGTAACACCAAGAAAAAAGGTGGAGAATCTTTCGTCACCTTCCTACAAAGATGGAGACAGTTGGCAAGTAAGTGCCCACATCAAATGCCTGAAAAACAAATACTGGAAATGTTTGTACATAACCTACAAACTGACCTAAGCTATTAGATACAAATCAATGTCCTACTTCCTTTAGTAAGGTCATTGAGATGGGTCTAATCATTAAAAAGACTTTAATCGCAAAGGGTCAAATAAAGCTATATAAGGATACTCCTAGTACCAATACCAACGTAGATAAACCAAGATTCTTGGTATAGGAGCACCTAACACAAGGTGGCCTCTGTGAGGCATTTAAGTTCATGTTATGTGTTCTAATAAGGTCTATTTGACCAATGCATGTCATTTCAGTATGTATCTAGGTTCATTTTGTAAGTCCCAAGGGACTTAGGTCACGTTTGTCAAATTGTTAATAAGATGGTTGGTCTCCCAGCCGCTTGGAGTCAGTTAGTTTTCTCCCAGCCGCTTGGAGTCAATTAGTTTTCTCCCAGCCGCTTGGAATCGTTCTCCCAGCCACTTGGATTAGGGTTGATGTTCCTCTGGCGAGTTTATAAAACTAGGGAAATGAACAAAATCAAGCATAGTATTGTAATCAGATCAAAGAGGAGATTGAATGTAATTGTCATTAGACTAATTCTGTGTCGTCAATCTTTTTTCCATTCTTTGTAAATACAAATTGCATAGCTGTAGTTTTCTTTTCCTTTCTATACTTCCATTGTTGCAATATGTCGATATGAAGCATTCCATTGATAAGATTTCTATTGAAATCAGTGGAATGGCTTCATTGTATAGATATCTATTTTTGTTTCCTATTTTGTTTTACTATTTGGCGGCGCAAAGGACCAAATTTGAGTGTGCACAGTAGATCACCTAACATCTCCATGTCCTAGGGTTTGGATTGGAGGAGTTGGAGCTATTATCAGTGAGACAGAGGCCATCAAAAAAGCATTCCTCACTCAGAGCGACAAGGATAGTCTAGCCGAAGGGAGGTTCAAGCCATTGAACGGAAGTTGCAGCCTAAGATTTAGATCGGGGTGACAAAGCACATTGGCCAGAAGTTGTGCATGCTTGCCGACGAGTAGGATCTCACCGAAGATAACACATATCAGCATATCGGTAGAACAAACAAGAAATTCACCAATAGTATCAAGTCATACCGAAGGAAGGGTCATCGGCGTGTCGGCGAAGCGATTCCTACCACGGCCGATGGAAGTCATCTTACCGATAGGTGAGTGATGTAGGTCATACATCAAGGAGAGATGAGAGATCGGTGTGATATGTTGCAAGGTGGCCGACGGTGGAAGTCTTACCGACTGAGGCTCCTCATCATATTAGTATCAGAGCCAGCAAAAGGTTTGTATAGAGTGTTGTGTATTTGATTTCTGTCACTGAGAAGGAAGATGATAAGTTGCTTGTTCCATCTACTTGAAAGAAGGAATAGGATTCTTGTAGTGTGTGGGCCGATGATGATGAGGTCTATCGTGACCATTCACCAATAGAGGTTTGGCTGGAAGAGGGTGCAGAGTGAGGCCACTGTGAGAAAGAGTGGTAGTGCATCTCCAAGATCTGCTGTTGGATGAGAGGAATGGGTCTGTGAAGTAGCGTGTAGGATGGAAAGTTGATTGAGCATTGTGTTGTAGTCGAATTGAGGATTTGCAAAAGTGTTGGCATTATTCGTAAATGTTTATGTCAGACAGAGAAAGCAAAGGAGAGGCTAGCGATATGCCTCCAAAGGGGATGACCACCAAAGTGGTCAAGAACTTCAAGGAGATGGAGGAGATGATCAAGACTAGAGTCAACGACGCACTCCAGGCTGAATTGAAGGCAATAAAGATAGGAAAAAGGATATAGGAAGGTTCAAATGAAGAAGAAGAGAAAGAGGAAGCAGAAGAAGAACAAGAAGAGGCAAAGATACCAGCTGAACAAAAGCAATTCCTAGAAGCCATCAAGGCAATTGGCAAGGACTCTTCAGAGGCTCAGATAGATGTCCCCATGTTCAGTGGAAAGATGAATGCTGATGAAGTCATGGAGTGGATTGAGGCTCTAAACAACTACTTCGAGTACAAAGAAGTTCCTAAAAGTAAGAGGGTTAAGTTTACAAAAACTAAAGTCAAAGGTGCTACCCTTACATGGCGGAATTACACCCAAGGAGAAAGGGTAAAGAATGGAAAAAGTATGATCTCTTCGTGGAGTAGAATGTTGGAGAAGATCAAGTCCTAGTTCCTTCCATCTGACTATGAGATGCAGATTTATAAGAAAATGCAGAACCTTAAGCAAAAAGTTATGGATGTGGCTACTTACACCAAGGATTTTCACAAATACACTCTTCATTGTGGGTATATGGAGGATGAAAAAGATAAGGTAGCAAGGTATTTAAATGGTCTGAGGTTCAATATTCAAGATGAGATAAGTTTATTTACCCCTAAAACCGTGGAAAAATGATTTTAAGTAGCATTAAGAGTTGAAGAGAAGCTGAAGAGGAAAGGTGAGAAATAGAGTAGAGGAAGAGGTGACAGAAATTCTAGAGGTAGTTTTGGAGGTAGAAGTCCTAACCAGAGGCCTAGTGGTGAGTCTAGCCAAGAAGAGCAAGTTGGAGACTCAAGTAGAAAAGGAGGCTACCATGGAAGAAATCCAAACGAAAGAGGTGGGACAAATGGATCAAGTAGAGAATCCAAGTTCTCCAATATGAGATGTTATAACTGCAATCAGATAGGGCACCTAGCTTATAAGTGTTCTGAGAAGGCCTCAACTTCTCATGGCAATGAGAGAAGAACCACATTGACTCAAGAGGATGCCGGGAGTGTGACATCTCCTGAAGTGAATTTGACATCAGAAGTGGGAGAAAATCTGATGATCAAGAGGACATTGCTCAAAGAACCAGTGAAGACTGAATAGTCACAAAGGAGAGCACTTTTTAGGATCAATTGCAGAAGCAAAGGTAAAATATGCAAGGTAGTCATAGATTCTAGTTCAACAGATAATATGGTGTCTAGGGAAATGGTGGACAAACTGAACATAGAAAGGATTCCTCATCAAACTCCTTACAGAGCATCTTGGGTAAGTGATAGTCAATCACTTTTGGTAGATGAGCAAGCATATGTTGATTTCCAGATTGGAGAATATAAGGAGAGAATTTTATGTGACATTCTGCCCATGGAATGTTGTCACCTACTTTTAGGTAGGCCATGGCAATTTGATCAAAAAGCATTGTATGATAGATATGCTAACACATACACCATCAAGAAGGATGGAAAGACTTTTGTGATGACACCATTGTAGGAGGATGCTGAAACAAAGAAGGCAGCCAAGGTCATTTTGAAAGAGTTTGTGAAGATACATGAAGAAGAGACAAGGAAAATTGAGGATACCTCAAGGAGTGAGGTTTCCAAAGGTCCAAGTTTGAAGGTGATTTCACTTTTGAATGATGGAGATTAGATGGTGATGTCTGAAATGGATCAGAAGAAGGTCAAAGAGCAAGTCTGCAAGCAACCACAAGTTGGTTGGAAAGAAGAGGATGCTATCATAGTAGGGACTATTGTTTGTCCTCTAGAACCAACAAGAGTTGAAGGACAATCATATACTACCATAGTAGCAGTACAAGAAGCATCGACTAAGATTTTGAATGTAGGTGTTCAAGCAGATATGACAGTAAACAATCATGGCATGCAACATCCAAGTTTGGTTGCAAGCACTCACTCATGGCAAGGTGTGAGTAAAGCCTACAATGCTAGGCATGAGTTTTTTATTCCATGGAAGCAAGTTGCAGTCCAGAGCTCATGGGGAAGGCATGAGGCAACAAAGGATAAAGGTGGAGCATGACAAAGAATCAACTCATGGGACATGAGTTCTTTTCTAGGTGGGGTGTATGGTGCAGGAGCACCTAACACAAGGTGGCCTCCGTGAGGCATTTAAGTTCATGTTCTATGTTGTAATAAGGTCTATTTGACCAATGCATGTCATTTCAGTATGTATCTAGGTTCATTTTGTAAGTCCCAAGGGACTTAGGTCACTTTTTCTCAAATTGTCAATAAGACAGTTGGTCTCCCAGCCACTTGGAATCATTCTCCCAGTCGCTTGGATTAGGGTTGGTGTTCCTCTGGTGAGTTTATAAAACCAGAGAAATGAACAAAATCAAGCATAGTATTGTAATCAAATCGAAGAGGAGATTGAATGTAATTGTATAAATGTAATCGAGCATTGTGAAGGAGAAATTGGACTAATTCTATGTTGTCAAGCTATTTTCCGTTCTCTGTAAATACAAATTGCATAGCTGTAGTTTTCTTTTCCTTTCTGTACTTCCATTGTTGCAATAGATTGATATGAAGTATTCCATTGATAAGATTTTTGTCAAAATTAGTGGAATGGCTTCGTTGTACAGATATCTATTTTTGTTTCTTGTTTTATTTTCCTATTTGGTAGCGTAGAGGACCAAATTTGAGTGTGCACAATAGATCACCTAGCATCTCCATGTGCTAGGGTTTGGATCAGAGGAGTTGGAGCTATTATCGATGAGACAGAGGCCATCAGAAAAGCATTCCTCACTTAGAGAGATGAGGCTAGTCTAGCTGAAGGGAGGTTCGAGCCGTTAAATGGAAGTTGCAGCCTAAGATGCAGATTAGGGTGACAAAGCACATCAGCCATAAGCTGTGTGTGCTTACCGATGAGTAGTATCTCATCGAAGATAACACATATCAGCATATCGGGAGAACAAGATAGAAGTTCACCAATAGTATTGAGTCATACTGAAGGAAGGGTCATTAGTGTGTTGGTGAAGTGATTCCTACCATGGCCAATGGAAGTCATCTTACCGATAGGCGAGTGATGTAGTTCATACATCAGGGAGAGTTGAGAGATCGGTGTGATATGTTGCAAGGTGGCCGATGGTGGAAGTCTTTCCGACTGAGGCTCCTCATCAATTCTGGACAAAAAACAAAAACATTGTGAATGATGGGGTGGTGGATGCCAAGAATGCAGCACCAAAACAACCAATCTTCAACTTATCAAATCCTCAAAACAACCCCCCACAAAACAAACCAAGAAACACTGAATCACGGTTTACAAATTTTCAACCTAGGAGAAAATTCACACCTTTGGGAGAATCATTGGAAACCACCCTACGAAAGTTAATCACAAGTAAGATCATAACACTTCCAATAGTATGGTAGTATGAACCAAAAGTCAAGCCTCCTTGGTGGAACGACAATGATTTCTATGAGTACCACCGAAACAGGGGGCACAAAACTAACGACTACATTGTGCTTAAGCACACTATCCAAGATTTGATTGAGCAAAATAAAGTGTCCCTTGATGGACATACCTCTAATAATGATCTCTAGGCATTTAAGGATCCTCTTCCCAGCTATGAGCAGGGAGGGTCTTCCAACCAAAACAACAGTGGAACTAACAATGTTAGTTACACAAATGTGTCCTTTGACTATGTTGTTAACCACATCTTGGAAAGTGATTCACGCATTAATGTGATCACTATAAACAAAGATGTGGATTGCAATGTTACCACCCACAGTAATAGAGTCACTCTTAGAGGATCCCCTACCACTCCAACTAATCAGTACAGTATTTTAGATCAACTTCATAAGACACCAACACATATCTCCATTCTAGAACTTCTATGTATGTCCCTGTCCCATAGGGCCATACTTGACAAAGCTCTTTCTGAAGCCTCCATTCCAACGAACCTCACCAAAGAATAGTTTCAAACCATGGTAGGTCACATTATCTCACCTTACTCCCTATCATTCATTGAAAAGGATGCTATGTCAATTACCCAACCTCATAACGCCTCTCTTCGTATCAAAGCCTTCATCCACAAACACAAGATAAAAAGGGTTCTAATCGATGGAGGAGTTGGCTTGAATATTTGCACCTTAAAGCTAATCCTTGCATTGGGGTTTGTAGAGAAGGCTATAGATCCAAAAAAGAAAATCACTATCAAATCCTATGATGAGGAGAGAACTTTCAAAGGAACTGTTACTTTACCAATCAGAGTGGGACCTGTAGTAAAAGATGTGGCTTGTCAAGTCCTCGATATGGAGTTAGTGTATAATATTCTTCTTGGGAGACCATGGATACATGCTCTGAAAGCAGTACTGTCAACATACCATCAGTGTATCAAATTCCCTTATGAAGGTCAAGAAATCACCATCCAAGGTGACCCCAATCCATTTCAGTATTGTAACTCCATTCAATCTAAACCTAAAGTTGTGATCTCTAACAACCGTGCTTCTGATTCATCTTCATCTCGTGTTGACCTTCCTTCACTTGCTTCCACATCAAAGGCATCCAAACTTGACCTCAGACTCAAAGATAAGGGTCTGGGTGAGCACACAATCTCCCAATCCCTCTGTTTGGCACAACTCCCCTATCTCCCAGATCATATGGAAGACCTACCCCGTGCAAATCTAAAGCAGACAAAACTACCAAAGGTCTATTTATCAAATGGGAAAGCCTCGAAGATGAGAGCAGTGAAAAGGATATCCTCCAATGGTTATATAAGGATGAAGGTAGTTCATCAACACAACAAGATCATCACACCACTATACAAACTGAACAATATGGTCATGGATTCCAAATGCTACAAAGAATGGGGTATGAAGGACATGGTCCACTTGGTTCAAGAAAATATGGTATCACTGAACCCATCCAACCTCATACCTTGATAGCCCAAGACACTATAGGGCTAGGTTACACTGGCACATCAAGAACCAACAGAGAAAATAAGAATAAAGGCAAACAACTAGAAACATCTGCTAGTAATCTAGTTGATCAAATTCAGCAACTGCAACTGGGGAGTGAGACTGATTCCAATGAATATGAATGGGATAGCCTCTCTGAGCTATCTTGTGATGAAAAAGGCATCGATGTTTTCCATGAGTATGACCCAACCCATGCAAATGAGAGACAATGTCCAAGGGCTAGACCACTAGAGTCTGACCCACATAATAATGATAGTGAATGTTGTGAGGAAAGAATGATACCCCCTTGACAGATCCGCTAATAGAGAGTACCATCGCAGACTTTGTTTGTGCTTATAATGACCTCCACAACACCTCTATCTTAACCATCAATACCATCAAACCAGACCAACCCAATGACCCCTTACCGTTGGTGCACCCCAAACACATAGATTGGGACTTACAAGGCACTACATCTGAGCTTGATACCTTTCAGAATGATGAAGCCATCATAGACTATATTGAGCTTAGAGATCATATACCTGCAGGGGACCACAGAGCTAGCTATGCCATAGAACTCAATGAAAAGGCCTATTTTGGAGAGAGTGCCAAGCCTTTCAATCTCAAAAATGTCAAAATGAAAGAAAGATCTAATGGTGAAAACCATTCTGTGGGAGTGTTAGATCATGAAAAAAGTAAAAATATAGACGTATCCAATGGTGAAAACCTCTCTGAGGTGCCGAAGGATGGAAGGCTTGACCCTCTATCCAATCTTACACATCAGGAGAGATCTTCAATATTGATAGAACCAACAGAACTGATCAATGTCAACACAGGTGATAATCCAAGAATGATTCATA
Organism: Cunninghamia lanceolata; assembly: GCA_027924645.1. Classification (NCBI taxonomy): domain Eukaryota; kingdom Viridiplantae; phylum Streptophyta; class Pinopsida; order Cupressales; family Cupressaceae; genus Cunninghamia; species Cunninghamia lanceolata. Next base: position 3,103,410 of record BSBN01001410.1, on the reverse strand, counting down.
TGGCATAGTCTCTAACTAAACAAGAAAAGCCAGCATTCACTAAATTCTTCAAAAGAAAACAAATCAATTTTGCCTAGACATATGCAGGCATGCCAGGGCTAGATCCAAATCTCATAATGCATCACTTATCCTTAGCTCTGAGAGCTAAGCTGGTAAAGCAAAAACTCAGAAAGATGTACCCACATGTGGCCCTCATGGTGAAAAAAGAGCTAAAGAAACTATTAGATGTCAGATTCATCAGACCAATAGACTATCCTGAGTGGATTTCAAACATAGTACCAGTTACCAAACTGGATGGAAGAGTTTGAATATGTAATGACTTCAGGGACCTGAACAAAGCTTATTTGAAAGATTATTTCCCCCTGCCAAACATTGACATTATTGTAGATCTCACAACAGGGCACACCATGTTGTCACTAATGGATGGTTTTTCCAGAGATAACCAGATAAAAATTACACCTGAAGACCAACACAAGACTGCATTCACATGTCCTTGGGGCACCTATTGTTGGTGTGTCATGCCATTTGGTTTAAAAAATGCTGGTGCAACATATCAGAGAGCTATGACCACAATATTCCATGACATGATGCACACTATAATGGAAGATTATGTTGATGACATCCTGGGAAAATCACTCACAAGACAAGGACACCTGGCAGTACTAGACAAAATCTTCAAAAGACTGGAACAGTTTAATGTGCACCTCAATCCAAAGAAGTGCGTGTTTGGAGTTACCTCAGGTAAGCTACTTGGATACATAGTGTCCACCAATGGAACGAAGTCAACCCATCTAAAGTGAAGACTATCATGGAAATGCCACCTCCAAGAATCTCACTTAGCTAAGGTCTCTACAAGGAAAACTATAATCTATCAAAAGGTTCATTTCTCAATTGGCAGACAAGTGCCACCCATTTTCCCACCTTCTACATGAGAATGTCCCTTTCAAATGGAATGATGCATGTGAATAGGCATTTCAATAGTTAAAAGAGTATCTCATGAAGCCACCTATATTGATGCCACTGATTCAGGGTAAGCCTCTGCTACTATATATCTCAGCCACACCAACAACTCTAGGAGCTCTCCTTGCACAACAAAATTATGAAGGGAAAGAACAAGCAATCTACTATATCAGTCGAACACTTGTTGGATATGAACTACAATACACACCAATCAAAAGAGCATGCCTCACTATGGCCTTCACCTCACAAAAGTGGAGACATTACATGTTGTCACATTCATTCAAACTAGTAGCAAAGATCGATCCACTCAAGTATGTACTCAACAAAGCAATCCTAACAGGTAGATTGTCCAAATAGGTCATGCTTCTCAGTGAATATGTAGACAAGAAAGCAATAAAAGGTGAAGTACTTGCAGATCAACTAGCAGATGCACCTCTAACAGATGATAGCCCTTTGAGCTTTGAATTTCTAGACAAATCTATCTTTCAAATAAACACAACAACCTGGAAAATGTATTTTGATGGATCATACACTCAGCATGGATCGGGAGCAGGTATCTTGATCACCCCTAGTGGTGACACCATTCCTAAATCATACAGATTACTCTTTCCCTGCACTAACAACGTGGCAGAGTATGAAGCCCTTGTCATTGGCATCAAGCTAGCAGTGGAATGGAATATCAAAGAACTTCAGGTATATGGTGACTCACAGCTAGTCATAAATCAAGTAAATGATGACTACCAGACAAAAGATGAAAAATTAATCCCTTACAAACGGATGGTAGATGATTTCAAAGAATACTTTGTCCAAATCTCATTTGAGAAGATACTAAGGATTGAGAACAAAGTTACAGATGCCATGGCCATGATTGCATCTCTCCTCAATATTCCAAATAATCAATCACGTTATGAGTTCTTGGTAGAGCCAGTGTCATGTCCTGCATATGACACCCCTAAATCCCATATCATTTGCCACATTGTTGGAACTGATTCCCCCCTCTATGGAAAAATATTTTCCTATCTTAAAGAGAATACCCTCCCACCTGATCTCTCAAGTAACCAAAAACAAACCTTCATCTGTTAGGCATCCCTGTATGACATTGTCGCAAATACCCTATATCACAGAGGTCTCGATGGTACTCTCCTTAGGTGTCTCGATAGTGAGGAATATCAAACTGCCCTAAGAAAAGTGCACGATGGTATATGCGAAACCCACTCTAGTGGCCCTACCCTAGCCAAGAAACTCATACACATGGGATACTGCTGGCCAACCATGAAACAAGATTCCTATCATTTTGTAAAGAAGTGCAAGAAGTGCCAAATCCATGGGAACCTGATACATGCACCAGTACAGGAGCTGCAGCCATTAACGACTCCTTGGCCTTTCTATCAGTGGGGACTTGATTTAGTGGGCAAGATTCACCCTCCATCTATAGGCCATAAATTTATAATCACCACCATTGAGTACTTTACAAAGTGGATTGAAGCTGTGCCCTTAGCCAATATCACAAGCAAGCAGATTGCCTCCTTTATCTTGAACTACATCATTTCTCGCTATGGTATCCCTTCGTCCATTGTCACTGATAATGGACGACCTTTCAAAAATCAAGATGTTAGGGAACTATGTGACAAATTCCATATCCAACACTACTTTTCTACCCCCTATTACCCCCAAGGCAATGGCTAGGCAGAGGCATCAAATAAAACTATCCTAAATATCCTAAAGAAGATTGTCAATGATGTCAGCCGTGATTGGCATTTTTAATTAAATCTTGCATTGTGGGCCTATTGTACAAGCATCAACACACCCATAGGTGTAACACCTTACTCCCTGGTCTACGGATCTGAAGCTATCTTACCCATTGAAGTCGAGATCCCATCCTTGCAAGTTTCGTTAAAAGGCCTCATATTTGATGAAGAGTACAGAGTGTCTAGACTCCAAGAGTTAGAGCTACTCGAAGCGAGAAGGCAATAGGCCTTTAACCACCTAAAATCTTATCAACAACAAATGTCCAGAAGCTACAACCATAGGGTAAAGCCCTGAGTATTCCAAGTTGGTGATCTAGTCCTCAGAGAAAATCCCATAAATCAACAAGATCAAGAAAAGAAAGGCAAGTTCGAACCCAACTAGCTGGGTCCCTATGTCATCATTGCGGCCTATGGGTCAGGAGCATATCAATTGGCTACATATGAAGGCAAACTGTTTGATGATCCTATCAACAGTATGCATCTTCACAAATTCTACACCTAAACCCCAATGCAAGGGAGTCCTAAAAAAATCAAAAAAATTAAAAAATGATCAAAAACAAAACAAAACAAAATCACAAAAAAAATGGGAAAAAAAATCATCCTATGGTGAAAACTTGGCAAACAGGCACCTGGGATAAGTACCATGATGAAAACCTGGCAAACAGGCGTCATGTGTACTTTTAGGTTTCGTGTAAATAAAAGCAAGTGGTGAAAACTTGATAAATAGGTGCTATCTATGACAAACCACTTCCTCCATCTGTTGTGATTTCACGCCTCTTGTGTCCATCATATTCATTCATCTTGATCTAGTCCTTTGAACTATTGTCAAACTACATCACCTATGAGCTATCATGTCAGCAAGGCCATTCTTAAATGCACCCCTGAGACTCCACTCCCCTGCTTTCCTATCCATTTCGTCAGGTGTCGTCTATCATGCTATCCATACCAACTCTATGTCTGCCATCTCCTAGGTCCTAGGTCCATGAAGTTCACCCCGAACTACGTTGCCTCTACGTCATCATGTAGGCAAGGCCATTTAGCAATGAGCCCCTGAGGCACTAGGTTAGTCCCACAGGGTCCGTCTCTTAATATCTATTTGTCGTATCACCCATAATAAGTTGATCCTTTTTCTAAACTGGGGGCAACTCCTCAACCTGGTTGTGGATTTGGATTCTTGAGTGCCACATGTTCTAAGAGGATACCAATAAAGGATAGTGATACCTTTCACTAAACAAGTGCGTGCAGAAAAGAAAGCTTCCAAAAACAAAAATCTTGACGCAAGACATCAACCTGTCCAAAGAAAAGTAAAGCATGTATGAAAACACTCAAACTAATTCTATATCAATTATGGCAAAAAGACACATCTAATGCAAGAATGTTTTGTGAACAAGTTAACTTACAAGGTCTTGATCTTTTATTATTATGTCTTCCTATGCTACTCGAGGATGCCAAAAGCTAGAGATGCAATGATGGGGACATAATCATTTTCGTTGTCTACTGTTTGTGGATTAAACTTTAGTAATGTGACAACTTTTTGTCTAACGACATGATCAGCAAAAGATCATCGAGGACTTCAAAGGTCTAGACATGAAAAGGGGCAATCCTTGTCTATTGAAATGTAAGAAGTACTCAGGTCATCTAGATTCAAATTTGACTAGATGATTGTATCAAATTGCTATATCAAAATCCATGTAAGGAATACTTAGGTCATCTTGGTTTAATTATACCTAGGTGCTTGTATTTTCTTACAACATTTCAAAAAGAGAAAAGAAATAAAAAGTGCCCAATGATGAAAGAAAAGTACTTACACTCTAATGATGCCAAAGTATCCACATCCATCCCATATCCAAAAATCCATATCAACCATGCAATAAGGAAATCCTGCAGAGTATCAAATGAAAGCCCGTATTTCTTTCATTCCTTTTCTTTCGCCTATCTATATCATGTCTGTATCGATTGAGTACATTTGGACAAATCAAAACATAGCATAGATAACATATCATATCACATGAGATAGTCCTTCACATGATTAAATCATATTGCATACACAGTAAAGTACATTAGATCATTTCCATACATTTTGGGCATCGACATATATTTGCATCCATATATCATATCAAAAAATCAAAAACATAGACAAATACATATAGAGCTGCATAATCATATCAATAACATTTCACATTGCATTTGCATAACAAATCATCCTAAATCCATCTAGTATGCATCACATATACAAAAGCATCATAAGATAGATTGCATCCATAGCATATAAACATGGAACACATGCATGTAGAACATCAATAACTGCATCATCATACAAACATAAAAACATGTCCAAATGTGCAATATATCAAAATATATGTCCATCTCTCAGAGTCATATCATGAAATGTATACACAGTACAAATAGATAATGATACATGTCTCAGGCCAAAAATAATACATAGTAGGCTATCTCAACCATCAAAAATGTGTACATCAAACCAAAAATTAGTACAAGTGTCAAAAATAGGATAACCCTACTACCGTGGAGCACTACTCCCTACACTGCCCTCTCCTATATCACCCTCTGATTGCTGGGGGCCTCTCACTGATCCTATAGATCAGGATCCACTTGCTCTCTGAAATGCCACAGACTGACTCTTGTAGCTAGGTGCATGCTGGTCCACTGGCACTGCTCCGTGATATAACCCTCTATAATACTAAGTCTGAGCTTGTGCTCTAGCAAGCTCACCCTGTACCTTGGCCATCTATGTCTGTAACTATGCCAGCTGTGTATGTGCCTACTGCACCTATGTAACCAAAAAACTTGAAGTACCATCTGTACCTAGAGCTACCACTGCTACATCTCTCTCCACTCGCATCATTCACACGCTAGCCAAAGCTGCATCTTGCTCTTTGGATATCTCCTATATCTGTCTTACACCTGCCTCTCTCTAAGACTCCACTACTCTCAAGTGGGCTCTCAACTGCCTAATCTGACCCTGTAAAGCAACAATGGCCTACTGCTGTAGGTCAGGCTGCGGAGCCTGCCCTTCCTGTCCCTATCCCTGTGCCACCTGTTGTACTGTCACCTACCCCTACACTTGTTGTTGTGCCACCTGTTGTGGTGGTGACATCTGTCTCTGCGGTGCCACCTGCTATGCTTACATCTATGCCTACCCTGCAGCCTATGGTTGCACAACCTCCTACTGACCTGAAGGTCCCTCTCCAAACCTCCTCCTTTGTCTCGGTCTACCTCCTCCCCCTCCATCTCCTCCATCTCCTCCTCCTCCTCCATCTCCCCCTCCATCTCCTCCTCCTCCTCCACCATCATCTCCCTGACCTCCTCTCCCCATCCTCTATCTCCTCCTCCTCCTCCTTCTAGCTCCACCCTCGTCATCCAAATCCTCCTCGTCTATACGAGGAGCCAACTCTCCAAGCTCTAAATATTTAGGGAATGGATGAGCTGTGAACCACTCCTCATGGTCTAGTGTCATGCTCGCATCTACTATCTCCCTCCTCAAAGGCCAAGCTACATAAGGGATTTGACAAAAGTCTACCAAGGCCTCCTTCTATGATGCCATAGGACCCCACCTGAATCTCTCTGCATGGGTCCTCATGAATCATACCTATTCCTGTGGCCTACCCTACACTCTGCCAAACTGCCTCTGTACTCTACTCACAATCTACCACTCTAATATGTACCTAGTCCTGCCAATAAGCCATCAAGTCTGGAAGTAGTATGGCAACTCATTAGCCTCATCCTCCCATACCTCGCAGTCTAGGTATGGGTGCCAAATAACTAGATCCACATTATCCAGTGCATGTCTTCAATACTTGAGCTTTCCCAGCTTGTGTTGGAAAATCATGCCTGCATATCTGTAGTTGTAGGGCTCACCTCTCTACCTATGGAAAAGACATATCAGCCGTGTGATAGCTATATATGCTCCCATAACCAAAATTGCAATAGAGATACACCTGCTGACAAGCTGGCCCCTCTATGGTACACGACCTGGTGCATATCCCTGTACAAGTGTGCTAACATGCACACACCCCATGCATACCAAGTCCCATCAGTGATCATGCTCTCCAACACCCTCCCCCAGCCAATTAGGAACCTGTGTGACCTCCTATCGGGGCATACTACACCACCAATCAATCTCGCCACTATCCCTGGGAAGTAGTAATAACAGTCATGAATGTCCTACCATGAAATCACCTACTACACCAGTTCTGGGTCATCAAACACCCGTCTGCACTCAGCCAATCTAACATCACACTATGACTCATACTCTACCAACTCTCCCTAAATAGGGAGGTGTAGAATCCTTTACACGTCCTCTAAAGTGATCTCCATCTCCCTAGTCAGTAGATGGAATGTCCCATCCTCACTATGGAATCACTCCATCGCTGCAATCAATAACCCACAGTTTGTGCAAACCTCAGGCATGAAACAAATATAATGAAGACCCATAGCACCAAGCACCTCATGGTCCATCTCTGTCAACATATACTACTGCAACAACAGCAAAGGGAACTACTCTCGTGACATCAGAGTATCATGAATATCCTCCTGTAACCAAGCAAAGCATAGCATCAAAGAAATCCATATCTAGGAAAACCTACCCAAAGCAATCAAACTATCCTATCATTAACTTCACATATCAAATTAATCAAAATAGCATATCATCTCTTCACTAGATTCTCGGCAATCTCAGAGATCACTTATTAATTGATGCATCAATCAAGGTGCCAATTGGGTTAATTTCATTAAGTCAAATAATTATCCTAGTGCAAATACGCCAATCCAGGTGGTAAATGTGTCAATCCATATCAAATGCACCACTTTGTCATGAATGCACCAATCATTGACGTGTATGCATCGTTCTGGCATATGCACTACTTCTAGTGTCACATGTGCAATTCTACAATGGATGCACCAATTCCTAGCCTATATGCGCATATCTATCATGTGTGCCATAAGATATCTCAGATGTGCAACTTCGCAACATATGCGCCATTTCAAAGTGCATATGCGTCAAACTGTAGTTCAGCACATATGCGCCAAACTGTAGTTCGGCGCATCTGTCTAGTTTTTTTTCCTAAGCATTTATTGACCTAATAAATGACTTTTAGTGAGTTTTGTCAAACTACATACTGGTGGTCCTACCTAAGCTGGCCGATCGAACCATCAAACTTGCTCAAACCGGTGCTCCTCACACAAAATATCCATCTCTCTATCAGCTGCTCTAGTTCCCATCCTCTCCTAAGCTGTCAAAGACCAATCAACTAAGGACAAGTGTGCAAATGAATAGAACTTGTGGACCCAGCTCCTATATATAGCAAGTAAACCATAACTGACTGTGTGACAACTGTGACTACTTCCCATATTTGTTCCTCCAAACCATGTCCTATTTTTCTCCATCCTCACCTATTTTTCCACCTTCTTCATGAGATTGTCCATCTCACACCTTCTGTTATCTTCCCGTCCAATCTCCTGAGGGGGCATCATGTCGTTAAACTTGTCCTAGGGGCAAACTGAGGCATATATCATTGTCAAAAATTCTTATTTTTTGAAACAACATGATAAAACACATTGCATCAAAGAGGGGCAAAATGTATACACCTAAAAATGACATGACTCTACCTAAATAAATATTTTAAATATTTATTTCATCTTAATATTCCTCTATCAATAAATAAATAAAATAATTTATTTATTTGATTCATTTTCTCCCATTAATTGAATAAATTACATTTATTTAATTAATTCCATCTATATCAACTTTATTCTTCTAAAAATAATTAAATAATTTTAATTATTTAATTAAATCTATCATTCTTCCAAATTTAAATAAAATGCAAATTTATTTAAATTAAATCTCCAAAAATAAAATATAGTTAAATATTTTATTTATTCTTCCAAATTATCTACAAGTAATTAAATAAATTTATTTATTTATTTATGCTTTCTTAACTTCTAAAAAATCTTCAATATCTTCTAAAAATAAATTATTCTTGTCATGCAAAAGCAAAAGCTGAGTTAACTGATTTAAAGCAACTTTAAAGCAACTTTGTTTTGTTAACAAAACTCTTAAATTAGAAAAATATATTCTAATTTATGAAATAAAAACTCATCCTTATCAAGAAAGTAGTTAACTCAACAAAGCATATTTTTGAATGACACGTGTCCTTCTATTTGCACACATTCTCTCGAACATCTACCATTGATCTTCTCATTTCTTCTACACCGTTGATCTTCTCTCACACAATCCTATAAATACGCTTCTATCCTTCCATTTCATATCATCAAGCTTTCAAGTAAACTTATGCTATAGAATCCATAGCACACCATTGGCACCACCATTATCACATACCATTTATCATTCATTTCATGTTGTGTTGAAGCTCACCTTCAACACTACAAGTATTCCAAGCCATTTCTACTTGTCATCTTGAGGAATCGAAGCAAGGAAACAAGCTTCTTGAGGGCCATTTTCATCACCAAAAGATCAAGAAAGAATAGGTGAACAATGGAAATTACAAGGTAAGAAGGTTGTGAGTATCTCTCTCTTATTTTAAATCCTTCTTGTTTGCACCTTCCATTGATGTTTTTGGGTTTTATTATTCATTTTGATTATTTCAGTTTTACCCATAACACTTTGAAGTGATAACAAGATAGCAATGGTCTAGTTTTACCAAGATAGCAATGATGTGTTCAATTTTAGCCCAGATAGCAGTGATTTGTTAACTTTGAAGTGATAACAAGATAGCAATGGTTCAATTTTACCTAGATAGCAATGTGTCTAACTTTGAAAGATAGCAATATAGCAATGATTCAATGATATGCAAGATAGCAATGATTTAATTACCACCTTCCTAGTTAAGACTATGTGAGATTTGCATGAGCATCCATTTACTTTCCCGTTAGAAATCAAAGTGTGAGTTAACAAATGCAACTATATGATCTAAACTAGCCCCTAACCTATAAGTAGATCAAAGAATATTCCTACAAATTGTGTTAGCATTAGATATTTCTCAAGAAACAAATCAAAAACCTAGCAGAATGGATGTGCAGCAGAATGGAGTAAATGCACAACAGAATGGAGTATATGCTTAGCAGAATGGATCATTTGTGCAACTCTAGTAAAATTAAATGCGCCACAGAATGGGGTATATGTGCAACAAAATGGAGCATATGCACATCAGAATGGATCATATGTGCAGTAGAATGGATCATATGCACAACTCTAGTAAAATCAAATGCGCCACAGAATGGAGTATATGCGCCACAGAGTGGAGCATATGCATAGCAAAATGGAGCATATGCGCAGAAGCATAATGGATGCACAGAAATGTCCTATGTACAGATTCTAACACACAAAAACTCAATTTTGAAGTTAAATTGGGGCTAGGCCCCACGGTGGGTGCCAAAAATGTTAAGAGAAAATTGGATTAAACATGAATAATCAATATATCTATATCAAAATACCTAAAACTCAATGAAATATAGAAATAAAGAGATTAACCAAACAAAAGAACTTCAAAAACTTTTGCAAACCTCAAAGCTTCATAGCTTCCATTGGTTTCCTATCTTAATCGATCTTGTATGTATGAATAAGGCCCTCAGAGTGTGCACTTCCTTGCTATGATTATAAGATTGTCAATGGAGAATGGCTATGATGATGCTTTGTAATGAAGAGGAGATTCACAACAATGATAGAAGTACGTAGTTACGAGTGTGATCACAAGCAATGAAGGAATTGGTGCCAAAGGCATGCTGTAATTCCTGCAGAGTAACAATACTTAAAGCTTGGATGAATGAAATGGAAGAAAAGGGTTCAATTTATAGACTTGAGAGAGAGAAGATCAACAGTATAGAAAGAATGATAAGATGAACGGTTGACAACATTTAAGGAATGTGCATGAATAAGAAGAAGACAAGTGTCACCCAAAAGTTGTTTTATTTGAGTTAACTACTTTCTTTTCTAAAGATAAGACATGTTTTTCATAAATTAGAAAGTTTTTTTCTAATTTTAGAGATATTGATAAAAACAAGGTTGATTGAATAGATAACTCAACTTGTGATTTGCTTTTGCATGATTTGAGAAAAATTAAATAATAAATTATTTAATTTTGTGTGCATGCAGAAGAAGACTTATTTTTAGAAGATTTGGAAGATATTTGAAGAATTAGAAGATAAGAAAGAAAATTAAATAAATAAATTTATTTAATTGTTGTGCATGATTTGGAAGAATAAATAAAATATTTGATTACATTTTATTTCTAGAGATTGAGAGGATTTAAATAAATTTGATTTGATTTATTTAAATTTGGAAGAATGAATTTGACTTATTTAAATAATTAAGAATTATTTAATTGTTTGGAAGAATTTAAATTAAATAAAGGATTTTATTTAAATATGACTTTAGAAGAGGTAATTAAATATTTCAATATTTAATTAACTTAGAGGAATATGAATCGAATAAATAAATTTGTTTATTTATTTATTGATAGAGGAATTAGAAAGAAATAAATATTAAGAATATTTATTTAGACAAAGTCATGTCATTTTTAGGTGTATACAAGATCTTTTCAAGAAACGGTTAGCCCACGGGAAGATGAAAAAGTGAATTTTATTTGTTATAATTAATGTTTTCAAAGAACCATTACAAAATGGGGAAAGCCTTTAAAAATTCAGGGAAGGCTTGTTGAAAGAATCTTTTTTTTCTAGTTATTTGTGAGTAGGGGAAGAGTGGGGTAGTTAGTTTTTCTTTTCAAATATAGTTTTTTGTATAGAGTTGTGGAGTCTGTGAACTCACTTTTTGCATTGGAGAAATAAGAAAGATATTTCTAAATCTGTGAATTTATTAATGTATTCTTTGGATTGCAAATATCCTATGTGTCTTTGTAATCACTCTTCAATTGAATTTTATGTTATATCAGATTGTGTGGGTGTTTATTTTTTAATCTGTGAATTCAAATTAACTCATCTATTGAAAAGGTCTGTTGTTCATCCTTTACTGATTATCATTCATGGGTGTGGAATAGATGAACTTTGTGTCATTTATTTGCATCCTTTTCATTCTAAATTAATCAATCACATCTGTGTTATGGTTATGCGTAGTTGTTAGTTTTTCCTTTTCTGCTTTCAGGTTAAAAGCATACTCTATTTTCATTCATTGCACATCATTTGAAGGTAGCTACACCCTGTAAAACATGCATAGAGCCATTGCAAATATTATTGCAATTGAATCAACTATTTGTTCAGTTGTCATGTGTGAGGGCAAAAGAGTATAAAATTTAAGTGAGAAATCTGTTAACCAACAGATTTTTGGTGACTTCGCTAGGGATTTGAAATACTGGTGTTCTTATTCCCTAGAAATTTGAAGGTGCCTCCCCAATGATGGAGGTTGGCGACTCTACAAAGTGGAAAATACTTAGAAGCATTTAATTCTAGCAAAAATTCCTATCTGATTTATTTTTCAGATTTTCATTATGGCATTGATTTCTCCTCAACCATCGGGAAGCATTTTGGGCCTCTTTCTTTACCATTGTATTTGCCTCTACCTGAAGGATCAAGAAAACACTTCCCAAAGTTTAGTGGAGAAAACCATCAAGATGCAAAAGACCACATCCAAGCATTCACGGTTGCATGCGGCATTTTGGGACTAAGTGAAGAAAATGTTTTTATTTGACTATTCATTGAATCTCTTGTTGGACATGTAGCAAACTGGTTTCATTATTTGAAAGACAAATGCATTATTGATTGGGGGACATTAAAGAGGAAGTTTCTTGGAAGATATAAAGGTGTTGATGAAGCTACTTTATTTTTTCAAAATTTCAATATTCAAAAGAAAGAAAATGAACCCATCAGAGATTTTGTGGATCAGTATGCCCGGCTGCTCAGAAAGATTCCTACCTCGATTCAACCAAGTAAGAAACTCCAACTTTGCACTTTTATTTCTTCATTGCATTAGATGTTTAGTTTTTCTTGAAAGGGGGTTAAAGCAAATAACATTGAAGTTGCACAACAAGAGGTTGTAAAAATTGAAGATGACTTGATTTTAAGTGGTCTTTGGAAAGCAAATTAGGTTGTAAATAATTCAAGTGGTGAACCTATGAAGAAGCCTATAATACACAAAAATGTTTTTAGCCTGTAGGTTTCCAAAATGTACAACCTCCTTCTATTGAATGTCTTAATCTCACTATTTTTTATCCAAAGCATTTTTGTAGAGATAAGATAAGTGATGTAGAAGTTAAATCTCATGTGGATAGAAGAATTAAAGCTTATTGTTTGCATTATGAAGAAGATAATAACGAATCTGAAAGTTCCTCAAGTGACAAAGAAGATGAGAAATCTTTCCATGATGTAAATTGTAGAGAGGGTAATGCAAATGAGGTTGTTTTATCTTCTCTATCTATCGCATAAATGGAGGCATTCACCTTTACTAGCAATGAAGAACAATCCGAGACTGTAGAACATAAGTATGACGTATTAAATACCTTTCCTCCAAATTGCTTGCAAGCTGAATATGAAGGTTTCATGTTTCTTGAACAAGATACTATAGAAGAATGGCTGCAAAGAGAGGTCAGAAATGATTTTATCTTTGAATCCTTTCATTTTGAAAATTTGGCTGTGAAAACTTTTAAACAAAAATTGAAAGATGATGTTATTAGCCATAATAGTTTTGATGAAAGTGATCAGATAGACAAATGTGATGAGCTTCATATTGTTTATATTCCAAATTGGTGTCTTAATGCATCCAAGGTGACTTTCTATGTGGAGAAGAGGTTATTTTATTTGATTTCCAGTTTATAGGCAAAAATGATGAAATGGATCATGGAGTACTTGAATCAGCTCCTGTAGAGAAAGAAGAAATTATTTTAGTTGGAAGTGATTCCAGGTCTGATAAGGACATCATATGTAATGCAAACTTTTAGCTTGTTCCAAAAGAATTTGATCCACTTCCAGTTTTGCATAAGACACATATAGCTAATGATTGGCCTTCTAGTGATTCGACTGGACATTTTCAGGCATTGAGTATCAATTTGTCTACTGTGGGAAGTGTTAAGGGAAAATTGGATCTAAATGAATAATCAATATATCAATATCAATGATACCCAAAACTCAATAAAATAACGAACCAAAGAGATCAATCAAACAATGAACAATACAAAGCAAACCTCCTTTAATTCTCAGCTTCCATTGATTGCCTATCACAAATGATCTCATCTATGAATATGGCCCTCAGAAGGTGCACTTCCTTGCTATGATTCCAAGATGTTCAAATGGGAACGACTATGATAGTTTTGCCATGAAGATGAGCTTCACAACAATGATAGTGTGTAGTAACAAGTTTGATCACAAGCAATGAAGGAATTGGTGCCAAAGGCACGCTATAATTCCTACAGAGTAAGTTTACATAAAGCTTGGATGAATGAAATAAAAGAATAGGGTTCAATTTATAGACTTGAGAGAGAGAAGATCAACGATATAGAAAGAATGATAAGTTCAACGGTATAGAACAGTTGAGGAACGTGTGAGAATAAGAAGAAGACAAGTGTCACACAAAAGCTATTTTGTTTGAGTTAACTACTTTCTTTTTCTAAAGATAAGATATGACTTCATAAATTAGAAAGCTTTTTTCTAATTTAAGAGATATTGATAAAAACAAGGTTGATTGAGTCAATTAACTCAACTTGTGATTTGCTTTTGCATGATTTGAGAGAAATTAAATTTAATTTTGTGTTCATGAAGAAGAGGACTTATTTTTAGAAGATTTGGAAGATATTAGAAGAATTTTGAATATAAGAAAGCTAATTAAATATATAAATTTAATTAATTATTGTGCATGATTTGGAAGAATAAATAAAACATTTGATTATATTTTATTTTTGGAGATTGAGAGGATTTAAATAAATTTAATTGATTTATTTAAATTTGGAAGAATGATTTGACTTTAGTTAATTAATTAAGAATTATTTAATTGTTTGGAAGAATTAAATTAAATAAAGGATTTTATTTAATTTTGACTTTAGAAGAGGTAATTAAATATTTCGATATTTAATTAATTTAGAGGAATGTGAATCGAATAAATAAATTTGTTTATTTATTTATTAATAGAAGAATTAGAATGGAATAAATATTAAGAATATTTATTTAGATTGAATTGTGTCATTTTTAGGTGTATACATTTTGCCCCTCTTTGATGAAATGTGTTTTATCACATTGTTTCAAAGAATAAGAATTTTCTAATAATGATACATGCCCCAGTTTGCCCCTGGTACAGGTTATGATGATAGGATGCCCCCTCAGGAGATTGGACGAGAAGAAGGCAGAAGGATAAGAGATGGACAATCTCACGAAGATGAAGGGAAAACTTGGTTAGGATAGAAGAAAACAAGATGTGTTTCTGAGAAATGGGAAGAAAACAGGAAGAAACAAGTGCGGAAAGTAGTCATAGTCACCATATAGCTAGTTTAGAGTCTGCATGCTATATATAGGAGCTGGGTCCACAAGATAAGTCATTTGCACACTTGACTTTTGTTGGATTGTCTTTGAGAGCTTAGGAGAATAGAGAGCACAGAGCAGTTAGCACTAGGATGGATATTCCACGTGAGGAGCACCGCTTTGAGCGAGTTCGACGATTCGATCGGCTAGCAGAGGCAGGACCCCTAGTATGTATCTCAAAAAACTTCATCTAGGGTTGATTTTGAGTGCATTAAATGCTAGGTAAAATTAGGCTAAACAAATGCGCCAGATCGTAGTTCGGTGCATCTGACATGCGAAACTGCGCATCTATCAATATACAGTGCATGTAGGATATGAAGCAGTGCATGCACAAAAGTTGTGCATGCATAAGGAAGGTCGACGCATGCATTATTTGGTGGCGCATGTATAGGATGAGTCGGTGCATGCATTTGGGCGGCGCATATATGGTATGGGATGGTGCATTAATGAAATGTTGCGGCGCATATGACAAAAGTGGCACATTTGCTGAGAAATGGCACATGTACCTTCTATTCTAGCGCACATGATATAGATAGTCAGTTTACTTAACAAAATTTATTCGATTGGCATCCTGTTTGATGCATCAATTGATAAGCTATCTCCGAGATTACAGGAATCTAGTCAAGAGATGTAGTGTGTTGTTTTCATCAATTTGATATGTTAAGTTAGTTGATATGATTCTATAGATATGTTGAGCATGGTACTTGTAGCTTTAGGTTGACGTGTTGCTTTGCGTGCTTGTAGGAGGACATACGAGATACACTGATGTCAAGGGAGTAGTTCCCTTTGTCCATGTTGCAATGCCACATGCTGACAAAGATAGATCGAGAGGCACTCGGTATGATGGGATTGGATTACGTGTGCTTTATGCCCGAGGTTCAAGCAAACCATGGCTTACTGACTGTAGCAGTGGAGAGGTTTCACAGTGAGGATGGGACCTTTAACTTCCCAACTAGTGAGATGACGGTGACTCTGGAGGATGTATATAGGATACTTAACTTGACGATTCAGGGAGAGTTCATGGAGTATGAGCCACAGCGGGATGCAGGACTCATAGATTGCAGGTGGGTATTTGACGACCCTGAGCTAGACTGTCAGGTTATCTCCTAGCAGGATATACATGATTATTATGACTATTTCCCTAGGATAGTTGCAGGATTGATCGGAGGCATTGTATGCCCTGATAGGAGATTGCATGGGTTCCCAATTGGATGGGGATGGATTATGGAGAGGATGCTCATAGAGGGTACCCCCGTTATGCTTGGGGTGTCTATGTTTTGGCACACTTATACCACAATATACATCAGGTGGTATACCACAGGGGTGCTAGTCTATCAACAGGTGTCTCATTGTTACAATTTTGGTTGTGGGAGCATATCACTTTTACCAGACTGATATGCGTGTTTTAGAGACAGAGGAGAGAGCCTTATATCTATAGACACATAGGAGTGATTTCCTAGCATAGACTGGGGAAGATAGACTACTGGAGGCATGCACTGGATGGGGTAGATGTGGTCATCTGGTGACCATATCTAGACTGTGAGCCTTGGGATGATGAGGCAGATGAGCTAGCATACTGCTATCAGACTCGGTGGCTTATAGGTAAGACACAATTCATCATGGAGAGACAGATTGTCAGCAGGGTTCAGAGATAGTTTGGGAGGAGACAGGGCATGCCATAGGGGCAGGCTTTGTTTGCATGGCCACATGTAGAGAGGTTTAGATGGGGCCTAGTGGCATTCTATGCGGAGGTAGTGGTAGAGTTTTGGTAGCTGCCTTATGTTATCTAGCCCATGAGGAGAGAGATTGCAGATGTATGGATGACACAGGACTATGATGAGTGGTTCACAGAGCATCCATTTTTAAGATACTCTAGGCCTGGAGAGCTAGTTCCTCACATAGACAAGTTAGATTCAGATGACAAGGGTAGGGTTGGTAGGAGGAGGAGGAGGAGGAGAGGAGGACGAAGAGATGGAGGAGATGCTGGAGATGGGGGAGATGGAGGAGGAGGCAGAGGAGATGGGGGAGATGGGGGAAATGGAGGCAGACTCAGGCTGATGAGAAGACCTGGGGCGGGACCCTCCCACACTCAGCAGGTAGTGCAACCACTGGTTTCATAGTAGGGACAGATGTTGTCACCATAGCAGGTGGTGTAGCAGCATGTACCGCAACCGTAGGGGCAGGGATAGGCACAGGCCTCCCAGGATCCAGCATAGACAGATGTCTAGGGGAGATCCATTGCCATGCTAAGAGGATAGGTTCAGTAGCTATGGGCATAGCTTAGGATG
Organism: Cunninghamia lanceolata; assembly: GCA_027924645.1. Lineage (NCBI taxonomy): Eukaryota > Viridiplantae > Streptophyta > Pinopsida > Cupressales > Cupressaceae > Cunninghamia > Cunninghamia lanceolata. The sequence continues at coordinate 3,085,919 of BSBN01001410.1, read as the reverse complement.
GCCGAGGCTTGGCGAGAGATAGATGTAGGTGTTATCTTGGGGCTCACTAGAGAGTGAGATATGGCAGAGGCGAGGATATGAGCTATGTGAGGAGAGAGAGACACAGCAGTGGTAGCCCGTGGGATAGATGGGACTAGCACATTTTTGGTTGGATAGGTATAGTAGGCATAGACACAGCTTGCCTAGGCTCAGGCACAGTTGGTACAAGTGCAGCAGTAGTTAGCGCAGGTATAAGGAGAGCTTGCTAGAGCACAGGCTCAGACACAATATTACTAGAGATTATACCATGGTGAGATTCTTGTTGATCAAAGGGCTCCGAGCTCTAGGAGCCAGTCCATGGCCTCGTAGAGAGCAGGTGGATCGTGGTTGGGAGCCTCTGTGATGGGCCCACAATAGTCTGGGGCCAGTAGAGGAGGGGATAAAGGACACTACTAGGAGCAGCAGTTCACAGTAGTAGGGTTAGCAGACACTTGCATAGATTTTGGCTCCTATGAACATACTTCTTGATGGCTCCGATAGTCATACATGTATATGCATCACTTTTGTATTTTGAGACATGTATCATTATCCTTGAGATGCATACACTATATATGATATTGACTCAGAGATGTACCTTTTGATATTGTACATTTGGACATGTTTATGATATTTATATGATGATGTAGCTATTGACACTTTTATATATGCAGTTGTTCATTCTATGCTATGGAAGCATTTCTATTGTATGATGGTATTGATGTGATGCATATTTTGACTATGTCTATATGATGTTTATCTAATGCAAACTTTTATATGATGCTATGTGATGTTTTTCTAATGTAGTTTTAGATGTTTATGATGCTATGTGACCTAATGCAGACTTAGATGTTTTACTTGATATGCCTCTAATGTGTAAATGCAAATGGTATCTATATGACTATGCAATTTATGTGATGCACTTATCTATGTTTTTGATTTTTTTTTTGTTGAGACTATGTGATTATTTGAAAAAATTTATATGGATGACCTAATGCACTTATTATGTATGCAACTGATTTTATCATGTAAATGACTATCTCATGTGATATGATATGCAACTATATGTTATGTTTTTGTGATGTCCAAATGTACTCTATCAACACAGAGATGACATAATGATAGATAGAAGATTGATTGAAAGAATGACTTGATAGAAAGACTTACAAGCTTCAATTTGTATTGATACTTTGCATTGTTTGGATCTTTTATTGCATGGGATACGGATGTATGATGGATGTTTTTCTTTTGACATCTTAATGGTGCAAGTATTTTGAAGTGCTTATTTCATCATTGGGCAATTTTTTTGGTACTTTTTTTTAAATGTTGTAAGTTAATACAAGCATCTAGGTATAATTGAACTGAGATGACCTGGGTATCACTTAGACGGATTTTGATTTAGCAAGTTTAATACAAGCATTGAGGTATAATTGAAACAAGATGACCTGAGTATTTCTTGTGCGATCAACAGATAAGGATTACCCCTTTTCATGTTTAGACCTCTGATGTCCTCAATGATCTTTTGCCGATCATGTCTTTAGACAAGGCTTTACATTACTAAAGATTAATCCACAAACAACAAAGAAATAAAAATAATCATGCCCCCATCATAGCATCTCTATCTTTTAGCATCCTTGAGTAGCATAGAAAGGCATGATAACAAAAAATCAAGACAACTGTACCCTAACCTGATCACAACCACAAAACATTTTTGCATTTAGATGTGTTTTTCTTGCCATAATTTGGATAGAATCAGTTTGAGTGCTTGAGGTACTTGTTTTCTTTGCCTTGGATAGGTTGGTGTTTTGCATCAAGAATTTCTGCTTGAAAGCAGGTTTTGGTTGCACTTGCTTGCCTTATAAAGGTTTCCACAATCCTTATTAGCGAGACAGACCCTAAGGGACTGACCTAGTGCCTCGGGGGCTCATTGCTAAATGTCCTTGCCTACATGATGACACAGAGGCAACGTAGTTCGAGGTAAACCCTAATGGACTTAAGACCTAGGTGATAGAAAGTGGCGTGGACTTAGATAGATAGAAGGACTAGACATGTGATGGATGGGACAGTGGAGCCTCAGGGATGCATTTGAATAATGGCCTTGCCTACGTGACAACGTAGAGGCAACATAGTTCATGGACTTGGACCATGGGGATACTGATGATAGACGCTAAGCTAGGCTGACACTGTGAATAGGATATGGGATAAAACCTTGGTTGACAAGGCAACAAAAGAGATAGAGTATCAAGCCATGATAGGTTATCGTTAGGTTTTTATTATGGAACTGATATGAATTGAATAGGGCACAAGTGAAGGAAGAATGGACACAAGGTGATTGGTTTCCCAAAGATGGAGGAAGCGGTTTATCACAAGTAATGCATGTTTACCAGGTTTTCACCACTTGCTTTTATTTGCACGAAAGCTAGAGAGTATACATAATGTCTGTTTGCTAGGTTTTCATCATGATACCCATCCAAGGTGCCTATTTGCCAGGTTTTCACCAAAGGATGATTTTTTTGTATTTTTTTGATTTTTTGGTTTTTTTTTGGATTTTTTTGATTTTTGTATTTTTTTGTATTTTGTGCCCCCTTACATTGGGGTTCTCTTCGGTATAGAACCGGTGAAGATGCATGTTGCTGATTGGGTCATCGAACAACTCATCTTCTAATGTTGCTAACTAATATGCACTTGATCCATAAGCTACTATGATAACATAAGGCCCAAGCCAGTTGGACACAAATTTGCCTCTCTTTTCTCGATCCTATTGATTGCAGGGGTTCTCCTTAACTACTAGATCTCCAACTTTAAAGACTCTTAGGCAGACTCTGTGGTTGTAGCTTTGTGACATCATTTGTTAATATGCCTTGAGACGATTGAAGGCTTTCTGTCTCCTTTCCTCTAGCAGCTCTAGCTCTTGTAATCTAGAAACTCTATACTCTTCATCAGTTATGAGACCTTTTAATGACACCCTTAGAGATGGTAGCTTGACCTCGATGGGTAGAATGGCTTCTGATCCATAGACAAGGACGTAAGGAGTAGCACCTGTGGGAGTGCATATATTGGTTCTATAGGCCCACAAAGTGGGATTGAGTTGGATGTGCCAATCATGGCCAACATCGTTGACTATCTTCTTGAGGAGTTTTAAGATGGTCTTGTTGGATGCTTTTAGTTGGCCATTGCCTTCGAGGTAATAGGGTGTGGAGAAATGGTGTTGGATTTTGAATCGGTCATAGAGTTCTTGGACATCCTAGTTTTTGAAGGGTCTTTCGTTATCCATGATAATGGATGAAGGAATTTCATATCTGTAGATGAGGTAATTAAGGATGAATGAGGAAATTTGTTTACTTGTGACGGTGGTGAGGGGGATGGCTTCAATGCACTTGGTAAAGTACTCAATGGTGGTTATTATGAATTTATGGCCGTTAGATGAGGGTGGGTGGATTTTTCCTACAAGGTCGAGTCCCCATTGACAAAAGGGCCATGGTGTCATTAAAGGTCTCAACTCTTGAGCTGGTGCATGTATCAGGTTCCCATGTATCTGGTACTGCTTGTACTTCTTCACAAATTGATATGAATCTATTTCCATGTTCGGCCAATAATAACCCAAACGCATGAGTTTCTTAGCTAAGGAAGGACCGCTAGAGTGTGTTTCACAAATTCCTTCATGTACGTCTTATAAGGCGGTTTGAGATTCTTCTCATTCTAAACAATGGAGTAAAGTACCATCTAGACCACATCGGTATAGGGTGTTAGCAATAATGGTATAATGAGAGGTTTGGCGTATAAAGGTTCATCATTGGTTTGAAGATAAGCTAGGTGGGAGGGTTTTGTCCTTGAGGTAAGTGTAAACCTTACAGTACCAAGGTGAATCAGATCCAACTAATAAGCATATGGAGTGGGTTTTGGGAAGATCATAAGCTGGTTGCTAAATTGATTCCACTAAGAACTTGTACCATGACTCATTCTCTAGGATTTCAAGGAGAGAGGCAATGGTTGCCATGGCATCTGCTACTTTGTTTTCAATGCGAGGTATTTGCTCAAAAGAGAAGATCACAAAGTATTCCTTAAAGTCCTCGACCATCCATTTGTATGGGATAAGCTTCTCATCTTTGGTTTGGTAATCGTCATTGACCTAATTGATCACTAGTTGAGAATCACCATAGACGTGTAGCTCTTTGATTTTCCACTCTGTTGCCATTTTGAGACCAATGACTAGGGCTTCATATTCTACTATGTTGTTTGTGCATGGGAATAACAGATGATAAGACTTCAGTATGGTGTCGCCATGAGGAGTTACTAACAAGATTCCTGCCCCCAATCCATGGTTTGTGTAGGACACATCAAAGTAGAGTTTTCAGGAATGTGTTGATATATTGAATAAGGATTCATTTGGAAACTCAAATTGCATTGGTGTGGTGTCCTGTAGTGGTGCCTCTGCTAACTGATCAGCAATGACTTACCCCTTGATAGCCTTTCTATCTACATACTCAATGTCGTATTCACTTAGGATCATTACCCATTTGGCTAGGTGACCTATTAGAGTTGCTTTGCTTAGTAGGTATTTCAGTGGATCTATTTTTGCAATAAGTTTGACTAGATGTACTAGCATATAATGTCAGAGTTTTTGGGAAGAAAAAACTACCACAAGGCATGATCTTTCTATCTGAGAGTATTGCAACTCATAGCCCACCAATGTGCAACTGATGTAGTAGATGGCTCTTTCTTTACCTTCATAATCTTGTTGTGCTAGAAGGTCCCCAAGAGCTGTTGGTGTAGCAGATACATATAGTAACAATGTCTGCCTTTGGATAGGAGACATGAGAATAGGTGGATTCATAAGATACTCTTTTAGTTTGTTGAATGCCTCTTCACATTTCTCATCCCACTTAAATAGAATATTCTTATGTAGGAGATGACTAAAGGGTTGACACTTGTCTGCCAGTTGTGATAGGAACCTACAGATTGCTTGTAGCTTGCCCTATAGAGATCTTAGTTGAGTAAGAGTCTTGGGTGGTGGCATGTCCATAATAGCCTTGACTTTGGCAGGGTCCACCTCTATTCCATTTACCGATACAATGAAACCTAAGAGCTTGCCTGAGGTGACTCCAAACACACATTTCTTTAGGTTCAACCTAACTTTGAATTGTTCTAGTCTCTGAAAGACTTTCTCTAACACATCTAGGTGTGATTCTCTTGTGAGTGACTTTGCAAGGATATCATCTACATAGTCTTCCATTGTGACGTGCATCATATCATGGAATATAGTTGCCATAGCACATTGATATGTTGCTCCTACATTCTTTAGCCCAAATGGCATGACATTCTAGTAGAAAGTATCCCATGGACAAGTAAAATATGTCTTATGCTAGTCTTCTAGTGCTATCCTAATCTGATTGTATCCTAAGAAGCCATCCATGAGAGATAACATGGTATGCCCTGCTGCTAAGTCGACTATGATATCTATATTTGAAAGTGGAAAATCATCCTTGCAGTAAGCTTTGTTTAGATCTCTAAAATCATTGCATAGTCTGACTCAGCCATCAGGTTTGGATACTAGTACTATGTTGGAGACCCATTCCAGATAGTCTATAGCTCTGATGAACCCTACATCCAGTAGTTTCTTGAGTTCCTCTTTTACTAGTAGTGCAATGTGTGGATGCATCTTTCTAAGCTTCTGTTTCATTGGTTTCCCTCCTAGGTCTAATGGAAGATGATGTAGAATCAAATCTAGATCTAACCCCATAAAATCTGTGTATGACCAAGCAAAATTGACTTGCTTTTTCTTGAAGAATGGTACAAACTTAGTCTTTTCTAGTGTGGTTAGAGACTTAGCGAAGTGAATGATCTTAGGTTGTTCCTCTGTTCCAATGTTAACAGGTTCTGTAGGTTCCACGATGATCTGAGACTTCTCCTGGTGCATGTCATTAGGGAGAATGTCAAGCCTTCCATTGTCAAGTGTCGTAGTTGGGTTTTCACCATCAGATGCATCCTTTCTTTTTACTATTTTTGGATCTGACACTGCCGTGGAGTAGTTTTCACATCAAATCCAGTTTTTATTTTGATATTTTTGTGACTGGAAGGCTTGGCACCCTCTCTGAAATAAGCCATGGTATTAAGTTCAATGGCAAAGCTAGCTTTATGATCTCCTTTAGGTAGATGGTCCCAAAGTTCCATGTAGTCAATATAGGCATCATCGTTTTGGAACATACCTAGTTGTGGGGTTCCTTGTAGATCCCAGTCAATAAGCTCATGATGCACAAGGGGGAGGGAGTTGGAGGATAGATCTGATTTGTTGATAGTTTGAATGGATATGCTAGGAGTATTGGTAGGGAGAGTGTTTGGGATGGTACTTTCCTCCAAATTATTTATTCCAATAGAACTCGAACCTTCCTCGAAAGTTGTATTCTCAAGGATAGGCAAATCATACTCTAACGGTCTATGCGGTAGTGTTTGTCCCTCATAGTAGGGGCTATAAGTTTGAATGGTGTTAACCTCTTTGTCATCATAGGAATGCTCTGTCAACTCATCCCACTCATACTCATTGGAATCTGTGTCACTGTCCTCTTGAAGGGTATGATCATTGCCACATGACAGGCATTTGCTTTAGCTTTGCCCTTATCTTTATACCCTAGACCTTTTGTAGTTCTATCCAATGATGATGAAGAAGGTTGAATGGGTTCTATAATTTCTTCTTTTCTTAGGCCAATGGGGCCTTGTCCTTTGTAACCCATTCTGTGTAGGATAGACTCACCTCACCCATAGATTTCTGTTGGGAGCTTGGGTGGTTCTTGTTGTGTGCTCTCTTCTTCTGTGTAGAGCCATTGTAAGATATCTCTTTCCTCTATTTCATCTAATAGGATCCCCCATTTTACAAAGGGAGCTGTGGGAGGTGCAGGAGGTGTAGATGGCTTTGGAAAATGCTTGGGTCACCCAAAGGATCCAGGAGATAAAGGCATTTTGGCCAAATTGAGGTTGTACTCGGTGGAGTATTCCCCTACTCCTGTTTCTTTGATGGTAATTTTTTGCTCTTTGGGCTTGGATGAGGAAGCTTCGAAGGTAGAATCATGCTGTGGGGTAGGGGATGTAGATGCTCTATTATTGAGTATGATGCAGTCAGGTTTTGAGAGGATAGAGTTGCAATGCTGAAAGGGGTCTGGGTCTCCTTGGATGGTGACTTGCTTGCCATTATGAGGGAATTTTATGCATTGGTGATAGGTAGAAGGCACAGCTTCCGTGGAATGAATCCATGGTCTACCTAGGAGAATATTATAGGCTAGCTCCCTATCTAGGACTTGGAACACGTCTTTTTTCACCGGTCCCACTTGTATGGGTAATACCATTGTTCCTTTGGTAGTTCTCTCCTCTTCATCATAGGCTTTGATAGTAATCTTCTTCCTTGGATCAACTACATTTTCAGGGAACCCCAATGTAAGGACTAGCTTGAGCATGCAAATATTTAAACTAGCTCCCCCATCAATGAGAACCCTCTTGATGTAGTGCTTATGGATGAAGGTGACAATATGTAAGGGGGTGTTATGTGGCTGAGACACTGAGAGGTCATCTTGTTCGGTGAATGATATGGTACTAGAGGAGGTCAAATCACCTACCATGGCTTGAAAGCTCTCTTGGGCCAAGTTAGTGGGTACATTTATTTCCACCAAGGTTTTATTGAGAATCTCCTTATGGGAAGGAGATAGACACAACAACTCTAAGATAGAAATGTGGGCAGGAGTCTTCTGTAGTTGGTCTAGGACACTATACTGATGGGATTTGGACTGAGAAGGTGATGACCTTGGAGGGAGGGTATTCAACATGACCTTACCACTGCGGTGATGATGCTATAATCAGTTTTGTTGGGTCCTGATTGTTGGTTAGACATAACAACATTGATTTGTGGGACATGCTCTGATATGCAATTGATGGTATAATCAAATGGCACACTTGCATAATTGGCATTACTATTCCCATTATTCTAATTTTGTCTTTTGTGGTTGTTGTTGTTGTTATTGTTATTGTATGGCCTGTCGTGATTGAGAAGTGGATCTTTGTAAGCCACATGTGTCTCATTAGAAGTATGTTGTTGAGCACCTCCTTGATTATCAAGTATGTCTTAAATAACATGTTTGAGATGGATATAGTTGTTGGTCATATGACCTCTTCCTCTATGATACTCACAAAAGTTAGTGTCTTTCCAATAGTGAGGTTTTATTTGAGGTTCATAATTGCTTGTTGGTGGTAGAGTGATTTCATTGTTGGCCAATAGCTTCCTTAATGCAGATTCTTGGGACTCACCCAGCGGTGTGAACTTTTGCCTTGGATTTGAGTTGAACCATGGTCTTGGCTCCTGAGAGAATGTTTTGTTGGGTGTAGCATTGCTTTCCTCTCCTTTGAGAGTGAATATTGGTTGTTGTTTGGGAGCTGCCACTTTGGTATCAACTACTCCATCATTGATGGCATTTTTATTTTTAGTCAAAAACTTTGATTTGTCAATCGTGTAGTTGGTGGTAGGTGTGTCCTTGTATAACTTGATTTACCCCTTGGTGATCATAGTTTTCTCGATGAACAATCCCATTTCAATGACCTTTGAAAATGAAGTAGGGCATTGGATTTGGATTTGGTAGCTTAGATCAGAGTTGAGGTTGTGGACAAACATCTCTATTAATTGCTTCTTAGGTACATCATATGAGCATTTGCTTGCTAGTTGTCTCCACCTTTGTAGGAAGGAGGTGAATGATTTGCCACTCTTTTGCTTGGTATTGCATAGGTCAAGCATGGAGACTTCGTGTTCAATATTGTATGAGAAGTGCGTGATGAATTTGTTGACTAACTCATCAAAGGTTTTGATGCCTGGTGGAAGCAGTGAGAACCACTCCATGGCTTGACTACCTAGAGATCTAAGGAATAGTCTCATTAAGAAAGTCTCATTGTGAGCTACTTCCATGCATGCAGCATTTGAATTCCCTAATGTAATCTCTAGGGTCCCATTTCCCTTTGTATTTGTCAAACTTAGGAACTTCGAATCGAAAGGGGAATGGTACCATGTTCAAACTTTTGTCAAAGGGGTATGGTGCAGTATCTTCTAAGGAGTATGTTTTAGTGTTTGTACCCATCTTGAGATCTGTCATTTGTTGTGTTAGACCCTCAATTTGTTTCCTCATTTCTTCCATAGTTGTGTTTGGGTCTATGACTTTCTTTCCTTTGTCCTCACTGATGTGGTGTTCATGATTATCCTCTACGGTCTCTTTGAGTTTGCTTAGATCAAAATCAGTGGGGAGCTTAAGCCCAAGATTTGCAAGATAATTAAAATACTTGTGAGGGTCCTCATGGAGCACTTTCTCTAGCAAGCATTGGAATTTCTGATCTTGGAGGTGTCCTTGATAATCTTTGTGAGAGATTTCCTCATCACTATCATGAGGGGTGACAATATGGTTAGATGATCCAACCATTTCAAGTTGCTTTTGGTATTGAGATCTAGTAGGAACCGTGCAGGGCAATGTGGGATGTGATGGGATGAAACTAGAGATTTTGGCAAGATGCCGATGGAGACTACTGAGAATAGGATACTTATGACAAGGTTTGGACAAGGGACTCTCTTGATCAATGATTCCAAGTAAGACAGCCGATACAAGATGATAGCCACTAGTAAGGGTCCTCAAAACCTATCTTATTGTGTAGGGACTAGTCGTGCACCAAGACCACTAGCAAAGTTCTGCGACTTACTAGGGTTACTTGAATCCAAAATGATCTGAAAAGAGGGCCTATGCTAATCTGATATGGGATACTTTGACTTTTCTTAGGAAGACCTAGTAGAAGGTGGACAAGATGACCGACAAAAGAGAGGGTATGCTATGGAATGGATGGGGAAAAGTAACTGCAAGGTGAAATCTGATCTTAGAATCCTGAACAAGACTGAAATGGGTACCTGAAAATAGCAAAATTTTCCTCTCAAAGACTATGGAAGTACTCACTATTGTGCAAATGCCAGAACAGATGCGCAACATAAACTGGTAAATGTGCGAAAAATCAGTATAGATGCACAATACTGGTAAATTTCAAGTGCACATTAATAGGTGTTAAAAGCATAGTAGGTTAGAACAGAAAAAGATAAAAGACTTGCTCTAGTTTTTTTTTTGTTTTTGCAAAATTTTGGAAATTCCTTGGATTTTTTTTGGTTTCTTCTATTTGCAAGATGGTCTCTTTGATCTGATTTTCTGAAATTACGGCAAGAAAACATAGCAAACACAAAGAATGTTTTTATGTTTTTTTTTTTTTGTGATTTTTTAAACTCTTTTTGGACTAAAAGAAAGCAAGTACAATCCTAGGTTTCAAAGGATAGTATAAAACTGAAATCTCACTATCTCTAGTGAAGCATCTTCAAGAGGTGATAATCGCCCTTCCCTGCACTAGATTATAGGGGTTTTTGGCCACTAAGACAAAGGTGTTTAATAAAGGCAAATGTTTGAGTGGTTATACATGCGGAAGCACTACTCTTTGTTATGGAGTCTCCCAGCCTGCAAGGGTTGCGCCTTGGAGGGTTTTGGGAGAGGTTGGCTATCGGTATAACACAACTTCACTTGTTGTTTGAAGCTTTCACTCCAAACACAATTTATTTATAGTGGATTGGTAGGTCTAGGCATCTAGCCTATTACCACTTACGGTCGTTCCTTCTTGGATGAACGGTATCCAAGAGCAGGCCCCTCTAAGGAAAAATACATGCAAAAATGATATGTCTAGCATTTTGGTCACCCGAGATAGGGAAGAGCATAAGCGTGGTATCATTCCCAAAACACAGAAGATAGTGGTTCTTTTTCCCTAGTTAAAATGAGAAAAACTAGATAAGCTATCTACTTGGGCAAGCACAGATATTTGTTAACTATGACGTGATAACAAGATAGCAATGGTTCAATTTTACTCAGATAGCAATGAGTTTGTTAACTTTGAAGGATAGCAATATAGCAATGATTCAATGATATGCAAGATAGCAATGATTCAATTACCACCTTCCTAGTTAAGACTATGTGAGATTTGCATGAGCATCCATTTTACTTTCCCATTAGAAATCAAAGTGTGAGTTAACAAGTGCAACTATATGATTCTAAACTAGTACCTAGCTTGCAAACAGAACAAGAGTGTTCCTACAAAAAGACATTAGCACTAGCGAAAACTTCAAGGAAACCCTAAAAATCAATGCCTAGATCAGATGCGCAGCTTCAGAGCTTGAATGCATGTTGATGGTGGTTTTGGCACACAACAATGCAGGTGTGATTGTTGGTTTAACACCTCTCTTGAAAAGTATCCTACCCTATGGTGCAGGAGCCCCCCATAGACAATATAAATATGCATAAGACATTAATATGTTTCTAGACATTTCATGCTACCTCATAGCATTTTCAAAATGTAACATTTTGTATGGGCATTTCATGTTTGTAAACTCCAATCTTGACATTCTAGACAAGTTGGATTAAGGGAAGGGTAAACCAATGTGTCTTAACATTAAGGGTTTTGATGTCTTCTACAAAACAAATGTCATGTAATAGATTAGGGGTTTCCACCTATAATTTTGGAAAATTCAAATCCCAGAAATAGAGGGGAATGTTAGTCCCTCACATTAGGAAAGATAAATATGGAATGGAGCAGAGCAGTGACGGGTGTGTGTATTTTTTTGTCTTTTGGAGAAAAACAGTCGAAATGTAATTCTAAAACATTAAGGAGGAGGAATAGAAGTTCTGTAAATTGTTTTCTTTTTAGATTCTGAATGCTGTGTAGATACCCTGTATAGATCATTCTATGTAGAAATTGTATATAATTTAGTTTTGTGCCTCTGGAGTCGAATTGAATGAATAAATCCATTCCACTGGCAGATTTTTGGGAAATCAGTGGAATGGACATGTAGATTAATTTCTCCATTTTTGTTTATTCATTTTAGGTATGGAAGGTTAGGAATTGCAGGAACCCCTCCAGCAAGAATCGTCATTTAGTATGTGTATACACTACATTTGCAGGGTGAATATTGTGTGTATATCTGTCAGTTGAACTATAAGTGCATCGCTGAGCAGTTTGGGTGTCTGACAAGCCTGAAATGCATGTTTTTGATGGCATCGGCATGAGTTACATTTGTGTCACCAACAGAGAAGGTATCGGCGTAAGGATTAGCATCAGTGAAAAGGAGAAGGGTGGCACCGATAGACAAGAGTCTTGCTGACGGTGGAGCGGGTGCTAGGTCTATCAGCCTAACTAAGGGCATCAGTGAAGAAGAGTTGAGCTAGCTCGGTGTGGAAGATCTCACTGATGATCGACTTAGCCAAAGACATCAGCATAAGAAGGTATATCAGCGTAAAGTTTTGAGTGGTAGTCGATAGTTTATGTTCTCGCCGATTGGGGAGATCATTATGGAGTGTCGCCGATGAAAGATGTTGGCGTGACCAAGGGCATCAGCGGAAGAGATAACATCTTCACCGAAAGGTTATGTCTGGGCGATGGAGATGTGGCGTCGGTGAGAGTGGAGAGGGTTCTGGCCGATAATAGTTATATCAGCAAGAGAGGGGTGCATCAGTGGAAGGATCTCAGGTTAGGCCGATAGCATAGGTCTAGCCGACGAGGGAGTTGGCATCCAACCGATCGGGGTGACAACGAAGATTGTCTTGGTGACTAAAAATCAACATCGGCATGAGATTGACATCGGCGAGAGTGTTTAGGGGATTGTCGATAGGCTTCTTCCTACCGATAGGAAAGCAATTGGTATGTTTCAGTGAGACATTGGAAGTGTCTTGCCGACATACACTATAAAGGCTATCTTGTGGGCTCCAAAGGGTATGGAACCAGTTTATATGCTTCATTCTAGGTTTAGCTCTACATCAAGTGGTATCAGAGCTCAACGAAAGAACTAGGCTATTTGTGTATTGCTTCTGTCATTAAGAAGACAGAGCTAGAGAAAGGTCGATAGAGGTATTGATAGAGTCTATGAGTGTTTATGTCAGACACAGAAGGTAAAGAAGGGGCTAGTGATATGCCTCCAAAGGGGATGACCACCGAAGTGGCCAAGAGGTTCAAGGAGATGGAGGAACTGATCAAGATTGGAGTCAAGGAAGCACTCTAGGCTAAATTGAAAGCCTTAGGAAAAGGCTAGAAACCAGACGAGGAGTCTGATGGAGAAGAAGAAGATGGAGAAGAGGAAACGACCTCAACACAGATAGACATATCTGTAGATCAGAAGCAATTTCTAGAGGCTATCAAATCACTCAGTAAGGAGTCATCTGAATCAAGAATGGAGATTCTGATGTTTAGCAGAAAGATGGACGCAGAAGAAGTCATCGAATGGATCGAGGCTTTGAACAATTACTTCGAGTACAAGGAGGTACCAGAGAATAGGAGAGTCAAGTTTGCTAAAATGAAACTGAAAGGTGCTGCACTCACATGGTGGAACTACACCCAGGGGGAAGGGTGAAGAGTGGCAAGAGCATGATCTCATCCTAGAGTCGGATGGTAGACAGGATCAAGGCTCAATTCCTACCAGCGGACTATGAAGTGCAGATACACAAGAAAATGCAGAATCTCAGACAGAAGGATATGGATGTATCCACCTATATAGATAAATTTCACAAATTGTCCCTAAGATGTGGACTTACTGAGGATGAGAAAGGAAGAGTTGCCAGGTATATTAATGGCCTGAAGTATAGCATACAAGATTAGATCACCATCTTAACACCAGAAACTATGGACAAGTGTTTCCAAGTGGCACTGAGAGTAGAAGAGAAACTGAAGAGAAGGCAAGAGTAGAGTAACAAAGGAAGAGGCAGCAACATGAGGGGAAGAGGATCGGCCCCTACAATAAGGAAAACCAATGAGAGTCAAGAAAACATTGGTAAAGGATAGGAACAGTCTAATTACAGAGGTGGATGGAAAGGTACAAGAGGCAGATTTGGATGAGGAAGAGGTTCTAATACCTTTTCAGGAAAATGTTACACCTGTGGTGAGTTTGGTCATCCATTTTTCAAATGTCCAGAAAGACAAGGTACATCATCCAGAGATGATAGAACAAATGACAAGAGAGTACAACTTGTGCAGGAAGAGAAGATAGAGGAAAGTGTGCAAAGTTCAAACACTTATAAAGGAGATAGAGCTCCTAATAATTATGGATACCCTGAGGAGGGTGAAGCATTGATGCTAAGGAGAATTAGCTTGAAGACGTCCAAGGAGATGATACAGAGGAGAGCACTTTTTAAGACTACTTACAGAAGCAAAGGCAAAATATGCAAGGTAGTAGTAGATTCTGGTTCAACAGACAATATGGTATCTCAAGAAATGGTGGATAAACTGAAATTGGAAAGAATTCCACATCAAAATCCTTACAAAGCCTCTTGGGTAAGTAATAGTCAAACACTTTTAGTGTATGAACAGGCATATGTTGATTTTCAGATTGGGAATTATCAAGATAGAGTTTTGTGTGACATATTGCCCATGGAATGTTGTCACCTACTTTTGGGTAGGCCATGGCAATTTGATAGGTGAGCACTGTATGATGGATATACTAACACATACACCATCAAGAAGGATGGGAGAACTACTGTGTTGATTCCATTGCAGGAAGATGCTGAAGTAGAAAAGGCAAGTAAGATTATTTTGGTAGGTAAGAAAGAGTTTGTGGAGATACCTACAACAGAGTCACAAAAAGCTGAGGATATCACAAAAAGAGGAGATCATAGTTTGAAGAAGACTTTAGTTCTGGTTGACAAAGATCAGATGGATCAACAGAAGATCTAGAAATGGGTTTATCCATAGCCACAGGCTGATTGGGAGTGCAAGGATGCAATCTTAATAGGGACTATTGTTTGTCCTCTAACAGTTGAAAGACCAACACATTCTGTCATAACAGTAAAGGAGGTTCCCACTGTCCATGATTAGACAGAGATGATAGTAGGAAGCAATGATCAGCAAGGTGTGAGGAGAGCCTATATTGCTAGGCATGAGTATTGGCCTCCCTGGCAGCAAGTTGCAGCTCAGAGATTTGCACCACCGAGATCAGGAGACAGATATGAGACAACAGCTACAGATGGATTCAGTCAAAGCCTTAACTCATGGGACATGAGTTCTTTTCAAATGGGGGAGTATGGTGCAGGAGCCCCCCATAGACAATATAAATATGCATAAGACATTAATATGTTTCTAGACATTTCATGCTACCTCATAGCATTTTCAAAATGTAACATTTTGTATGGGCATTTCATGTTTGTAAACTCCAATCTTGACATTCTAGACAAGTTGGATTAAGGGAAGGGTAAACCAATGTGTCTTAACATTAAGGGTTTTGTTGTCTTCTACAAAACAGATGTCATGTAATAGATTAGGGGTTTCCACCTATAATTTTGGAAAATTCAAATCCCAGAAATAGAGGGGAATGTCAATCCCTCACATTGGGAAAGATAAATATGGAATGGAGCAGAGCAGTGATGGGTGTGTGTGTTTTTTTGTCTTTTGGAGAAAAATAGTCGAAATGTAATTCTAAAACATTAAGGAGGAGGAATAGAAGTTCTGTAAATTGTTTTCTTTTTAGATTCTAAATGCTGTGTAGATACCCTGTATAGATCATTCTGTGTAGAAATTGTATATAATTTAGTTTTGTGCCTCTAGAGTCGAATTGAATGAATAAATCCATTCCACTGGCAGATTTTTGGGAAATCAGTGGAATGGACCTATAGATTAATTTCTCCATTTTTGTTTATTCATTTTAGGTATGGAAGGTTAGGAATTGCAGGAACCCCTCCAGTGAGAATCGTCATTTAGTATGTGTATACACTACATTTGCAGGGTGAATATTGTGTGTATATCCATCAGTTGAATTGTAAGTGCATCGCTGAGCAGTTCAGGTGTCTAACAAGCCTGAAATGCATGTTTTTGATGGCATCGGCGCGAGTTACATTTGTGTCACCGATGAAGAAGGTATCGGCGTAAGGATTAGCATCAGTGAAAAGGAGAAGGGTGGCGCCAATAGACAAGAGTCTTGCCAACGGTGGAGTGGGTGCTAGGTCTATCAGCCTGACTAAGGGCATTGGTGAAGAAGAGTTGAGCTGGCTCAGTGTGGAAGATCTCACTGATGATCGACTTGGCCAAAGACATCGGCGTAAGAAGGTATATCGGCATAAAGTTTTGAGTGATAGCCGATAGTTTATGTTCTCACCGATCGGGGAGATTATTATGGAGTGTCGCTGATGAAAGATGTCGGTGTGACCAAGGACATCGGCGGAAGAGATAAGATCTTCGCCGAAAGGTTATGTCTAGGCAATGGAGATGTGGCGTCGGTGAGAGTGGAGAGGGGTCTGGCCGATAATAGTTATATCAGTGAGAGAGGGGTGCATCGGTGGAAGGATCTCAGGTTAGGCCGATAGCATAGGTCTGGCCAATGAAGGAGTTGGCATCCAACAGATCGGGGTGACAACGAAGATTGTCTTGGCGACCGGAAGTCAACATCAGCGTGAGATTGACATCGGTGAGAGTGTTTAGGTGATTGCCGATAGGCTTCTTCCTACCGATAGGAAAGCAATTGGTATGTTTCGGTGAGACATTGGAAGTGTCTTGCCGACATACACTATAAAAGCTATCTTGTGGGCTCCAAAGGGTCTAGAACCAGTTTATACGCTTCATTCTGGGTTTAGCTCTGCATCACCCTAGGTAAGACTACTCCAAGGATTATACAGCTAGGTCTTAGCTTGTTTGGAATCTCTCAATTGGTATGTTCTAGATGTACCTACAAGGGGTCTTACATGCAATCTACAAATTTTTAGGTTTGGGGCAGTAAATACACATAAACCCTTTTATGATTTCCTACTGATAGACAAGATAAAGTGATACTGAAATTCTTATTCTTATAACTAACAATGGTTTTTAAAGAAAATGTAAAAGCTTTAGGGTTTAGAAGAATCCTTAGTGACATTCACAATGCATAGGTTATCTTTAGTAGACAAATACTCCAAAACTTCAAACCAACTTCCTGAGTTACCAAACTAAAATGGGTGTTACAGTGCTGCAGAAAATGGTACTATCTTCAATGGAGGTCGAAAGATTTTCAGATCACATTCATTTGCTAAATACCCAATAAACGATGCAACTTAACTTATGAAATGCAATTGAACTTCAGCACAAATAATCAGCCCAAACTAACTTTACACAGCTATTTACCATCAGCAAATAACTAAAAGTATGGACTTGGAATATTTATCAGATACTACAGCAAACCATGAACATTATAAAAGCACAACTAACTAACTACGGGACAGCAAGAAGCGAACCATAAAAACCAAAATGAGTCAACACAAGACACAAATTCTCAGAAGTACTATAGAAACTTGCTTTGTATTACTTCAAATGGCATAGAGTCAACAATTTGGTATCAAAATCTCTCTTCGCAAACAAAGGAAATGGCAGCCCTTTATATAGAAAAGTAGCATACCAAGTTTTTCAAATGAACGGTGGAGATTAACTCAACACCGACGGTCCATGTTACATCAATAAATACAATTATGACATCTCACATCAATTCTTGGATTATATTTTGTCCTTTATGAAAAGGATGAAAAATAGGCCCCAGATACATTAAATCTAGTCAATTTGACTAGCTAACTCAATATATTAGTAGAAAAGAATATTTTAGAAGCAAGAAAAGACAAAATAGAGTCACAAGCTACCCTGAATACAGTAATTTACAATTAAGACGGGATTACATCCTTTAAATATTCAAAATAATATTAGGATTCTTTGTCTAAGTCAATTTTGTCTTCACTGGCCAACCGGTTACGATAAGTCAGCCACGCATCAAGAGCAGGTTTAATTTCAGATGGATCTAGGTCCTTTAAGTGATTTACCCTATAATCAAACATCTCTAGCTCCTGACTAAATTTGTTGTATATCTTTTCTATCTCTGCACCTGCTTTGTGAACTGCCTTGAACTCAGCTCTGAGGTTGCTTGCCTTATCCAATCTATCCTCTATGTTGAGCATGGCATCTTCAAAAATTACCTTTTGTAACTTATCTTTACATTTTTTAATATCAAATGGAGCATAATCATCATAGGATGCCTCCCAGCAATCCCTTAAAGAGTCATTGATATCATATATAATTGACCTTAGCTCTTCATCAGCTGGCTTATATGCTTCTTTTATATTCTCAAAAGTTTCCTTCCTCAAGAGCAACTGTTGATACCACTCAATGGCCTTGGGCAGCTGATTTCTAGTCAAAATATTCTCTAAAACTAGAGTCTGGGCAGGCAATTCTTTGATGCTCTTTATTTGATAATACATATGTGAATAGTATTCATCAAAGGAATCACACTCTTTGCGCAAGTCTTTCCATTTCTTATGTAACTCTACCAGTTTCTTATGTGCTTGGGTAGAGGCACTAAAAGTTTCACATCCCATCTCAAATGGCACAGAGTCAACAATTCGGTATCAAAATCTCTCTTCCCAAATAAAGGAAATGGCAGCCCTTTATATAGAAAAGCAGCATACCGAGTTTATCAAATGAATGGTGGAGATTAACTCAACACCGACGGTCCAGATTACATCAATAAATACAATTATGACAGCTCACATCAATTATCAGATTACATTTTTTCCTTTATGAAAAGGACAAAAAATAGCCCCTAGATACATTGAATCTAGTCAATTTAACTAGACAACTCAATATATTAGTAGAAAAGAATATTTTAAAAGCCAGAAAAGATAAAATAGAGTCACAAGCTGCCTCGAATATAGCAATTTACAATTAAGATGGGTTTATATTCTTTTTTATATTCAAAATAATATTAGGATTCTTTGTCTAAGTCAATTTTGTCTTCACTAGCCAATCGGTTACGATAAGTCAACTATGCATCAAGTGCAGGATTAATTCAGATGGATCTAGGTCCTTTAAGTGATTTACCCTATAATCAAACATCTCTAGCTCCTGACTGAATTTGTTGTATATCTTTTCTATCTCTGCACCTGCTTTGTGAACTACCTTGAACTCAGCTCTAAGGTTGCTTGCCTTGTCCAGTCTATCCTCTATGTTGACCATGGCATCTTCAAAAATTACCTTTTGTAACTTATCTTTACATTTTTCAATATCAAATGGAGCATAATCATCATAGGATGCCTCCCAGCAATCCCTTAAAGAGTCATTGATATCATATATAATTGACCTCAGCTCTTCATCAACTGGCTTATATGCTTCTTTTATATTCTCAAATGTTTCCATCCTCAAGAGTAGCTGTTGATACCACTCAACGGCCTTGGGCAGTTGATTTCCAATCAAAATATTCTTTACAACTAGAGGGCAGGCAATTCTCTGATGCTCTTTATTCGATAATACATATGTGAATAATATTCATCACAGGAATCACACTCTTTGTGCAAGTCTTTCCATTTCTTATGTAACTCTACCAGTTTCTTATGTGCTTGGGCAGAGGCACTAAAAGTTTCACATCCCATCTCAAAAACTTTTAGCAACCAATTCTCTGTACCTTGGGATTTTGACCTTACCTCACCTAATCTAGGGATTTCATCAGTAGACAAGAAAGTGGGGTTTTGTCCTTATATCTCCTCCTGCATCTACTGGCTTTACCAAAAACTGGAGACATGCGTGAAGATCTTTGTTTTGCTGCTTCAAGTCCTTCTTGGACATTTCATCTTTATCCAATTGCTCCAAAATTGATGTGATTAAATCTTTAAAGTCATCCACTCTTTGAGCACGAGTGGCTGGTCCTAGATCAACTATAGATATGATGTAGTCTTCTGCCCTGACTTGTTCTTTTGTTACATCAGCTGGCGCGACCGCTATTTCTACTATCCTTGATCCTGATTCATTCTTATAGATTCTTGATTGAATCTTAGCCTTCTTCTACTTCTTAGGCTTATGAGCTTGTGACAGGATCATACTTAGATCAAGTTGCATTACTTCTACTTGTGGCTCAGGATATGTCATTCTACCTTGCAGCCATTCAGGAGCAAAAGATTTGTTAAATTCAGAAGCTCCATCCTTATCAAATACAACCAACTCTTTGGGTGGTTCCTGCTCTTGCTCTGGCTCTTCATTCTTCTCTGGACTTTTCTCTTCTTCCTTTTCCTCTTCTTGGGCCAAATTTTCTAGATTTGTCATTGCATTCTCTTGTGCAGCCTTGAAATCTTCCTCTGTTTGATCTTTGTCTAGAGGACTATCAGATATATCAATAACTTCCACATTGGCTGAAGGTTTGTGGAAATCTTCATTATTTACTTCAGCCGATGTATCTTTCTCCTCCTCAAATGCTATTTGAGGCTCCTGCAACCCCAACTCTACACACAATTTCTTAATCCTAGGCAGCAGTGGTACTGCCAATGAATCTGTAGGCATTTGTGAAATAGGGACAGCAAAAGTGATGGCTAAGGAAGGTGCACTGACCTATGTCAGGTTGGCCAAGACTGATGATAAGGAGGAAGGAATGATAAGAGCTGAAGGAAAGGGCAGTGAAGGTAGAGGAAGAAAGGGTGAAAGGATGGTGGAAATGGGAGGCAATGGTAAAGAAGAAGATGTAGGTGTAGTGGTAGTGGAAGGGTGTGAAATGGTGAGAGTGGAGGAAATAAGGTTACTAGGGATGCTAGAAGAAATTGCCAGTGAGCAAGGAGTAGCAGCAATGGTAGAGGTAAGAGAAGTGGTAGGAGATGCTTCTTGAGTTATGGAAGCTGAGGTTATGGGTGAAGTGGATGTAGTGGAGGAAGGAGGAATGGAAGGAGAAGTGGTAGTAGAAATAGTAGGGGTTATAACAGCATTGCCAACACTTTGGGTAGAAGGTTGGGCAGTTGGAGGATTGGAATCATTCTTGGTTGTAGCATCCTCCTTATTAACTTCCTTCACTTTCACCCTTTTGGCCTTAGAGCTTTCTCTAGAACCACTTGGCATATCTCTTTTCTTGGAAGCCTTTGTCTTGGTTGAGCGAGGTTGATCTTTCTTCTGAGGAGACCTTGCAGATGGCTTCTTCATCTTTTTTGCCTTATCTGCCAGAGATGTATGTTCTTCACTATCTAACTTCTATTTCTCAGCTGGCTCTGCCTCATCTGTGACATGAATTGGTTCATCCTCTTCTCCCTCGAAGTCCTTATCTAATTCCATGGTTGTGTAAGTGAGCTAAACTCCTTGTCCTTCTAGAACAGCCACTTGAGCTCTGACCCAGGCCTTGCTCAATCTAATTAGTTCTCTCATAACAATATCTAGGGAGCTCTCTTCTACATTTGCCCAATTTGGCAATGGGATAGGCTGATGGTACTGAGCCTCCCATGGTCCTCTGACCATAATGTTTTCATCATCTTGTAGCTGGTCTGGTACTACCATTATGTGAAACCTCTTGATGAAATCTAGAGGTAGCCTTGCATGTGCTTTCTTCATGACCTCATAATCATCAGAGCAATTGGCCCAAAAGTCTTCAATATGCACCTTGTGGAAGAGCTTCTTACTTACGAACCTTTCCATCACTCTATTTGGATCAAAATGACCCCTTGCATTGTAGTAGTTCAAATTCAAGAGCTAAAGGTCTATATCAGAGTGTTCTGTTGATGCCAGAGAAGGGCATGCATAAAACTTGATGGGAAATTGAACATTAGTTCTATGCAAATCTTTAAGCTTCTCAACACAGGGTATTAATTGTCTAGATAGCTCCAAAAGCACTGTCTTATCATCTGGATACCTGGGGAGTCTATAGGCCATCCCAGTGAAGCTTTGTACCCTTATGTATGTAAATTTCTCAAATTGGATGTACCATCTACCATATCTAGTTATTTCATTCATGGCCTCAGTAGAAATCCTCAAGGTTGTGTTACCCTACAGCATTCTGGCTATATAATTTGTAAACGCATCATTTACCCTTTTGAAATGTATCAATGATTGAGATGAGGTCAGTTGTGGGTAACATTCATATACTTTAATCTGAGTCTACTCATCATTCCCAACTTCACCAACCTTGGACAATCCATCGTAGTGATTCCTTCTTGCCAATGCATAGACGATATAAGATGTCCATTTGAAGTATCTATTTTCTTTGAAATTGTTGAAGGCTTCATGGATGTTGTCACTGAGGATCTGAGCCCAGTGGAACTTAGTTCCTTTCAATATCTCAATGATAATAACAAACATCTAGTCCTCGAAAGTGGAGGCTGTGGGTAGTCCATATATTCTACTCAAGAAGGTTACTAAGTCTCCAATTTCATCGTGGAAGTCACTCTTGTATAATATTCTGGGAAGTTTGATGAGAGCAGACTTTCTACTTTTGGCCCAATTGTCATTTATGCGCTTTTTGTAGCCTTCTAAATCCTTG
Source organism: Cunninghamia lanceolata (assembly GCA_027924645.1). Classification (NCBI taxonomy): domain Eukaryota; kingdom Viridiplantae; phylum Streptophyta; class Pinopsida; order Cupressales; family Cupressaceae; genus Cunninghamia; species Cunninghamia lanceolata. The sequence goes on along the minus strand of BSBN01001410.1, from coordinate 3,063,595 downwards.
TTATAAGCATCCCGTGATCCTTGTTTATCTGGCATAGTCATAACCTTGTGCCAAGGAATATCAAAGATTTCAGCCAGAGAAGGTGGAGTTAAATCAGCCAAGATATCCCCACTAGCTATTTGAATTGTTCTTGTCATTATGTCATACCTGTCTACATAGGTTGCTATTAGTTCTACACATTGCACCGAAGTAGGGAAGGTAGCAGCTTGTGCAATACCACTATCCCTGAGTACTCTGGTCTTAGGAGTTGGGTTCAAACCAAAGATCCTCAATCTAAAGTCATCTAGGTCTATATGACCTAGGTCTGTGTCTCCTACATCACTCCATCTGGAGTGAATCTTGGTCTCTAGAGGGATTCGTTTGAACTCATACTTCATTGCTTGGGCTCGAGCAGTCAGTTAATCTCCATGACTAGACCTTATAAGTTTGATACCTTGAGGAATCTTATAACATACTCCTAGGTTTAAGATGAACTTTGACAAATCTACTATAATTACTAACATGCCTTTAAAGGAAACTTAAATCTAACATTTATTATAATTGCAACAACCATCATTAATGCATGCAATCAAATATTCAATGTTGTGAGAAATTCCATGAAAATCACCATTAACCATGCATTACAACATTAATTCTATCATTTTAAACACTTTCCCTTTGAAAATTTTAGAAAAATTAGTTATTTGCATGGTTTTGCGCTAATTTGGGGGTTGTCCGACTTGCAGGCAGAAAAGCGCTGAAATCGGGGTCATCCGACCTCAGTGGGGAAAATAGGTAGGTCTGACCAAGGGTTTTACTTCCCTTTATGTTTTTAAGCGCTTTGTATGGGTTTTGGAGGCATCTGACCACCATTGGTTGTCAAGTCGGTCAGTTGTGCTTTTAGCGCAAATCCTATTGATATAGTTTTCATTGCTTTTGCATGGGAATTAGCTTGGGACACTATTGACTTTGCAGGAGATTTTTGGGTGTCTGACCAATTTGGAGACATGGTCTTTTAGCGCAAAGTCAGAGCAAGGCATTTTCGATGCAAAAGGGTAGTTTCATGTCCTACAGAGTTTTCAAGACCTTCCGACCAAGTCAGAGAAATGTGTTTTGGGCCCAAAGGTCGAACAGATAGGAATTTAGCGCAAAGGTCAGTTAAAGGGAAATCTAGTGCAAAAGGTCATTCCAAGGCCTCCAAAAGGAAAATAAGGGTTTTAAAATGAAAATCTACAATTTCATACAGAAACCCTAGCTAGAAACCTTACTCAATGTTTGTTTTCTCAAAGAACTTAATGTCTAGTTTAAAGCCTAACTGTTTGTAAATGGAAGTTTGAATAACAGGGTTAAAACACTACCTGGTTGATGCGAAGGCACATTTGGATGGTATAGGTAGGTCATGGGTTTGAGCTTAGGGCAGATCAACAATAGCGGTGAGAACAGAGCTCCAGAATCCCATTTGAATGAATGCAAATGGTTAAAAAATGGATGATTAACTCCTTTTAACCCCTGATGAAATCACCATTAATGCATAGGCGTATGTCTGCCAATTTTAGGGTTTGCATGATTTTCCCTCAGCTCAGACTAGATGGGGAATTTTGGTGTGTCAGACCTCATTGGACAAGACCATTTTCAATGCTGAGACTTACAAGCTTAGTTGGCACGGTTTGCGGGCATTTCGGGTTCATCCGACTTGTTGGTGTTTCAGGTTCATCTGACTTGCAAGTGTTTTAGGTTCATCTGACTTGCGAGTGTTTTGGGTTCATCTGACTTGTGGGTGTTTTGGGTTCATCCAACTTTCGGGTGTTTTGGCCTCGTCAAACTTAGTCAATGATCGCTCGATTTAGTGCAAGTTGGATAACGTCAATTCTAGTGCAAAAGTCCGTCAAAAAGGAAATCAGTGCTGAAGTCGGTAACAACAGTTTTTAGTGCCAAGTCAGTTGGAAGATAGTCCAGCACAAAGGTTGGATAGATAGAAATTTAGCACAAAGGTCGATTGAAGGGAAATCTAGCGCAAAAGGTCATTCTAAGGACTCCAAAAGGAAAATAAGGATTCAACTTAGCAAATTTTGAAGTGATTTTTGATACTATCCTTCAATGAAGGTCAAAATGCACTTTGACCATTCAATCACTTAAGAGATGAAAAGATCCAAAGACTCTCAAGCCAAATCATAAGAGGGGGTCCTCATATTTGAATGGGGCATGTGTGCGAGGCACAACAAATGGCGACTCTGCTGGGAAATGCTCACGAGCATTCCAAAGATAAACGTTCAGTTTAAACCTAGAATCTCTGTGTTACCCACATATTAAATGAAAAAGTAAGGTACCTTATCAAAGAATCTAAGATCACTAACTAGCGTAACCATCCACATCTTGAAAACCTAAGTGTGTGCAATTGTATTCACTCCCATCCTTCAGCAACCAAGTTCACCCAAGATCCCCTGAGACAAGCTAGAAAGCTGAGATCATTCTACCACCAGGAAATGCTCAAATTTTAAAATATACTAAGTTTTGAAATGGATTAATGACCAGTAATGTTTTTTGGTATGATGACTTGATGTTAATCATTTCTGGATATTACCTTTTGTAAGTATTTGCACTTTGGGGGTCTCTTTTATTTTGCACTGTAATGGGTCTGGTGTTGAAAAAACACCTTTTATTTTTACCCAATGTAGGCTAGCAACCCTTAGTGTCACCTGCCTTCTTTCTTGATTGATAGTGCATGTGGTAGAAGAAGTCAACCCTTTTACTTGACCCAAGATCACCTAGACTCACCTAGCTACTTCAAGATTATTTAAAGTGAGAGATATATGGTTAGAAAATACTTCAAGTGCACCAACTAATAACTCATTTCCAATGAACAGACACCATACTCCTTGGCATAACAATGGACCCCATAGAAAAAACAAAGTGGAAACCTTGGCTTCTTGAAGGAAAACTCATGATTATTCACCCATCACAGAAGCACTTGTAGGTATGCACAACTGCCACCACATCAAAAACAAAGACCCCACAAAAAAGCAAGCGTAGCAAGAAAAAACAAAAGGACAACTAATCTAAGCAAAGCACCTAACAACTAAGGAAAGCAAAGGCAAGAAAGCAAAACTAAACTAAAGGCAACATAAACTAACCATAGCAAACAAACCCCTAATTATGTACACTAAAATGAGGCATGACTGCCTCTTAGGCCTAGAAGTAGTGCTTTAGGAACTGGCCATTGACAGGCAGTGGCAGCTCCTCACCAGTAAGGCTCTTGAGTTGGTATGTATTGTCTCCAAGGATCTTATAGATCTGATAGGGACCCAACCAAAGTTTATCAAACTTACCATGTTCTCCTTTCTTCTCATGCACTTTATCCCAGTATAGGACCAAATCAGAAATGCAGAAGGCTTTGACCTTGGCTCATTTGTTGAACCATCATTTTACGACTCCCTGATGTTTGGTAAATTTTTCTATAGCAGCGTCGCATTTCTCTTCAAGATGTAGTAATTGGGCCAACCTAGAGGACAATTGATCATCAGTTTCAAGGTAGTCTTGCATGAATTAAAGTACTAGGATTCTCAAATGGATGGGAAAGATGGGTTCAATCCCATAGACTAGATGATAAGGAGATGTGTTCAGGGCTGCTTTATGTCAGATTCTATCAGCCCATAAAGTGAATCTAAGCTGAGTATGCCAATCTCTAGGGTTTTTGTCCAATAGTCTCTTAATAAACTCAAGAAAATTTTTGTTTGTTGATTCAGCTACCCCATTCCCTTGGGGATAGTAATTAGATGAGAACTTGAGAGTAATCCCATAGTCAAATGCCTAGTTAGAAAAATGCAATGATGAAAAGGCAAAGCCATTATCACAAACTAAAGAAAATGGACAACCAAATCTAGTGATAATATGCTTTTCACCAAATTCAATAATTACCTCTATGGTGCATTGCTTACAAGCTATTGCCTCAGACCATCGAGTGCAGTAATTAGTAGCGTTAAAATATACCTATGGCCTACAGAGGAGGGCAGATTGATCATACTGATAAAGTCAAGGCCCCACTGAGCAAATGGTCGTACCTCCACTACTGGTTGCAAAGGCATGGCCACATGTTGTTCTCTGTGTGCAGCGGTTTGGCATATATGACAAGTTCTTATATGTGAATATGCATCTTTGAACAAGGTTGGCCAGTAATACCTGGCACAAAGAACCTGATTAGCTATTGAGTATGCTGACCCATGACCCATCCCAAATCTCTTGTGAAAATTGGTTAACACTTGATTGACCTCTGACTTGTCCAATCACCTTAGATAGATGCCTTCATGATTCTTCTTGTAAAGGATTGATCCTTTTATCATGTAACTACTACTTTTTAGCTTGAGAGCTCTCCTTTGTACTGAATTCAACTATGTTGGACAACGTTCATTGAGTAAATAAAATATGCTATCTCCGTACCATTTATCTTTTGAAACATCTTATAACAGGTACTGTTGAGAGACTAGGCCTGGTCCTACTTCATCCATTGTTCTAGTCAGAGCTTGGCCTCTTACCAATTTCATAGGTTAAATATCTATGTCAAACTCTTGCAGTATGGTGATCCATTTCCCTCTTCTTTCTCCTAATTCACTTTGCATCAATAATGCTTTAACTACTGCATCTAGGACTATGGCAATTACTTGACTTCTCAGGATGTAATGACGAAATTTCTTAACTGCCTTTACCAGAGCGTATGCTTGTTTTTCCACATTTGGATACCTTAGCTCTGCATCTTTTAATGGGGTGCTCATGAAAGCGATGGGCCTTTGATCATCAACTGACCTCTTCTATGTCAACATTGCAGCACAAGTATGCTCGGAAGCAAATGAGTATATGTGAAATGGCAAAGTGTAATCGAGACTCACCAAGATAGGTGCATTGGATATAGCTTGTTTAATTTATGTGAAAGCAGCCTTGGTTTCTGGAGTCCAATCCATTTTAGTGTCTTTCTTCAACATGGTGTTGAGAGGTTGAACAATCTTAGCAAACCCTGTAATGAATTTACGTACAAAATTGATCTTTCCAAAGTATGACTTAAGTTCCTTCTTGCTGGCTGGGAAGGTATTTTGAGTATTTCTTAGATCTAGTCTAGGTCGATAGATATTCCTTGCTCAGATATTACATGTCCTAGCAACTTCCCCTTAGTTACTCTAAAAATGTACTTCTTGGGATTGAGTGATATACCATAATCCTTGCATCGTTGCAGTACCTTTCTTAGATTGGCTACATGATCCTCTCACCTTTTTGAGAATACCGTGAGGTTGTCCATATAGATGATAATACATTTTCCAACTAACCCCTTAAATGCAACATCCATTACAAGCTGAAACATTGCACCAGCGTTTATTAAACCAAATGGCATGTGCCGGTATGCATAGATGCCCCATTTATAGGTGAAGGACGTCTTCAATCTGTCTTCATATTCTACCATCACCTGATTATAACCAAAATATCCATCCAAGAATGACATCATCTAGGACCCATTAACAATCTGTAATACTTCGTCCAATGAAGGCAGTGGGTAATTATCCTTTTCAGATGCTCTGTTAAAGTTACGGAAGTCAACACAAAGCCTGATTTCTCCATTTTTCTTTTAGACCGGGAATAAATTTTCTACCCATGTGGAATGTCTAACTAGAAATATTATCCTTCCTGACAGCAGCTTCTGAACTTCTTTGAAAATCAGTGGTTCCAGCAGGGCATTCACTAGCCTCTGCCTTTGTCTGAATGGCTTTGCTCCTGGCTTCAACGGGATGGTGTGCGTGATGATTGAGGTATCATATGTTTTTAGATCTTCATAGCTCCATGCTATAACCTCATGGTACTCTCTTAATGCATGTATGATTCTTGTCCTTTCTTCTTCGTTACTAGCTTTCCCAATGAACACATTCTTAACATTTTCTTCTGTTCCCAAGTTAAATGCTTCACACTTTCCTCCTAGAGACTCTCCTTTTCTTTGAGTCCCTAAATTATCTACATCAAACAATCTTTCTAATTCTACCATTCCTAGTGGGATCATATTAGTTTTCAGGTTTAGTACTCCTTCTAAATCCATTTCAACAGGTTCCATTTCTTCTTCATCTATTATTTGAGCAGTGAACACATCAGATGAGGAAAGAAAATTAATTATGTGTTGATCATCTTCAAAAACTTGGAAATTGGTAACATTATCAGGTACAGACGGGGTAGTAACAAATGCAACAGAAAACTTCTTTAATCCTACCATAGATGTTGGTTCTAATGTACTTGCAGTTTGAGCTAGAGCATTTGCAACATGATTCTGCCTCCTTGGGATCACTTGGATGTTAAAACTGTCAAAACATTCTATCAAGTCCCAGACTCTGTTCCTATACCTATTCAACCTCTTATCATTGCATGAGTACTATTTTCTTACTTGTTTCACCACTAACTCAGAATCACCAAACACCTGGATAATTCTGACCTTCTTCTCCAATGCTAATAGCAATCCTTGCACTAATGCCTCATACTTAGTGACATTGTTTGTGCATGGAAATTATAGTCTTTGTGACACCAAATAAGAGCTCCCGGTGGGGCTGATTAATTCGACCCCTAAACCAGACCCTTGTCTGCATCTTGATCCATCAAATCTTAAGGTCCATAAGTGAAAATCTCTGCTGTCATCATTCTATTTTACAGCCTTCTCTTCAAGTGGAGGCTCGAGTTCTTCCTTCTTTTCAATAGTTGATACCTCCTTCGGGACTATGGGGATCTTCAATTGCCTTTGCACCTGTCTAACTACCTCTTGACACAATTGGCAAGTAAATTTAGAATGAGATGTATCATGTATACGACACCAGTTGGGTAATAATAATTCCTCCATTTGAACCTGCTTTCCAACAAAAGTTTGATCTTGCACAAATCTAGCCATGAAATCATGAAATCCTTTAAATACCCCGGGTTCATCTTCTTCTGAAGAGTCTTCTTCATTTGATTGAATATATGCTTCGGTACTTTCTGATCTTTCTATAAGTGGTTTAGAGGTTCTTAAGCAACTCAGCATGAGGACTTCTTCTGACTGACTAATGTGTGGAAGATAAACTCCCAAATCAACTTTTGAAAATAGAATCTCGTTGGGTGATTGTACTCTGTGATCATGTGCTTCATCTTGGGTTCTCTTTCAATACGTATCTGATTGGCCAATCCTTTCCATGGCAGCCACATGTGGGAAAAGTCAGTTGCCATATAATCATTCAAAGTCCTAGACCAATCTCTACTCAGAAGCATGCCATATTGATCTGGAATGTCTACTACCTGAATATCTATTTACTACTGCACCCTAGGATCAAAAGCTAGTTGCATGTGTATCCTTTTTAACTCACCCACTACATTCACTTCAGTCTTATCTAATTGTGTCACCTTCCTAGAAGACTTGGCTGGAGTGAGCCCAAGTGCCTTACAAACTGATAGTGGCATTACATTTGTGGAAGCACCAGAATCTACTAAACAGTTATGAAGGTTCCTATTGAGTATCCGAAGTGTTAAGAGGAAAGGAGGACTTTCTCTCTTGTCTTTATACAGTGTCATCTTTTGTTCTACATTAGTCACATGTATTCTTTCTTTCCCTTTATCAATGCTATCCTTGGGGATGTTTTCCTTTGGGACATAATCAGTTTTAGTTCCAACACCTATATCTTGGAAGAAAGATGTCCTAACCTCAAGTATTTTAAGTAACTCATATACAAAAAGACTGACCTTCATTTTCTTAAGTTCCTCAGCTACATACTGCCCCATATTTACTATGTCAGATCATTAAGAGTTTTCTGTAGTAGTAGCACCCTAATATATTGATTGATGGGGAACTTTCGGGGGTTTAGGATTATTAGTAGTGTGAATTAGGAAAACAAATGAAGTTAGAAATACAAACCAAATGCATAAATACATAAAGTTATACCTTCAAATGTGATCCCTCTCCTTGATAGGGTGGAAGGACTTGCACCCAAACTCCTTAGATTTACCCAAATAGATGAATGTGGGTTGCTCAATGCATTCAACAAAATGTAGATGAGAGATTGGAGGATGGATTGATAGATTGGATAGAGATGAGAGATAAGGCTAGAGTGATTTTGGCATTATGATGGTATGATGAGGAGATTTGAGAGAAATTTGGGCATAGTTTGGATGCAAGAGGAAGTTCTTCCAAATGGCTTAGAGAAGGGTCTCATTTATAGATTTTTAGAAAATAGATGGAGGGTGAGGATTAAAAGATGAGATCAAGGGCTAGAAATGGTTGAGAGTTAGGGTTTGGATTGAAGTCATAGCCTTGTGACAAGTGTCACAAGAGGAGTGGATGAGAGAGATCAAGGGTTGAGGTTAAGTCAATGGATTTGGAGGGCTCTCATTATTTGTGAATTTTAAATTCACATGGGGAAAGGTGTGGAGGATAAAAATGAATTAAAAATTCATTTTTGGAAAGAGTGGATATGACAAGTGAATTAAAAATTTAACTCATGGGGGAGTGTGAATTAAAAATTCACTTTTATGTGGAGATGTGAAGGTTGAAGGACACATGTACACTTACATGTGTAAGAGGGTGATAAATGTGGTGTAAGGAAGATTTGACCCTTTGAATAAAAAATTGATTTTTATTCAAAGGTGTGTGGGAGGATGGGCTAAGCAAGGTTAATTAAGTGTTAAGCTTAATTAATTTAGGTCTAGGGGATAGGTAGGCTAGGGTAGCTAATTAAATAATTGATATTTAATTAACTAGGATAGGGATAGGTTGATTAATAGGCTAGATTAATTAGATAAGCATGATTTATCTAATTAACGAGGATTAGGGAAATGGGAAGATTAGCTAAATAAATATTGAGAATATTTATTTAATCAATGAGGATATAGTTATAAGGTAAAGTGATAAATTAAATGAATTAATTGATCACAAAGGATGGGTAAATGATCAAAGGTAAATGATTAGGGATAAATTTATTTAATTAATAAGAGGGATAATTGGTGGTGTAGAGATACAGGAAATTAGTTTGCAGAGCAAGTCAATTTTAGGTGTCTACAAGTAGCTTTTGGGTCAGGTGGGATCTGATAACTATTTGGAGGAATGGAGGTGGTAAAAGGACCTTTAGGCTTGCTACTTTTCAGATTGTAAGGAGTCTTATTGTATTGCTGATATGCATTAACTTCTTCAGACTCTTCTTCTTCAGGCTGATTATCATCTTGGAATGGAAATGTATAACTATCAAGAACTAGGGCAGCGTCATACCTCTGAGAAGGAACAATCTCATACCCTATCGGTGGAGTCTCCTAATTTTTAGCATTTTGAATCTCCATCTGGAAGATACTGGATGCAATCTAGAATTCTGGGCAGTCTAGTTCAGAATGAGCATTCATGTTGTGCAGTATGCACTAAGTGGATAAAGCTGCTTCAGCTAACATCACACAACCTAAGGACCTGGTATCATTATTCTAATTTTCCAAGGGCAAAGGCACCCCTCCATTGTTCAGTCTGGTGTTCCAAGATCAATTTGACCGTTGCTAAAAGTTCTAATTTTGGTACTAATTTTGATTCTGGGAGTACTATTGATTCTGCCCCCTTTGTTGTAGATAAGCATTCTGGTTCTTGAGGTGGGTAACCTTAGCAATAAGATTCTTTATTTGCTCAACCAGTTCTTTGATATCATCTTTATCTTCTTTAGTCTTGGTTGTTTTTGAAGACTGTAGGAAAGGTATTTGTGCTAGAGGCATTTCAGCTACTAGATTGCCTGGATGGATTACTAAGGCTTGTGTTGCAGCTGGGTTTGGAATTGGGTTCATCACAGGAGTATGGTTAGCCAATGACTGATTTATCATAGGTATTTGATTTGGCATGGCAATAGGCCCCATATGGTTCAATGGACCAGAGGCTATCTGCCCTAGCTAGGTACTCACAGTGACATCAGTAGAATATGCTTGAGCTAAAGTAGCAAGGATTGGGTTAGCTCTCCTTGCAAACATGGAGGTAAGTTTGTCCAGGATAGCATAGTAAATGGGTAGGATAGTAGCCTGGTCTACAGCGTAAGGAGCTTGCAAACGACTGTAATCCTTCTGGAATCTGTTGTTAAAGGAACTTATCATCTCACCTTCATCTCGACGGATCTCCACAAAAGATCGATAAAGATCAGCTGGGGTGGTAGGCATATGAAACCTATCCAAAAAAGCAGTCTTTAGGTTCCACCATGAATTTATGGATGCTGCAGGGAGGTTAGCAAACCAGTAATAAGCTTCATCCTGTAGGGAATAAGGGAACAACTTGCATATCACATCCTCATACTGTACTTGCAACATGAACATGTTAGATTCAAATATTTTAATGTGCTCATCTGTAGTCCTATCTAGATCATTCACTCTAAATTTTGAACAGAACTTATCTGGGTTCTTTGGCATATCATGATAATCATTGAACAGAAAAGGAGACTGGTTATTTCCTACAAAGAAGGCCATGTTGGGAGGATTAATGGGAGCTACAGTGGTATTTCATGGGGTTGACTAAGCTCTTGGGGCCCTGGGTATTCCTTGATCCCTTCTTGTTCATCTAAATTCTGCTAGGGACAGCAGCTCTTCTCCAACTGAGCTAGACCTAGTGTGTCTCTATCTAGTCCCCAAACTTGCTAATTTTTTTAGCAGAGGGAAAATAGGGGCCCTCCTTCTAATGCCAATTCTATTGATGGTGTTTTTAGCACACAACAACGTAGGTGTGATCGTTGGTTTCACACCTCTCTTGAAAAGTATCCTACCCTAGGTAAGACTACTCCAAGGATTATACATCTAGGTCTTAACTTACTTGGAATCTCTCAATTGGTATGTTCTAGCTATGCCTACAAGGGGTCTTACATCCAATCTACAAATTTTTAGGTTTGGGGCAGCAAATACACATAAACCCTTTTATGATTTTTAGCTGATAGACAAGATAAACTGTTGTTGAAATTCTTATTCTTATAACTAACAATAGTTTTTAAAGAAAATACAAAAGGTTTAGGGTTTCGAAGAATCCTAAGTGACATTCACAATGCATAGGTTATCTTTAGTAGACAAATACTCCAAAACTTCAAACCAGCTTCCTGAGTTACCAAACTAAAATGGGTGTTACAGTGCTGCAGAAAATGGTGCTATCTTCAATGGAGGTCAAAAGATTTTTAGATCACATTCATTTGCTAAATACCCAATAAATGGCGCAACTTAACTTATGAAATGCAATTGAACTTCAGCACAAATAATTAGCCCAGACTAACTTTACACAGCTATTTACCATCAGCAAATAACTAAAAGTATGAACTTGGAATATTCATCAGATACTATAGCAAACCATGAACATTATAAAAGCACAACTAACTAACTACAGGACAGCAAGAAGCGAACCATGAAAACTAAAATGAGTCAACACAAGACACAAATTCTCAGAAGTACTGTAGAAACTTGCTTTGTATTACTTCAAATGGCACAGAGTCAACAATTCAGTATCAAAATCTCTCTTCCCAAATAAAGGAAATGGCAGCCCTTTATATAGAAAAGCAGCATACCGAGTTTATCAAATGAATGGTGGAGATTAACTCAACACCGACAATCTAGATTACATCAATAAATACAATTATGACAGCTCACATCAATTATTAGATTACATTTTGTCCTTTATGAAAAGGACAAAAAATAGCCCCCAGATACATTGAATCTAGTTAATTTAACTAGCCAACTCAATATATTAGTAGAAAAGAATATTTTAAAAGCCAGAAAAGACAAAATAGAGTCACAAGCTACACTGAATATAGCAATTTACAATTAAGATCGGATTATATTCTTTTTTATATTCAAAATAATATTAGGATTCTTTGTCTAAGTAAATTTTACCTTCACTAGCCAATCGGTTACGATAAGTCAACCACGTATCAAGTGCAGGATTAATTCAGATGGATCTAGGTCCTTTAAGTGATTTACCCTATAATCAAACATCTCCAGCTCCTGACTGAATTTGTTGTATATCTTTTCTATCTCTACACCTACTTTGTGAACTGCCTTGAACTCAGCTCTGAGGTCGCTTGCCTTGTCCAGTCTATCCTCTATGTTAAGCATGGCATCTTCAAAAATTACCTTTTGTAACTTATCTTTACATTTTTCAATATCAAATGGAGCATAATCATCATAGGATGCCTCCCAGCAATCCCTTAAAGAGTCATTGATATCATATATAATTGACCTTAGCTCTTCATCAGTTGGCTTATATGCTTCTTTTATATTCTCAAAAGTTTCCTTCCTCAAGAGCAACTGTTGATACCACTCAATGGCCTTGGGCAGCTGATTTCTAGTCAAAACATTCTCTAAAACTAGAGTCTGGGCAGGCAATTCTCTGACGCTCTTTATTTGATAATACATATGTGAATAGTATTCATCAAAGGAATCACACTCTTCGCGCAAGTCTATCCATTTCTTATTCTGATGCTATTTCTACTATCCTTGATCCTGATTCATACTTATAGATTCTTGATTGAATCTTAGCCTTCTTCTGCTTCTTAGGCTTCTGAGCTTGTGATAGGATCATACTCAGATCAAGTTCCATTACTTCTACTTGTGGCTCAGGATATGCCATTCTGCATTGCAGCCATTTAGGAGCAAAAGATTTGTTAAATTTAGAAGCTCCATCCTTATCAAATACAGCCAGCTCTTTGGGTGGTTCTTGCTCTTGCTCTAGCTCTTCATTCTTCTCTGGACTTTTCTCTTCTTCCTTTTCCCCTTCTTGGGCCAAATTTTCTAGATTTGTCATTGCATTCTCTTGTGCAACCTTGAAATCTTCCTCTGTTTGATCTTTGTCTAGAGGACTATCAGATATATTAATAACTTCCACATTGGCTGAAGGTTTGTGGAAATCTTCATTATTTACTTCAGCTGATGTATCTTTCTCCTCCTCAAATGTTATTTGAAGCTCCTGCAACCCCAACTCTGCACACACTTTCTCAATCCCAGGCATGAGTGGTACTACCAATGAATCTGCAGGCATTTGTGAAATAGGGACAGCAGAAGAGATGGCTAAGGAAGGTGCACTGACCTATGTCAGGTTGGCTAAGACTGATGATAAGGAGGAAGAAATGACAAGAGGCGAAGGAAAGCATAGTGAAGGTAGAGAAAGAGAGGGTGAAATGATGGTGGAAATGGGAGGCATTGGTAAAGAAGAAGATGTAGGTGTAGTGGTAGTGGAAGGGTGTGAAATGGTACGAGTGGAGGAAATAGGGCTGCTAGGGATGCTAGAAGAAATTGCCAATGAGCAAGGAGTAGCAGGAATGGTAGAGGTAAGAGAAGTGGTAGGAGATGCTTCTTGAGTTGTGGAAGCTAAGGATATAGGTGAAGTGGATGTAGCAGAGGAAGGCAGAATGGAAGGAGAAGTGGCAGTAGAAATAGTAGGGGTTGTAACAGCAGTGCCAACACTTTGGGTAGGAGGTTGGGTAGTTGGAGGATTGGAATCATTCTTGGTTGTAGTATCCTCCTTATTAACTTCCTTCACTTTCACCCTTTTGGCCTTAGAGCTTTCTCCAAAACCACTTGGCATATCTCTTTTCTTGGAAGCCCTTGTCCTAGTTGAGGGAGGTTGATCTTTCTTCTGAGGAGACCTTGTAGATGGCTTCTTCATCTTTTTTGCCTTTTCTACCAGAGATGTATGTTCTTCACTATCTGATTTCTGTTTCTCAGATGGTTCTGCCTCATCTGTGACATGAATTGGTTCATCCTCTTCTCCCCTAGAGTCCTTATCTGATTCCATGGATGTGTAAGTGAGCTGAACTCCTTGTCCTTCTAGAATAGCCACTTGAGCTCTGACCCAGGCCTTGCTCAATCTAATTGGTTCTCTCATAACAATATCTAGGGAGCTCTCTTCTACATTTGCCCAATTTGGCAATGGGATAGGTTGATGGTACTAAGCCTCCCATGGTCCTCTGACCATAATGTTTTCATCATCTTGTAGCTAGTCTGGTACTGCCATTATGTGAAACCTCTTGATGAAATCCAGAGGCAGCCTTGCATGTGCTTCTTCATGACCTCATAATCATCAGGGCAATTGGCCCAAAAGTCTTCAATATGCACCTTGTGGAAGAGATTCTTACTTACAAACCTTTCCATCACTCTATTTGGATCAAAATGACCCCTTGCATTGTAGTAGTAAAAATTTAGGAGTTGAAGCTCTTTATCAGAGTGTTCTACCAATGCCAGAGAAGGGCATGCATAATGTCCTCTACCAAACTTGATGGGAAATTGAACATTAGTTGTATAAAAATGTTTAAGCTTCTCAACACAGGGTATTAATTTTCTAGACAACTCTAGAAGCACTGTCTTATCATCTGGATACCTGGGGAGTCTGTAGGCCATCCCAGTGAAGCCTTGTACCCTTATATATGTAAATTTCTTAAATTGGATGTACCTTTTGCCATATCTAGTTATTTCATTCATGGCCTCAGTAGAAATCCTTAAGGTTGTGTTACCCTATAGCATTCTGGCTATATACATTGTGAATGCATCATTTACCCTTTTGAAATGTATCAATGATTGAGATGAGGTCAGTTGGGGGTAACATTCATATACTTTAATCTGAGTCTGCTTATCATTCCCAACTTCACCAACCTTGGACAACCCATTGTAGTGATTCCTTCTTGCCAATGCATAGACGATATAAGATGTCCATTTGAAGTATCTATTTTCTTTGAAATTTTTGAAGGCTTCATGGATGTTGTCACTAAGGATCTGAGCCCAGTGGAACTTAGTTCCTTTCAATATCTCAGTGATAATAACAAACATCCAGTCCTCGAAAGTGGAGGCTATGGGTAGTCCATATAATCTGCTCAAGAAGGTTACTAAGTCTCCAATTTCACCGTGGAAGTCACTCTTGTATAATATTCTGGGAAGTTTGATAAGAGCAGACTTTCTACTTTTGGCCCAATTGTCATTTATGTGCTTTCTGCAGCCTTCTACATCCTTGTTATAAGCATCTCGTGATTCTTGTTTATCTGGCATAGTCATAACCTTGTGCCAAGGATTATCAAAGATTTCAACCAAAGAAGATGGAGTTAAATCAGCCAAGATATCCCCACTTGCTGTTTGAATTGTTCTTATCATTATGTCATACCTGTCTACACATGTTGCCATTAGTTCTACACATTGCACCGAAGTAGGGAAGGTAGTAGCTTGTGCAATACCACTATCCCTGAGTACTCTGGCCCTAGGAGTTGGGTTTAGACCAAAGATCCTCAATCTGAAGTCATCTAGGTCTATATGACCTAGGTCTGTGTCTCCTACATCACTCCATCCGAAGTGAATCTTGGTCTCTGGAGGGATTCCTTTGAACTCATACTTCATTGCTTGGGCCCGAGCAGTCATTTAGTCTGCACGACCGAACCTTATAAGTTTGATACCTTGAGGAATCTTATAACATACTCCTAAGTTTAAGATGAACTTTGACAAATCTACTATAATTACTAACATGCCTTTAAAGGAAACTTAAATCTAACATTTATTATAATTGCAACAACCATCATTAATGAATGCAATCAATTATTCAATGCTACAAGAAATTCCATGAAAATCACCATTAACCATGCATTACAGCATTAATTCTATCATTTTAAACACTTTCCCTTTGAAAATTTCAAAAAAATCAGTCATTTGCATGGTTTTGCGCTAATTTGGAGGTTGTCCGACCTACAGGCAGAAAAGTGCTAAAATTAGGGTCATCCAACCTAAGTTGGGAAAACAGGCAAGTTCGACCAAGTGTTTTACTTCCCTTTATGTTTTTAAGTGCTTTACACAGGTTTTGATGAGTATCGACTTGCGCGGGTTTTGCAAGCATCCAACCTCCATTAGCTATCAAGTCAGTTGGTTGTGCTTTTAGCGCAAATCCTATCGATATAGTTTTCATCTCTTTTGTGCAGGAATCGGCTTGGGACACTACTGACTTTGCGAGAGATTTTGGGGCATCCGACCAAGTCAGAGACATGGTCTTTTAGCGCAAAGTCAGAGTGAGGGGTTCTTGGCGTAAAAGGCCAGTTTCATGTCCTGCAGAGTTTTCAGGACCTTCCGACCAAGTTGGAGAAATGTGTTTTGGGCGCAAAGGTCAGATAAATAGGAATTTAGTGCAAAGGTCAGTTGAAGGGTAATCTAGCGCAAAAGGTCATTCCAAGGCCTCCAAAAGGAAAATAAGGGTTTTAAAATGAAAATCTACAGTTTTGTATGGAAACCCTAGCTAGAAACCTTACTCAATGTTTGTTTTCTCAAAGAACTTAATGTCTAGTTTAAACCCTAACTGTTTGTAAATGGAAGTTTGAAGAATAGGGTTAAAACCCTACTTGGTAGATGAAAAGGCACATTTGGATGGCACAGGCATGTCATGGGTTCAAGCTTAGGGCAGATCAATAGCAGCAGTGAGAACGGAGCTCCAGAATCTCGTTTGAATGAACGCAAATGGTTAAAAAATGGACAATTAACTCCTTTTAACCCCTGATGAAATCACCATTAATGTGTAGGTGTACATCTACCAGTTTTTAGGGTTTGCATGATTTTCCCTCAGCTCAGACCAGGCGGGGAATTTAGGTGTGTCAGACCTCGTTGGACAAGACCATTTTCAGCACTGATACTTACAAGCTTAGTTGGCACGGTTTGCGGGCGTTTCAGGTTCATCTAACTTGCGGGTGTTTCAGGTTCATCTGACTTGCGAGTGTTTCAGGTTCATCTAACTTGCAGATGTTTTGGGTTCATCTGACTTGCGGGTGTTTTGGGTTCATCTGACTTGCGGGTGTTTTGGCCTCGTCAGATAACATCAATTCTAGCGCAGAAGTTCGTCAAAAGGGAAATCAACGTTGAAGTCGGTAACATCAATTCTAGCGTAGAAGTCCGTCAAAAGGGAAATCAACGCTGAAATAGGTAACGAAAATTTTTAGCACCAGGTCAGTTGGAAGATAATCCAGTGCAAAGGTCAGACAGATAGGAATTTAGTGCGAAGGTCGGTTGAAGGGTAATCTAGGGAAAAAGGTCATTCCAAGGCCTCCAAAAGGAAAATAAGGATTCAACTTAACAAATTTTGAAGTGATTTTTGATACTATCCTTCAATGAAGGTCAAAATGCACATTGACCATTCAGTCACTTAAGAGATGAAAAGATCCAATGACTCTCAAGCCAAATCATAAGAGGGGGTCCTCATATTTGAATGGGGTGTGTGTGCGAGGCACAACAATGCATAGGAACAGAGCTCAGAAGCGCCGCAGTACATATGCACTAAGACAGAGGTCAAAAGCACAGGAAAATAATATATATGCCCCTAAATGACAAATGTACCATATCAGATGGTATATGTGCTGGAATAGAGTTTCTATGAACTAAAAGAATGTATGTGCTAGAACAGACAGCAGATGTGTGTTAGGATGTGTCAGATGCACAGTTTCCTCCTGTGTACAGCTTTCTAAAACACAAAAACTTAGTTTTCGAGTTAAATTGGGGCTAGGCCCCACGGTGGGTGCCAAAAATGTTAAGGAAAAATTGAATCTAAATGAATAATCAATATATCAATATCAGTTATACCCAAAACTCAATGAAATAACAAACAAAAGAGATCAATCAAACAATGAACAATACAAAGCAAACCTCCTTTAATTCTCAGCTTCCATTGATCGCCTATCACAAATGATCTTGTCTATGAATATGGCCCTCAGAAGGTGCACTTCCTTGCTATGATTCCAAAATGTTCAAATGGGAATGGCTATGATAGTTTTGCCATGAAGATGAGCTTCACAACAATGATAGTGTGTGGTAACAAGTTTGATCACAAGCAATGAAGGAATTAGTGCCAAAGGCGCACTGTAATTGCTACAGAGTAAGTTTACTTAAAGCTTGGATGAATGAAATAGAAGAATAGGGTTCAATTTATAGACTTGAGAGAGAGAAGATCAATGGTATAGAAAGAATGAGAAGATCGACGATATAGAACAGTTGAGGAACGTGCGCGAATAAGAAGAAGACACGTGTCACACAAAAGATATTTTGTTTGAGTTAACTGCTTTCTTTTTCTAAAGATAAGATATGACTTCATAAATTAGAAAGATTTTTTCTAACTTAAGAGATATTGATAAAAACAAGGTTGATTGAGTCAGTTAACTCAACTTGTGATTTGCTTTTGCATGATTTGAGAGAAATTAAATAATAAATTATTTAATTTTGTGTGCATGAAGAAGACTTATTTTTAGAAGATTTGGAGGATATTAGAAGAATTTTGAAGATAAGAAAGCTAATTAAATAAATAAATTTATTTAATTGTTGTGCATGATTTGGAAGAATAAATAAAACATTTGATTATATTTTATTTTTGGAGATTGAGAGGATTTAAATAAATTTAATTAATTTTTTTAAATTTGGAAGAATGATTTGACTTTAATTAAATAATTAGGAATTATTTAATTTTTTGGAAGAATTAAATTAAATAAAGGATTTTATTTAATTTTGACTTTAGAAGAGGTAATTAAATATTTTGATATTTAATTGATTTAGAGGAATGTGAATGAGATAAATAAATTTGTTTATTTATTTATTGATAGAAGAATTAGAATGGAATAAATATTAAGAATATTTATTTAGACTAAATCGTGTCATTTTTAGGCATATACAGGAAGAGATGATAATATGCAGGGACATGTCGAAGAAGTTTCTGAAGTCTATGATGCCAAATGGCTATTTGGTTTTGAAGTATTACTCAGGAAGTGTTTTTGCTTCACAAATTCTAGATTTTTGTCTCAGATCATGGGATGGCTCCCGAGTTTGCAAGTGCTTCATGGGTACATTTCCCTTTTCTGCACAGGTAGTTATTTCTCCTAGCCTGTTAACAGATTTGCATGATCATTTTTGGAGTCATCTGAGGTAGGGTCTTCCTACCATGTACATACTAGGATTTTTTGTTGTGTTGGTATTTAATTTCTTTTCCTGCTTTGTCTCATTTTTGGCTTGCTCTTGTTCCTTTTCCTCTTTGCACTCTAACTCTATTGCCCATGAAATATAAGCATTGGTCCTTGCCTAAGATTCTAGATTCCTCGCTTCATCCTTTGTAGTTCTTGTCCCCAGATAGAGCTAGTTGTTAGCCCCTTTCTTGACTTGGCCAATTTTTAAACTTCTAGAGCACCCCGAACACTTTAGCCTACTAAATCACAAAAAAAATTAATTTGAAAATCCATAATAGCTGGTGTAGAGTCCTTTTGTGGGGTGGGTCCTAACTTCATTTTGTCTCATGTGACCAGATTTCATGCCAAAATACGTTACCGTTTGAAAGATTTTAAACTTTAGATTTCCCAAATGATAATTTGAAAATAAGGCCAATGTTTGAAATTCTAGTTGGTGGATCTAAAAAGGTTTCTGGGTTTTACTCTAGGGCCTTCACACATCTTCCTATCCAAATTTTGTAGAAAATGGATCTACTATGTGAAAGATATGGAATTTTTGTCTCAAGGTTCCAAGTTTTGAAGTTAAATTCTATCGAAGCATTATAGAGTTTAATATATTTTTACAGGGTCAGTAAAGTTGATAAATGCATTGTTATTGGGATGGCTTTATTTACTCTCCATGATAACAAGTTATAAAGTCTCATTTTTTAAAAAGTAAATATTAAAGTCAAGCATTTACGGTGGCTCTAAAATCTTTAAGAAAATTCCTATAAAAAGATTTTGGACTTTATATGCAACTCTTTGTTGTCAGGGGTCATAGTGGTTTTTGAACTTTATAAACTGTTGACTCCTCTATTGTCAGGGATTTCATTCATTCCTGAACC
Source organism: Cunninghamia lanceolata (assembly GCA_027924645.1). Lineage (NCBI taxonomy): Eukaryota > Viridiplantae > Streptophyta > Pinopsida > Cupressales > Cupressaceae > Cunninghamia > Cunninghamia lanceolata. The sequence continues at coordinate 3,043,821 of BSBN01001410.1, read as the reverse complement.
TCATACATTACTGACCCTTCATAAAATCTAAGTTCAAAGTTTCTTGTAGTGGTTGATTTCCCAACTCTTCTATTCTTAAGGATTTCAAGGGTTTTTGAACTTCTTCTTGCTCGGGAGTTTTTAAGGTTCTTGAACTCCTATTTTAGCTGACACCTCTTGAGGCTACATGGTTCTCTCCACTTGATGTGCATGGAAGAATCATGGATCAAAAATATGGAAGTAATAGGGCATATTGGGCTTCCCTTAAGATTGTTAAGAAGGCACTTAGGATTCTTGTATTGGCTAATGGAAATATAAGACATTTACAAATTGTCTATAATTGCTTAAGAGAAATCTAGAGCCATCAAATGTTCTTGGCTTGTATGCTCATGATATGGTATGGGTAGTTGCTTATGCTATTGGTACCTTTTGGAAGGGGAAATATTTCTCTTACAGATTATCCACAGCTATCTATGACAATAAGGTGGATCATACTTTTCTATTGGAGAGGATTGGGACTCACTTTCATAAACATTTGATCAAATGGATCACAATCAAGATACTCATTCGCAGCATGAACCCCTAGGGCACTTGGACGATGGTCACATTTGAGCTATTAGCCAGAGTTGGTACCCCACTTCTAATGATGAGTTTGGCCTGAATATGATATTGTGCCCTCTCCACACTACTATTTATGGAATAGAAGGATGTGTTTTTGATATATACAACACATTATAATATATCACTTGATTCAAACAAGGATGGAGGAGCATGCTCTTATTGTGTTCTCGAAAACACTTTTGAGCCCAAATTAATAATGGCAAATATGACCTTTGTACAACTTGTTATTTTATAACTTATCAATCAAAAGAAAGGCGCTGGCCAAATCATGAATCAATGGCTTCGCATCGAAGGTGTCAAAGTATTTACTAATGGATCATTGGAATCAAATAATTCAGGCAATTATCTGGCTCAAGCTCAAAACCTGAGAGATTCTTTGATAGAGGCAAAGTCCAACATTAAACTAAAGATTGGCTTAAGGTTCTAAGTCTTCTACTGAGGCACGTGCACCAGGCTTTTCATAAGAGAATGGAACACTTTTTGAGATCATGGACACTATACCAGGTAGTGACCTTGTATTGCTCTTGATATCTGATGCTACACAGGTGGACAATTACCAACAGATATTTTTGGACATGAAACCAAAGAGCATTCTTGGTCTTTCCCATGAGTTTCTACTTGAATGTCTAAAGTCTAGTGATGTTTAGTTCCCAAAGAAAATAAGTGGAATAGCTATCTATCCCAATGGTATGGGCCCATCTGTGAGGCGGTTGTATATCTAGGACAAAGAGATCAATGGTGCAGGAATAAACTCTAGTTTTGTTGTTCATCAAGATGTTGATGGGAAAGAAACTAATGTTGCTTTAGGTTAGTCAGTTGCTTTGAGTTCGCCTTTCACATTTGTGACAACCTTGAAGGATGAGTACAAGAGTGATATTTTTGGAGAGTGCAGAATTTTTTTTGGGAACTATACATGGTATAGTTAAAGCATTTTCAGAGGATATATTGAGCATGACATGGATAAAGAACTTTCTTACAAAAAAAATTGTGGAAAACATAACTTGGACCATACAAAGGGAATACTCTCTATATACAATTCTCTTAGTGAAGAAGGAAAGAAGGAATTTGAGACATCATACAGTGCTTCATATTATCCTTGCATGGAAATATTGTATGAGTGTTATGAGGATATATCTTCTGGTAATGAGATTCAGAGTATAGTCATGGCAAGGTGTTGATTTGTTGAAAAGGATGGTCTTCCAACATTTCCAATGGGAAAAATTGACCAAACTTGGATGTGGAAAGTTGATGAATGAGTTCATGCGGTGAGACTTGTTGGTGACTTGGGTCCTCTTTATCAATTTACTACCGGTGTTTATGTAGCATTGATGATGGCACAGATTGAGATCCTGAAGTTGAAGAGTCATTTTGTAAATTAATCTTAGATAAGAGGTTTTCAAGAAATAGTTATCTCATGGGAAGATGAAAAAGTGAATTTTATTTTCTATAATTAATCTTTTCAAATACCCATTACAAAATGGGGAAAGCCTTTAGAAACTTAGGGAAGGCTTATTGAAAGAATCATTTTTTTTCAGTTGTTCAGGAGCAGGGGAAGAGAGAGGTAATTAGTTTTTCTTTTCAAATACAATTTGCTATACAGAGTTGTGGAGTCTGTGGACTTGCTTTTTGCATTGGAGAAATAAGGAAGATATTTCTAAATCTATGAATTTATTAATGTTTTCTTCAGATTGCAAATGTCCTATGTGTCTTTGTAATCACTCTTCAATTGTATTTTCTATTATATCATATTTTATTGGTGTTTATTTTTGAATCTGTGAATTCAAATTAACTCATCTATTGGAAAGGTCTATTTTTCATCTTTTCTTGATTATTGTTTGTAGGTGTGGAATAGATGAACTTTGTGTCATTTATTTTCATCCTTTTCATTCTAAATTAATCAATTACATTTGTGTCATGGTTACAAGTAGTTGTTGGTTTTTCCTTTTCTTCTTTCAAGTTAAAAGCATACTCTATTTTCATTCATTGCACATCATTTGAAGGTAGTTGTGCCTTGTGAAACAAGTAGAGACTCATTATAAATATCATTGTAATTGACTCAATTGTTGGTTCAGTTGTCATGAGTGAGGGCAAAAGGGTATAAAATTTAAGCGACAAATCTGTTAACCAACAACTATGTTTTCTTCTTTCATTTACTTATTTAATTAGGAATTCATCTTTATCGGATACCACCTCTAGATTGTTTTCTCTTATTCTTCTTACACTTTTATTTACTAGTTCGTCTAGGTATGCTTTATCAAAGTTTAAGGGTTGAATATTTTATATAGGGTTAAAGAATGGTTCCCATTTTTCATTCAGCCTAATATGCATATTAGTGAACTTAGGTTGTAATGCAAGTCAAGATCCAAGGGCTTTATCAAGCGACTAGATCGAGTAGCCAAATGATTAACACAAGACAAGAAAACCAAATGATTCTTTATTCATATGCAAGAGATGATTACAAAAGGAGTACAATTTACACTATACATGAATTGGCCTCAGCCTTACAACATTCAGATGCAAACAAAATTGATCGTGCAATTTAGAGAACCTTCTAGAAGATCACAAGAACATATTAAATAGTCTTTGATTAAGAACTCTCAGAAAGATCTCCCATCATAGTACATTTTTCCTCAATTTATAGACCCTTGAGGTGGCCACCGACCTCACTACATGTACATGCCACATGTCACACCCTGATTTGCCCTTGGGATGGACGTGCAGGCTGTTAAAAACTAAATTTGTCATCTTTTGTGTAGTTTGCAAGGAAATCAAGTCTTACCGAATGCGGCGATATCCAGTGCTACTAGACATTAGATATCATGCAGAAAAAGCATGAAATTTGGCCTCTATCAGACAAAGCGAGGATTTGGCCACCAACCAGATATGTGCAGTGAGGCTCCTTTTTAGCACTAAGGTCTCAAAACCTTTTTAGCAAGGAATACCAAACCAACCAGATCTGCAAAGAACTTTGGGGTCACTAGATATGTTCAGTCTGCAAGCATTTTAGCACAAGATCTAGTCACAGAGACATTTAGTGCAAAGGTTAAAAAGTGTTCAGTGGGGAAAAGTGACGTCACAAGATTAGCAGAGATTTTAAAGGTAACTAGACATGTCTAGTGAAAGGTTTTTTTAGCGCAAGTTTGGTGCCTTAGGTTTTTAGTGTAGACTCACCTGTTGAACGCCAGCACAAATATCTGGTGTCACCAAATTTTAGCGCAAAGTGTACTGACAACTTAAAACTCTGTTGAAGCATAACTTCACCATTTTTTATCAGATCTTCACCAAATTTGAGATGCAGATACCCATTTGAGCCTTCTTAAAGATTAATCCATCACTTGACCAAAACCTTAGGAAAATTCTCCAAATTTAATCAATTTACTCCTGAAGCAACCCCTATAAAAAAATAAACAACAAGAAAGTAAAACAAATCTTTTTGGTTACTAAGGATTGCACTTGAACCCGAATGCTCCTACATTAGACATATCAGGTAACTAAAATGTTTCATGAGTTGAAAACTCATGAACATTTTGGCAAGTCTGGAACTAGAATCCCAAACTTGACAAGTTCTGCAACACTCAACTAAGAAGCATCATCTGCAGCTTTGTTCTTCCATTTGACTAGATACTCCATGTACTCCTTTCCTCTAGTTATCTTAGCCACTCAGGATTTAATCACCTTATCCACTTCCTCTATCTTCTTTTCAGGCAACTAATCTATCCATCCTTGTGTATCAGGTGAATGTGAATGTGTGCCTCCTTGTAAACTTGACTCTCCTTCATAGAACTTATACAAATCAACAACATTGAAAATAGGTGATATATCTATCCATGTTGGTAACTCGATCTCATAGGCATTGGATGAGAACTTCCTCAAAACCTTGCATGGACCTATCGTCTTGAATTTCAACTTATTATATGTTCCCTATGGAAACCTTTCCTTCCTCAAATGTGCCAAAACTAAGTCTCCTACCTAGAATTCTTGTTCCCTCCTATGCACATCAGCATACTCCTTGTACTTGTTGGCACTTTTATCTCAATGTCTCTTCACCTCCTTGTGAAACTCATGTAGGTATTCTATAAAATCTTCTACAACAACACTCTTCCTATTCAAATCTACACTATCTCAGAGTTCATCAACACCTCTTGGGCCATACCCATAAACTATTTGAAATGGACTCCTTCCTACACTTTTGTTCACTAAATTATTATAAGCAAATTATGTTTGTGCCAGGATAAGATCCCACTAATGTGGTTTATCTCCCACCAAACATCTCAATAGATTTCCCAAACTTTTGTTCACAACCTCAGTTTTCCATCAGTATGTGGATGATAAGCTAAACTAAATCCTACTTTAGTGCCCATTCTCTTTCATAATGTATGCCAAAAATGGCCAACAAACTTTGTGTCCCAATCTAAAACTATGCTCTTAGGCAATCCATGCAACCGAACTACCTCTTTGAAAAACAATGTAGCTATGTGGGATGCATCACTAATCTTCTGACATGGTCTGAAATGAACCATCTTTGAAAATCTATCCACAACAACAAAAATGGTATCATGACCTTTTTGTGTATGAGGCAATCCCAAAATAAATTCCATACTTATATGCTCCCATGGTCTATCATGTATAGGCAATGGTTGATACAGTCCTGTATTTTTTCATGTTCCTTTAGCATTGTAAAGGATAAAATTTGGATAGTAGGGTTTTTGATTAGTTTTTGTGTATCCTCCTTTCACACTTTACATTCAAGGACTTCGAGTCAAGTGGCAAAGCACTATCAGACCATTGGTCACTATGAGATGTAGGGAAACTTGGATTTAGATTATTTGATTCCCAATTGTGTCCAATTATGCTCAATTATACCTCAAAACCCTAATTATGCAATTACGGAAGCAAATGGACAAATTAATGAAAATGATGCAACAGAAGGATGTAAAATGATAGATAAATGAGCACTTATTTTCAAGGTTCGGAAGCCTAATAGTTGAGGACTAATGAGTGGGTACCCAAGTCCAATGCCCAGGATTTTGTCAGGATCTGGAAGCTTGATCTACAACCTATTCCCATTGTCATAGAGATTTTCCTATTACAGAATCTGGAGGACTAAAGAGTGGGTGCCCAAATCCAGGGTGCTATTTTCAACTCTGATCTGCAAATCTGACATTCTATAATACCCTCCTACAACTCTACTTTTCCTATATCTTCAACCTATAACCTACAATCACAGAAACTTTAGGAGGGGGTTGTGGTGTTTAGAGGCTTGCCTCAGTCAAGCCTTGGAGAGACATTCAAGTCTTTCGAACATTGTTGTCAAATAGAGAGTGTGTGCCCTTGTGAGGTAGAGGCAAAAACCAAATGATAAATGCTTGAAAACATAAATGATGTCACCTTATAGTGAAGATCTCATGGAAGGAAGAAGCTCTTCATGCCATGAGGAGATGATTGCTCAAATCTACAAATACAAACACATAGACAACACAAATATGCTCTTGCTACACAATGACATCCTTTGATCACCTTTAGGATGCCAAAAGATCACAATAATCATCTAGTTTACAAATGAATTCCTAAACATGCTTATATATGCAACTACAAACACTCCCGCCAAGAATTTCATAATTCAAACTTACCGTGTCGGCATAGGACCCAAATAATGGTCACAAGCTGACACACAAAATTTGGGCTTGACCCAAAATAGGGTAGGACTAGGGTGGGGGCACCCAAGTCCTCCCTCCCTATTTTGGTCAGGGTTAGGTTCAAGGGATCCCCCTAGGTCCCATTTGTCATGAAACTTAGGGATCATTTCATTGGGATGTCAAAATATGATGTAAGATGTCCTAAATGCAGCTAAAAGACCCGAGAGCTAAACCTTATGAGGGAAAAACCCCCAAGGGGACATTTTCCAACATTACATTTAGCACCCACTTTAATGTATGTATAAACACAAGGACAATACATGCATTAAAGTACGGTCAACAAACACGTCAAGCATAGAGAAAACACGCCAATCATTGAGAAGACAATAATAGGCACGCAAAACATAGAGAAGATAGTTACAGTCATGCAAAACATGGAGAAGACAGTAGATGCATAGAAGACAGTTAATGGATAGAAGACAAGAATGATTTCTTTTCTTTTCTTTTTCTCATATATATGAAATGCAGATGCAAGCATAGGAAAGTAACACACCTCCCATAATGCAGGAAGCACTCATCGTGTTGGACTTTAAACTGCATATATGGGGTAACACACACTAAGACATGCAAAACCTCCCAAAATACAGGAAGCACTCATCGTGCTGATCTTTAGACTACATATGGGGCAACAAACATGCCAAACAAAGCAAGCACGCCAAATACACACACTTTGAAGATACAAAGAAAACACAGTAGACAAGCAATGGAGTTTTCCTATTTCTAGGTTCATCACCATTTCAGGGACATTACAGGCACACACCAATGATTGGGATTTGCTACAACAATTGTCGAAGAAACTCTTAAGGGTTGAGTTAGTCACAGAACCATTTCTCACCTCCACAAAGGACTTCTTAAAATGATAGGATGATGCAATTTTCTCCAAGAAATACACCATCATTTACAGAGGGCTTAAAATGATTGATTGATTGAAAACAAACTCAGAGTGCAAGAGGGACTCATCGCCACCATTCTTTAAACTGCACCTGAGGATAAGCACATTGCTAACACCTACAACAGACAACTTACCTTATATATGCCCCCACCTTAAGGTGGTTGATATCAGCTATTGATATCAAGCATGTTAAGGTAGGAAGAAAACACACAAGGGAACACAGACTTTCTCAAAGCCCATGCCCCCCAGAGGTGACATGTACTTTATGATTGCCAAATATTCCCACAAACACATCCTTGCAAGAAACATGTTAGTGTCTACATAATCATGATAAACAACAAAATCAATGCATATGATTAATCACACAAAGAGCCAAGGTTATACTATGAATTTGGAGATCGAGGATAACCATGGGGCTATATCATGAAAATTTCTAAACTGAGCGTCGCCAAGGCGAGATTCAATGACAAACAAAGTGCACGGAGCAGCAGTATTGTTATAGTTTGTAAGTGAGATAAAAGATTATCAAAATCACTACACAAAAAGCATGGAGTGCTTCTACTAGACAAGCACCGGATAATATATTACAACCCCATCATCATATAGGAACTAAGTCCAATTTTTTATTTCTCGTGAAAGGGATGCTAGGTTTGCATCAGTGTAAATGTTTTTCATCATCTGCCCGCTAGATAAAAACACTAGAGGAAGGGACACAATAAATAAGAGAGGAGAAACAAGTGTCTTAGGGATAGTCATGTAGGAGGGTACCCCCAAGTCACCAACCACAACGCTATGTCCGTAAGATACAACACATAACAATAAAATTAGAGAGAGAGGCAATATAGAAGAATGATGCTACAAATAGAAAAAGGGTCACAACAAAGGTAGTGTCTTGGTATCCCAGACCTTACAAGAGAATCCAGGGTCATTCCAGGGGGCCTAAACAACATATAACACATCATGGGGGAAGCACATCATGGAGATAAAGGGTTAGAAATACTTACCTGTAGGATCTTCATATTAGATTTTTGAACTTGCGTACCTCTTGGAGAGGTATTCGATCATGTTTAGTGCAAAGTTTGAGTGGTTCTTATGAGAGTCTTGTTTATTATCATATGACATTTGGTTCTTAAATCCTTGTGTAAATGAGACTTTTTGTTGCTTATGAGGAGGAAGACCAGTATTATTTCCAACTGCTGATAGTCATCTTACTCTTTTTTTTATTTTTAGCAAGTTTTCGTTGTTGAAGCCATCTAACATAGTAACAAGAATCATCTTGTACCATCTCACTTGTCTGTATTGGTTGTTCTACTTATTTTTCTAATGCATTTTGGTTATCTCCCAATCCTATATAGGATAGTGGAGGAGGAACCTCATCATAAATTCCATTTCTTCGTGGATGGAGTGGGTTATGAAATTGTTCCTTATCCACTTCAATCATACCCACAATGTTATCATATTCTAAGTAATCATCATCAGTTAGTTCCATCAAACCCTATTCCAACATATTGTTATTAGTATGCTTAGGGAAAGGATTAGTAAAGATTTGTAAATTCTGATTCAGCAAAGCAACTAACTTATTTCCATTATCATTCACACCTAATAACTGTATAAGATTCAAATCAATGAGGTCTTATATTTCATGTTTAAGATGCATACATCGTTCAGTATCATGTCCTTGTGTCTGATGAAAATGGCAAAAGGAATTAACATCAAAGTAAGGTCTTTGTACTTTACTAAGATCAACAGGATTAATTAGGGGAAGCTTCATAATGTTATTACTCACAGCTTGATTCATGATAGAATGATAAGACTCAGATATAGGAGTGAACTTTCTTGGTTGATATGATGCCTTCTTTTGATTGTTGATAGCAGATACATTAGAAAAGTTGTCCATATTCAGTCCATTTATCTTGATGAAACTCCTATTATTATTTCTCTTAAAGTTGTTTTGTGACGGTCCACCCATGGATTGACCAACTTGAGCTGATGAGTTTTATTTTTCATACTGACTAGACGAAAGTTGATAATCACGAATGGCGATGCATAAATGTTGAAAGGAGTTATACTTCATCAAGAGAATCTTATCATAGATGTTAGGTTGTAAGTTTGTGATAAACACCTCATGAACATCCTCATCTTTCATCTGATATTGAATTTGTGCATACAGAACTTGATATCGACCAATAAACATAGTTAACTTCTCTTTCGGACCTTGCATGCAATGAACTAAATCAATCAAAGAGACTTGAGGTCCAATATTTGCTTGAAAATGTTGTAAAAAATGATCGATCAACTGTGAAATGGAGTGTAATGAATTTAGAGGTAAAGAGAAAAATAATTCTAAAGCAGTATCTTTGAGAGATCGTGGGAAAAGTTTTGCCAACAAGTCCTCTTCTAAATAAAAATCACTACACATAGTTGTGTGGTGCAATCACGGCAGGAGGGTTCACATAATCAACTATTCAAACCATGCAGCAAGAGTAAACACAATGGAAACAACACAAGGAATGGGAACAAATGCAAAATTACTCATTCAGTATATCATAGAATTCAAATCATAGATCTGTTGGCATCATGCGGGCTTACAATTCGGCTCACAGGCCTAATTACATGCATGCACAAGAATAGGCTTTCAAGCTCTTTCACAAAAAGAATCAAACTATCATCAATCTAACAATTGTTAACTACTTTCCTAAGGATCTAGTACATCATTATATATCATATCTGGAATAATAGATTCCTCTGCATCGGCCACAAGGGATTCAAAATCCTGATGAAGAGGTGTAACGTGTGTTCTTGGATAGGTCAGACCTATCTACTTTGAAATCCTCCTCAACATGAATGAAATGAAGTGTAGACCTCTGAGGAAGGTAGGCCATGAACCAAGAAACATTGTAGAAAGAATCTTTAGGATCCACAAGTCAGCCAATGCTCACAATCTTTCTCCTTTAGTTGATGATTGTCAGAAAGCTCTGCACTGAGAAAATAGAGGATCTTCTGATAGATATAACTTTCTGGTAACTAATCCAAATTCTTTGCAAACTTAGGATGATGTAAATGAACATGTCTAGATGCTATATCCAGATCCACAACACTTGAAATGCTCTTGCGATAGAATATTGATCAAGATACTGAACTGCTCATTGACTAAACTACCTGAACTGAAAATGAAAGAACAAACTGAAATACAAATGTTTTTGATTGATGCAAGATTGCTTGAACCAGGGATGCTCATGCATCACTATGAATGCCACCACATGAGTATTAGGATCACCTTTTCCCCCATATTTTTTAAAGCGGGGGGTTTTGAACCTCTCGGGCATAGGATTTCCCAAAATTGCATAGGAAAGGGGATTGTGGGCATGATATGTTGGTATATTAGGTTGCGAGGAATTTGTCAAATTTGTTACCCTATGTTGTAAAGCAGTCATGCCCTATAAAAGTTGGTTTAGGATGGAATCATTAGGAGATGTGGTTTGCTACGAGGAATTGGAGCCAAAGTGAGGAGGTGAATTGAGCTTGAGATATGATAGACAGAGGCTATGAATAGGTCAATGATGGTTGGACATAAAGGTAAGTGGAAGATGGTTGCGAGTAGGTAATAGGTAGCTAGAAATAAGTGGAATGGATAGGTGGTTGAGAATAATTATTCATAGCAAAGGTCCCCTTAGAAACCAAATTTTGATAATTAAATCCCACAGCTTTGTAATTAGTGCCATTAGATACTCCAATACCAGTGGTAGCATTACTACAAGTATTCACATCAGTTGTTAAGATCATTGATGTAAAGGTAGATATTCTTGTAGTCGGCATAGGTACTAATACTTGTGTATGAGACAGTGACAAAGTGTTATTTATCACTTTTATACATTTAATCACTAGCATGATATTGGTTTGTACAATATGTGCTAAACCACAGATTGCATTAACACCGTCTTGTCCCTCTTTTATCAATTCTCTTACATGGTGAATCACAAGTATAGCTTCTTCATCTATCCTCTTAGTTTGCACATAGTCTTGGAATTCAGCTAGGTCTTTATCAATTTTATCTATTTTCTCATCAGATACGTGTCTTGTTGCCTCAATAGTATCATCAACATCATGAAAAGTTTGCTCTTCCATTGTGCTTGTGGTAGGTGTAATATCTTGTAACATTTGTGTCTCTTCTTTTGTAAAGAATGTGTTCAATGTACCAACTTCTTCAAGAGCACTAGATCCCATGTGTCTTATTCTTCTTCTTAAAGGAATATTTCTCTTAGGGTAGCAAGTTATGAGACTCATGCAACAATATGCACAAACTTTAGGCACAAGATTGCTTATATGCTAGATTTTTTGTACTTTTCAATGCAAATATATGAAAGAAAAGGTGTTGTAATGATTTTTTTAAGGGGTAGCAGATAATATGTCTATTTTTGGTCCAATACAGCAATAATATCCATCACAACACACTCTTGATGCAAATCTAGAATGATGACTAGTCAAAACCTAGTGAAAATACACTAAAATATGTGATTTTTTCACCAAATCTCAATGCAAAAGGGCATGACAAAGGGTGTTGTGAGGAAAATGATGATGGAAATAAAATTTTATTAGTAATAACAGCCACCTAATTCCAAAATATCCAACACAACATGATTATAGTGTCACTCAAGATCAAACCCTAGTGAAAATATAGCAAAAATATGCAAATTTTCACGATTTTTCAATTCCAAGACCTAGCAAAAGGGATGTTGTAAAGAATTTAAGGAGGTGTAGAAAATAAAAAAAAATATATAAGTCACCTCAAGCCATAAAACTCATCACAACATGCTTGGAGTGCAATTCTAGGCCAAACCCTAGGGCAAAAATAGCAAAAATGTGTAATTTTTTAGCAAATTTTCAATACAAGAGCCCAATAATAAGGTGTTGTGAATACTTTTAGGAGGGGAAGTAGATAATAACCTTGATAACAACCAATTACTACAAAAATATTCTTCACAACATGCCTATGGTGCAAATTTAGAGAGTCAACAAGGCCAAATCTAATGAAAATCAAGGTTTTCCAAGCCCTAGGTTTGAGATCTTAATGCAAAATACTATATGAATGTCTTTAAATCTTATTTATGATGAAAAATAGTTCCACTCAGATCTGAAAATGATTTCCTAACCCTAAGATGCAAAATGCAAGTGCAAATCTGATGAAAAATCAATGAAAATGCTAGTTTTTGTTGAAATTTTTTATGCAAAAATGCAAGTTTTTGAGGTCTAAATGCAAATTTACACTAGAATACAACACTACAGACAAATGAAAATTTTAATGAGTGCCTAAGATCAGTAGAAAAATCTGAAATAAGATTTTACCTATAAACCCTAGTTTTTGGAATTATTAGGTTATATGCAAAATTTACAATTTTTAACAAAACCCTAGCAATTTTATGATGAAAATGCAATGCAAGCTATTGAATTTTTGTAATTTTCTGCAATTTAGCTCAGATCTAATACAAAAATCAGAAATTTGATGAAATTAAAATTAATTGATGCAAAATAAAAACCTAGAATGCAATTTTTTTCAAATTTTCTAATTTTTCAATTTTTTTGTAAGTTTTCCAGTGTGATAAGATGAATGATGGTATGGATGAATGAAATCAATATAAATCTGAAGCAAAACTCCTAGAAAGTTTCAAACAAGTCCAACAACATGGGTTCACCAAAATGTAACGGATAAAATTTGGATAGTATGGTTTTTGATTAGTTTGTGTGTATCCTCCTTTCACCCTTTACATTCAAGGACTTCGGGTCAAGTGGAAAAGCACTATCAGACCTTTGGTCACTATGAGATGTAGGGAAACTTGGATTTAGATGATTTTATTTCCAATTGTGTCTAATTATGCTCAATTATACCTCAAAACCCTAATTATGCAATTACGGAAGCAAACAAACAAATTACTGAAAATGATGCAACAGAAAGATGTAAAATGACAGATAAATGAGCACTTATTTTCAAGGTTTGGAAGCGGAATAGTCAGGGACTAATGAGCGGGTGCTCAAGTCCAATGCCTAGGTTTTTGTCGGGAGCTGGAAGCTTGATCTGCAACATGTTCCTATTGTCACAAAGATTTTCCCATCACAGAATCTGGAGGACTAAAGAGAGGGTGCCCAAGTCCAAGGTGCTATTTTCAACTCTGATCTGCAAATCCAACACTCTATAATACCCTCATGCAACTCCACTCTTCCTATATCTTCAACCTGTAACTTAAAATCATAGAAATTTTGGGATGGGGTTGTGGTTTTTAGAGGCTTGCCTCAGTCAAGCCCCAGAGAGACATTCAAGTCTTCCAAACACCATTGTCAGATAGAGAGTGCATGCCCTTGTGAGGTAAAGGAAAAAAAAATGATAAATGCTTGAAAACAAAAATTATGTCACCTTGTAGTGAAGAACTCATGGAAGGAAGAAGCTCTTCTTGCCATGAGGAGATGATTGCTCAAATCTGCAAATACAAACACATAGACAACACAAATCTGCTCTTGCTACACAATGAAATCCTTTGATCACCTTTAGGATGCCAAAAGATCACAATAATCATTTAGTTTACAAATGAATGCCTAAACATGCTTATATATGCAACTACAAACACTCCCGCCAAGAATTCATAATTCAAACTTACCATTTCGGCATAGGACCCAAATAACAGTCACAGACCGACACACAAAATTTGGGCCTGACCCAGCAAGACTAGGGCACAGGTGCCCAAGTCCTCCCTCCCTATTTTGGTTAGGGTTATGTTCAAGGGATCCCCCTAGGTCCCATTTGTCATGAAACTTAGGGATCATTTCATCGAGATATCAAAATATGATGCAAGATGTCCTAATGTAGCTAAAAGACCTGAGAGCTAAACCTTATGAGGGAAAAGCCCCGAGGGGATATTTTTTGACGTTACAAGCATGTTGGCAAATCCTATAGTCTTGTACCAGTTTCTTCACATCTGCACTCATTCCAAGTCAAAAATAACTTTCATTCAATTGTGCCACTGTCTTATCTACCCCAAAATGTCCACTCAAACCTCCACTATGCTTTTCTCTGATTAGGTTCTCTCTCATTGAACCTCTAGGTATACACAATTTCTGTCCTTTGAATAAGAGACCATCTTGGATAAAAAACTTCAAACATGGCATCCTATCTCCTACCACTGGACTTTTACTAATAGCCCATGCTTCCTTAAAATTAGGATCATCAGGATACAAATCCTTCATTACATCAAAGCCAACAACATTGACCCTTAACTCATTCATTAACAGGCATCTTCTGCTAAGTGCATCTGCTACCCAGTTTGACTAACCACTTTGATGCTTCAAGTAAAAAGAAAAACTTTGCAAGAACTCCACCCATTTCATATGTCTCTGGTTTAGCTTACCTTGATTGTTGATGTACTGCAAGGCATGGTGATCGATATACAACACAAACTCATTTGACAATAGATAATGCCTCCACTTCTTTAAGGCTTGCACTATAGCATAGAATTCTTGGTCATAAAATAAGTATTTCCTCTTTGCTTCATTGAGTTTCTCACTGAAGTAGGCAATGGGTCTACTTCTTGACTTAACACTTCCCCAATTGCACTACCACTAGCATCACAATCTACTTGAAAAAATTTGCCACAAAGTCTGGCAATACCAACACTGGTTGTTCTATCACCTTCTTCTTCAACATCTGAAAACTATTTTCAGTCACAGCTATCCATTGGAACTCTTTCCTAAGACCCCTCATTGTTTCAGTGATTGGTGCACATACTCCACTAAAATTCCTGATGAACTTCCTATAGAAGCTCGCCAATCCATGAAAACTTCTGGCCTCAAACATGTTTCTAAGGGAAGGCCAATCTAGTATTGCCTTAACCTTCTCAGGGCCCATCTTCAACCCCTCTTCAGACACTAGCTCCTTCTACATAAAACTACAATTTTCCATGTTCACCAGCAACTTTTCTTCCTTTAACCTCTACAAGATTGCCCTAAGATGCAGCAGATGCTCCTCCTCTATTTTGCTAAAAACCAAAATGTCATCCAAATAAACTATGGCACATTTTTGAAGGAATGGCTTCGATACCTCATTCATCAATCTCATAAAGGTGTTGGGTACATTTGTCAACCCAAATGGCATCACTAACCACTCATACAGTCCATTCATCCCCTTCTCTAATTCTGATTTGGTGGTATCTACTCTTCAAATCAATCTTGTTGAAGTACTTTGCTCTACTCAATCAATCCATCAAGTCATTCATACGAGGCAATGGAAACCTATCCTTAATGGTTATCTAGTTTATAGATCTTGAATCAGTGCACATCTACCATTTCCCATCTTTCTTTGGTGCTAGTATTATAGGTACAACACATGGAGTGAGACTTTTCCTAATCAGCCCCTTATCCAATAACTCTTGCACTTACCTATTCACTTCTTCATTTTCCATAGGTGTCATCCTATATGGTGCCTTCTTTGGTAGGCTTTCTCCTGGTATCAAATCCATGCAACGAATTATGCTTCTAATTGGAGGTAATCCATCAGGTAAGTCCTTCATTAGTATGTCATCAAACTCACTCAGAATTTCTTGGACCTCTGTGGGAACTTTTGTCCCTTTCTCATCTATCATAGCTTCTATAATTTGAGGTAGGAAGGCATAACAGACCTTCTCCTTTCTGATTTCCCTTAGGAACAATTTTCCACTTACTAGACAAACCCTATTTCCTCTCTCAACATCCTCATCCTTATCCTTCAAAGGATTCAACATACACTCAACCCCATCCTTCTTGAGTGTAATCCAATTACTCTTGTCATCATGAATAGCCTACCTATCATATTGCCAAGGTCTACCCAACAGAAGGTGGCATGCATCCATTAGCATAACATCACACATTATGTCATCTTTGTAATTTCCAATCTGAAATTTGACAAGGTATTGTTCACTTACCAATAACTAATGTCTCTTTTGCAGCCAAGAGACCTTGTATGGGGTGGGGTGTTTCAACTGTTTTAGATTTAACTTGTCCACCATTTCTTCTGACACTAAATTGTTAGTACTACCACTATCAACAATGACCTTACAACATTTTCCTCTAGACTTACATCTAGTTCTAAATAGACTTCTCTGTTGTTTTGGTTCCTCTCATACCTTCTCTGGTGTTAGAAGAACTTTCCTCATCATCAAGGATTCTCCATCCTCAGCTTCTTCTCCAACTTTCAGTGAGGCTACACTGGCCACACTCTCCTCCTCAACTTTTGCTATATGGACTCTAGTCTCTTTCCCTTTGCTACTACTTTGTTACACCTGAGGACATTCAAATGCCCTGTGTCTAGCCTATCCACACTGGAAACATGTTCCACTAAACCCTCATCCTCTACCTCTATGGTAATCACCCCTTCCTCTACCTCCTTGGGTATTGGAATGAGAAGAACTTGTTTCTCCTTGCTAATCCTAAGATCCACATCCAGGATTTGATTGTCCTCTTCCTTTGGAGGGTTAACCTCTTCCTCTAGAGCTATTCTGCCTTCTAGAGATCTTTTCCTTGCCTTTAATGCAAATTGATAGGCTTCCTCTATTCTGGTAATTCTAACCATGCTAATTTCATCTTGGATCAAATACTGCAACCCATTTACATACTTGGAGATCTTCTCAGCATCATCTTCAATGTGACCAGCCCTAATGTTTAATCTGTAAAACTCTTTAGTATAGTCTTGCACACTTTTCTCCCTCTACTTGAGGTTCTGCAACATCTTGAACATGGTGATCTGATGGTCGGCAGGTAAAAATTTTGCCTTCAATTTGGTTAACATCCTCTCCCAAGTCTTAATCTTTTCCTTTCCCTTTCTTTGTGTCTAAACTTGCACATGATCCCACCACATAGATGTGTGTCCTTTTAGCTTTGAAGCTACAAGTTTTACCTTCTTAGGGTCTTCAATAGATTCCAACTCAAAAAACTTTTCCATCTCTGAAATCTAGTCTATTAACTCATCTGGTCTCAGACTACCATTATAACTGGGTAACTCAACATGGGGTTTACTGGTAATCTTTGTCATTACATTCAGAAACCTCCTCTCATAACCATCTTCTCCTTCTTCTATTTCCTCTTCACTAACTTCTTCTTCCTCATTATCACTTACATCTGCTACAGGTACTCTATGTTGCGTTCTCTCCATTGCATCCAACCTAGTTGTGATGCCTGTCAGCATTTCTACCAACGCTGCATCTCCAATCCTTGGAGGTAGTCCTCTCCTTCTTCTATCTCAATGTGCCATGTCTACAGATCCTCTGTAATAATCCCATGGCCTCAAGGAGTGCAAAACTTCGCTCTGATACCACTTAATGCAGGTCAAGATCTAGGAGCTTTATCAAGCAACCTAATCGAGCAGCCAAATGATTAACACAAGACAACAAAACCAAATGATTCTTTATTCATATACACGAGATGATTACAACAGAGTACAATTTGCACTATACATGCCTTGGCCTCAGCCTTACAATATTAAGATGTAGACCAAATTGATCATGCAATCTGGAGAACCTTCTAGAAGCTCACAAGAACGTATTATAGTCTTTGATCAAAACAAAGTCTCAGAAAGATCTCCCATCATAGTACATTTTTCCTTAATTTATAGACCCCTGAGGTGGCCATCGACCTCGCTACCTATACATGCCATGTGTCACACCTTGATTTGCCCTTGGGACAGTTGTACAGGTTGTTAAAAACTAAATTTGTCATCTTTTGTGCGGTTTGTGGGGAAATCAAGCCTTACCAAATGCGGGGATATCTAGTTCTACTGGACATCAGACATCATGCAGAAAAAGAAGGAAATTCGGCCTCTACCAGATAAAGCGGGGATTTGGCCACCAACTGAATATGTGCAATGAGACTCTTTTTTAGTGCTAAGGTCTCAAAACCTTTTTAGCGGGGAATACCGAACCAACCGGATATATAGAGAATTTCAAGGTCATCAGACATGTCTGGTGTGCAAGCATTTTAGCGCAAGATCCAGTGATGAAGACATTTAGTGCAAAGGTTTGAAAGTGTTCAATGGGGAAAAGTGATTTCACAGGATTAGAGGAGATTTTAAAGGTAATGGGACATGTCTAATGAAAGGTGTTTTTAGTGCAAGTTTAGTGCCTTAGGTTTTTAGCACAGACTTGCTTGTTGAACTCTAGCATGGATATCCAGTGTCACCAGATTTTAGCGTAAAGTGCAGTGATAGCTTAAAACTCTAATGAAGCATAACTTCACCATTTTTTATCAGATCTTCACTAAATCTGAGATGTAGATATCCATTTGAGCCTTCTTCAAGATTAGTCCATCACTTGACCAAAACCTTAAGAAAATTCTCCAAATTTGATCAATTTACTCCTAAAGCAACCCCTACAGCAAAACAGCCAACAAGAAAGTAAAACAAATATTTTTGGTTGATGAGGATTGCACATGAACCTGGATGCTCCTGCATCAAGTTGAATATTCAGTGTTCTACCTAATTGTGGTAGGGTTAGGTGTTTGTTGTATTCTTTCTCCAATGTCTTCCTAGAATTCTCCATAAGTGGTAATGCTCCCTTCTATATTTTTGAGATTCTCTGTAGCTTTATCAATATGTAGTATTATTTGTTCTAGAGTGTTGTGTGTATCACCTTTTGTTGTATTTTTGGCAGCCCCTATGGTATGTGCATTTCCTTCTTCTAAATTTAATGAATTTGGTTGTTCAGCTACACTCACTACGACACACTCAGCAGCATCCTACTTGCTATGCTCAATTTCTACTTCATTTTCTATCACACCTTTCATAAAGTGTTCTCTCCCTAACTATTCTACCTTTTCCATCCTTCTGTGATATCTTTCTTGTCTTTCTTGAGTTTGTATTTGCTTTTTCTTTTCCATGGTCATGTCCATTCTAGTTTGTATAGCTTCACTAATCTCCCTTAATTTCTTATTATCTCCTTTAGCCATGGGTGTTTTAAATGTAGTCTTACATTAATCCTTTTGTATCCCATGGTTGGCCTATTTTGAATGGTTACAGATTTTAAGGGATCTTTTGAGATCCCACCCCCTTTCCATTTGTTATGCCTTAGGCACCTCCCCCCCCCCCCCACAAGGGTAGGACCTAAGAGATTTCTCCATAGGTCATAAAAAATTCTCTTTTTCCTTTTTAACCTTTTAACTATCTATAGTACTCTACACTTTCCTTTTACTTATATGTTTTATTCATTCTTCAGTATTATGTCTAGGGTCCCAGCAATGGAACTAAATGTTGGCAAGAAAGAGAAAGACACAGTCTAAAGATCTGAGTATGAGATGTTTCTCTAAAGTATGTTTATACCCTAGATGTGACAGTGATAGAATAATAGATGTATGCAGTACTATATCACTTAATGCGGTAAGATTATATTATACAATATAAATCAAACATATCAATAGACACATGATCCATTAGTTATAATCCTTAGATATTCATATATTTATATTCATGATTAGATACAAAAGACAGGATTAAGTCTTTGCTTAGTATATATATTTTTTACCTTCTCTTCTTACATTATACTTACTTTATTAAATATCTTTATACAATATATTGTGATAGGGATGTTTTCCTTACAAAACTCCCTTAATACTATTATCCCTATCATCCTTGTGCTCCACACCCTATTTGTAGTGACTTACGGTATGTTCTTCTTGTTTCCTTGTATCATGCCAATAGGTCTTAAAGAGGTGGAGTGCTTGGGTCACATAGTGTCACATTAAGGAGTAAAGGTGGATCCTAACAAAATCAAGGCAACGTTAGAGTGGCCTATTCCTAAAACCATTAAGAACTTGAGAGGTTTCTTTGGACTCATTGGATATTATAGGAGATTTATGAAGAACTATGGCTCCATAGCAGTACCACTTACAACTTTGTTGAAGAAAGATACTTTTCATGGAGTCAATTAGTTAATAAAACATTTGAGAAATTGAACGAGGTTGTGCATACCACTCCAATTCTAGCCAAACCAGACTTCAAGGATTTTATTATGGAGTGTGATGCTTTAGGAAATGGTATAGGAGTAATTCTCATGTAGGAAGGAAGGCCCATTTCTTTTGAAAGTCATCAATTGAAGGGTGTGAATCAAATCAAGCTGATTTATGAGAAGGAAATCCTATCTATTCTTCATGTATTGAAATAATGGAGGCCATATCTAATGGGTAGACACTTAAAAGTCAAGATAGATCATGAAAAGCTCAAATTTTTTTGGAGCAATGATTATCATCAGAAAAGCAACAAAAATGGGTCACTAATATGTTGGGGTATGACTTTGAGATTGTTTATAGGAAAAGAAAGGAGAATATAATGTTTGATGCACTATCTAGAAAGGATGAGAAATGATGCATTGTTGTGTGACATTTAAATAGTACAAGTAGATTGGGTGGAAGAAGCCAAAGTCGAGTGGTAGAATGATGTGGCAATAATAAATTTCATTCAACAGTTATTTTTATGCATGTTGTTATATATAAGCATGGGGCTTGGTTTATCCAATTCCCCACCTCATACATAAGAATAGAAGGATTTGATGGGCAGCCTCTCATGTTTCCAAGATACCCCACTAATAGGGTCATATTCATGGAATTTGTTAGACACGTATCTACTTTAGTTGAAGCTCACATAGAGCAGAAGAAGATTCCTCCTGTATTGTATTTACCTATCATAAACTTCATGTATTTGCGGGGAGGTAATATTTCCTAATATCCATCATCTTAAAAATATCACCCCTTGATGAATATCATCTTCTGCAAATATGATGATGACATCATTCAATGCAAATGAATGAAAGAGATCACCCTAATGATGATGTAATCATTGCACCCGACCCAAGGAGGGTCATATTTTTTAAGCATTTGTCATATTTCTCAATATGACGATGACATCATCATAACCTGATAACTAAAAACATAGATGGCATGATGATGTAATCATGATCTATAACTGAAGAGGTCACATTTCATAATATCCATGACCTTAGTAAAAATAATGATGACTTAGTGAGGAGGATATTTGTGATTATTTGAAGACCTGGATATTTTTTAATATCCCTAATCTTTAACTTTATTACCCAATCTTGCTTAGTAGTCAAAGGTTGACCATATCACCCTCATCTTTAGTAAATGATTATCCCACGCAGAGGGGGGTCATATTTTCAAATATCCATGTTCTTCAAAAGATTGCCCTCTAGCATTAAATGCAAGCCAAAAGGTAGATGGAGCCCCGCCGATTTCAAATACAAATCTAACACTTGACGACATCTATGAACTTCATGCGAATGATCGACAGATTCAATCAGAATAGCGCATACATACCCTAATTTGTCCTATAGATTGGCTTAAAAGTAAAATTTAGGAATTATTTACATTTACCCTACGATTATTGAAATCTATAGATCTCTGAAAGTGAAACACCTCCCAATCATCTACCTACAGAATGTGACACCCAATGTAACAGAATGGAATAGTCGACGCTGCGTATCTACATTTCCCATTATCAGTCATATAATCAAAAGGAGGGAAAGAGAATATCAGGTAAGTAAAACCCTCTCCGTTGTTGTTTACTGCAAATCAACAGGTAAATAGTTCTTTATTAGGTTAATCTACATGATGATGCATGGAATAAATTGAAATGTTGAATAGTGATTATGAAATTCATGATATCTTTGAGCTTCCCATACAAACATCCTAGAGTAAGAAATGCATATTTCTATTACAGGATTTAATGGAGGTCAAGAAGAACAGATCTGACTCTGATTTCTTGAAACCCATGTTTGTATAGCCTGAGGGAGTAGCATTCAGATAAGGTGTCATAGATGATACACATCAAGAAAAATAGAGTTAGATGCATGGACAAGGAGATTAGATGATGATATTGATAATCCTATATTGGATAGGATATTCACAACTGGTATGTAGCATGCCACCGGATTTTCATACACAATGGAAGCCACTGAGCTAGTGGTGGAATGTACTATAAATTATAACCTTGAGAGCAGAAGAGTGGAAAAGCATGGTAGAGTGTATGCCAACTTCTCAATCAAGGGCATCACTGCTACATTCAATCTACCTGTGAGGAATAAGATAGTTAGTGTGATCTTGAGTAAGCTGGAGAAAGAATATAACAATAATAAGAAAGAGGCTAGAAAGATCATATATCAATGGAGGGCCAAGAATAGTACATACACAACTTTTACCAAGTTGCCGGTGTACTTGTACAAATTTGCATTTGATGAGGAATATCAGTATATGATTTCCCTGTTGAGCAGGACGATCAACAGGTAGCATGCTAGTAACTTTAAGAATTAGATGTATGGAATCATCCAGATGGTGCTATATTCATACAATAAGCCTCTCTGGGCCAAGATCATCAGTGATTGTTTAGATGAGGGGATGAGAAAGTTGGGCGGTAAGGCTTGTATTTTCCATATGACCTCATATGTTGTATATGCATGTGCTTTCCAAGGAACATTTAATGCCTTGGAAATAGTGGGCAAGGTTGGAAATAGCACCAAGGATGTGAACATTTGGGACCATTACCCACAATTACAGAGAAGAGCATACCTCCAAGACTATAGGTTGGTAAATGACTCATTTTCAATGCATTTAGTTAGAACCATGGAGGATAGAACTAAGAGATTAAGCATGGAGGCTCAAGCCATTATCTCATACATAAGAATAGAAGGATTTGATGGGCAGCCTCTCATGTTGC
Organism: Cunninghamia lanceolata; assembly: GCA_027924645.1. Lineage (NCBI taxonomy): Eukaryota > Viridiplantae > Streptophyta > Pinopsida > Cupressales > Cupressaceae > Cunninghamia > Cunninghamia lanceolata. The sequence continues at coordinate 3,020,903 of BSBN01001410.1, read as the reverse complement.
CAAGATACCCCACTGATAGGGTCATATTAATGGAATTTGTTAGACAAGTATCTACTTCAGTTGAAGGTCACATAGAGCAGAAGAAGATTCCTCCTATATTGTTCCCAGTATATATGGGCTAGTATTTATTCCCTAACATATAGATCATTAAGGATGCTATTGGAGGGTTAAAGCTCATGTAGCTATAGCCATTTTCTATAGCTAGGTCATATGACCCATATGGTAGAATGCAGAAGTTATTGGGGAAACCAATACATCAAAAACATCTTGAAGACTATTGGACTGATTGTGATGATGAGGTAGAGGTCAGAAGAAGAACCTATCAAAGACTCACTCTCAACCAGATCTGAACCTTTGACTGCATTCCAGTGCCTACATAGTTGCATGATTATGATGGAAAGATAATGTCAAATGAATATGAAGATAAGGTGTATAATGACACCATCTCATCTCCTGATTTGACACAGCTAGAAGAGACCTCATTAGATCAAATAATGAAAGGGGTCCTCAAACTAACATAGAGTTGGGTAAGTGTTGAGGTCACTAAATTGAAGAAGGGTATGGCCCTTACTATTGATAACAAAAAGAAAAGACAAGAGCTATTAGATGAAGAATATGATGATTTTCTCATTGAAAAGAGGAAATCTAATGGAGAGAGATTACCTACTGAGGAACAAAAGCCACCAAGCAAGGGTAAGAAGGCTGCTCCTAAACAACAAGGGGTGATTATTAAGAGACTTTCACCAAAGGGTGATGGGGCATCAGCATCTGCACATGCATCTACATCCCAACCACCCCCTGATAAACAAAAAACCAAGAGGATAATAAGGTCTATTCCTAAGGCTATAGGGAGATAAATGGAGAATGAGCCTTTGCAGGATGAAGTAGAGGAAGAGAACCTCTTGGAAGAAGAACAGTTGGATAAGGGACCTAGGGATGATGACCTACTAATAACTAGTAAGAAAAGAAAGAAAGTGTTGCAAACACCACCACCAAAGAAACAAAGGACAGTAATGAGAGGAAATGTAAGCATTGACCCTATCATATTAAGGGGTATAGGTGGTTTAACTTTCATGAGGGAATTATAGCATGAAGTCCCCATTCCTAAAATAATTCATTTTAAGACTAAGAAAATGGAAGAGAAGAAAGAAAAGGAAATGCATATGGGAGGTAAAGAGTCCCCCTTTCCACTTGATAACATTGTTCAATTGTCTAATGATGAAGTAGTTTAGGATGTGGTTGCTCAACGTATGGAGACCTTAGTTGCTAATACTAAAATGACCCCTCATGGGACTGCAATGGCTCAAAAGATGACTAGCCAAGAGAAAGATGAAATGGATGAAATAGAATAGGATAACCCTAAAGAAGTAGCCCAACAAATAGGGCTAGCTAATTTGGTAGAGCAGGTTACTAGTCCTGCAGCAATAGATTTAACTTACCAAGGTGATATGAATCAGTACAAGGATAATGATCAACCCTTAGAGTCTAAAAAAGCCAAAAATACATTGTATATAGAAGCTAGTGATATAACAACCGATCAAGGCAAAGGTTAAGATAATACACCCACAAGACATGGACAATCAGAGGCACAACTTCAAAATAAAGGTGATCATGATATGCCAGACAAAGGTGCTGATCAAGATCATGGTATTTCTTCACCACATGATGAAAGAGGTGATTAGGGTAATAATCTAGGCTTAGAAGAGAATTCAGCTGATAAAGAGGTGAACTGGAAGATGCTAGTGCATCCAAGGAGGAAGAGCAGAGTTTACCACAATGTGGAGGTCCAAAGAAAGAAATAGAGAAGGTAACTGAGGGTGATCTAGGTGATCCCCAAGGTCAGAATACATAGTCTTCTCAAGAGACCAATGTACCACAAGATGAGTGAAAGGAAAAGGCTCAAGAGACTCCTAAGGAGAATCTACAAGAGGAGGTGCAAGATCAAGGTATGCAGACTTTACAATATCCTCGACCTCAGAAAGAAATCCCTCAACAAGAGGTACATCAATAGAAGTCCTCTCATGAGAATTTACATGAGGAAGAAATTAGAAAAGAAAATTCACCATTAAGGATAGGGCCTGATACACAGTCCCAAATCACCAAAATCCCAAGGGTGATGTTCCTTATTGGTTGCAACAAGAGGTAATTTTGTAACAAGCTGATGAAGTGCAGGACTTTGATGTTTCTACATTATTTGCTGGAAGCATGAGTAAACCAAGAAGAAAGGCGAGGCTGACATATGCAATAAGAAGAGACCCTACTATAGCTAGGAGAATGGCACAAGTAGCCTTACCTAAAGTTGAAAAAGAGAAAGGCAAAATAGGCCTTGAAGAGTTTTAGATCACTGATATTGATTTGGGTTTTGCAAATGAGGACCAAGAAGGTTAGGAGGGTAAAGATATTATTGATTCTTTGACCCAAAGGGTGAAAAGAGAAAAGGAAAAGAATAAGAAACATAGAGAGCACATTGCTCAGTTGCATTCTTTTATTAAAGGATTAATTGATCCTAAACATACACCTGTCAGTCCAACCACTCCATTAACCATTATATCACAAGAAGAGGCTACAAGATTAGGTCTGATGAAGCATAAGGCACAACTAATGGACAAGTGGTTCATGTCTTCTATTTTTTAGGCTAAGGAAGTGGTGAAGATCTCCTTAGAGAGGTGGAATTCTCTTAGTTCTTTGAAAATAAAGGTGGATAAATTGCAAAATGAAGTAGGCAGGAGGTCCTTCAAATTAGAGAAACACCTAGATGCTTTGAGTGAAATGAAGAGAATTGATATACAGATACTTATGAGTAACAACATACTGGATAATAACACCTCCCAGCTGCTCGGTATTTTGTATGAAGACACTAGATTTGAATGTGACATTTTGAAGAGATGTAGCCGTAAACTCAGGGATATAAGTGTCAAATTGCAGAATCTAATGGCATAAGAAGCATAAACCTTGGACACACTAGAAGGAAAGGTAGAAGGGAAGATAGAAAATCAAGATGTTGATTTTGTTGTTCAAGCTTTCCATGATAAATTTAAGCAAGCTACAGAGGATCCCCTACACCATTTGATAGAAGAGTGATAAACAAGGTCATGAGGATGAAGGTCAGGGTGGAAACATATAATGAAACATTGAACAATAGGAAAACTAAGATGGATGCACTTTAAACAAAGTTTTACTCCCATAAGAATGCAGTGATAAAGGCCAAGGTCTAGGATGGAGGTGAGATTGATAGAGTAGTGCAATCATATGAATCCATCAAGGAAACTATAAAGATACATGTAGGGGATGATCTACATCAGAGTGACAGTGATAATGAAGATGAAGATGATGTAGAAAATGATGAAGAAGAGGAAAGTGAAGAAGAAGAAGGAGATGAAGAGTAAGTAAAGATGCGTGATAATAGAATCATATGCATGATAATAGAATCATATGCATGATCCACTTGCAAGTGAATGAGTCTTGCTAGATAGTTGCCAGCTGGCAACTTGTGCCACATATGTGGATATTGACTAAGTCAATGAAAGATGTTGACCGTTGATCTAAATAGATAAATCTTGACCATTGGTCATTTATAACCACCTGCTCTCCTTGTACTATAAAAGGGGATGGAGTGCACTTTTTAAAGCATTAGAAACATAATTAAAATTAGATTGCTGAAGCATTCAGGACTGATTTCAAAGCTTTTGTGAATGTACATGTCTTTTGACTACTTAATGAAAGAGAAGCTATTTTGATTACAAACAATTGTAAATCTTGAGTAGTTAGTGAATGAGATCTGGATATATGCATTGATTAGTTACATCCCTTGGAGTGCTTGTCAGTCTACATGTGTTGTTTTCATTCCTTGTTCCTTTGAAGTTAGCATCAGCCATACCTAGCTGTAGAACATCTTGGTGAAATTATGGTTTAATTTCTTCTCTTCATGACTATATCTGGAATGTATGTGACTCAATAGCTAAAGGTTCACCAAATTTAGAAGTATTTCTTTTAATTTTCTTTGAATTTCATTACAAATCACCTTCATAATTGCAAATAACATACAATCTGAAGCAAATAAACATGAAATATGCCTATAACTCATAAATAATTTAATTTATAGAGCATATTTTGAGTAAAAGCATGTCAAAATGATAAATATCATGCAAATACAGATGTACCTCAATGATATACATGTAAATATCTTCTTATAGATACATTATTTGAATGAATGAATAGTGTAGAAGTATATACATGTTCATGACAGTAAATACTTAGAAGAATTGATCAAACTTATGAATATAGCCATAATCTGTGAAGCATAGTGGAAATAACCTCATTAGTGAAGTAAATTTATAGGAAATAGATGTAGAATCAATCATCTAGACAATGTAAGACCCCTTGAAATGGAAAATAGCATGTCACATCAAGCTTTGAGTAACGTCAAAAGATCATGACCTGATCAACGGAGCCTTGGAGTCATCAATTTGTTCCAAATTGATCATACTTTTCAAGATAATAAAGGTTTATTGTGTAAATTTTTATGCATGTTGTTATGACTAACAATCATCGTCAACATAAATTGGCACTAGAAGGAGGGCCTTCTTTCTCATTTGGAAGGTGAATCAGTTGTATTTGCATATTCTTGTGTTAGAAATAAGGTAATCTTCTCAAATCTCATCACAATTGTTCGTGCTTTGAGTGTTCTTGCAAAGATTTGCTTGTTCTGTATTCTTTCATATCTATTCATCATAAATATTTTAGAATTGAGCATAGATATCTCAAACTTTATAGTCAATTCTTGCAATCTTTCAAAAATGAGTTGTTGTTCAGGTCTGCTTGTTGAACTTTTGTTGTAATTTGCTTGTGTTACTTCTTATCCTGATATTAGGGTCCAGAAGCCTTGTACCTACTCATATTTGCAAGTTTTATGCAAATATTGCATAAATATCAGTCAGTTTTAGATTTTGATCATGAATATTGCATAAATATCAGTCAGTTTTAGATTTTGATCATGAATATCTCTTTTATTTGGTCAGTTTAATTGATTTTTATAGAAAACCAAGTCAAATTTCCACAAATTGTCAAAATCTTGGCTCATAGGCCAAATACCATGTCTAGATCTGGTGGACTTTTTGAGGAATTTCCTATCCATGGACTTAGACCTAGAACTATAGACATTTATCACACTCCTAGTTCCAGTACATCAGAATCTTCACTAGGAAATACTCCAATAACCCCTGCTGAATTGCAAACACCTACAAGACCACATGTTACTCCTCAAGTCCAACCACCACCAGTTACAATGTCATTCTTTGTTGCAGAGTCACCTTTGACCTTCAATGCATATCATCCTTTACCTAAAAATCCTGATAAGATTTGTCCTAAATATCATCCATATCAAGATGCTGATGATCACATTAGAACATTCATGGAAGTTTGTTGTAGATTAAGGATTAAACATCAAGATGTGGTATGCAGATTATTTCCATTTTCCTTAGGAGAAGAGGCATACAATTGGTATATCAGTCTTGGTCAAGGTTCATTTGGTTCATGGGCTGCCTTGGAGAGAGCCTTCAAAGATAGATTTAAGATACCTATAGATCCTTCAATGAATTATCACCTATTTTCCAGAATCAAAAGATTTGAAAGAGAACCTATTGCCAACTTTAATGCTAGATTCCAAAAGATGCTTTCAAAGCTAGTTGCTCCTTATATTGTAGTAGATGAAGCTACTAGAAGTATATACTATTTAGCCTTAGATCCCCTAACTTCTATGTTCATAAGAAGAACACATCCTAATATCACAACTCTGGCAGGAGCTTTTGAAGAAGCTATAAAAGTCAATCAAAAACTATTCCCTACTCCAACACCTAATATTGCCTTCCCTGCACATCCTACATACCCTGCATACCCTTCTCAATAGCCGACCAATGGAGTTATGGTGCCACCAGCTACAATGCCAAGTCCTTTACAAGTAACTCCACTTAGCATTATGCCACCTCCAAATAGAAATGGCCAAATAGTGCAATATCCATGACATGCACAAGTACCTCAGACTATAGGACAGAATAATAGCAATGGGTCTTCCTTTTTCAAACCTCAAACAGAGAATGTAGTAGACAAGGCTCAGGAAGAGAAGGAGGAAATTAAAGAGATATTAGCACAATTGAGAAAATTGACAACTAAAATCACTCATTTGAGAAGTCAGAATTTCTATTCTCAACCAAATCAAAATAGAGGATATAACAATGATAGATCAGGATATCCTGATAGGGGATATAACAATGATAGGAACTACAACAATAATAATAATAATAGTGGTAACAACAATGCCCCTACACAATCTAGAGTGTGGAACACTAGGCCAAACAATGGTTCCTTGCCATCACCCTTAGATAATCAACTTCCTAGTGAACCTAAGCAGACCACTAGGGCGAACCTAGCAGAAGCAGATCTTACAAACTGGTGTAGGATACATAACACCAATGCTCATGTTGAGTTAGATTGTCCTCAATTTAGGATAGCAGCTAGTATCTTTCAGGTTGAGGGCCCTCCTTTTGTTGAAGGAAATGAAATTGTCCCTTGTGGATATGACTCTACCCTGGTATTGGAAAGTTTTACCAATCATCCTCACCATCAATCAACTTTAGCTCATGAGAATTATACCCTAGCATGTGAAGAGTCAGCCATGGCTTTTGAAATGAATTATGTTTTTCCTTTTGAGGATGAGAATGAAATATCAGTTGAACATGAGGAAGTCCATGCCTACCAACAACAATATCAAGGTAGACATAATTACAACCTCAGGAATAATTCAAATAGACCTTCTGGTCCCTTGACCACATCTTTGCCTCCAAAAAACTTTAATACTCCTCCTGATCCAAAGGCAAGTAATAACCTTGGATTTCCTAAGGTTAATGCTCAATACTTAGCCTACAAAATGTAGTGGTAAAAGCTAATAACCAACCTCCTGAGTCTGAAAAATTGGTTACCTACTTAGCAGATGAAATTAAAAAGATCAAAATTAGCTTGTCATTGTCAGAATTTCTTAAAACCCTAGCTATTAAGAAGGCATTCATGCAATCCTTAGATGACCCTACACCAAAAGAGGATAGCCATCCCCTTAATTCAAACCAGACTTTGAATAAAGATCATGCAGCTAAGGATACTAATGTTAAACACAAAACTTTAGCTACTGTCCAAGCTGTTGAAACTTCACACATGACTCTTTATAGGTATAAGATTGAGTCACCTCCATTTCTCCTTACCATAATGATGTTTAGTAAGAATTTACATAATTGCTTATCTGATTCAGGTGCATCTACCAATGTAATGCCATTGTCTATATGTAATGCCTTAGGGTTACATCCTGCCAAGTCACGAAAGAAGGTGACACAGTTAGATAAGACTGAGGTGAGTGTTGTAGGAGAGTTAACTCACATTCATATGCAGTTAGCATTAGATCCAAGGATTCAATACTACATTGACATCCAGGTAGTAGATATCCCTGATACATATGGTATGTTACTTAGCAGGGATTGGTCAAAGACACTTAATGGATACATGTGCACTGATTTTAGTCACATATGGCTACCTTAGAAAGGGATTCCTAATCAGATTAGGATAGATGCTGTCATGCCCACATTTTCCTTGTGGTCACAACACACATCACACGTGTCATAGCCACATCTGACATGTGGTTATGACACGAGATATGAAAAACTTTTCTCACACTGCCCTAAAAAACCCCTCGCATGCGTAAACATGCTCGGCGGTGTTCTCTCAAGGCGAAAACACTACAATTTTCGGTGGGATATAAGTACAATTGCGTGCAACCAGATGCAACCAGAGCATCAAGAGGGTCTCTACGACGCTGTTAATGTCATTGCAAGAGTGAGATTACCAAGGTTCCTAAATCTAAATCTCGGCAAATTCTGGCAGCATAACGCCTTACGGTGTTAGTGGGAATTACTCAACACTATTTTACGCACGTGGTTCGCTGATAGATTAACAACTTCCCACGACGCCTTGTTCTGACTAAACTGACTCGTGATCTCCCTATTTAGTCATTTTTTAGCAAGGCACGATTGTCTGTCTCCTCTCTTGCTTCCTGAAACATACTCCTCCTATGACTTAGCATTCTCAACAAGGCGATTTGTTTGCTCTCTCTTCCCTTTTCTCTGGGTCTTAATTTTGATTGTATTTTTATCGCACTTACCTTAACTATTTCTCTGATAATTTAGTTTGTTTATATTTTGGTCTCTCTCTCTTTCATTTTCTATGCTTTCTTTATGTATATCCGGTCCTTTCTTCATGATTTACATCAATCAGGGTTATCACTGTATCTATTGTTGATATTAAACCTAACTTTCGGATGGTCTAGGTCACATAGGCTGGTTTACTACTTCGCTGGACTCGGTCTCCTAGTCTTCTCCGATCACGGTTTCTCCTCTTCGTTTGTATTAAGTAAACTTGTTCCTAAGCAGATTTAGCGGAAGGGTCCATCAACTTAGTTCTCTTATCCCATGTGTAAATTGCCGCGCATTTTCTCCTCTGTGTTTTCCAATGTTAGTTTTTTCTTCTTCTGACTCTCTTACAGGTTTACTTATGAGGACGTTTACTACAGTTGAGATTAAAATGGTCTCACATGAAATGTCTGTGATGGCTCCTTAAGTTTATTTCCAGTGATCTTTTAAGCAAGGTGACGTGTAATTTTCCTCTTCATTTTCCCGGTTATTGAAATTACGTTGATAGTTGAAACTTCCGAGAAACTCTTTCCGGAGTATTACGGAATATTCCTTTACGCTCTCTTTAAATTATAATTTTATTTTCTCTTATTTATAATTACTGTTGTTATTATTACTAATAATTAATATTAATACTCTTATTGTGAATCATATACCATTGTTAATATATGTAGGAGGCTCTCCTCTTTATAAAACCCTGATCATGGAAACATAAATTCTTTGGTTGTTTTGTTCAACACTTAATAAAACCTAACTGTGAAAATATATTTTTTTTGTTTTATTTTTGTATATTAATGTGTCAAATTTTGTCAAGATTTTAAACGAGGGCCCAATAAAATGGCTCATAGAACTACTCCTATATATATATATATATATATATATATATATATATATATATATATATATATATATATATATATATATATATATATATATATATATATATATATATATATATATATGTATATGTAGTTTATGAAATTGTTCTTTTAAATTTGTTTAAAAAACTCCACGTAATCCCTTACTTTATATATATATATATATATATGAATTAATTCATTATATATTGCTATATAAATAGACATATATAGTATCTATATATATGTCTATATATATAGCAAACTATAATGTATTTCATTTCAAAATAGACCAACTTATATGTTAGGGCTAAAAAGCCCTAACATTTCCCTTTTTTTGTTTTAGCTATATCATTCACAGCCAGCGGAGGAGATGGGGTGGCGGTGGCCACAGCGGCAGGGGAGACAGAGGTTGGCCGCACAGAGCTGTGGCCCCGCGGGGGTCAAAGGAAAGGGGGATGTGGGGAGGGGCGGAGCCCCACCCACATCCCACGATGTGGGGTGTGGGTGGGGCTCCGCCCCTCCCCACACCTCTATTAAAAGGGTAGAGACTGCAGTGGGGATTACTCCCCACCATGAAGCTTCGACTGTGTTCTATACAGTGCTCTCAAATTTTGCATTCGACTGTCATAAGACTTTAATCCGAGTTTATTATTAATCAATGATAATTAAATATCAAGTAATATATATATATATATATGTATATATATATTTCAGTTACAGAATATTACTTAGTTTCTTCAATCAAACAATTTATTCAGTATCACATAAGTCTGTTAAAAATGATAATTAAATAATAACGGTTCTATATATATATTTATATATATATATATATATATATTTCATAATTTTCTCAAATTAAACATTTTATTCAGTTTCCTTTATTCAATTAAAATGATCAAGTAAGAATTAAATAAAGATTATATATATATATATATTTATATATATATATATATATACATACTTAAGAAAATGAAATTTTAATCAGTTTATTTCAGCAGTTAATACATGTCCATTTCAACTTTTGGGACAAACAGAAATAATTATATAATAGATTTTCTTTAAAACTTACAAAACAACTGAATCCATTACTTATGAAGAAGAAAACTTAATCATTTAAAAACTATCTTTTCCATTAGAACAATGAACTTATAAAACTGACCTTTCAACTAATTAATCCAATCTATTCTTAAAAAATTACAAACCAACTCAGATTTGTTAGCAAATAAGTAAAGATCTCTTCCTTTCACTAACACATTTAATACAGTAAGACTTTCTATTAACTTCAAACTTTCCATATGAGATTCAAGGTACATAATTACATCATACACATCACAGTAAGAACAACTATTTCACTACCCTTAACAAGATGAAATATGAGGGCTTCCTTCTCCCAAACAATCATACAAATGATAGCCTGTAACATCCAGGTAAAAGTCCATCAATAACAAGATCAGGGAGGTGATTTCCTTCACTCCCAAGGTAACCATAAATTACAACAATATCAAGAGAGGTGCTCTCTCTTCAACTCTTATGAAATGAACTTGGCCTAATTCTCATGACAAAGAAGAATAACTATTTCTTCATAAATATAACTCCTCCCAAGCCAACCGGAAGCTCCAAGAGAAAACCTGCGTATCAAAGACAAACAAAGAAGAAAACACCACTCATCTAGCTCTCCTCCCTTTCGTAGACCCGCAAGAGGGTCACCCCCGAGCTAGGGAGACCATACTCACACCTGGGAACTCAAGCACTCCACTTCACAATAGTAACAACAACAATCCCAAAGCACACAAATACCCGTGGGTAATTTACACAACACGGAAACTCAACTACAGTGAGTTTCATAAGGGGCAGGAGAGTGGACACACTTGACTCCAGAGTGTCACCCTGACAGATAAGTTAACCAATACAATTTCTCTTGGTCTCAAACCAAGTTTGATCACAAATTTTTTTACGAAATCTGTATTTGACTCTCAAGTCAAAGATACAGTCACAGATACATGCCCTCAAGGCTTTCAACATCCCAAAAGATGGAAACAGGTATGCACCCGAGGAGGATCTCTCCTCCCCTACCCCAAACTTGATGAGCATTTCTCCCAAGTGGGAGAAGCTCTGTCAAACAACCCGACAACAAACCCCACAGAAAACAAACCTAAACACAAATTCACACACTTTACATACACATTCAGCTATACGAAATAAAGATAAAAATCAGACCAACCTTGCAAAGCCCTCCTGGAATGAAACTGTTGTAGAGCCCACAGAGTTCTCTTCCAACCTTAGGCACCAACTCCCTCTCCCTTCTCTCTCCTGCAAGCTAACTTTTCTATTTTTGGCAATCAGAATGAAATTCTCCCCAAAAATTCAACTCACTCCCTCTCATCCCAAAATTGGAAACAAATAACCCAAAATTCTTTTCAGTTTTGAGGAATGGGGAGGTGACACTTGTCACCTCCTCACTCTCCCCCAAAACCACTATTCTGTCCTGGTGGCTTATGTCACTCACCCTTCCCAAGAGTACTCCTTATTCCTCTCCTCATGTCATTCCTCTTACGCATGGGAGAAATAAAAGGAGTTAATGGGGAAAAAGATAGGTGACCCATGCCCCTTCTTCCCTCCTTCACATGGGTGTCCCCACAGCACATGGGGGAATCTCACTAATGGAGGGGGTGACTTCAAGTCAATCCTTCAATAATGGATGGGCTTGTAGTCATCTCTTACCTTGGGGATTGTAGAGGGATGGGTTGGGTGTTGGTACAACCCATCATGTCCCCTCCATACCTCCAATTTTCGCCACTTAACTTCAGGGGGAAGTTAAGATGACTAGATGGAGGTTACTCAAGGGTTACCCATGCCAAATGGGCCCCTGGACCCATGGGGTATAACCCAGGGTCAACTTTAACCCATACAAGACGCCCCTGGTCAAGGTAAAGCACAAGAAAAGGCCTCATAAATTTTAAATAAAATAAGAAAATTCAAATTCAATCTTTTTACAACACAAATTATAAAATAATGTTACATGAGGGTAACCTAACCCACCCGACCATACAAAAGACCACATTACATCATCACATCAAACACAAAGAGATCTTGGTTCCTCGTGGAACCAGATCGGCTTAACAGGGAATAACAAATAACAAGGTGCGGAATGATCTCCGAAATCTGTGGTTCGATTAGTAATTCCTGTACACTAAATTACAAGATCAGTAACCACATAAAATCATCATAGCCGAAGCAACTTAAAAAACATGCATTATCATGACATAGTTCTAATTAACATAAATGAAATCATATTACAATTTTCCATCATCACCTAATTAACTTTTCTGAAATGTAAACTTATCCAAACATCACCCAATTAGTTTTTCCGAAATCATAATAAAGTTTAATAGTTTGACAATTTCGGGAACTGCTATCCCACAAACATAAAAAGTAGCAATAACAGTAATGTAACTAGTCATAACAACAGAAGTAAAAAGGGCGGTCCTCACATCCTCTCCCCCTAAGACGGTACTTCCTCCTGGAAGTCATCAAAAAGGTGAGGATAAAGGGTCTTCAGTCTCTCTGCATCTTCCCATGTCGTAGTGACTTCGTCGTATAGGTCCCACTGGACTCTAACCTGGTCTAGCTCTCGACCTCGAAGGGCCAGCGTCTGATGAGCCAATATGCGAATTGGCTCCAACACCAGCTGTCCGTCTGCCTCTACCTGAAGAGCACTCCAATCCAACACGTGAGATAAGTCAGAAATATATTGACGTAAAACTGATACATGAAATACATCGTGGATACGTGACAGGCTAGGTGGCAAGGCTAGACGATAGGCTACTGGTCCTATCTGCTCCAATATTTCGAAAGGTCCTACAAATCGAGGTGCGAGCTTAGAGCCTTTTCCGTAATAGATTGGACTCTTGTGTGGCTGCACTCTCAAAAATACTCTTTCCCCCACAGAGAAGCTTCGGTCTGTCCTCTTAGCATTGGCATACTTCTTCTGCCTGTCCTGTGCTTCCTGAAGCCTCTGTCTAATCTGTTTGACCTGCTGTTCCATATTCTGAACTATTTCTAGACCGATGACCATTCTATCCTCTATCCGATCCCAACTCAAAGGTGTTCTGCATGGTCTGCCATATAACGCCTGGAAAGGAGGCATACCCAACGAGCTATGATGCCCATTATTGTAGGCGAACTCAACTAGATACAGGTACTCCTCCCATCTAGACTAGTGGTCCATCACATACATGCAAAGCATGTCTTCTAACACCTGGTTAACTCTCTCCGTTTGTCCGTCAGTTTCCGGATGATATGCTGAACTGAAGTTGAGCTGTGTGCCCAACGCCTGATGTAAGGCTCTCCAGAACGATGAAGTAAATACGGAGTCTCTGTCAGATATAATGCGGCGAGGTACCCCATGAAGTCTAACAATCTGATCCAGAAACACCTTTGCCACTGATGGGGCATTGTATGTTGTGCATATTGGTGAAAAATGTGCCACTTTGGTTAGCTTGTCAACTGTCACCATAATAGCATCAGATAAAATAGAATTTGTGATGAATTAATTAAATAATTGGATTTATCTAATTAATGCGGATTTGATTTTTGGAAAGAGGATAATGATCTAATTAAATAATTAAAATTATTTAATTGTGGAAGAATAACAGAGGAATTTAATTTAATTAATTAATTAAAGAGAATTTATTTAATTAATGTCGAAAGTATATGATTTAGAAGAATTTGGTGAAATTAATTAAATAATTAGATTATTTAATTAACATTGAAATGCAGGTGATTAGACAGATTATGAAATGCAAGTGATTCGATGACACGGTCATTTTAGGGTGTCTACATTTTGCCCCTCTTTGATGCAATGTAGTTTACAGCATTGCGTCAAAGAAAAATGATTGTTGAAGACATGATACAATTTATTGATGCCCCAGTGTAGGTAGTTGCCCCAGCATATGCCCCCTTGAGCGGGAAGATGGGGAAATGGTAGAATAACTGTGTTGACACTCGACTAGAAGATTGTGGGAAGGCAGAGTAGGAGGAAAAGCAGAATCAGGTTGGAAGAAAAGAAAAATAAGGGAGGGATGCTGTAAATAGGACCCATGGGGACCACAATCCTCATTTGCACCCTAAGAGCTTCAAAATTTAGAGAGTAGAGCCTCCAAGCTGAGGGTGAGAGAGTTGAGTGGAAGGAGCTAACAGCGCGGAGAGATGCTGATTCCAGTGCATAGGCATCGAGCGGAGTTGGTGCGGACATACAGGAGGCCAGCAGGAGCCCCGACAGCGGTAAGTGCTCGAAAACTTCATTTTAATTTGTTGTTGTAGGGTAGATTAGGGCTAGGTCTAGGTAGGGTTTTGCAGGTCAGCCAAAAGCGCTTTAGGCTATGATAGCACGATTGGTAGTCGGTTAGGGCGCTTTTGGCGCGTCGCAGCGCGTCTAGTAGGAAGGTTCAGCGCGGTTTGTAAAATCAACACACTTTTGGTTTCTAGGCTTCGCGCTGCAGCACGTTTGGTTGGAAGCCGCAGCGCTTCTGGTTAGACAGTGCAGCGCAGTTGGTGTGGAAGTAAGGCGCAGTTGGGAGGGTTAGCAAAAAAAATGTCGCAGTTGGTAGGACAGTTAGGTGCCTTTGGCAACAGAGTGAGGTGCACTTGTAAATCAAGTCACGGTTGGTAGAAGAGAGCTCAGCGCTACTGCATAGGTAGTAAGGCACTTTTGGCAGAATAGGATAGCGCCTCTGTGTGAAACAAAGTGCTTTTGGTTGGCTGAGAAGAGGAATCTAGTCAAGGTTGACCGAAGGGTTGACTACCCTAGCTAACAAGGGGTTGGATAGAATAGAAGCAGATAGGCGTTGGGGGATATGGTATAGAAGAACTGACAAGTGGTTTGTTGTGGATGCAGAGGATTATGCTGCCACTGATGTCGCGGGAGCAACACCACCCTATAGCTCATGAGGTAGTACAGCTGACGTGGGAGGAGGATGCATTCTTGGAGCACGCAGGATTGTGGCATGTGGCCCACTTGACACACATTAGGGTGAATCTCGCCCTGGTGATAGTAGTGGTAGAGAGATATCACAGCGAGACCTCATCATTTCACTTTCTAACGGGGGAGGCGACAGTGACACTGGAGGATGTGTACCACATCCTGAGGATTCGGATTGATGGAGAGATAGTGGATTTTGACCTGGCGCGAGGCGAGGTAGGCTTGGTGGAGGTCTTCTACATAGATGACCCTTGGATAGATGATGGGGAGATTCAATGGGCAGACATCCCGAGACTTTGCGACAGGATCAGATGGATAGTGGCATCACTGATTGGCGACTTCTTGTGTCTAGACAAGAGATCTAGAGGATTATTAGTTGGTTGGGGTACTGTACTATCTGGGATGTTCACACATGGCTGACAGTATGCGTGGGGCCCATGTGTTTTGGGAGAGTTATATCACGACATGCATCACTACGTGTATAGGAGAGGGAGGAGCCTCTCAGCAGGGGTGACCTTGTTACAGGTATGGGTGTGGGAGCATATCCCAGTGATCCGACCCATGACACAGTGCCATTGGGATAGAGGCGAGCCACATGCATTCCTATATGAGGGAGGGATTACACATCAGAGGATGGGGTCTGTTAGCCATTGGAGGCGGTAGATCAACGAGATGGACCTTTTTGTGTGGAGGCCATGGTTACTTTGTGAGGAGTGGGAGGATGAGCATGAGCAACTGATGTACTGTAGACAGGCTCGGTATCTGTTCGGGAGACAGATAGACGCGATAGAGAGGTACTTGCCAGAGTAGGTATTCAGGCAGTTTGGGTTACCACAGGGGTTACCAGTGGGGGAGGTGACACATGCTAGGACACGGTGAGAGGTCAGGCACTGGGATGCAGAGATTCTAGTGGTGACAGCCTTAGCAGAGGTACGAGGACTTGTCCCCGTGAGATGGGATTGGGACATAGGACTGGCAGATCCAGGTACACTGCTAGAGTATGACAGGTACTGGCAGACACACAGGCCAGTGCGGTTGATGACACCAGGGGTGGTAGGGGTAATGGGGGAGGTACTAGTCCCCGGTGTGGAGGCTAGGATGAGACAACAGGCGAGAGCAGCCAGGCAGCAAGAAGGTGGAGAGGGCAGCGGCCAGCAAGTAGAGGTGGAGATGGTGGAGGCAGAGGACCCAGTCGTAGAGACTGATTTACAGAGGGTCGAGCGGCTGCTACAGGAGGAGATAGCCCGGAGGACTTGATTAGAGCTCTGGATGGTACAATTGAGGAGGGACAGGGATGCAACTAGGGCTAAGGTGAGACAGGCTGAGGCCATAGCCCAGGCACAGACATAGGCATCATCAGCAGCACAAACAGCCCTGGCACATGCACAGGCACAGCTACAGGCACAGGCATAGGCATAGGCACAGATGCAACCACCAACTACACTAACAGTAGATGACGGGCAGCTACCCCAGGTGACAAGGGAGAGAGACGCAGAGGTATAGCTACGGTTGACAGCAGAGGCCACACTCCATAGAGTGAGGTGGGAGAGAGACGAGGCACGCCGTGCCCTAGGTGCAGATGAAAGGACCTTATACAGTGAGCTCATCCGGGTGCAGGGAGAGCTAGTATCAGCCAGCAGAGAGGCAGAGTATTACAGGGGTCTATATGCGGGTGCGGTGCCAGCAGCTCAGCAAGCACCAAGTTACAGAGATAGGAGCAAATCTGGGGTATCTGGATCCTGCAGGACAGGGCAGTCAGTGTCCTCAGTGAGAGGACCATTCTTGCCACCAAGGGGAGGAGGAGGACTAGCAGGGGGACCCCCACCGAGCACAGGGGGAGGAAAGGGGCCATAGCAAGAGGGGAGCTCTACCCACTAGAGCATGTACATTTGTATATTGTATCATGTTGTATCATTTTGGACTGATGCCTGCGTGCATCCTAATGTATATTTTGTGGGCTCTTGATAGCCTTAATGTATTATACCGATGTATATATGGACTATTGATGTAGACACATACATTTTGTATATATGATGACCATTACATGATATATATGATGATCTATGCTGCTCATTGATGTTAATGCTTTTGTGTATGCACTTCCAGATGGTATGGATGTGATGACCTGTATATATGATTATGGATTTATGTGATGATGTATATTGCTTGCATGATGCTTATAGATGTATGATGATAGAGTTTTATGATGATATGGATGTATGATGCTAAGGATATATGATGATAGAGATGCTATGACTAGTGATATCTAACATGTGGGTTTTGCAGATATGCACCAGAGAGAAGAAAAGAGGAGGTGGAAGACAGAGACTGTTGATCAATCATTGTATTAAAAATGATATAAAGGTTGTTGGGGATGGATGAAAGATGAGCTTGTTGCATTGGTTTCGCAATTGTATATAAAGAGCAATCCTTATTTTTGATATAGCACGTGGATAGTTCACCACCAAGGTATAAAAGACCAAGGTGCAGTAATATCTGAGTGCATGGACATTGACTCTGCAAGCAAGCGGTTTGAACTTAGATCCTTTAGACATAATATAACCTTGTAGGTGTATGTGAATGAGCCATAGTCTTGAACATAAAATAAACTTCAATACATGTAAATGCAAGAAGAATATTAATATGTAAGATGCTAGGTTGTAACACACACAAGATAAATATGATGTTAAGAAAGATACTAAAGATCATTCCTCAAACACGACACACAAAATCAATGACTATGCCCCCAATCCGCACCGCATCACAACATACCAAGATTATAGACAAATCAAGGTAGTCCTGACTACGTAATGGAAAAGGAACAAAAGAGAAACCAAAAAGCAAATTGACTGACTTACAAAGTAAACATACAGCCAACACATTCTCTTGCCAAAGAGGTTTCTCAAGATAGATTGGATAGAAAAGATAAAAGCCTTATCGTAGGAGCGATGTGTCCGTTAAAGGGGGCTATCTACCTAAAAAGACAATGTCTCATTGCAAGAGATGCTACATGTCGCAGGAGACGCGTGTGTTGGTCTCAACAATGGAACACTGTGCAGAAGACAAGCTTGTTGATCTAAGGCTTTGGTTAAGCGGGACTTAGCTGATGTTGGCAATCAGAATAGTAGGACAGTAGATGACTCTGGAAGAAAGCTACTTTGCTTCAGGTTTGTTAAGGACTTTTGCTTGGAAAAGATGCGCTAGCTTGTTGTTTTGCTACTTGAGTTAGTCAAGTCAAGGTGAATGGATTTTGATAAACGGAAGACTAGAAAGATGGCATGTCAATGGATTGAGATGGGTGGAGAATGATGAATCATATGTGCCTGAGTACTGGATACATCGCTCGTATTCCAGACTGCCTACATACCCTGTATCCATAGGATCAAGGCACATTACGAGGAAAGATGAAAGATGATAATAGGTAGTTCTGGATAGAGTGATGAGATGGGTCAAGGTGGAAGGAGGGGATCTTATGTACCTGAGTACTGAAAACTTCCTTCGTATTCCAGACTACCTACATACCCATATCCATGGGATCAAGGTACTTTAAGATTGAGATGAGACGATATGTAGTTCTGGTTGATGTGATGATGTAGAAAAGTGTTGAGAAGATAATAGCCTTATCGTAGGAGCGATGTGTCCGTTAAAGGGTGTTACCAAGAGAGCTATCTGTGGGTGCATCTTTCTTAACTTTTGCTTGACTAGTTTCACTTTGGGATCAACTATGAGATAATGAACTACTATCTTAGGGTCTAGCCCTAGCATATCCGCATAGGTCCATGCAAAGTTGATGGTTCATTTCAAGAAGTTGTTAAGATTTCTATGCTTTGTTTCAGATAATGATGCTGCTAGGAATGTGGTCTTTGGATTTTGTTATATGCCAAGGTTTATCTCTGTAGAATCTTCCACTTGGAGCACTAACTTCTCTTGGTACTTAGATGGTAGGGGAAGGTCAAATCCTCCATCCTCAGGTGCCACAATTGGGTTTTCACCGTTGGATACGTCCTTTGTTTTTATTATTTTGTGATCAGGAGGTGCCACAGTGTGGTTTTCAGCTAGCGATCCTTCTTTATTTTTACTTTTGCAACTAGAGGATTTGGCATTCTCACCACAATAAGCCATTGGATCTAGTTCCATTACAAAACCTGCTTTATGATCTCCAAGGGGGATACCTTCCCGAAGTCCCATGAACTCAGCTATAGCTTCGTCATTCTGAAATACATCTATAATGGGGGACCCTTGTTGGTCCCAATCGATAAGTTTGGGGTAGACAAGTGTGACATTCTGGGTGTTTGTGGTGGAGGTTAAGGATACAGAGGATAGCATAAAAATGGAGGATTCTACAAATAAGTTGGTCATATGGAGGGAAGAGTCATCAATGATATCCTCTGTAGATGTCGAATCAGCGGGAAAAGTGTCAGCTACCTCGTCGAGGATATACTCGATGTCCAAGGCGTGTGGTACCTTCTTACCAAATCCTAATCCCTTCTTGTCTAGCTTCTTTGTCACAACAATGGGTTCCATAGTTCCTTGATTCTATTTCCCAAGGCCACCCTTGCCTTTATAGCCCATGTTTTTTACTATCCTTAAGCCATTGCCATATTGCTGGACTGGTATTATGACTGGTTCTTTCTCCTTATAGAGCCAAGAAGAGATGTCCTCAATAGTTTCCTCTTCCAATAACTTTCCCTGTTGGAACTGGGTTAGGAATACTGGGGGAGGAATAGCCGCTTTTTTAGTTACTTTGGTAATGGGTGGTTGGTCGTAAGATTTTGGAGCTAAGGGCATCTGCCCTACACAATAAGATTTTGAGATATCATATGTTCCAAAGCCTATATCACAAATGTGAGCTTTGATTTAAGGCAAAGGATTAGGGTTGCTTGTAGAGGCTGGAGTTAGCATTGCAGGGTCAACATATAGTGGGGATTCAAGGGCTTTTTCATTGTTAGGCACCTAGTTGCAATTCTTATAACTGCCTTGCAAGACACGACAGAATTCAAGAGGATTGGGGTCTCTTGGGATAGTTATCTCCGTACCATTGTATGGGAACTTTAGCAATTGATGGTACGTGGAGGGAACAGATTTCATTGCATGGATCCATGGGCGGCGGAGGATAATGTTGTAAGGCAGCTCAACATCAAGGACTTGACACCTAGTTTTAAGCATGACAGGGCCCAGTTGTATAGGCAAGTGGATAACACCTTCTGAACGGCGTTCAGCATCATCATACCCCTTGATTGTAATACTATGATTAGAGTTGACATGATCCTCAGAGTATCCCAATTGCTTAAGTAACTTTAAAGAACAAATGTTGAGACCAGCACCACCATCTATGAGTATGCATTTGATTTTGCGCTTATGGATGAGAACCTCAATATGAAGGGCATCATTGTGACAAGGATCATGGGATGGGAGATCTTTCTCAGAGAAGACCACATTGTAGGGTGAAGCAATGTTACCTACTATAGCTTGGAAATCTGTGACTGCTATGTTGTTAGGAACTGAAGACTCTTGGAGAGCTTTTTCTAGCACTACTCTATGTGCAGGTGATGACCGCAGAAGGTCCAAGATAGAGATCTGTGCTGGCGTTCTCCCTAGATGTTCAACAAGGTTATAATCAGATTGAGCCAGAAGACTGGGTGTAGGACCACGAATGGTGACATGACCACGATGAATAGTAACAGTGCAATCCGTAGATTTACCTTTAATTGTGAGGGTAGACACTCGACTCTCTTCAAAATGACCCACAATGGAGTCGAAAGATGTGGAAGCATGATTGATACCTTTACCTCTATCCTAAGGAAGAGGTGGACCGTGATGAGGGAATGGTTCCTTGTACATATCGAGGTCTTTGTTCATGTGTTGAGCTGGTGGTTCATTTTCAACAGTGATTTGGTTGCCTTCGATGAGATTTTGGATTAGGTGCTTGAGTTTCATGCACGATGCAGTTCTGTGTCCTTTGCTCCTATGGAACTCACAATATTCATTGTCTCTGTAATGTGCAGTTTTGTAAACAGGTTCTCCATATGGGGGAGCATCAGGTAAGGTGATGAGCCCTTTTTGCAAAATTTTTTGTAAGACCGATTCGATGGGCACTCCCAAGGGAGTGAATTGACGTCGTGGAGGGTAATCTTGTTGAGGTCGCTCCTACTGTCGTTGTTGTTGATTTTGATATGGTTGCCACTGTTGTTGCTATTGTGGAGGTGGAGCTTGACTTGGTTTGGAGAGTTGCAGCGGTGTTTGCAACATTTGGACATGTTTAGAATCAACCACACCATCGTTGACTACATTTTTGTTTTTGTTCCAATATTTGAGTTTATCGCTCGATTGTTGATGAGGAGCATTTTCTTTCATTTCTTTGAAGATTTTGACCACACCCTTAGCAATGAGGGCTTTTTCAATGTTGATTCCCTTGTATGTGATTTCGTCAAAGGTTGTAGCACTAAGAATTTGCAAATGGAAACCTAACTCTTGGTTGAGGTTCTGGACAAATATGCTAACAAGTTGTTTCTCAGGAATCTTGAAAGGGAATTTGCTCGCCATTTGCCTCCATCGTTGAAGGAAAGAAATGAAATTTTCACCATTTTTCTATTTATTGTTGCATAGATCGGTCATGGAAATCTCATGCTCTGTGTTGTAAGAAAAGTGGGTGGCAAACTTCTCTGCTAACTCATTGAAAGACTTGATACCTGTGGGTAAGTGTGAGAACCATTCTATAGCTTGACCTCCCAGACTGCAAGGAAAGAGACGCATAAGATATGTGTCGTTATGTGAGACCTCGAAGCAAGCAAGATAGAATTCCCTAAGATGGTCTTTTGGGTCACCTTTTCCTTTGTATCTATCGAACTTAGGAATAGTAAAATTTTTGAGGAAAAGGGATCATTGGTAATGACAGATCAAAAGGATAAGGACACACTTCCTCTAAAGAGAAGGTCTTCTTGGTGTGGCCAAACGTAAGATCAGATAGCTGTTGTTGAACTTCTGTAATCTTGAGCTCCATTGTTGTGGGAGGGGTTGGAAATATCTCCTGTTGTCCTAGAAGCGGTTGTTGCGGTTGCCCATGTGGAAGACTATAGTGTAAGCCATGTGCGTTGGTGTTATAAGGGTCGTAAGATTGGTTGGGATCAAATGCGTTGTATGTTGGGTTGAGATTGGTTTGGAATTGGACATTTTGATTTGGAAGAGGTGGAGGTGGAGCTAGGTAAGAATGTTGGCTTTGTGATGGTTGAAGGAAAGCTAAAGTGCGTTGGATTGGGTTGCGATGGTGGCACATAGCTTTGGGAAACTTGATGTTGGGAATGTTGAGGGTTGATAGGTAAGGTGTTGAAAAAATTTAGCACGGATGAACGTTGTGGAGGAGGGACATAGGTAGATGTGATTTGCGATGGTTGAGATTGATTGGTGATGAGAGTAGAAGAATGTTGTGGTTGGGGTTGCATGACTCTAATTGGTTGAGAGACATGAAGGTTTGATGATATAGGAGGTGGTATTTGTTGAGACCCTTATTGCATGGCTACATAGTTGTTCCCTGGATTGTAATTTGGTGCGAAACCTATTCGTGATGGAGTAACCAAGATTCCACTTGCGATTGGTGTGGACACTTTAGGAGGTTGTTGCATAGTTGATCGAGTTAAGGTGGCTTGCTTAGCTAGTTTTGCTTGATGTTGGAGAGTTTCTTGTTTGTTTTTGTAGATCTCCATAGGAGTCAGAAGCGGTGATACGGCCCTCTCTTCTGTTGGGTTTTGATAAAGGGGATTCCTATACTGCGAGCTCTGTTCAGGTAAGGGCGTGGTCACCGTTGACATGGTTTGCACCGCTTGTATGACACTCAACGTGTTGTTTGTCTCCTTGAGAGTGGATAAATCAAAATCCTGAGGTAATTTGGCTCCTTGCTCTGCAAGCAAGTGAAAGAAATGATCTTGGTTTTCACTAAGGATTTTGTCAAAGGTGGCCACGACTCTAGGCTCTTGTATGAATTCATCAAGATCTTGCCCATCTTCTTGAGAGGATTGACCTATTTCAAAGTGTCACTCTTCTTGAGATGGGGTCAGATCTGCTATATAACCTTGAGGGACAAAATCCAGAGGCATGCCAGTGGTGTATTGAGGTGTACCTACCAAAGGGACCCTACCTTCTTGAGGATTGTTAGGTTCGTCAAGCTGCGGCATGTTTGGAGAATTGGTAGATCTTTCTGCAGGTGTTCTAGGAGTGACCTTGGGAGTAATGTTGAGACAGCCTAATTGCGGTGTGTGAGGAGGCAACTTGCGCTTCCTAGGGACAACTTGCTTGGACTTCATAGTTTGCTGGAGCCTAGTGGTTACCATGGAATACACTAGGACAAAAGGACTACTGAGATTCTGCTTGTGATTTGGAAAAGACAAACTCTAATGCACAATTGACTGGACCAAAGGCACTATACTGTTTGACCAGAGGCACAAGACTGTGCAACCAAAAGCGTGCTACTGTAATACCAAAGGCGATGGACTGAGCTACCAAAGGTGAGATACTACTATACCAAAGGCGAGCTACTGTGACCAAAAGTGAGCTACTATTATACCAAGGGCGCTGAAGTAGAGTTGCCAGAAGCGAGGTACTGTTATACCAAAGGTGATCTACTGTACTACCAAAGGCGAGCTGCTGTAATACCAGGGGTGCTGAAGTAGTGTCTGATGTTTTTAAAGGTAATTTTGACAGATTTGGTTATGGTTCTAATTGGTTTTGTCTTTCTCTAGAGAAAACATAGCAAACAAGTGGTCAAAAAAGGACTGACACAACAGATAGTGTATGTTCGAGGCTCAAAAAAGCCTAATGTTTCCATAGATATAAGACAATTGCAAACAATAACAAGCACTTTTTATCCCTAGAGACAAGGTTTCATTACAGTAGATCAGCTCACAGCTTAATACTTCGTCGATAAAAATATCATTCCATAAAGGTGTCAGATATTTTGTATCTTTGTGAGAGACGATATGTAGGGATATCTCACCCTCCCCTTGGAAAGCTCAAGTAGGTCACAAGAGCTTTATGGCCAAGGGAATACTATCTCTTCTCAAGGGAGCCAATGGTGAGTATCTTAAGGGCTTAAATCAATTCCCCTTGCACTGATGATTACTGCAATGTTTAGAGGTAGGTCAGGTAGTCTCTATCTAGAATGGTTCTTAGTAACTTTGAGGGACCAACGCCTTACAAGCAATGCGACAAGCTACTAAAAGCTTTAACCAATCCTACTAAGAGTATCAAACACTTCGCTCAATGTGAAAACCATTTCCACAAAGAGCTAGTACACCTCTTTTCAGTTTGGCACCACAAGGTAAGGCTGACGTTGGTTAGGACTTGGCTTTCACCTTATCCCTCTTATATAGCGGTTCAAAGGAAAACTCCGCTTAGGGTCGTCCCTTTTGGATGAAGCGCAATCCAAAAGTAGGCGCTTCTAAAGGAATTACTGAAATATAAGAGCAAGCACGTCAAACAAAGGTTCAATTGTCCCGTTATAAGAAAAATAAGGTGCAACTAGATTAGGCACACACACGTTTGTAGTTGTCAATTGTCCCTTATGAAATTGAAGTGTTTGGCATTCATGTCCATTGTCCCTTAAAAAATTGAAGTGTTTTTGCATACATGTCCATTGTCCCTTAAGAAAAGCAGTATGTTCCTAAGACTTAGATTTGCAAAAAAAATGATTTGTTCAATTATTCTTTTTAAGAATGTAATGTGTTTCTAAGACTTAGTGAGATAAATCAAGATTTCTTCAAATCTCGTCCTGCATGAACATGTTAAAAACACATATCTACTCTGTGTGAGTGATAAGAAGCTGCATCAAGTCAATTAGTTCCAACAAAACTCACAAGTTAGCAAAAAATAAATCAATTTGACCAAAAGTGAGTTATTGTCATACCGAAGGCGCTGCACTGTATTTCTGAAAATGATGTGATGCATAACAAAAGCGTCCTACTGTTTTACTAGAAGCGCGGCATAAAATCCAGAAGCGTTGTTCTATTCTGCCAAAAGCACTGTCGAATATAGCCAAAAGCACTGCACTATCTTAGATAAAAAAAAGTTAGGTTTTTGCCAAAATAACTAGACTCAAATAATATTTCATGATTGATCCCCTGTTCTGAGAAGTAATATCTGCTAGATCTATATTCTGCAAGCAACCAAACTCAAAAAAGGTGTCGCGAATAGATGGGTTAACACAAATGCTGAAAATACCCCTAAATAAGTCAGCTTAGGAAGTATCAAAAGATAGTTTTGAAAGACAAATACAATAGCTTGTCAGACAAATCAAAAGATATGCAATGAATAAAAACCCTATGAACACCAAACGAAGTCAGAAAACCTAATTAGCCAAAAGCGTCATTCTATATTACCATAAGTGCTTCTCTACATCACTAGAAGCGCTGAATAATCAGCTGGGGGCGTTGCACTGTGCCGCCAGAAGCGCTATAGGATACCTCCAAAAGTGATTTTCTGTGTATTTTGCATTGTACAGTACTGTAACTTCAAAAAAAATCAATTTCTCAAAGAAAAACAGGGATTAGTGGGTCCCACCGGGTGTGCCAGAATGTGTATGAGGAAAAATTGATTAAATCAAAACTAATAAAACCAAAAACTAATCACATAAAGTGAACCAATCTAAGTAAAAGCCATTATCATAAAATCAAAGACAAATGAAAGCTCTTACCAAAATTTGTATTGTTCCCTTTTGGAGATGTGTGGATTACTCAATAAAGTTGCGAAACCATAGCTGCAACAAGCAAGTAATGTGTTCAAGAGATCAATGTTAAGAGATCGTGAGGTTGCTCAATCGATGCGATGTATGCTCAAAGCGCTGTTAAGTATGCCTAAGAATAAAATCGAAGAGAGAGAGGCTTAATGAAGGAGATGAGGGGGGTTTATATAGGTTTCAATGAAGATCGATCAATGGTCCAGATAATTCAGAAGAATCAACGGAGGAGAATAGTTGAGGAACGTGCCACAAATAAGAAGAAGACAAGTGTCTTGCTTTCTTTTGCATGAGAGGAGTTATCAAGAATAGAAGAATGAGTTAAAACAATTAACAGAATATAACAATCAGTTAAGTGATTTAAAACAAGAAGAAGGGATTTGCATGAGAATAAGAAGATATTTTGCTTTATTTAAATATTAGAAATATTTAATTGCATGAGCAAGAAAGCTTGAGTTATATTAGAGATAACTCAATTTAGAAGAAAAAGTAATTTAAATAAATATTTGATTTATTTAAATTTAGAGAAGATATTATTGGAAGAAGTAACTAAATAATTGGAATTATTTAATTTAGAAGATTTGAAAGCAAATTAAATAAATAAATTTATTTAATTGTTGTGCATGATTTTGGAAGAATGATTTTGATTTAATTAAATAATGTAAATTATTTAATTATAGATAAGATAGAATTTGTGATGAATTAATTAAATAATTGGATTTATCTAATTAATGCGGATTTGATTTTTGGAAAGAGGATAATGATCTAATTAAATAATTAAAATTAGTTAATTGTGGAAGAATAACAAAGGAATTTAATTTAATTAATTAAATAAAGAGAATTTATTTAATTAATGTCGAAAGTATGTGATTTAGAAGAATTTGGTGAAATTAATTAAATAATTAGATTATTTAATTAATGTTGAAATGCAGGTGATTAGATAGATTATGAAATGCAAGTGATTTGATGACATGGTCATTTTAGGGTGTCTACAATGATGGAGCTGGAACAGACATGTAGTGAGAAAGGATTATCATCACCAGAAGTAAGTCATACAGATAGTCATAGTGATACTAACTCTTGTTCATCATCTGTAGATACAGAAGAAAGTACTTATCAGGATGAAAGTTACATTTATAATTCAGAGGAGATCCTGATGAATATTGGGAGCATTTCTAAAGATGAGAGAAATATTACCCTAGGAACTGACTGTTTGGTTGAGTTAGATTATGAAGTATCTGATGAAGATAAACGGAGTAATTTGACCAAGTTTGAAGAGTTTTTGTCAAAACAAATTCAGAAGATGTTGTTAGAGCATACTCCTCCACATAATGCTCTAATTGAAGGCTGGTGTAGATTACATGAAGCACCACATTTAGAGACTACTTGCTCATTATGCTTGCATATTTTGAAAAAGCAAGAGATGCATCATTCAAAGGATAATAAAGAAGGAAAACAAGTATCAACTTCACGTCGGTCAGAGAAGGTGAAAGTAGAGAAGAATGAGTCACCAAAACAAAAACGGATATTAGGTGGTGCAACCACCAATTCAAAACAAAGAGCTAGAGTAGGAATAGATCTCATTGATCTAGCTAAAAAAATCCTATTTAGTGGCATATAGATTACAATTCCCATGAACAAACAATGTGACAGAGTATGAAGCTTTAATTCATGGGATATTGTTTGCACTCAAGAAAAAAGTAAAGATTCTGCATGTCTGTGGAGACTCAGAATTGGTGGTAAGACAAGTAAGAGACATATACTCTTGCAATTACAAAAGGTTGTTTAATTACAGACACAGGGTATGGGATTTGATAGAAGACTTTGATGCATTCAACATCACCCATGTGCCTAGAGAAATAAATCACAAAGTAGATGCTTTAGCTCAAGCTACAAGTACTTTGGAGCCATTATCTATATCTGGTTTAAAGAGGTTTTTAGTTGAATTAATATCAGTACCTTCTATACCAAATAATGTCACCAATATCTAAGTGTTTGATGATGACCAGCACATTTTAGATTTTATATCAAACAGAGATGTGTTTGATGCACTGATCATAGATGAAAGAAATGTAGAAGATCATACTTGGGAAGAAGAAGAGTTCATAGATATACCTAGTAACAAGATTCCCAAGTGGATGATAGAATTAGAAAGAGCATTTGATTTAGACAATATGCTAAAATAGAAAGATCTTCCAAGGACTAATGGAGGAGAATATTCACCAGTCAACATAGGACAAAAGGAAGAAAAAAGGAATGTCCTGATTGGCAAAGTTTGTATAGAAGAAGAAATGGCAGGGATAACCCAAGCACTTAAGGATTACATCCATGTTATCACCTGGACCTATGATGAGTTGAAGACTTATGATAATTCAATCATAACCCATACTATACCGTTGAACCAGATGTCAAGCCTTTTAGACAAAAATAGAGACCTGTCAATGCCTTGTTGGAACCCATCATCTTTGAAGAAGTAAAGAAATTGTTCAATGCCAGGATCATATTCCCGGTGAGACACTCCACATGGGTGGCCAACTTGGTTCTTGTGAGAAAGAAAAATGGTGATACCAAGTTATGTGTAGACTTCAAGAATCTAAACAGAGCTTCTTAAAAAGATAACTATCCTTTACCTTCACTGGATGAAGTTCTACAAATAGTAAATGGTGTACAGATGATGTCATTCTTGGATGTTTTCTCAAGTTATAACCAGTTGATGGTAGATAAAATAGATAGGCTAAAAATTGCATTCACCACTAAGTGGGGTATATTTGTGTATAGGCACATGCCTTTTGGATTGATAAATGTTGGTTCCACCTTTCAACAAGCAATGGATATAGCTTTCAAGGGGCTGATTGGTAAGTGCATAGTCATATACATGGATGACTTGATAGTCTTTTCAAAGAATAGGGGTGATCACATAGAAAACCTCAAGAGTGTGCTTAAGAAGTGTGAACAATATGGTATATCCCTAAACCCTAAGAAGTGCATATTCAGAGTAACCACAAGTTACTAGGTCATTTGATAACATAAAATGGGATCATCATTGACCCTGCAAGAGTAGAATCAATCATGAAGCTATAGCTTCCTGGAAGTAAGAAAGAACTTAAATCCTATTTTGGTAAGATAAATTTTGTTAGGAAATTCATTACTAGCTTTGTAGAGATTGTCAGGCCATGGAATACAATGCTCAAGAAGGATGCCAAAATTGAATGGACTCCCGAAGTTGGAGAAGTTTTTGAGGACATCAATAAATTCATATCTAATGCCCCTGTTCTAATCAATCTAGATTATATAAGAGATTTTTACATATATTCATTTGCTTCAAAGCATACATTTGTAGTAGTATTAACACAAAGAAATGAGGCTAAAGAAGAAAAGCCTATAGCTTTCATGAGTTGCCCATTCAAGGATGCAGAGCTTAGATACATTGACATTGAGAGACAAGCTCTTGCTCTAGTTGGAGTAGTCAAGAAATTTAGACACTACATTTTGAGAAGTAAAATAATTGTTGTAGTACTAGATGTAGTAGTAAAAAAGCTCCTAATGCAAAGTGAGCCTAGTGAAAAGAGGGCTAAATGGATAACAATCCTCCAAGAATATGATATGGACATAACACCCATGAAGTTAGTAAGAGGACAGGCTTTGAGCCAGATGATATCATAAATTGATCCTAACATCATGAGCCAACAATATGTGGTATACACTAGAGAAACTAGAGAATGGTATTCAAACATCAGGCATGTTTTGATTACTGGAAGATGCCCATCAAAATTTTAGGCCTCACAGAGGAGAGCCTTGAAAATAAGATCACAAAAGTATATGATAAAAGGAGTGATCCTTTTCAAAATGAACTATAAGGAATATATCGCATATGCCTAGAAAGGCAAGAAGTAGATAAAGTGTTAGCATAATTGCATGATAATTATGGAATTGCACATGGATCACCTTTGGCTACTACTCAAGCTATCCTGAGAGTAGGATATTATTGGCCTACTATCTTCAAAGACACTGCTGAACATATTAAATGTTGTCATACATGTTAGGTTACAGCTAACAGAGAAAGATATGTTGCTCAACCCTTGCAACCAGTGATGGAGATACAACCATTTGCTCAATGGGGAATGGATTTCATAGGACCAATCACTCCTCCATCATCTTTAGGCCATAGGTATGTCTTGACTATTACTGATTATTGTACCAAATCGACTAAAGCTGTCAGCAGTAAGACATGCAATGCAGATGATGTGATCAAGTTTTTGGAAAGTAACATAGTGACCATGTATGGAATCCCTTATGCTTTGGCATGTGATAATGGACCTGATTTTGCATCACTAAAACTATCTAGTTGGTCTTTTGATCATGGATTCATCTTGAGATTCTCCTCAAATTATTATCCTCAAGGGAATGGCTTAGCAGAGTCTACAAATAAGAACTTATTGAATATCATAAAGAAATTGATAGAGAAGAACCCAAGGGAGTGGAATACCCTATTAAAGTATGCCTTGTGGGTGGATAGAACTAGGATGAAGTCTGCATTAGGAAATTCTCCTTATCAGTTAGTGTATGGGGTGGATCATATCCTTCCTATTAACCTAAAGAATAATTAATTAATGGTCAATATTAACCCATCTTATTCTTCCATGGGTTAATTAGGCAAGCATAGGAAGAATAAATATTTAATATTTAATATTGTCCAACTAATATCTATTTCAAGAGGACAATTAAATATTAAATTAAATATTTTGAGAGTCAAAAAGGGCATTGGGTTTGGTGAGGTGTCCATTTGCATGAAGATTTTGAAAATCTTGGTAAATCACAAGTGGCGGGGGATTTTATGACAACTGTCATACCCCAAAATAGAAAGGAATCAAGGAAAAATATGGGAATCTTGGATTTCCCTCTCTCCCATGAAATATTGATACAAAATATGTAATTTTGGTGATTTGGGGCCATTGTTGATTTGATATTTTCTCTCAAACTTGCAGATTTGTAGATTGTGGTTTCAATGGACGAAAACCCATTGGAGTAAATAGGCTTGTGGATGAAAACCCATGAGTTTTAGGTGGCCAGAGGATGCAAACCCTATGATCACAAAGAGTAGCTTCATCCAGAGGTTGCACAGAGCTTCAAAGATTAAGTAGTTTCTGGCAGTTTTCGGCAGTGTCCATTGTTTGTGTGTGCAGGTCTTCTTGTGTTGCAGTGGTAGTTTCAGAAGTGCTGGGAAGAGTTGTTGTTGTTATTTCCTTTGGTTTTCTATGTAGTAGCTGTAGATTTCCATTTTCTAATGTTAGATATTAGTATTAGAAGTTGTGGGTAGTGTTGCGTTGATTTTTGGCTTTGTGGGTCACAATACCCAATGTGTATTTCAGCTTGTTGTGAAGATTTGGTTGTGTAGTTTTCTACTAACTACTGTAGGTGTTTGATGCTCTTAATTTAATGGTATCAGATCATATTTCATGTACTTTCCATTCAAAAATTAAACAATATCAGTTTGGGGTGTTTTTGGTGTATTTTAGTGATTGACGGTGTTGCCAGTTTTTGTGGGTTTTGCCCAAATCTTGTTGTTCAAAGTTGCATTATTTATTGCTGATGCAAATCAGTATTGTAGATCTAATAACATGTTATTTTCATCAGAAATCAATCAAAAAAAAAATTGTGGTGAAGTTTCATATTTTGGGTGTTAATCCTGAGTAAGACTAGCTAGCTAGTTTCGTCAAATTTGATGCAAAATTGGTGAAGGTATTTAAATTCATTTTCAGACCTGATGTGAGATGTTATTTTTGAGTTTGGCTCATTACAGTGGTATCAGAGCATGATCTTGCTAGCCTATAGGTTATTCAGATAATTGATGATACCAAGTGATAGAGAAATTAGATATTTGAGGAGAGAGCAAAAGAAATTGCAATTGGAGGAAACAATGGTAGATAGAAGAGATGTAGAAGAAGATGATGCTTCAAGGAAATTTACTCAAATGGTTGAGGCACAAACCAGACTTGCTGAAATGTTTGGGCAAATGTTGCAATGGATCCAAAACAACAACAACAATAACAACAACAACAACAACGAAAATAATGGTGGTAGTACTTCGGGTGCAAACAACAGTAACAATGGAAAAGGGAAGGAAATTGAAACACAAAATTTAGGGGCTGCAAATAAACCCTTATTCCTACCTAAAGAGGAACTTGAACAAGTTGAGTCTACAACTACTAGTTTGTTCAATGCAGATACCCTTAACAAATGGCGTGGAGAATACAATGCATTGGCAGATGAGATCAAGAATGATATGTCTTGGGGAGAATATGTAGAGTTCTTGAGAAGAGGTGAATCTCAAAAGAAGGGGAAAGGCAAAAATAAAGAACTAAAACACAAGTTGGGTAAGTTAATTGTAGCTTTCTTTGATGGAAATGAAAAGATTTCAGCTAGAGCTTGGCTGCAGAAGATAGAGACATACTTTATGTTCAATCCCATGACAGAGAAAGATGCAGTTCAGTTTGCCACTTTACATTTGGAAGGAGAAGCCTATGAATGGTGGTACCATGGTCACACTACTTTGGGACATGATCAGGTATAGACCTTTGGTGATTTCAAACAAAGGATTCTTGACAAGTATGAACTGAAAGAAGAAGAAGAATATTTCAGCCAGTTGCCTGAAATTAAGCAAAAGAACTCAGTAAGTGAGTATATAGAAGACTTTCAAAAGATTGCAGTGATGGTACCTAAAATATTAGAGAAGAGAAGAGTACATATATTCATCACAGGGCTCACTGAACCTCTTAAGGGGTTTGTTAGGTCTTTCACACCTCTCACTTTGCAAGAAGCTATCAAGAGGGCTCTAACCCTTGAGCCATCAATTCCAAAGAATGCTTTCCCACACTCCTCCAAACCAAACACATGGCATCATAAGGGAGGATTCCAGAAAAAACCATTCCATGCACCTGCACCTATACAAAAAAATACAACTCCTAATACTGTAAAGAAGATGGATGAAGAAACAAGGAATGTGCTTAGGAGGAAGAAACTTTGCTTTTCTTGTAGAGAGCCTTGGGTCCCTGGACATAGGTGTTTGGGAAAGGGACAAGTCCATTACATAGAGGTTGTCTCAAATAAGGATTCGGACTCAGATGGTAATGAGGAGTTTCATGACATAGAGGATGTTGAATCTGAGGTCGAAGAGGAGTCAAAAAAAGAAGGTTCATTAGCCGCACTTTCAGGAGCACCAAGATAGCATCCTTTTAGGGTTCGTGGAGTGTTAGCAGGACAGCGAATGACTGTTTTGATTGATAGTGGGGCAACCCACAATTTTATTGATGAAGGGTTAGTAATGAAGAGAGGATTGAAGACTGGAGAATTTGAAGGGTTTAATGTGACTGTTCCAGATGGATTCACTATGCCATGCACCAGAGTGGTCAAACAATTGAGCATCACTATGGGAGACTACAAGGTTTGTGATAATTTTTATGTTGTTGGTATTGGTGAAACTGATGTTGTCTTGGGTGTTCAATGGTTGCATTCTATTGGAGGATACTATTAGAACTATCAAACTATGGAGTTCAAGTTTCAGTCAGAAGGCAAGGAGATTACACTCAGAGGGATTTCAAATGGAGCTCCATGAGTGGTGACATCAAAGAAGATGGAGAGGACTTTTAGAAGAGGTCAAGTTGCTTGGGCAGCCACTTGCTTAATCCAACCTTCAAGCTCTCCAAATGGAAAAGGTAAATTTCATTTTGAAATTCAAGAAATTTTAGATAAGCATAGCATTGTTTTCAGTGATATACCCCTAGGATTACCTCCAGATAGAGGGTTTCAACATGTTATAGAGTTGGAAAAAGATGACAAACCTATTATAACTACACCATATAGACATCCAAGGGGTTACAAGGAAGAGATAGAGAAGACTATCAGAGAGCTCTTAGATATGGGATTCATTAGACCAAGTTCTAGTCCTTTTGCATCATCTATAGTTCTTGTGAAGAAGAAGGATGGAACTCTAAGGATGTGCATTGACTATAGAGCTTTGAATAAGAAAACCATTAAGAATAGATATCCCATACCAAGGATAGATGAACTTATTGATGAGTTGCATGGAGTTGTTTATTTTTCTAAGATTGATTTGAGATCAGGATATCACCAGATCCGGATGAGAGACAAAGATGTGGAAAAGATAGCTTTTCAATGTCACTATGGGCATTTTGAGTTCTTGGTCATGCCCTTTGGCCTCACTAATGCACCAGAAACTTTCCAATCATGCATGAATAAGGTATTTAGCAAGCAACTCAGAAAGTTTGTCTTGGTTTTCTTTGATGATATATTGATCTACAGTAAAACTTGGAAGGAACACTTGGAACATTTAGATACAGTTTTGGGTATTTTGGAGCAGCAATCTTTCTATGCTAAGTTGTCCAAATGTGAGTTTGGACTAACTAAAATTCTTTATTTGGGATATGTCATAAGTTCTAAGGGTGTTCAAGTAGATCAACAGAAGATTCAAGCAATACTTGATTGGCCTCCACCTACAAATCTTACACAATTGAAAGGATTCTTTGGGCTATGTTGCTATTATAGGAGGTTTGTAAAAGGTTTTTCTCAGCTTGCTATTCCATTAACAGATTTGACTAAGAAGGGAGCCTTTGCATGGTTTGAAGAAGCTCAGAAAACTTTTGACAAGTTTAAGGAGGTAATGAGTTCATGCCCTGTGCTTGCTATTCCTAATTTTTCATTGCCTTTTGTAGTTGAATATGATGCTTCGGGTGAAGGTGTTGGGGCTGTCCTAACTCAAAGGGGACATCCAATTTCTTTTGAGAGTAGGAAGCTAAATAATCTAGAAAAAACATATCACATTTGACAAGGAAATGTTGGCAATTATGCATACACTAGAGAAGTTTAGACAATATCTTGTGTGTGGGAAGTTTGTTGTGAAAACTGATCATAATAGTTTGAAGTATTTCCTTGATCAAAAAGATTTGAATGATCACCAACAAAGGTGGGTAAGCAAGCTGCAGGCATATGATTTTGAAATAGAATATATGAAGGGTAAAAGAAATGTGGTAGCGGATGCACTTTCTAGGAAGCCAACTTTGTGTTCATTATCTTCTATTTCTGCAGAGTGGAAAGATTCTATCATTGCTGAATATGTCAAAAATACATTTGCATCTAATGTATTGGATGATTTAGTAGAAGATGATAAGTATACAGTGAATGATGGGCTGATTTATTACAAGAACTGAATTTTCTTTGTTTCTGAATCAAAAATCAAGGAAAAGATTTTAAGAGCTTTCCATGATACTCCCTTGGCTGGTCATCAAGGTTACTTCAAAACATACAGGCAGATCCGTGAGAGATTTTCTTGGAAAGGTCTGAAAGAGGATGTCCACACGCATATCAAAGAGTATGACTTGCCAAAGGAACAAAGGTGAACAAATTTTTCCTGCAGGTCTCCTACAACCACTTCCAATTCTTGAACAGAAATGGGAGAGCATTTCCATGGACTTTATCACAGGACTTCCCAAGGTACAAGGTAAGGATTGTATATATGTGGTGGTGGATAGATTAACAAAGTATGCTCATTTCTTTCCCATCAATTTAGAGTTTAAGGCTCCTCAAGTAGCAGAGTTGTTTTTCAAAGAGATATTTAAGTTACATGGTTTGCCAAAGAACATTATTAGTGACAGAGATAGTAGGTTCCTTAGTTCTTTTTGGAAGGAATTATTTCACTTGATAGGATTAGAGCTCACACCAAGCACAAGTTACCATCCACAAATAGATGGACAAACAAAAATTGTTAACAAGTGGATAGAGGGGTATTTGAGGAATTATGTTTTAGATCAGCAAACTACTTGGGTCAAATGGTTGCACTTGGGAGAGTATTGTTACAATACATCACATCATATGTCAATTGGTATGCCTCCATTTTGAGCTCTTTATGGTTATGATGCACTTTCTTTTGCTGATTTGATATTTACAGATAGTAGAGTACTTGC
Source organism: Cunninghamia lanceolata (assembly GCA_027924645.1). Taxonomy (NCBI): domain Eukaryota; kingdom Viridiplantae; phylum Streptophyta; class Pinopsida; order Cupressales; family Cupressaceae; genus Cunninghamia; species Cunninghamia lanceolata. The sequence continues at coordinate 2,985,135 of BSBN01001410.1, read as the reverse complement.
AGCTAGTGATCTTATCAATCATAGTCAAGAGATCATAAAGTCACTAAAAGATAACTTGAGGCAAGCACAAAACCAACAAAAGATATATGCAAATAGGAAGAGAACAGAAAGATTTTTTGAGGTGGGAGACTTGGTATTTCTTAGATTGCAGCTATATAAATAAAGCTCTTTGAAGAAGAGCGGAGTTGAAAAGCTTAAGCCTAAGTTCTTTGGGCCTTACAGGATCATCAGGAAAATTGGTGAGGTAGCTTATGAGTTGGAGCTTCCTCCAAACAGCAGGATACATAATGTATTTCATGTTTCTTGTTTGAAGAAGGTCCTTGGATAGAAAATTGTGCCTTCATCTGATTTACCACCTTTGGATGATGAAGGGAAGTTGATTTTGATACCTGAAAAGATCTTGGAAACGAGGGATAAAAGATTGAGGAACAGGAGCATTTCAGAATATTTAATCAAATGGAAGAATTTGCCAGTGGAAGATGCAACATGGGAAGGACCAGAAATTCTTGACCATCCAAACTTGCATTGCTTGAGGACAAGCAATTTCTAGGAGGGAGGACTTGTCATGTCCCCTTTCTAAAATAATTAATTAATGGTCAATATTAACCCATCTTATTCTTCCATGGGTTAATTGGGCAAGCATAGGAAGAATAAATATTTAATATTTAATATTGTCCAACTAATATCTATTTCAAGAGGACAATTAAATATTAAATTAAATATTTTGAGAGTCAAAAAGGGCATTGGGTTTGGTGAGGTGTCCATTTGCATGAAGATTTCGAAAATCTTGGTAAATCACAAGTGGCAGGGGATTTTATGACAATGTATGACAACTTATGACAACTGTCATACCCCAAAATAGCAAGGAATCAAGGGAAAATGTGGGAATCTTGGATTTCACTCTCTCCCATGAAATATTGATACAAAATATGTAATTTTGGTGATTTGGGGCCATTGTTGATTTGATATTTTCTCTCAAATTTGTAGATTTGTAGATTGTGGCTTCAATGGACGAAAACCCATTGGAGTAAAGAGGCTTGTGGATGAAAACCCATGAGTTTTAGGTGGCCAGAGGATACAAACCCTTTGATCACAAAGAGTAGCTTCATCCAGAGGTTGCACAGAGCTTCAAAGATTAAGTAGTTTCCGGCGGTTTCTGACAGTGTCCATTGTTTGTGTGTGCAGGTCTTCTTGTGTTGCAGTGGTAGTTTCAGAAGTGCTGGGAAGAGTTGTTGTTGTTATTTCCTTTGGTTTTCTATGTAGTAGCTGTAGATTTCCATTTTCTAATGTCAGATATCAGTATTGGAAGTTGTGGGTAGTGTTGCGTTGATTTTTGGTTTTGTGGGTCACAATACCTAATGTGTATTTCAGCTTGTTGTGAAGATTTGGTTGTGTAGTTTGCTGCTGAGTGCTGTAGGTGTTTGATGCTCTTAATTTAATGGTATCATATCATATTTCATGTACTTTCCATTCAAAAATCAAACAATATCAGTTTGGGGTGTTTTTGGTGTATTTTGGTGATTGACAGTGTTGCCAGTTTTTGTGGGTTTTGCCCAAATCTTGTTGTTTGAAGTTGCAGTATTTGTTGCTGCTGAAAATAGGTATTGTAGATCTGATAACATGTTATTTTCATCAGAAATCAATCAAAAAAAAAATTGTGGTGAAGTTTCATATTTTGGGTGTTAATCCTGAGTAAGACTAGCTAGCTAGTTTCGTCAAATTTGATGCAAAATTGGTGAAGGTATTTAAATTCATTTTCAGACCTGATGTGAGATGTTATTTTTGATTTTGGCTCATTACAAGAATATCTAGGCATAGACAACAAATAAGAAGTTAGGTTACTTCAACTCATGCATTTAGAAGAGAAAAGAAATAGAGCAATCGATCAATTTACTAAACATCAGGCTATTATCAAATGCTAGTTTGATAAAAGAGCCAGACTTAAAGCTTTTAGGATTTCAGATCTAGTCCTTATGTGGGATAAAGCACATGAAAGAAAAGGTGACCATGGTAAATTTGACAAACATTGGATAGGTCCTTTTCAAATTTTAGAGATCCTAGGAGACAGTACCTACAGACTTAAGACTCTAACTGGTGAGGAAGTTCCTTTACCAGTTAATGGACAATTCCTCAAACATTACTTCCAAGCCTGAAATAGGGTCATGTAAGTCATTTGTATCATAATGTGCATATTGTATAGTTGTTTGTACAGTTTTGTTTGGTTTATGTGTTTGTTTGTTTGTTTTGTTGAGTCTTTGTTTTGGTTAGTCATGATGATGTAGTTTATCACCCTAAGAAATCAACCAAATTGTTAGGATTCAAGTGATGAGAACAAATTCCTATATATGTTATGACTCATTTTGAGGAGTGGCTTTGATCAGGTCTGTGATATCCTTTTCATCATAGTGCCTTTTTTTAATTAAGGAGATTTTCACAATGGCTCACCTAATAGGCTTGGGTTTGTTGAACACATTAGTATAGGTGTTAAGTGAAAAATATAAAGGGACTCCATTGCTACCATTATAATCTCCAACCTAAATCAGCAAGTGATCACACCTTACATATTGAGCTTACATGATGATATCATATGAACAAAAAGAGATAAATATTGAAAATAAAAAAAGAATAAAATTAGGCCATCTAAGTAAATCTATCAGGGTTATAGATGCCTGCTGGCAGTGGGGCTCTACTTAGGGGGATTGTATAGATAACCTTGTCAGGGCTATGGAGGTCTATTGGCAATAAGGCTCTATCCTGGTTGGCTATGAGGGATGAATTCCAAAATATGTAGCTTAACACCAGTTGCCCATGTTTTCAACTTACTTTCAAGATGAGGATAATTAATCATTTGCACACACTTGATCCCTTTCTAGCATTGTTGCAATAATGAACATTCATATCATACTATGTTAGAATGTGATCCCATCACTTGAATCATTTGAATTTGGTTGTCTTCTTTGGTGGAAATTTATTGTGTGGTTATACAACACGCCCCATTTTGCCTTAGCAAAACAGCGACCCAACCTTTTTTCTTGCTTCTGCTTGCTTGTTTTTTTGCTTTGGGCAGTTTGGTAAAATACAATGTGTCACCTTTACTTATGCATGTGCATCACAAAGAGAGATCAGTTATCCAAGTTAGCATTTTCTATCATAAACCTCATGATTAGAAAGAGTACAAAATTATAAGCAAGTTTGCCTTTTGGATCACCCTAGTATTGTTTGATGGTAGAAAGTTATGTTAAGTCAAAGATCAGTCAACCCTAATATTTTATCTAGGAGGGTCATATTTTTTAATATTAGTCATATTTGCTTAGATGACCCTGACTTAAGAGGATCACCCAATGTCCATTCAATCCCTGATACACAAATGCCAAACTTAAATAGGGATGAATATTTACCTGTAATAAACTTCATGTATTTGCGGGGGGGTCATATTTCCTAATATTCGTCATCTTAAAAATATCACCCCTTCACGAATATCACCTTCTGTAAATATGACGATGACATCATTCAGTGCCAACAAATGAAAGAGATCACCCTGATGATAATGTAATCATTTCCCCCGACCCAAGGAGGGTCATATTTCTAAGTGTCTGTCATATTTCTTAATATGACGATGACGTCATCATAACCCAATTACTGAAAACATAGATGGCATGATGATGTCATCATGATCTACACCTGAAGAGCTCACATTTCATAATATCCATGACCTTAGTAAAAATGATGATGACTTAGTGAGGAGGATATTTGTGATTATTTGAAGACCCAGATATTTTTGAATATCCCTAAGCTTTAACTTTATGACCCGATCTTGCTTAGTAGTCAAAGGTTAACCATATCACCCTCATCTTTAGTAAATGATTATCCCGCGCAGAGGGGGTCATATTTTTAAATATCCCTATTCTTCAAAAGATCCCCTCTGGCATTAAATGCGAGCCAAAATGTAGATGGAGCCCTATCGATTTCAAATACAAATCTAACACTTGGCGGCATCTACGAACTCCATGCGGATGATCGATAGATTTAATCATAATAGCGCATACATACCCTAATTTGTCCTATTGATCAGTTTAAAAGTAAAATTTAGAGATTATTTACATTTACCCTATGACTATTGAAATCTACAAAGCTCTGAAAGTCAAACACCTCCTAGTCATCTACTTGCAGAACATGACACCCAATGGAACAGTCGATGCTATGTATCTGCATTAACCATTATCAATCATATTATCAAAAGGAGGGAAAGTGAATATTAGGTAAGTAAGTAAAACCCTCTCCATTGTCATTTACTACAAATCACCAGGTAAATAGTTCTTTATTAGGTTAATCTGCATGATGATGGATGGAATAAATTGAAATGTTGAATAGTGATTATGAAATGCATGATATCTTTGAGCTTCACATACAAACATCCTAGGGTAAGAAATACATATTTCTATTGCAAGATTTAATGGAGGCCAGAAAGAACAAATATGACTCTGACTTCTTAAAACCCATGTTTGTACAGCCTAAGGGAGTAGGATTCAAATACGGTGTGATAGATGATACACATCAAGGAAAAATAGAGTTAGATGTATGGACAAGGAGATTAAACGATGATATTGATAATCCTATACTAGATAGAATATTCACAACTGGTATGTGGCACGCTATTGGATTTCCATACATAATGGAAGCCACTGAGCTAGTGGTGGAATATGCTAGAAATTATAACCCTAAGAGTAGAAGAGTGGAAAAGCATGGCAGAGTGTATGCCGACTTCTCAATCAAGGGCATCACTACTGCATTCAATCTACCTATGGGGAATAAGATAGTTAGTGTGAGCTTGAGTAAGCTGGAGAAAGAATATAACAATAATAAAAAAGAGGCCAAGAAGATCATGTATCAATGGAGGGCCAAGAAAAGTACATACACAACTTCTGCCAAGTTACCTGTGTACTTGTACAAATTTAACTTTGATGAGGAATATCAGTATATGATTGCCCTGTTGAGTAGGATGATCGGCAGGTAGCATGCTAGGAACTTTGAGAATTGGATGTATGAAATCATCCATAGGGTGCTATATTCAGACAACAAGCCTCTCTACGCCAAGATCATTAGTGATTGTTTAGATGAGAGGATGAGAAAGTTGGGCGGTAAGGCTTGTATTTTCCATATGACCTCCTATGTTGTATATGCATGTTCTTTCTGAGGAACATTTAATGCCTTGCAAATAGTGGGCAAGGTTTGAAATAGTACCAAGGATGTGAACATTTGGGACCATTACCCACAATTATAGAGAAGAGCATACCTCCAAGACTATAAGTTGGTAAATGACTCATTTTCAATGCATTTAGTCATAACCATGGAGGAGGACAGAACTAAGAGATTGAGCATGGAGACTCAAGCCATTATCTATAAGCATGGGGCTTGGTTTATCCAATATCACACCTTCTCATACATAAGAATAGAAGGATTTGATGGGCATCCTCTCATGTTGCCATACCCCACTGATAGGGTCATATTAATGGAATTTGTTAGAAAAGTGTCTACTTTAGTTGAATCTCATATAGAGCAAAAGAAGATTCCTCCTATATTGTTCCCAGTAAATATGGGCTAGTATTTATGCTCTGATAGATAGAGCAATAAAGATGCTATTGGAGGGTTAAAGCTCATGCACCTGCAGCCATTTTCTATAGCTAGGTCATATGACCCATATGGAAGAATGTAGAAGTTATTGGGGAAACCAATACATCAAAAACATCTTGAAGACTATTGGACTGATTGTGATGATGAGCCAGAGCTCATAAGAAGAACATATCCAAGACTCACTCTCAACCAAATCTAGACCTTTAACTGCATTCTAGTGCCTGCACAGTTACATGATGATGATGGAAAGATAATGTCAAATAAATATGAAGATAAGAAGGTGTACAATGACACCATCTCAACTCCTAATCTAACACAGCTAGAAGAGACCTCATTAGATCAAATAATGAAAGGAGTCATCCAACTGACACAAAGTTGGGTAAGTGCTGAGGTCACTAAATTGAAGAAGGGTATGGCCCTTACTATTGATAATAAAAAGAAAAGACAAGAGCTATCAGATGAAGAATATGATGATTTTATCATTGAAAAGAGGAAATCTAATGGAGAGAGATTACCTACTGAGGAACAAAAGCCACCAAGCAAGGGGTGATTATTAAGAGACCTTCACCAAAGGGTGATGGGGCATCAGCATCTGCACATGCATCTACATCCCAACCACCCCCTGATAAAAAAAAACCAAGAGGATAATAAGGCATGTTCCTAAGGTTACAGGGAGACAAATGGAGAATGAGCCTTTGTAGGATGAACCAGAGGAAGAGAACCTCTTGGAAGAAGAACAGTTAGATAAGGGACCTAGGGATGATGACCTGCTAATAACTAGTAAGAAAAGAAAGAAAGTGTTGCAAACACCACCACCAAAGAAACAAAGGACAATAATGAGAGGAAATATAAGCATTGACCCTATCATATTAAGGGGTGTTAGTGGTTTAACTTTCATGAGGGAATTATAGTACGAAGTCCCCATTCCTGAAATAATTCATTTTAAGACTGAGAAAATGGAAGAGCAGAAAGAAAAGGAAATGCATATGGGAGGTAAAGAGTCCCCCTTTCCAATTGATAACACTATTGAATTGTCTAATGATGAAGTATTTCAGGATGTGGCTACTCAACGTATGGAGACCTTAGTTGCTAATACTAAGATGACCCCTCATGGGACCCCAATGGCTTAGAAGGTGTCTAGCCAAGAGAAAGATGAAAAGGATGAAATAGAATAGGATAACCCTGAAGAAGTAGCCCAACAGATAGGGCTAGCTAATTTGGTAGAGCAGGTTACTAGTCCTGTAGCAATAGATTTAACTTACCAGGGTGATATGAATTAGTACAAGGATAATGATCAACCCTTGGAGTCTGAAGAAGTCAAAAATATAGTGTATACAGAAGCTGGTGATATAACAACTGATCAAGGAAAAGGTCAAGATAATACACCCACAAAAAAAGAACAATCAGAGGCACAACTTCAGCATAAAGGTGATCATGATATGCCAGACAAAGGTACTAATCAAGATTAGGGTATTTCCTCACCACATGATGAAAGAGGTGATCAGGGTAATAATCCAAGCTCAAAAGAGAAGTCAGCTAAGAAAGAGGTGAACTTGGAAGAAGCTAGTGCATCCAAGGATGAAGAGCAGAGTTTACCACAAGGTGGAGGTCCAAAGAAAGAAATAGAGAAGGTGACTGAGGGTGATCTAGGTGATCCCCAAGGTCAGAATACACAGTCTTCTCAAGAGACCAATGTACCACAAGATGAGCAAAAGGAAAAGGCTCAAGAGACTCCTAAGGAGAATCTACAAGAGGAGGTGCAAGATCAAGGTATGCATACTTTACAAGATCCTTCACCTCATAAAGAAATCCCTCAACAAGAGGTACCTCAATAGAAGTCCCCTTATGAGAATTTACATGAGGAAGAAATCAGAAAAGAAAATTCACCTTTGAGGGCAAGGCCTGATACACAGTCCCAAGATCACCAAAAGCCTAAGGGTGATGATCCTTATTGGTTGCAATAAGAAGTAATTTTGCAACAAGTTGATGAAGTGCAAGACTTTGATGTTTCTACATTGTCTGCTAGAAGTATGATTAAAGAAAGAAGAAAGGTGAGGTTGACATTTGCAATAAGAAGAGACCCTACTATAGGTAGGAGAATGGCACAAGTAGCCTTACCTACAGTCAAAAAGGAGAAAGGCAAAATAGGCCGTGAAGACTTTTAGATCACTGATATTCATCTGGGTTTTGCAAATGAGGACCAAGAAGGTCAGGAGGGTAAATATATTAGTGATTCTTTGACCCAAAGGGTGAAAAGAGAAAAGGAAAAGAATAAGAAACATACAAAGCACATTGCTTAGTTGCATTCTTTTATTAAAGGATTAATTGATCCTAAACATACACTTGCCAGTCCAACCACTCCATTAACCATTATATCACAAGAAGAGGCTACAGGATTAGATTTGATGAAGCATAAGGCACAACTAATGGACAAGTGGTTCATGTCTTCTATTTTTGAGGCTAAGGAAGTGGTGAAGACCTCCTCAGAGAGGTGGAATTCTCTTAGTGCTTTGAAAAGAAAGGTGGATAAACTACAAAATGAAGTAGGTAGGAGGTCCTTCAAATTAGAGAAACACCTAGATGCTTTGAGTGAAATGAAGAGAATTGATATACATATACTTATGAGTAACAACATACTGGATAATAACACCTACCAGCTGCTCAGTATTTGGTATGAAGACACTAGATTTGAATGTGACATTTTGAAGAGATGCAATAGTAAACTCAGGGACATAAGTGTCAAATTGTACAATCTAATGGCACAAGAAGCAGAAACCCTAGAGACACTAGAAGGAAAGGTAGAAGGGAAGATAGAAAATCAAGATGTTGATTTTTCTATTCAAGATTTCCATGACAACTTTAAGCAAGTTGTAGAGGATCCCCTGCACCATTTGACAAAAGAAGTGATAAAAAAGGTCATGAGGTTGAAGGTCAAGGTGAAAACATATAATGAAACATTGAACAGTAGGAAAACTAAGATGGATGCACTTCAAGCAAAGTTTTACTGCCACAGGCATATAGTGATAAAGGCCAAGGTCCAAGATGGAGGTGAGATTGATAGAGTAGTGCAGTCATATGAATCCATCAGGGAAACTATAAAGATACATATAGGGGATGATCTACATTAATGATAATGAAGATGATGATGATGTAGAAAGTGATGAAGAAGAGGAAAGTGAAGAATAAGAAGGAGATGAAGAGTAAGTAAAGATGCATGATAATAGAATCATATGCATGATCCACTTGCAAGCAAATGAGTCTTGCTAGATAGTTGCCATCTAGCAACTTGTGCCACATATGCAGATATTGACTAAGTCAACGAAAGATGTTGACCGTTGATCTGAATAGATAAATCTTGACCATTGGTCATTTGTAACCGCCTCCTCTCCTTGTTCTATAAAAGGGGATGGAGTGCACTTTTTAAAGCATTAGAAACTTAATTGAAATTGGATTGCTGAAGCATTTAGGACTGATTTCAAAGCTTTTCTGAATGTACATGTCTTTTGAATACTTAATGAAAGAGAAGTTGTTTTAATTGCAAACAATTGTAAATCTTGAGTAGTCAGTGAATGAGATCTAGATATATGCATTGATTAGCTGTGTCCCTTGGAGTGCTTGTCAATCTGCATGTGTTGTTTTCATTCCTTGTTCTTTTGAAGTTAACATCAGCCATACCTAGCTATGGAACATCCTAGTGAAATTATGGTTTGATTTCTTCTCTTCATTACTGTATCTGGAATGTATGTGACTCAATAGCTAAAGGTGCACCAAATTTAGAAGTATTTCTTTTAATTTTCTTTGAATTTCATTACAAATCACCTTCATAATTGCAAATAACATACAATCTGAAGCAAATAAACATGAAATATGCCTATAAATTGTAAAAAATTGAATATACAGAGCATATTTTGAGAAAAAGCATGTCAAAATGATAAATATCATGCAAATACAGATGTACCTCAATGATATACATGTAAATATCTGCTTATAGACACATTATTTGAATGAATGCACAGTGTAGAAGTATATACATTTTCATGATAGTAAATACTTAGAAGAATTGATTAAACTTATGAATACATCCATAATCTATGAAGCATAGTGGAAATAACCTCGTTAGTGAAGTAAATTTATAGGAAACAGATGGAGAATTGATCATCTAGACAACGTAGGACCCCTTGAAATGGAAAACAACATGTCACATCAACCTTTGAGTAATGTCAAAAGATCATGACCTGATCAACAGAGCCTTGGAGTCATCAATTTGTTCTAAATTGATCGTACTTTTCAAGATAATAAAGGTTTGTTGTGCAAATTTTTATGCATGTTGTTATGACTAACAATCATCATCAACAAGTTACAAACTAATCCTAGTAGTTTAGATAAGTTGTATTGGAAGGGAGACTGTTTGTGGTATAAAGAGAGATTGTACCTATGAAAATATTCTATCCTCAAACACAAGAGTCTCAAAGAGCTCCACGGTTCTCAAGTTGGGAGTCATTTAGGATTTTTGAAGAAATATCATTGAATCAAGCAGGATTTCTCTTTGGAAGGGCTTAAAGGTGATGTTAAAAAATTGGCAGTAGAATGTTTGATATGTCAAAGAAAGAAAGGGGAAATGGTTAAGATAGTTGGTCTCTTGCAACCCTTACTTATCCCCAACTAGAGGTTAGAAGAGGTCTCCATGGATTTCATCACATACCGTCTAAGATCTAAAGGTAAAAATGCCATCATGGTGGTTGTAGGTCATTTCACAAAATATGCCCTATTTATTGAATTATCCTATCCTTTTATAGTAAGTACAATGGTAAAAGCATTTATGGAGAATAAACAAAAGTTATAAGGTAACCAAGGGTTATTATTAGTGATCATGATCCTATCTTTACTCGTAACTTTTGGATAGATTTATTTTCTTGTTTGGGTACTTAATTGGCTCACAACTCTTCATACCATCTTCAATGTCATGCCCACATTTGCTATGTGGTTATGACTCGATAACCACATGTCATGACCACATTTGTCATGTGGTCATGACATGAATTATCAAAAACTTTTCCACCTGACTCTACAAACCCCTTCACGTGCATCAAGCATGCTTGGTGACACACGCATGTAACATAGTTGCATCAGCAACCTATGTTAGGCACCTTGCCCAAAGGTGGGGAAGTCAATCCCAATTGGGATAACGTGATCTCAATTCGCAATCCCTACAAAGTGATAGCCACTAAGGGGGTATGTGTCATGCAAAGTGATGCTAAGAGGGTTGGTTCCCATTTCAGGATCCAACCCTAGGGTTTACTAAGCGATGTAGAACAATTTCAATATAAATCAAAATCTAACCTTAGAAAAACTATCAACTAACAAAAAATAACATTAAATTAATGCCATAATCAAAATTCTCCCTAAAGCAATAATCAAGCATCAAATGCAAAAAGGGGTAAATAGTTGAACTAAAATAAACAAATATTTCCAACTAAGTCTAGGGAAATTTTGACAACATAACGAGTTAAAATGGAATAAATCCTATAGTGATTTCGACAACATAATGCCATCTCATCAACTATAGGAGAGTTGCAAAAATAAATTAATATAAAATTTACATCTTAACCCCTTTCAAAATTTAAACAATTCAAAAACATAATTTAAACTATAAACCCTTCCCAAAATTTAATCCATTTAAATAATCATAACTAAATGTATAATTCAAATTCCAACATGAACTATAATGTAATCATAAATGCAAATAGGTTTATCTAATTAATTCAAATACTTTCATTTAAAAAGACACAATGGATAAAAACAAATAAGAAGATTAAATATCCCCACACACTAAAGTTAAAAAGTCTCCCACCTTCCAAGTGGGTTTAGTTTAGACAACTAAACTAGTTTAGGAAAATTAATCTATTCCTAATTGTTAGGGCACCAAACCCTAAACTAAGTCTATAAAATCATGATATTCTCCTATTTGCTCTCATTCTAACCTTGTTTTCAATTATTGGTTGTAGGTTTTCAAAGAAAGTCAAGTGGGAAGGTACTATCCCAAGTGGAGAGTATCTTCCCCATGAAGATTATTGGTCTCCCATCTAACTGCTTTTCTAGAAATTTTATTTTTCTAACCTATTTTATTCCATGCTTACCTACAGGTTGAAAGATTTTCTCTAACATTGATTTTCTAATCTATTGTTTTCAATTGTGCATGCACAGGTTTCAAGGTTAACATAGTTTTCTATTTGCTTTTATCCAATTTCTAGCTTGTTTTATTATTTTTTAAGTTCTCCATACTACCCTCTTTGGTTCTTTTTTTTTTTAAATGAAAATATAAAAATATACAGAGACTAAATAAAAGATTTACACAATAAGAATATATAATATATAATGGGCTAAAGTGCCATACATAGGAGAAGAAAAGTTACACAGTAGTGTGTGTGTGTGTGTGTGTATATATATATATATATATATATACAGTGATAAATATTCAAATCAAAGCTAAGCCAAACATATGGTAGACTACCTCATAGAAGGCCAAAATACTAATGGTGGCCGAGTTTTGAGAGCACAGCCAAGGCATGTAACAGGTGTAGCAAGGTTTGATGGAATGGGGGGACGGGGGCTCCACCCCCCCCCCCCCCGACCCCCCCACCATAGAGCCTTAATCTTTGTGGGGGGGACGGGGTCCCTCCCCCCCAAATACCTTCACAAAAGAGCCATGGTGGCTGCAGGGGTTTCGGCCCCCGCGAACCGTCCAATCCACTTTCATTAAAACTTAAACAAGGCTCAAAGAGGAACATGAACCCTAATCGTGGCCTAATATAATATGAGAACATAACATTTGTTTTTTGTTTAAACTTTGCACTTTAACAATTTAAAAGGATATGTATATGTATATATGTATATGTATATATGTATATGTATATGTATATATGTATATATATAGACTATATATATAGATATAGATATTTATATATATGTAGATCTAACTTTAGATATGTAAAACAAGTTTATATATATATACCAACTCAAAAGAGGCTATAGAATAAAATCATCCTTAATCTATTTTCTTCGTGTATAAATACAAAAAGGAAAACTATTATCCCTTTAACCATTATAAGCACAAATAAACATATTTTTTTCCATTCTTTCTCTAAGATAGATTTTTTTTCTCATGCAACTCATTTAGATAAGGTAAAGAAGGAGGGAAAAGAGAGATATACTTTCTTAATCCTCATAACTCATTTTACCATATGAACAAGAATATTGAAACTCATACACCTTCCATTTCATTGATAATAACAAAAATGTACAAGTATTTAAAATACAACAAGGGCACCATAAGAGAGATTTGACTCTCATAAATACACTAACTATTACAAGCCTAAATATAGGCATAAGGCATCTCATTGTCTTCATTTTCACATTTTATTAACAACCACAAGCCTCATAGTTTTCTTTCCAGCTTCCATCTCCTCCAAAGCCACCAAGAAACCTACAAACACAAAACATAGTTCACCAAACCCATGGGAAGCTCTCCTTCCAACCTAGGCCTACAAGTAGGCCACCCCCAAGCTAGGAGGCCATTCAATAACCAAAGATCATACAACAAGGGTCACAAACACTCACACCAAACACAATAACGCCCTCCCAAGGAAAAACACCAATTAACCCATTTTGAAAATGAGTTTAAGGGGTGAGAGAGTGGACTACTCTCAACTCAAGGAAATCCCAAAACTCATAACTCATAATACTCATAATGCTCATAATCACATGGCCTCTTGCCATAAAATTTTCATATTTCCATCAGAAGGCACTCTTGCCATATAACTCACTCTTCTCAAACTTTACTACAAGGCCCATGGCCATACAAACTATACCAAAACAATGAGGGGAAACTGAGGAGGTTCACACCTCTCTCACCCATGACAAAGGTGAGATCTCTCACATGGAGATCTCACCAAAACAACCCTTTAAAAAAAACCTACAACACAAAACTAAAATAACATAGCAAAACAATCATAAAACATACATAATGCATAAGCAAAAACAAGTAAAAGTAGGCTTGAAGCCTTGAGAGCATACCTCTCAAGCTTCAAGAGTAGAAGATGTTGGTGAAGAGATTTCCACAAGTCCTTCCCAAAATCCTTCAAGTCCTTCTCTCCAACCCAACACAACATAAAAAAAATGACAAAAGAAAGAACCCCCATCTCTTTTCAAAGGGAGAGATAAATAGGCTTGTCTCACAAGCCCTAATGGATGAGAAAGTGACACTTGTCACCCTCTCTTCCATCCACATAACCCTCCTTACAAACCCACAAGAATGAGGAGGTGACACTTGTCATCTCCCCATTTCACAAGGATACACACTTCCCCACAAATTCTCCCACACATGTGAGAGCATAGGGAGAAGGGATCACACAAGGGGAAGGTTCTCATGAATGAGGAGGTGACACATGTCACCTTCTCATTCTACTATGCTACACTCTTCCCCACATATGGTCTCACACATGTGTGAGAGCATAGCGAAGAGGTCTCAGACATGTGAGAAGATTCAAGAAGCTTCTAAAGCACTTGAGGCATGGGTAACCTTACCCTAAGTGAGTGAGGTTAGGTTAGGTGAGATGGTGACATTCCAACCATCTCTCACAACTCCCCAAACTCTTCACTTGACTCAAGGGTCAAGTTTGGGTGACCATACATGGTTTAAAACAAGTTTAAATATGCTATGAATGGTCCTAGACCCTAGGGATATGACCTAGGGTCATTATTTGACCATTATTAACAATAGGGAACCCATAAAATCACATGAAAAGGGCTCCAAACATTTAGCACTAAAAATTGTGCAAACCCAACATTACAATTACAACACTTCAAGGAGATAAATTAAAAAAAGGGTAAACCTTACAAAATATCATAAATAAAATACAACATAATCATCATTCTCCAACAAAAATTACCTTAGTCCATCTTAGGGACTAGGTTGGCTTAACAGGGATATAACATATGGTTATTGTCCAACCTCTGATTTTCCATGGGCATGGAAAGTTACCTTCACACTTCCACAAACCCATTAATAGAACATGGTAAATATAACCGAAGTGAAGTGAACTACATATAACACACACATGATTGCAAAATCACATATAACATCAATAATAACCACATGCTAACATTTACATGATTCTCAAATCATTCACAATTCACAAGTATAATTAGGATCACATAATGTAAGATATATCATCAATTTCATCATCAATAATCTTACCAATAGCATCTAATTCAACATAGCATGTAAACATCATATCATCAAATGAAATCTAACATAAGATCTAAACATCCACAAAGCATAAACCATCTAACTAATCAAAGCAAGATATGGTAATGAGAATCTAAATACGGGTTTGACAGTCCCCAATGTCTACATGTCCATCATAAAATCCATCCAATTAGTATCATAAGAAAAAATATAAGGTGAGGTAAAAGTAGTCCTCACACCACAACATCACTACACTGACTCAAGATAGGGACACAATCCCATAGATTGAACCCTTAGCTAGAGTGAAGCAAAACAACATGGTCTGAGAGGGCAACTACTTCCAGTCACACAAGGGTGGGCCTCACACTCAGTCTGATGGAAAAACAAAGGTTGTCAATAAGTTCTTGGAAGGATATCTACATTATTTCACTTAAGATAAGCAATCCCTTTAGGTGGATTAGCTACCACTTATAGAATGGTGGCACAACACTTCCTTCCATACTTATACAAAAATATCCCATTTATAGAATTAGATGGATACTGCCCTCCATCCATCACATTAGCATTGAAGGTGATAGAAAAAGTTCAAGAAGTGGAGAATCACATGAATCATCAATAACAGGTATTTCAAGACTCAAGGAGAATTCAGCCATGGCACAAAATATAATGAAACAATAGGGAGACCAACATCGTAGTGAAAGGAGTTTTGAGGTTGGTGATTGGGTTTTCTTGAGATTACAAGCCTATAATAAAATGTCCTTGATGCAACAAAAAAGAGTAGTAATTTGTCACCAAAGTAGTATGGGCCATACTAGATTCTATAGAAGATTGGAAGTGTAGCCTATAAGCTTGAGTTAACACCTACAACAAAGATACAACTAGGTTTTCATGTTTCTTGTTTGTAGAAGGTGATTGGTTAATGGATTCCCATATAGATTGTGTTACCAAATCTAGATCAAGAAGGAAGAATCATTTTGGATCCAGAGTTAATTCTCTAAATACACACAAAAAAGTTGAGGACTAGGACAATCACCAAGTATCTCATTCAATGGAATAATCTACCAATTGAAGATGTGGAATGGGAAGATGAAGATTTTGTGTAGAAACAGTCATAGTTGATCAATATTAAGGACAATGTTTCTCTGAAGAGGAGGGGAATGTTACACCCTTAATCTTACATTAGTATAGGGTTATGGTTAGTTGGCTTGTGGCTACCTTAACTCTTAATTAAGTTATATAATCATTAATATAGACTTATATAAGTATTTAGGTCAACCTAGGTGATATATTTTGGTATCTAAGTCAACCTGGGTAATATCCAAGGCTTGAGTATGGTATATATAGGAGGTAGAAGTTAGTCATTGTCATCATATTACAAATTTTTTTCTTCATTGGATACTTTTGGAGGTTGCCCCCTCAAAGTTGCATAATATTATCAAGTATTTGTAGAATATTGCTTAATATATTCTTCTATTGTGCAAGTTGTTCTATTATAATACATAAGACAACTTCTCAAGCCCAAGATGGCCACTATGAATTTTTGGTACTACCTTTTGGCCTCAAAAATGTACCATCTACATTTCAACATTTGATGAACTCTATCTTTATGCCATTTCTACAAAAAAATGGCATTTTTTATGACATATTAATATATTAAAAAAACTTGGGAGGAACATTTGTAGCATATAAATAAGGTTTTGTACATTCTTGAATAGGATTAGGTTTATTCTAATCCATCCAATTATGTGTTTGGAGATAAATAAGTGGACTACCTAGGTCATATTTTTTCACATGAGGGGGTTATGGTGAATCCTCACACATTCAAGTCCATAGTAGAATGACAAATCCCTAGGACCCTTAGAACCCTACAGGGTTTCTTAGGGCTTATAGGTTACTATTGCAAATTTGTATAGAATTAATGGTATCATAGCATCACATCTTAGAACCTTGTTGAAGAAGGGTTCCTTCTAGTGGAATGAGGTAGCTACCAGGGCATTTGAGAAGATAAAGGAAGCTATGCGCACAACTCTAGTTCTGGTTTCCCTAGTTTTTTCTAAAAAAAATATTATGGAATGTGATGCTTCAAGCCATGCAAAGGGAGTAGTACTAATGAAAGAAGAAAGACCCATAGAATTTGAGATCTACCAACTCAAAGGTAAAAATATGTTGAATCTGATTTATGAGAATGAATATTTGGCTATCCTATATGCAGTCAAATAATGGAGACCTTATCTAATGGGAAGATACTTTATGATAAAGATAGATCATGATAGTATCAAATACTTTTTGGAACAAAGATTTTCATCTGAAGAACAAAAACTATGGGTCACAAGGATGTTAGGATATGAATTTGAGATCATATATAAGAAAGGGATGGAGATTGTGGTTGATGCTCTAAGATTAGAAGGGATGAACCCATTGAGTCACTATTCTATGCCATTTCCATATATAAAAACTAAGTGTGTAAAAACATTTGCATGGAAAGGAAATTATTTATGGTACAAGGACATGGTGTACCTATATAAGAAAGCAACCCTTAGTTATAAAGTGTTGGTAGAGCTACATGCTTCTCATGTAGGTGGACACGCAATATTCTTGAAGACTTATCATAGAATCAAGGAAAAATTCTTTTTGGATGGGCTCAATGGGGATGTTTAGAAAATCTTAGTAAAATGCATGGTATGGACCAAGAAAATGGGGAGACAATTAAGACTCTAGGTTTTCTGCAACCCTTATCTATTCCAAGTCAAATGTGGGAGGAGGTATCCATGGAGTTCATCATAGGTTTTCCCAAATATGAAGGAAAAAATATCATCATGGTGTGTGTGGATTGTTGAGCACCTAATATGCACATTTTTGTGCTTTGTCACTCCCATTCATACCATGAACTATATAAATAGCCTTTATGAATACTACTTATAAAATACATGGGAATCCAAAAGTCATAGTAAGTGATTATGATCCTATATTTACAAGTAATTTTTGGACTAACTTAGTTTCATGTTTGGGAACTTATCTTGCTCATAGTTTGTCATATCATCCCTAAGGTCGTGTGCAAAAATATGGGGAACCTTTTAATCCAAATATGCTATAGCATGAGCATGTTATAACATGCTCACATTATTTGCAAATAAAAGAAAAAATCAGGACCCATGGCCTCATTTACTCCCAAACCTTTAGAAACATGATAGGGGATTTGTGTGAGCATGCAATGAGGCTACTTAAATTTATTTCACACAAACACAATTCCACCACAACATTACCAAACTCCACAAGGTTGTTCATTAACTCCATGAGGTAAACAAGATCAACAAGGTAAGATCTCTGTGTTTTTTTATTTTGAAAATGAAACATTTTTTTGAAATGTTTTGATTCATTTGTTTTAATTTTCAGCAATAAACCCCCTCAAATGCCCCTAAAACCTAATTCATAGAATAGAGGGCATGATAAAATTCTACTTGAAGAGGGGGCACAAAACAACCCTCCCCAAACTCCTCCATCGATTTCCTAACATCCTCATGAGACACAAACGAACATATTAGGGAAAATTGAGAAAGGTAAAAAAACTTGAAACATTGATTGAAACATTAGAAAAAGCCAATGCAACCAATGCATGTCAAAGATCCCTTACAACATCCTTGGAATAAATTATTTCTCACATAGATTCTATGACTAGCCAAATTAACAAATGCTTAGATTATAGGAAGAATGCATGATAATTTTATTCAACAAAACTGTCATACAAACAAGTGAAATATTAAAAAATCTTAAAATCTGATCTATGTGCATAAGAGTTGCAAAATATTCTCTATTCGTTAGCATCAACACCAAGTGATAGCTCAAAAATTTTGGGATAAGTGGTGGATGGTTTTTGATGATCTTCCATTTAACAATAATGAGATGTCATAGTATTTTTTGAGGAAACTCTATTGTGACTTCATCTTGAATGAGATTCCAAATTATTTTTCCATGAAATATTTCTAGGGTAGAGGCAAAGACTCTAAATTAGATAGGGAGGAGGCACATCATGCACATGACCACCTAGTGAGACCCCTTGCTAGTCCATATTTTCAGCATGTCACACTCCCTTCTATTGTGAAGAAGAGTATTGAGGTAGATATGGTGTAGTCTATTAGTTCCCTCATGTCAACGTTACTACAACATGGTAGGCATCTTTCATAGGTTGGTGAAGGTGAGGCTAGTAGGCATTGATGGTCCCCACACATTTTCCATTCCTATCAAGCTCTTTATGATTATGGGTCTAAACATGCTAGTGATACAAACATTGGAGAGGATGCTCCATAGTTTCACAAATATGCCACACAGGGCCAAGACTAGGACACATCCATATTAGATAATATGGTGATAAGAGATGAGTTGTTGGACAGGACCTTTGGCATTGACGCATAAGTAATTTTTAATAAGATTTTGTAACTTATTATATTTCCTTTTGAAATCTATAATTAACTATATGAATCTATTATAAGTCAAATTTAATGTAAATAATTATATTTATTATGAAATTCCAAGGTCAAAGTTCTCATCCTACATCTTTAGGTCATTTAATGTGAGGTTATGAGGTGATATTGAGTCCACAGGGTAATTTGTAACAAAATAGTAAGTATACTACATATAATTTTTTTGTCATATATCATTGGTAATCTTAAAATGACAATTTGATGATGAACAGGTGGATGTTGGACTCTAACATCATGAGGAGTTGGTGGGGGTAGTCATATATTAAGTTTAATTGAAGTAAATTTTACTATTTTTAATCATTATCCATTTACATAATGTTATATAGATTTTGGTCAAATAACATTGTTCTATTTTTAGTTGATGACATCAATTCATACTTCTATTAATATTCATGACAAAATGGAGGTAGGCATTACTACAACTATTTTGTCTTCAATTTCTTTGAATGAGGTATGACCAATAATGTAAATGTCCTTATGCATTTCTTGTTTTTCTGATATCATTTAATGTAAATAAATGATATTCATATTTACTCTAATTTACTTCTTTATGCTTCTCAAAAGAGGTCACAACTCCAATTTTTTTACCTATGGATGAAGAAAGGTAGTGGATGATTGAGAGATATCATTAGTTTGTGGTAAGGGAATGATTACATACATCATTGGGTATATGCACCAATCTAAGGCACCAAAAAGTGGCCACAAATCAATTTAAAGAAAAATATGACATAATGCAGGTGCAAGTGGCCACAAACCAATTTAAAGAAAAATATGACATAATACGGGTGCATTATAACATGCTAGAATTACTGCTTGGGATGGCTTAGAAATATTGAGCCATAACATGAGTGCATTATAAAATGCTAGTTTTATAATGCACTCACATTATTTCTTTATTAAAAGCAAAGAAGACACCATATTTTTAATTTATAATGTGTGCATGTTAAATGTGTACTTGTTATAATGTGAATGCATTTTGTTTAAAATTGCTTTTGAATCCCAACCTTATGCTTACATTTTTCTTAGACAGCCAAGCCAAAAGGGTTGGGCCTTGACATAAGATGTCCTAAGAAGTGTTTTTAAGAAAACATAGAAAACAACTAAGTCTCAAGCGTTCTCTCTATTGGGTTTACATGTTTTTCAATGTTAATCTAAAAACATGTCACGATGACTTCAATTTTTTTTATTAATTTTCTAACCATGTAATTATTTCTAAAATATAAAAAATTAAGGTTTTCATCTTCAATTTCTTTTGCTAGTTTCTTCCTTTTTTTACAAAAAATTATGTATAATATTGTTCATGTTATTTTTATCTATTCATCCAAATTTGAAACAAATTACATTTTTAGATTATAGAATCTATTTATAAACATTAAAAAAAATGATTTTCAATTAGTTTACAAAAAATTAGGGGGGAGCACACTCAAATTTTTGTTTTCTAGGATGTGTCTGCTTAGAAAATTCATCAAAAATCATATATTCATTAAAAAATCAGCAAAAAATTTAGGCATAAACTACATGATGTTAGCTAATTTTCCATTGAAGTAATTTGTGAAATACTTTAAAAAATAATATTTTAGGGGGAGCACACCAGACACTATGTTACATTTTTTGACAAAAACATGAGCACTTCGTTTGCTCCCACTATTCGAACCTTCTAATAGCTACCATTTTTTTTAAATAGTTGTTTAGAAACTAGATTCTAAGAACTATGTATCATGTTCTTGTCATATCTTCAAATTTTGAGCCTAGCTATCTTTAATTTCCCATCCAAGATCAATTTTTACTGATTTAAAAAAATGGCCACTTTTGACCCCCTTTTGGTCCCCCATTTCCATGCACATATCCCATTGTATATTTTATGTTTCTATATTAATGTGAAAATTGTTTAATTGTATTTGCTACCTAATTTAGCTTCCAGCTCAATTAGGTAGAGCTGAGATAGTTTGTTTACAAAATAAAGATAAAAGGTACACATTCAATTCTGCTAAGTTCTATTCATATGCACAGAAGTATTATCAAATAAATTACAGTTCAGTTTGCAAATGTATACAAGAAAAAGATTACATAGATTTTGCATAACTGTTGTCTTTTATTGATAATCATAGATGTATGGTGTCCCACACAAGTTGTGGGAATAACTATTTCAATGCAATATAAGAATAAACTATACATTTGAAGAAAATAGAAAAGAAAGAGCATATGGAAAGAGTAGGGATCCGTCATTGCCTTGTTACGAATGATGAACCCCAAGTTGAACTGTTGCATCCTTGCTTCGGTTCCTCTCGTTGGGTTACTCGGAAGTTGACCTACTACTGCTTGAAATGTCTTCAAGGGATGAGAAAATTGTGTTAGAGCTCGGGATCCATATTCTTTACATATACTACATCAACAAATATATAGTTTATTCTCCTAAGGCATTGAAATAGTTTTGCAGTATCAATGATATCAAGAAAAGTAGAGGAGTGTCATCAATCATCATGAGTATCATTGGAAGCTTTTGGCTTCATTGTTTTATCTAATATGTTTGTTCACTATGCAGGTATAGGTACATGTTTCGTTGCTAGATTACATTAGTCAATATCACAACACATGGAGGAAAATGGGCTCCCATAAGGGTTGAGCCTAGTATGTTTCCCTCTTGTCTTGAGAGAGATGAGAGTATAAAGGCATTACATTTATCAACTATGAGCATATATATCATCACCTATAATGGTGAATAATTTCACATCACTATCAAAGATGACAAAATATTTACTCAATTGGAACCCAATAACAGAAGTCAGCCACAACAGTCCTTAAGGACCTTGACTTTCATGCTAATGAGAGACAGTCACTACATGACTGTAGTAGCAGTCCCAAAGAATGAAGGAAGTAGGTGTTAAGAGTTAGAACAGGATAGGAAAGCCTATGGAGGAAGAGCTAACATAGTCAATAGCAGGGTATGCAGGTTAGCAGACTTATTAAGACAATGTGGAAAGAGATCAAACTAATAGAATGCATGAGGACTTTGATAGTCATGAAGAGAATCATCAGTTAATAGGTAGGAATATGTCTAAGATATGCTATAGATAGTCATGTATGGTGTGTGACAATATAATATACAAGACACATCTAATAGAATATTGTTCAAAGTCATGAAGGAATGACTGTGATCAGACATGCTAGTCAAAGGGACATGAAAGATAGTTAGTTTGTTGTGATAAATCCTCAAGAGAGTAGACAGGTGGTTTATCATGGAACAATCTCTCCTTTTTAGAGTCTTTATTGATTATGTAGATCCTAGACAACAAGAAGAGTTTCTAATGGATTGTTAGAAGGAGAAGCCCATCACAAGGACACCACAGGTGTATAAATATGACAACTGAGGAGTAGTCTATAACATTCAAGAAGGCAGTTCAATGTTAGGTGAAAATACAACTTCATAGGCAAGAAAGGAGTTTAGCACAGTCTTCATGAGGACTACTATATACTGGAGGACTAGGGTCCTATGCTATAAGTGTGACAATAGATATAAGAAACAAAGTAGTGATGTCAAACATTCTAGAAGAAGACTGCTAAGGTAGATATGGAAGAGTATCAAAGGATCATAGAGGTCTGTTAAAGGTTTGAAATGGCATCTAGATCAGAGGAGAATGTTGTAACTTCTGAAACAGTTTCCCTGTTGGCAAGAAGAGAGAGATTAGTCATGCCCACTAGCATAAGGGATAGTCACTAAGATGGTCCTTAGCTTGTATATCTACAAATGCCAAGTAGCAGCCCAACCACTCTAAACAATAGTCAAACAATGCAACCACAGAAGCAGACCTTAAACAATGCATAGAGGGGTAGTGTTTGATTGGAGATAGTCATAGAATGAATTTATCACTTAGGGATACATTTGAAGAAACCATAAATGACCATCATAGTCATAAAAGGAACAACAAAGGAAAGGAAGTCATAAATTCATCAAAGATTGTCATGTTAGTGTTGAAGAATCATGCAAAGAAAATCAAGGAAATGGATAGAAATATTGAGATCTTGAGACAATGTTTGCATGGTTGAGAGTTATCTTGTAGGTCCAAGGTGGACAAGTGTGAATCTAGGTATATTGGTGTGCATTCAATATTCAATCAGAAAACTGTATATACAAAGCTAAGAAGTCATATGACAGCAAACCATCAAGCAGGCACTCCAAAGGTTCAATACAATAGCCTACCAAGAGAAAGCATAATAATGGGTGACTCTCTTGAAAGATTGACACAGAGACCCCTATGACTACATGAAAAGTAGTCCTTGTGGGAAAATATCAAAAGAGACGGTCACTGCATGACTATAATAGCAATCACCAATGCATCAGGATATCAATTGTGAGCAGTAGTTGTGTAGACAGTTAGCAATCTAAGAGGAGGTTGTCTCAGAGGTTAGTAAAAGAGATGATAGTCACTATGCAAAGACTATCAGGTATGTTCAACTTTGATACTACTAGCAGGAATTGATCTCTATGAGCAATCAGAGTGCCTTTTCTTTGTCAATTTAGGAGCTATATCAGACATTCATCCAATAAATCAATAGCAAAGAAGTGACATAGTAAACCAATCAAGTATGAATTCAATGGTGTTGTCAATATCTAAAGAAGGGTGTGCATGACAAAGTAGGCACAGTTCATCATTTATGGTTTTTTTGGATGCAAGATCACTGCCTTTTGAATTGTAACACCTTGATCCTATACTACCACAATAACTTCTGGAGCATGAAAGAATAAGTGAATGAAAGGAGAAAGTCTAGGCCAATATGAAACATGTATGATTGGATAGTCAAGAGACTTATAAAATAGTTGAGGCAAAACCAATGGGAAGCCAAAGAGCAGTGAACAAAGGTTTCAATTACAAAAGGTCATGATGACAGTTATGCAATAAGGAGCAACATTATGTCAAGCTTTAACAATCAAGCATGATTTCAAAACAACATAGGAGCTGTGATAAGCAAAAGCCACTATGGAGCATCAAATATATGAAGGTAAAATACATAGAACAATACATTCAATATCCCATTTTACTTCATGTTTTGTCAAGAAATAAATATATTTGTTGTTCATCTTAGCAAGAGTGAATAGAGGGTTTCCAGAAAACCCTAGTCGTGCCTGGGAAATACCATATCAAGAAAATGAACCAGAAGCACCATTAAAACATGCTCAGAATGTAACAAATATACTTCCTTCATGCCAAATCATGGGCTATAGAAACAAATGCACATCATGCTGAGAGAAATGATTCACAAAATCACAAGAGTAAACAAAGATATTCATTATTTTGTTCTCTGTAAAAACCTACAGAAAGTCAAGGAAGGATTATTGCCTACTACTACCTAAGTGTTGGCAGTCACATGAGATGTAGAAAGTGCATAAAAACTCTAGTGCAGACCAACATGACTCCAGTAGAAACCCTACCATGGTGGCACCTAGCAAATGAAATGCAAAGCGAAGTGAGAAATAAGGGGTTATTTGATCCTTTTATATTAGGGTTTCTTTTTTACCCTAAGTGTGTGATGGCTTAGAGGTGTTTTTTGCCTTTCTTTTGTCATTTTTTCAATAAAATGTTAATACCCACGACCTCATGTTCCTCTTGCCTAGAAAATAACATATGTCCCTTGTACATGTTGCATTGACTCTGAAGTGGTCGAGTCATAATGCTTTATTTTTTACATTTGATTTGAAATGTAAAACATGAAGTTAAGTGATGCAATTATAAATCACTTTATTTGATGTTTTGTAAGTAAAAAAAGAGATAAGAGGCATTGGTTGTCAAGATTAAGTCAAAGGTAGAGGATGTAGTTGAGTATTAATCAAATGTCAAGCATATAGGAAAGTTGGAGGAAGTTGACCAACATGTGGAGAGAATATAGGAGTGATTTGACTTGGTTTTAAAGGCATTAGAGAGCATCTAGGAGAAATTTTTGATGCCTTTATGATAGGTAAGGTCATGCCTTGACCTTTTCTTCATTTTGGACTCATTTTGGAGTGGGTTTAGGAGCTATTTTTTAGGCTTTTTGGTTATGCATGACCAAAGGGTTTTGGGTCCCTATTTTGGTGCAACTGATGGATAGCAGGATATAGTCACTTCATTGTTCATTATTGGAGTTAGTTCTTTTCATTCTCAAGTAGGTATTGTAACTCATTTTGGAGTTCTTTCAACATGAGACAGGATTTTTAACTCATTTTAGAGTTATGTATGATAGTTTACACCTTTGAAGATCAATGGAGATAAGCATTTTGCCTTCTCAATTTTTTGTTCTATTGTGTACATTTGAATGATTGATGTAATGACTTGTGAAGTTATCTCATTCCTTGTCTTTTTGTCGAGCATTAGTAGCACCTTTGCATAGAAAGTGTATGTATTTGCAGGTTATAAGTTGTGTTGAGATGGAAGTGAGTTAAGTCGTGAGAAATATCTTTTCCTTCTAGGATTGTATGCTTTATATCCTCACGAAATATTGATGCAAAGGCATATAAGTATTGAGTTGTGCATGTCAAGATTTATTGTTGATTGAATCTGTGTGCAAAGCAGTTGTGCAAGTTTTAGATATCAAATTTAGCGCATCACCCTTAGTCATAGGTTTTATTTTATGCAGTTTTTCTTGCCCTTTTCCAGCAAGTAGTAGTTTAGGTGAGCACCATAAAAGCCAGCTTACTTTGGAGGTTCTTTTCTATTCTAGGTGACCCACAACCTTAGAAAAGTTCCCATGTTTCACCAATAGGCTGAGTTCACTCAGCAAGGGGCACAATATTGAGTGACAACAGTTTTTGGCATGCCCGGTGCTTGACAATTTGGACTATTTTAGTCTATAACTTTTCCATACATTATTGATATTTGGTGTTTATATCAGTGATTTCTACCTTTGGAGGCAAGAAAAAACACACCTGGCAACTTTGGAGAGATTATCTACTAGTTTTAGCAGTTCAAGTGCTGGTATGATTCAAGTTTTCATCAAGAAAGTGTACTTTATTCTAATTTTCCAACTTTTTGAATGAATAGGCATGTCTATGTTTCATGGGAATATGCCTTATCACCCTCCATTTCATGAGGATGTTGTTCATACTTCTTCTTATCAACCATATCAAAGTAACATTATTGTTGGTTTTATCCAAAATAGTCATGTAATTGCAAGTAACCAACAAATTCAACATGCTTACCACCCACCCACACTTGCTTAGACTTCATTTCAGTCTGTGTATGCTCAAAATCACCCTTAAGAAAATAACTTTATACCAAACCAACATGCTTATCACCATAGTCGATCTCAAAATTTGGACAATTTGGGGATTTGTGATATCAAAAACATATTGTTGGACTGGACTCAGCAACTGGGTGAGATCAAGTGGCAACAACAGTTTGAGTTGCAATAGGAAGAGTTGGCTTACTAGGCTATCCAGCGTCAACAAGAGATGCAAATGCAAAAAAATCAATATGAGGAGAAGATTACACAAGAAGATTGGTGCAGTCACGGTAGGAGGGTTCAGAGAACGAACTGTCCAGGCTATGCAGCAAGAGTAAACACAACATAAACAACTCAAGAAATAGAATAAATGTAGATTCATTCATTTAGTATATCATAGAAGTCAAATATAGATTGGTCGGCAACATACGGGCATACAATTAGGGCTCGCAGGCCTGATTACACACATGCGCAAGATGAAGCTTTGAAGCTCCTTCGCAAGAAAAATGAATAAGTTATCTATCAATCAATCTACCAATTGATGAGTATCCATCTAATTTCTTTCCTATGGATCTATTACATCATTATATATCAAGTCTGGGTCATAAGATGCCTCCACGTCAGCTAAGGAAGATCACAGACTCCAATGAAGAGTTGTAACATGTGTACATGGATATGTCAGACCTAAATGAATAGAACTCCTCCGTAAATGATTGGAATGATGTATGGATCTTAGGGAAGGTCAGCCACAAACTAAGGACCATCAAATGATGTGTCATTAGGCTTCATAGATCAGGAAATGCTTCTACAGGTGTTCTCCTTCAGCTAATTGTCAGTGATTATCAGGATGCTCTGTTCTAAGAAAATAGTCACTCTTCTGGTAGCGATATCTTCTGGTAATTGATCCAAATGCTCTTAATTCTAGATATCATGTAGATGAATGAGTATAGATGCTAAGTCCAACTCTGAAAGGTCTAAGATGCAACTGTGGTAGAATGCAGACCAAAACACAGAAATTGCTTCTGACTGAACTAATTAGAAAATGAAAGAAACAAACTGCAATGGAAACAAACTGAAAAGCAAATGTTTTTGGGTGATACAAGATTGCTCTTGAACCAGGATGCTCCTACATCAGACATCCAGGGTTATTAAAAAAAGTGAGTCCCTCACATTTTTGGGACTAGAGGGAAACCAAGACGGTCTACCTCAACCTGAGAAATCCATGATGAATCTTCTTTCGGTCTGCCTTTCCACTTATTGTCTTCCTTTGGTGCTGCATCCAACTTTGTTGTCCAAAATGTCTTCAATTTGTTCTGGTGCTTATTGTGGCAACTGCTTCTTCAGGTCTTTTGTACTGTTGTCACTAAATTTTACTTCATGATATTGATATAGATCTACAATGTTGAAAATAGGTGATATGCTCAATGTCTCTGGTAGCTTGACTTCATATGCATTTCCTGAATCAAATTTCCTGAGTATCTTACAAGGTCCAAACTTCTTCATCTTCAACTTGTTGTATGTCCCAATTGGAAATCTCTCTTTTCTTAGATATACCATTACTGAAGAGAACTTGTGTCTCAAATTACTACTTGAACCTCTTAGTTGAACCTATGCATTGAACCACGTCATTGAACCCATGCATTGAACCTCTTCGTTGAACTTATTCTTTGAACCTCTTTGTTGAACCGCTTCGTTGAACCTTTCTGGAGTTCATTTGGTAGGTTCAAGGACTCCTTGGTTCATTGGTTCGAGGATATGCGATGTTGGCATCGCTGTGACGAAGTGCTATCGGCAGGACCGTGTTGAAGACCACCGATGACTTAGTACGTGGTGACCATCGGTGAGACAAGATCTATCAAACAAACTTTGTGGAGTTACTCCGACAGGAGTAGTCACTCCGACGAAGGTTATGGGTTGATCGTCGGCGAGACAAGGCCTATCGACCAAGCTATGTGGAGTTACTCCGATAGGAGTAGTCACTCCGATGACTTATACCTATCGGTGGGAGTCTGAGGTTCGGTGTGACTTTTGAGGTCTTGTCCGATATGGATTGTTACACCGATGGCCTAAAGGTTGTGAGCCGATGTACTGCGGTCATCCCGATGGAGGTATCGGTGAGACGAAGCACTGTCAGAGCGGGAGATAATTCTTGTGCCGATGGTGAAAGTTATTCCAATGGTAACCTTGGTGATCGGGGAGACTATGCTCATCAGTGGGAGGTGAAGTCTGAGGGCTGATGGGAGTTGTTATGCCGATGGACTTGGAGGCTTGGTATTGTCAGCAACAAAATTGCCGACAATACTCTTTGGTTTGGTGGTGGTTATAAACTGCAAAGTCCTCTGCGACTTGGTACATGTGGGACTAAACGTCTCACTAAAATATGAACAGTTATGGCTGTTACACATGTCACGATGCTAGAAGAAGTTGACACATTCAGTTAGGGCGACAGTTGGGTAACCGATGCTCTTGCAGACTATAGTTAGAACTAATCTTTTGGCATTAGTGAAGGGTGATGATGAGACTTGAATAAATGGTTCATTCTGTAAATGTACAGTGTGTGAACGGTGTATGAGTTGAGAATCAAAAACTAGAGCAAGAAGTTGAGCTCTTTATTTGTAACTGAAAATTTTACTGTAATAAAGATTGTTTTCTTGTGGTGGTGGGTTTTTTACCTGTAAGGGTTTTCCCACGTAATACTGTGTGTCTGTGTTTTGAATATTGTCTATTTTTGGTTTCTCTTGTGTATTCATCTGTGTTATTGAACTTGAAAAGTGACTGGTCTACACTGTCCCCTGGGAATTAACATTAGGGAAGCTATTTTCCGCACCTGTGCTTTCCTTACAAGTGGTATCAAAGCCTGGCCCGTTGTGTTATCCTTGTCAGGAGTTTGAGTTTTTTATGTTAATTCTGTTGTGTGGGAGTTCTGTAGAGTGTTATTTTTAAATTAAATAAAGATGGCTAGTACATCAAACAAAATAGACATTGATAAATTCAATGGCACAAACTTTGAGTTGTGGAAACTTAAAGTTGAAGACATGTTAGTCTATAGAGACCTTTGGGTTGCTGTGTCTGGAGTTCAACCTATAGGCATGAAGCAAGAAGATTGGGATCTGATATGTAGAAAAGCCAAAGGACTGATAAGACTGAGTTTATCTGACTCTGTTCTATTGAACATTCATGAGGAGAAGTCTGCAAGTGATTTGTGGAAAAAGTTGAATAGTATTTATCAGGGCAAGTCCTTGGTAAATAAACTTTTCCTCAGAAAGAAATTGTATTCTCTGAAGATGGATGAAGGTGCATCTGTAGCAGAACATCTGAGTGCATTCAATATGATTGTTACTCAGTTGACTTCTATAGGTGTTAAAATAGAAGAGGAGGATCGCTGTATGCTTCTGTTATGTTCCTTACCTGACTCGTGGGACCATCTGGTGATGGCTATTGGAAGTACAACAACTACGTTTTCTCAGGAAACTATTGTTGCCTCTTTGTTGTCTGAAGAGATGCGGAGGAAGTCTTCTAGAATGGCCAAAGAGGCTCTGTCAGTTTGTGGTAGATCAAAGGAAAGAGGCAAGAAGAAGGACAAGAAGTCTAAGTCCAAATCAAAGGGGAAATCAAAATCTCCTGGCAAGAAGTCCAAGGTGAAGTGCTGGAATTGTGGGCAGAAAGGTCATATCAAGAAAGACTGTAAAGAGGAGAAAAAGAAGAAGAAGAACTTCTCTGACTCTAAGTCTTCACATAGTGATGCTGATGCTTTCATTGCTGCTCTGGCAACACCTGCTTCTGAAGATGTTTGGCTGATTGATTCAGGAGCATCTTTTCATATGACATCTCATAGAGAGTGGTTCACTAAGTATGAACCCTATGCTGGTGGCAAGGTGTTCCTGGCTAGTGATTCAATGCTGGAAATTGTTGGCTGAGGTTGAGTCAGAATCCAGTTCCCGGATGGCAGAATAAAGGGAATGAACGGAGTTCTTCATATACCAGGTCTGGCTCGAAATTTACTTTCTGTTAGTAAGCTTAATGATGTTGGAGTGCAAGTTACTTTTATGGATGGTGGCTGTAAGATGACTAGAGGTTCTATTGTTCTAGAAAAAGGTGAACGCATTGGAACTCTGTATAGGTTAGATGCTAAACCAGTGTGCTGTAATAGTGTCTCTGCAAAATCTGGAAAAGCTACTATTGTAACACATGATGTAAATTCTATGGAAGTTAAACTTCCTGCAGAGAAAACAATGCTCTGGCATCATAGACTTGGTCACATAGGTGAAAAAGGTTTAAAAACCTTGAAAAATAAAAACCTGGTAGATGGGCTGATTGATTGTAATCTGGAGTTCGATTTCTGTGAACATTGTATATATGGAAAGCAAAACCGTGTTTCATTTTACTCTAGTTCTCATAAATCTTCTGGTGTTCTGGACTATGTGCATTCTGATGTTTTTGGTCAAGTGGATGTTCCTTCTTTATCTAAGTCAAGATACTACGTATCGTTTATTGATGATTATTCGAGAAGGGCATTTGTATATTTTTTGAAAAATAAATCAGAAGTGTTCAGTTGATTTAAAGAATTTAAAACTCTTGTGGAAAATCAGACTGGTAGAAAACTAAAATGCTTGAGAACAGATAACGGTGGTGAATATTGCAATGCAGATTTTGATAAGTATTGTGTAGACCATGGAATTAAAAGGCATAAAACTACACCTTATACTCCACAACAGAATGGAGTTGCTGAAAGGTTAAATCGATCCTTGATGGAGAAAGCAAGAAGTATGTTGAGTTATGCTAGTCTTGAACAAAAGTTCTGGGCTGAGGCAGTTGCTACAGCTTGTTACTTGCTGAATCGTTCTCCCACTTCAGCATTGGTTGATAAGACACCTATGGAAGCATGGTCTGGTAAGAAGCCCTCACTAAGACATATTCGAGTCTTTGGCTGTGAGGCATATGTTCATATTCCTGAAGTTAAAAGATCTAAGTTGGATAACAAGGCAGTTAAATGTATCTTTGTTGGCTATGGAGTCGGTATTAAAGGATACAAGCTTTGGAATCCTGAAACTGAAAAGGTAATCTACAGCAGGAATGTAATTTTTAGAGAGCTGAAACCGTTGGTTATTGATCCTCAGCCAAAAAAGATAGAAGAAAAGAAAGAAAAGAGTGTTGTGAATATTCCTCTGACCCCTGTAAAAGAGGAACAACAAGCACCAAGTGTAGATGGTTCAGATGAGAGTTCAAGTAGCTCCGAAGATTCTGATCCAGAACAAGAACCTGAACCTGCACCTCAACCTTTGAGGAGATCTACACGTGAAAGAAGACAACCAGATAGGTATGGATTTTCAGTACTTGATTCAACTTGTGCCTATGCTTTACTTACTGATACTGATGAAACTAGGACTGTGAAAGAAGCTATTAGTGTAACTGATTCAGATTCTTGGTTGGAAGCCATGCATAGTGAAATGACATCATTAGAGAAGAATGGAACCTGGGATCTGGTGCCCTTGCCTGAAGGAAGAAAACCTGTAGGCTGTAAGTGGGTATTTAAGAAGAAATATGGTCCAAATGGTAGTATTGAGAAATACAAGGCAAGACTAGTTGCTAAGGGGTATTCCCAAAAGGAAGGTATTGATTATGGAGAAATCTTTTCTCCTGTAGCTAAGCTGACATCCATTAGATTTCTGTTGTCACTTGCAGCAGCATATGATTTTGAAATTGAGCAGATGGATGTGACAACAGCGTTTCTTCATGGAGACCTTGAAGAAGAAATTTATATGTCTCAGCCAGAGCATTTTGTGGAAAAAGGTAAAGAACATCTGGTATGTAAACTTAAAAAGTCTCTTTATGGTTTGAAATAGTCTCCCAGAATGTGGTATCAAAATTTTGATACGTATGTAATATCCTTGGGGTATGTGAGATCTAAATCTGATCATTGTGTCTATTATAAAACTGAAGGTGACCAGATTCTTATAATTGCACTATATGTGGATGACATGTTGTTCATTGGCAATGGTAAGGGGATGATCTCAGAATTAAAATCTCAGTTGTCCTTGAAATTTGAAATGAAAAATCTGGGGGCAGCAAAGTACATTCTGGGAATGGAGATCAAAAGGGACAGATCTAAGAGAAAAATTTGGCTCAGCCAGAGGAAGTATATTACCAATGTTCTTGATAAGTTTCATATGTCTGATTCTAAACAGTTAGTTGTTCCAGTTTTGCAGGGAACAAAATTATCTGTTGAAGATTGTCCAGAATCTTCAAATGAAATTGATGACATGAAGAGAGTACCTTATGCAAGTGTTGTTGGCAGTTTAATGTATGCAATGGTCTATACCAGACCAGACATTGCCCAAGCAGTGGGAGTTTTGAGCCGGTTTATGGCGAATCCAGGAAGATCACATTGGGATGCTGTGAAAAGAGTTATGAGGTATTTGAAGGGAACTTCTAACTATGCTATTTGTTATCATGGAAACTCAGAAGGGTCTAAAAGATCTATCAGCATTCAGGGATATGTTGATTCTGATTGGGCAGGGGACATTGACAGTAGGAGATCCACCAGTGGATACGTGTTCACGTTACATGGTGGTGCTATTAGTTGGATGAGCAAGCGATAGGCTGTAGTCGCTTTGTCCACAACAGAGGCAGAGTACATGGCAGCTACTCGTGCATGCCAAGAAGCCGTTTGGTTGAAGAGGTTATGTTCTGATGTTGGTTTTAATGCAGGGCAAATACAAATTCACTGTGACAGTCAAAGTGCCATATGTTTGGCAAAGAATCCTACATTTCATACTAGGACAAAACATATTGATGTCCAATATCACTTTGTTCGTGATATGGTGGAAGACAGGAAGGTGAAGCTGGAAAAGGTTGACACTTTGAAAAATGTCGCTGATGCCTTAACTAAACTAGTGAACACAGCCAAGTTCAAATGGTGTTCAGATGAAATGGGTCTTCGGGCCCATAATTCTCAATAATTGAATGAGGACTAAGAGGTAGCAGTAATCTCTTCGACAAGTGGGAGATTGAAGAGAACTTGTGTCTCAAATTACTACTTGAACCTCTTAGTTGAACCTATGCATTGAACCATGTCGTTGAACCCATGTATTGAACCTCTTCGTTGAACTTATTCTTTGAACCTCTTTGTTGAACCGCTTCGTTGAACCTTTCTGGAGTTCATTTGGTAGGTTCAAGGACTCCTTGGTTCATTGGTTCAAGGATATCTGATGTTGGCATCGCTGTGACGAAGTGCTATCAGCAGAACCGTGTTGAAGACCACCGATGACTTAGTACATGGTGACCATCGGTGAGACAAGATCTATCGGCCAAACTTTGTGGAGTTACTCCGACAGGAGTAGTCACTCTGATGAAGGTTATGGGTTGATCGTCGGCGAGACAAGGCCTATCGGCCAAGCTATGTGGAGTTACTCCGATAGTAGTCACTCCGATGACTTATGCCTATCGGTGAGAGTCTGAGGTTCGGTGTGACTTTTGAGGTCTTGTCCGATATAGGTTGTTACACCGATGGCCTAAAGGTTGTAAACCGATGTACTGCGGTCATCCCGATGGAGGTATCGGTGAGACGAAGCACTGTCGGAGCGGGAGCTAATTCTTGTGCCGATGGTGAAAGTTATTCCGATGGTAACCTTGGTGATCGGGGAGACTATGCTCATCGGTGGGAGGTTGTGAGGACCGCCCTTTGTACTTCTGTTGTTATGACTATTTTCATTACTATTATTGTTACTTTTTATGTTTGTGGGATAGCAGTTCCCAGAATTGTCAAACTATTAAACTTTATTATGATTTCGGAAAAACTAATTGGGTGATGTTTGGATAAGTTTACATTTCAGAAAAATTAATTAGGTGATGATGGAAAATTGTAATAAGATTTCATTTATGTTAATTAGTACTATGTCATGATAATGCATGTTTTTAAGTTGCTTCGGCTATGATGATTTTATGTGGTTACTGATCTTGTAATTTAGTGTGCAGGAATTACTAATCGAACCACAGATTTCGGAGATCATTTCGCACCTTGTTATTTGTTGTTCCCTGTTAAGCCGATCTGGTTCCACGAGGAACCGAGATCTCTCTGTGTTTGATGTAATGATGTAATGTGGTCTTTCGTATGGTCGAGTGGGTTAGGTTACCCTCATGTAACATTATTTTATAATTTGTGTTGTAAAAAGATTGAATTTGAATTTCCTTATTTTATTTAAATTTATGAGGCCTT
This sequence comes from Cunninghamia lanceolata, assembly GCA_027924645.1. Lineage (NCBI taxonomy): Eukaryota > Viridiplantae > Streptophyta > Pinopsida > Cupressales > Cupressaceae > Cunninghamia > Cunninghamia lanceolata. The sequence continues at coordinate 2,950,370 of BSBN01001410.1, read as the reverse complement.
TTCTTGTGCTTTACCTTGACCAGGGGTGTCTTGTATGGGTTAAAGTTGACCCTGGGTTATACCCCATGGGTCCAGGGGCCCATTTGGCATGGGTAACCCTTGAGTAACCTCCATCTAGTCATCTTAACTTCCCCCTGAAGTTAAGTGGCGAAAATTGGGGGTATGGAGGGGACATGATGGGTTGTACCAACACCCAACCCATCCCCTCTACAATCCCCAAGGTAAGAGATGACTACAAGCCCATCCATTATTGAAGGATTGACTTGAAGTCACCCCCTCCATTAGTGAGATTCCCCCATGTGCTGTGGGGACACCCATGTGAAGGAGGGAAGAAGGGGCATGGGTCACCGGTCTTTTCCTCCTTTAACTATTTTTATTTCTCCCATGCGAAAGAGAAATGACATGAGGAAAGGGATAAGGAGTACTCTAGGGATGGGTGAGTGACATAAGCCACCAGGACAGAATAGTGGTTTTGGGGGAGAGTGAGGAAGTGACAAGTGTCACCTCCCCATTCCTCGAAACTAAAAAGAAATGGGGTTATTTGTTTCCAATTTTGGAAGGGGAGGGAGTTAGTTGAATTGTGGGGAAACTTTCATTCTGTTTTTAAAAAAAAATAGAAAAGTTAGCTTGCAGGAGAGAGAAGGGAGAGGGAGTTGGTGGCTAAGGTTGGAAGAGAACTCTGTGGGCTCTACAACAGCTTCATTCCAGGAGGGCTTTGTAAGGTTGGTTTGATTTTTACCTTTGCTGAATGTGTATGTAAAGTGTGTGAATTTGTGTTTAGATTTATTTTCTATGGGGTTGTTGTCGGGTTGTTTGACAGAGCTTCTCCCACTTGGGAGAAATGCTCATCAAGTTTGGGGTAGGGGAGGAGAGATCCTCCTCGGGTGCATACCTGTTTCCATCTTTTGGGATGTTGAAAGCCTTGAGGGCATGTATCTGTGACTGTATCTTTGACTTGAGAGTCAAATACAGATTTCTTAAAAAATTGTGATCAAACTTGGTTTGAGACCAAGAGAAATTGTATTGGTTAACTTATCTGTCAGGGTGACACTCTGGAGTCGAGTGTGTCCACTCTCCTGCCCCTTATGAAACTTATTGTAGTTGAGTTTCCGTGTTGTGTAAATGACCCACGGGTGTTTGTGTGCTTTGGGATTGTTGTTGTTACTGTTGTGAAGTGGGGTGTTTGAGTTACCCAGGTGTGAGTATGGTCTCCCTAGCTCAGGGGTGACCCTCTTGCAGGTCTACGGAAGGGAGGAGAGCTAGATGAGTGGTGTTTTCTTTTTTTTTTGTCTTTGATACGCAGGTTTTCTCTTGGAGCTTCTGGTTGGCTTGGGAGGAGTTATATTTATGAAGAAACAGTAATTCTTCCTTGTCATGAGAATTAGGCCAAGTTCATTTCATAAGAGTTGAAGAGAGAGCACCTCTCTTGATTTTACTGTAATTTATTGTTACCCTGGGAGTGAAGGAATTCACCTCCCTGATCTTGTTATTGATGGACTTTTTCTTGGTTGTCACAAGCTATCAGTTGTATATTGTTTGGGAGAAGGAAGTTCATATCTGGAAGTTAGTTGTTGTATCCATGGTTTAAAATTTATTCTCTTGCTATTTATAGTGGAAGAGTTAACTTTTCTGTAATATGAATGTGGTAAACAAATATCTTCAATTTTCAAGTTTGTTGCTTTGTAAACCTTTTTAAATAGAAATTTCATTACTTATTTGCAATCTAATCTGAGTTTATATATGTCATTATAAGTATAGAACTACTAAATTAGTTGAAAGGTTAGTTTTATGGTTCATTGTTCTAATGGATAAGTTAGTTTTAAATGATTAAGTTTTCTCCTTCATAAGTAATGGAGTTAGTTATTTTGTGAGTTTTAAAGAAAATCTATTATATAAGTACTTCTGTTTGTCCTGAAAGTTGAAATGGACATGTATTAATTGCCTAAATATACTGATTAAAACTTCATTTTTCTTAAGTGTATATATATATATTTATATATATATATATAGAATCTTATTTAATTAATACTTGATCTTTTTAACTGACTACAAGAAATTGAATAAGGTATTTAATTTGACAAAATTATGAAATATATATATACATATAAATATATATATATAACAGTTGTTATTAATTATCATTTTGACAGAATAATAGAAAACTGAATAAATTGTTTTATTAAGAGACTGAAATATAAATCTATATATATAAATATATTATTGATGTTATATATCATCGAAAAGCACTAAATACTGAATAAAGTTTATGACTGTCGAAATTGTGAAATCGCTGTGTAAAAACACAGCCGAAGCTTCATATTGGGCGGTGGGGAGAAATCCCCACCGCAGTATCTATCTAATAAACAGAGGTGTGGGGAGGGGCGGAGCACCACCCACACCCCACATCGTGGGATGTGGGTGGGGCTCCGCCCCTCCCCACATCCCCCCTTTCCTTTGAACCCCCGTGGGGCCACAGCTATGCGCGGCCGACCTCTGTCTCCTCCGCTGGCTGCTGCCACCGCTGCCCCATCTCCTCCGCTGGCTGTGTAGCTAAAACAAAACAAAAAAAAAATGTTAGGGCTTTTGGCCCTAACATATAAGTTGGTTCTATTTTCAAATGAAATACATTATAGTTTCCATATATATAGACATATATAGATACTATATATGTCTATGTATATAGCAATATATAATGAAATAATATATATATATATATCTATATATATATATATATATATAAGGGATTACGTGGAGTTTGTTAAACAAATTTAAAAGAACAAGTTCGTCAACTATGTATACAGTAAAATATATATATATAGGAGTAGTTCTATGAGCCATTTTATTGGGCCCTCGTTTAAAATCTTGACAAAATGTGACACAGTAATATACAAAAATAAAAAATAAAACAAAAAATATATATATTTTCACAGTTAGGTTTTCTTAAGTGTTGAACAAAACAACCAAAGAATTTATGTTTCCATGATCAGGGTTTTATAAAGTGGAGAGCCTCCTACATGTATTAACAACGATAAATGATTTACAATAAGAGTATTAATAATACTGATTAGTAATAATAACAACAGTAATTATAGATAAGAGAAAATAAAATTATAATTTAATGAGAGCATAAAGGAATATACTGTGTTACCCGGGAAGAGTTTCTCGGAAGTTTCACTATCAACGCGGTTCAATAACCGAGAAAATGAAGAGGAAAAATTACACGTCACCATGCTTAAAAGGTCATTGGATATAAACTTAAGGAGTCATCACAGAAATTTCATTTGAGGCCATTTTAATCTCAACTGTAGTAAACGTCCATATAAGTAAACCTGTAAGAGAGTCAGAAGAAGAAAAAGTAACATTGGAAAAACACAGAGGAGAAAATGCGCGACAATTCCCACATGGGATAAGAGAACTAAGTCGATGGACCCTCCAGCCAAAATTTGCTTAGGAACAAGTTTAATTAATACATACAAGAGAAGAAACCTAGATCGGAGAAGACTAGGAGACCGAGTCCAGCGAAGTAGTAAACCAGCCTATGTGACCTGGATCATCCAGAAGTTAGGTTTAATATTAACAATAGAAACAGTGATAACCCTGATTGATGCCCAATATGTAGAAAGGAAAACGAAAGAGAGAGAGACCGAAATATAAACAAACTAAATTATCACAGAACTAGTTAAGGTGAGCGCGATAAAAATACAATCAAAATTAAGACCCAGAAAAAAGGGAAGAGAGAGCAAACGAATCGCCTTGTTGAGAATGCTAAGTCGAAGGAGTATTATGTTTCAGGAAGCAAGAGAGGAGACAGACAACCGTGCCTTGTTGAAAAATGATTAAATAGGGAGATCACGAGTAGGTTTAGTCGGAACAAGGCGTCGTGGGAAGTTGTTAATCGATCAGTGAACCACGTGCGTAAAATAGTGTTGAGTAATTCCCACTTACGCCGTAAGGCGTTATGCTGTTAGAATTTTGCTGAGATTTAGATTTAGGAACCCTGATATTTTAAACCTTGCAGTGACGATAACGGCGTCGTAGAGACCCCCTTGTTAGTCTACTTGCGTCTGGTTGCACGCAATTGTACTTGTACCCCGCCGACAACTGTAGTGTTTTTGCCTTGAGAGAACACCGCCGAGCATGCTTACGCATGCGAGGGGGCTTTTAGGGTAGTGTGAGAAAAGTTTTTCATATCTCGTGTCATAAACACATGACAGATGTGGCTATGACACGTGTGATGTGTGTTGTGACCACAAGGACAATGTGGGCATGACATTTGGTATCAGAGCCAGGTTTAAACACTGGGCGTATTTGGGCACGTTGTTATTCCGCAACAAGGCTAGTTAGGTTTAATATTAACAATAGAAACAGTGATAACCCTGATTGATGCCCAATATGTAGAAAGGAAAACGAAAGAGAGAGAGACTGAAATATAAACAAACTAAATTATCACAGAAATAGTTAAGGTGAGCGCAATAAAAATACAATCAAAATTAAGACCCAGAAAAAAGGGAAGAGAGAGCAAACGAATCGCCTTGTTGAGAATGCTAAGTCGAAGGAGTATTATGTTTCAGGAAGCAAGAGAGGAGACAGACAACCGTGCCTTGTTGAAAAATGATTAAATAGGGAGATCACGAGTAGGTTTAGTCGGAACAAGGCATCGTGGGAAGTTGTTAATCGATCAGTGAACCACGTGCGTAAAATAGTGTTGAGTAATTCCCACTTACGCCGTAAGGCGTTATGCTGTCAAAATTTTGCTGAGATTTAGATTTAGGAACCCTGATATTTTAAACCTTGCAGTGACGATAACGGCATCGTAGAGACCCCCTTGTTAGTCTACTTGCATCTGGTTGCACGCAATTGTACTTGTACCCCGCCGACAACTGTAGTGTTTTTGCCTTGAGAGAACACCGCCGAGCATGCTTACGCATGCGAGGGGGCTTTTAGGGTAGTGTGAGAAAAGTTTTTCATATCTCGTGTCATAAACACATGACAGATGTGGCTATGACACGTGTGATGTGTGTTGTGACCACAAGGACAATGTGGGCATGACATTTGGTATCAGAGCCAGGTTTAAACACTGGGCTTATTTGGGCACGTTGTTATTCCGCAACTTTGGCTAATTAGTTTCTACCTTGTTTTGTAGGATGCCTCCCCGTGTTTGACGAGCGCGGTCACGTCACACAGCGTCTGTCGAGGTGCACACCGATTCCTCAGCTGAGGGACTGGCACCCGTAGTTACAGCAGCACCACCTGCACCACCTGAACCACAAGCACCACTAGTACCACAGGCGACACCAGTATTGGATATAGGTCCACAGATCTTACAGACACTACAGGCTATGTTAGACAGGTTACCGCCAGTGATTCCTGAGCCACGTGTAGAGCCTCGTGTTGATCCGCGAGAGGAGCCACGTGCCGAGTCACGTATTGAGCCACGTGAGGAGCCCCGCGTTGATCCACTAGAGGTGCCACGTGTGGAGCATTTGTTGAGATTCCCGACACAACAGTAGAGGAGGTAGGGTCAGCTTTCCGTGCACGGAGCAGGAGTCCTCCGAGACTTTTGAGACGAGATGAGATCCAGAGGGTAGAACAGGTTCAGCATGGATTATATGAGGATGGTGTGGAAGAGCCACTTGTGAGACTTAGAGACAGAGGGGACCCCATCAGAGATCTACTGAGGCTCAACCCACCCACTTTCGCAGGTGCTACAGAGGGAGCTGTGGCCGAGGCTTGGCTGATTAGTTTGGACAGGTGTTTCGCATTGCGACCATATGGAAGCAACACGAAAGCACGAGTGGCAGTCCATCTTCTTAGGGATGCGGCAGCTACCTGCTAGCGCACAGAGGAGTGTAAGCGCCGACTTTCCGTGGATACACTCACATGGGACATCTTCATTGAGCGCTTCAATGCGCGATATTTGTCCGAACATTACAGACAGCGCAGGATCGATGAGTTCCATGATTTACAGCAGAGGGGACTCACTGTTACTCAGTATGAGAGCTGATTCATTGAGCTTTCTCATTACGCGGAATACCTCCATGACGAGAAAATCTTAATACACAAATTCATCAGAGGGCTAAATCACGGGATAGCAGGACCAGTTCGTATGGCAAATCCCCAGACCATGAGCGAGGCTGTTGAAAAGGCCCTTATATCAGAGGAAATTCAGGGACGAGGGCAGAATTCACGCCCACAGTACCAGGAACATAATCCCCAACAATAGCAAAACTTTCGAAGGCCTCAAAACACAACACAGAGAGGAGGATATAATCCTTCGTCATTACCTCCTAGGCCTCCACAGCAGCAGCAACATCAGCAAAAATCCAAATTTTAACAGAGGGGTCAGGGAGGACAGAACCGTGGATGGTAGCAGCAGGGTTCACGCAGAGATCAGAGACAGCAGGGTTCATCGGCAGGACCCGCAGTGGTCCCAGCAGTCTTACAGAGGCTCACAGGGATCCACTGGACGGACTGGGCAACAACAATCGGGTAGAACACAGTCAAGGCAGTTACAGGTTAGAGGACCATGTTATGTGTGTGGTGGGGCAGGGCATCTGGCTAGAGAATGCCCGTAGGGATTTACTGCGGGGGGACAGCCTCGATCAGGAGGATCTGAGCAGACCGTAGGTGACGTGGGCAGAACCCACCACATGTTTGCAGTGGTTGATAACCGCCAGGCTGATTTCCAGGCTTCTGTCATCGAGGCAGCAGGTACGATTGGAGACTTCCCCATCTCGATCCTTTTTGACTCAGGAGCTACTGACTCCTTTTTGTCTACATTGTTAGTGGAGCGTTGCAGGCTGGTGGCTTCTAGGCAAGACATTAGGTGGGAAGTTGAGTTGGCCTCAGGGGCCAGGATGTCAGTAGATACCTTGGTTAAAGACTGTGAGATCACATTGGGATCATTCACCACAACATGTGACCTTAGGATTATGCCATTAGGATCTTACGGAGTAGTTCTGGGTATGGATTGGCTTGTGGCACATAGAGCCAAGCTTGATTGTCGCCAGAGGACGATTAGCTATTTAGACGATCATGGTTCGTCGGTTGAGATAGTGGGCATTCAAAAGCCCACGGCTGTTCGTATGATATCCGCTCAGCAGCTTAAGCGTTGTATGCGGAAGGGATGTCAGATGTTTGCCATCACGGTCAGTGATAGAGCAGAGGATGACCCTGAGGCTACTTTAGATGATCACCCTGTCCTTAGAGAGTTTGTCGATGTATTTCCACCGGAATTACCAGGTATGCCTCCACGCAGAGAAGTGGACTTCCACATCGACTTAGTGCCAGGTGCAGAACCGATATCCCGTGCACCCTATAGGATGACTACACATGAACTCACTGAACTTAAGCTGCAGTTAGAGGAATTACTTGAGAAGGGGCACATCCGACCTAGCGTATCACCATGGGGCGCACCGGTTATCTTTGTAAAGAAGAAGGATGGGTCTCTTCGATTATGCATGGACTACAGGCAGTTGAACAAGGTGACGGTGAAGAACCATTATCCTCTGCCTAGGATTGACGACCTTTTTGATCAGATGCAGGGAGCCAGAGTGTTCTCGAAAATCGATCTAAAATCTGGGTATCACCAATTGCGCATCACGGAGGCAGATATTCATAAAACTACTTTTCGAACCAGATATGGCCATTATGAATTCACAATGGTACCCTTCGGGTTGACAAACGCTCCTGCAGTATTCATGAGTCTCATGAATGGGGTGTTCCGTACGTACCTAGATCGGTTCGTGATAATCTTCCTAGATGACATTTTGATTTATTCACGGACTGAGGAGGAGCATGTGGAGCACTTGCGTCAAGTTTTGCAGCAATTACGAGAGCAGCAGCTTTATGGCAACTTGGCGAAGTGTGCCTTCTTCAGGACAGAGGTGTAGTATTTGGGACACATTTTATCAGGCGATGGCATCTCCGTAGATCCATCTAAAATTAGAGCAATTCAGGAGTGGCCGACACCCACCAACGTGACAGAGGTCTGAAGCTTTATGGGGTTAGCCAGGTATTATCATCAGTTTGTTGAGGGCTTCTCCAGGATAGCACATCCCATTACTTCCCTTCAGCGAAAAGGGAAGGGTTTCAATTGACCGAGCAATGTGAAAAGGCCTTTGGAGTCCTCAAGGAGCATCTTACCAGTGCTCCTATTTTAGCAGTTCCAGATCCTACAGAGGATTTTGTAGTTTGCACAGATGCATCATTAGAAGGTTTGGGAGCCGTGCTTATGCAGGGTGGTAGAGCGATCGCATACAAATCGCAGAAACTAAAGACACATGAGTTAAACTACCCTACTCACGACTTAGAGCTTGCAGCAGTTGTTCATGCTTTAGTCCGCTGGAGACACTTCCTCCTAGGTCGACGCTTTGAACTCCATTCGGATCATCATAGTTTGCAGTATATTTTTACACAGCCAAATTTGAACGCCCGTCAACGGCGTTGGATGGAATTCCTATGCGAATATGACTTTGATGTCCACTATATCAAAGGGAAGGAGAACGTGGTCGCTGATGCTTTGAGTCGAAGGCGCCACGAGATCCAGACCCTAACCTTGAAGGTGGACTTGAAGGATCGCATCTTACAGCATCTACCGGAGGATGAATGGTTTCTTGAAGTACAGCAGGCATTATTAAATCAGAAGGCCCTTGAGGGCAAATTTATAGGATATTCCCTTGAGTCTGATGGTATGCTTCGACATCGGCAGCGCATCTATGTACCCCTTGCGGGTAATCTTCGTACAATAATCCTATCAGAGACTCATAGAGCACCCTATGCAGCACACCTAGGAGTGAAGAAGATGCATGCTGACTTACGACAGCTTTATCATTGGGCCGGGATGAGGCGTGACATTGCCGAATTTGTTGCTCGTTGCCTGGAATGTCAGAGGGTCAAGGCCGAACATCAGCATCCAGCGAGACTGTTGTACCCTCACAAGATACCTGAATGGAAATGGGACACCATTTCAATGGATTTTATCGTTGGTCTACCTATGTCCTCACGTCGCCATGATGCTATTATGGTGACAGTTGACAAGCTGACCAAAGTGGCACATTTTTCACCAATATGCACAACATACAATGCACCATCAGTGGCAAAGGTGTTTCTGGATCAGACTGTTAGACTTCATGGGGTACCTTGCCACATTATATCTGACAGAGACTCTGTATTTACTTCATCATTTTGGAGAGCTTTACATCAGGCGTTGGGCACACAGCTCAACTTCAGTTCAGCCTATCATCCAGAAACTGACGGACAAACAAAGAGGGTCAACCAGGTGTTAGAAGACATGCTTCGCATGTATGTGATGGACCATCAGTCTAGATGGGAGGAGTACCTATATCTAGTTGAGTTTGCCTACAATAATGGGCATCACAGCTCGTTGGGTATGCCTCCTTTCTAGGCTTTATATGGCAGACCATGCAGAACACCATTGAGTTGGGATCGGATAGAGGACAGAACGGTCATCGGTCCAGAGATAGTTCAGAATATGGAACAGCAGGTCAAACAGATTAGATAGAGACTTCAGGAAGCTCAGGACAGGCAGAAGAAGTATGCCGATGCTAAGAGGACAGACCGAAGCTTCTCTGTGGGGGAAAGGGTATTTTTGAGAGTGCGACCGCACAAGAGTCCAATTCGTTACGAAAAAGGCTCTAAGCTCGCACCTCGATTTGTAGGACCTTTCAAAATTTTGGAGCGGATAGGACCAGTAGCCTATCATCTAGCCTTGCCACCTAGCCTGTCACGTATCCATGATGTATTTCATGTATCAGTTTTACATCAATATATTTCTGACTTATCTCACGTGTTGGATTGGAGTGCTCTTCAGGTAGAGGCAGATGGACAGCTGGCGTTGGAGCCAATTCACATATTGGCTCGTCGGATGCTGGCCCTTCAAGGTCGAGAGCTGGACCAGGTTAGAGTCCAGTGGGACCTATACGATGAAGTCACTGCGACATGGGAAGATGCAGAGAGACTGAAGACCCTTTATCCTCACCTTTTTGACGACTTCCAGGAGGAAGTACCATCTTAGGGGGAGAGGATGTGAGGACCACCCTTTTTACTTCTGTTGTTATGACTATTTTCATTATTGTTATTGTTACTTTTTATGTTTGTGGGATAGCAGTTCCCGGAATTGTCAAACTATAAAACTTTATTATGATTTCGGAAAAACTAATTGGGTGATGTTTGGATAAGTTTACATTTCAGAAAAATTAATTAGGTGATGATGGAAAATTGTAATAAGATTTCATTTATGTTAATTAGTACTATGTCATGATAATGCATGTTTTTAAGTTGCTTCGGCTATGATGATTTTATGTGGTTACTGATCTTGTAATTTAGTGTGTAGGAATTACTAATCAAACCACAGAATTCGGAGATCATTCCGCACCTTGTTATTTGTTGTTCCCTGTTAAGCTGATCTGGTTCCACGAGGAACCGAGATCTCTCTGTGTTTGATGTAATGATGTAATGTGGTCTTTCGTATGGTCGAGTGGGTTAGGTTACCCTCATGTAACATTATTTTATAATTTGTGTTGTAAAAAGATTGAATTTAAATTTCCTTATTTTATTTAAATTTATGAGGCCTTTTCTTGTGCTTTACCTTGACCAGGGGTGTCTTGTATGGGTTAAAGTTGACCCTGGGTTATACCCCATGGGTCCAGGGGCCCATTTGGCATGGGTAACCCTTGAGTAACCTCCATATAGTCATCTTAACTTCCCCCTGAAGTTAAGTGGCGAAAATTGGGGGTATGGAGGGGACATGATGGGTTGTACCAACACCCAACCCATCCCCTCTACAATCCCCAAGGTAAGAGATGACTACAAGCCCATCCATTATTGAAGGATTGACTTGAAGTCACCCCCTCCATTAGTGAGATTCCCCCATGTGCTGTGGGGACACCCATGTGAAGGAGGGAAGAAGGGGCATGGGTCACCTGTCTTTTCCTCCTTTAACTCCTTTTATTTCTCCCATGCGAAAGAGAAATGACATGAGGAAAGGGATAAGGAGTACTCTAGGGATGGGTGAGTGACATAAGCCACCAGGACAGAATAGTGGTTTTGGGGGAGAGTGAGGAAGTGACAAGTGTCACCTCCCCATTCCTTGAAACTAAAAAGAAATGGGGTTATTTGTTTCCAATTTTAGAAGGGGAGGGAGTTAGTTGAATTGTGGGGAAACTTTCATTCTATTTTAAAAAAAAAATAGAAAAGTTAGCTTGCAGGAGAGAGAAGGGAGAGGGAGTTGGTGGCTAAGGTTGGAAGAGAACTCTGTGGGCTCTGCAACAACTTCATTCCAGGAGGGCTTTGTAAGGTTGGTTTGATTTTTACCTTTGCTGAATGTGTATATAAAGTGTGTGAATTTGTGTTTAGATTTATTTTCTGTGGGGTTGTTGTCGGGTTGTTTGACAGAGCTTCTCCCACTTGGGAGAAATGCTCATCAAGTTTGGGGTAGGGGAGGAGAGATCCTCCTCGGGTGCATACCTGTTTCCATCTTTTGGGATGTTGAAAGCCTTGAGGGCATGTATCTGTGACTGTATCTTTGACTTGAGAGTCAAATACAGATTTCTTAAAAATTTGTGATCAAACTTGGTTTGAGACCAAGAGAAATTGTATTGGTTAACTTATCTGTCAGGGTGACACTCTGGAGTCGAGTGTGTCCACTCTCCTGCCCCTTATGAAACTCACTGTAGTTGAGTTTCCGTGTTGTGTAAATGACCCATGGGTGTTTGTGTGCTTTGGGATTGTTGTTGTTACTGTTGTGAAGTGGGGTGTTTGAGTTACCCCGGTGTGAGTATGGTCTCCCTAGCTTGGGGGTGACCCTCTTGCGGGTCTACGGAAGGGAGGAGAGCTAGATGAGTGGTGTTTTCTTTTTTGTTTGTCTTTGATACGCAGGTTTTCTCTTGGAGCTTCTGGTTGGCTTGGGAGGAGTTATATTTATGAAGAAATAGTTATTCTTCCTTGTCATGAGAATTAGGCCAGGTTCATTTCATAAGAGTTGAAGAGAGAGCACCTCTCTTGATTTTACTGTAATTTATTGTTACCCTGGGAGTGAAGGAATTCACCTCCCTGATCTTGTTATTGATGGACTTTTTCTTGGTTGTCACAAGCTATCAGTTGTATATTGTTTGGGAGAAGGAAGTTCATATCTGGAAGTTAGTTGCTGTATCCATGGTTTAAAATTTATTCTCTTGCTATTTATAGTGGAAGAGTTAACTTTTCTGTAATATGAATGTGGTAAACAAATATCTTCAATTTTCAAGTTTGTTGCTTTGTAAACCTTTTTAAATAGAAATTTCATTACTTATTTGCAATCTAATCTGAGTTTATATGTCATTATAAGTATAGAACTGCTAAATTAGTTGAAAGGTCAGTTTTATGGTTCATTGTTCTAATGGATAAGTTAGTTTTAAATGATTAAGTTTTCTCCTTCATAAGTAATGGAGTTAGTTATTTTGTGAGTTTTAAAGAAAATCTATTATATAAGTACTTCTGTTTGTCCTAAAAGTTGAAATGGACATGTATTAATTGCCTAAATATACTGATTAAAACTTCATTTTTCTTAAGTGTATATATATATATATATATATATATATATATAGAATCTTATTTAATTAATACTTGATCTTTTTAACTGACTACAAGAAATTGAATAAGGTATTTAATTTGAGAAAATTATGAAATATATATATACATATAAATATATATATATAACAGTTGTTATTAATTATCATTTTGACAGAATAATAGAAAACTGAATAAATTGTTTTATTAAGAGACTGAAATATAAATCTATATATATAAATATATTATTGATGTTATATATCATCGAAAAGCACTAAATAATGAATAAAGTTTATGATTGTCGAAATTGTGAAATCGCTGTGTAAAAACACAGTCGAAGCTTCATATTGGGCGGTGGGGAGAAATCCCCACCACAGTATCTATCTAATAAACAGAGGTGTGGGGAGGGGCGGAGCCCCACCCACACCCCACATCGTGGGATGTGGGTGGGGCTCCGCCCCTCCCCACATCCCCCCTTTCCTTTGAACCCCCGCGGGGCCACAGCTCTGCGGGCCGACCTCTGTCTCCTCCGCTGGCTGCGGCCACCGCCGCCCCATCTCCTCCGCTGGCTGTGTAGCTAAAACAAAACAAAAAAAAATGTTAGGGCTTTTGGCCCTAACATGTAAGTTGGTTCTATTTTTAAATGAAATACATTATAGTTGCCATATATATAGACATATATAGATACTATATATGTCTATGTATATAGCAATATATAATGAAATAATATATATATATATATATCTATATATATATATATAAGGGATTACGTGGAGTTTGTTAAACAAATTTAAAAGAACAAGTTCGTCAACTACGTATACAGTAAAATATATATATATATATATAGGAGTAGTTCTATGAGCCATTTTATTGGGCCCTCGTTTAAAATCTTGACAAAATGTGACACAGTAATATACAAAAAAATATATATATATATATATATTTTCACAGTTAGGTTTTCTTAAGTGTTGAACAAAATAACCAAAGAATTTATGTTTCCATGATCAGGGTTTTATAAAGTGGAGAGCCTCCTACATGTATTAACAACGGTAAATGATTTACAATAAGAGTATTAATAATACTGATTAGTAATAATAACAACAGTAATTATAGATAAGAGAAAATAAAATTATAATTTAATGAGAGCATAAAGGAATATACTGTGTTACCCGGGAAGAGTTTCTCAGAAGTTTCACTATCAACGCGGTTCAATAACTGGGAAAATGAAGAGGAAAAATTACACGTCACCATGCTTAAAAGGTCACTGGATATAAACTTAAGGAGTCATCACAGAAATTTCATGTGAGGCCATTTTAATCTCAACTGTAGTAAACGTCCATATAAGTAAACCTGTAAGAGAGTCAGAAGAAGAAAAAGTAACATTGGAAAAACACAGAGGAGAAAATGCGCGACAATTCCCACATGGGATAAGAGAACTAAGTCGATGGACCCTCCAGCCAAAATTTGCTTAGCAACAAGTTTAATTAATACATACAAGAGAAGAAACCTAGATCAGAGAAGACTAGGAGACCGAGTCCAGCGAAGTAGTAAACCAGCCTATGTGACCTGGATCATCCAGAAGTTAGGTTTAATATTAACAATAGAAACAGTGATAACCCTGATTGATGCCCAATATGTAGAAAGGAAAACGAAAGAGAGAGAGACCGAAATATAAACAAACTAAATTATCACAGAAATAGTTAAGGTGAGCGCAATAAAAATACAATCAAAATTAAGACCCAGAAAAAAGGGAAGAGAGAGCAAACGAATCGCCTTGTTGAGAATGCTAAGTCAAAGGAGGAGTATGTTTCAGGAAGCAAGAGAGGAGACAGACAACCGTGCCTTGTTGAAAAATGATTAAATAGGGAGATCACGAGTAGGTTTAGTCGGAACAAGGCGTCGTGGGAAGTTGTTAATCGATCAGTGAACCACGTGCGTAAAATAGTGTTGAGTAATTCCCACTTACGCCGTAAGGCGTTATGCTGTCAGAATTTTGCCGAGATTTAGATTTAGGAACCCTGATATTTTAAACCTTGCAGTGATGATAACGGCGTCGTAGAGACCCCCTTGTTAGTCTACTTGCATCTGGTTGCACGCAATTGTACTTGTACCCCGCTGACAACTGTAGTGTTTTCGCCTTGAGAGAACACCGCCGAGCATGCTTACGCATGTGAGGGGGCTTTTAGGGCAGTGTGAGAAAAGTTTTTCATATCTCGTGTCATAAACACATGACAGATGTGGCTATGACACATGTGATGTGTGTTGTGACAACAAGGACAATGTGGGCATGACAGAGGTGAAGTCTGAGGGCTGATGGGAGTTGTTATGCTGATGGACTTGGAGGCTTGGTATTGTTAGCAACAAAATTACCGACAATACTCTTTGGTTTGGTGGCGGTTATAAACTGTAAAGTCCTCTGCGACTTGGTACATGTGGGACTAAACGTCTCACTGAAATATGAACAGTTATGGCTATTACACATGTCACGATGCTGGAAGAAGTTGACACATTCAGTTAGGGCGACAGTTGGGTAACCGATGCTCTTGCAGACTGCAGTTAGAACTAATCTTTTGGCGTTAGTGAAGGGTGATGATGAGACTTGAATAAATGGTTCATTCTGTAAATGTACAGTGTGTGAACAGTGTATGAGTTGAGAATCAAAAACCAGAGCAAGAAGCTGAGCTCTTTATTTGTAACTGAAAATTTTACTGTAATAAAGATTGTTTTCTTGTGGTGGTGGGTTTTTTACCTGTAAGGGTTTTCCCACGTAATACGGTGTGTCTATGTTTTGAATATTGTCTATTTTTGGTTTCTCTTGTGTATTCATCTGTGTTATTGAACTTGAAAAGTGACTGGTCTACACTGTCCCCTGGGAATTAACATTAGGGAAGCTATTTTCCGCACCTGTGCTTTCCTTACAATTACTTCATCTCCAACTTTAAATTCCTTATATCTTCTCTTCTCATCTACCTTTTCTTTGTACTTACTATTCATATTCTCCAAATGCTTCTTCACTTGGTCATGTACTATCTTCATGTGATCTACAAATTCTTCTACTTCTGCACTTCTCTTTTCTCCCATGCTAATATCTCTCAATTCTGCAACTCCTTTAGGTTTACTCCAGTAACAATCTCAAAAGGTGTCCTTTCAGTACTTCTATTTACCAAATTATTATATGCAAACTCTGCTTGTGAAAGAATCAAATCCTAATTTCCTATCTTTTCTCCAACCAAACATTTCAACAAATTTCCCAAACTCCTATTCACAACTTATGTATGTCCATCAGTTTGTGGGTGAAATGTTGAACTGAATTTCAAATCTATCTTCATCTTCTTCCAAAGTGTCCTCCAAAAGTATCAAACAAATTTTGTATCTCTATCTGAAATTATACTCTTAGGCAATCCATGTAATCTCACAATCTCCTTTAAAAATAGGTATGCTACATGCACTACATCAGTTGCCTTCTTACAAGGTATGAAATGAGCCATCTTTGAAAATCTATCAACTACCACAAATATTGAATCATGTCCTCTCTGTGTCTTTAGCAATCCCATTACAAAATCCATGTTTATGTCTTCCCAAGGTCTCTCTGGTACTGTCAAAGGTTTATACAATCCAGTGTTCTGACTATTCCCTTTTGCAACTTGACAAACTCTACAACTCTGCACAAATTTCCTAACATCCTTATGTATCTAAGGCCAAAAGTAGTTTTCACTTACCAAAGCCACTGTCTTATCAATGCCAAAATGTCCTGGCAATCCACCACTATGGTTTTCCTTGATCAAATTGTCTCTAATCGAACTTCTAGGTATGGACAACTGACTTCCTTTGAACAACATATCTTCCTGAATGAAATAATCCAACCACTTACTCCTATCTATCACAATAGGTTCCTTACATGCTTTCCAAGGTTCTACAAAATCAGCGTCTCCTTCATACATATGCTTCAACTCATCAAAACCCAACACTTCAACTCTCATCTCTGTCAGCAAATTCCTTCTTCTACTCAATGCATAAGCAACTTTATTTGATTTACCACTCCTATGTTTCAACACAAAAGTATAACTCTTCATGAACTCTACCCATCTCATATGTCTTTGATTCAACTTACCTTAACTGTTCAAATACTGCAAGGCTTGATGATCTATATACAACACAAATTCCTTAGGCAACAAGTAATGTCTCCACTTCTTCAAGGCTCAATTTATAGCATAGAATTCCTGATCATAAACTGAATATCTTCTCCTTGCATCATTCAACTTCTCATTGAAATATGCTACAAGTCTACCTTCTTAACTTAACACTGCTCCAATTGCATTCCCAATAGCATCACAATCAACTTGAAATACCTTATTGAGATCCGTAACGCCAAAATAGGTTGCTCTATCACTTTTTGCTTCAACAACTCAAAACTTTTATCTGCTCGAGATGTCCACTTGAAATCCTTTCTGTCACCTCTCATTATCTCTGTCATAGGGTTACAAACTAAACTAAAATTTTTGATGAACTTTCGATAGAAACTAGCTAATCCTTGAAATGATCTGACTTCTCCAATGTTCTCTAGTGTAGGCCATTCAACAATTTCTCTTACTTTCTTAGGGTCCATCTTCAATCCTTCCGTAGAAATCACAAATCCCAAGTATACCAATTCTTCCTTCATGAAACTACACTTCTTGATGTTTATCAGCAATTTCTCTTCTCTCAGTCTCTGCAATACTTATCGAAGGTGTTACAAATGTTCCTCTTTTGTCTTACTGAAAATCAAAATATCATCCACATATACGATAACAAAATTACCCAAGAATTTCTTCAAGACTTTGTTCATCAACCTCATGAAAGTACTATGTGCATTTGTCAATCCAAAAGGCATCACTAACCACTCATATAATCCTTCATTTTCTTTAAAAGCAGTCTTCCATTCATCCCATTCTTTGATTCTGATCTGATGGTATCCACTCTTCAAGTCTATCTTAGTGAATAATTTTTCTCCACTCAAATAATCCATGACATCATCCATCCTAGGTAAGGGAAATCTATACTTAACTGTGATCTTGTTTATTGCTCTCAAATCAGTACACATTCTCCACTCTCCATCTTTCTTAGGTGCTAACACTGCAAGCACTACACAAGGACTCAAACTTTCTCTGATCAAACCTTTCCTCAACAACTCTTGTATCTGTCTATTTAGTTCTTCATTCTCTGTCGGTGTCACTCTATGTGCAACTTTATTAGGCAAACTAACTCTAGGTATAAGATCCATGTGATAACTGATACTTCTTATCAATGGCAATCCATCAGGTACATTCTCTGATATGATGTCTTCATACTTTGTCAGCAACTCAGTTATCTCCTCCAATTGTGAATCTTCAGTTACTTTCTTCAAGATTTCAGACTTCTTAGGAATTAAAGCATAACACAAATTCTCATGTCTCAAACCATCTAGAAATTTTCTTCCATCTACCAAATAGATTCTAGCATGTCCACACATCCCACTCTTAGGATCATCTTCTAAAGGGATCAAAGTAATTCTCTTTCCATTTGTTGTTATAGCGTAAGTGTTCTTTCTCCCATCATGTATAGCTTTCCTATCATACTGCCAAGGTCTACCCAACAAGATATGACAAGCATCCATAGGCATAACATCACACAATATCTCATCATGATAAGATCCAATATGAAATTTTGCCAAACATTGCTCACTCACCAGTAGGTTATGATCATCCTAAAACCAAGCTATCTGATATGGTTTAGGGTGTTTCAATCTTTCCAACTTCAACTTAGTTACCATCTCTTCTGAAACAAGATTATCTGAACTACCACTATCAATTACAACTTTACAACATTTACCTCTGAATTTGCATCTTGTTCTAAACAAACTTTTCCTCTGTGGTGATTCTTCATTTGTCTCAGTTTGAAATAGTGCTCTCCTTATCACAAGTGATTCTCCTTTCTCATGTTTACCAATAGAATTAGGTGATCCAACAGGTTCTTCTTCAATATAGGTTGCTCTTCCACTATTCTCTATTCTTTTGTTTGTGCTACCCTGATTGCATTCAAATGCTCTATGTCCTTCACCTCCACATTTAAAATAGGTACCTATGAATGTTCTCTTATCAGTTCCTCTTCCTTCTCTTCTGTATCCTTCATTTCGGTATGCATTAGGGTTTCCTCTATAGTAAAAATTTCTATCATCTCTCTAGTATGCACTATTATCTCCAACTTCTTTCTTGAATGTATGCTCATGTCTGTTCTATTCTACAAATGATCTATCTCCTCCTAAAAATGTTATACCTCTCTAAAATTTACCTCCTCTACCTCTATGTCTTTGATCATGTCTCTTATTCATCTTCTCTTCAACTTTCAAGGCAAACTGATATGCTTCCTCCAAAGATGCCATCCTTATCAAACTCAGTTCTTCTTGAATGTTCAATCTTAGTCCATTGATGTATCTAGCCACTTTCTCTTTGCTTTCTTTGCTATGTCCTATCCTTATGATTATCTTATGAAATTCTTCAGTATACTCTTTCACAAATTTCTCCTTTTGTCTCAATTTTTACAATCTCTTCAACAATTCCAACTCATAGTCAATATGTACAAACTAGTTCTTCAACTTTGTCACCATTCTATCCCATTTTGTAATCTTTTCTTTTCCTCTCCTATTTCTATCCAACTGAACTTCTTTCCACCATATAGAAGCATGTCCTTTCAACTTTGTCTTTGCAAATTTCACCTTCAGATCTTCAATTTCTTCATATTCAACGTATTCTTCAATATCATTTATCCAATCAATCAACTCTTCAAGATTCAAATTACCAGTATAATTTGGCACATCAGCTCTAGGTCTTTTCCCAATATTTAAAATAGCTCACAACATCTTGAATTGATCTGATTCTTCTTCTTCTTTGCCTCCTAGGGTTTCTTTAGTTTGATTTGCTAATTGAAATTCTTCTTCTTTATCGCTCTCAACATCAATTCTAGGGCTTAATCATTTTCGTCTATCTTGTTTGATAGCATCTAATATGATTCACATTGTTCTCATCATTTCCATCATCTCTTCCATTCTATTAGCCATTGTACCAATAGTAGAAACTCTCCTCAGCGGCATCTTCCTAGGATCAAGTGAAAACTACCTCAAATTTGGTGCTCAGGCTACAAGTGACAATTGCCTCTCAATCAGCAATCAGTTACAATATAAGTAACCTCCCTCAGATTGGTGATCTACTCACAACAAGATCTTATAGAATTTCCTTTAGCAATTCACTCACTTCACTCCAAAGAATTGAACTTTCAATCTGATACCACTTGGTGCAGCCACAGTAGGAGGGTTCACATAATGAACTATCCAATCTATGCACAAGAGTAAACACAATGGAAACAACTCAAGAAATAGAATAAATATAGATTCAGTCATTTAGTATATCATAGAAGTCAAATATAGATCGGTCAGCAACATGTGGGCATACAATTAGGGCTTGCAGGCCTGATTACACACATGCGCAATATAAAGCTTTGAAGCTCCTTTGCAATAAAAATGAATAAGCTATCTATCAATCAATCTACCAATTGATGAGTATCCAATTGATTTATTTCCTATGGATCTATTACATCATTATATATTAAGTCCAGATCATAAGATTCCTTCGCATCTGCCAAGGAAGATCACAAACTCCAATGAAGAGTTGTAATGTGTGTACACGGATAGGTCCGGCCTAAATGAATAGAACTCCTCCGCAAATTAATGGAATGATGTATGGATCTAGGGGAAGGTTGGCCATGAACCAAGGATCATCAAATGATGTGTCATTAGGCTTCACAAATTAGGAAATGCTTCTGCAGGTCTTCTCCTTCAATTGATTGTCAGTGATTATCAGGATGCTTTGTTCTAAGAAAACAATCACTCTTCTTGTAGCGATATCTTCTAGTAATCAATCCAAATGCTCTGAATTCTGGATATGATGTAGATGAATGAATATAGATGCTAAGTCTAGCTCCACAAGGTTTGAGATGCAACTATAGTAGAATGCAGACCAAAACACAGAAACTGCTTCTATCTAAACTAACTGAGAAATGAAAGAAACAAATTGCAATGGAAACAAACTGAAAAGAAAATGTTTTTGGGTGATGTAAGATTGCTCTTAAACTAGGATGCCCCTACATCAAATATCTTGCAAAAGAGGAGAAAAAGAGGCTTTTGTTCGCTCCACTTCAAAGGTTAGAAACTTAATCAGCTATTTCTTTTCCAAATCCATTTTTTGAAGAAGAGGTTTTCAAGTTCAATGTACTAATCTTCAAGCAAGGTAAGTCTCCTAAGTCTCCTAAATTGAATATTCCAAGTTTTAGAGGGCCTCATCCATTGAAAGAACCTATACTTGAACAAGAAAATCCTATATGTCTTCAAGAGACCAAGCTAGTTCCTCAAGTTTCCTCGTCAAATAAGCCTTCATGTCCTTCTACTATCTATCTTTGTCCAGGTGGACCTATTCTTTACCAAGAGAGTTGGCCTAATGAGAAAATGGATGAGTTTTGTGAGGTAGAACAAGAAAGAGTTTTTGTTGATACTTCACTTGCACATGATAAGGAAAATGAAAAATCAAGCCTATTGCAAATTAATTATGAGAAAAATTAGTTAGGACAGCATAGTATTAAGCAAAAGATAAGTGTTGAACATGAGATGCTAACAAGTTTTTTGGATGAACTTCCTAGTTTTGTTGAACAAAGTGAGGATAAACAAGAAATTTTGCTACAAAATGGTGAAACAATGACTAGTTTATTCAATGAACTTTCCTAGTTTTGTCAATGAGGATGAAGAAAGCATACTTGTACTAACACCATTAGCAAATTTTGAGCAACAAGATGATGAAAATCACTTTGACAATGTGTTGGTTCATCAAGAAGCAAGTGAAGATAGCCTCATCTTGAGAAGTGAAGTTATCCAAACTAAACAAGGAGGAGCACCAAGGCTTGTTTGTCAAGGTAAAGGCTTTGATGTCTTTAATAATCAAGAAGTCAATCATGAAGTTGAGATAGGACATGTTGTGCATAAGAAGGTTAATGAAGAGTTTGATGAAGACTTTTTCACAAGCACAATAGAGGAGTTTTGTTCAAATCTTGTTGATAAGGCAACAATTCTTAAATCTAAAAATTGTGAACAACATAATGAAATGGAGAAAGAAGACATGAATTCTTTTGTAAAAAATGAGTTACCCCATGCCAATCAGCATAGTGAAGTTGAATAAGTACTTCATAAGCATGAAAGCAACATACAGAGGTTGCAAGGTAGAGGTCTTCAGTTGCAAAGATAGGATGCCCAATTTTCATTGGAGATGGCACCACATGAGGAGGAAGAATTAGTCTTTTTGTTTGATCAACTACCTGCTTTTGTTGAACAAGATGAAGAGAGCATTTAGGTACCCAACTTACCAGCAATTTCAGAATAGCAAGAAGATGCTCAACAATATGAGGAGTTGCTGATTAAAACTAAGTAGTCTAACAATGGGTTCTTGGATCAAGTAAAAGAGTGTGAAAGTAAGCCTTTGTTGGAACCTAAACAGCTAGTTGAGAGTTGTTATGAGGTAGAAAATGGTCCTCCTCCATTAGAATCTCATGAAGAGTGTGAGGAAGATTCATTTTGGGATGACCTTGAAGTTTTTGTATCCAAATTGGATGACAAAGAATTAGACCTGCTAGAAGAAGTTGCCAATCATGATAAATTAGAACAACAAGTTCACAAGTTTGAACAAGAGTTAGAGTAGCGGGAAGAAATAAACAAACATGAGAAACACATTCATGTTTTATTTCCTCAAGAGGGCTGCCACAAAGAGGGCCCATTTGAGGATAACATTGAGTCATCTTTCTCACAATCAGAAGGTGAAATAACATCTTTGGAGGAGGAAAGTCTTGAGCAGTAGGAACAACCTGTAGAGGAGGTTATAGTTCAAAAGGAATCACTAGAAATGGAGAATTCCAATTAGCAAGATGAGGAATCAGTAGTACATGAGCAAGAAGACAACAAGGAGAGATTGAGGTTCATCAGTTCAAATGGATGTCCTATCAGACATCTAGCTCAAATCAAGCCTAACAAGGTGTTACCAGTCATGCTCACACCTGAGGAGAAGATTGAAACTGAGGAGCAGCAAGTCAATCTACCTATATGCTTCAGAACAATGGAAAACATGATCAAAATCATGAGGTATGTGGACTTGTTTTCTTTCTCCAAATCTCATTACAGTAGTTGGCTATACTTTTGTCAATTATCCACCTCCTTGAGGCTGCTCGTAAGCATGTGAGATATTGTAAATTGTTGAGGACGGGAAGCTATTTCAAAGAACCAATAAATGGTCATGTTTGAGCACCATATCTACTGGTTAGATGTAGGGTAGATGCAGTTTTTCCTTTCCTCTAAGTGTGGTTTTGCACAGTTAGTTAGTTTGCTCTAAGTTTTGGGAGGTGGAATAAGATTTGAAGGTGTATACATTATTTTTGATGAGTTACAGTAGTATGTAAGATGGTTTCTCAAAGTCCTATTGACTTCCTATTTGACTCCATGCCTAATGGTTAAGTTTAGGCAACTGGTCAAGATGTTTATGGTGCAGAGGCACCTACCTAACAGCTGGTCTTGATAAGGCAGTTAGTTGTTTTAGTTCTTGTTTATGTTTCCAAGAAGGTCTGTTAAGACCAATGCATGTAATAAGGTCATGCTGATCATGATAAGATCATGCTGACCATGCTTTTGCTATTTTTAGGAAGTTTGTTAGTACAGCTGTCATGATGTGTGTTCGGTGGGATCTCCCAGCCGCTTGGAGAGAGTTCCCAGCCGCTTGGAGTCGGGTCAGTAGTACTCGAAGGCAAATCTATTTAAGCATGAGATCGGTCGATATTGCATAGACATACAGATAGATATCATCGATCGAGCTAGGTTACAGAGAGTGAGGCAGAGAGATAGTCTGATCATATTGTATTGCATCTTTGAAATCAATAAAGATCCTGTTTTCATTTTCCTGTTTTGATCTCCTTTGTGTAATCGATTTGCTGGTTTGAGTGGGTTCATGGATTTACTGATCCATTCCACCGGTTGATCCGTCTGATCGGTGGAATGGCGATGTACAGTAGGGTAGGTGTTAGTTTGTTTGTTTGCATGCAGGTGTGCAGGATCGTGACTGAAAGGTGTTGAAGACCCTAGCATGGGCATGTGCTAGGTCAAGCTGATAAGTTTGAGTTGGAAGATCACCCTGGAAGTGGATCGGGTCATCCCTGGAGGATCGGCGAAGTGAAATTTCGCTAAGTGAGGAAGTTCAGCAAAACGGCATCATCAGGATATTTCTGCAAATATCCTGCAGTCAGTTTGAGTATCGTCATCCAGATAAGTGAAGATGAACATGATGTTTTCGAGTGCATGAAGTGCAAGTGCGTCGGGGTGATCATCATCAGGAGGGCCGAGGAGGAGTGCATCGGCATCAGGTTGAAGATCGGGTTGATCGCGGGCCGAGAAAAAAAACTAAGTTTGGCCAACAGCAGGATATGACGTCATCATCATCATGATATATGTCATCAGGACATTTCGGAGCAGCAGGATATTGAGAAGTTACAGGTGACGTCATCGTCATCAGGATCTACGTCATCAGGATATCGGGTGACGTCAGCATCGAGTGAACGGTGCGAGGAGTTAAGGTTTTGTCATCATCAGGATAAATGGAAGGAACCGGATGTTCTTTATCCTGTTGATTATCATGATGTTGAATATCATGATGCTGTTGCTTGTGTCGTCGGCTATCGGAGCTTCGAAGGGAAGGTGCTGAAGTGGTCGTCATCAGGATATTTGGAGCAACCGGATATTTGATATCCTGCTGACGAAGGTGGTGTCGCATATCATGATGATGCCGCTAGTGTTTGGCGCCCGATGAACAGTGCAACCGGAGGATGTTTGCGCCCGTTGAACATCACGATGATGTTGAAGGTAGTGAAGATGGAAGTTGTCGCTGAAGTAAACAGTGGACGTCAGGAGGATGTTCGCGCTGGTCGAACATGATGATGCTGCCGAATATGATGATGCTGCCGATAATCGAGTAAGGTGATGCTGTTGGTAGGCGAAAGTGCGAAGACTTGTCTGCAGGAGGATATCGGTCGGCAGGTGAAATATGATGATGATGAGGATGAATATGATGATGATGATGGTTTGCAGACATCCATGCTGTATGCGAAGGTTATAGTGTGGATGCCTCTGCATCATAGTGGTATCAGAGCTCAGCAAAAGGTCTGGGCTGTTGTGTGTTGATTCTGTCACCGAAAGGGCAGAGGTAGAGTTGATTGTGTGTTGTGTGTTGATTGAGAGGTTGACACAATGCCTCCTAAAGGTAGTGGGACTGCAAGGGAATTGCAGGAAATGAAGGTGAAATATGATGATGATGAGGATGAATATGATGATGATGATGGTTTGCAGACATCCATGTTGTATGCGAAGGTTATAGTGTGGATGCCTCTGCATCAGTTTAGCAGGCAAACATATAGCAGATGTCACCAAAAATGTTACCTCATTTAGCTTCTAGCTCAATCAAGTAGAGCTGAGATAGTTTGTTTGCAAAATAAAGATAAAAGGTACACATTCAATTCTACTAAGTTCTATTCATATGCATAGAAGTATTATCAAATAAATTATAGTTTAATTTGCAAATGTATACAAGAGAAAGATTACATAGATTTTGCATAAAAACTATCTTTTATTGATAATCATAAATGTATGGTGTCCCACACAAGCTGTGGGAATAAATATTTCAATGCAATATAAGAATAAACTATACATTTGAAGAAAACATAAAAGAAAGAGCATATGGAAAGAGTAGGGATCCGTCATTGCCTTGTTACTAATGACAAACCCCAAGTTGAACTGCTGCATCCTTGTTTTGGCTCCTCTCGCTAGGTTGCTCCAGAAGTTGACCTGCTGCTACTTGAAATGTCTGCAAGGGATGAGAAAATTTGTGTTAGAGCTTGGGATCCATATTCTTTACATATACTACATCAACAAATATATAGTTTATTCTCCTAAGGCATTGAAATAGTTTTGCAGTATCAATGATATCAAGAAAAGCAAAGGAGTGTCATCAATCATCATGAGTATCATTGGAAGCTTTTGGCTTCATTGTTTTATCTAATATGTTTGTTCACTATGCAGGTATAGGTACATGTTTCATTGCTAGATTACATTGTTCAATATCATAGCACGTGGAGGACAATGGGCTCACATAAGGGTTGAGCCCAGTGTGTTGCCCTCTTGTCTTGAGAGAGATGAGAGTATAAAGGCATTACATTTATCAACTTTGAGCATATATCTCATCACCTATAATGGTAAGTAGGTTGACATCACTATCATAAATGACAAAATATTTACTCAATTGGAACCCAATAATAGAAGTCAGCCATAACAGTCCTTAAGGACCTTGACTTTCATGCTAATGAAAGATAGTCACTGCATGACTGTAATAGCAGTCCCAAAGAATGAAGTAGGTGTTAAGAGTTAGAATGGGATAGTAGAGCCTATGCAAGAATAGCTAACACAGTCAATAGCAGGGTATGCAGGTTAGGAGACTTATGAAGACAATGTGGAAAGAGATCAAACTAATAGCATGCATGAGGACTTTGATAGTCATGAAGAGAATCATCAGCTAATAGGTAGGAATATGTCCAAAATATGCTATAGATAGACATGTATGGTCTGTGACAGTATAATATACAAGACAAAGCTAATAGAGGACTATTCAAATTCATGAAGGAATGACTATGATTAGTCATGATGGTCAAAGGGACATGAAAGATAGTCAGCTTGCTATGATAAATCCTCAAGAAGAGAACAGAGAGGTGGTTTATCATGGAACAATCTCTCCTTTTTAGAGTCTTTATTGATTATGTAGATCCTAGACAGCAAGAAGGGTTTCTAATGGATTGTTATAAGGAGTAGCCCATCACAAGGACACCACAAGTGTATAAATATGATAACTGAGTAGTAGTCTATAACATTCAAGAAGACAGTTCAATGTTAGGTGAAAATACAACTTAATAGGCAAGAAAGGAGTTGAGCACAGTCTTCATGAGGACTACTATTTACTGGAGGACTAGGGTCTTATGCTATAAGGATGACAATAGATATAAGAAACAAAGCAGTGATGTCAAACTTTCTAGAAGAAGATTGTTGCAGTAGATATGGAAGAGTATCAAAGGATCACAGAGATCTGTTAAAGGTTTGAAATGGCAACTAGATCAGAGAAGAATGTTGCAACTACTGAAGTAGTTTCCATGTTGGCAAGCAGGCAGAGATCAATCATGCCCACTAGCATAAGGGACAGTCACTAAGATGGTCCTTAGCCTGTATATCTACAAATGCCAAGTAGCAACCTATCCACTCTAAACAACAGTCAAACAGTGCAAGCACATAAGCAAACCTTAAACAATGCATAAAGGGGTAGTGTTTGATTGGAGATAGTCATAGAATGACTTTATCACTTAGGAATACATTTGAAGACGCCATAAATAACTATCACAGTCATAAAAGGAATAGAAAAGGAAAGGAAGTCATAAATTCATTAAAGACTATCATGTCAGTTTTGAAGAATCATGCAAAGAAAATCAAGGAAATGGATAGAAATATTGAGATCTTGAGACAATGTCTACATGGTTGAGAGTTATCTTGTAGGTCCAAGGTGGACAAGTGTGAATCTCAGTAGCTTGGTGTGCATTGAATGTTCAGTCACATAACTGTATATATAGAGGTAAGCAGTCATATGATAGAAAACCATCAAGTAAACACTCCAAAGGTTCAATACAAAAGCCTACCAAGAGAAAGCATAATAATGGGTGACTCTGTTGAAAGCTTGACACAGAGACCCCTATGACTGCATGAACAATAGTCCTTATGGGAAAATATCAAAAGAGACAGTCACTGCATGACTGTAATAGCAGTCACCAATGCATGAGGATATCAATTGTGAATAGTAGCTATGTAGACAGTTAACAATCTAAGAGAAGATTGTCCTAGAGATTAGTGAAGGAGATGATAGTCACTATGCAAAGACTATCAGGTATGTTCAACTTTGATACTACTAGTAGGAATTGATCTCTATGAGCAATCGGAGTGCCTTTTCTTTGTCAATTTAGAAGCTATATCAGACATTCATCCAATAAATTGACAACAAAGAAGTGACATAGTAAACCAATCAAGTATGAATTCAATGGTGCTGTCAATATCTAAAGAAGGGTGTGCATGACAAAGTAGGTACAGTTCATCATCTGTGGTTTTTGTGGATGCAAGATCACTGCCTTTTGAATTGTAACACCTTGATCCTATACTGCCACAATGACTTCTAGAGCATGAAAGAATAAGTGAATGAAGGGAGAAATTCTAGGCCAATATGAAACTTGTATGATTGGACAGTCAAGAGACTTATAAAATAGTTGAGGCAGAACCAGTGGGAAGCCAAAGAGTAGTGAACAAAGGTTTCAATTACAAAAGGTCATGATGACAGTTATGCAATAAGGAGCAACACTATGTCAAGATTTAATAGTCAAACATGATTTCAAAACAACACAGGATCTGTGATAAGCAAAAGCTACTATGGAGAATCAAATATCTAAAGGTAAAATACACATAACAATACAGTCAATATCTCATTTTACTTCATGTTTTGTCAAGAAACAAATATATTTGTTGTTCATCTTAGCAAGAGTGAATAGAGGGTTTCCAGAAAACCCTAGCTGTGCTTGGGAATTACCATATCAAGCAAATGAACCAGAAGCAATATTAAAACATGCTCAGAATGTAACAAATATACTTCCTTCATGCCAAATCATGGGCTACAGAAACAAATGCACATCATGCTGAGAGAAATGATTCACAAAATCATGAGAGTAAACTAAGATATTCATTATTTGTGCTCTGCAAAAACCTACAGAAAGTCAAGGAAGGATTATTACCTGCTACTACCTGAGTATTGGTAGTCACGTGAGATGCAGAAAGTGCATAAAAACTCTAGTGTAGACCTACATGACTCCAATTGAAACCTTACCATGGTGGCACCCAGCAAATGAAATGCAAAGTGAAGTGAGAAATAAGGGTTTGTTTGATCCTTTTGAATTAGGTTTTCTTTTTTACCCTAAGTATGTGATGGCTTAGAGGCATTTTTTGCCTTTCTTTTGTTATTTTTGCAATAAAATGTTAATACCCATGACCTCATGTTCCTCTTGCCTAGCAAATAACATGTGTCCCTTGTATATGTTTCATCGACTCCCAAGTGGTTGAGTCAAAAGGCTTTATTTTTTGCATTTGATTTGAAATGTAAAACATTAAGTTAAGTGATGTAATTATAAATCATTTTATTTGATGTTTTGAAAGTGCAAAAAGAGTTAAGAGGTGTTGGTTGTTAAGACTAAGTCAAAGGGAGAGGATGTAGTTGAGTATTAATCAAATGCCAAGCATATAGGGAAGTTGGAGGAGGTTGACCAATATGTGGAGAGAATATAGGAGTGATTTGACTTGGTTTTAAAAGCCTTAGAGTTTATGCCTTTATGATAGGCAAGGTCATGCCTTGACCTTTTCTTCATTTTGGACTCATTTTGGAGTGGGTTTAGGGGCTATTTTTTAGGCTTTTTGGTTATGCACGACCAAAGGATTTTGGGTCCCTATTTTGGTGCAACTGATGGACAGAAGGATATAGTCACTTCATTGTTCATTATTGGAGTTAGTTCTTTTCATTCTCAAGTAGGTATTGTAATTCATTTTGGAGTTCATTCAGCATGAGACGGGTTTTGTACCTTATTTTAGATTTATGTATGATAGTCTACACCTTTGAAGATCAATGGAGATAAGCATTTTGTCTTCTCAATTTTTTGTTCTATTGTGTGCATTTGAATGATTGATGTATTGACTTCTGAAGTTATCTCATTCCTTGTCTTTGTGTCTCAATAGTAGCACCTTTGTATAGAAAGTGTATGTATTTGCAAGTTATAAGTTGTGTTGAGATGCAATTGATTCAAGTTGTGAGAAGTATCTTTTCCTTCTAGGATTGTATGCTTTATATCCTCCTTATGAAATATTGATGCAAAGGCATATAAGTATTGAGTTGTGCATGTCAAGATTTATTGTTGATTGAATCTATGTGCAAAGCAGCTGTGCAAGTTTTAGATATCAAATTTGGTGCATCACCCTTAGTCATAGGTTTTATTTTATGCAGTTTTTTTTACCCTTTTCCAACAAGCAGTAGTTTAGGTGAGCACCATAAGAGCCAGCTTACTCTGGAGGTTCTTTTCTATTCTAGGTGACCCACAGCCTGAGAAAAGTTCCCATGTTTCACCAATAGGTTGGGTTCACTCAGCAAGGGGTGCAATATTGAGTGACAACTGTATTAATAGGTGGAGCTGCAAAAAATTACAAGAGTAGGTCTAGTTGGAAGATTAGATAGGAGTTGTCGATTGCTTCTCCACCTTCACAATAGAGAAGTGGTCATCAAATGTTTGATTATTTTTTTGTATTCTTATATAGATTCGTACACATACATTTTTTTACTGATTTATATCATTATATTCCTATATGGATTTATTATACATTCTTCATATTCATGACATTATGTATATGTCACTTGACATTATATATATGATGATCAATTATGGTTATAGATGTTATCATATTTATTATTTCTATATGATTTTATCAAAACTTAAACATAGATATACAATGACATGCCCTAAATCATGACTTGTTTTATGCCATATTATCATTTCATTTTATAATGAGCTTATTTTTGTGAGTGTGAATTGTCATAACATGAGTATGTTTGTCCTTTTGATCAGAAGTAAGAGTGTATTGACGCATACCAATGAAGGGTATGAACTTGCCAAAGAAGAGATTTATTCTACATAGGATAGATAATGTGTCATGTTTAAAAGTTTTGATATTGCCTACATGTTTTTCAATATTTCCATGAACCTCTCTTGAAAATGTACAAGTGTGTGGATCCATGTTTAATCTCTCATTGCAATGAGGGGTGATACTTGAACATATGAATAGGCCCCTAATATTTTTGAATATAGATTTATCAAATAAATAGTTATGAAGTTGATATCGAAACCTAGGTAGTGGTTAGACAAGCTTTTAGGCCTTTCCCTCACTAAAATGCATAAGTGGTTCCAAAAAAACCTCCAAATACAAGTAACACACTTTCATTTAACTAACTTGTTATACTCAATCTTATCATCCATAGAACAATCTCCATTAGGACTTCATAGCCATACTTTCAACCATATGACAACTTTCCTACAACAACAAATCAAGAGGATGTAACTTTGTCATAACAGTACTAAGGTTTTCAAACTAGGCATATGCATCACAATTTATCTTTTTTCATCCTTTGTAACTTTTAAGACTTTCCACTCCTTGATATATATTATTTTTTTAATACTTGTAGGGACAAAAACAAGATAGAGGTATGAAGCTTTAGGATCAAGGAGTGCCCATGGTATATCAACATCAACCTATCTTGATTAGCCACTCTTTACCTACAACAAAAGGATAATAAAGTGTCAAATTTCATCATGTCATTCCAAGTACAAATATAATCAAATAAAAGCTTCACATCTAAAATTTTGTATTTTACCTAATCTTGGATCCATGAGACCAAACTATAATACATCCCTTTCCAAGTGCTTCTCAAGGTACTTTTGATGTCCTTCTATCTAAATTATAGACATATTTGGTGTTTCCATTTGCAATCCCACCTAATTTATCACCTCATCTCTTGTTCATTTACCTCATGTTCATCATTTTTTTTTCTTCTCTTGATAATATATCTTAAAGTCTAAGATATTCTCAATTCTAGTTCAAGCAATATTATCCTTTATCATTCAATTCTTAGTCATTTTGCATATCACTTTCTTCCAAAACTTTGGGTTGTCTTAGGATTGTATATCAACCTTTTGGACTTATTATGATAGTGTTCCTTGTTAATATCAAAACAAGGAAACTTTACTCATAAATGAGAAACATATAGGCCTATCTATGACTAGTTAGGATGATATGGTCTTGACAAGTTTTTTAGCTATCTTATCAACTAGCTATTCATGACCTCTTCAAATATTGGTATGACTATATTCGTAAAACATTATATTAATTAGATTGTTTGTTTGTGACTAAATGAGAAGAAAGTTATGGGTTAATCCTCTATCAACATGATAAATTAACTCTCTAACTACATGATTATGTAAGGATTTTAAGGACAATCCCTATAGATTATTAACTAATTTTTAGACCTTATGACAACATTTTGGCCACTTAACTATCCTTTAAGATAGTCTCTTTCTCAAGATGTGACAACACTCGTGCCATATCTTAATGTGACAGGATTGTATTGTTGAAAGCACAAGACAAATGAGAGGGGGGGTGAATCAGTTGTATCAAAACTTCAAATCCTTATAAACATAATCACATCCATATTAGTTTTCTTAAACCCTTAATCTGTTATGAAGATTAAACATGAAAAGGATGTAACAAAAACTTAAACTCCTTAACACCATGCACAAGACAACACTAAGTTTTTATGTGGAAACTCTTTGAGGGAAAACCACGGTGAGGATAGCTCACAATATAATATAGTAGCAATACCAAAAAAGAGGCTCACTGTCCAGGGCTCACTACCCAAAATAATAGGCTCACAAACAAAGGGCTCAGTGCCCAGAAGAAGAAGAAAGAAGAAAAGAGATGACTCATTGCCTTGAACTGATATAATAGCATCTACAACATGCCTAGGTATAGTTCCTTTGAGGCACAACAAATATCACATTCGCAACCTCTCTAAAAGATTTTAGATGACCTCTGGTCACTGCATTAGCTTCTCTACCACATGAAAGTCCTTGTTGCCTTTAATTTGAATTCACAACACACACATCACATACTCACCCTTCCTCCTTCAACATATGGATCCTTCAAACTTATTTATATCAATATCATCCTTGAAAAATTCATCAAAGTTGGCAACATACTCTATGATGCAGGAGCATCCATGACAAATTGGTAGTCAGCGTCACCAAAAATATTGTTATTTTAATTTGGTTTGTTTTCAATAAGGTTTATGGGCTTGGGAAATAATATTTTAATTTGCAACAAATATAATTTTCATTGGGATATTAGTAATATAATTTTTGTAGAAAAATACCCCAGTAATTTATAAATGCCTCAAATAGTGGAGAATATCTTTCCTATGCAAAAGCATTAAATTCTATTTTTTTTGTGGGGGTTGATTTTTATCATAAGTGGGGTTGATTCTGTCATAAGTGGAGCTACCAAGAATTATGGAATTAATGGCACTTATTATTGTAACCATCATAGAGTAAGGAATCTTGTAAGTGGTCTTTATGGCCTAGGTTGGTGGACTTAACTCCTAAATTTTATTTTAGTAATTCCAAAATTTGTAACTCCAAAAATGGGGGGTCGTAATTATGAGACTGAGTATTGGTAAAATGGGCATAACTTTCTCACATCTTATCAAAATTAAGAAATATAAAATGTTTAGGAAATATGGAAAGGAGAGGCACGAAACCCAAAATTTGTTTTAGAAAATTCTAGAAAATGAGTGTGTGGTGAGAGGAATAAGTGACAGGTTTTTATTGGAGCTGGAAAAAAAGAAAATGGAGGAGAGACCCAGATGTTGGGGAACGAGTTGTTGGGAATTAATGTGTCTCAACCTTGGTAATTCCTTGCATTATTTATGATTGTATTTATTTATTCATTTCCTATGTTGTAAATTGATTGTAAATTCCATATTGTCATTTTGTGGGATGTGGCACAGTGATGTGTCATCCTACATGGAAGATGACAACTTGTAATTTTGTCCTCACATGAGGAGATAGGTGTCCCACTTTTTGGTAGGAGTATTTTTCCATGTGTTGGCATCTTGGATGTTGTGTAAGGGAATGTTTGACTGAAACGGTTATGACGGATTCATATGACAAAGTTATGACATGTAAGAGTCAGAAATAGAAGTTTGTAAGACAAGTGAAGACATGTGTCATGAAGCATCTTTGAAAAAGGCATATTTGGGCGCCCCAAGGTGGAATATGACATGTTGTAAGAGAATATACTATTTATAGCCTATGTATGACAGATTCTCTTACAGCTGTAAGTTGTAACCGCTACGACAGATTCTATGATGGTCGTAAGAGTCGTAAGAGCATCTGTCATAGCCCATTTTGGAAATAGACGACCTCTTTGGGATGGGAGCTGTGAAAAAGTGTCAGATACATTCTACAATGTTGACCAAGTATCCATAGGCATGGGCTTTGGGCCATGAGGCCAAGTTGGATGCCCATTCCAAGATAGAGCCAATTTTGCCTTGTATATTCTATATAAATAGGTGCTTGGAGGAGATGTAGTATGTGATTGATAGGTACTATTACGCTACCGGATTGACTCCAGACATGAGTGTTGAAGACTATTGAAGCTTGCATTGTAAGTGTATTGTAAACCATATTCAGTTTTGATAATACATTGTGCAGGTTTCTGAGTATGGGGTTTTTCACCTAATAAGGGTTTTCCCCATGTTATATCTTTTTCTCTCTTATTCTGTCTTCTTTCTAGTTCTATGTGTATTGTTGCAATATCTCTATTAGATGTTTAATGTTGCTATAATTGTAAGGATTAAATTGAATTTGCATAGCCCTCTCCTCATTAGATTAGTGTAGGAAGCAATTTCTGCACACCTAACTTCATTTTAGTTGGTATCAGAGCCTGGCCAGTTTTGGTCTTAGCTGTTGGGTAGGGGTTTTTTTAGCTAATGTTAAGTTGAGTGGGAGTCTGTGTAGAGTATTTTGAATCTTATTGCAGCAAGGAGATGGCAAGCACATCCGGAAGAATAGAGATGGAGAAATTCAATGGCACTAATTTCAAGCTATGGAAGCTCAAGATGGAAGACATGCTTGTTGATCGAGACCTCTAGGAAACTATCAATGGAACTAAACTAGCTGCAATGTCACAAGCTGATTGGGATCTAAAGGATCGAAAGGCTAAGGGTCTCATAAGACTTAGTCTTGTTGATTCTGTCCTGTTAAATGTCCATGAGGAGACTACTACAAACTTGCTTTGGAAGAAGTTGGGAGATGTGTACCAAGCTAAATCCCTGGTTAACAAACTTTTTCTGAGAAAGAAGTTGTATTCCCTTTGAATGGAGGATGGAGGATCCGTTGTAGAACATATGAATGTTTTCAACATACTTGTTGCACAATTGACATCCATTGGTGTGAAGATGGAGGAGGAGGATCGATGTATGACCTTGCTTTGTTCTTTGCCAAATTCGTGGGATCATCTTGTCATGGCTATTGGAAGAACCACATCCACATTCAAAATGGATGAAGTGATTTCTTTGTTGTTGTCTGAAGAGATGTAGAGAAAGTCTTTTGAGGTAGCCAAAGAGGCTCTTGCTATTCATGGAAGACCCAAGGAGAAAGGGAAAAAGAAGGACAAGAAAGTTAAAAAGAGCAGATCCAAATACCGTGGGAGATCCAAATCTCTTGGAAAGTCCAAGGCTATCTATTAGAACTGTGGTAAATCTAGGCATTCTGAAAGGAATGCAAAGAGGAAAAGAAAAAGAAGAAGAAGAATCCATATTCAAATTTTGATAAGTCACAAGATGGTGGTGATGCCTTCATCGCAGCCTAGCAACCCTTGCATCTGATGATGTGTTGTTGATTGATTCTGGTGCACCATTCCACATGAACTTGCATCGAGACTGGTTTACTAAGTATGAGGAGTTTGATGGTGGAAAGGTGTACCTAGGTGACGAATCTCATCTAAAGATTGTTGGTCATGGAAGAGTCTCTATCTAATTCCCTAATGGACGAGTGAAGGGGATCACTGGGTTTATGCACATCCCAGGCTTAGCATGGAACCTACTTTCTGTAAGTATGTTGAATGATACAGGTGTGCAGGTTATCTTTTCAAAAGAAGGATGCAAGATGACTAGAGGAGCTATGGTTCTTGCTAAGGGTACTAGGAGAGGTACTCGTTTTAGCTGGAGGCATTCATTTCACAATGAAATAGTTCTTATGACTGAAGGAAGAGGACAGCAGTCACTTCATCCCCACCATCTGAATGAGCAGTGAAGAAATCTGTTGTATCTAGTTCTGATGGTTGTATTCATGCCTTGGAAGTTAAGCTTCCTGCTGAAAAGACAATGTTATGGCATAAGAGATTTGGCCACATTGGTGAGAAGGGTCTGCATACCCTGAAAAATAAAAACCTCATTGAGGGGTTATATGATTGTAATCTTGAGTTCAACTTTTGTGAACATTGCATATATGGGAAACAAAACCGTGTTCAATTTTATTCGAGTTCTCATAAGTCTTGTAGTGTGTTGGACCTTGTTTATTCTGATGTATTTGGTCCTATTAATGTTCCTTTGTTATCAAAATTTGTATATTTTGTATCTTTCATAGATGACTATAGTAGAAGGACATGAATTTATTTTCTCATAAGCAAATCTAAAGTCTATAGTAAGTTTAAAGAGTTTAAGGCCTTTGCTAAAAATTAGGCTAGTAAAAAGATTAAGTGTTTGAGAACTGACAATGGTGGTGAGTTTTGTTCTACAGAATTTGATAAATATTGCAAGGAACTTGGGATTTAAAGACATAAGACAACTCCATACACCCTGTAGCAAAATGGAGTTGCAGAGAGGATGAATAGGACACTAATGGAGAAGGCTAGGAGTATGCTTAGTGGAACTGGCCTAGAACAAAAGTTTTGGGTTGAAGCTATTGCCACTACTTGCTCTCTTGTAAATAGATCTCCTACATCAGCTCTTGTTGGAAAGACACCCATGGAGGTGTGGTCTGGTAGAAAGCCTTCAATAAGGTATCTTCATGTTTTTGGTTGTGAGGCATATGCACATGTGCCTAGGGAGAAGCGGTCAAAATTGGAGAACAAGGATGTTAAGTGTATCTTCATTGGCTATGGTGTCGGTGTGAAAGGATACAAGATTTGGGACCTTGTGGCTAAAAAAGTGTTGTATAGAAAAAGTGTTATCTTTAGAGAGATTACACCTTCTTCCACTATTTTACAACTAGAAGAAAAATAAAAGAAAGAGGATGTTGTTATGTTTCCTGCTACCCCTGAGAAGACTAAATACAAAGACAATGTTGGACCTAATGATGAGGAGAGCTCTTACAGCTTTGAAAGCTCAAATGAAGAAGCTCAACCTCAACCTCAGCGCTTGAGGAGGTCCACACGAATAAGAAAGCAACCTGAAAGGTTTGGTTTTGCATTGCTTGATTCTAGGTGTGCTTTTGCTTTGCTTACTAATAGTGATAAACCTAGAACTGTATCAAAGGCTATGGACATGAAAGATGCAGGTTCCTAGAAGGAGGCCATGGAGGATGAAATGGCTTCTTTGGAAAAGAATCAAACTTGGGACTTGGTGCCTTTGCCTCCCCGACGGAAACCCATTGGATGCAAATCAGTGTTTAAGAAGAAATTTGGTGTAGATGGCAGTGTTGAGAAGTATAAGGCCAGATTGGTTGCGAAAGGGTATTCACAAGTGGAGGGTATAGATTATGGTGAGATCTTCTCTCTTGTTGCAAAGCTAACATCCATTCGATTCTTGTTGTCTCTTGCAGTAGCTTATGACTTAGAGGTAGAATAGATGGATGTGAAGACAGTGTTCCTTCATGGTGATTTGGAGGAAAAAATCTACATGTCATAGCCAGAGCATTACATGGTAAAAGGTAAAGAAAATTTGCTTTACAAATTAAAGAAGTCTTTGTATGGTTTGAAGCAATCTCCTAGGAGGTGGTACTTGAAGTTTGATGCCTTTGTGTTGTCTATTAGATTTGTGAGATCAAAATTGGATCATTGTGTGTATTATAAGTTTGATGGTGATTGTATTCTCATTGTTGCATTATGTGTTGATGATATGTTGCTCATTGGGAAGGGTAAGAATATGATTTTTGATTTCAAATCTCTATTGTCAGCACAGTTTGAAATGAAAGATTTAGGGGCAGCTAGGTACATTCTAGGAATGAAAATCAGAAGAGACAGAACTAACAGAAAATTTTGGTTAAGCTAGAGTAAGTATGTGAAGACCATGTTGGATAGGTTGAGCATGGTAGATTGGAGACCATTGTGTGTTCCTATTTCTTTGGGGAAAAAGTTGTCTATTGAGGATTGTCCAAAATCTCCTAATGAGGTGGAGTACATGAGCAGAGTACCTTATGCTAGTGTTGTTGGCAGTTTGATGTATGCTATGGTCTGCACAAGACCAGACATTGCCCAAGAAGTGGGAGTCCTTAGTCAATTTATGGCTAATCCTGGATGGGTTCATTGGGATGCAGTTAAGTGAGTGTTTAGATATTTGAGGGGTACTTCCAAGTATTCCATATGCTATCATGGTAATGTTACAAGACCTCTGCATTTTGTTGATATTCATGGATTTGTGGATTCAAATTGGACAGGTGACATTGATAGCAGGAGATCCATCAGTTCTTATGTGTTTACATTGTTTGGTGGTGCTATTAGTTGGATGAGTAAGCGACAACCTGTGGTTGTATTGTCCATGATAGAAGCTGAGTATATGGCAGCAACTCATGCTTGTAAGGAAGGCATTTAGCTTAAGAGATTGTGTTTAGATATTGGTGTTGATGTAGGTCATATTATGATTAGTTTTGACAGTCAGAGTGTGATTTGCCTTGCGAAGAATCCAACTTTCCATGCCAGAACAAAGCATATTGATGTTTAGTTTCACTTTGTACAAGACATGGTAGAGGATGGGAAGGTAAATTTGGAGAAGGTAGATACTTTGAAGAATGTTGCAGATGCTTTGACAAAGCCAGTGGGCATAGAGAAGTTCAGATGGTGTTCGGAGTCTATAGGCCTCTCGGCCTATAGCAGTTAAATCTTGTTATTCTATTGGCTCTTACAAGGTGTTCAACAAGTGGGAGAATGTTAGGAATTAAGGTGTCTCAACCTTGATAATTCCTTGCATTATTTATGATTGTATTTATTTATTCATTGCCTATGTTGTAAATTGATTGTAAATTCCATATTGTCATTTTGTGGGATGTGGCACAATGATGTGTCATCCTACATGGAAGATGACAACTTGTAATTTTGTCCTCACATGAGGAGATAGGCATCCCACTTTGTGGTAGGAGTATTTTGCCATATGTCGGCATCTTGGATGTTGTGTAAGGGAATGTTTGACCAAAATGGTTATGATAGATTCCTATGACAAAGTTATGACATGTAAGAGTCAGAAATAGAAGTTTGTAAGACAGGTGAAGACATGTGTCATGAAGCATCTTTGAAAAAGGCATCTTTGGGCATCCCAAGGTGGACTATGACATGTTGTAATAGAATATACTATTTATAGCCTATGTATGATAGATTCTCTTACAGCTGTAAGTTGTAACCGCTATGACAGATTCTATGATGGTTGTAAGAGTCGTAAGAGCATCTGTCATAGCCCATTTTGGAAATAGGCGACCTCTTTGGGATGGGAACTATAGACAAGTGTCAGCTACATTCTACAATGTTGACCAAGTGTCCATAGGCATGGGTTTTGGGCCATGAGGCCAAGTTGGATGCCTTTTCTAAGATAGAGCTAATTTTACCTTGTATATTCTATATAAACAAGTGCTTGGAGGAGGAGATGTAGTATGTGATTGACAGGTATTGTTACGCTGCGAGATTGACTCCAGACACAAGTGTGAAAGACTATTGAAGCTTTCATTGCAAGTCTATTATAAACCATATTCAGTTTTGATAATACATTGTGCAGGATTCTGAGTGTGGGGTTTTTCACCTGATAAGGGTTTTCCCCACGTTATATCTTTGTCTCTCTTCTTATGTCTTCTTTCTAGTTCTATGTGTATTGCTGCAATATCTCTGTTAGATGTTTAATGTTGCTGTAATTGTAAGGATTAAATTGAATTTGCATAGCCCTCTCCTCATTAGATTAGTGTAGGAAGCAATTTTTGCACACCTAGCTTCCTTTCAAGAGTCTAGAGGTGGAGAAAATTATTTGTTGCAGGTGTTGGATGTGTAATTCTAAGAAGCTCATATGATTCCATATTTTGTAATGAAATTTCAGATTGAATAAATATTATTGTACATTTTTCTCTTCTTCTATTTGTTGTTCCAATTTATTTTTAGCCTTCTTTTAGAGGCTTGTGAAGTGTTGTGTTGCAGATTTTAATGGATTAGTATCTCATTGTTGCATCAAGTGGTAAATTAGTATTTCCTCTCTACATCAATTGGTATCAAAGCTTAGAAGGTTTGGGCAAAAGAGAGTTTGGTGTTTGCAAGTTTTTGTTTGTGCAGGTTGAACAGAGAACCTGGTTGCCAAAAGACTAGGTAGAGGAAAATAAGAAGAGACCTAGGTGAGGCAAAGACAAGAGGAAGCAAGGTTAAATGGATTACTTGAAGAGAATATGGATTTGTTGAGAAGGTACCTTCAGGTTGGGGGTTCACAAAAGAAGAAGCAAGAAGAAAAAGAGAGGAAAAGATAAAGCAAAAGAAGGATCAAGAATTGAGGCAAGCACTAGAGGAAATCAGTATGAGGATAGAAATATTTGAGGCTATGATGGAGTAGATGTATAGTCAAGCCACAAGTTGGCATTTGGCAGTAAAGAATAAATTTGTATGGCCCATTAGAAAGATTATGCAAAGAAGGAAAAGATAAGTAAGGCAAGCAGCCATAGAGGAAGAGGTAAAGTTTGAATCTAATGTTCAAGATGTGCAGGGTGAGAAACATGATGTTGATCAAGTTGTTGATAAAGCTATTGATGTTGAGACTAATGATATGGTTGATGATATTGTTGCTGATAAACAAGTAGAGAAAGTTGTTGGTATTGATACTCAAGTTACTGATGATAAAATTGATGTTGATATTCATAATCAAGTTGTTGTTGGTAATGAAGTTGTTAATGAGAATGTGGCAGTTTTGTTTGCTAATGAGGTATGTGTAGGTTAACAAAAGTATAATGCAGGTGAATATGTTGCTATACTATGTGATGAAGACATCCATGAAGCTGCTGAACTATATCCTCAAGAGTTGGAGCTTTGGAGCCTAGACGTTGAGAGAATATTGGATAGAAGAAGGCACAAGAAGAAGAATAGGAAAAAGGGACTAGAGATGTTTGTAAAGATGAAGGATGAGGTGCAAAATAACTGGAAGACCAGGAAGAAAACAATAATTCAATGGGGCTTGAATTCTTTTTTCTCTAGGAGTATGATGTAGGAGCATCCATGACAAATTGGCAATCAGCATCACCAAAAATATTGTTATTTTAATTTGGTTTATTTTCAATAAGGTTTATGGGCTTGGGAAATAATATTTTAATTTGCAAAAAAAATAAATTTCCTTGGGATATTAGTAAATTTAATTTTTGTGGAAAAATACCCTGGTAATTTATAAATGCCTCAAATAGTGGAGAATATCTTTCTTAGGCAAAGGCATTAAATTCTATTTTTTTGTGGGGGCTGATTTTTATCATAAGTGGGGTTGATTCTATCATAAGTGGAGCTGCCAAGAATCATGGAATTAATGGCACTTATTATTGTAACCATCATAGAGTAAGGAATCTTGTAAGTGGTCTTTATGGCCTAGGTTGGTGGACTTAACTCCCAAATTTTATTTTAGTAATTCCAAAATTTGTAACTCCAAAAATGGGGGGTCATAATTATGAGACCCAATCTTGGTAAAATGGGCATAACTTTCTCATATCTTATCAAAATTAATAAATTTAAAATGTTTGGGAAAATTAGAAAGGAGAGACATGAAACCTAGAAACCATTTTAGAAAATTCTAGAAAATGAGTGTACAGTGAGAGGAATAAGTGACAGGTTTTTATTGGAGCTAGAAAAAGAAAATAGAGGAGAGACCCAGATGTTAGGGAAGGAGTCTAGAGGTGGAGAAAATTATTTGTTGCAGGTGTTGGATGTGTAATTTTGAGAAGCTTATATGCTTCCATATTTTGTAATGAAATTTCAGATTGAATAAATATTATTGTGCATATTTCTCTTCTTCTATTTGTTGTTCCATTATATTTTCAGCCTTCTTTTAGAGGCTTGTGAAGTGTTGTGTTGCAGATTTCAATGGATTAGTATCTCATTGTTGCATCAATTGGTAAAATACTATTTCCTCTACATCACTCTACAACATTTGAAACACTCTCCAATGTCGGCAAACATACATAATTCAAATTAGGTGTAGACCTAAACAATTCCACAAACCAAAGAAATGAAGATGGAACATTTCATAGCTTAGCATGGACCTAAAGACATCTTCACATGCTTCAACACACTTCCACAATCCATGAAGCACATCCATAATTAGTGTTAGCAACCTAGTCAGCCAAACTTGTACAAACACCAAGAACACTTAAGCATAGGCTTCCAAGAACACAATCATAGCTTGCAAACTAGGAACAACACTTTAGTACATTCTGGAGACATCCATGAACAACTTTAAGTCACTTGAGAATCAACAAAATCATCCGCAACACATTTCACCTGAAGAAGATTTATTGTCTATTTGCAAATAACACTATCAAACTTTGCTACACAAGAACTTCCTTTCTGGATCATCAAATCACAAATCATTTGGAATGAAGATACCTAAGGACCTTATAAACATGTGTCTAGAACTACAACACCTAAAACAATTCTTTAGAGAAATGTGGAACAAAATACTTTCTCCTAGTCACCTTTGCACAACCCAAAAATTTTGCCAATTATAGTCTTCAAACTGGTGAACATAACTTCCTCTGCACAGTGATCTAAACCACCAAATTTTGGATTTAGCATCTTCAAATAGTCCTCTAAAACATATCCAAATCTCACACTTTGGTATTCAATACAAAATAAATGCAGAGTAAAAACTCAGACAGTATCTTGCAAGGTAAAATACATTGTAACACATTGTTTCCATTGGAGAGCAAATTTTCTCAAAAGCACTTGGAAACTCAGCAATAGGAACAATGTGCTAACATTATCGACACCTCTATAAGACATTCAAATCACTTTAACATGACAACTCAATCAAGCAACAATCAGCAATATAAGAAGACACAGTTGACACCAATGGCAACACAAGTATGTTGACATCAAAGACAACACTGGTTAGCACATACTTGCAACAATCTCCCCCTTTGTCATTGATGGCATGTGAAAAACCATCATAACACATTTTGCACTAATCTCATTCTCCCCCTTTCTTTTATGCATCTTTCTCTCCTTTTTTTTTGACATGAACTCTCTCCCCCTTTGACATCAATGGCAAAGGGTGACAAATATTTTTTAGACTCTCTCCCCCTAAATAAGATACTACACATACTTGCACTGATCTCAACTTATCTGAACCATCATGTACCAACTCTTACTCCCCCTTAATGCAACATTCTTCAATTCCTCTACTTGCTCCCCCTAAGAGGCAGCCTCCATCATCAGTCTAGAAAAAAAGTGAATCCTAAATCACACTGGAATGATGCACTTCCTTATGCATCTAGTTCATAAAAGGAGAGGCAATAACCTCTAACTTCTCTCGAAGATACTCAAATGTGTCTTTAGGAAGAGCCTTGGTAAATATGTCAGCGACTTAGTGTTTTGTAGGTACATACTCAAGCTTCACTTCTTTCTTTGCAACCTTCTCTCTCAAAAAGTGATATATGATATAAATATGCTTTGTCCTTGAATGCATCATTGGGTT
Organism: Cunninghamia lanceolata; assembly: GCA_027924645.1. Classification (NCBI taxonomy): domain Eukaryota; kingdom Viridiplantae; phylum Streptophyta; class Pinopsida; order Cupressales; family Cupressaceae; genus Cunninghamia; species Cunninghamia lanceolata. The sequence goes on along the minus strand of BSBN01001410.1, from coordinate 2,907,078 downwards.
CTTTTAAATGTTAATGGAACTTGTATTATCACAAAAAATAGGAATTGGATCATCATACTCAACTCTAATATCCCTCAAAGTTTGTCTCATCCATAGCACTTGTATGCAACATGATGCTGTTGCAATATACTCTACCTCTGCAGTAGATAAGGAAATTGACTCTTGCTTCTTGCTTTGCCATGACACAACTCTGTCTCCAAGGAAGAATACAATGCCACTTGTACTTTTTCTATCATCTACACATCCGGCCCAATCTACATCTATGTAGGCACTTAGGGTGAAGTCATTGTTCTTAGGATACCACAAGCCATGTTCTAGAGTGCCCTTCAAATACCTGAATATCCTCTTTACTGCCATGATATGTGACTCTCTGGGATCAGCTTGAAAGCTTGCCACAAGATAGAATGCATTCATGATATCTGGTCTAGTAGTAGTTAGGTATAGCAGTCCTCCAATCATTGATCTATATTTGCTCTTATTAGCCTTAGGGGATTCATCATTTTTGCTCAACTTGCAACTAGTTGTCATGGGAGTACAAATTGGTTTAGATTCTTCCATTCCAAACTTTTTCAACAACTCCTTGACATACTTAGATTGTCAAATGAAAATGCCCTTATCTATCTGATTAATTTGTAGCCTAAGAAAGAAATTCATCTCACCACACATTGACATCTTAAATTCTTTTTACATCTCATCAACAACGTTCTTGCGCATACCTTCATTTCCATGAAAGATTATGTCATCTACATAGTCCTCAATAATCAGGATTTGATCTTTGCTTACCTTGATGTACAAATTGCTGTCTACGGACCCTTTACTAAATCCTTGCTGCAACAAATACTTGTCTAGCATAGCATACCAAGCTCTAGGAGCTTGCTTCAGTCCATACAATGCCTTCATCAATCTGCATACCATGTCCGGTTTGTCTAATAACTGGAATCCATCTAGTTTCTCTATATATACTTCTTCCTCCAACTCACCATTCAGAGAAGTGGACTTTACATCCATTTGATACACTTTGAAGTCCTTTTGTGCTACATAAGCCAAAAGTAGTCTGATAGCCTCCATTCTTGCCACTAGAGCATAGGTTTCTTCATAGTCTATTCCTTCCACTTGTGAGTACCCTTTACACACAAGTCTTTCTTTGTTCCTTACCACTTCTCCATTCTCATTCAACTTATTTCTGAAGATCCACTTTGATCCATCACATTCTTATCTATAGGCCTAGTGACAAGTGTTGAAAAGCACAAGACAACTGAGAGGGAGGTGAATCAGTTGTAACCAAAACTTCAAAACCATTAAAACATCAACCACTTAATAACTTTTGTTATGATTTAACCATGAAAGCATGTAAACATAAACTTAAATACAAGAACACATGAGACACATGAGACACCAAATTTTTACATGGAAAACCCTAAACAGGGAAAAACCATGGTCAGTGTTAGCTCACAGTATAATATGTAATAAAAATACTAAAAATCAGAGGCTCACTACCAAGAGGGATGAACTAAAATAGTAGCATCTACTCCATGCCAAGGTTCAATTCCATTGAAGTGCAATATATCTACTCTGCTCTACTTTTCTTTTACACTTCACACTTATCTTCACATCTTAGCACAGGGATACACTTTTCATGAATTCATTACATGTATTTATACAATTCATCAACCTTGGAATGTACATCAAGGTCGGCATTACAATCATCAATCATTGGAACAATCTCCAAGGTCGGCATTACAAACATACATTAGAAATAGGTCTAGTCCTAAACAGAATTGCTACTTGGAAAAGAATGAATACGGATCATTGCATGCCTTAGCTGGGACTCAAATGCAATCTTCCACACTACAACACACTATCACAAACTCCAAAGCATATCCGCAAGTGGTGAAAATAATCAGGTCGGTCAGAACCAAAGTTAACATTAAGTCCTTTAGGAACACGCTTCATGCAAGATCTGGATTACACTTTGCGAACCAGTCAAAAGGTAGGAACATGATCCAAAGACATCCACAAGCATGTTATAATCACTAATAACATCCACACAACCTCTAAACACTTTATCCATAAGATTCTTCAAACCGGAGCACTTGAACATTAATGTCGGCCATTGTCAAACAAGAAAGATCACTTGCAGAGCACCAAATCACAAACCATTTGAACTAAATGCACATATCATCATCACAAACTTAATTCTAGAACCGTAAACTATAAAACTTGAATGTGGAGCAGAATACATTCTCCCTATCACCATTAAATACACAAAAAAGTAGTTTTTACTTTGGTGAATAGAACTCGCTCAAATCTTCACACTGGAGGCTCAAACTTGAAAGATAGCATCTACAGACTTCCCTTGACATTACTTCCAAACCACAGACAAAGATATTCAATCTACAAGATATGTGGAGAAAAACATTATACTGTTTTGGCAGATAGAACAATTTTGCACTTGTACTAATTCCTCAAATAACTTCCTTTGATGTTGTCCTTAGGTGTTGACATCAATGACAACACTTATTTCTCATACTTGTAATAATCTCCCCCTTTGTCATTGATGGTAACACATTATGTGAAAAACCATCAAGACACACAAACTTGCTTTGCTTCTTTACTCCCCCTTACTTGATGCTTTCTTTGACTACAACTTTGGTTTTTCACATGAACTACTCTCCCTCTTTGACATCAATGGAAAAGGGTACCAGACCTTTTCTTTCTCTTTACTACACAACTCCCCCTTTCATGAACACTGCAACACTTACTTCTCTTATCAGGAACCCATATTAGCAACTTCTACCTGCTCCCCCTGAGAGGTAGCCTTAAAAACATCAATTCAGATCAAAAAGATGAAACTTTGGACACCACTAGACTGATGCATTCCTTATGCATTTTAGTTTAGATAAGGAGGGATTATAACCCCTAACTTCTCCCTGAGATACTCAAAAGTATCCTTAGGCAGAGGCTTAGTGAAAATATCTACAATCTGATCCTTTGTAGACACATACTCCATCTTTACCTCATTCTCTGTCACCTTTTCTCTTTAGAAAGTGATACCTTATTGATATATGCTTTGTTGTTGAGTGCATCACTAGATTCTTTGAAATATTTATAGCACTTGTATTGTCACAAAAGTGTTAGTGTAGGTTTTTTATTTTCCTTAGGGATATTTCTTTTTCCTACACATTATTAAGCTTGCTTAGGTTTATTATAAGTGGTTAATATGCTTAGGTTTATTATAAGTGGTTAATATGAGGACACGTGGCAAAATACATCAGCTACATGTGTAACTCTTTCCCACACATGGGTAGTTGAGTTACACATCCTTTTTTAGCTTTTTGTGCCACCTCTCATAACCAGTATTTTGTCCTTACCTAAGTAGGTTATGGGGTATTGTGCCACCTCTCATAACCACTATTTTGTCCTTACCTAAATAGGTTATGGGGTATTGTGCCACATGGGGTATTGTGCCACCTCTCATAACCACTATTTTGTCCTTACCTAAGTAGGTTATGGGGTATTGTGCCACCTCTCATAACCACTATTTTGTCCTTACCTAAGTAGGTTATGGGGTATTGTGCCACATGTTTTGGCATTTACCAAGTAGGTAAAATCTCCCACCTTTTATGGGATATGGGAGTTATTACACCTCTTGGATATATATGCCCTATTTTTGCTATATATACAATACTCTCTTCTCACTATAAGCTAAAGTTCACAAGATTGAACATGAGTTCACAAGCTTGAACATAAGTTCACAAGCTTGAATATCAGTTCAGTGATAGCTTGGTGAGAGTATTGAGAATCTTCTCAAAATTCTCTTTCTTTGTCTCTATTTTTCTCTCATTTCAGATATCTCTTCATTCTACTATTTTGATCTTTGATCATTTGTTGAGTGGAGGCGCATATGATCTACGACCGACATCAGATCCTGGCTTGGTTCTCGCTTCTCGCAAAATCAACATGGTATCAGAGCGCAGGTCATTGGTTCGAGTCCCTCGAGCCCTCAACCCTTCGTCCGCGTAAGCTCATCTTATCGACGTGGTACGTAGTGGGTACGAATTCCACATGGTACATGGTTGTATCCGGCTCTAACCTAGTATCAGAGCTCTTCTCCTGATTTATTTGAGAATCTAACAAAAAGATTGAAATTAGTTCTTCATACACAACTCTCATGTCCTTCAGTGTTTGCTTGAATCATCCAAAGTACTTGAGTACAACAACATGCTGCAGCAATATATTCTACTTCTATAGTAGACAAAGAAATTGAATCTTTCTTATTGTTTATCCATGACACCAATCTGTTACCCAAAAGGAAAACACCTCCACTTGTACTATTTCTATCATCAGCATCTCCAGCCCAATATGCATCTGTATAAGCACTAAGAGTGAAGTCAATATCTTTGGGATACCACAATCCATAGTCTGAAGTGCCTTTTAAATACCTCATGATCCTCTTGACTACCATCACATGTGACTCTTTGGGATCTTCTTGAAATCTTGCCACAAAACAGACTACATGCATTATGTCAGGTCCGGTATGGGTTAGATACAGTAGTCCTCCAATCATAGACCTATACTTTTTCTAATCAATCTTAGGTGATTCATCATTCTTTCTCAGCTTGCAGCCAATTACCATAGGAGTACATATTGGCTTAAAATTGTCACAACCCCCTATTTTTCAAAAAAATAATTTTCAAATTAAATATTACTATTTTAACAATAGTTGACTAATTTTGACTCATGTACGTGACAGGAATACACTCTCAATGAAGAGGTATCAGATCATACTTGAATCTTATTATTAATTATGATATTTTATTGAGAATAATTAATTAATTATCTAGAAAATTTAATATTGTGCAGAAAAGAAAATTCTTAGGAAAGATAAATATTGCGGTGGAATAATTATTTTATTTCGACAAATATTAAGCAATTGTTTAAATATTTAAATATCCTTCTGTGAGGGGGAAATCAGGTCATTCAAATCAATGAAAAATAATCCCAAACATCTATGAAATATAAAGGAGAAAGAGATTAAAATAAACTAAAATACTTACAACAATCTTTTACCTTCTGCCTTCTGTAGTTCACCTATCTTCCTTTGATCTTGTTTGTGAAGCCCTCAGAAGCATTTGCTTGCTTGCTTGTTGAAGATGACAAAGTAAGAATGGCTTGGATACTTGGTATTTGAAGATGAGCTTCAAATACAGAAATGGATTGTGAGTGATGGATGCTCAAATGGGAGTAGGGGTGCCAAAGGCGTGCCGCTATCTCTACAGCAGAAGTTTACACAAAATCCAGATATGAAATGAAGAGAAGAAGGTTGTATTTATAGAAGAGAGTGAGGGAAGATCAATGGTTGAGAAGAAAAGAAAAGATCAATGGAGGAGGCTTGTTAAGGAACGTGCATCAAATGGAAGAAGGACACATGTCATTCTAAAAGCAGCTTAGTTGAGTTAACTCCTCTCTTGATGAGGATGAGATTTGATTTTCTTAAATTAGAATTTATTTTTCTAATTTAAGAGTCATTTTGCTTTAAAGATGCTTTTGCTTTTGTAACTCAGCGTTTTGCTTTTGTATGATAAGAGGAAAGTTATTTTTGGAAGATAGAAATAATTTTTGAAGATAAGGATGCATAATTAAATAAAAGATTTTATTTAATCATTTTGTAGATAATTGAGAGGAATAAAATATAAGAATATATTTTATTTTTGTGAAGATATTTCAAGAATAAAATAAAATATAAAAATATATTTTATTTAGTGGAGGATTTAGATTTTATTTAAATAAAATTTGTATTTTATTTAAATTTGGAAGAATAAATATTTTAATTAAATAATTAAAATTATTTAATTATTTTAGAAGAATGAAGTTGGTGTAGGAGACTTTAATTAATTAAATAAAATGTAATTTATTTAATTAAATGAGAGGGGATGAATCAAATAAATAAATAAATATATTTATTTATTGATAGAAGAATGTGAATGATGAAATAAATAGTCAAAATATTTATTTAAGTAGAGTCATGCCAATTTTAGGTGTATACATTTTGCCCCTCTTTGAAGCAATGTGTTTTATCACGTTGTTTCAAAGAATAAGAATTTTTTTTTACAGTGATACATGCCCCAGTTTTGCCCCTGGTACAAGTTTAACGACAGGATGCCCCCTCGGGAGATTGGATGGGAAGAAGGTAGAGGGCGTGAGACAGACAATCTCATGAAGAAGAAGGTGAAAAATGGGTTAGGATGGAAAAAAACGTGATATGGTGTGGAGAAACAGACATGGGAAGTAGCCACAGTTGTCATACAGATAGATATGGGTCACTTGCTATATATAGGAGCTAGGTCCACACATTCTATTCATTTGTACACTTGTCCATAGTTGATTTGTCCTCTGGAGAGCTTAGGAGAGCATGGCAGCCAGACAGATGGATATTCCGCACGAGGAGCATCAGTTTGAGAGGATTTGACAGTTCGATTGGCCAGCAGAGGCAGGACCCCCGGTATGTGTTTCTTCAAAACTTTCTAAAAGTTAATTTTTGAGCGTATTAATGGCTAGGAAAGTCAACTAGGACAGATGCGCAAGAACACCCTTTTTGCGCATATGCACTCCAAAATGGCGTATTTGTCACGAGATTGTGCATTTACACTGCGAAATGGCGCATATGTTCAGTTTGCGCATTTGATTCATTAAGTGGCGCATTTGCTTAGGTTGCGCATTTGAGTCAAAAATTTGCGCATATGTCTAGAAATTGCACATATGTGTTGTGAATTGGCGCATATGATAGGGTTGCGCATTTGATATAAGAATTGGCGCATTTATCAGGAAATTGCGCATTTGGTATGTGAAGTGGCGCTTTTGCCAGAACGGCGCATACGCGTCAGCAAGTGGCGCATTCATGGTGAAGTTGCGCTTTTGATATGAAACGGCGCATTTGCTACCTAGATTGGCACATTTGCACTTAGGAAAATCAGGGACTTAACGAAATTAACCCAATTGGCATCCTGATTGATGCGTCAATTGATTAGCGATCTCCAAGATTGCCGAGAATCTAGTCAAGAGATGATATGTTGTTTTGATTAATTTGATATGTTAAGCCAATGATTAGGATAGCTTGATTGCTTTGAGTAGGTCTGATATGGATATGGAGTTCACTGACGGTATGTGTTACTTGGTTACAGGAGGATATTCGAGACATTCTTACATCGTGCAAGCAGTTTCCATTGCCCCTGTTGCAGCGATATATGCTGACCGAGATAGATCGGGAGGCTCTAGGTGCTATGGGTCTGTATCATGTGCTCTTTATGCTCGAGGTTCGCATGAACCAGGCAATGGTGACTGTGGCCATAGAGCGCTTCCACAGCGAGGATGGGACTTTCCATTTTCTGACGGGAGAGATGGCCATTACTCTGGAGGATGTCTATCAGATTCTGCACCTCCCTATTCAGGGAGAGTTGGTTGAGTATGAGTCACATCATGACGCTGGGCTGGAGGAGTGCAGGCGTGCTTTTGATGACCCTAATCTGGTGGGGCAGGTGATTCCCTAGTACAACATACATGATTGCTATGACTACTTCCCGGGCACAGTGGCAAGATTGATCGGTGGCGTAGTATGCCCTGATAGGAGATCACATGGCTTCCCCATTGGCTGGGGACGAGTACTAGAGAGGATGCTGACAGATGGGACATGGTATGCTTGGGGTGTGTGCGTGCTTGCACACTTATACAAAGATATGCATCAGGTAGTGTACCACCAAGGCTCTAGTTTAGTAGCAGGTGTGTCGCTCTTACAGTTTTGGTTGTGGGAGCACATTGCTATCACACGGCCGATATGCATTTTTCATAGGCAGAGGGGTGAGCCGTATAGTTATGGATATGCCGGTGTGATTTCCCAGCATAGGCTAGGGAAGCTTGAGTACTGGAGGCATGCCTTTGATGGTTTAGATGCAGTTGTCTACTAGCCGTATATTGACTGCGAGGTATGGGATGACGAGGCAGATGAGTTGCCTTATTATTTTCAGATGCGGTGGCTTATTGGCAGGACTCGACATATTCTAGAGCGACAGATAGTCAGGCGAGTTCAACGACAGTTTGGCTGTGTGCAGGGGAGACCGCAGGGAGAGGCCCGCTTTGCTAGGACTCATGCAGAGAGATATAGATGGGGCCCTGTGGCATCTTATGAGGAGGCGTTGGCTGATTTTTAGCAGATCCCATATGCAACTTGGCTGATGAGGTGAGATATAGTAGATGCTGGCATGACGCCAGACTACGAGGAGTGGTTTGCAGCACATCCGTTTCCTAGATACTTAGGTCCTGGAGAGATGGCTCCTCGTATTGACGAGGAGGATTCAAACGAGGGGGGTGCAGTGGGTAGGAGGAGAGGACAGAGGAGGAGACAGAGAGGAGATGGAGGAGGAGACAGAGGAGGAGGAGGAGATGGAGGAGGAGGAGGAGATGGAGGTGGTGGGGGTCGGTCGAGATAGCGACGGAGGTTAGGAGAGGGGGAGGCAAGGTAGCAGGCAGTTGTAGGACAAGCACAGGCACAGATGCCAGTTCAGCCATTGGTGGGTCAGAGACAGATGCCGCCGCCACAGCAGGTGGTGCAGTAGCAGGCACAGGTAGGGCAGGTGCCAGCGTAGTAGGTGGCACCAGAGCAGGCAAAGCAGGCTCCACAGCCTGACTTTCAGCAGCAGGCCATGGTGGCACTGCAGAGTCAGATTAGGCAGCTGAGGACTCATCTTAGAGCAGCAGAGTCACAGAGAGAGTCAGATGCAACTCAGCTATCCGAGTTGACCAGAGAGAGACGCAGCCTTAGCCAGTATGCGGGCTATGAGGGCCGAGCGGGATGCAGCTGTGATGGCTCTGGGCACAGATGGGACCTCTAGTTTCTTAGTGGCACAGGTATAGCAGGCACAGGCACAGGTGGCTCAGGTGTAGAGTGAGCTGACTAGAGCCCAGGCGCAGGCTCAGTATTACAGGGAATTATACCATGAAGCTGTGCCAGCGAGCCAGAGAGCTATGAGCTTCAGGAGCCAGTCAGAGGCAGCTCAGAGAGCAGGGGGATCGCGGTCTGTAGCCTCAGTGAGGGGTCCACAGCTATCAGGAGGGGATAGAGGAACAGCCAGTGTAGGGAGCAGCATGCCCCTGCCGCAGGGTTAGACAGACCCGATCACTTGTACCAGTTTTGATTGTATTGTAGCACTTTTTTTTTTGACCAATGGCTGAGATAGCTGATGTACTTGTTATTCTGGGACATGTATCACCATTTGATATATTTTGTAGATGTTCATGACTCAGATTAGATAGAGATTTGTGATATATTGTATATTTAGATATGTGTTTTTGATGATTTATATGATGATGCACCTATTTGATGGTCTATATGTATGTGTTCTTACATTTTATATGCTATGGATGCAATTTGATTTTATGATGTGTGGTGTATGTTACGTATGCTAGATGGATGTTTAGAATGATTTTGATTTATGCAAATGCTAATGTGGATATGATTTATGCAGTTCTATATGTATGTGACCTATACATTTGATTTTCTTTTGATATGATGTATGGATGCAAAATGTATGGTGGATGACCTAAACATGTATGGAAATGATTTAATGTACTTATTATGTATGCTAAGTGATGTAATCATGTGAAATGACTATCTAATGTAAATGTGATATGCAACTTATATGCTATGTTTTTGATATGTCCAAATGTAGTCAATCGACACAGTGATGATGTAGATGAGTGGAAGAGAAGACATGGAGAAATATTGACTTTTGTTTGACATACTACAGGATTTGCATTATTGTATGGATGATACGGATTTTGCTGGATATGAGATGGATACAGATGTAGAAATGTGTCATCTTCGCAAGGTGTTTGCTTTCATCATTGGGTACTTTTTGGTATTTTTCACTTTTTGAAATGTGGTAAGAGAATACAAGCATCTTGGTATAATTAGATCGAGATGACCTGAGTATCGCTTACCTGGATTTTGATATAGCAAGTTGATACAAGCATCTAGTCAAACTTGAATCTAGATGACCTGAGTATTTCTTGCATTTCAACATACAAGGATTGCCCTTTTTTCATGTTTAGACCTCAAAGTCCTCGATGATCTTTTACTGATCACGTCGTTAGATAGAAGTCGTCACATTACTAAAGTTTAATCCACAAGTAGCAGACAAAGAAAAATTATGCCTCCATCATAGCGTCTCTAGCTTTTGGCATCCTCGAGTAGCATAGGAAGACATAATGACAAAAATTCAAGACCTTGTAAGTTAACCTGTTGACAAAACATTCTTGTATTAGATGTGTCTTTTGCCATAATTGATGTAAAATTATTTGAAGTGTTTTGACATGGTGCTGTGCTTTGTTTAGGACAGGTTGATGGTTTGTGCCTAGAACTTTGTTGTTGGGTAGCTTGTTTTTGCTGCTCGTGCTTGTCTATTGAAAAGAATCACAATCCTTATTGGTATCCTCCTTAGAATAGTGGCATTCAAGAATCCAAATCTATAACTAGGTCGAGGAGTTACCCCTAGTTTAGACAAGGATCAACTTATTATGGGTGAGATGACAATAAACATGGACAAACAGACCCTAAGGGGCTGACCTAGTGCCTCGGGGGCTCATTGCTAAATGGCCTTGCCTACGTGACGACGCAGAGGCAACGTAGTTCGGGGTGAACCCTGATGGACCTAAGACCTAGGCGATGGTGAAGATGTAGAAGTGGTATGGACCCAGATAGATAGAAAGACCAGATATGGGACTAACAGGACAGCGGAGCCTCAGGGGCGCATTGAGAATGGCCTTGCCCATGTGATAACTCAGAGGCAATGTAGTTCGACAACGGTGCAAAGGACTGGTTCAAAATGAACGATATGATAGACACAAGAGATATGAAGTCGAAACAGATGGAGGAAGTGGTTTGTCGCAGAATAGCGCCTGTTTACCAGGTTTTCACCACTTGCTTTTATTTGCATGGAAGCCAAGAGTACACATGACGCCTGTTTGCCAGGTTTTCACCATGGTACCTATCCCAAGTGCCTGTTTGCCAGGTTTTCACCATAGGACAATTTTTTTGTTATTTTTCCAATTTTTTTATTTTTTTTGTTCTATTTTTATCACTTTTCAATTTTTTTGGATTTTTTCAGGACTCCTTTACATTGGGGTTTTCAGGTATAGAACTTGTGGAGGTGCATGTTGTTGATAGGATCATCGAACAGTTCACCTTCAGATGTGGCCAGTTGATATGCCCCTGATCCGTAAGCTGCAATGACGACATAGGGACCTAACCAGTTGGGTTCAAATTTTCCTTTCTTTTCACGATCTTGCTGATTTCTTGGATTTTCTCTTAGGACTAGGTCACCAACCTGGAAGACCCGGTGCTTTACTTTGTGATTGTAGCTTCTGGACATACGTTGCTGATATGCTTTTAGGTGGTTAAAGGCCTGTTGCCTTCTTTCTTCGAGCAGCTCTAGTTCTTGGAGTCTGGTTACTCTGTATTCTTCATCAGTTATGAGACCTTTTAGTGAAACTCTCAGAGATGGGATCTCGACTTCAATGGACAAGATTGCTTCAGATCCATAAACTAGGGAGTATGGTGTTGCACCTATAAGTGTGCGAATGCTTGTGTGGTAGGCCCACAGTGCGGGATTCAGTTCGACATGCCAGTCGCAGCCAGCATCATTGACAATTTTCTTTAATATTTTTAGAATGGTTTTATTCGATGCCTCAACTTGACCATTACCTTGAGGGTAGTATGGGGTTGAAAAGCAGTGCTGGATATGGAATTTGTCACATAGTTCCCTGACATCTTGGTTTTTGAAGGGTCATCCATTATCAGTGATGATGGACAAAGGAACACCATAATGACAAATGATATAGTTCAGGATGAACGAGGCAATCTGTTTGCCTGTGATGTTGGCTAGGGGCATAGCTTCAATCCACTTTGTGAAGTATTCTGTGGCAGTGATAATGAATTTATGGCCGCTTGAGGAAGGAGGGTGGATCTTGCCCACTAAGTCAAGTCCCCACTGACATAAAGGCCAAGGAGTCGTTAACGGCTGTAATTCCTGCACTGGTGCATGTATCAAGTTCTCATGGATTTGGCATTTCTTGTACTTTTTCACAAAATGATAGGAGTCTTGTTCCATTGTTGGCCAGTAGTATCCCATGTGTATGAGTTTCTTGGCTAGAGTAGGACCACTAGAGTGAGTTTTGCATATACCATTGTGAATTTCGCTTGGGGCAGTTTGATATTCCTCTCTATCTAGACACCTAAGGAGGGTACCATTGAGACCTCGGTGATATAGGGTGTTTGTGACAATGGCATATCGGGATGCCTGTCGGATGAAGGTTCTTTTCTGGTTGTTGGAGAGGTCGGGTGGGAGGGTGTTCTCTTTTAGGTAGGTGAATACTTTGCCATAGAGTGGGGAATCGGTTCCTACAATGTGGCATATGATATGGGAATCTGGGGTGTCATAAGTAGGGCAGGAGACTGGCTCTACTAAGAACTCATATCATGTTTGATTTCCTAGTATGTCGAGGAGAGATGCGATTGTGGCCATTGCGTCGGTAGCTTTATTCACGATCCTTGGTATCTGTTCGAATGATATCTTGATGAAATACTTCTTGAAGTCATCTACCATTCTTTTGTAAGGAATCAGTTTCTCATCCTTCATTTGATAGTCGTCATTCACTTGATTGATAACCAGTTGTGAGTCACCATAGACTTGGAGTTCCTTGATGTTCCACTCAACTGCCAGTTTGATACCAATAACCAGAGCCTCATATTCTGCTACGTTGTTAGTACAAGGGAACATTAACCTGTATGCTTTGGAATAGTGTCGCCATTAGGTGTTATCAATAAGATACCTACCCCTAATCCATGCTGTGTGTACGAGCCATCAAAGTACATTTTCCAGTTTACTATGTTGACATGGAAGATAGATTCATCTAGAAATTCAAAGTTTAGGGGGTTGTTATCCATTAAAGGTGCATCTGCTAGTTGATCTACAAGCACTTGTCTTTTTATCGCTTTTCTATCCACATATTTGATATCGAACTCGTTGAGAAGCATGACCCATTTTGATAATCTACCTATTAAGGCAGCCTTGTTAAGTAAGTATTTCAGTGGATCAATCTTTGCCACCAGCTTAATAGAGTGTGTCAGCATGTAATGTCTCCATTTTTGTGAGGTGAAGACAACAGCTAGACAGGCTCTTTCGATTGGTGTGTATTGCAATTTGTATCCGACGAGTGTTCGACTAATGTAGTAGATAGCCTGCTCTTTTCCATCATAGTTCTGTTGGGCAAGGAGAGCTCCCAGAGCCGTTGGTGTAGCTAAGATGTACAGTAATAGAGGCTTGCCCTGAATTGGTGGCATCAATACCGGTGGTTTCATGAGATATTCTTTTAGTTGCTGAAATGCCTGTTTGCATGACTCGTTCCATTTGAAGGGTACATTTTTGTGTAGCAGATGAGAGAATGGGTGGCACTTGTCTGCCAGTTGGGAAATGAATCATCTAATAGACTACAGTTTGCCCTGTAGGGATCTCAATTGAGTCAGATTTTTGGGAGGTGGCATTTCCATGATTGCTTTCACCTTAGCAGGATCCACTTCGATATCATTTGCAGATACTATATATCCCAGTAATTTGCCTGATGTAACTCCGAATACACACTTCTTTGGGTTAAGTCACACATTGAACTATTCCAATTTGTTAAAGATCTTGTCTAGTACTGCTAGATGCCCTTCTCTTGTAAGAGACTTTGCTAGAATGTCATCAACGTAGTCTTCCATTATAGTATGCATCATATCATGTAAGATTGTTGTCATGGCTCTCTAATATGTTGCCCCATCATTTTTTAGACCGAATGGCATGATGCACCAACAGTAGGTGCCCCAAGGACATGTAAATGCAGTTTTGTGCTGGTCTTCTGGTGTGATCTTAATCTGGTTGTAGCCTGAGAAACCATCCATGAGTGATAGCATAGTGTGTCCCGCCGTGAGATCGACAATCATGTCTATGTTGGGCAGAGGGAAGTCATCTTTGGGACAAGCCTTGTTCAAGTCTCTGAAATCATTGCAAATTCTGACTCTACCATCTAGTTTAGCCACCGATACTATATTCGAAACCCATTCAGGATAGTCAATGGGCCTGATAAATCCAACGTCTAACATCTTTTTTAGTTCCTCCTTTACCATGAGGGCCACATGCGGGTGCATTTTTCTGAGCTTTTGTTTGACCGGTTTAGCTCCTGGAGCTAGAGATAAATAGTGCATGATAAGATTTGGATCCAGCCCTGGCATGTCAGTGTATGTCCATGCGAAGTTGATCTATTTTCTTTTGAAGAAATCTGTAAATGCTGGTTTTTCATGTTCTGTTAGAGCCTTTGCCATGTGAACCATTATGGGATTATCACCTATGTTGACATTAATTGCCTCTACCAGTTCTATCAAGATCGATGATCTCTCCTGATGTGTAAGATTGGGGAGAGGGTCAAGCCTTCCATCCTTCGGCGCCTCAGAGAGGTTTTCACCATTGGATACGTCTTTATTTTTACTATTTTGATGATCTAACACTGTCGTGGAGTGGTTTTCACCATTAGATTGTTCTTTTATTTGGATGTTTTTATGACTGAAAGGCTTGGCTCTCTCTCCAAAATAGGCCTTCTCGTTGAGTTCAATAGCATAGCCAGCTCTATGGTCTCCTGCTGGTAGGTGATCTCTAAGTTCAAGGAAATCAATGATGGCATCATCATTTTCAAAGGTATCAAGCTTAGGGGTGGTGCCTTCTAGGTCCTAGTCTATAAGTTCAGGGTGTACCAAAGGTAAGGAATCATTGGGTTGGTTTGGCTCAACGATGTTGATGGTAAGGATAGAATTGTTGAGGGAACGGACAAAGTTTGCAATGGTACTCACTAGTAGGGGATCTGTCGAGGGAGGTATCACTCTTTCCTCGCGATTGTCATTATTGTCATTATGCAGAACAGACTCTAGCAGTCTATCTCTTAGACCTTGTCTCTCATTCGCAGGGGTTGGGTCATACTCATGGACAACATCAATATCCTTTTCATCACAAGACAACTCAGAGAGGCTATCCCACTCGTATTCATTAGAATCTGTTTCACTCCCCAGTTGCATTCTCTGAATTTGTTCAACCAAATTGCTAGTGGATGTTTCTGGTTGTTTGCCCTTATTCTTGTTGGTACTATTGTTTCTTGGTGCTCCAGTGTAGCCTAGCCCTATAGTGTCTCAGGTTGTTAAAGTATGAGGTTGGATGGGTTCAGTTATGCCATCTTTTCTTGAACCAAGTGGACCGTGTCCTTCATACCCCATTCTCTGTAGCATCTGAAAGCCTTGACCATACTGTTCTGTCGGTATAGTGGGATGGTCATGTTGTGTCGAGGAACTAGCTTCATCTTTGTATAGCCACTATAGGACATCTTTTTCATCACTTTAGTCTTCTAGGTTTCCCCATTTTACAAATGGTCCTTTGGTAGGCTTCTTTGTTTTAGGTGTTTTTAGGATAGGTCTCCCATAGGATCTGGGAGATAGAGGCAGTTGTGCCAGATAGAGGGATTGAGATACCATGTATTCACCCAAGCCTTTATCTTTAAGTTGGAGTTTAGGTTGAGGTCCTCCAGAAGAGGAAGCAAGTGTAGCTAGATCGACATGAGATGACGAAGACGTGGAAGCACGTTGTTGGGGATCACAACTTCAGGTTTGGGCTGAATGGAATTGCAGTATTGATAGGGGTTAGGGTCACGTTGGATGGTGATCTCTTGTCCTTCGTGTGGGAACTTGATACATTGATGGTACGTGGAAGGTATTGCTTTTAAAGCGTGTATCCATGGTCGCCTAAGGAGAATGTTGTATGCTAGTTCCATGTCAAGGACTTGACAAGCTACATCTTTCACTACAGGGCCCACTCTGATTAGTAGCGTAACAATTCCTTTGGACATCCTTTCTTCCTCATCATAGGCTTTTATGGTGATTTTTCTTTTTGGATCTATAGCCTTCTCTTAAAACCCCAATGTAAGGATTAACTTCAATGTGCAGATATTCAAACCAGCCCCTCCATCGATTAGGACTCTTTTGATCTTGTGCTTGTGTATGAAAGCTTCAATATGAAGGGAGGCGTTATGGGGTTGAGTGATAGACATATCATCCTTCTCAGTGAATGATAGGGAGTGTGGTGAGGTGATGTGACCGACCATGGTTTGGAATTTCTCTTCAGCTAGGTTCATGGGAACGGAGGCTTCTGCTAAGGCTTTATCAAGTATGGACCTATGAGAAGGGGATAGACGCAGAAGTTCCAACATAGAGATGTGTGCAGGTGTTTTGTGGAGTTGGTCCACGATACTGTATTGACCAGGTGGGGGAGTGGACGCTCCTCTAAGGGTAACCCTATTACTACGGGTAGTAACATTGCAGTCTGGATCCTTGTTGATAGTGATCACATTGATGTGTGAGTCACCTTCTGAGATATGGTTAACAACATAGTCGAAGCCGACATTAGTGTAGTTTGCGTTGTTAGAGCCATTGTTGTTTCTGTTTGAAGGTCCTCCCTATTCGTAGTTAGGAAGAGGATCCTTGAATGCCTGATGATCGCTATTGGAAGTATGTCCATGAGATTGTCTGTTAACAGATATTTTGTTTTGATCTATTAGGTCTTGGACTATGTGTTTGAGTGCGATACAATCATTTGTCTTGTGCCCCCTATTTCGGTGGTATTCGCAAAAGTCATTGTCATTCCACCAATGGGGTTTGACCTTTGGTTCGTATTCTTGTGCAGAGGGAAGCGTTATGAGATTGTTGGTGATTAGCTTCTGCAAGGCAGTTTCTAGTGATTCATCTAAAGGTGTGAACTTTCTTTTAGGATGAAAGTTGCCGAAACCTAGATTCAGTATTTCTTGGTTTGTTTTGCGGGGGGTTATTTTGTGGTGTTGATAGGTTAAAAATTGGTTGTTTAGGTGCTGCATTTTTGGCATCCACCACCCCGTCATTCACAACATTCTTGTTTTTCATCCAGAATCTAGGTTTGTCATTGTTGGTGTTGGTGTTTGTAGTATCTTTGTAGAGTTTGATTTGGCCCTTCGCGATGAGAGCTTTCTCTATGATGATGCCCATCTCAATGACCTTGCTAAAAGAAGTAGTACATTGGATTTGGATTTGGTAGCTTAAGTCTGTTTGCAAATTGTGGACAAACATCTCTAGCATCTGTTTCTCTAGTATTTGGTGTGGGCATTTGCTTTCCAGTTGTCTCCATCTCTGTAAGAAGGCAGCAAAAGATTCTCCTCCTTTCTGTTTGGTGTTACAGAGATCCAATATTGAGATGTCATTCTCAATATTATATGAGAAGTGGGTGACAAATTTGTTGACAAGTTCATTGAAGGTTTTAATACCAGGTGGCAGTCTAGAGAACCAATCCATGGCTTGTCCACCTAAGCTCCGTGGAAATAGTCGCATAAGGTATGTGTCGTTATGTGCGACCTCTAGACAAGCAGCATTAAACTCTCTGATATGATCTCTTGGATCGCCCTTCCCTCGATACTTATCAAATTTAGGCACCTCAAATCTTGAGGGGAAGGGAAACATGTTTAGGGACCTATCAAAGGGATATGGTGAAATATCCTCTAGGGTGTAACGTTTAGTCGATGCCCCCATTTGCATATCTGAAACTTTTTGTTCGAGGGCTTCATATTTTTGGTTCATTAGACTTAGGGCATCCAAGGAGTCTACTGTTGCTTTGCTATTATCCGTGGGTATTTCATCTTGTCTACTTCCTTCAGGGATTCTCTCTTCATCAGTTTCTCTTAGAGCCTCTACATCATAACCTTTGGGAAGTTTTACTCCTAGGTTTGCTAGGTGTAGGAAGAATTTTGTAGGATCTTGTGCAAGTACTCCATCTAATAGGTGTTGAAATTTTGTGTCATGTTGCACTTTGAGGATCTCTTCCATGGAAGGTTCTTTGTTGCTTTCGTGACCATCAAAAATACTTTTCTCTGCCATTTCTAACTATTTTTGTTTTTGTAATCTTGTCAAGACCATGCAAGGTGGTAAAGAGATGTGATGAGGTGAGATTGGAAGATTTTGAGCAAGGTGCTAGGATGAAACAAGGTTTTAGCAAGGTTCCTCTTAGATCTAGATGGTGTCAAACAAGGTGGGTATACAAAAGCGATAGTCAAAAGCTAGGATGTTAGGAATTCGTTACTTGACGTTGACTAGCCTTTGCACAATCCACTAGTGGAGTTCCGATAGAGAAGGATAAGTAATCCTTGATACTTGGAGGCTCACTAGGTCTTATTTGAGATTTGACTTTGATCCAGAACAATTTGACTATAACCTTGTTGGAAACTTGGAAAAAGATTTGGCGATATTTTGGATGAATAAGCAGCTATGGTGTGGATAAGAGAGAAATGGTTGATTTTGCAAGGTCTTTAATCAGATTTTGAAAACTAGAATAGGTTTTGAACTAGTTTTTGAAAAGTATTTGACAAATTTTGCTCTTTGGAAGATACTGGATTTTTGCTCTCAAGTTTAAATGCGCAACAACATAAGGAAAATGTGCAACAGGTCAATACATATGTGCAATACTGGTGAAGTTTCAAATGCGCAAGGAAAGAGTTCAGATGTGCAATACTGGCAAATGCACAGAAAGTCAGTTCAAATGAGCAAAAAGTCGGTATAGATGCGCAATTCTGGCTATTTTTTTGTGTTTTCTCTGAATTTTGGAAATTTTGGATCATTTTCAGGATTTTTCAGTGTTTTTGGTTTGAAAAATTTGATGTTTCTACTGAGGTTGATGTTCAATTATGGCAAAATCACAGCAAACACATAGAAGTTTTTCATGATTTTTATCTTTTTATATTTTTTTGCATTTTTGGACTATTATGACTCAAAACAAGTACAACCTAGGCAGGATGAGACAATATCCGTTGAATCCTCTAGCTGTGCCACTCAAAGTGTGTAGCTCCAAGATCTGGTAGCACCAGCTCCCCTCCACGGCACTCACTTCTCATGTATACCAGATCCAAGTTTTCTTAGGCTCGTACCCACACTGAACCTTAGGATTGTCCCTGCTACCTCTACTAAGAGTCACTTGAATCGAGACCGCTTCAAGAGCTTCGCCCTTTGCATCAATGAATAGGGGTTTTTGGCTTGCTATACAATTGGTTCTTAGTTAGGGCAACTGTTCGAGTGGTTACACGTGCGGCGACGCTACTCTCCATTATGGAGTCTCCCAGCCTCAAAGGGTTATGCCTATGAGGGTTTTGGGGGAGGTTAGCTGTCGGTGTAACACAACAGCACTCGTTGCTTGAGGTTTTCACCCCAAGCACAATTTATTTTAAGTGGCTTGGTAGGGCTTGGCTTTAGCCTGTTACCACTCAAGGTCGTTCCCACTTGGATAAGAGTGCATCCAAGGGTAGGACCCCCTAAAGGTTTGACAAAAAGAATGACAAGTCCGACACTTTGATCACCCAGTTAAGGGGAGAGCATAAGCCTATTGTCATTCGCAAGCACAGCGTATAGTGGTAAATCCAACCTAGTTAAAATAAAAAAACTAAATGGGCTAAGCTAATTTGTGCACTCACACGATTGTTAACTTGAAAATTGATTAATCATAGCATTGTTCATTTCCCGTTTGTTAACTTTGAAAGTGATTAATCATAACATTGTTCATTTCCCGTTTGTTAACTTTGAAAGTGATTAATCATAGCATTATTCATTTCCCATTTGTTAACTTTGAAAACTATGTGAAATTTGTTATGAAATGCACTTGTTACTTCACCCCTAGTTAGTCTAAGTGAACTAGTCAAATCATCTAGATGACCTAATCCAGCCACTACTCCTGCAAAACCGATGTTAGTTCCAACATGCAAAAATTAGAAAACCTAAAATAGAACTCAGAAGATAGATGCGCAACACTGCAGCCTGAATGTGCAGAAACAGGGAGTGTGCGGCTTTGTGAATAGAAGTACAAATATAGAGATCAGATGCTTAAAAAGACAAGGTAAATGCGCAAAAATGGCAGATGCGCAAAAGGATGAGATGAATGTGCAACAAGGCAGGGTAAATGTGCAACTTGGATAGATACGCAAGGTTGCAGAGTGTATGCACAAATTGATTTCAGATGCCGAGGCCGAGGATGGATGCGCAACTTCAGAAGTTGGATGCACAGCTACGGAGGTCAAATGCGCCACTTGGTCAAATGTGCAAAAGCAAAAGGTGAATGCGCAAATGGGGAGGTCAGATGCGCCAGTTCATCAGATGCGTCATTTTGGAAGGCAGATGCGTTGTTTCAGAAGCTGAATACGCAAAACTCTATCAAAGACCTGTACGTCACCTGTATGGACCTGTCTTCAAGAAAACTCAGATTTTTTTGATTAGTAGAGGGGCAAGGGCCCACGGTGAGCGCCAAAATGTGAGGGGGAAATTAGGTCATTCAAATCAACGAAAAATAATCCCAAACATCTACGAAATATGAAGGAGAAAGAGATTAAAATAAACTAAAATACTTACAACAGTCTTTTACCTTTCACCTTTCGTAGTTCGCCTATCTTCCTTTGATCTTGTTTGTGAAGCCCTCAGAAGCTTTTGCTTGCTTGCTTGTTGAAGATGACAAAGTAAGAATGGCTTAGATACTTGGTATTTGAAGATGAGCTTCAAATACAGAAATGGATTGTGAGTGATGGATGCTCAAATGGGAGTAGGGGTGCCAAAGGTGCATCGGTATCTCTGCAGCATAAGTTTACACAAAATCCAGATATGAAATGAAGAGAAGAAGGTTGTATTTATAGAAGAGAGTGAGGGAAGATCAATGTTTGAGAAGAAAAGAAAAGATCAACAGAGGAGGCTTGTTGAGGAACGTGCATCAAATGGAAGAAGGACACATGTCATTCTAAAAGCAGCTTAGTTGAGTTAACTCCTCTCTTGATGAGGATGAGATTTGATTTTCTTAAATTAGAATTTATTTTTCTAATTTAAGAGTCATTTTGCTTTAAAGATGCTTTTGCTTTTGTAACTCAGCATTTTGCTTTTGTATGACAAGAGGAAAGTTATTTTTGGAAGATAGAAATAATTTTTGAAGATAAGGATGCATAATTAAATAAAAAAATTTATTTAATCATTTTTTAGATAATTGAGAGGAATAAAATATAAGAATATATTTTATTTTTGTGAAGATATTTGAAAAATAAAATAAAATATAAAAATATATTTTATTTAGTGGAGGATTTAGATTTTATTTAAATAAAATTTGCATTTTATTTAAATTTGGAAGAATAAAGATTTTAATTAAATAATTAAAATTATTTAATTATTTTAGAAGAATGAAGTTGGTGTAGGAGACTTTAATTAATTAAATAAAATGTAATTTATTTAATTAAATGAGAGGGGATGAATCAAATAAATAAATAAATATATTTATTTATTGATAGAAGAATGTGAATGATGAAATAAATATTCAAAATATTTATTTAAGTAGAGTCATGCCAATTTTAGGTGTATACACCTTCAAAAAAGATTTCCTTTAAAGGATTGTCATTATTTGATCCTATTTTGCCCATAAACTATTATTAGGAAGTAATTAATGTTTGTAATCATAACTTTGTCGATTCCTAAAAAATAGGAGATGGAATACGAAAGTGGGGTAGTGGCATTTAAGTGCCTTTACTAATTTGAATCGAGGGAGGGGAAGTGATCTTATTTTTTTAAGTTTTCTAATTTTTGGAAAAGATGTGCTGGTAAGAGGAATAGGGGCAGCAATTACCAATTTGATGGCAGTCATGTTGGGCATGAATGAAAGTGGGAGGCCACTTTTCTTCCTCTTGGGTTTAGCAGATATCTCATCTTCAATACCATCAACAATCTTCCTCTAGTATATGGTGGATAGTAGGGTTGGGAATTTTATGGTGGAAGAACCACACAAGCTTGTCATTGAGTCCATTTTGGGGAAGAGGAACACTGCTTTTCCAAGGTTAGTAGCTTCATATTGATAGCCTTCATCTAATATTCAATCAACCTTAATTCTAATGCATAAGGAATTATTGAGTCGATTTATATCTTGCCATAAACATACTTTCATCTATTTCTTATGATGGAGCAACCTCCTATTTTTTTTAATTAAGGGTTTCATGAGTAGAGTTGAGTATCTTTATTTCTTTTTTGGGGGTATTCTAAAATCTATTATATATAAATATGATGCTTTGGTCTGGTTTACCTTTCTTCAGTTCTTCTGTAGCATCTATTGAATATTTCCCTATCCCTTACTTTTTTTTGAAAAGCCCTTACTATTTTCCTATTGCTAGCATCATAATGTTAAAGATAGGCAATCCTCAAGCTAGTCAGCATTGTCTAAAGGTCAACCATATTGCATGCATACAATAAACTGTAGCTAATTGCAATAAGATATATATTCCTGTCGTTTGTATTTTGCTTAAAGTATCTTAATCCTATTCAACAAATTCATATCGAGCATATTCTATGATCAATGCATTTCATTAGATGACATCACTTTGAGGCATTCTATCAAACAGTTCAGTGCTTTGTCTATGTTTTCACATTATGCATACATGTTTAATTGGGGCAGTTGCAATGTCAACATTTGACAAAATTCATTTATTCATCATCCTGGAAGGATGTTCATACCCTATTTCCAAACCTACCATTTTAGCTCAGGAAGGATGTTGGCAAAGGTTTCGAAGTCTGGCTCTATACCTTCTATTGCATATGGTTGAAAGTTTTTTAAAACCTTTTTAATTTTTGCCTCAAATTGATCGTACATCTTTTATTCATAAAAAGTGCATCCTTATTCTAAGCTGCTTAATTCATCAGCTCCTGTGAGAGAAAATCCACGTAGTCTCATTACTGTATACTAGAAAGAATGTTTGTTTGACCCATTTAGATGTATAGCTTTTGGGTTAGAATATATATACAAGACTCCCTATCTATGTTGGCTTTGGTTTCTATTGTTGTTCACAAGCTTTAGAGATGGTCATGAGATGAATGCAATGCAAGTGGTACGGTGTTAATATTTAACTCTGTTTATGCATGCTTGTGATGTTACTGTATCAGTCAATTGTGAATTTGACAGTTATCGAGTTTATCATGTATATGCTCAAAATCTATTCTAATTGCACTTCTACTGAATGCATGTGATAATTTTCCTGAGAGGGATTTTCTTTTGCTGGTTATAATGAGTATTTCTCCTCTGTTGTGGCATCTAACTAGTGCCATATTAATGACTAATGAAATAAGTGATAATAATCTAGAAGAAGATGTGTCTTCTGTTGCTTTATCAAAAATGACTCCTATCTTATGTCAGTTAGTGGTGGAAATGTTTCATTGTTCGACATGATGACATTCAAGGTAAAGAGTTGTTGAAAGATTGATAACTGTTTAAATGCATATTTGGAAGGAAGATACTCTTTATTATAATTTTTTTTAACAATACTTCAGCTATTTTATCTACAAACAATGACACTAAATCTGAAACCATTTGTTTGGTTTGGAAAATAGACTGAGGTTTGTAATAATGAACTAGACAATGGTAAAATCTTCCTTAATGTTTCTTAATACTTGTCTTTCAAAATTTTGCTTTCTCTTGTATGAAATATTGTTGATAGCAACAAGGGCGAAGAAAGTATTGTTTTTAAATATGCTTATCTTCTTTAGGTTGAGTTATTTACTTTGAATGGAAAAGAAAACATGGTATTAATGACTTCAACCTAGATAGGAGATAGTCTAAACCACTTAAGTAAAATCTTGTTAGTACCTTATATGTGATTCTATTCCCTTGAAAATAAAGTATTTTGGATGTACTTAGAAGTCGATTCAATGTTTTATTGCTTTCTTATTTACTTATGATAAGTATTGTAAAGGAACAAATCTCTTAGTTATTTGATTATCTTTTAGGATACTTTCAAAAGTTTAGCCGATATGCCATGTCTAGCTATAATCTTATCAACTTAGTAGACATAACTTATTGAGTTATTGTTTTGAAAACTTGTTACTTGCTCATTGGATAGAATGATAAGCCCTAGATGGGAAAATTTAGTCAATTCAGGAATAGGTATGTCACATGGTCATAGTCAAACATTAGCATATATGTGCATGTTCCTTCTTACTAATATATGTTCATGGATAATGATTAAAGGAAAGAGAATATATTTAAGTGTATTAGATCATTATTGATTGATTTATGCAATGCATGTGAAGGTAATATGATCATTGATTAAGGTAACTTGTAGGCCTTTTTAACTCGAATCATTTTGCTCTTTGAAATTTTGGTGATTTTAGAGGTAGAACTTAGACCATTAAATTTTAAATTTCTCATAGTAAGTAGTGAAATTGTGAGCCTGTAATCTATGAAGGAGTAAGTTTCCAAATTATGTGAATATTCATTAGTATGATTAGTATGATACCAACATGCGGATTGCAAGTTCAAGTCTCCGAACTATGAAATCTCTGCACTACGCATACGTAGGCAAGGCCATCATGAGCCCCTAAGACATTAGGTCAGCCCCCTTAGGGCCTTAGGCTAGTATATTGCTCTTTGATATATTTTTTGATGAACTTTGTGGTACTAATGTTCACATTTAGATGTGTAGATATAGGTCTATTAACTGAGTTGAACACTGGATCAAAGAACATGTTTTCCACTATGCTTAAGGATGATCATATGGTTCTTACTGTAATTGATTGTAATTGCATGAGGGATGTTTATATCTATGAAAATTATCATTTGCAGTGCATGATATTAAACTTATGATTAATCAAAATTTGTATTACAAGTGATTATTCTTCTTTCATCTATTTATATTTTCATTATTTCTGACTAATTTAATTTATTATTGTTATTTATTGATAATTTATTGAGTAGGCCTTACATTTGATATTAGAGCGTTTCGAGATCGGCACTCGGGCCTCGAGTCTTCTACACTTAGGTTGCATTATAAGGTGAACCTATTATATCGAGTAGAGAACCCTAGTTATGGGTCAAGATTCTTTTGATGAATTGGTGATTCCTACATGGTTCAGTTGAAATAGAGTAGAAATTTAGATGTAGTTTGATCATTGAAAGAGCTCTAGAGGTGAGAGACCTCTTCGCCTCAGTCACGTTTTCAAAGGACTTGTTAGTAAGAGTAATGGGGACTATTTGAAGTAAGTCAAGATGAATAATATACAGTTCTATTTGAAGTAAGCTAATATGGATAGTATATGGTGACAACCCATGGATGATGATGTGGCAATAAAAGTAAATTAATAAGAGAAATATATTGAGAAGAGAGATCTCTTTGATGACATAAAGGATGAATGAGTCGATAGGATACAAAGGAAGAAGAGACGATGAAATTTTGATAAGAGTAAGAAGGAAAATCACTTGTGAAGTAAATAAAGTGGACAATAACAAATAAATATTGGTTGAGCCTTCTCGAAGGTGGGAAACCTAAGATGGATGTTTTGAAGGCAAGAATGCTTGTAACAGTATTAGGTTTTAGATAAGGTGATTTTAGAGCAATGCATTATTCTTTTTAGGATGTATCTAGTAGAATCCATGAGATCTTTAAAAAATTCAAAGTTTAGATATCTTAAGGATCTTCATTGGTGACTTATGATAGAAGTGATCAGATAAGTTTTCTCGATCTAATAAACAAGGAAGAAATGATTGATATGGTGAATCATGTAAGCTGGATTGTTATTAGTGAAAGTACTTATATATATGTACTATATGAGAATGATACTTTTCTTGCCCATGTGCAGTAATGTACTTCTCATGTTTTATGCAAATGATGCATTTGTATGGGTGATTGTATTCATATTATAGCAAAATTGTTGCCTTAATGCACTTATCATATTTATTATATTTATACTTGAACAAGAAATGTTCACTATACTTATCCTAATGTGAGTGATGCCTATGTCATATTATTGTTGTCCTTGTGTGAGTGATGCACTAGAATGAGTTTTTGATTCCTTTGTGTGGATAAAGCATTTGAGTAATGATTACATTCATAATTTCTGTGTGAGATACACCTTTTGTACTCATTGTGTTTTGAATCAAGTAATGACCACTATAATTATATTATTGCAATTTATGCATATTTCATATTTTGTGTGAGCAATGCACTTGTACGAGAGATGCACTTACCATATTTATTGAACAAAAGAAATTGAGCAAGAAATGCTCATTGTGTGCGATGCATTTACCATATTTTGTGCAAGTGAGGCACTACAAGTAAATTATGTATTCATACCCTATGTGAGTTATGCACCAAGGGATTCATGCTTTCTTATTATTCATTTTATGTGCACTAGTGCGAGTTATGCACTATCATATTTATCTGGTCTATATTTTATGCAATTTGAAATAGATTATTCTTGTTGAATGTGTTGTATGTGGTAAAGCTTACCTTCCAGGATAGGATGTTGAATGTAGACTAACAGAGAAGGTAGATCCTCTTTTCAGGATTTGACTGATATTTTTTAAAGACGTACTTTGGCCAAAGCCATGTACCATTGAAATAGATGGATAAGGAATGCCTAGAAAAAATTATATTATATGTTTCTCTGCCACATCTTGTATGCAAGAAATATGTTCATTCAATTATAGAATGCATATAAGGCATTAGGCATGCATTGAGAGTTTCCCTCCTCTTTTGTTATAGGTATTTAGGTGCCACATGCAGGGCCAGGTATTCTTTGAGTTAGGAAGAATTTCAAGGAAGTGTAGTACTTCATGCTTGGGGGGAAAAGCACCTTAACCATACTCTTGAGCTTCAGCTTGCGGAAGACCAGTGGGTCATGGCAGCTAAAGATAGATTAAATATTTGATTTTCTTTATGTAATTCAAAAATGGATATAGCATGTATTGAACCTATGTATTGTTGATATTTTCCGTATGCTGAGACTTTTTCTTTTGTTAGAATTTTGACTTACCAATGATGATAACAAGTAGTATGGGATGCTTGTTTTTCATCATAAGGGCAATTGTTCTGATGTCTCATGCGAGTAGGCATGTTGACAAAAAGAACATAATTGATTCATTTCTGTAAATATATTGGAATATGAAAAAGATTTGATTACGCTATATAAGATTGTATGAAATAAATGAATCTCCTTGCATACTTTTACTTGTTTGAAAGTATAGAAATCAAGTTAATTTGATTAACAGTGATGTGCTAACAAAGAGTGCAAGTGAATGAATGTTAGACAGAGGAAATTTTGTTGTGATGAATGTAAATAGGTTCTTGGAGTAACGATATATTTGTAAGATGGGCCGATTTTGACATTGAGGTAAAATAGAATTTAAGAGGTATGAAACCTTATCTTCAGTTAAGTTGATTTGATCATTGGGATGATTATTCTTTTAAGGGGGAAAGGATGCCACAACCCCCTATTTTTCAAAAACTTAATTTTCAAATTAAATATTACTATTTTAACGATTGTTGACTAATTTTGACTCATGTGCATGACAGGAATACACTCTCGATGGAGAGGTATTAGAGCATACTTGAAACTTATTATTAATTATGATATTTTATTGAGAATAAATAATTAATTGCAATGTTTCGAAATAATTATCTAGAAACTTTAATATTGTGTAGAAAAGAAAATTCTTAGGAAAGATAAATATTGCGGTGGAATAATTATTTTATTTTGACAAATATTAAGCAATTGTTTAAATATTTAAATATCCTTCGAAAAAGATTTCCTTTAAAGGATTGTCATTATTTGATCTTATTTTGTCCATAAACTATTATTAGGAAGTAATTAATGTCTATAATCATAACTTTGTCGATTCCTAGAAAATAGGAGATGGAATATGAAAGTGGGGTAGTGGCATTTAAGTGCCTTTACTAATTTGAATCGAGGGAGGGGAAGTGATCTTGTTTTTTAAGTTTTCTAATTTTTGGAAAAGATGTGATGGTAAGAGGAACAGGGGCAACAATTACCAATTTGAGGGCAATCATGTTGGGTATGAATGAAAGTGGGAGGGCACTTTTCATCCTCTTGGGTTTAGTAGATATCTCATCTTAAATACCATCAACAATCTTCTTCTAGTATATGGTGGACAGAAGGGCTGAGCATTTTATGGTGGAAGAACCACACAAGCTTGTTGTTGAGTCCATTTTGGGGAAGAGGAACACCACTCTTCCAAGGTTAGTAGCTTCATATTAATAGCCTTGATCTAATATTCAATCAACTTTAATGCTAATGCCTAAGGAATTACTGATTCGATTCCTATCTTGCCATAAACATACTTTCATCTATTTCTTATGATGGAGAAACCTCCTTTTTTTTATTGAGGGTTTCTTGAGTAGAGTCGAGTATCTTTATTTTTTTTTTTTGGGCTATTCTAAAATCTATTATATATAAATATGATGCTCTGGTCTGGTTTACCTTTCTTCAATTCTTCTGTAGCATCTATTGATTATTTCCCTATCCCTTACTTTTTTTTGAAAAGCCCTTACTATTTTCCTATCACTAGCATCATAATGTTAAAGATAGGCAGTCCTCAAGCTAGTCATCATTGTCTAAAGGTCAACCATGCATGCATACAGTAAACTATAGCTAATTGCAGTAAGATATCTATGTATGTCATTTGCATTTTGCTTAAAGTATCTTAATCCTATTCAATATATTCATATTGAGCATATTTTGCGATCAATGCATTCCATTAGATGACATCTCTTTGAGGCATTATGTCAAACAGTTCATGTGCTTTGTCTATGTTTTCACATTATGCATACAGGTTTAACTGGGGAAGTTGCAATGTCAACATCTGACAAAATTCATTTATTCATCATCCTGCAAAGGATGTTCATACCCTATTTTTAAACCTACCATTTTATCTCACGAAGGATGTGGCAAAGGTTGTGGATTCTAGGTCTATACCTGCTATTGCAAATGGTTGAAAGTTTTCTAAAGCCTTTTTAATTTTTGCCTCAAACTGACTGTACATCTTTTAATCATAAAAAGTGCATCCTTATTCCAGGCTACTTAACTCATCAGCTCTTGTGAGAGCAAAGTCATGTAGTCTCATTACTATATACTGGAAAGAATGTTTGTTTGACCCATTTAGATGTATAGCTTTTGGGTTAGAATATATATACAAGACTCCCTATCTATGTTGGCTTTGGTTTCTATTGTTGTTCACAAGCTTTAGAGATGGTCACAAGATGAGTACAATGCAAGTGGCAAGGTGTTAATATTTAAATCTATTTATGCATGACTGTGGTGTTATTGTATCAGTCAATTGTGAATCTGAGAGTTATCGAGTTTATCATGTATATGCTCAAAATCTATTCTAATTGCAATTCTACTAAATGCATGAGATGATTTTCCTGAGAGCGATTTGCTTTTGCTGGTTACAACAAGTGTTTCTCCTCTGTTGTGGCATCTAACTAGTGCCATATTGATGACTAATGAAATAAGTGATAATAACCTAGAAGAAGATGTGTCTTGAGTTACTTTATCAAAAATGACTCCTATCTTATGTTAGTTAGTGGTGAAAATGTTTCATTGATCAACATGATGACATTCAAGGTAAAGAGTTGTTGAAAGATTGATAACTGTTTAAATGCATATTTGGAAGGAAGATTCTCTTTATTATAATTTTTTTAATAGTACTTCAACTATTTTATCTGCAAACAATGACACTAAATCTTAAACCATTTGTTTGGTTTGGAAAATAGACCGATGTTTGTAATAATGAACTAGACAATGGTAAAATCTTCCTTAATGTTTCTTAATACTTTTCTTTCAAAAAATTTCTTTCTCTTGTATGAAATATTGTTGATAGCAACAAGGGTGAAGAAAGTATTGTTTACAAATATGCTTATCTTCTTTAGTTTGAGTTATTTACTTTGAATGGAAAAGAAAACATGGTATTAATGACTTCAACCTAGATAGGAGATAGTATAAACCACTTAAGTAAAATCTTGTTAGTACCTTATATGGAATTCTATTCCCTTGAAAATAAAGTATTTTAGATGTACTTAGAAGTCGATTCAATGTTTTATTGTTTTCTTATTTACTTATGATAAATATTGTAAAGGAACAAATCTCTTAGTTATTTGATTATCTTTTAGGATAGTTTCAAAAGTTTAGTTGATATGCCTTGTCTAGATCTAATCTTATCAACTTAGAAGACATAACTTATTGAGATTTTCTTTTGAAACTTGTTACTTGCTCATTGGATAGAATGATAAGCCCATATGAGAAAATTTAGTCAATTTAGGAATAGGTATGTCACATGGTCATAGTCAAACATTAGCATAGATGTTCATGTTCCTTCTAACTAGTATATGTTCATGGATAATGTTTAAAGGAAAGAGAATATATTTAAGTGTATTAGATCATTATTGATTGATTTATGTAATGCATGTGAAGGTAATATGAGCATTGATTAAGGTAACTTGTAAGCCTTTTAACTCAAATCATTTTTCTCTTTGAAATCTTGGTGATTTTAGAGGTAGAACTTAGACCATTAAATTTTAAATTTCTCATAGTAAGTAGTGAAATTGTGAGCCTGTAATATATGAAGGAGTAAGTTTCCAAATTAAGTAAAGATTCATTACTATGATACCGACATGTAGATTGCAAGTTCAAGTCTCTGAACTACAAAGTCTCTGTGCTACGCGTACGTAGGCAAGGCCATCATGAGCCCCTGAGACATTAGGTCGGCCCCCTTAGGGCCTTAGGCTAGTATATTTCTCTCTGATATGTTTCTTGATGAACTTTGTGGTACTAATGTTCACATTTAGATGTGCAGATATAGGTTTGTTAACTCAGATGATTACTAGATCAAAGAACATGTTTTCCACTATGCTTAAGGATGATCATATGGTTCTTACTGTAATTGATTGTAATTTCATGAGGGATGTTTATATCTATTAAAATTATCATTTGCAGTGTGTTATTAAACTTATGATTAATCAAAATTTGTATTACAAATGAATATTCTTCTTTCATCTATTTATATTTTCATTATTTCTGACTAATTTAATTTATTATTGTTATTTATTGATAATTTCTTGAGTAGGCCTTACAAGAATCCTCCATTCCAAACTTCTTCAACAACTCTTTCACATACTTGGACTGAGAAATGAAAATTCTTTTTTCTGATTGAGTAATTTACAGTCCTAGAAAGAAATTCATTTCACCAAACATAGACATCTCAAACTCCTTTTGCATTTCCTCTGCAAATTTCTTACACATACCTTCATTGCCTCCAAACATAATATCATCAACAAAGACTACAACAATAAGAATTTGATCATCATTGATTTTGAAATAGAGATTATTGTCTGCAATGCCTTTACTAAATCCTAATTGTAGCAAATACTTGTCTAGCCTTGCATACCAGGCTCTAGGAGCTTGCTTGAGTCCATATAGAGCCTTCTTCAATCTGCACACCATGTCACCTTGGTCTGATGTCTGAAATCCTTCTGGTTGTTCAATGTACACCTCTTCTTCTAGCTCTCCATTCAAGAATGTAGACGTCACATCCATCAGGTATATTTTGAAATCATTGTGAGTTGGAAATGCCAAAAACATTCTTATTGCTCCAATCCTTGCCATGGGAGCAAAAGTCTCCTCAAATTCTATTCCTTCAACCTGAGAATATCCTTTGCATACTAGTCTTGCTTTGTTTCTTACTACTTCTCCATTTTCATTCATCTTGTTTTTGAAAACCCATTTAGTTCCAATCACATTCTTATAAGCAAGTCTAGGAACCAATTCCCAAGTTTGGTTCTTCTATAGCTGCATCAGCTCTTCTTCCATATCTTTTACCCAACTTTCATCTTTGTAGGGTTCATTTATAGTTTTAGCTTCAATCTGTGAAAGAAAACAGTAGTTTACTTGTTCCTCTGCAACTCTTTTTCTTGTCAATACCCCTTTGCTTTTGTCAACAATTATCTGATCTTCAGAATGATTAATCCTTACATACCTGGGAGTCTTGTCAGCACTTTCTGGAGCCTTTTCTTCTTCAACTTGATTGTCCTTTTGTTCCACCTTTTCTTCATTGATTGCGACAGTAGGTTTATCTGATTTATAGCCACTCAGATCTGATATTATTTCCTTGTCTTCATCAAATTTCACATTAGCACTCTCAATGACTTTTCTCAATCTCTTATTGTAGCACTGGTAGGCCTTACTCTTAGTAGAGTATCCAAGGAAAATTCCTTCAACACATCTAGCATCAAACTTTCCTAACTCTTCATCTCTTCTGATATAACATTTGCTTCTAAAAACTTTAAAATATTTCACTGTGGGAACTCTTCCATACCACAATTCATAGGGAGTTTTAGTACCATTACCTTTGACTTGGACTCTATTTTGAATGTAGATAGTAGTATGTATGGCTTCTTTCTAATATACTTCCGGTAGGTTAGCCTCCATCATCATTGACCTAGCAGCCTCTTGAACTATTTTATTCTTTCTTTCAACAACTCCATTCTGCTCAAGAGTTCTAGGAGCAGACAACTATCTCATTATCCCATGCTCTTCACAGAAAATGTTGAATTTAGTTGATGTAAACTCACCTCCTCTATCAGACCTTAGGCATTTGATCCTAAATTCTAATTCATTCTCAAGCATTACCTTGAAAGCTTTGAACTTGTCTAGGGCTTATAATTTTTCTTTTAGAAAAGTGACCCAAGTCATTCTAGAATAATCATTAATAAGCAACATAAAGTACCTGTCTCCTTGCAGACTTCTTGCTCTTGTAGGTCCACACAAATTTGTATGCACCAGCTCAAGAAATCTAGTAGAAAATTGTTCTTTAATCTTGAAACTTGTCCTTGTCTATTTCCCTAATTGACTTCCTTGCAAATAGTATTAGTAGGCTTCACAAGATTAGGATGATCTCTCACAAGTTGTACTGAGCTTATCTTTACCAAGTTGTCAAAATTGATATGACACATCCTTCTATGCCACAACCAACTCTCATCTGTCTGAGCCAACAAACAATAATTATCAATTCCCCTCAAGTGATAAACAATACCTTTAGTCTTCTTACCAGTTTCAATCACTGTTCTGGAGCTTTCCATGATCTTGCATCCATTATCCTTGAATCTTAGATCATACCCTTTGCCACACATCTAACCAACACTTAAGAGATTATGCTTCAAACCCTTCACATCTAGGACATTATCTGTATTATGCTTTCCATCAAAAGAAATAGATCCTCTTCAACAAATCTTACCAGCTGCATCATCTCCAAACCTAACCAGTCCTCCATCATACTTTTCCAAATTTACAAACTTACTTTTATCAACGGTCATGTGATGTGAACATCCACTGTCAATAATCCATTTATCCTTATCCTTCTCAACCTAGCATATAGATAGAGCACTCTCTTCCACTGATTTTTCTTCCTTCACATAGCTAGTAGGATTAGTAGACATAGGTTCTTCCTTAATTGCAACAAACAAGCATTCATTTGAACTAGTATCATCTGATTCATCATCTGTTACACCACCATCATCAAGATCTCTAACATAATATCATTTGTTTATGATTCTAGGTCTACTTTCAAATTTCATCTTACCTCTCTCAATTCTCTCCAGACACCTAGAGGCATAGTGACCAATCTTACCTCAAGAAAAGCATTTGAATGGTAATTTGCCTTTGAACTTATCAGTACCTTTTTGCATTTTGTCCACAAAATTGGCTTCAACCTCATCAAGGTCATCATCTGATTCCACATCATACTTCTCTGATCTTGAAGTCTTTTTAGAAGTGCTTGTTTTGAAAGCAGTCTCAATCTTTGGCAAAGCATTACCAAACTCTCTCATCTCAAAAGTAGTAAATTTTCCAAGCAACTGATCCTTTGTAACCTTTTGCACAACCATAAGTTCTTCAATTGTAGACACCTTGTGACCATAGGATTTAGGCAATGATCTAAGAATCTTCAACACAACCTCATCTTCATCAATAGTTCCTCCAAGACCTTTGATTCCATTGACAATTTCATCAACTTTTTGCATGTAGATTGTTATGTTCTCATCATCACTCATCTTTAGGGCTTCATATTTCACCTTCAGATTTTGAAATTTGGCACTCTTCACAGAATCATCTCCTTCATACAAATTTTTCAACTTTTCCCAGATCTCATGAGCAATTTCCAGATCCATTACTTTCACTAACTCAGTGTTGGATAAAGCATTTAATAGAGCATCTCTAGCCTTTCCATTAAACTCATACTGTTTGACTTCATCTTCATTTGATGGTCCATTTTGAGGAATAGTATACTTTTTCTCTGTCATCTTCATTCATAAGTCCATTTTGAGGAATAGTATAATAACCAAGAGAAATGAGATGACTTTTCATTCATACCTTCCAAAGAGCATAATCCATTCCATCAAACTATAGTGACTCCTTCCTGTGCACCATCCCAGATCTACCTCGAGTTGTTAGACTCTTTATCGAGGAACCCTCGCTCTAATACCAATTGTTGAAAAGTGTAAGACAACTGAGAGGGGGGGTGAATTAGTTGTAACCAAAACTTCAAAACCATTAACACATCAACCAGTTAATAACTATTGTTATGATTTAACCATGAAAGCATGTGAACAGAAACTTAAACACAACACATGAGACACATGAGACACCAAATTTTTATGTGGAAAACCCTAAATAGGGAAAAACCACAGTGAGTGTTAGCTCATTGTATAATATGTAATAACAATACTAAAAATCAAAGGCTCACTGCCTGAAATGCTCACTGCAAATAAAGAAGGCTCACTGTCAAAATGGGCTCACTGCCAAGAGGGATGAACTGAGATAGTAGCATCTACTCCATGCCAAGGTTCAATTCCATTGAAGTGCAATATATCTCCTTTGCTCTGCTTTTCTTTTACACTTCACACTTATCTTCACATCTTAGCACAAGGATACATTTTTTAGGACTTCATTACATGTATTTATACAATTCATCAACCTTGGAATGTACATCAAGGTTGGCATTACAATCATCAACCATTGGAACAATCTCCAAGGTTGGCATTACAAACATACATTAGAAATAGGTTTGGTCCTAAATAGAATTGTTAAGGAAAAGAATGAATGCCGATCATGCCATTCCTTAGCTGGGACTCAAATGCAATCTTCCACGCTACAAAATGCCATCACAAAATCCAAATCACATCCACAAGTGGTGAAAACAATCAGGTCGGCCAGAACTAGAGTTAACATTAAGTCCTTTGGGAACATGCTTCATCCAAGATTCGGATTACACTTTGTGGACCAATCAAAAGGTAAGAACATGATCTAGAGACATCCACAAGCATGTTATAATCACTAAGAACATCTACACAACCTATAAACACTTTATCCATAAGATTCTTCAAACTAGAGCACTTGAACATTATTGTCGATGAGTGTCAAACAAGAAAAATCGCTTGTGGAGCACCAAATCATGAACCATTTGAACTAAATGCACATATAATCATCACAAACTTAATTCCAGACTTGAATGTAGAGAAATACGAAGCAAAATACATTCTGCTTGTCACCATTAAATATATAGAAAATTAGTTTTTACTCTAGTGAACAGAACTCACTCAAATCTTCACATCGAAGGCTTAAACTTGAAAGATAGCATCTACAGACTTCCCTTAACATTACTTCCAAACTGCAGACAAAGATATTCAATCTACAGGATATGCAAAGCAAAACATTATACTA
The DNA here is from genome assembly GCA_027924645.1 of Cunninghamia lanceolata. Classification (NCBI taxonomy): domain Eukaryota; kingdom Viridiplantae; phylum Streptophyta; class Pinopsida; order Cupressales; family Cupressaceae; genus Cunninghamia; species Cunninghamia lanceolata. The sequence continues at coordinate 2,871,368 of BSBN01001410.1, read as the reverse complement.
TTTTGGCAGATAGAACAATTCTGTACTTGTACTAATTCCTCAAATAACTTCCTTTGATGTTGTCCTTAGGTGTTGACATCAATGACATATTCACTTACTGCTCATACTTGCAACAAGTTCCCAAGTCTTGTCCTTTTCAATTTGCATCAATTCTTCTTCCATTTCCTTGACCTAATGTTCATCTTTACATGCTTCAGTGATTGTCTTAGGTTCAATCTTTGAAAGCAAACAGAGATTTACATGTTCTTCTGCAACTCTTCTTCTTGTTAGAACTCCTTTTTTTATCACCAATTATTTGATCCTCTGAGTGATTCTTTTGCACATACTTGGGGGTTTTAGGAACTCTTTCCAGAGCAACTTCTTCATCAATTTGAACTTCCTTGTCTTTGTCTTCTTCAACTTCTTCTTGAATTTCCCTATCCTTGTCTTCTACTGTATCAGCAGACTCATCCGATTCATATCCATTAGGCTCTGAGGTTCTCTGAATATCTTCATCTACCTTCACATTTGCACTTTCAATAATCTTTCTCAACCTTTTTATTGTAGCACCGATAAGCCTTGCTTTTGGTAGAGTACCCAAGGAATATGCCTTCATCACATCTAGCATCAAACTTTCCTAACTCTTCATCTCTTCTGATATAGCATTTACTTCCAAAAAAATTAAAGTATTGGACAGTAGGAGTTCTTCCATACCATAGCTCATATGGTGTCTTTGTTCCATTTGCTTTGACTTGCACTCTATTCTGAATGTAGACAGCAGTGTGAATTGCTTTTTTCTAGTACACTTTCGATAGGTTTGTTTCCTTGATCATTGTTCTAGCAGCTTCCTGAACTATTCTATTCTTCCTTTCAACTACTCCATTTTGCTGAGGAGTTTGGGGGGCAGACAATTGTCTCTTTATTCCATGTTGTTCACAAAAAGTATTGAATTCATTTGAAGTAAACTCACCTCCTCTGTCAGACCTCAAGCACTTGATTCTCAAATCCATTTAATTCTCAACCATTGCTTTAAATGCCTTGAACTTGTCTAGGGCTTTTGATTTTTCTTTAAGAAAAGTAACCCAAGTCATTCTTGAATAATCATCAATGAGTAACATAAAATACCTGTCACCTTGTAAACTTCTTGTTCTTGTAGGACCACACAGGTCTGTATGCACTAGCTCCAATAGACTTGTAGAAGAATGTTCTTTGCTCTTGAAACTAGTCCTTGTTTGCTTCCCAAGTTGACATTCTTTGTAAATAGTATTAGTAGGCTTCACAATCTTAGGTAGGTCTCTTACAGCTTGAACTGAGCTTATTCTCACCAAATTGTCAAAGTTAATATGGCACATTCTCCTATGCCATAACCAACTTTCATTTGTCTAAGCCAACAAACAATAATTATCAGTACCTTTCAAATGATAAACATTACCATGGGTCTTCTTACCAACAACAATTATTATTGTGGAACCTTCTCTTATCTCACATCCATTGTCCTTAAACATTAGTTTGTATCCTTTGCCACACATCTATCCAACAATTAGAAGATTATGCTTTAAGCCTTTGACATAAAGGACATCATCTGTGTTATTCTTGCCATCAAAAGTAATTGACCCTTTTCCACAAATCTTACCAACTGCATCATCACCAAATCTAATTGGTCCTCCATCATATTTTTCCAATTTAACAAACTTACTCTTATCTCCTGTCACATGATTTGAACATCCATTGTCAATGACCCATTCATCCCTTTCCTTTCTAGCATGAAATGTAGACAACTCTTTTCCTTCTTCCAGATTTCCTTCACACAGCTTGCAAGATTAGTAGAAACAGGTTCTTCTTTTAGGGCAATAAACAAGCATTCACTAGTATTACCATCCTCAAAATTAGATTCATCATCAATTACACCATCATCATTTCTAACATAGTAACTTTTCTTTATCATCTTACCTTTACCTTCTTTGTTCTTGATCTTCAAAGTTCTATCAAGACATCTTGAAGCATAGTGACCAATCTTACCACAATTGAAACATTTGAAAGGTAACTTACCTCTAAACTTTCTAGTTCCCTTTTTCATTCTGCTTACAAAATTTACCTCAATCTCATCAAAGTCTTCCGCATTTGATTCCACAACATACTTATCTGATTTAACAGTCTTTTCTAATTTAGCCTTAAAAGCAATCTCAACTTTCATAGGACCATTAGTAGTGCCGAATTCTCTCATCTCAAAAGTAGTCAGCTTACTGAGCAATTGATCTCATGGAAGCTTGTCTGTATCTAGCAATTCTTTAATGACGGACACTTTATGACTGTTTAAGATTTGGGAAGTGTTCTGAGTATCTTATTTACAACTTCCTTATCATCCAGGTTTCCACCAAGACCTTTGATGTCATTGACAACTTCATCAATCTTTTGCATATAGCTTGTTATGTTCTCATCTTCAGACATTCGCATAGTTTCATATCTAGACTTCAAATTTTGCATTTTGGCTTTCTTGACAAATTGATCACCTTCATAGATATTCTTCAATTTTCCCAGATCTCATCTGCAGTTTCCAGATCCAAAACTTTCACCATTTCAATGTTAGATAGAACATTCAGTAGGGCATTTTTGTCTTTTCCATTAGTCTCATAATCCCTTATCTCACTTGCAGTCTCCGAACCATCTTTAGGTATAGTGTATTTCTTTTCAACCATTCTCCATACATTATAACCAAGAGAAACAAGATAAGTTTGCATTCTTACCTTCTAGAAGGCATAGTCAGATCCATCAAACTGAGGAATGTCTTTCATGTGCACCATCCCAGATCTACCTTAAGATGTTAGGCTTTCTTCCAAGGAACCCTCACTCTGATACCAATTGTTGAAACCACAAGACAACTGAGAGGGGGGTGAATCATTTGTATCAAAATTTCAAATCTTTTTAAACATAATCACATCCATATTAGTTTTCTTAAACCCTTAATCTGTTATGAAGATTAAACATGAAAAGCATGCAACGTAAAATTAAACTCATCAACACCATGCATAAGACAACACCAAGTTTTTATGTGGAAAACCCTATAAGAGAAAAACCACGGTGAGGATTAGCTCACAATATAATGTAGTAGCAATACCGAATAACAAGAGGCTCACTGCTAATAGGGCTCACTGCCCAAAAGAATAGGCTCACTGCTAATAAGGCTCACTGCCCAAAAGAATAGGCTCACTGCCAAGAGGGCTCACTGTCCAAAAGAAGAAGAAAGAAGAAAAGAGATGGCTCACTGCTTTGAACTGAGATAATAACATCTACCACATGCCTGAGTATAGTTCCTTTGAAGTACAACAAACATCACCTTCATAGCCTCTCTGAAAGATTGTAGATGACCTCTGCTCACTGCATTAGCTTCTCTACCACATGAAAGTCCTTGTTGCCTTTAATTCAAATTCACAACACACACATCACATCCTTGCCCTTCTACCTTCAACATATGAATCATTCAAGATTGTTTATATCAACATCATCCTTGAAACATTCATCAAAGTCGGCAACATACTCTACAACATTTGAAACACTTTCCAAGGTTGGCAAACACACATAATTCAAATTAGGTCTGAACCTAAGCAATTCTGTGGACCAAAGAAATGAAGATGGAACATTTCATAGCTTAGCACATACCTAAAGGCATCTTCACATGCTTCAACACACTTCCACAATCCATGAAGCACATCCGTAATTAGTGTTAGCAACCCAGTCTGCCAAACTTGTGCAAACACCAAGAACACTTAGGCACAGGCTTCCAAGAACACAATCATAACTTGCGGAATAGGAAAAAAACTTTAGTACATTCTAGAGACATCCATGAACAACTTTAAGTCACTTGAGAATCAACAAAATCATCTGCAACACCTTTCACCTGAAGAAGATTTACTGTCTGCTTGCAAACAACACTGTCAAACTCTGCTACACAAGAACTTGCTTTCCAAAGCATCAAATCACAAATCCTTTGGAATGAAGATAGCTAAGGACCTTATAAACATGTATCCAGAACTACAACACTTGAAACAATTCTACGGAGAAATGCAGAGCAAAATACTTTCTCCCAAACACCTTTGCCCAACCCAGAAATTCTGCCAATTACAGTCTTCAAACTGGTGAATATAACTTCCTCTGCACAGCGATTTGGACCACCAAATTTTGGATTTAGCATCTTAAAACACTCCCCTAAAACATATCCAAATATCACACTCCAATCTTCAATACAAAAGAAATGTGGAGCAAAAAATCAGATAGTATCCTGCAAGCCAGAATACACTGCAACATACTATTTCCTTTGGAGGGCAAATTTTCTCAAAAGCACTTGGAAACTCAGCAATAGGAACAATATGCTAACATAATCAACACCTCTATAAGACATTCAAATTACTTTAACATGACAACTCAATCAAGCAACAATCAGCAATATTAGAAGACACAGTTGACACCAATGACAACACTAGTTAGCACATACTTGCAACATGTATAGGTATATTAAGGACTATCCCTTTTGGTCATGGTAGTCTATGAGAAGAAAATTGTGTTTTCTATATTTCATTGCATCATAATTGAGATGGTATAATCACGATTACTTTTCACATTTTTCCTTGCTCCACAAGTAACTACATTATGACAGTCCTCAATGATCGTCACTAAGTGTTAAATTTCAATAAATTTATCCTTAGGACTATCCTAACCCTCTTTGCCACTATTTTCATGCTTTTTTAACCAAATAAAGTTTATATAAAGGGATAATTCATGTGATAACATCATTAATGAGGACTTATATGCATAAGTGTATAGATAAGGGGTCCTAATCAACTATAAATGCATTAAATTTGATGATTTTATTGTCAAGGAACTTGAGATATTCACCTAAACATCATAAAATGAGGTAACATGTCATGAAACCATGAAGATGATTAAGGGCACAAGACTATTTGTTGTTGTTATAGTCATGTAGCAGTGTTGCCAATCTATATGCAACCCATTACTAAGGGGATCATCATGAAAGAAGGATTATGAATTGACTTGGGGCATGTAGAAGGATGATCAAAGGGAGTTATAAGGTTATCAAACACTAAAATGGATGATTTCTATCAGTTTTAGGACTATCACAATCGATATAACATTCTATCTAAAACACTTGATTTCACAAAGATGAAAAAATACCTTCATTGGTAGTTTTTTACTCTTAGGTCTCTTAAGATACTTTGCTAGAACCTTGTAGCCTAGATAGATTGGGACACTCAGGGAATTAAATGGGGCCTTGTCTAGCATTCACCTACCCACCCTAACATGTTGGCACAGTTGGTTTGGATCTATGAGGTGAAGAATGTGAAATATGGCTCATGGAAATAATACACTAAATGCCCTTGAGGGATTTTCCAAGAATACATATGTTGTTGGCATAGTCAAATGATTTTGAGTTAACAAAAATCAAGACAGGTTATTTTGGAGGGAACCAACATTTAGTTGTAGGTCTAAATGGAACATTTCTAGATGCCAAAAACTCTAAGAGCTATTACATCAATGTTTGATAATTTTTTGCTCTTAGGTCTCTTAAGAGACTTTGCAAAAACCTTGTAGCTTGAAAGGATTGGGACACTTGTGGAAAAAAATAAGGCCTCCTCTAGCATTCACTTCGCTGTCCTGACATGTTGGCATCGTTGGTTTGGACCCATGAGGTGAAGAACATAAATTATGGCTCTTAGCAAAAGTACATTAAATGCCATTAAGATATTTTCCAAGAAAACATATGTTGCTGGCATTGTCAAATGGTTTTGAGTTGACAAAAATTGAGAGAGGTTATCATAGAGGGACCCGACATCCATCTATATGTATAAATAGAACATTCGTAGGTGCCATGGACTTTGAGAACCACTTCATCAAAGATTAGTAGTTTTTGGCTCTTAGGTCATTTAAGAGAGTTTTGTAGAACCCTATAGCCTAGAAGGATTGGGACACTTGGGGAATGAAATGGGGCCTCCTTGTCACAGCCCTATACCTTGACTTTATAATTTCATTCATTTAGTTCTCAATTTAGAGTGTTAGTATTGTTACTCATATAGTAATTACTTGTTATGCTGATAAATGAAAATTAGGTGTATTGTAGCATCAAGTTGTCAGTTGAGTGTTTGGTACAATGGATTAGTGGTGTTTTAATATATTTGAAAGTATTATGTTATAACCCTGCATTGTGATAGTTTACCTATAGAATCAATTTTGGTAACTGGCCCTCAATTAGACTTATGATATAAACACTATTTTTAGAGATGTTATTTCATTACAACTATAGATAGGTAAACATACTTGGCATGTACATGATCTTGTAATAATATATATGTATAAATTCTAATATTAATATTGGGTTAACAATGAGAAATAATGTTTTGATGGAAATATTAATGGATTTTGGTGTGGCATTGATGTGGGAGGAAATTTAGGGGAGTGGCAGGAGTGACAGGTAATTATTGCTTCTTCCATTTTTGGAAATAGGTTTTTGGAGGGGAATGACAAGAATTTTAAAGGATGACTTTCTGGGGAGATGAAAGAAAAATGTATGGAAATGTACAAAAAATGGATGGATGGCAACCGATTAACGAGGGAAAATCAAGTTTTTAGGTATGATTTTTGACTCAACTTGGAATTGGTTTACTTATGTGAGGTTTTAGAGGAACATTTCAAATCATATTTTGTGGCACCCTTATATTTATTGAAGGAAAGCATCAAGCTCTTGTATGAGGATATTGTCTTTGTGTTGTTTTCCTGATGCATGTTGTCAAATAGTCTGGTTGCACTCAGATTTAGACTAGCCTCTAAAGGTATTGGACTCTTATGTAATGAATGTTGTTTCTATCATTTTTTGTGAGACACTTTTAAAAACTTGTACGCTATCTGAAATCTTAGTCTCTAAATTATTGAGTGGAAAAAGGTATTTTTATTTGAGTGGCAGACTCTATTCTTGTATGTGGTTTGAGAATTCCCTAGCTTGGGAGGACCGCATTTCTTTTGGGTGTAAACCTTGTGGTAACACAGTGCGTGTTCTAGGGTAATGATCTGTGGTGAGAGATCAAGGGATTCTCTTGTGGTCAGGGTTTTAACCTAGTAAAAAATATTAGGCAATGCAAGTGTTTAAGCCCTGAGCATCACTAGCTCATAATAAAAACATCTAAATTGTTGTATGGAGAGGCAGAGCATTGGGTTCTTGTACAATGTATACTGTTATTTGTATATTTTAAGAACCATTTTGTGCATATCTTGCAACCATTGCATCTCCTGAGATGGCGTTCTTGCTATTGAGACATGGACCAGCTAGGACTCGAACCTAGGACCTTCCATTTTCTACTGGAGTGCTCTACCACTGAGCTATTGGCCCCTCTTGGACCAGTCCATCGTCGGTCCAGATGTAGCTTATTTCCAACACCAACACCCCCCCTTAAGCCACACCTCTCGTGTGCTTGGGGCTCCTAGCCTAGGCCTAGCACTGATACCATGTTGAGACATGGACCAGCTAGGACTCAAACCTAGGACTTTCCATTCGGTGCTAGACTGCTCTACCACTGAGCTACTGGCCCCTCTTGGACCAGTCCATTGTCGGTCTGGATGTGGCTTATTTCTAGCACCAACACTTGCTGCATACTGTTGAACTGTGTGTGTGCCTTGTCTATGCTCCCATGCCTTGCATGTCGGTAGATCCTAGAATTAAACCTATTGATTGCCTTACTTGAAAGTTTCTAGAGCACTTTTCAACGAATCTATTTTGTGCACATTTTGCAATCATTGCACTCCCCGAGATACCATCTCTTTCAATCAATCTATCAATCAGTTACGTGCCTCATCTATACTTGCACATTTTTGCATGCATGTCGACCAGGGCATTCCCAACTATAATATCTGACTAGAATCTCTTTCCCTTACGCTATCAATGCAAGGACTCTCTGTTTTGAGTAGGCAGTGTGAATGCTGGCATAGGTTGCGAAGTTGGGCTTTTCACTTGTCAATTGCAGTTAGCTTTCCTTTACTATTTTATAGTCCAAGTCTTTATTTGTGCGAATTTGGGCCGAGCTTAAGTCACACACTCTAACAATTGACTTTTGACGTGGTTCGGGGAACTCTCCTTTCCCCCCTCCATAACCATTCGCTACCGCCGTCACACTTCCAAACAGCACGCGGTCATTTCCCTCCTGCCGTCACACTTCTAACCAGCACGCGGTCATTTCCCTCCGTCACGGTCTGGATAATGCTTTAGCCTAAATCTGCTGCACCCACTGAGACTGCAAAGACACGAGATGAACCATACCTGTTTAGCGCTCAGATGCAGGCATTTATCCAGTGGAGAGCTCGGGAGTCAGGGATGATGAATGTCTTTTTAAGGAGAGCCTGCCCAAAAGAGTAAATATTTAGGTTCTTAATCCCACATGTGCCAGGTGAGCAAAAACAAGTGAGAAGGGGATTATAAGAAGAGGCTTAAGTTATATACCGATATAACACAGTGTAGGTAGGAATCATAGCTACTGCTTGTGTCTTTGGCTATAAAACATAAAACAGGAAATACTCTTATAAAGCAATGGACTCGAGTATATTATTCATAATATTTAAGCTAATCGACTAGTATTGCTATCTTCAATTTTGTCTCCAGTTAATTTAAATAATTAATTATGTTAAATTTTGTCTCTGAGTTAATTTAAATGTGCTAATAATTAATTATGTCATAATTAATATTTAAAAAAAAGGCAAATGGTTGGTGGTTGTTGTAGGGGGTAAAATATAAAAGATATAAAAACATAAAATTATTGTGCACCCTAATTTCACAAAGTTTCTAAATGTTTGAATTTTGTATATGAGTGAAGGCTATAAAATTATTGTTTTAGAGTTTTACGTAGTTTCGACTAATGCAGGAAGAGCCTAGAAATTTAATTTTTAAACCATAATTATACCTACTAATGATGTCCTCTCCAACCAACCTTCACAATAACCAATACACATGAGACCAAATTAGGATGTCATATATATAACGTTTTTCTATTTGTGAGGCTACAAATACTATGGTTTATGTGTGTGGCAAATGGGCAGTGACCCAATAGAGTGGGAGATTATGTGGTATTTATGCTAGAGCAATTTATGAATATGGAAGTGGATATAAGTGGAGGCAAGGGGATAAATATGATGCCATGTGGTGTGGGGAGGAGGATTTTCCTTGGCTTAGGTGTGAGCATGCTCTGTGTTAAGCTTATTGTGGCTACACTGATCAACAAATTCAAATTGCACAACAAACTAGGAGAAATAGTGGATCTTGTAGAGATGCAAGAATTCATCGTGGTTATGAAGAATCCACTATAGGCTATCTTAAAAGAGAGCATCTCAACACTTGGTTATTTAACAATACAAGTTTTACTTATGGTGTGAGATTTAATAATCATCTCTATGAGTAAAGTAGGACTAAAATATCTAGGGAATATATATGTAGTTAGTCTCCCTTAGCTTATTTTTAGATTTGTTATGTTGCATTTTAGGTGAGTCCCCTTTACTAATCCTCACTAGCACACATCCAATACAATTTATATTTTATTTGCTTCAATTTAAATTTATTTGAAACCAAGTTTGTAGGGTCCCTTTTCTATTTGTAGGTTGCTTTTATAAAGTTTCTCAAGAAGATCATAAAATTGGGGTCATAATCTATTGTCCCAATGCTTAGAATGCTCTCCCTCGGTCACCTCTAGGTCCTACTCCAACACGCTCATGTGGTCCTACTCTAGCTCCATCCTAACAACACACACAAGATTTTGATACATGAAAAAAAAGATAGTTAATCTTCTTTTTGATGACTATATTCCTCCTATTCTTCTATCTAAGAGAATACATGACCTTAAAGACAAGAAACCTAATGTTGAGAAGACACTTAAAAAATTGTTTGGATTTGCGTTAGTTATGTTAGTTTAAAGAAAAAAAATTAAAAGCCCAAAAAGTAATTGCCAAGAGGTTTCATGTTTTTCTTTTTAACTATAAAATCTCTAATCAGATGGTTGAGATATGAGACTGTTGGGTGCTAACTAAATATATGGATTATTCTCTCTAGATGTTCAACATAGTGTTGGAAATGGTAGAGAGATAGATTTTAATGCCACCAACAAGTGGATATGTGTTGAAATTTTTTGCAAAAATTTGTCTCTATATTTGTTTTATTTATTGATTGATTTCTTGTTTTAGAACCTTGTAGCTTTTGGATAGTACTTGGGAACACACTATATATAAAATTATGTAGCACATAGTCTTGTTGAGTTGCATGACAGTCGAAGCAAGGAGATCCAAGATATGAATTTAGATCTATTTATAGTAGATGGTGGCTAGACACTATTCCAAGAACCTTTATTGAGTGCTTAGCATCTACTACTTGCGATTTCATGGACAAGTGGGACTAGCAGTAGATGGATCATATTTTCCATGAGGCAAAGCACTTGATTTGATTTGATTGATTTATATGGATGAAAAGGTAAAGAAGCAATAGAAGAAATGATATTAATGCAAAAATTACAAATTCATCTAAAATGTCTCTTGTTTAGACCTATTCTATGAACATTTTGTGTTTTTGCTTTCAATGTCTATGGAAATTAGGTTTGTTCAACTACATAAAAAAACAAGGTAGTTTACTATGCTCTTAGACAAAACCTAATGATTCCAATTTCTAAAATAGTTTTCCTTGTATATTAGAATTCTTATATTTGTAGGCTTGAAAGGAAAGTATACTAATTGGTGCATTTAACGTTGTTCCTCCATTCATAAGCATGACTTTTGATTGATATTTATGCTTTGTATCCTAACAAGTTGACTATTTTGTAACTTTGGAAACATAAAATATTGAATTGTTTAACTAAATTTCAAATGAAACTTCCTTTTATCTACAATCCCTCTTGTTCATCCATTTTTCCTTATCCTACCATATTTCCTTGTATCTTCCTCCTAGGGTTTTTCCTTTTCCTTAATTTTTTACATTTCTTTTATTGTTACCCATTGTATCCTCTTGTACCCATTTTCATGGCCCTAACGAATTCACTTAATAAAACAATGATGTAGCATGTTCATTCATAGGGTACTAAAAGATACTCCTAATTTGATTTCTTCGCCTCAAATTATGTTTTTTATACTACTCCAACATACATTATTATAATGGCGCTAGGCGGGCACAGGTGTATACGGTGGTGCATGACTTACCTGCAGGTCTAGGACCCTATTCAACTGTGCCATGTGCACAGTCCTTGGATATGATCTACATCCCAAATGGCACCTCACAAGGTTTTGTTTCTATAGGACGAGAGAACATTTCTGGGGTTTCAACAATCTCTATGCCGATAAATATTGGTAAGACATTGTCTAAGCAAGATTCTGGAGTTCAACTTCTAGCTCTAGCGGTTAGAGGTGTTGAGCCCAATGCTTTTGGCCACCCTTAGAAGTCATTTTCTGATATTGTTAATGGTTCAAGAGCTCAAGCACACCCTTCCCAAGATAGGGCTAGGCCTATGCCTTGTGCCCGTTCATCTCCTGTGGTGATGTGTGGCCCTGAGGTCTCAGAAAATGAGGGTTATTATATGAAGCCTAGTGTGATCTACAGATTCAATGGTTTTTGGCCCTCTCTCCCCAATATCCATTGCTGCGTCATGGAATCCTGGAAACCTCTTATTGCTAGGCAGATTGAGCTTTTTCCTAGTGCAAGAGGGTTCTTCATTGCAACTTTTGCTTCCTCTGAGGAAAGAGATTTAGTGCTAGATAGGGCTTGGATGTGGGGTGATCATTTGCTATCCATCAAACCATGGGCTTGCTCCTTCAATCCTCTCACTGAGTCACTTAATACTAGACCTATATGGGTGAGACTTCAAAATCTCCCTCTTCCATTTTGGGAGGATTCTTTCTATGAAGCCATTGGCAACACTATAGGGCACTTTTTAAAGGTTGACTCAACGACGCCCACATTTTAGTGGATATTGACATCTCCAAACCCTTCCATGGAGATCTTGTTTTGATGGTTGAGGACAGGCCATGGATGCAGCTGTTGGACTATGAGGGTCTCCCTTTTAGGTGTAAGAGATGTTTCTTTATTGGTCACTTAGCCTCTGGTTGCCCTCATTCTCATCACAAGGGTGTGATAACTTGGTGGAAGAATGCACTCGCTAATCATTTGAGTGTTCGTGCTTCCCTGATGGATGATTCCTCCTTAGAGGATGATTCTTCCTAGGAGAATGACCTCTCCTAGGACTCTTTGCCGTAGCCCCTCTTTGCCGTAGCCCCTCTTTTGGAGCCTATGGCGACTGGGTCTACTGCTTTTGTTCATGTAGGGTCTATGTCTCTGGCTGCTTCTATTGGGCCCTCAGCTCCTCTATTGGTCCCATTCGCCGTGTGCCAGGATACTTCTTTGTCGATCCCTGATTCTTCTTCTACATTGTCGGCTTCTTGCTCAGCACACGATCTTTCTTTGGAAGTGGTTGCTGCAGAGGGTCCCCTCCTCTCACTTTGATCTAAGGATTAGACTCAGAGTTTACTTGGACTATTGTGTAGAGAAAGAAGAAAGGCCTCCCCAAATCTATCGTTGCTTCGCGACAGAGGGTTAAGGGAGTTAGATTTTTTGCCCTGAGGTTAAGGGGCATGTTTGAATGTGTCGTGTGTATAGTCCCCCTGGATTTGGTCTCCATCCCAAATGGTGCCTCCCAAGGTTTTGTTTCTGTAGGATGGGAGGACATTTCTGGGGTTCCAATAGTCTCTATACTGATAAATATTGGTAAGACACTGCCTGGGCAGGATTCTGGAGTTAAACTTTTAGCTCTCGGGGTTGGAGGTGTTGGGCCCAATGCTTCTGGCCGCCCTCAGAAATCATTTTCTGATGTTGTTAATGGCTCAAGAGCTCAAGCATGCCCTTCCTAGGCTAGGGTTGGGCCTATGCCTTGTGCCCGTTCATCTCCTGTGGTGATGTGTGGCCCTGAGGTCTCAGAAAATGAGGGTTATTATATGAAGCATGGTGTGATTTGGAGATTCAATAGTTTTTGACCCTCTCCCCAAACTCCATTCCTGGGTCATGGAATCCTAGAAACCTCTTATTGCTAGGTAGATTGAGCTTTTTCCTAGTGCAAGAGGATTCTTCATTGTGACTTTTGCTTCCTCTAAGGAAAGAGATTTAGTGTTGGGCAGGTCTTGGATGTGGGGTGATCATTCATTGTCCATCAAACCATGGGCTCGCTCCTTCAATCCTCTCATTGAGCCACTTAATACCAGATCTATATGGGTGAGACTTCCAAATCTCCCTCTTCAATTTTGGGAGGATTCTTTCTATGAAGCCATTGGCAACACTATAGGGTGCTTCTTGAAGGTTGACTCAATGACACCCACATTTTAGTGGACATTGACATCTTTAAACCCCTCCATGGAGATGTTTTGATGGTTGAGAATAGGCCATGGACACAACTGTTAGACTATGAGGGTCTCCCTTTTAGGTGCAAGAGATGTTTCTCTATTGGTCACTTAGCCTTTGGTTGTCCTCATTCTCGACGCAAGGGTGCGGCAACTTGGTGGAAGAATGCACTCACTAATCATTTGATTGTTTGCACTTCCTCGACAGATGATTCTTCCTAGGAGGGTGATTCTTCCCAGGAGAACGACCTCTCCTAGGACTCTTTCCCGGCAGCCCCTCTTGTGGAGCCTATGGTGACTGGGTCTACCGCTATTGTTCATGCAGGGTCTGTGTCTCTGGCCACTTTTGTTGGGTCCTCAGCTCCTGTATTTGTCTCATCCGCCGTGTGCGGGGACACTTCTTTGTCGATCCTTGATTCTTCTTCTGCATTGTCATCTTATCACTCAACGCATGATCTTTCTTTGGAAGCGGTTGCAGAGGGTCCCCTCCTCTTGCCTCGATCTGAGGATTTAGACTTAGAGTTTACTTGGACGATTGTGTAGAGAAAGAAGAAAGGCCTCCCTAAATCTACCACTGCTTCATGACAGAGGGTTAAGGGAGTTAGATTTCTGCCCATGGTATCTGGTGTTGTTTAGTTTGTCTTGCAGCTAGGTTGTTGTTTGTCTGCAGTTTCTGTATTGCTTCTGTGTTGTGTCTGGCCTATTTGTGGCATGTTTGTTATGCTCTGGAGGCCTAGTTTGTAAAGGGTTCAGTCCCTTGTAAGTTGCTTATATTATAAAAAACACATTATTATATTAAAACACCTCCCTAATTTTAGTGAGTATCTTATGTACCTATTTTTTGGTTATATTTTTATATCCCCTTATTATTTCTACCCTTTGTATGCTTGATAGAAAATGCCATGTCTATCAATCACCCATTTCTCATAACATTCAAAACTTTAAAGTATTGACTTAACCAAATTTAATGGATCACTCATTCACTTACTTTGAATAAAGGATTGTCTCAATTAAGCCTCAAAAGAAGGATGACTCAAATTGCATATATTTTATGTAGAAAAATCTAATAACTTGTATTTACCTTAAAATGATCCTCAAATTTGTACATATTCTTGTCTTTATGTGACTCCAAAATTATTCATTTTAAGGTTTCATTGGTGGGATTTTTCTACTCTATCTTCATTGAATGGAGTATAAATAAAATATTCAAGGTGTAAAGTGATGTTGAATTGTTGGATACATGAAGGAGTATAGCATTGTCAAAAGGCAATGTAGGAAAGAGAAAGGAGAGAATTTTATTTTCATATGAACAAATTTAATATTTTTAAATAATAAAAAATAGTTGATTCACAAGAAATACCCTACATGACCATATAAATAACACATTCATGGAGAAAGAGAAGTAGACTTATCCATTCTACAAGAGTCATGATTTGACATAAACCTAACCAAACTAGACTCAACCCTATACAATATAGTGTAAAATGAAATACATAGCTCACACACATGTAGAGCATTATAAGTCATGCATGATGTCAAGAAACATCTTCCTTCAATTTTTTTTACCAATGTTAAGAGATTAAAAAATCCACACCTACCTCAAAGTGTAAATTTGGAGCCTTGTATGATTGAACTCCAAAGCATTATCAAAGCACCTAAAGCTGACATTTCTTATAGCTCACAAACATCTATAAAAAAGAATTACTTTTGTAGTATTTACTATTATGTGCTCTAGAAACTACATTCTTAAATGTTCAAAAAATTTAAAAAAATTATGCAGAGATGGAAGGAGATTTAGGTGCAAACTATAAGTAATTATCATGAACAAAGTCAACCAATTTAGGCCCTATATAATAGATTGCATAAAAGGATAACTCACACATATGTAAAACATCATAGGTCCTTAAATGTCACCAAGATGTATCTTTTGTCTTAAGATTTGTACCTAAATTGGTAGAGGTCTTGGGAAGGCCAAGGCTACATCAAAATTTGTGGTGCTTATAGATTTAGATAATTGAGCTCTTATCGCTAAACCTAAAGTACACATTTTTCATATCATGCAAATGTATGTGAGGAAATAACATTTTTTGTTCTAATACAATTCTTTAGGGCCTACACTATTTGTATCATGGTGGAACTATAATCCTTTAATTTGAATTAGCTTGTAGTTAAATGCCTAACTTTTAACTTAGTTTCTCATTTTTTTATTGAATGCCACATATTAGAAACTTAACTATTATGTAACCATCAATTTTATTTTAGGAATTGTCTATAAATGTTAAGGCCATTCGCTCTTCACCCTAAATATCATTTCATTCAAATTTCACCTTATATTATTTTAACCCTATTTGTGATATTGTAATTTTAAGATTTAAGTTGATTCATGAGCTCACATGGAGACCACATTCAAAACAAGCTTAATGTTCTATGTAGCGCATTCAAGATTTGCATCCTTGTAAGTACATTGCATCCTTGAGTGTTTTAGCATCCATCTACTACTAGTCCCACTTGTCCATGAAATCACAAGTAGTAGATGCTAAAGCACTCAATAAAGCTTCTTGGAATATTATCTAGCCACCATCTACTATAAATAGATCTAAATCCATATCTTGGATATCCTTGCTTCAATTATCATGCAACTCAACAAGACTATGTGCTACATAATTTTATATATAGTGTGTTCCCAAGTACTATCCAAAAGCCACAAGGTTCTAACACAAGAAATCAATAAATAAATAAAACAAATATAGACAATTTTTTGCAAAAAAATTCAACACAGATCCACTTGTTGGTGGCATTAAAATTTATCTCTCTATCATTTCCAACACTATGTTGAACATCTAGAGAGAATAATCCATATATTTAGTTAGCACCCAACAGTCTCATATCTCAACCATCTGATTAGAGATTTTATAGTTAAAAAGAAAAACATGAAACCTCTTGGCAATTACTTTTTGGGCTTTCAATTTTTTTCTTTAAACTAACATAACTAACACAACTCCAAACAATTTTTTAAGTGTCTTCTCAACATTAGGTTTCTTGTCTTCAAGGTCATGTATTCTCTTAGATAGAAGAATAGGAGGAATATAGTCATCAGAAAGAAGATTAGCTATCTTTTTTTTCTTCATGTATAAAAATCTTGTGTGTATTGTTAGGATGGAGCTAGAGTAGGACCACATGAGGGTGTTGGAGTAGGACCTAGAGGTGAACAAGGGAGAGAGCATTCTAAGCACTAGGACAATAGATTATGACCCCAAATTTATGATCTTCTTGAGCAACTTTATAAGGGCAACCTACAAATAGAAAAGTGTATCTCATCCCTACAAATAGAAAATGGACCCTAAAAACTTGGTTTCAAATAAATTTAAATTGAAGCAAATAAAATATAAATTGTATTGGTTGTGTGCTAGTGAGGATTAGCAAAGGGGACTCGCTTGAAATGCAACATAACAAATCTAAAAATAAGCTAAGGGAAACTAACTACATATATATTCCCCAGATATTTTAGTCCTACTTTACTCATAGAGATGATTATTAAATCTCACACCATAAGTAAAACTTATATTGTTCAATAACCAAGTGTTGTGATGCTCTCTTTTAAGATATCCTATAGTGGATTCTTCATAACCACAATGAATTCCTGCATCTCTACAAGATCCACTATTTCTCCTAGTTTGTTGCGCAATTTGAATTTGTTGATCAGTGTAGCCACAATAAGCTTAACACAGAGCATGGTCACACCTAAGCCAAGGAAAATCCTCCTCCCCACCCCACATGGCATCATATTTATCACCTTGCCTCCACTTATATCCACTTCCATATTCATAAATTGCTCTAGCATAAATTCCATATGATCTCCCACTCTATTGGGTCATTGCCCATCTGTCACACACATAAACCATAGTATTTGTAGCCTTGCAAATAGAAAAACATTATATATATGACATCCTAATTTAGTCTCATGTGTATTGGTTATTGTGAAGGGTGGTCGGAGAGGACATCATTAGTAGGTATAATTATGGTTTAAAAATGAAATTTCCATAACTTTATAGCCTTCACTCATATACAAAAATCATACATTTAGAAAATAAGTGTGAAATTAAGGTGCACCATACATAGGTGAGTGAAAATTTTATGTTTTTATATCTTTTATATTTTACCTGCTACAACCGCGACCAACTATTTGCCTTCTTTTTAAATATTAATTATAATTAGCACATTTAAATTAACTCAGAAACAAAGTTTGACATAATTAATTATTAATTATTAGCACATTTAAATTAACTAAGACAAAATTGAAGATAGCAATACTAGTCAATTAGCTTCAAATTATGAATAATATACCTCCATTCCATTGCTTTATAAGAGGATTGTCTGTTTTTTGTTTTAAAGCCAAAGACTTCAGCAGTAGCTGTGATTCCGCCCACGCAGCATTTTATTGGTATAAACTTAAGCCTCTTGTTATAATCCCCTTCTCAGTTGTTTTTGTTCACCTGGCACATGTGGGATTAACAACCTAAATATTTACTCTTTTGGGCAGGCTCTCCTTAAAAAGACATTCATCATCCCCGACTCCCAAGTTCTCCACTGGATAAATGCCTGCAGCTGAGCGCTAAACAGGTATGGCTCATCTCGTGTCTCTGCAGTCTCAGTGGGTGCAGCAGATTCAGGCTAAAGCATTATCCAGACCGTGACGAAGGGAAATGACCGCGTTCTGTTTAGAAGTGTGACGGCGGGAGGGAAATGACCGCGTGCTGTTTGGAAGTGTGATGGCGGTAGCAAACGGTTACGGAGGGGGGAAAGGAGGGGCCCACGAGCCACGTCAAAAGTCAATCGTTAGAGTGTGTGACTTAAGCCCGACCGCGAAGTTGCAATCTTTGAGCTATTCAATCTTTAAATAGTTCGCGTGCCTTGTTTATACTTTCACAAATTTGCATACGTCTACTAGAGCATACCCAACTATATTATATGATTTGCAATTCACATAAAATGATTAGTTGAAGTTACGGTTTGAAAAGAGGAAATTCGTTATTACTTCCGGAATGGCCATCGACCCATGATTAGGTCGATAAATTTCTAAGTAGGGCTTTATATATCCTCGTAGGCGTTAAAGGTTATTCTTCTTTCTTAATAACAGATGTTGGCATTCCATCTTGTTTCAACTAAAGACTTTTCCTCGGCATGGTACTACTTGGGTGACCATTGGGTTGTTAAGTTCATAATGTGCCTTGCAGAAAACACAATACTAATCCAGTGATAACTCTATTTTGTCCTACTAAGTTTCCTTGAGCTGCCAACATCTAGACATTATCGACTTTACTTATAATGGTTTTTGATGTAACAATCTTTTGAATAGGGGTGTCGTTGATAGTTGTTATCAAAGTAATTTGTGTAATGTGAGATGAGGGATTTTGGTTGTAATTATAAATTATTTAATGAGTTCTATATATTATGTTATTTGACCAGCAAGGCATTAAATATTAAGTTATAGTTTTACTAATCGATTATGTTTATATGTAAGTAATACTATACCTAGATAAGACAAAAATATTGTAGGGCATATGTGTGTATTTGGTGTTCTTTTGGGTCCATGGGCCTTTTGCATTTGCTCCAAGTGGTATTACATTTTTGCATTTGCTCCAAGTGGTATTACATTTTTGCATTATATACTACTTGATTCTTCCAATTCTAATGATATAGATAATATCTGAATATGAAGTTAGTTTTCTTTTGAATATAAACTAGAAGGTGAAGCATTTGAAGTTAATTTAATTTGATTTTTTTCTTATGTTGATGATAGTAGGATTTCGAATTTACAATAGTCTATATTACAGATGTAAATTGTATTTTGAATTTTGGACAACTTACTTTTTAGTGTATTGTTCCTTATTAGCTTAGTAAATAGCTTTAACATTATACTTATTATCATTTATGCCTCATGTCATTTTATGGAACTTTAAATTTACTTGAGAATTTTGAATTTGGTTGATAGTTTAATGGCACTCTTCAGTTTTTGCATCGAATAGGTCTTATGTCTAGTGCAAGTTTAAACCCTAGATAGAATGGTGCAATATAAGAAATCATGAAAGAGTCTTGTGTCTAAAAAGTAAGTGAATTAGAAATAGAGGATTAAGTCAATAAACTTTTAGTTATATTTTAGATGAGTAAGATCTATGGACAGTATGAAGAAGAATGTTAGAGGTTAGTTTAACTAAGCTTTCGAGACTATTTAATGCTTGTATAGCATTGTTTATAACCTTTTGAGTTGAATGCTACATTCTAGGCTGATAATGAGGAAATGATCAATGTTTAAGTTTACGTTGTGATGGGTCAATGGAAGGGAGACTATCTTATATTTAGTAGAGATATTTCATAGAGGGTTGTTTTATGATGAATGATGATTTCAAGGTTGAATGATTAAAAGAGGATGAGAGTATTTATGTGATTAGGAAATATTTCTTTAGCAACTTATTGTCTGCAGCTATACATAAATAGTAATGATAAAGGTAATTTATTTCAGTAGATTGCTAGTAAGTTATTTTAATACCATCTTAGTTCCAAGGTAGTGACGGATTACTTGTGATCTCTATAGAATTATTGTTTTTAGATCAAGTGAAAATCCATGGCTCTTCACCTAGTCTTTTATCTTATGTTGATGTCATAGGATCACCAAAACTATCACCTACCCACACAACATAAAGACCCCTTATAACATAGTTTTGATTATAGGAATAATATTTTCTAGATGATGGCCCTTTGTTATTTTACTTCATACGTACCACTAAATAGATTATGTGCATTCTTACCCATTAGATATAACACCTATGTCGACCATGGTATCAAAGATGATTGGGATGAGATAACCTACTATTTGTGATAATGTGATTGTGCATGACTATGAATGGTTAGTGAATTTAAGAAGAGAGAAGGAGAATTAATATTAGTTAATGATGCTCTAGTTAGTTTGTGATTTCTTCTTGAGAGAGTTCAAGCTGTCACACATATGTCTCTTGGCTAGTAGGTTCCTTAATGCACATGTGATGTAATCTAGATAGCTTAATCAACCACATGTCAAGCACCCCTTTTAGGTGTTTGTAGATAGATGATCCTATAGGTTTCCATCATTGTTCCACTTAAGCGGGTGGCAACCGACGATGTTTGGGGAAACAAGACCCTAGAAAGGGTTGCATACCCACTCACATAGTTGCATAAACATAGATTGAAAATAGAATTGCATATTTCGTGAGTGCGATCAAATTCTCTTGCGGCCTTGATCCCATGGATAGAGGGTATGTAGGTAGTTTGGGCAACAAAGGATGTACCCAGTACTCAAGCCTTGAGAATATAGTTTGAGATTTTCCTTGTTTGACGACTGAAGTTGGATGGTTTTAAATTGTTTCAATTGGGTCATTATAGTTGAGCTTGGTGTTCTTCAGATTTTGTTCATGGCATATTGCTATGGCCACTTATTTTTGTGGTGGTTGGTTCATAACCTATTGTATTAATTTTCATTGTTGAGGGATGTAGTACTTGACCCCTTATAAATCTTGGTCATGTAAAGATGTTTTCTCCATTGGTAAGTACTAGGTATGTACTTGAGATACTTTAATAATAGTTGTGATATTTTGATATCTTTGCATTTATTGGCATTATTACATAATATTATATCATGGGAGTTAGTGAAAGTTGTTGGAAGTGTGTCTTGTACTCTTGTTAGTATTGGGTTGTTTGTGTTGATTATTACTTAAGAAAATTTGAGGTTGCATTTTGGAGGTCATGTTATCAAGTTGCTTGGCAGTGAAGCATAATACAGGTATGTAAAGAAATATTATTTCTTTGGTCATGTATGACATGTTGTGAAGAATTAAGTCCTAATTGTACTAAGTTAATTGAAAAGTTTTTATAATGCAAACTTAGGAATATATATATATATATAATCATTCCTTTGTGATTAGTAAATGCTTTATGGAGCTATTTAAGTTATAATTTTATTTTATTTAGTTTTCTTAGTATTTATTAGTGTTTTCATAAGTTGGGTCCATTACACTCCTCTAACATTCACCTAACCACCTCGATGTGTTTGCATAGTTAGTTAAGCCCCACAAGGTGAAGAACATAAAATATGGCTCTTGGCAACATGACATTAAATACCACTGAAGCATTTTCCAAGAATGCATATGTTGTTGGCATAGTCAAATGGTTTTTAGTTGACAAAAACTAAGAAAGATTATTGTGGAGGGAATTGATTTCCAATTGTAGGTCAAAATAGAACATTCTTAGCCATGGATTTTGAGAACCACTCTATCAAAGATTGACAACTTTTAGTGCTTAGGTCTCAAGAGACTTTGTCAGAATCCTATATCTTAGAAGGATTGGTACACTTATGGAATGAAATAGGGCCTCCTCTAGAATTAACTTGCCTACTTGACATGTTGGCATAGTTAATTTGGACCTATGAGATGAAGAATGTAAAATATGACTCTTGGGAACACTATGTTGGATGCAAACGACATATTTTACAAGAATACATATGTTATTGGCATAGTCAAAATGTTTTGAGTTGAAAAAAACTAAGAGAGGTTACTGTGGAGGGACTTAATATCCAACTATAGGTTAAAATATAACATTCCTAGGTGCCACAGTTTCTGAGAACCGTTATGTCAAAGATTACTAGTTTTTAGCTCTTGTGTCTCTT
Organism: Cunninghamia lanceolata; assembly: GCA_027924645.1. NCBI lineage: Eukaryota > Viridiplantae > Streptophyta > Pinopsida > Cupressales > Cupressaceae > Cunninghamia > Cunninghamia lanceolata. The sequence goes on along the minus strand of BSBN01001410.1, from coordinate 2,849,284 downwards.
AACAAACATTACTAGAACCCTACAACTTGGAAGGATTGGGACACTTGAGGAATGAAAAGGGGCCTCCTCTAACATTCACCTGACCATGTCCCAATGTGTTGGGATGGTTGTTTTGACCCCATGAAGTGAAGAATGTAAAATATGGCTTTTGGAAACATTATGTTGAATGCAAATGACACATTTTACAAGAATGCATCCATTGTTGGCATAGTCAAACAATTTTGAGTTGAAAAATATTGAGATAGATTATTATGAAGGGACCTAATATCTAGTTGTAGGTCAAAACATAACATTCCTAGGTGCCACAAATTTTGAGAATCGCTCTGTCAAAGATTGACAATTTTTAGCTCTTAGGTCTCTTAAGAGACTTTGTCGGAACCCTATAGCCTAGAAAAATTAGGACACTTAAAGAATGAAATGGGGCCTACTCTAGCATTCAAACACCCAATGTGACATGTTGGTGTAGTTGGTTTGGTTCCATGAGGTGAAGAATGTAAAATATGGTTTTAGGCAACATTTTACTAAACATAAATGATGTATTTTGCAAGAATGTATCCGTTGTTGGCACGGTCAAATAGTTTTTAGTTAAAAAAATGGAGGTTATTGTGGGGGAACTTGACATCTTGTTTTAGGTCAAAATAAAACATTCCTAGATGCCATAGATTTTGAGAACCACTCCATGATGTAGTCAAGGTAGAAGGGTCTAGTGAGGGACTATCCAACCTTGCAGCATTAATCAATTAATAGCATGATTAATCAGAGATGCAACGAAAGTAAATAGTTATTAACAGAAAGAAAAGACATTCATCAGTACATAACACCAAATATATCCTGGGAAAACCCTAAAAGGGAAAAACCCAGCCTTCAAAGCTCATTCCTCATATATTATAACTTCAAATAAAATTACACATGCCTTAGGGGCTTTACAGATGCTAGACCATAACCCAGGGTTACAAAAGATTCATACAATAATATGGACTTCCATGATTTACTTCTTAATTATCTACTCTGTAACTTCTTTTTTCTCTGCTCTGCTCTCTACTTTAATTCTGCTTCTCTTTCAGATCAAAACAATCCATCTTCGTGCTTCTTATCTTCATACACTTCCTCACTGCCTGGAAACAATCCTTTATCTCTTATTTATATCTTCTACAAGCTTTCTAAACATTATCAAGTCAGCCTAATTACAATGGCTAGTTAGGTAACATGTAGACATGGATAGGTTAGACCTAAACATAAGGTATTGCTCCACTAATGTATAGAACTTCGTGCGGATCTCCATGAAGGTTGGCCAGGTCCTATATTAACTTGAATAATGTTCCTTTTAGCTCTACAAGTCATGGAATTGCTCCACAAGCTGATTAGACTTCACTGAACACTATTGGCTCTACTATGTGAAAATAGGTAATCTTCTGATAGTGATATCTTTCCAGAATAGAACCCAAATGATTTGAATTTTGGATATGATGTAGATGACTACGTTTAGATGCTAAGTCCATCTCTGCAACCTCTAGTATGCAAATGTGGTATTCTCCAAGATCGCTCTCTTGGTACTTTGTAAATTCACTGTCAACTGTCTCAATTGTTCTAAATGCTTCTGAATGCTCTTGCATCAGACTCTGGAGGTTATTTGAAAAGTGAGCCTCTTCACTTTGGTCTATATTGTGTCAAATCCAATGTGATCCCTTAGGATAGGTTTGGCGGTCTGTTTTCAAGTACTTGCAACTACCTCAAGGTTGGCAGTCTATTCAAGTCCACCCTGCAAAACTACCTCAAGTTCTTCTAAGCACTGCCTCAATGATTGGCAGTCTAAGCAAGTCTTCTCTACAAGTTGCCTCAAGTTCTTCAATTTGCAATGGTATAGGTTCAACGGTCTAGCTACAATGTTGCAACTACCTTAGAGTTCGGCGGTCTGTTGTCAAACACTTGTAGGATGCCTCAGGATCAATGTCCACTTCAATCAATTAAGAGTCAATAAATGCATACATGCATCCTTTGGAACAATCAGTTATTTCCTGTCATCAATCAACATCAGTCACTACATTTTGTAACACTTTCTAATCTCTGATTTTAGATACAATTTCCTATACACTCATCAGGATCTCACAATTTCCTCTTTGCATACATTGTTCTTATACTGTTCTCTATTTCCTTATCCATATTTGCTTCACTCTGGTACACAAACTTTCTCTTCTGATAGAATATCTTGTCATTCCCTCTTTCTCTACCACATAAACTTCTCTTTTCTATTATGCCTCACACTTGTCCACACAAACTTTCTCTTACACTACTTTCTCTTATGATTAGTCTATAACATAACTCTTCTTAAGATCAATGCTTCACCTTCTTCTAGTTTCTCTATCAAATCTGGTGACTCAAAAGGTTACTCTTCCTCTGCATAAACTATCTTTGTATCAACAGGCTCTTCTTCCTCTGCACAAACTAGCTCTGAATTATGTACTGCTTCTCCTTCATTAGCTTTTCTGGTAACAGGTTCTTGATGACATTCACTGCTTGATTCTTTTCTCCTCCAAACTTGAAAATAGGTTCTTTTGAATGGTCTTCTAACAAATCCTCTTACATCTCTTCTGTATCCTTCACTATGATAAGAATTATGAATCCTATCATTTCTCCCTCTTAAGTTTGAATTTTTGTTCTTGTTCTGCTTTGCATAAGGTCTTCTTTCCTTGCATCCTTCTCCAACATATGAATACTTCCATCTATACATCTTTTTAAACTTATAAGTAACATATCTCCAATCTAATCCAACAATCCATCCATAATCCATCTGCATACAATCTATCATAGGCTTTCTTCGTTTCTCATTTTATTCCAACACATCTTTTTAGAATGATTCCTCAATCCACAAAACTTACAAGGATGTAGATCCCAATACAATTCCTTTTCATGTCCATATCTATTACAATGAGAACAATACATTCATCTTCTTCCTTGATTTGATTTGTTTGAACTTGCAACAATATCCTTACCTCTATCATACCCAAGGCCTACACTTCTTGATCTAATTACTTGTTCAATATGTTCTATAATTCCTTGTTGATGCTTCCCTAATCCTTGTCCTTCATCTCCCATTCTCTACATGATTTTGAAACCAATACCATCACCAACAACTGCAGGTTCAGTTACACTGTCATCTTCAACTTCATTTTCTAAAGAAGCTTCTGCAACATCACACAAATCATTAGTATCACAAGAAACATCACAAAGTTCAGGCTTAGATTTCAAACTTTCATTTTCTTCCCTATATGCTACAAGTGACTACTCCAACTGATTAAAATGTTCCTTCAATCCAGCTATTTCATTCCTCTGTAGACTATTTTCCTTTTTCAACTCTTCCAAATCCTCTTCTAGATCTCTGTTCCTCTGTTCCACCTTCTTAAACAACTTGAATCCTTCTTCCAATTCTTCAAATATCTTTTCAACATCCTCAAACAACTTCAGATCTGCTTCTAATTCTTCATTTCTCCTTCTTGCATTTTTTAGTTCTTCTTCAAGAGTATTATATTTGTCTTCTCCTAGTTCTTCTATCCTCTCTACTAGTTCTGAATTACACCTTTTGATTTCATATAATTCTTCCTCCAGAATATCCTTTTTGCATATTAGGGTTTCATTATCTTTCTTCATCCTCTTTCTAATCTTTCCCATCAAAAAAAATTAGACAAACAACTAAATTTGAAAAGATTACTGAATCTTCCTTGTCTTGATCTTCTTCAGCGGTGACACTTTTTACTTCTAGGGTTTCACACTTCTTTCAACACTATTATTAGATTCTCCACCTTATAACAGATTCGTAACTAGCCCAATAGATTCAAAACCAACTCCGATTCAAGGTAGAAGGGTCCTGTGAGGGACTGTCCAACCTTGCTACCTTAATCAATTAACAACATGATTAATCAAAGATACAATAGACGTAAATAGTTAACAATAGAAAGAAAAGACATTCATTAGCACATGACAACAGATATACCTTGGGAAAACCCTTAAAGGGAAAAACCTAGCCTTCAAAGATCATTCCTCATATATTATAACTTTAAATTGAATTACACATCCCTCAGGGTCTTTACAGATGCTAGGCCATAGCCCAGGGTTACAAAAGATTCATACAATAATAACCTTCCATGATTTACTTCTCAATTATTTGCTCTATAACTTCTTTTGTTCTCTACTCTGCTCTCTGCTTTAATTTTGCTTCTCTTTCAGATCAAAACAAGTCATCTTCACGCTTCTTATCTTCATACACTTCCTCACTACATAGAAACAATCCTCTATCTCTTATTTATATCCTCTACAAGCTTTCTAAACATTATCAAGTTGACCTAATTACAATGGCTAGTCAGGTAACATGTAGACACAAATAGGTCAGGCCTAAACATAAGGTATTGCTCCACTGATGCATAGAACTTCATGCAGATCTCTATGAAGGTTAGTCAGGTCCTATATTACCTTGAATAATGTTCCTTTTAACTCCACAAGTCACATAATTTCTCCACAAGCCGATTAGACTTCACTAAACACTGTCAGCTCTGTTTTATGCAAATAGGTAAAAACTGGTAATCTTCTGATAGCGATATCTTTCCAGAATCAAACCCAAATGATCTAAATTTTGGATATGATGTAGATGACTATGTTTAGATGCTAAGTCCAGCTTCGTAGCCTTTGGTATGCAAATGTGGTAAAATGCGGTATTCTCCAAGATCGCTCTCTCGGTACTCTGCAACTTCACTGTCAACTGTCTCAATTGTTCTGAATGCTTCCGAATGCTCCTACATTAATCCATCAAAGATTGGAAGTTTTTTGCTCTTAGGTCCCTTATGATACTTTGCTAGAACCCAATAGTCTAGAAGGATTGGGGTACTTAGGAAGAAAAAAAAATGCCTCCTATAGCATTCACTCACCCACCCCAACATGTTGGCACAATTGGTTCATCCATATGAGGTGAAGAATGTAAAATATGGCTCTTAGAAACATTATGCTAAACATAAATGATGCATCTTGTAAGAATGCATCTATTGTAGGCATGGTCAAATCATTTAAAGTTGAAAAAAATTAAGATAGGTTATTTGGAAGGACCAAACATCTTGTTGTAGGTAAAAATAAAACATTCATATGTGCCATTAATTTTGAGAACTGCTATGTCAAAGATTGATAGTTTTTGGCTATTAGGTCCCTTAACAGACTTGATAGAACCCTATAGCTATATGGATTGGGAAACTTGGGGAATGGAAAGGGGTCTCCTCTAGCACTCACTTGCCCAACCTAACATGTTGGCATAGTCATTTTGGACCCATGAGGTGTGAAACATAAAAATAGATCTTAGCAACATTATGTTGAAGATAAATGACACATTTTAAGATGACAAAAATTAAGAGAGGTTATTGTGGAGAGACCCAATGTCTAGCTATAGGTTTAAATTGAACATTCCTATGTGCCATGGATTCTAAGAACCACTCTATCAAAGATTAGAAGTTTTTGGCTCGTAGGTCCCTTAAGAGACTTTGTTAGAACCCTATAGTTCTAGAGGATTGGTACACTTGGGGAATAAAATGGGGCCTCCCTTAGCATAAAACACCCACCCCAATGTGTTGGTGTAGTCAAATTAGCCTCATGAGGTGAAGAATATAAAAAATAGATCGTGGCAAAATTATGTTGAATGGAAATGCCACATTTTGTAAGAATGTATTTGTTGTTGGTATGGTCAAACTATTTAAAGTTGACAAAAATCAAAATGTGTTATTTTGGAGGGACCTAACATCTAGCCATAGGTCAAAAATAAAAACATTCCTAGGTACCACAAATTTTGAGAACCACTCCATCAAAGATTAATAGTTTTTTTCTCTTAGGTCCCTTAAGAGACTTTAATGCAACTCTATAGCATGGAAGGATTGGGACACTTGGGGAATAAAGTGGGGCCTCATCTAGAATTCATTGAACCATATTGACATTTTGGCATTGTTGATTTGGCCCCACAAGGTGAAGAATGTAAAATATGACTCTTAACAACATTATGTTGAACACAAATCCAATGTTGGCATGGTCAAGCAATTTTGAGTTGATAAAAAATGAGAGAGGTTATTGTGGAGGAACTTGACATAAAAATTTAGGTCAAAACAAAACATTTCTAGTTGCCATAGATTCCAAGAGCCACTCTGTCAAAGATTGGTAGTTTTTGGATCTCAGGTTCCTTAAGATACTTTACCAAAAACTTATATACCAGAAGGATTGGTACACTTGAGAAATGAAACAAGGTCTCCTATAGCATTCACCCACCCACCTTGACATGTTGGAATAGTTGATTCAATCCCAAAAAGGTGAACATAAAATATGGCTCTTGACAATATTATGCTGAATGAAAAATGATGTATTATGCAAGAATGCATTTTTTGTTGGCACAATTAGACTATTCCAAGTTGACAAAAAATAGGAGAGGTTATTTTAGAGAGACCCAATGTTTAGCTATAGGTTGAAATAAAACATTCCTAGGTGCCATGGATTTTGAGAACTACTCCATCAAAGATTCGCAGTTTTTGGCTCTTAGGTCCCTTAAGAGACTTTAATAGAACCCTATAGCCTAGAAGGATTGAGACACTTAGATAAAAAAAAGGGACCTCATATAACATTAACCCACCCATCCTAACATGTTGGCACTATTGATTCATTCTCAAGAGGTGTAAAATGCATATTTTCACTCCTATCACCTTTTTACTAGATAATGCTGAAGAATTTTTCAACAATACATTCCTTGCCCCTGCAGGAAAAAAATTTCATTTATAAATAGTTTAAGTAGGTATTTATAGGTGGACTTGACATCCACATGTACATTTTGTTGGTATGAATGGGGTATATTTCCTAACTAGTTCCACATTAGGTCCTTTTAATACATGTCGAGTTAAGTTTAGTTACGACATACTTAGGGTACTCTAAGGAAAATCATCAATTTGTGTGTCAAGTTAAAATATTAGGACACTTGTCATGATATTATGTTGTTCTATGTTTCACCTTGGCTTATATAACTAAGGGCTTCCCATAGTAGTTTTATTCATTCATGTATATTGTGTATATTGCATCCTTTGATAGAATAGAATTATTCTTTCATGTTGGGTCTCTCTTGTTCTTTCATTGAAGCTCTTAGATCTTGGGTGGCTACCTTCATAGATAAATCTTACCTGGTGTAGAGATTTCTATACCAACTCTTACATGGTATTAGAGCTTGTAGGATTGCTTCATGTTAGTCCTTTTTGAAAGATCTAGGACAAAAATCATGGTAGATCTTAAAAAGTTTAGTATGTTCTTCTCTTGCATCATATTATGATCTAGAAAAGTAGAAAAACTTGATAGAAGTATGAGATTTTGGAGGGTTTCTTTTGTTGCAAGTATGTGCTAACCAATGTTGTCATTGATGTCAACATGATTGTGTTGTTATTGGTGTCAACTGTGCTCTTGTTTGTTACTTGATTATGATGAGTTAGTTGATTTGTATTATGTTGTATAAGTGTTGAAGATAACAAGAACTTTTCCTAATATTGAGTTTCCAAGTGCTTTTCAAAAAATTTGCTCTCCAAAGGAAACAATGTGTTGTAGAGTATTTTGGCTTACAGTATACTGTCTGGAGTATTTTGCTCTACATTTCCTCTATGTTAAAGACCAGAGAATGAGCCTTGGATATAATTTAGACAAGTGTTTGAAGATGATAAATCCAAAATTTGGTGGTCTTGATCACTGTGCAGAAAAATTTCTATTCACTAGTCTGAAGACTGTCTGGTAATGTGTTCAGAGTGAGAGAGAAAGTGTTTCACTCCGCATTTCTCCATAGATTGGAATTTGGCTTTACAGTTCTGGACTTAAGCTTATAAGGTCCTTAGTCATCTTCATTCTAAAGGATTTGTCATTTGGTGCTATGGAAGGCAAGTTAGTGATTAGCAGAGTTTGATAGTGTCTATTGAGAAGCAGTTTGAGATGTATCTTCAAGCGATATTTGTTGTCTTCAAGTGAGATCTGTTGTGTCTAGATTTGTTAGCTCCCAAATGACTCTATGTTGTTTGTGGATGTCTCCAAAATCTATTGAAGGAATGTTCTTGATCCACAAGCTATAATGAAGTTCTTGGAAGTAATGTTTTTTAGTGTTTTCGATGTATGCACAAGTTTTGGCCGACCTGGTTTGTCACACTTATTGCGGTGGTGATTCATGGATTGTGAAAGCATGTTGTAGCATGTGAAGATGCATTTGAGTTCAAGCTAAGGTGTGAAGTGTTCCTCTTTCATTCATCTACCCTGCAAGTTTGTTTAGGTCTTGATGCAAATTTTGGCTTTGTTTGTTTAACATGTTTTGGTTTTGTAGGTGAATAAAGCAGGTTCTTTCTCTCTACAATTTTGGTGTGTGTCTAAAGCTCATGTTGCTTGCCCTTGGACCTCCTCTCGCCAACATGTCCGTAGCTTGTTTGGCCATTATATTTTATTTTCTATTGACCTTTGCTAAGCCATTTAAAATCTATTATTATCTGAGGTTGTGGCTATTGATTATCTCTAGTTTTTAAAGGCATAAAGCCTCATATTGTGCAATATAAAGGATATTCCCAGCTGGCCGATTTGATCAACTAAATTAGAAAATAAATCTGCATTATTGCCTTTGCTAGAGAGGAAGTTTGTTCTTCTCCCATTCACTTCCCCTCTTTGTATTTTGTGAGTCTACATGTATCCTCTGGCAACTCCAATTCTTCTATTGCAGTGATGGTTATGTTGTTTATTTTTGTAGATTTCATTATGACTTTAGTGGTGTCATGGTCTATCTCTTCCCTAGTGGAGATGGTTATTATTCTTGCTACAGACTTGAATGTTTGGAGATCATGAGAAAGTGGTCTGCAAGCTCTAATGCTATTCTATTTCCTCTTTGTAGATGACAGCACTATCTCTTCGATAGTTACTGTAATATTATTTTGCATCTTTTTTGGTAGCGACAGCTCCAATATCAGGCTATTTTTGGTGGTCGATAGTTTGTGAGCAGAGGAAGATATAATGGTCAATGGTTGGGAGAATAAGATAGGAGTATAGGAAGGAAAGATTGTTTTCCTAAGAAGGATGAATATCTGATAGGGAGGCTGATTTGAGATTTAAAAGTACAGGCTGATTGTGACTGTGTAGGCTGACATAGGAGAATGCAATAGCATTTTGGTATTTCTAATTTTTGTTTAAATTTTAGCTTATAGGCTAACTGTGTAGGGCCATTAGATGATCTTTGTAATGAACATTGATATTCAATAATAAGAAGATATTATATTACTTCCTATCTCTCTCTTGGTTTATGTCTCCTATCATTTTCATATTTTGATTTGAGTGTTTGAATTCTAAAATTTGGTATTGTGAGGTGACTGGCAAGACCAATGCCATCAATTTGGTATCAGAGCCCAAGGTTGAGATTGGGTATTGTAAGGGTGGTTAATATGCCTCTGAGAAGGATGGGCATGGGTAGAGGCCAAGGCAAAGGTCGAAGGGACCATGGAGATCCTGATTCAATGCAGACTTTGATTGAGAGGATGGATGTTCTTGAGAGGGCACAGAGGAGATGAAAGCCTGATATTGAAGATTTGAGTGATGAAGAAGAAGAACCTTAGAGAGAAGAAAATGTAGAAGGATAGGTGAATTTGGATGATGAATTTGGTGAAAGGATGATAAGGTCAATGATGAATTTGGGTTACAAACCCAAGATTGATGTACCAACGTATGCTGGAAGTCTTAATGGAGAAGAATTAATTGACTGTATAAATGATTTGGATAAGTATTTCGAATATGAGAATGTAGCAGAAGAGAAGAGAGTAAAATTTGTCTGCACGAGATTGAAAGGTCATGCTGCCATGCGGTGGGACTTTGTCCAGACTAAAAGGAGAAAGAGAAATAAGGAAAAGATTAACTCATGGGATAGGATGGTAGCTAAGTTGAATGCTAAATTTTTGCCTAGTGACTATCAGGCTAATCTTTTCAAGAGATTACAAAATTTGGAGTAGAAGGAGATGTAAGTAAAAGATTACATAGAAGAGTTTTACAATCTCATCATCAAATCTAGGCATGTTGAAGAAGATGTGGAGAAGATAGCCCGTTATGTGAATGGTTTAAGATACAACCTACAAGATGAGATGAGTCTTTTGTCTCCTAGAAGCCTAGAAGAGGCTTACCAACTGGCCTTAAAGGTAGAAGAGAAGCTGCAAAGGAAGCAAAGTCAGCAAGAGAAGAAGAAAGGAAGAGGTTTTAGAGAAAGAGAATAGCAAACAAGTAAGGGACAATAGTACTATCAAAGTGAAGAGGCTGGAAGTTCCAGTGGGACAACTAATAATGAGAGAGGTGGTTTTCAAAATAGAGGTGGAAGATCTTATGGAAGAGGTGGTTCACCAGGTAGAGGAAGAGGATTTGCTAGAAAATGTTACACATGCAATCAATATGGACATAAGAATTGGGAATGCTCTGAATCATCATAAGGAGGACATTTTAAGTTTAAGAGAAGCAATCAAGTTGTTCATGCTGATCAAGAAAGTGTGGGATCTCTGGTGCATCACAAGGATGAAGCAAAATCAGGTGAGTCTTTAATGCTTAAGAGAGCATTGTTAATGCCATAGAAGGAAAGTCAAGAGCCGATTCAAAGGAGAGCATTGTTCAGAATAAAGTGTAAGTCACATGGTAAATGTTGTAATCTCATTATAGATAGTGGTAGTACTGATAACATTGTTGCCACCGAAATGGTAGAGAAGCTAAATCTTAAAAGGATGAAACACCCAACTCCATACGAAGTAACTTGGTTACAAAAAGGCCATCAAATATTGGTGAGTGAGCAGGCCTATGTGGATTTTCATATTGGTAGTTATAAAGATTATGTTTTGTGTGATATAATGCCCATGGATGTGTGCCATGTTTTGTTTGGAAGACCGTGGTAATTTGACAGAAATTCAGTCCATGATGGAAAGGAGAATACATATACCATTATGAAGGATGGAGAGAAGCATATCTTGCTACCCATAAAGGAGAAGGAAGAGGACAATAGTAGTAGCAGTCAAGTAATGATGGTAAGTGGTAAAGAATTTTTGAAAGATTTGAAGAAAGAAGAAATTGGTTTTGCTTTAGTTCCTAAACCACTATGTGAAGATATGTTGAATGAGAATATGGATATTGTTGCAAATAATTTGCAAATAAGTCATCGTATGGATTTGATTCAAGATGAGTATGGATTGGATACAAAGAATGAATAAAATGGGAATAATGGTAAGAAGGAACGAACAACAGAAGAATGGGATGATATAGGCATGAGAACTGAAGAGGGGAAAGCAAATTTAGAAATTTTAGAAGCGAATAACGTTGCAGCTAAGAGTGTAGATGGTGAAGGCAAAGAGATTCATTGTGAGAACATGATAGAGGTGGAAGAAGAAAGAGGAGAAGAAGGCTATGATAGTACTGATAATCTATGGATAAAATATTTAGAAATAGAGAAAGAATGGGAGATGAAGATTTCTAATGAAGGAAGAAGTATGAGCATAACAACAAAAGAAAAAGAAGAGAAGGTTGTAGCTGTCAACAAAAATGATGGAGCTCCAATTGAAATAGAGGTAATTGTGGATGTCTTCCAAAAAGATATTGTGAATTCATTTTCTATGTTGATTGATAAAGAGTTTAGACAGGAACCTAGAATAATGAGTGTAAGTTCCAATAAAGACATTAAGGATATTGATGAGAATGAAGGAATCATTAATGATCTATTGTTAGGTAGTTTGTTTATTTCAAAAGGAAAGCATAGAATAGAGGCTGTAGATTTGTGTGAGGCTATGTATGAGGTTGTTAAAGTAAATAGATAGTTGAGAAAAGTGGAACTATTTGGGAAGATAAATGTGAAGATCATTAGACTTGTCGAATGGACTGACATTATATGTGTAAGTAAACTCTGGCAAAGCTATCAGAGAATGCTCAAGCTGAGGAGGGAGTCATAGTGTTGGGAACACATGTTTATTCTTCTAGCAAGATTGTGAAAAAAGAGAAAGAAAGACTGGTGGAGGATAAGTGTTGAATTGACAAGGCACATGAGTAGAGCTCATGATCTTTTTCTACCCGGGAGTTTGATGCAGGGGCATCTAGTCACTCACAAATTTTGGCTTTGTTTGTTTAACATGTTTTGGTTTTGTAGGTGAATAAAGCAAGTTCTTTCTCTCTGCAATTTTAGTGTGTGTCTAAAGCTCCTGTCACCTGCCCTTGGACCTCCTGTCGCCAACATGTTCGTAGCTTGTTTGACCGTTATATTTTATTTTCTATTGACCTTTGCTGAGCCATTTAAATTCTATTATTATCTGAGGTCGTGCCTATTGATTATCTCTAGTTTTTAAAGGCATAAAGCCTCATATTGTGCAATATAAAGGATATTCCCAGCTGGTTGATTTGTTCGACTAAATTAGAAAAAGCATTAAATCTACATTATTGCCTTTGCTAGAGAGGATGTTTGTACTTCTCCCATTCGCTTCCCCTATCTATATTTTGTGAGTCTGCATGTATCCTCTAGCGGCTTCAATTCTTCTATTGCAGTGACAGTTATGTTGTTTATTTCTGTAGATTTCATTATGACTTTAGTGGCGTCGTGGTCTATCTCTTCCCTGGCGACAACGGTTATTATTCTTGTTATAGACTTGAATGTTTGGAGATTGTGGGATCGTGGTCTGCAATCTCTAATGCTATTCTATTTCCTCTTTGTGGACGATGGCTCTATCTCTTCGACAGTTACTGTAATATTATTCTTCATCTTCTTTGGCAGATACAACTCCAATATTAGGCTACTTTTGGTGGTCGACAGTTTGTGAGCAGAGGAAGATATAATAGTTGACGGCTGGGAGAATAAGACAGGAGGATAGGAAGGAAAGACTGTTTTCCTGAGAAGGCTGAATATCTAATAGGGAGGCTGATTTGAGATTTAAAAGTGCCGGTTGATTGTGACTGTGTAGGCCAACATAGGAGAATGCAATAGTATTTTGGCATTTCTAATTTTTGTTTAAATTTTAGCTTATAGGCTGACTGTGTAGGGCCATTAGATGATCTTTGTAATGAACACTGATATTCAATAATAAGAACCTATTATATTACTTCTTGTCTCTCTCTTGGTTTATGTCTCTTATCATTTTCATATTTTGATTTGAGTGTTTGAGTTCTAAAATTTGCTATTGTGAGATGATTGGCAAGACCAGTGCTATCAGTTTGGCATCAGAGCCCAAGGTTGACATTGGGTATTGTGAGAGTGGTCAATATGCCTCTGAGAAGGATGGGCATGGGTAGAGGCCAAAGGGACCATGGAGACCCTGATTTGATGCAGACTTTGACTGAGAGGATGGATGCTCTTGAGAGGGCATAGAGGAGAGGAAACCCTGATATTGAAGATTTGAGTGATGAGGAAGAAGAACCTTAGCTAGAAGAAAATGTGGAAGGACAGGCAAATTTGGATGATGAATTTGGTGAAAGGCTGATAAGGTCAGTGATGAATTTGGGTTCCAAACCCAAGATTGATGTACCAACGTATGCTGGAAGTCTTAATGGAGAAGAATTAATCAACTAGATAAATGATTGGATAAGTATTTCGAATATGAGAATGTAGCAGAAGAGAAGAGAGTAAAATTTATGTGCACGAGATTGAAAGGTCATGCTGCCATGTGGTGGGACTTTGTCCAAAATGAAAGGAGAAAGAGAAATAAGGAAAAGATTAACTCATGTGATAGGATGGTAGCTAAGTTGAAGGCTAAATTTTTTCCTAGTGACTATCAGGCTAATCTCTTCAAGAGATTACAAAATTTGAGGCAAAAGGAGATGTTAGTAAAAGATTACACATAAGAGTTTTACAAGCTCATCATTAGATCTGGGCACGTTGAAGAAGATGTGGAGAAGATAGCCTATTATGTGAATGGTTTAAGATATAGCCTACAAGGTGAGATGAGTCTTTTGTCTCCTAGAAGCCTAGAAGAGGCTTACCAACTAGCCTTAAAGGCAGAAGAGAAGCTGTGAAGGAAGCAAAGTCAGCAAGAGAAGAAGAAAGGAAGAGGTTTTAGAGAAAGAGAACAACAAACAAGTAAGGGACAATAGTACTATCAAAGTGAAGAGGCTGGAAGTTCCTGTGGGATAGCCAATAATGACAGAGGTGGTTTTCAAAATAGACGTGGAAGATCTTATGGAAGAGGTGGTTCACCAGGTAGAGGAAGAGGATTTGCTAGAAAATGTTACACATGCAATCAATATGGACATAAAAGTTGGGAATGCTCTAAATCATCACAAGGAGGACATTTTAAGTTTGAGAGAAGCAATTAAGTTGTTCATGTTGATCAAGAAAGTGTAGGATCTCTGGTTCAAAAGGATGAAGTAGAATTGGGTGTCTTTAATGCTTAAGAGAGCAATGTTAAAGCCACAGAAGGAAAAGTCAAGAGCTGATTCAAAGGAGAGCATTGTTCAGAACAAAGTGTAAGTCACATGGTAAATGTTGTAAGCTCATTATAGATAGTAGTAGTACTAACAACATTGTTGCCACCGAAATGGTAGAGAAGCTAAATCTTAAAAGGATGAAACACCCAACTCCGTACAAGGTAACTTGGTTACAAAAAGGCCATCAAATATTGGTGAGTGAGCAGGCATATGTGGGTTTTCATATTGGTAGTTATAAAGATTATGTTGTTGGAATCGTTTGCCGTTGCGCCAAAAGCTCGAGCTATTAACGCAACCTGAGGGATTCGAACCCGTGACCCATGGCTTTGATACCAATTGTTGGAATCGTTTGCCGTTGCACCAAAAGCTCAAACTTTCAACGCTTGCTACAAATGCCAAACTTAACCCAGATCCACGGGAGGCTCACTGCCATGTCACGAATCCTGAGGTCAGCGTTGAACGCCTCACTGACAAGGGGGCAGCTCACTGCCAACATATGTTTTGTGTGATATAATGCCCATGGATGTGTGCCATGTTTTTCTTGGAAGACCATGGCAATTTGATAGAAATTCAGTCCATGATGGAAAGGAGAATACATATACCATTATGAAGGATGGAGAGAAGCATACCTTGCTACCCATAAAGGAGAAGGAAGAGGACAATAGCAGTAGCAGTTAGGTAATGATGGTAAGTGGTAAAGAATTTTTGAAAGATTTGAAGAATGAAGAAATTGGTTTTGCTTTAGTTCCTAAACCACTATGTGAAGATATGTTGAATGAGAATATGGATATTGTTGCAAATATTTTGCAAATAAGTCATCATATGGATTTGATTCAAGATGAGTATGGAATGGATACAAAGAATGAATTAAATGGGAATAATGGTAAGAAGGAATGGAGAGAAGACGAATGGGATGATATAAGCACGAGAACTGAATAGGGGAGAGTAAATTTAGAAATTTTAGAAGCTGATAAGGTTGTAGCTGAGAGTGTAGATGGTGAAGGCAAAGATATTCATCATGAGAACATGATAGAGGTGGATGAAGAAAGAGGAGCAGAAGGCTATGATAGTACTGATAATCTGTGGATAAAATTTTTAGAGATAGAGCAAGAATGGAAGATGAAGATTGCCAATGAAGGAAGAAGTACGAGCATAACAGCAAAAGAAAAAGAAGAGAAGGTTGCAACTGTCAACAAAAATGATGGAGATCCAATTGAAATAGAGGTAATTGTGGATGTCTTCCAAAAAGATGTTGTGAATTCATTTTCTATGTTGATTGATAAAGAGTTTGGACAGGAACCTAGAATAGTGGTGTAAGTTCCAATGAAGACATTAAGGATTGTGATGAGAATGAAGGAATCATTAATGATCTATTGTTAGATAGTTTGTTTATTTCAAAAGGAGAGCATAGAATAGAGGCTATAGATTTGTGTGAGGTTGTGTATGAGGTTGGTAAAGTAAATAGATAGTTGAGAAAAGTGGAACTGTTTGGGAAGATAAATGTGAATATCATTAGACTTGTTGAATGGAGTGAGATTATATGTGTAAGTAAACTCTAGCAAAGCTATCAGAGAATGCTCAAGCTGAGGAGGGAGTCACAGTGTTGGGAACACATGTTTATTCTTCTAGTGCGATCATGGAAAAAGAGAAAGAAAGACTGGTGGAGGATAAATGTTTAATTGATAAGGCACATGAGATAGAGCTCATGATCTTTTTCTTTCCGAGAGTTTGATGCAAGGGCATATGGTCCCTCACAAATTTTGTCTTTGTTTGTTTAATATGTTTTGGTTTTGTAGATGAATAAAGTAGGTTCTTTCTCTCTGCAATTTTGGTGTGTGTCTAAAGCTCCCATCGCCCACCCTTGGACCTCATGTCGCCAACATGTCTGTAGCTTGTTTGGCCGTTATATTTTATTTTCTATCGACCTTTGTTGAGCCATTTAAATTCTATTATTATCTAAGGTCATGGATATTGATTATCTCTAATTTTTAAAGGCATAAAGCCTAATATTGTGCAATATAAAGGATATTCCCAGCTGGCCGATTTGATTGACTAAATTAGAAAAGCATTAAATTTGCATTATTGCCTTTGTTGGAGAGGATGTTCGTGCTTCTCCCATTCACTCCCCCTCTCTGTATTTTGTGAGTCTACATTTATCCTCTAGTGGCTCCAATTATTCTATTGTAGTGATAGTTATGTTGTTTATTTTTGCAGATTTCATTATGACTTTAGTGGCGTCATGGTCTATCTCTTCCCTAGCAGTGATGGTTATTATTCTTGCTATAGACTTGAATGTTTGGAGATCATGGGATCATGGTCTACAATCACTAATGCTATTCTATTTCCTCTTTGTGGACAATGACTCTATCTCTTCGACAGTTACTGTAATATTATTTTGCATCTTCTTTGGCAGCAATAGCTCAAATATTAGGCTATTTGTGGTGGTCGATGGTTTGTGAGCAAAGGAAGATATAATAGTCAACGGCTGGGAGAATAAGATAGGAGGATAGGAAGGGAAGACTATTTTTCTGACAAGGCCAAATATCTGATAGGGAGTCCGATTTAAGATTTAAAAGTGTAGGCTGATTGTGATTGTGTAGGCTGACATAGGAGAATGCAATAGCATTTTGACATTTCTAATTTTTGTTTAAATTTTAGCTTATAGGCTAACTGTGTATGACCATTAGATCATATTTGTAATGAACACTGATATTCAATAATAAGAAGCTATTATATTACTTCCTGTCTCTCTCTTGGTTTATGTCTCCTATCATTTTCATATTTTGATTTGAGTGTTTGAGTTCAAAAATTTGGTATTGTGAGGTGACTAGCAAGACCAGTGCTATTAGGTCTAGAGCTAATTTGATTTTTGTATGTATGATGACCTTGGAGATAGTTCCAATGGTTGTATATTGTAGTAATGTTAACCTTGATGTACATTCCAAGGTTGATGACTTGTATAAATATGTGAAATGAATTTGTGAAAAGTCTGTGTTGTGAAGATGTGAAGATAAAGTGCGAAGTGTAAAAGTAGAGTAGAGCAGAGGAGATATATTGAGCTTCAATGGAACTAAACTTAGGCATAGTGTAGATGCTGCTATATCAGTTCAACCTTGGCAGTGAGCCAACCCTCGGCAGTGAGCCACCTTTGGGCGGTGAGCCCTTTTGGCAGTGAGCCTCTTTTGATTTTTGGTATTGCTTCTACATTATATTATGAGCTAACACTCACCGTGGTTTTTCCCTTTTAGGGTTTTCCACGTAAAAATCTAGTGTTCATGTGTGTATGGTGTTTATGTGTTCATGTTTTGATTCTACTATTCATGTTTAATGTTCACAACAGAATAAAGAGTTAGATTAAGTGAATGTGAAAGTGTTTTGGCTTAAATAGGTTAAAGTTTTTGATACAACTGATTCACCCCCCCTCTCAGTTGTCTTGTACCTTCTCAACAATTGGTATTAGAGCGAGGTTCCTTGGAAAGAAATGCTAACAGCTTAAGGTAGATCTGGAATGGCACACAAGAAAGACATTCCTTAGTTTGATGGATCTGACTATTCCTACTGGACGGTACGAATACAAAGTTCTCATTTCTATTGGTTATAATGTTTGGGTAATGGTTAAAGATAAATACACAATACCTAAAGATGGTCCAGAGTTTGAAGAAGAGATTAAAGAGTTTGAGGCTAATCATAAGGCTAAAAATGCTCTATTAAATGCCCTATCTAACACTAAAATGGCAAAAGTTGTGAATCTAGAAACTTCTTATGAGATTTGGGACAAATTAAATAAAATCCATGAAGGTGATACATTTGTCAAGAAGGCCAAGATGTAGAACTTGATGACCACATATGAAACCATGTGAATGGCTGAAGATGAGAACATAACAAGTTACATATAGAAGATTGATGAAGCTGTCAGCAGCATCAGGGGTCTTGGTGGAGAATTAAAAGATGAGGATGTTATAGATAAGATACTTAGAACTCTTCCCAAATCTTATAGTCACAAGGTATCTGCCATTGAAGCGTTGTTGGATATGGGCAAGCTTTCAAAAGATCGATTGCTTGGTAAACTGACTACTTTTGAGATAAGAGAATTTGGTACTATTGATGGCCCTGTGAAAACTGAGACTGCATTCAAGGACAAGGAAGAAAAGACTACTAGATTAGATAAATATGCTATGGAATTAGATGAAGAAGATTTTGTAGAGCTTGAATCCAAATTTGCAAGCATAATAAAAAGGGGCAGCAGAAGAAAGTTCAAAGTTAAGTTACCTTTCAAATGCTTTAGTTGCTGTATGTGCTTACCAGTGTTGTCATTGATGTCAACATATCTGTGTTGTCATTGGTGTCAACTGTGCTCTTGTTTTAATGCTTGCTTGTGTTGAGTTATTTTCTTTGTATTGGCTTATATAAGTGTTGAAGACAATGAGAAAGTATTCCTGATATTGCGTTTCCAAGTGCTTTTGAGAAAATTTTCTCTCCTAGTGGAAACAGTTTGTTGCAGAGTTTCCTAGCTTGCAGAAGTACAGTGTAGTGTTTTGCTCCGCATATTCTGTATATTGAATATCTTTGTCTATGGATTGGAAGTTATGTTAAGGGATGTCTATAGATGCTATGTTTCAAGTTTGAGCCTCTAGTGTGAAGATTTGAGCGAGTTTTGTTCACCAGAGTAAAAACTATTTTTCTGTGTACTTAATGGTGACAAGGAGAATGTATTCTGCTCCACATTTCTCCACATTTAAGTTTTACAGTCTACATTTCTAGAATTAAGTTTGTAATGATAATATGTGCCTTCATTCAAAATGGTTCATGATTTGGTGCTCCGGAAGTGATCTTTTCCTTTTGACAGTGGCTGACAGTAATGTCTAAGTGCTCTAGTTTGAAGTATCTCATGGATAAAGTGTTTAGAAGTTGTGTAGATATTCTTGGTGATTGTAACATGCTTGTGGATGTCTCTAGATTGTGTTCCTACCTTTTTATTGATCAACAAAGTATAATCTAGATTGTGCATGAAGTGTGTTCCTAAAAGTCTTAGTGTTAACTCTAGACTTGGCTGACCTGGTTGTTCTCACTACTTGCGGTTATGCTTTGAAGATTATGGAAGCATGTTGTTGCATGGAAGATTGCAATTAAGTCCCAACTAAGGCCTATTCTAATGTATGTGTGTTTCCTAACCTTAGAGATTGTTCCAATGGTTGATGATTGTAATGTCGACCTTGATGATTAATTCCATGGTTGATGAATTGTATAAAAACATGTAATGAGGCTGTGAATTAAGGAGAGTGAGAAAAAATGTGAATATAATTGTGTTTAAGTGAAGAAGGTAGAAAAGAAGAAGAACTAGTGTGCTTCACTAGAACTGAAACTTGGCATGGAGTAGATGCTAATATCTCAGTTCATCAACTCTGGCAGTGAGCCACCCTATTGGCAGTGAGCCCTTTCTTCTTGCAATGAGCATTCTGGGCAGTGAGCCCTAAGGTAGTGAGCCTCTAATTTTTAGTATTGTTATTACATATTATACTGTGAGCTAACACTCACTGTGGTTTTTCCCTTATTGGGTTTTCCACGTAAAAATTTGGTGTCTCATGTGTTGAATGTGTTTAATTTTCTGATTTCATGCTTTCATGGTTAAAATATAATAATAGTGTTTAAGTGGTTGATGTGTTAATGGTTTTGAGGTTTTGGTTACAACTGATTCACCCCCCCAGTTGTCTTGTGCTTTTCAACATTAGTTGTGGTAAAATTGGTCACTATGCTTCAAGATGTCCTGACAGAGCCTTGAATATCAACGAGAGTAAAGGAAAGATGGTAAGAAAGAGCTACTATGTTAGAGATGATGATGATGTAACTGATGATGAATCTAATTTTGATGATGATAATAGTAGTGAATGCCTATTTATTGCACTTAGAGAAGAACATGTTTTTGCTAATCTTGCTAGTTATGTGAAGGAAGAAAGTCCAAGTGAGTTGTCAACATTTCTTGCTAAAAAAGAAGATGAATGGATCATAGACAACAAATGTTCAAATCACATGACAGGAGACAAAAGTAAGTTTGTTAAGTTTGAAAAATATGATGGAGGACTTCTTAGGTTTGGTGATGATGTAGCTGGTAAGATATGTGGAAAGGGATCTATTACCTTTGATGGCAAGCATAATACAGATGATGTTCTTTATGTCAAGGGCCTAAAGCATAATCTTTTAAGTGTTGGACAAATGTGTGACAAAGGTTAAATCTTGTGTTCAAGGATAATGGGTGTAAGATACAGAATAGCTCTGGAACCTTAATTGCTGCTAGTAAGAAGACTCATGGTAATGCCTATCATTTAAAAGGTAATAAAAATTGTTGTTTGTTAGTTAAGATAGATAAAAGTTGGCTATGGCATAGGAGAATGTCTCACATTAACTTCAATAATCTGGTAAGAATAAGTACTTTTCAAGCTATAAGAGACCTTCTTAAGATTGTGAAGCCTGCAAATGATATGTGTAAAGAGTGTTAGTTTGGGAAGATGACAAAGACTAGTTTCAAAAGAAAAGAACAATCCTCTATAGGTTCGCTGGATTTGGTGCATACAAACCTATGTGGTCTTACAAGAACAAAAAGTCTGCAAGTTGAAAGGTATTTCATGCTTCTTATTGATGATTTTTCAAGAATGACTTGGGTTACTTTCCTTAGAGAAAAAGTAGAAGCACTAGATAGGTTCAAGGCATTCAAAGCTATGGTTGAAAATGAGTTGGATTTGAGAATCAAATGTTTAATGTTTGACAAAGGTGGTGAGTTCACTTCAAATGAGTTCAATGCTTTCTGTGAAGAACATGGAATGAAGAGATATTTGTCTACCCCTTAGACTCCTCAACAAAATGGAGTAGTAGAAAGGAAGAATAGAACTGTTCAAGAAGTTGCCAAAATAATGATCAAGGAAGCAGACCTACAGGAAGTATATTCTAAAGAAACAATACATACTGCTGTCTACATTCAGAATAGAGTGAAAATCAAGGTAAAAGAAACAAAGACACTTTATGAGATGTGGTATGGTAGAACTCCTACTGTCAAATACTTCAAAAATTTTGGAACTAAATGCTATATCAAAAGAGATGAAGAATTAGGAAAGTTTGATGCTAGATGTGATAAAGGCATATTCCTTAGATACTCAACCAAGAGAAAGGCTTACCAGTGCTATAATAAAAGACTGAGAAAGATCATTGAAAGTGTAAATGTGAAGGTAGATGAAGATATTCAACCAGATGGATATGAGTCAGATGGACCTACTGATGCAGAAAAGGGTGAAAAAGGCAAAGAAAAGGAAGTTTAGACTGAAGTACAAACTACTCTGAAAGAAGAAGTTCACGCTGAAGATCTGGTAAGAATTCCTAAAACTCCAAGGTATGTGCAAAGAGATCATTCTAAAGATCAGATTATTGGTGACAAAAGGAAAGGTGTGATGACAAGAAGTAGGATTGTAGAAGAACAAGTAAATCTCTGTCTACTTTCAAAGGTGGAACCTAAAATAGTAAATGAAGCATGCAATGATGAGCATTCGGTCAAGGCAATGGAAGAAGAACTATTATAGATTGAGAAGAATAGGACTTGGGAACTTGTCCCCAGACCTACAAACAAAAATGTGATTGGAACAAAGTGGGTTTTCCAGAACAAATTGAATGAAATTGGAGTTGTGAGAAACAAGGAAAGACTTGTATGTAAAGGTTACTCCCAAGTTGAAGGAATTGAGTATGAAGAGACCTATGCTCTCGTGGCAAGAATGGAAGTTGTCAGACTATTTTTGGCATTTGCATCACACAAAAGTTTCAAAGTATATCAGATGGATGTGAAATCTACCTTCCTAAATGGTGAGCTAGAAGAAGAAGTCTACATAGAGAAACCAGATGGGTTCCAATTATCAGACAAACCAGACATGGTATGCAAGTTGAAGAA
The DNA here is from genome assembly GCA_027924645.1 of Cunninghamia lanceolata. Taxonomy (NCBI): domain Eukaryota; kingdom Viridiplantae; phylum Streptophyta; class Pinopsida; order Cupressales; family Cupressaceae; genus Cunninghamia; species Cunninghamia lanceolata. The sequence continues at coordinate 2,826,918 of BSBN01001410.1, read as the reverse complement.
GGCTTTGTATGGTCTGAAGCAAGCTCCCAGAGCTTGGTATGCAAGGCTAGACAAGTATCTGTTGCAGCAGGGTTTTAGTAAAGGGTCTGCAAACAACAATTTGTATATCAAGGCAAGTAAAGATCAAATTCTAATTATTGAAGTCTATGTAGAAGATATCATATTTGGTGGAAATGAAGAGATGTGCAAGAATTTTGTAAATGAAATGCAAAAGGAATTTGAGATGTCTATGTGGTGAGATGAACTTCTTTCTTGGACTACAAATCAATCAGACTAACAAAGACATTTTCATTTCTCAATCAAAGTATGTCAGGGAATTGTTGAAGAAGTTTAGAATGGAGGACTCTAAACCGGTATGCACTCCTATGATTACTAGCTACAAATTAAGCAAAGATGATGAATTTCCTAAGACTAATCAGAGCAAGTATAGATCTATGATTGGAGGGTTGCTTTACCTAACTGCTACCAGACCTGATATCATGCATGCATTTTGTCTTGTGGCTAGATTTCAATTAGATCCCAAAGAATCACATGTGTTAGAAGTACAGAGGATATTCAAGTATTTGAAGGGAACTCTTGATCATGGCTTGTGGTATCCTAAGAACAATGACTTTTCCCTAAGTGCCTATATAGATGTAAATTGGGTCGGTTGTGCTGATGATAGGAAAAGAACAAGTGGAGGTGCATTCTTCCTTGGAGATAGGGCAGTGTCCTGGCATAGCAAGAAATAAGAATTAGTCTCCTTGTCTACTATAGAAGCAGAATATATTGCTGTAGTATCATGTTGTACTCAGGTGCTTTGGATGAAATAGACCTTAAAGGATATCAAAGTTGAGTATGAGGAGCCAATTCCTATTCTTTTTGATAATACAAGTGCCATAAATATTTCAAAGAATCCAGTGATGCATTCAAAGACAAAGCACATTTCAATTAAGTATCACTTTCTGAGAGAGAAAGTTATAGAGAATGAGGTGAAGCTTGAGTATGTTCCTACAAAAGATCAAGTTTTTGATATATTCACTAAGGCTCTTCCAAAAGACACATTTGAGTATCTCTAGGAAAAATTAGGGGTTATTGTCCCTCCTTTCCAGAGCTAGATGCATAAGGAGTTGTATTAGTCCTGTGTGTTTCCAAGCACATTTCTTTTTGGAATGATAGAGGTTACCCCTCAAGGGGAGCAAGTAGTGATCTAAGATGATTATTGGAGTCAAAAGAGTAAAGAATGATTCTAGAGTAGTAGTATGCAAGTATGTGCAGTATAAGAGGTAATGCCCTTTGCCATTGATGTCAAAGGGGGAGAGAGATCATGTGCAAAACTCAGGGGGAAAGAGTTCAGATGTGTAAAGAGAAAGGGAGAGAAGGTGATTAATGCAAAATCTTGTCTTGGTGGTTTTTCACATCAATGTTGTGATCAATGATAAAGAGGGAGATTGTTGCAAGTATGTGCTAATCGGTGTTGTCATTGATGTCAACACGATTGTGTTGACATTGGTGTCAATTGTACTCTTGTTTGCTACTTGATTATGATGAGTTAGTTTCTTTGTATTGTGTTGTATAAGTGCTAAAGATAATAAGAACTTGTTCCTGATATTGAGTTTCCAAGCGCTTTTGAGAAAATTTGCTCTCCAATGGAAATAGTGTGTTGTAGAGTATTTTGGATTGCAGGATACTATCTCGAGTATTTTTCTCTACATTTCCTCTGTGTTAAAGACCAGAGAATGAGCCTTGGATATAATTTAGAGAAGTGTTTGAAGATGCTAAATCTAGAATTTGGTGGTCCGAATCACTATACAGAAAAAAATTCTATTCACCAGTCTAAAGATTGTGTCTGGCAATGTGTGTAGAGTGACAGGGAGATAGTGTTTCACTCCGAATTTCTCTATAGATTGGAATTTGGCTTTATAGTTCTAGACGTAATCTTATAAGGCCCTTAGTCATCTTCATTCCAAAGGATTTGTCATTTGTTTCTCTGGACGGCAAGTTAGTGATTAGCAGAGTTTGACAGTGTCTGTTGAGAAGCAGTCTGAGATGTATCTTCAAGTGATATTTGTTGTCTTCAAGTGAGATCTGTTATGGTTGGATTTGTCAGCTCCCAAGTGACTCTATGTTGTTTGTGGATGTCTTGAGAATGTATTGAAGGCATGTGCTTGATCTGCAAGCTACAATGAACTTCTTGGAAGTAATGTTTTTCAGTGTTTTTGATGTATGCACAAGTTTTGGCCGACCTGGTTTGTCACACTTATTGTAGTAGTGATTTGTGGATTGTGAAAGCATGTTGTAGCATGTGAAGATGTATTTGAGTTTGAGCTAAGGTGTGAATTGTTCCTCTTTCATTCATCTACCCAGTAAGTTTGTTTAGGTCTAGTCCTAATTTGATTTTTATATGTATGTTGACCTTGGAGATAGTTCCAATGGTTGTAGATTATAATACTGACCTTGATGTACATTCCAAGGTTGATGACTTATATAAATATGTGAAATGAATTCATGAAAAGTGTGTGTTACGAAGATAAAGTCTGAAGTGTAAACGTAAAGCAGAGTAGAGGAGATATATTGTGCTTCAATGGAACTAAACTCAGGCATGGTGTATATGTTGCTATATCAGTTCAACCCTAGCAGTGAGCCAACCCCGGTAGTGAGCCAACCCTTGGCAGTGAGCCAACTTTAGGTAGTGAGCCTTTTTTGATTTTTTAGTATTTCTACTACATTATATTGTGAGCTAACACTCACCATGGCTTTTTCCTTTTAGGGTTTTCCACGTAAAAATCTGGTGTTCATGTGTGTATGGTGTTGATGTGTTCATGTTTTTATTCTACTATTCATGTTTAATGTTCACAATAGAATAAGGAGTTAGATTAAGTGAATGTGAAAGTGTTTTGGCTTAAAGAAGTTAAAGTTTTTGATACAACTGATTCATCCCCCCTCTCAGTTGTCTTGTGCCTTTTCAACATCTTCTTTATGTCCTTGTATTGTAGGTTTATTTTGAAATATGTTGGTGTAGATTTAAGCTCACCATTGAGTTCAGGTTGTCCAAGAAAGTCAGTTTAGCTTTCTTGGACATTGGAGGAAATATCTACAAGGGTTTTAAATTAGGAGGTGGCTTCTAAATATAGGGTGTAACAACATTTTTAGAGTATTTTGGGTCAAATCTAACCCTACCATGGCATCCAAAAGGCCCAAGAACTTAAGGATCGATTGTCAATTAACCAAAATTAGACACTTTTTCCCTAATCCATCAAAAAAATTCTTTCCCTCCTCAGCCATATAGATCATAGAGAATATTTCACAAAATATTCTATAGAATCTAGAAGTACAAAACCTACATCATTAGGATATTCATTGTTCATTAACCACAGGTAAATCTTTTTATTCGCTCATTTATATTTTAGTTGATTTTATTTAAAAATAATAATAAAATCTATGGGGGTATAGGTCTACAGATCTACCCCCCATACTATCCATTGATTCCATAGTATATGTACCATAGGGAGTGCATTGTGGCATGAGCTCCCTAAGTGCCCCCCTCCAAACCTTCGATAGGTTTATACCATTTGGTAGCATAAAAAATTGCCTTAGACATCTAAAACCACTCAATGTTAATTGTAAAATAGTTGGCAATAAAATAAACCATCAGATTCCCCTAAAAATAGCTTTTCCTCATTATAAACCACCCAGTGCATTCCAGATAGTGGTTTAAAGACTATACTCTATGGTTTTTGTAGTAAAATGATAGTTTTCCAAAAATAAATGGTGGTGTCAGGTTTATAGAGAATATTACAACTGATAGAATAATATTCTATCAGTGACTAATGATGTCAACATTGCATTAGCAATGACATTAGTATATTTCATCCCCCAATCTAGCTCCCCTCTCTAGACTAATTATTTATTTTGTAGTTAGACTTCAGAGACCTATTTCATAGTCATTTGGGCTCCTTTTTCAAAGAATTTTTTAATTTGGGGTATAATTACATAGGCTTCATAGTGGTGTAGACATTTTTTTAATTTTGGTTCCTAGTTTTTCCAAAAATTATAGATTTTCACACCTATTGCAGAGCAGTTCTTGTTGGAGTACTTGACAACACTGAGAGGGGGGGGTGAATTATTGTTGTAGAAAACAAAACACTTTATTCATTTTTATTTTCAAACTTTAAAAAATAGAAGCAGATGCTGATTTATGCTTTATCAATGCAAGAGATTGTGCATTAAAGAACTAAACAAACAAGTATAATGGACAAATGAATCATGCAACAAATGAGACCATAAGACACAAATTTTAGGAGTGGAAAACCCTCTTGGGGTAGAAAAACCACTCAGTAAATGCCTCATTGGCTACAAAAAAATGTCTCACTAACTTTTATCACTGCCTCATTGGAAACACAAGCCTCACTGGCAACACAAGCCTCACTGGCATACACAAGCCTCACTAGCATATACAAGCCTCACTAGCAATATATCAGCCTCACTGGCAATAGGTCATTCTATGTCTCATTGACATGACCTTACATCATCTTCAAATATCAAATAAATATATAATACAAAGGGTTTCTCTGTTTCTCTACAATCCACTTCTTTATAGTCTCATTGTTTGAGACTCAAGAATACATAACCAAAACTATGCACATCAACTCAGAAATGTTTTTGCATTACAACACATTGATATTGTCTCAATGATAGTGTAACATACAATCTCATCAACACCATATCAGGTGTTTACATTTCATTCCTTTATATACATTCTCTCTGCCTTTTGCATCTTTCATTAAATAGTTTGTAGGAATAACTAAAGCAGTTAAACTGTTTGAAGTAGTTTTCTTTTGAACTCATAACTATCAAGGATATGTGGTCAAGCAAACCCATTAGGAGCAGTTTTGAGTATGCCTTTGTTCACTGAATGTCAAAAGATTAACCAAGATTATCAATGAATGATCAAACAGTTCATTTTTACCAAACCTTAACCCATATTGTCAATGCTCAAACAAGTACAACACCAAATTAACAAGTGCCATGTAGGCACTAGGGTTACTCAAACCCAAAACAAATCTTCTTTTATTGTTTAATACAACATTTAAGATTGTCATAGCTAGGTAAATGAAATCTTTTCTTCAAGAAAGAATCCCTGCTATGAAGCTAAAAAAACCATCAAAAAGAACCTTCAACTGAAACCATAAAGGAATAATATCACCTGGAAAAATACTGACAATTGAAGACTTTGCTGTGACTTTAAGGTTCAAGAAAGAAACAATAACTATCCAACTCACTTTGCTGAAACTCACTGTAGCTCAGCTTTGTCAAATCCTGGAGATCCACAAACATCATAACTGAATCTTGCATAATATTGAAACCCTAAGTCGAGAGCAAGTATATCTCAAACTTTAACTTTACCAAATGAGACTTCAAGCAAACTTTTTCATCAAATACACCTTTGACTGATAGTCCCAGTGTACCCTAAAGGGCCTGGTGACACATGAAACAAAACATCAACAATTACCTGCTATACAAGTCTGAAACCTACTGGCTAGGTTAATGACTTAAGTGGCCTAACAATATACTTTGCTCATTTGATTTTTGTATAAACAAATCAACAACCTTGTGATTTAGAAATAATAATCTCCTTCACACAACCTTAGGATAACCTTAATATCCTTTAATAATATGAAGCCTCCTTTAGATACAAGAGAAAGGAATGAACAATGAAATGATAACAAAAGCAAGTGTAACCCCTTAGAAAGAGATCATACCTTAGGTTTGACAACTTCAACAAAATGGAACACATCTTAATATCAAGAAGGAAAGACATTCAAATGATATTGTCTGAGTCTTTATAAAATGATATACCAACTTACAAACCACAGATCAAGTATCCAAGTACTGTCACGGTAATGCCAAAGTAAACACTTGACATCAATACCAAAACCAATGTCAAAGGGGTCAACAAACTCCCTCTTTGGCATTGATGTCAAACCTGCCACAGAATGTAACCTATATGATCACCAATGCACTGTCATGTTCATCATCAAATGATTACCAAATGAACTCAGCAATAAACCAATGTACAATTTACAAAAACTAATTTGCAATGTAAATCTGTGTATCTCAACTTTTCTCCCCCTTTTGACAACAATGCCAAAGGTTAAAGGGGTGGGTAAGTATTAAAATACCACCAAGTACTTGCCCAAGAACACTAATCTGCTTGCACAAGGACACAAAAACAACATGAGATCTGAATGAATAAAACCAAAAAGAGCACTACACAATGATATAAAAGTTTGTCATAGTATCAAAATTGAACCAAGATGCCACCATGCTGAAAATATAACCCAAGGGTGTAGAATATGCATAAAAACTCCCCCTAAAAACATGAGTACTATTATTGATAGTTAAGCATCGAAGCATGGTAAACCATGAGAAAACATTACCAACTATCAAACAAATGAGGGAAGCATGAGACCATATCACCAATCTGAAACCAATTACCACAAATTGTCAAAGCAGACCAATGCCATCATCAAGGTAGTAATTTCAACCATCAAGACTCTACATAAAATTCATGAAAGTGCAACAAACTATAACTCCCCTTGTTATCAATTAAAGTACTTATTACACTATTATCATATAACTTAGGACCTCTTTGTCTTTTTCATGGGGATGAATGATTAACAATAAACAACACCCCTTGACTTTGTACCTCATACACATAATATATAAATGTAATCAAAAGGCAAGTAACTTATTTAAATCCATTGAACTGCAAAGGTAGAGCAATAAACCTAATGCAGCTAACAACCACAGGGATAAAAGATGATACTTGAAGTGCACCCTGAGAACACACATAAATGATTTAGTGAAGAGAAATATGAGGAAGATTATCTAATCTCTCCCTAAACTACCCAACCATTTTCATGCATTTGGTTTCTTGCAAATTATAAATGTTTCCTTGAGTCCTTGAACCTACTGCAACAACTTCACCTATTTTCTTTCTAATCACACATCCAAGAGCATCAAAAAGAATATAAAAACCTTGATCACAGATCTGAGTTACACTTAAAAGATTATGCTTGAGACCCTCTGGAAAGTACACATCATGCAATGGTAAGTCATCATCCAAAGATATAGTACCTTTTATTATAATTTGAATACAATCACCATTTCCAAACCACACTAAACCACCATCATAATATTCAAATTTGATAAAGTTGCTTTTATCCCTTGTCATGTGGTGAGAGCATCCACTGTCTACAACCCACAACTCTTTCTTCTTGGCATATAGGGTTGTTTGATCAAGCATATTTCCTATCTTTTCATCAACCCTTTTTGGCCTCCAAATTAACTTTGCTTTATCATCATTTGTTTTAGAAAGAGTGTTAGTTTTCTTTTGTTGTGTCTAATTTTTTTTTTCATTTTGAGAGCTTGAGCTCCTTTTAGACATAACTCTACATTCACTTGCCTTATGTCTGTATTGATTACAACAAAAGCAATAGCCAAAGAAATGCAAATTACTTCTTTTTCCAACTGATGGTTTCAAAAAAATTTCATTTGTAACATTGGCATGTTGAGATTCAACAGAATGTGAGCATTGACCTTCCGTAAACCCTAGACCAGTTTTATCTTTAAGGTATCTTTGTTTACCTAAAAGATCTGCTAGTTTGTTACTGCTATCACACATGTCAAGCTTTTTTCTTAAGTTAACAATTTTTGACTCTAACGTACAACATTCTTTTTATTTGATCTGCAATTTGGAGTCTCAGATCTGCAATTTGTTTTTCAAAGTTATTCACCTTACTTACTAGGTTTTCAATGTCTTTTTGAATCTAACTTATCTGTATCATAGCCTCCTCTTTGAGTTCCTTAATTTTACCTAGAGCACTCCTCAGCTCACTCTCAAAATCCACCTCAAGTTTAGCTTGATCTGAACTATTTTCTTCCTAAGTTTTGATTAACTGTTGCCATAAATAGTGTTTCATCACCTTCATAGATGTTTGACAATTTTTCCCAAATAGACTTAGTTGTTTTGCATTCCATGACCTTGACTAAAACATCATTGGATAGACCACAACAAATGGCATTTGTAGCCTTTGCATCACACTCATAAGCTTTTTTCTCATTAGTAGTAGATGGTGTTCCTAAACCAGAATATCTAGTTACAATTGCATTCTAGACATCAAAGCCTAAAGACTTTATGTGACGATTCATTCCATACTTCCAAAAAGCATAATCAGTACCATCAACAATGGTGCTCTGAAAGAAGAAAGACCTTCCTAGGATGACATGGTATGTACTCCACCAAGAATCCCTTAGGTTGATTAAACCTTTTAGACAAGGGTCTGGCTCTGATACCACTTGTTGGAGTATTTGACAACACTGAGAGGGGGGGTGAATCAGTGTTGTAGAAAACAAAACACTTTATTCACTTTTATTTTCAAACTTTAAAAAATAGAAGCAGATGTTGATTTAGGCTTTATCAATGCAAGAGATTGTGCATTAAAGAATTGAACAAACAAGTATAATGGACAAATGAATCATGCAACAAATGAGACCATAAGGCACAAATTTTAGAAGTGGAAAACCCTCTTGAGGTAGAAAAACCACTCAGTAAATGCCTCACTGGCTTATTTAAAAATCATAACTCATTGGCTACATAAAACTGTCTCACTAACTTTTATCACCGCCTCACTGGCAACACAAGCCTCACTGACAACACAAGCCTCATTGGCAACACAAGCCTCACTGGCATATACAAGTCTCACTAGCAATATATCAGCCTCACTAGAAATAGGTTATTCTATGTCTCACTAACATGACCTTACATCTTCTTTAAATATCAAATAAATATACAATACATAGGATTTCTCTGTTTCTCTATAATCCACATCTTAATAGTCTCATTGTTTGAGACTCAATAAAACATAACCAAAACTATGCACATCAACTCATAAATGTTTTTGCATTACAACACACTGCTATTGTCTCAATGATAGTGTAATATACAATCTAATCAACACCATATCAGGTGTTTACATTTCATTCCTTTATATACATTCTCTCTGCCTTTTGTGTCTTTCATTAAACAGTTTGTATGAATAAATGAAGTAGTTAAACTGTTTGAAGTAGTTTTCTTTTGAACTCATAACTATCAAGGATATGTGGTTGAATAGACCCATTAGGAGCAGTTTTCAGTATGCCTTTGTTCACTGAATGTTAAAAGATTAACCAATATTATCAATGAATGATCAAACAATTCATATTTACCAAACCTTAACCCATATTGTCAATGCTCGAACAAGTGCAACAACAAATTAATAAGTTCCATGTAGGCACTAGGGTTACTCAAACCCAAAACATATCTTCTTTTCTTGTTTAATACAACATTTAAGACTGTCATGGCTAGGTAAATGAAAGCTTTTCTTTAAGAAAGAATCCCTACTGTGAAGCTAAAAAAACCATAAAAAAGAATCTTCAACTGAAACTACAAAGGAATAATATCACCTAGAAAAATGCTGACAATTGAAGACTTTGTTGTGACTTTGAGGTTCAATAAAGAAATAATAACTGTCCAACTCACTTTGCTGAAACTCACTCTACCTTACCTTTGTTAAATCCCAAAGATCCACAAACATCATAACTGAATCTTGCATAATATTGAAACCCTAAGTCGAGAGCAAGTATATCTCAAACTTTAACTTTACCAAATGAGACTTCAAGGAAACTTTTTCATCGAATACACCTTTGACTGATAGTCCCGGTGTTCCCTAAAGGCCTCGGTGACAAATGAAACAAAACATCAACAATTACCTGCTATACAAGTCTGAAACTTGCTGGCTAGGTTAATGACTTAAGTGGCCCGATAATATACTTTGCTCATTTGATTTTTGTATAAAACAAATCAACAACCTTGTGATTTAGAAATAATAATCTCCTTCACACAACCTTAGGATAACCTTAATATCCTTTAACAATATGAAGCATCCTTTAGATACAAGAGAAATGAATGAACAATAAAATGATAACAAAAGCATGTGTAACCCCTTGGAAAGAGATCATGCCTTAGGTTTGACAACTTCAACCAAATGTAACATATCTTAATATCAAGAAGGAAAGACATTCAAATGATATCGTCTGAGTCTTTATAAAATGATATACCAACTTACAAACCACATATCAAGTATCCAAGTACTGTCACGATAATGCTAAAGTAAACACTTGACATCAATGCCAAAACCAATGTCAAAGGGGTCAATAGTTCTCATTTTGGGAATTCTAGGGCTCCATTTAGGCTCATACAATAACATTTTTGGGTGATTTTTTTTGAAATTACATAATTTTTTAGGTACTTCACATTGATGTAATTATATTGATTCAATTCTACATCAAAATTATACTTTCAAATTTGTGGCCTAATTTGACATTTACAATGTACTAAGATCAAGACCACTTTACAATTTTGGCTAGTGGTAGTTGTAGTTGCACTAAGTATAAAGTGCCAAGATAATATATTGCTGGGGGGATCATTGACTAAGTGAATTTCGTGGGAGCTTATTGTAGTTTTTCTTGCATTCTTGATTTGTGTTGCTTCTTGCTTCATCATTTAGCAATCTTTGGTTTCACTTCTAACACCTTACAACTACCTTAAAAATGGAAATCTAAAATGAACAAATTTCTAAAATTTAAGAGGTTGTATAGGATAGTTCATAGGCTTAATGGTGATCCAACTAATGATGAATTTAAAAAGAATAATTGGTTGAATAGTTGTGAAGAAGCTATTGGATATTTGTGCTTATATATCTCTCCTAAGTTGTTGTTTCACATTGAGCACCTGGATACACCTATGGCTATGTGGACTACATTGTTCAAATTATTTCAGAAAATAGATGAAATACAAGGACATTTGTTGGAAAATAAACTAATAAGTCTCAATTCATGCAATTTCAACAACATATAGGAATTCATCACCAAATTCAAGTCACTAAGAGCACAATTGAAGGATTATAAAATTGAAAAATCAAATACATGATATTAAGTGTTCTCTCTAAGCTAGGACCTAAATATTCAATGTTTGTGTCTACTTTCTATGCTACAAAGAGTGCTTTGGGGAGTGAGTTTAAGATGCCTTTGATGATTTTTTTATGTCACTCACTAGGGAGCAAGGTAAGCTTATTCAAATGGGCACCTTTAAGTCTTTAAATTCACAATCCTTGATTGCATAGGATGAGAATGTTGAACACCTAGAATACTGAGAGTGGCAGGTGAATCAGTATTCTATCAAACCTTTTACTTATTAAACTAGTAATCCTTTTACGACATGCAATCATAAAGAAAATTATACATAGAAGAAACAACAACAATGCATCACACATGAACACCAGGATTTTTACATGGAAAACTCAAAACTGGGAAAAACCACGATGAGTGTTAGCTCACAATATATTATGTAGGAACAATACTAAATTACAAGAAGGCTCACTACCCAGGGCTCACTACCCTATAAAGGACTCACTATCCAGAGAAATGCTCACTGCAAAAAGGCTCACTGCCTAGAGAAGAAAGATGAAAGAAGAAGGGTGGCTTACTACCAAAATGAACTACTTTGATTGCATATACACATGCATGGTTACAACTCAAATGAAGCACATAAATACTATCTCAAAACTCTTCATCTCTGACTGCTCTGTTTCACTGCTCCACTTCTACATAAGATCTCTCTTCTTCTACTTTTGTTGCACCCACAAACTTATCCAATTTCACATGTCACACACACATTCATTCACATTCACACCTCATCTCCCAAACACCAAATTTGATCTCATATATATATCTGCATCACTTGGAATCTTCATATTAGGTCAGCCTAATAAGGTGTAGTGTGTATTCATGCCTTATGTAACTTGTCATCCCAATTCATTCACCAAAATACACAGCGGACCCAAACAACACTTGAATCAAATTCACATATGTCAGCTCCAACTATAAAACCACTTAGAAAAAGATTCCAAACAATAGATCTTACCACACCCACATCACATTGTCATGTCGACCTTAAACATCAACTGTTACTAACTCAGTCTATCTGTCAGACTACATCTTTCACCATAGACCATAACACTTGCTCAAAATCATATCAAAGACTCCTTAGACATCATATATCATCCCTCTAGAACTACAAAGAAAAATATTCTCTTGCGGTAAAATGCAGACCCTAAGAACACATGCCCTATCACAGTCAAGCTTCGCCAAACCAAACAATGATACTTAGACACTCACAACTATCTTTCCAATGGATCTCATAACCTAAAAATTTAGATTCAAGCACTTCATATAAGTGTTTACAACACCTCAAAACCAAATAACAAGATATGCATCATTGGAGGACTGCAGACCAAATCAATTGAGTGTTCTGTTATGAATATCACTGTACTTTGCTCTGTTGGACTTAGACTATTTGAAGATATGCTTCCAGTACTTATCAAGGGCTAAAATATTGGATATAAGATCACTTAAGGACTACAAACAACATACCAAAACTACATGATCTAATCTTCAACTATGGACCAATGCCATCCATTATATTGTCTCTCTGTCACTGTTTCTTATATATTGCCAACACTTAGCTAAAATGACGAAGTCTTCTTCACCAACCCAAAATCTTTGTCCCAACCTTATTCCTTTTCTTGTTTCCATCAATAAAAAAACCTTCAAACATCATGTACAATCAATCATTATCATACCAATAGTGTCTCTCTGTTAATGATGTTTGCCAAGTTGCCAACAATATCCCCCTTTGGCATTGATGGCAACACTTGATGTGAAAAACTGTTACACTACTCCCCCTTTCTCTTTACACACTGATCCCCCTAACTTCATGCTTCTCTTCTTACTTTTCAAATGTTTTTCACATAAATTCATTCCCCCCCTTTAACATCAATGGTAAAGGTGTATAATACAAAGATATGTACAAGTTGCCAAAACTTCAAAATTATTTTTCTACTCTCTACATATATACAAGTGAAATCAAGCAAAATGCCTTACTATTTTTCTGGGAGGATATTTGAATAAAGTTTCCTTAGCTAGGCTACATCTTGATCCCATCTTAATTTGACATCACTCAAAACTAATATATGTCTATTGATATGGGACACTAGATCTTCTGCCTTCTTTACAGTAGCAGGGGCCTCTGTGATTTGCCTTGTTTGCTCTACAACTACTACTAGTCTAGCCATGGATGCAATTTTGAAGCTCACTATCTCCTGGAGCTGACTCATTCTATGCTTTATGACCTCTCTCATTTGCAACTTGTGTATATTAGAGTGAATAGTTTCTACTTCTACACTTTGCTGGCCAACAACATCTTTCATCAGATCATATGTTTTGGAGATGTTCATTATTTTGTCTTCCAATCCATTTATCTTCTCCTTTAGGTCCTTTGTTCTCTCAAGCCATGTAAGATAGATCTTATATATTTCACTGGCCTCATTGATAGCTATCTGTGCATACTCTATACTCTTTTCTAACAAAACTTTATCTTGAGAAACTTTATCAATTAGCTCTACTAACCTTTTATCATCAATCTCTACCCTTACTTTCTTTTCTGCTACTTTCTCTAGGGACTCAAAATGAGAATTGATTGATTCCATTAACCTTTTCATTTGTGCATCAGGGGCCAAGGATGTATCTCTCTTTATTTTGGGCATTAATTTTTCAAAAATTATTGTTTCATCTTCTAACAGCTCACTGTCCTCCACATGAGACTTCAAAATCTCCTATTGTATAGTGGTTTGAAAAATTGTCCCAAGTCTTAACTTCTATAGTGGGGACAAAGTGGCAAGGTTAATTAGACCTTGCAAAAGATTAGGTGCACTCAAAGTCTGAGCATCCTTCTGCTTCTCCAAAAACTCTCTCAAAGAGTCAGTAGTGTCTCTTTTCTCTTCAACTTGAGATTCCTCAGCATTTTTTCTCTTTGAAGGTTCTTGACTTTGCTCTTGTTCATTTCTTTTTGGTTCCAAAGCACAATTGTCTATCTTTTGCTCATTTATCTCTTTTCTTTGCTCTTCTTGTTTCTCAGGAATATTCTCTTCTAGAACTTCCTTTGCTTCTTCAAAGCTCTTCTCTTTCTCAGAATCTTTCATTTCTTCATCTTTTCTAGAGTTTTCTAGAGGAGAGATTGTACCTTGGTCCATACTCTTCTCAACATTTACTTCCGGAGCAATGTTAGAAGTGTCAACAACATTAACTTACTCCTCCCCATCAGTGTCTACTATAGTTGAGATTTGCAATTCATGTAGTACACTCAAGGTTATCTCTTCAGCCTCTTTCACCAGTATCTTAGTGTCACCAAACATAAGAGCATTAACTCTTTTCTTTGTTCTAAACCTTTTGTTAAGTATCTTGGTGACTTTGGCTCTTTCTTCACTGGTTATGTTTGGGCAAATTTTTATTAGAACATATTCCCTTAACTTTGTATCTTTGGCCATGGAACTTTCTTTTCTTGCTGTCATGATGCTACCTAGGCTATCTGGTAATTCATCTATGACTTCAATTAAATCTTTATTAAACATTTCCCAATATCTAACTATTGTTTCAATAATACCTTATTAGTATCTGATCTTTCATCATATGCATCAGCAATGGGTTTTAGGTTTCCATGCTGAGCAAATGCATTAACTGTGGCCTCCAAGGATATTGTTGCTTCTTCTTCTCTGCCTTCAGTCTTTTCTTCTTTCTTCTTCTTCTTGTCCTTACCCTTTACGAAGGGCTTCTCCTTTTTATGTGGAATTGTTTCATCTATTTTTGCTTTCTTGGTCTTGACTTCTTCATCTGTTTCTATTTCTTCTTCTTCTTCATCTCCAATACCCACATACATTCTGTTTGTGGCCTTTGTCTTCTTTCTTTTCTTCTTTTGTTCAAGCTTTTTCAAAGGCATTTGCTTTTCGACATCTGCAGGCTTTGTCTTTTCTTTCTCAACTACAATAGGACTAGAAATTTTTGAAGTAGTTGTTGCTGCAGAGGATGCTCTTATTCTTCTCCCAGAGGTAGATGTAGACTTTTCTTTCTCAGATTTCTCTTCTTTCTTCTCTGGAGCCTTTGATATTTGTCCTTTTGAAGCACTTGTAGCCTTGGATGCCTCTTCCTTTGCTCTTGCTTCATTTATTTGTTCATCTGTAAATCCTTGGATTCTGACAAACTCATCTACCATTTTCCTTGCATTCTTCTTGATTTCTGGTTGTTTTTGTTCCAAATGGACTTTGAGAGATAGTTCTTCAAAAGTTCTAAATCTTTCCTCCTTGGGATCCTTTGGTTTTCTCAAAATTAGGTCTGGCAACCTAGTCAAGACTTCCTCTATGACTTCATATCCCATGGTTGGGATGCATACAATTATAGGTTCTATAGCCTCCATGAGGAATTTGTCCTCATCCACCATGAACACATGTCCTTTTCATATTTCTTCATGACTTTTTCAAGGATCCTAGCACTAGCCTACATTTTCTTTTGGAAATTCTTGAAATAAGCCCATAGTGCTACATTTTGTTTATCAACATTTCCTAAAATTTGCATATGATTTCTAATTTGTGTAGCTACTGGTGAATGACAAAGACAACCAATATTATCCATACCTAGTAACTCCCTTAGAAAATAGAAGAATAGACAGATGATTAGAGTTCCATACTTGAAGGGATATTTTGTGTCCTTTGTCCTTTTTAGGTTCTCCATCAGTTGTTGCTGAAGCTAATCACATAGGTCATAGTCTATATTGTTCTTAACCATGTCATATGTTGTATATATGGCTATAGCAGAGACTAAATTCTCCCTATTGGAGAAGTAGACCTTGTAACCAATAACCATTGATGCAAATCTAACCATTGGATCCTCAATATATCATTTACAGTTAGTGCCCTCTTATCAAACTTTGCACCTGTCAATTGCATTACTGTATTGTTTTTCATAGTCTTCAAGGATGGAACCTTTCTAGTGGAGCACATGCTGGTTACTGCTTTGATGGCATCCTTTATTATCATGTGAGGTACATCAAGCTAAAAGAACTCATCATGAATCCTACTCAAAACATACCTAACCCAAGCATCATCTGAGAATACCAGAAAATCTAACCAGGTGTCCAAGTTCTTCTCGTGCAGAACATTGTATTATTCTTTTAATACAAGATTGTCATTAGTTCTTTCAATACAAGTGTTGGGTCTCAAAAATGCAGGTTGTGGATTCTAAGGGGATGCCAAGCCCTATGGTCAAATCTACAACATTTTTGAGCCAATGACTGGAGTTTGACCTTAATGATCAACTTCTCCCTGCGCTTTAGGTCCTGCTACAACCGAGGCGGGTGAACCTTTGATTATCAAAGCAGGTTGTATGATTAAATCTATGTTGGTTTGCTGCTAGTTTATCCAATTACAATGGCATGCTTGTAAATCAGATAAGATATTGTAAACTAAATTCTAAAGAAAGCAAATGATTTAATCTAAATTCTAACAGAAATAAATAATAAATAACATGAAATGAATCTAAACTATAACAATAAAACAATGTAAAGATTTTAATTATAAGATGAATCAACAGTTAGACTGGTGCTTTGTCTATTCGGGCAACGAAGTCAGGATGTCAGAAACAAATACTTGTATCAGGTAATAATTCAATCTGATTGGCACATACAATAGTTTGCAACTTGTATAAACGTGCAAGGAAGAAATTATTAACTCATTCTTAATAATCCAAAGGACATAATTGAATTAAAATGCAAAATATTAAAAAGGATTTTAATCTTTCCAGAAAGAACCAATTTAAATTTGCAAATTAACAAATTAGATCAACTCTGGAGACAAATTAATAACCCTAATCAATTAATCGTACTTAATAATCCATTCAACATTCTAAGATTACTATAATTGATGAGAAAGGATTTAATTCTACTTGAGAAACCAATCAAATCAAATATACTGAATTAGCAACTGTAATCAGACAATTTGAACATATCCTTAACACATTCAAATTGAATAATCTAAAAATGAATGATATGGAGATAATTAAATTGATTGAATTTAAACAACAAATAGATGATACCATCCAATGTATTTTGAATTCGAATCCTTAACAACGTTGCCTCAGAATGTATCATGCACCATAGTCTTTCTCAGAATGACATTGCACAGGAGGATCAAATTTGCATCAGATTCAATAAATCTAACCTAGTCTAACCCTAAAATATTTCAAATGTGTTTTTGTAAAAATCTAATCCTAACCTAATTTCTAACTCCCTTTCTAACTTTTTTCTCCAGGTCCTGGGATCTCTATTTAAAGAGATGCAACAAGCCTCAGACCCGTTACATTCATTTTGGTGACGGTTAATAATTGGTTGAACCAACCATAAGAACCGACCTTACATAAATTAAATGATTTGATTTTGAAAGACTTAACAATTCTCGGAAGTTGGGATGAAATATTTAATCTTCGATGAGATCATTTAATCGCCAGTCAAGAACCACTTCATTGCATTCAACACAACCCTAATCCTGCAAAGAACACAAATTAATCGTCAGATAAATAATATATAAATATATAATTTGCATTGATATGGACCTTAGGACTTGTGTCGTGAGGTATTGTTGTATATTCGCTCATATATTTAGGGTTTTATCCTCGTGACAACATTTCATTTTATCTTAATTAATTTGCTTTGATATTTCATTTTAGGGCTGAAATAGTTTAACAAATTCTTTGGCATGACCTTAGGTTTAATTAATTGTTTTTAATATTGATCTTTTGCCGAATTAAATATTTAAATCAATCTTCATAGTTTTAGATAACAAAATATTTACTCTTATACTTTATTAATCTTTACTTAATAAAGTATTTTTAAATGTTTTAAAGTTTACTTCATTTCTCAATTATATTCACTCGCATATTTTTACTTTTATTGAGCAAAATTAATTAATTTGAGTGAAAAACAATTTCTCCTCCTCGGCAAAATATTTTATCAGCGTTTAGATGTTCTTCCAAAAATATCCTATAGGTAAAATAATTACCTTTTGAAAATATTTATTCTCCCTTTAATAACTTTTTCACCTCGTGGGGCTCCAGCGTACTCATCGGCAAGAGATATAGGATCAATGTGACTTAAATAATCTCTCCCGATATTTTATTGGAATTCATATACACTTTGCATATTTCAGGTAAAAATATTCACCTTTTTGTTTAATTGTTTGGAAAATATTTCACCCCATCATTGAAAAATATATACTCTGTATATTCATTTTGCCGTTGGAACTTGTGGTGGATCAAAGAAGTTAAAAAAAACTTTCACATTCTTCAGTTTTTGTCACTGGCTTAACATTCTTTGCCCCTTTCTTTGGCTTCTTCTTCATAAGATTTTTTGTCAAGCATTTTCCTGGGTACCACTCAATCTCTGTCCCTATTGCATGCTCCAAAATTGGCTCATCATCATCAATCATGTGGTAGGTCTTCGTCAACACTGAATTCTTGATGTAAGGGTTTGTATCAAAGTAAAAATCAAGCTTGAAACCTTTTGGATCTTCTATTCTACACCACTTGATATCCCTTAGATACTTTAGAGCACCTTCATCGTGGTCGGTTATCTGCATAGCAAGCACCTCATTTGTCTTCATTGCTGTCAGCCAAAACTCAGGGACTTCTTTCTCTTCTTCCTTGTTTTCTTCAGTTGTATTATCATTCTAGGACTTGTCCTTAGTTTCAACATCCACAATGCCATTAACAATTTCATATCTCTTAGAATATAATGGTTCATACAACTTCTGATATTTAGCTTCCAAAGCAGCTCTTTCCTCAAAGAATTTAGCTTCAAGTTCATCATGTTTGCTCTAAAGTTCTTTTAGAGACAACACTCTCTTCTTTACCATAGGAGAAAGGGAATCAAAAATATCTGATTGTTGCCTAGCTAGGTGCTGCAGCTTATCCTTCAAAGCATTAACCAAACTAGCACGATCCTCAGCACTTAAAGCTGCGGAACCTGTAGGCAAGGCCACACCGAGGTCTGCCATATTGTAAGGAAGCTAGTCTTCTGAGCCTTCCTGTTTGCTCATGCTTTTATCTGCGTCGGTGCACTTCGAACACGAGACGTGCGAGCGGAGTTCTTATGCGAGAATCATAAACTTGTGTGTTCCTATGTAATCCTTACTATCACATTGTCTCACGGATCTTTAAATGTCACTACCACAAGAATAAACGACCCATACGCAACTGTAGCTATAACATTCACATTCTCATCTACTACCAATTTGCAGGGTAATGGAGCTATTTTAACATGCTTAATAAAATCATATTAGATATTTTAACTAGTAATAGTAATAGGTGAATAAACCGTCTGGAAAATAATGCCACTGCACTCGACCATTTCTTTACCTAATTCCTCCCTTTCCCCCGTAATATGAACTTTAATCCTCCACGAGTCTTTAAAATAATGGTAGATCTGGAAGAAATTTTATAGATCGAGTGCACTACCGAATAGGGCTCTCCATTTCTGCCTTGTACGATATGGCCATAATTGTCACACACAACGATTTCTATATCTGCATATATTCTCAAAAGCAGGTTGCAGGCACATAATGAGTAACCCCTTCGAATAAACAGTAACCCCTACACTGCACTTGATAACTCATGATAGTCCTTGTGATCTCTAACGAATTTGGTAGAAAAGAGAGAGACAGAGTCCTCCATATTCGTGTGGAAAAGCAGTAAGCCATACAATACCATTGTCCATGACACTTTTCTTGAACACAGATAAGAAACCATGGATTTTTGGTGGGCAATGAAGACAGAAAACTGTGCGAGCACAAAATAGAATTCCATTCCTTGCAAACCATGCGAGAGCTAGAGATCAATTGTAGTGAAAGCTTTTCAAATATCTATTCCTGCATAGCTTGAGGCAGCTGGACAACATTTTCTAGGAGTCCTGGCTTGTAGAGGAAAGAGAGATTGTAGAAATCATCTCGAAGAGAGATACAGTACCGTAAGAGAGCTTAGCCTAAATAGACAACATGGGATATCCAAACAACCACTTACTACAGCCCCTATGGACAAGAGCAAAAGAAATTAGAATATGGTGAAATCATAACCCACTACAATAAGGGAGAGCACAATTTCAATCAGTAGTGGCCTTATTTATGATAACCAATCTTTGCAAGCGAACACCATGAGACATTAAATCAGAATGGAGAATTCTACTGCAGACCTTCATGAGCCTATGAAAGAAATACATGATGGATTCTGAGCAAGAATACAAACCATTTCTTTAAGAAAATTTACAAGATGATACATGTAGAAAACCAGTGGTTACTTATCAGATTAGTTGTTTTATTTCATGTTCATTACTATTAATTAAAAAAGAATTTCTCAGTTAATTACAAATTGCAGGTATACATGGATCCAGCTATAAGAAAAATTTGTTCATTCTATTCAAATTCTAATGGCTCATGGGATTCAAAATGGATTCGTATCTGTTTCATCTCTTCGTGACTCATCCAAAATGCCATCTACTTTCAGCTTGTCTTCTGTCATTATGGATGCTTTTTGCTGAACATCATTCTCTCTCATTTCAAGAACTTTAAAACCTCTCACCAATGCTCTCTCAGCAAGAGAAGCATTGTGAGACCATTCGTGCCATGCCCAACCACTTGATATTATGATTAAAACAAACCACGGTGCTAAAATTTAGAATATTCATTATCAATTTTAATTGTTAAACACCACGGTTTGTAAAACTAGAATGAGTGATTATCGCCAACCCACATAACATGCAAGTTAAAAAGATTCAAGCACGAGTAAGAAAACATTTTCATTGCCACTTCTATTGTTTGCTTCATCCCCAAGAAGATCCATTGCCCTTTTTACTGAAGACATTGACACTGCCACTGGTTTTCTAGCTGCTGTCTGAAAGATCAGACCAGTTCGACAGATTCCTTTGTTAGAACTTAAATCATTCTCATTATCGTTTTGCCCTATTTGGATATCATTTTCCTTTTGCACGTTAGTCTCTGATTTTTTAATACCAACAAAAGACATCTTTAAACAATTTCCTGTGGCAGTTTGAAACACTGCTGAAGAAGTATTAACCATTGGTTTTGGCTTGCCATGATCCACTATTACTGAAGGTTCATTACTACTCATATTTTTTGCTTTCTTATCAGACGAAGATTATACTGACACAGTATTTCTTGGTGTAGTCTGGAACATTATGTTGGCCTTTTGTAGAGTGGACCCAGTGTCTGACTCGTGTACCTCGAATGTTGAAGCCTTCCCAAAAATAGCCTGGGCTTTCTTGATGGATGAGGGAAGCACTGTCACTGGAATCCCTGAAGCAGTTTCAAATTAATGTGAGCAAGTCCATACCCTTCCATGCCGTCCGTACTGTATGGTACGACTTCCTCTAGTTATTATTGTTGGATGCTTTTGTAATAAAGATTAGTTGGAGTTGGATGGCTGTCCCAAGGCACCCCCATTCTGAGTATTTTCATAGATTTTAGTTGTGAAGTTTGGGGACTGTGAGTAGATCATACCATCCATGGCCGTACGGCCCAGGTATGCAACAAATCATTAAAGAATGCAGTGATATCTCTGTCTCATCTCATCTCTATTTTCAGAATGTTATATGTGGTTTAGTAATCAATTTTGAAGGTAGAATGAACTGCTATCAAGCAATTTGTATTTCTATGAATTTATGGCTACCCTATGACTGCCGTATAGCCTGAGAAATCTCTGAAGAGTGCAGTCAAGTGATCAGTTATCAGCAAATAATCTTCTTTCCGGTTTGATCAGTTTTGACAAAGTTAAGAATTGTTTAAAACAAAGACAAGCAACTTTTAGTTAATGGTTATTCGCTATGGGTAAAGATTACCACCAATATCTAAGCTATAACATGTCAATTAAAATTTAACATTTAAAGCCCAATGCAATGTAGCAAAAACTCCACTTGGGTCTCACGCAGCCTCTCAGAACCATGTATCGTTAGAAGCAAATTTTGAAATTAACCATTAACATCAAGATGGAAAGAAACAGTTATGAAGATTATCTGTCAGATGACTAAGTTCTTTAAATGGTAGACAAAAATGCTTTCCTCTTTGGATCTCTAGTGCCATTTTATCATTTTCTACCGAAATTGTAGTTGACCCATCTAGTGGTAAGTCTTTAAAAGTAGATTAACACATTCAGTTTATTGTATGACAAACATAGTGTGCAGGTCAGCCATGGGACGACAAAAGTCATAGCATTTTACTTGCCCAAACATGAAGTAGCCAATGCCAATGCTAACTTCACATATGAAGGGCGAATTGTTGAGATAGTAACTTCGTATGCTTACTTGAGGTCATTATAATCCAGTCCTCACTTTAGTTTGATCACAAGCAAATTCTAGGTTCAATAAGAATTATTTAGCTCTTACCACTTTACAAAGACAATGCTTTTAGTTCTAGTTCCCAGATACACCATCAAGATCCTCTTTTCCACTCACTAGTAGCTCATCTCTCTTCCGCATTGTTTTAGATAGAATAGCTTGCAACTTCCAGACAAAGATACAACTATCTCCACTAACAGATATGACATGTTTGCAATCAGCTAGAAAATTTGCTCCAGTAATTACTTCAGCATGCCCTAAAGCTTGCACTACAAGATCTCTAGTTGTAAAATCATAAATGCACATGCATTTGTCTGCACGAGAACAAATTATATAGCTTCCACTTTGGTCCACACAAACCTTGATAGGTTCACCAGCATTCCCATCTTGTTTGAAGGTTCTTACAGGCTTACCATAAATAATTGATGTCTTGATATCAATTGTTTAAAGCCTCAACACAAACAGTCACTTGTTTAAAAAGAGATTTTATTTCTAGCTGATGCGTTGTGGTCAATTGTTGAAGTAGAAATCTACTCTCTTCATAAACACCCCATACATTGGAGTAGTGCTCAAGTGCGCCAATCTGTCTACACAATACGGGGTTTTACACAAAAGAATGTATCTTGAGAGAAACAATGGATGACAAAACATATAATGATAGTAGTTGCATTCACCATTGATAATCTAATGCTACCTTCTTGTGATTCCTTGCTAATATGACGTTATTTGCTGCTATGTCTATGTGCAATTACAAAATTTTAAGTACTGAAATTGATTTTTTCATCACGGGATCCTGAATTTTTTGCAAAATTTGGTGGGAAATTTTCAGTTCCAATAACAAGATTGTATAATTTCCCTAATTTCATGTGATCATATTCTTCCAAGTTTACATGTATGTATGTCCTAACATCTACCGTATGCATAAAGCCATGTGGAACCTTAGAAAATGTGCCATCTGGCTTAGTCACTAACAATTTAAAGGGATACTTCTTGAACTTAAGATGGGGCCACTCTATTATCTCAACTACTTGAGGAGTAGACATCTTTACAGAGTCAACACAAAAAAATTTCAAAAGAGAGAACGATAAATACCTTTTGCTTCCATTAGGGTTTCTTCACCAGACACTTTAATTTACCTTGGCTTGCTTCCCAGATCTCTTTAATTGCTTAAGAGTTTGAATTCAAAGTGATTTTTCTTTCAAATGAATTCCTTATATTCTCTTTTCATCAAAACTCAATCACCATAATTGCTCATTTCAAAAAGCTATTGAAAGATTTCTCTGTTACTCACAGTCGATCTAAATTGCTCTAGAATCCTCTACATTAGTTTCTTTTCTGCAAGAATCTTCTCCAAAAGATCTATCATTTTTCCTTACAACTCATATCTTCATGCTTGATATCAGCACCACACTTCTGGCTAGGGGAATAGGATTTTCATTAAAGCTCCCCCTGGGCTAGAGCTCCCAATTCACTTCTTGGAGGAAGTATCTGCACCAAAAACTAGTGCAGACCCATCTTTGACTTCATTTACTTCCTTCTTGATCCAAACCTTGTTCATCTCCTTCTTAATTTCTGTCGGATCAACCTTTTCTATTGTTTTCTTCAATTCAACCTGATTATCCTTCATGTTCTTACTTCTGCAAAACCTTGCAATATGTCCAGGCCTGTTGCAATTGAAGCACATAATATTTTTTTGACCATTGTTACTTCCATTCATCCTTCACCTACATTGGTTAGCCTTGTGTCCAAATTTATTGCATGAAATGTAATTTCCATTGAAAGATTGAGCATTCCTTCCATTATTGTAATTGTTCCTTATCTGACTTCTGCATTCACTAGCTCTATGACCAAATCTCTGGCATGTGAAGCAGTTACCTTTGAAATTTTGAGCATTCCTACAACTTTTATAACCATTCCTTATCTGACTTCTACATTCAATAGCTTTATGACCTACTTTATTGCAAGTAAAGCACTGACTGGAAAATGATGGAGTGTTTTGAATCACTTTGCCCCTACATTGAGTAGCCTTATGACCAAAATTATTACATGCAAGTTGTTGTGTGGTTACACAACACGCCCCATTTTGACTTGGCAAAACAGGGACCCAACTTTTTGGCTTGGCTTGTGTTGTCTGCTTTTTGGCAGTTTGGTAAAAGTAAGTCATGTGCATCATCATAAGGAGTCAGGATGAGGTAAGTCATCATCATGAGGTCAGTTTGTCAAAGTTCATATTTTATTTTTGTGACCTTATATTTGGAAAGAGCATTAAATTCCATGTAGGTTTGCCTTTTACATCACCCTGATATTCATCAGGATGTGAAAGTTATGAATAGTCAAAGTTTTGGTCAAACCTAATATTCGCAAGAGGAGGATCATATTTTATAACCTCAGTCATGTTACCGAAGATCATCCTGATCTTGATTTATCACCTGATAAGTCATGCGGTCCAAATATCTGGACGTCAACCTTAAGTGATAATAAATCTTCCCCGTCAAACAGTGTTATATATCGCGAGCATCATATGTCCAAATGTAACCCGATATTTCTTAATATCCTCCTGCCGTGAGATATCACCCTAAGCCAATATCTTGATGACATCATCCAAATCTAATAAACGAAGAAACTAACATGACGATGACATCATCATCACATTTACCTCTCGGTAGGATATTTCCTAAACATGATCATGTTCGCCTAACATGACGATGACGTCATGATGCCTTTCCGATATGATGAACGAATATCTGGATGATGTCACCCTGATATCCTGAGAGCTAGAAATGAATGACTTTGGTCATCATCATTATCCAAAACACAGCTTGATATTTTTGAATATCCTCCTGACGTTTACAGAACGGCCTGATGGTGCAAACATCATCCGATATCTAAACATAACCCAACATTTTCAAAAATCATCTTGCCATTTAAATATCACCCCACTCCCATTGCTGCCATTAACATTAAATGTGTGCAGACATAGTAGGTGGTTCCCGCCGATCATTAAACCCGATGGAACACCTGGCGAAATCTTGACTTGTCGTGTAGAAAATCAACGAATAAAATCTAATTTGTCAGGATTTGCCCTAAATTTACCCTAATTACAAGGTTAAAAGGTAAATCCAACGCCATTTTCACATTTACCTTGCTAAGAAATTACTTTTTACAGAGCACAGCTTCCATATCCTCTTGCAGGCGATACTACGACGAGCAAAGTTTGTAAGCAGCAGAAAGCGTGCGATCATCAGCAAGAATTAAAGGCACTTTCAGAATTCCATTGGTATAAAAAGAAATCAGCATAACCAGGTAAGTAAATGAAACCCTCATCTTGTTGTCCTTTTTGTAACAGTCAGGTGATGTTGTGAGTTCTGGTTTATGCACCACCCATGATGGGCTTAGGATGAATGAACGTTATATGCATAATGAACATTAAAGATCAATTATTATATGCATGCATGTGTATACCCATTGTAAGACAGGATTTTGTTACTTGTAGGTATCCATGGCTGACAGAAGGTTCGCTAAGTGTCAAGAAGAATTCAGCAGGCCCATGTTCTCGTCTTAGAGGGGGGTCCTATTTAAATGGGGTGCAATTATAGATACCCATTAGGGGAGCACCAATTTGGAGGCCTGGTTAGCTAGGATGAATGATGAGAATAACAAGAGTCCTGTGTTGGATGCAGTTTTTGTATCCAGAATGTGGAACGCTGCTGGTTTTCCATACTCCATGGAATCTCTGGAGCTTGTCATCGAGTGTGCCTAGAATTATAACCTCGAGACAAGGCAGGTGATGAACCATGGGAGGATATATGCAGACCTATCCATCAAGGGTCTCTCCCAGACCTTTGGATTGCCTTTGGGTAGCAAGGTCAAAAGTGTGGACCTGAAGAAGTCTGAGAAGGAATATGAAAACAACAAGAAACAGGCCAAGAAGAACATGTATCAATGGAGAGCTGAGAATAGCACATATCCTGCAGTAGCCAAACTTCCTGTGCACCTATTTAAATATGATTTTGCTGATGAATATCAGTATATGATTGCACTACTGAACAAAGTAACAGGCCAGCCTAATGCTGGTAGTTTTAGGGACTGGATGTATGGTATAATAATGATGTGCTTATATTCAGATATCAAGCCACTGTGGGGCCAGTTGATAAGTGATGCTCTGCATGAGCAGCTGACAAACCTAGGAGGTTCAAATTGTGCCTTCTACATGACCTCATACGTTGTCTACTCTTGTGCTTACAAAGGCACATTTGATGCACTAGTCACAGATGGGAAAGTCACAGGAACAGTTAATGCTGTACATATCTGGGATCATCATCCCCAGCTGCAAAGAGCCAATTACCTCCAAGACTACAAATTGGTCAATGATGCATTCTCTATGCATCTGGTGAGGACCATGGAAGAAGACAGAACAAAGTGATTGAGCATGGAGGCTCAAGAAATAATTTACAGGCATGGAGCCTGGTACATACAGTTTGCCACCTTTTCATACGTAAGAATTGAAGGTTTTGAGGGACATCCTCTCATGCTGCCGAGGTATCCCACTGATGCAGTGGTACTAATGGAGTTCATCAGGTAGGGCTCCACAATGATAAAAACATACAAGGATGCCAAGAAGCTGCCACCAATTTTGTTTCCAGTCACCATTGGCTGATACATGTGCCCAGATTTGGAGCACATAAAGAAGGTGATAGTCACATTAAATAAAATGAATCTGTAGCCGTTTCCATTAACAAGATCATATGATCCTTACAGCAGGATGCAAAAAATAATAGGGAAGCCTATTCATCAGAGGCACCTAGAAGACTTCTGGGCCGACTGTGAAGATGAAGCAAAGGTAAGAAGAAGAAGATATCAAAGGTTAACATTGAACCAAATAAGAACCTTTGATTGCATCCCCATCCCCCAACAATTGAAGAAGGATGATGGCAGGATAATTGCGGATGAGTATGAGCAGAAGAAAATATATAACGATACCATCTCTACACCTGACCTCACCATACAGGAGGATATATCCTTAGACTCCTTCATTGCCAGGACCCTGCGACTAACCCAAGCTTGGGTTGATGAACAAATAGAGGTATTGAAGAAGAAAGGTGTTGCCATTATAGTGGACAACAAGAAGAAGGGGCAGGATATTCCCGGGGATGAATATGATGACTTCCTGAATGAAAAGAGGAAGACTAAGGGAGATAGACTCCCTCCGCCACAACAACAAAGAAAAAGACCCCCAAGGGGCAAGAAGGTAGACAAAGAACCCAAAGGGGTCATTATTGAAAAGGCAGTTTTTGTAGTTGAGGAGGTAGCGGCATCAGGATTTGGATCAGAATCAGCATCCCCTCCAAGGACAAGACAAGGAAAGTCCAAGAAGAGTAAGACAGCAGAGGCTGGAATTACTGGGACCCTAGAAGAGGGTCAATCCTCAAGAAAATAGGGAGAAGAGGATATCCTCATGGAGGAGGAGCCTGAAGAAGAAGAAGTTCCTTTAGTAATAAAGAGGAAAAGAAGAGCTCCACAGGTGGTGGTGTCTACCCCACCTAAGAAATTGAGAACCTCCATGAGAGGTGAAATAAGACAACCCCCTGCATTGTTACAAGGGGCAGGTAGTGAAGTACCTAGGGAACTTCAGCACGATGTTCCACTTCCTACCATCGTCAAGTTCAAAACTGAACTTGCGGAAGAACAGATGAAAGAAACTTCTCAGACACAAGCAGGACACATCTCGCTAGACGAGACAATAAATTTGTCTGATGATGAAGTTGTACAGGAAGTAGCTACACAAAAGATGGAAACACTTGCTGCTGGTACAAGCATGACTCCTCACAAGGCACCACCAATTCAGACTCTACTGGAGGAAATGAAGCAAGTGGAAGCAGAATAGGAAAAGAGCCTAGAACAGATAGCCCAAGAAATGGGATTGGATACATTAATTACAGAGGTGACAAGTCTTGCAGTAGTGGACTTAACCGGGAAATAGGATGCAAGTCCTGGACATCTAGCAGGACCACCTGACAAAGGGCACCCAGCAGAAGGAATAAAGATGACAGAATCAGAGGGCCATATTCCAAAATTGGGCCAACAAAGTCCACAGGATACATCAGTAGAACCTGCTATAGTGGAGGTTCAAGAAACGAAGGCTGCTAAAAATGAGAGAATAATAGAAGATCCTGTTGCTAAGGCCCAGGAGGTTGATAACACAGGTGCGGAACAAATAATGGTTTCAAAACAAATGCCAGCACCTCAGGCAGAATCCACAGTATCCAGTGCAGTGGATATGCAACAAGGGGAAGAGTTGAAACTAGATGAAGTAATGACAGAGAAAGATCATGATCATCATGATCAACATATAGATGCACCACAAGATTCCCCACCCCAAGAAGATGCTCCTTCAGAGAAGGAAGTTCTAGAAAAGGAGGATGTGCCACAGGATCAACAACAAAGTGACCATCAGGAAGAAGAAATGAGAAAATCACCATCTCCACCACATCTGCTGACTGAAATAGGAGACATAGGTGAACATCATGATGATGCGGGAAAACATGATCAGGTGCCTCCGTGGTTGGAGAAAGAGATAAATGAAGAAGAAGAATTGGAAATTCAAGAATTTGACGTCTCCACATTATTCTCTGAGGATATAATAAAACTAAAGAGGAAGGCCAGAATGACTTCGGCCATCAAGAGAGATCCAGCAACTGGGAGAAGGACTGCACAGATTGCAGTTCCTACTGTGGAGAAAGAAAAAGGTAAAATTACCTTGGATGAATTCCAAATTAGCACAGTGGATCTGGGCTTCGCCAATGAAGACCAAGAAGGTCAAGAGGGCAAGGACATTATTGATTCTTTGATTCAAAAGGTGAAAAGAGAAAAGGAGAAAAATAAGCAACATAAAGAGCACATTGCTCAGTTGCATGCCTACATAGGGAGGCTGATTAATCCTGATGATACTACAACTGAACATGTAGTCCCATTGATTGCTATTTCTCAAGAGGAGGTAAATAAGTTAGACCTCATGAAACATGAGGCCTCTGTGATAAGAAAATGGATGTCATCCACATTGGGTGATGTAGAGGAAATAGTAAAGGCCTCTTTGAAGAGGTGGAGCGCTCTCAGCGATTCCAGGACCAAAGTAGATAAATTGCAAATGTAAACAGGGAAAAGGTCCTACAAACTAGAAAAGGTACTAAATCTCCTGGGAGAAATAAAGAGGATAAATCCTCAACTGCTTATCAGTAAGCAGGTACTGAACAATCATACTGCATTGTTGGTGGACATCTGGTATAAAGACATTCAGTTTGAATGTGGAGTGCTCAGAAGATGCAATAATAAGCTGAGAGAGATCAACATGAAGTTGCACGATTTAATGGCTATTGAGGTGGAAATATTAGAAACATTGGAGGGAAAAGTAGAAGGAAAAATAGAAAATCAAGATGAAGAATCTACCATCAAAACTTTACACAACAACTTCCAAGTAGAAGCAGATGGTCCACTTGTCCACTTGACAGAGGAAGTTATAAATAAAATAATGAGAATCAAAGTCAAGATGGAGAAATACAATGAGACACTGCAGGAGAGGAAAGACAAATTAGATTGCAGTAGAAACAAATATGAGGCACACAAGCATGCCATCATCAAAGCAAAGACTCAGGATGGCGGAGCAATAGATCCAATTGTGCACTTATATGAGCAGATTCGGAGCAGCATGCAGCCTCATATGCGGGGTCATCATCATTAGGATAGTGAAAGTTCAGGAAGTGATGCACATGATGATGATCCACATGAATCAGACAAGGAGCATGATGAGGATACTCCATAAGGGGACTGCGTAAATAATCCAAATAGTTGCCAGCTGGCAACTTGTGCCATTTTGTAAAGTTGACAAAGTCAAAGACAATGGTGACTGTGGATATGCATGGAGAAATCAAGATCGTTGATCTTTTTTTATAACAGATTCCTCACCGTGTTCTATAAAAGGTGATGGAATGCCTTGTTGTAAACATTCAAAACTTAATTGAAATCTGTCTGCTGAAACATTCATAGCTCATTTCAAAGTTTTTGTATACATTTATATTTTTACATGCTTAATGAATGAGAAGACTGTGTCGATTACAATTCATAGTAAATCTTGAGTAATCAGTGTATGAATTCTGGATATATGTGGTGATTTTCTGTGTCCCTTGGAGTGCATGTCTACTTCCATATGTTGTCTTCATACAAATTCCTTTGAAGTTAGCATCAACTATATCTAGCTGTGGAATGTCCTGGTGAAAATATGGTTTGGTTTTCTTCTCTTCATGACAGTATCTAATATACATGTGGTTCAAAAGCTAAAGGTTCAACTTTAATTAGGAGCATTTCTTTAGTTTCTTTTAAATTTCAGTCATTTCACTATCATAATTGCAAACAATTGATAATCTTAAGCAAATAACGCAGATATGCAAACATCTCATAGGTAATCGCAAATATTTAGCATATTTGAATACAGAGCATGCACAATTGAAAATATCATGCAAAGTTTGAAATATTTCTGCATCATTTCGTCAAATAACTGTATAATATGACTTCTCTGTAAGAATCTTTGCAGAAGTAATATCATGATGATGAACTTTCACGTAAGGCCCCCAAAATGGAAACAACAACTCACATTAACCTCTGAGTAACGTCAGACGATTAAGACCTAATCACTGGAGACTTGGGATCATGAATTCTCTGAATTCATTGTATCTTTCAAGATGAATAAAGGTTAATGTGTACTTTTATTCTATGCTTGTTTATGACTAACATCATGACCAACAATGCATTACAATGACCATTGAAAGAGGGGTACCTTTGAGCATTTGGTTGCCTGACCGGTGGTCTTCTAGGTCTTTTCCTTTGATTTTGAGTCTATTTTCCTTTGTTCTTCTTGATCTTAGCATTCTTTTCTTGACCGGTCTTAGAGCTTTCTCCTTTCTCAAATCCCAAGCCTTCTTTGTTATCAGGACTCTTTTGACTTGCAATCATCTCATCAAGTTTTACAGAGCTTATCTTAAACTTCTCTTCATAACTTTTTGCCTTATTCATATCTATCTTTAGAGTCACAACTTCTTGTTCAATCTTTGTACATTCTTCAGATTTGTTTTTCACCAATTGGTTTAGGTCATCTTCTACTTTTGCTCTTTCTAGAACTTCCACCTTTAGATCATTTAAGGTTTCATTTTCTAATTTCAATCGTTCACTAACCTTTTTATGCTTTTCTTTGAATCTCTTGACTTGCTCCCATATTTTTCTGATGCACTCATCTACTTCCTAGACATTTTCTTTCAGATCCCTATTTTCCATTTCAATATTTTCACGATCTTCAAGGGCATCCTTGAGTTCTTCTTCACTAACAAACATGCAATATTCTTCTATTGTTTCAGTTGAATCAATTTCCTTAGGAGGAGTAGAATACTTTTTACCTGCCATGTGTTCAATCTCCAAGATCTTCCTCAAGCTGTTAGACTTCTTCCAAGGAACCAGGCTCTAATACCAATTGTTGAACACCTAGAATACTAAGAGAAGGGGTGGTGAATTACTATTCTATCAAACTGTTTACTTTTTAAACTAGTAATCCATTTACCACATGCAATGATAAAGCAACTTAAACATAAAAGAAGCAACCACAATGCATCACACATGAACACCAAGATTTTTATGTGGAAAACCCAAAACTAGGAAAAACCATGGTGAGTGTTAGCTCACAATATATTATGTAAGAACAATATCGAATTACAAGAAGGATCACTGCCTAGGGCTCACTGCCTTATAAAGGACTCAGTGTCTAGAGAAATTTTCACTGCCTAGAGAAGAAAGATGAAAGAAGAAGGGTGTCTCATTGCCAAAATGAATTGCTCTAATTGCATCTACACATGCATGGTTACAGCTCCAATGAAGCTCATAAATACTGTCTCAAAACTCTTCATCTCTGACTGCTCTATTTCACTGCTCTGCTTCTAAATAAGATCTCTCTTATTTTGATTTTGTCATACCCACAAAATTATCCAATTTCACATGTCACACACACAATCAGTTACATTTGTACCTCATCTCCCAAACATTGAATTTGATCTCATGTATATATCCGCATCACTTGGAATCTTCATATTAGGTTGGCCTAATAAGGTGTAGCATGTATTCATGCCTTATGTAACTTCTCGGCCCAATTCATTCACCAAAATACACAACAAACCCAAAAAACACTTGAATCACATTCACATATTTTGGCTCCAACTATAAAACCACTAAAAGAAAGATTCTAAACATAGATCTTCCCGCACCCACATCACACTGTCATGTCAGCCTTAAACATCAACTGTTATTGACAGTCTATCTGTCAGACTACATCTTTCATTTTGGACCATAACACTTGTTCAAAATCATATCAGAGACTCCTTAGACATCATATATTATCCCTCCAAAATTGCAAAGAAAAATATTCTCTTGTTGTAAAATGTGGACCCCAAGAACACATGCCCTGTCACAATCAAGATTCACCAAACCAAATAGCGATACTTAGACACTCACAACTATCTTTTCGGTGGATCTCAATACCTGAAACTCTAGATTTAAGCACTTCATATAAGTGCTTACAACACCTCAAAACTACATAACAAGATATGCTTCACCGGAGGAATGCGGGCCAAATCAACTGAGTGTTTTGTTCTGAATATCACTGTACTCTGCTCTACCAGACTTAGACTGTTTGAAGATATACTTCTGGTACCTATCAAGGGCTAAAATCTTGGATATAAGATCACTTAAGGATTGCAAACAATATACCAAAACTGCATGATCTAATCTTCAACTGCGGACCAATGCTAGCCATTATATCAAACCAAAATCTTTGTCCCAACCTTATTCCTTTTCTTGTTGCCATCAATGACAACACCTTCAAACATCATACACAATCAATCATCATCATACCCGTAGTGTCTCTTAATGATGTTTACAAAGTTGCCAATAGAGAAGGCTTCTAATGGCAAAGAAAAGGAAAGGAACAAGCATAAGAAGAAAATACAACAACAATGCACATCCAATTCCATAGAAGAACATACAAATTCATCTTCCAAAGGGGAATCATCTAAATAGGAGATGCCAAAATGTGTATGTGCAAGAAATTAGGGCACGATGAACATCAATGTTATTCAAAATAAATTGATGAGTTGAAGCATCTTGTGAAGAAGAATCAAATCAATTCAGGTTCAACTATGTTAGGGGATTCATCTTCTTTTTATTCATTTTTAAAGTTAGAGAAATAAAAGGGGAAAGTGCTTGTTGCAATTGTAGATTGTAAGTTAGGGAAATGGATTCTTTGTTTTGGAGCTTTAGATCATATGGCTTCATCATAGAGTATGTTCTCTTCATTTGAGCCTTGTCCACCTCCACACATCTTGATGGCTAACAACACATATGCATGTTTGAGGGAAAAGGTATATTGACATGGACAAAGGATCATTCAATGATGTCCTTTATGTGCCTTTATTGTCAACTAATATCCTTTCTATCTATTAGATCACACATGGTGAAGTAGGGAAGAGTGTTGAGTTCACACTAGAATCTATGGTTATTTGAGATTTGCATAGTTGAGATATTGTTATAGCTGGGGAGGTAGATCATCAATTTCAAGTGTACACCTTCTCACATTTTGCTCCTATTGTTCTTGTGGCTGATGTACACACACAGGCATCAAGTGTGGACACTTTTGAAGAGATACAATATGGTCATTTGAATATTATTGTTCTTTAATCAACTAAGGTTTTAGATACATGTGCTAACATTCCATCTCCTCCATCATCTCCTATTGCATCTATAGAGTTTAGTGTTGTTACATCCATGTTTTCTAGTGATTCAATGTAACAGGATATACACCATCTTCCAAATACAACTACTTGGGATGAGTACTTGATAGAAATTGTAGGTTTATTTTGTGAGTCGTATTTTGTAGATTTGGAGGACACCATTGAGAATATTCATCTCCTCTTTAAAGTTGAGTCCTATGGAGTTGCATCATCTTCTTCAGATGTGATAAGGGAACCTTCATGCCCTCTTGTTCTATCTCCACATTATTGAATGCCCAAGATAACTGAGAGGGGAGGGGGTGAATCAGTTCTAACTTATAATTCCACAACCCTTAAACACATTTAGATCCACATCAATTCAATTAACCCTTAAACTGTTATGATGATTAAGAATGAAATAGAAACTGAATCAAATCAACATCAAACACAAGAGAACACTAGATTTACGTGGAAAACCCAAGAAGGACAAAACCATGGTGAGGATTAGCTCATAGTATAAAGTAATATCAACACCAAAAAATAATAGGCTCACTGCCAGAGTAGAGAAGATAGAGAAGATTGTTACAAGGAGAAAACTATCCCAATGCAATAGAGAAGTCCACCACAACACCAACATCACCTCCACAATCTCACTAAGGAATTTTAGACACCTTCTCACTGCATCCAGTAATCTAACACATGAAAGTTCACACTACACTACACAAATTCACACTCTATAACTCTACAATTCATAATTACATCCATTACACTCATCTATCTTATCATCCTTCAACATCTTAACACTTATTTATACCACCTTCAACCTTAAGAACATTCTCCAATGTCGGTAAGGCTCCTTAATTTTGCAAATTCAAATTAGGTCAGACCCAAAACATTCCCATGGTGGAAAAGAATGAAGGTGGACCTCAACACACCTTATCTTGAACCTAAATCCACTCATACATGTTACACCATGCTTCCATAATCATTGAAGCAACTCCGCAATTAGTGTAAACACCCAAGGTCAGCCAAACTGGTGTAAACACCATCAACAATTATGTACACACTTCCTCAAACCCAAAGATGAATTGTGGACCACATGCTATGTTTGACCATAATCAATAATATCCCACAAACATCTTGAAGACCAACAAATTCCTCCTCAACAACTTTAACCTACCGCACAACCTTATCCCATTTACCTAGCATACTCAAATGTCTCTATCATACACAACTCAATAAATCCTCTTCTGGAGCACAAAACCATGAACAACT
Source organism: Cunninghamia lanceolata (assembly GCA_027924645.1). Lineage (NCBI taxonomy): Eukaryota > Viridiplantae > Streptophyta > Pinopsida > Cupressales > Cupressaceae > Cunninghamia > Cunninghamia lanceolata. The sequence goes on along the minus strand of BSBN01001410.1, from coordinate 2,791,482 downwards.
TTGACTAAAGATAGATATTAACCTTATAAGCACACTTCTAGAACCCCAAGACCTAAAACCACTTCGTGGAGAAATGCAGAGAAAAAAATATTTCACCCAGACACCTTTGCAATACACAATTCACACACTGATGAACACATCTTCCTCTGTACATCGATCTAGCATGCCAAATTCTGAATGAAGAATCTCTAAGTACCTCTAAACAACATATCCAAATTCCATAAACAGATCTTCAATATAAGGAAAATGTAGAAAAATACCAAAACACTACTTTGCAACACAGAATAACACTGTCACACACTGTTTTCTTATTTTATTCAAATTTTCTCAAAAGCACATGGAAACCAAGCACCATAAACACATTATCACCATCTTCAACACTTCCTCATCATTAGAGACAACATCCACTCAACACCAACTACTCATACTCTTGCAACAACTCTTACTCATATAGTTGACACCAATGACAACACAAGCTTATTGACATCAATGACAACACTGAATGCACATACTTGCAACAATCTCCCCTTTTATCATTGATGGAAACACATAATGTGAACAACCACCATAATGTGAAAAACCATCAACACAATAGCATCCTCAATAATATGCTTCAATATACCAACTCTTTTTCTTTCTCTTTCTCTCCTCCTCAGCTTTCTAATCTCTTCTTGACAACTGACTGTTTCCTTTTTCACATTGATCTCTTTACCCCTTTGACATCAATGGAAAAGGGCTTCATCTTTCTCTCTCTCATTCTCATACTTTTACCTACTCACCACTACTTTTTCATATCTTTTCTTTTATTACTCTTCATACTCCCCATGAGAGATAGCCTCCAATCATCAGACCAGAATAATGAATGAATCTTGAGATTCACTAGATTGATGCATCTCCTTATGCATCTAGTTCGAAGGAGGGGCAATTGTTGCAAGTATGGACCTAACTGGTATTGTCATTGATGTCAACATACTCCTGTTACATTAATGACAAGGTTTGGATGAGTTGTGTGTTGAGGATATTGAGAAAATTAGTCTCAATCAGGAATAGTGAAGAATAGTGATGACATAAGATAAAAGTCCAATATAGGATGAGGATCAGAGGATGTAGATTAAAGGGTTTGTAGATACATGTCTTAATATGTTACAGTAGAGATTTTAGAGGTCCACATGAAGATATGAAGAAGTTATGGCAGCTCAAGTGAAACCAGTTCCGGTAAATGTTTAGTGATGATAGAGTGATACAGACAGGTCCAGTGAGATCTAGAAATGCATTCTCCAGTTCTGTGGATTTGAGGAAGTGTTGAGGAAGTCTGTGTGGTATGTAAACTTGATTGGTTCGTGATTTGAAGGTCTGCAAGTATCTATTCCTTTGTGACTGTAATGGTAGACTATGTTCTTGAGGTTCCAGATGAAGAAGAGAAGGATTTCAGTAAGTAGAGGAAGTGCGGATGTTCTTGGTATTTCAAGAAAGTTTGTTGAGGTCCTTGGATCATGTTTAGTTTGTGTTGATGGTCCGCATTAAAGTTGGAGCCTAGAATTGAAGAAATACTTCCGGATGAAGGTTTCTTTCTATCACTGGTCGACCAGATGAATTATACATCTTGCGGATGTTTGCTAACTTAGATGCTTGTTCCTAAGTTGATGTCATGTATAAATAAGGGATTGCAAAGTCATTTCAAGGTGGACTTGTGGAGATCAGTGTGTGGTAGCAAGGAGAAGAGCAAAAGGTAGAGCAGAAGGTTTGGGCTTAAATGGAACTGACTCAAGCATGGTGAAGATGTTATTTACCAGTTCAAGTATGTAATACTTATTCTTTTGTAGACAATGTGTCTCTTGTAGGTGGTGAGCCCTAATTGGCATGTGCCATTTTATTCTTTCTATTCTTCTAACAAAGAATATTTTCTTGGGTTAATCACCCCATGGTTTTTCCCTTAATCGGGTTTTCCACGTCAAAAATCTTGGTGTCACATGTGTTAATGTGTATCTACTCTTAACTTGTTGCATTATGCTTTCATGATTGATTTACTATTATGCTTGTGTGGAGTTAAGTATTTGATGAAGAAGAAAGTTTTGGACAACTTATTCACACCCCCCCTTTCAGTTGTCTACCCTAAATCTGACAATTGGTATCAGAGCTAAGTTCCTCTGAAAGGAGCTTAACCACTTGAGGAGATCCAAGATGTCGTCCTACAAAAATGATAGTCTGAAGTTTGATGAAACTAATTTTGCTCTCTGGAAAGGTCACATGAAATGTCACTTGCAGTGTATGGGATTTGCATACTGGTCCATGGTTACAAAAGCTTATGTACCTCCACAGGGTGGTCCAACAACGCTAAATGAAATCACAGATGCTGAAAACAATCTGTGGACCAAAGAAGCTCTTCTAAGCACATTATCTGACTCAAAGCTCTCAAATGTTATTGATCTACCAACTGCTTTTGACATTTGGAATAAACTGGAACTTTTGCATGAAGGAGACCAGTATGTTAAATGTGCAAGGTTATAGAGTCTAAAAGGGAAATTTGAAAAACTAAAGATGAGAGATAATGAAAATATTACCTCTTTTATGCCAAGAGTGAATGAGCTGGTTTGTGGGATTAGAAATGCAGGTGGAACCCTGAGTGAAGATGAGATCATTGGCAAAGTTCTCAGATCCCTTCCTGCTTCTTATAAAATCAAGGCTTTTGCAATCGAAGAATTCAGAGCTCACACAACAGTCACAAGAGATCAATTGGTTGGTAAGTTGGCTACTTTTGAAATGGCCAAGTTAGGAGATGATCCTCCAAAGACTAAATCTACATTCAAAGCCAGTGCCTCTGTAAAAGGGAAACAAAGGTTTGATCTGAGAGAAAACTCTTCAAGGAACCTATCATGGTATGAAAAAGCAAGAAAAGACTTGGAAGAAGAAGAAGCTGAAACTACTCATCTTGAAGCTCTTATTGCAAAAAGACTACCAAGAGGATCTGGTAAGTATGAAGGGAAATTACCTTTTAAGTGTTTTAACTGCAATAAAATTGGTCATTTTGCCTCAAGATGTCCGGAAAAATTTTCAAGACCAAATCCTAACAGACCAAGGTTTCAAAAGAATTGTTACTATGTTCATGAAGAAGATGATAATGAAGGAGTAACAGATGATGAATTAGAGACAGGAAACAAATCCATAAATGAATGGGTGTTTATTGCCATCAAAGAAGAGGAACCAATATCCTCTATATCTGTCAATCATAAAGTTGAAGAAAGAGCTCTGGCTACCCAAGTTGAAGCAAAGGATGATTGGGTCATTGACAGTGGATGCTCTCACCATATGACAGGTGACAAGAATAAGTTCTTAAATTTTGAAAAGTATGAAGGAGGAATTGTAAAATTTGGAGATAATTCTGATGGCAGAATCAGAGGTAGAGGAACTATTTCTCTTGATGGAAAGAACAAAACCGGTAATGTACTGTATGTTGAACGATTAAAACACAATTTTCTCAGTGTTGGACAGCTGGTGGACAAAGGCTATGATCTCAGATTTAGGAATAGAAAATGCAAGATCTTTGAAAGTTCTGGAATAGAGATTGCATCTGGTACTCAAACTAAAGGTAATATCTTCTACTTGGTTGGTACTGGTAAAAATTGCTTATTTGCTCAAATTGATCAGAGTTGGTTATGGCATAGAAGGATGTGTCATGTGAATTTTGACAATATCATCAAGATAAGCAATACTCAGGCTGTAAGAGATCTTCCAAAATTAGTGAAACCTACTAATAGCTTGTGCAAAGAATGTCAGTTGGGTAAACTGAGTAGAGTCACATTCAAAAGTAAGGAATTGTCTTCCACTGGACTGTTGGACTTAGTTCATACTGATCTTTGTGGTTCGGCAAGAGTTAGGAGTATCCAAGGTGATCGATACTTCATGTTGCTAATTGATGACTATATACACCTAAAATTGGCTCATCTTGAATTAAATAAATATTTTATATTTATCTTAATTCTTATTTTCTTCTATCAATTAAATAAATATTCTAAGTTTATTTGATTGGTTCATTATCCCATAATTAAATAAAATTAGTTTATTTAATTAAATTTCCTAAATGCTTCTAATGTCTCACATAATTAAATAATCCTACATTATTTAATTAATCCTAAATTCCTCTATCCTAAGTCCTAATTTCATAAATCCACCTCATAAATCCACCTCATCTTTCCACCTCACCTTTGCCACCTCACCATGTTGCACATGTAATTAAATATTTTGAATATTTAATTAGCTAATATTCCCTCACCCACATGTCCTATTTATCCTCTAGTCAAAATCAGTTAACTCATCAATCAAATATGTTAACTAATTAGTCATTCAAGTTCACTGGTCAATCTATTTTGTTGACTCCTCAATCAACCCAGTTAACTGATCAATCAATTCAGTCAACTCCCCAATCAATTCACTTAACTGATTAGTTCATTCTGTTAACTATTCAATCAATTTTGTTAACTCCCTTTTTGCATGATGGAGCTTGGACACTTGTCCTCTTTCCATTTGTTGCACATTCCTCAACCATTCTCAGCCTTTGATCTTTGTATTTCTTCTCAACCGTTGATTTGCTCTCACATATTTCTACAAATGCAACCCTCTTCTTCTTTATTTGATATCTAGATTTTATGTAAACTTATGCTACAGAGATACCGGCGCGCCTTTGGCACCCCTACTCCCATTTAAGCATTCTCATTCATACTCCATTTCTGTATTTGAAGCTCATCTTCAAATACATAAGTATCACAGCCACTCTTCCTTTGTCATCTTCAACAAGCAAGCAAGCAACTAGCTTCTGAGGGCTTCATCACCAAGATCAAAGAAAGATAGGCGAACTACGAAAGGTGAAAGGTAAATGTGCAAGGTATTATTTGTTATTTGTTTAATCTCCTTTTATCTTTAGATTTTGTAGATGTTTGGGTTTTTATAATCTTTTGGATTAATCTGTTTTCCCCCTAACATTTTTGGCGCCCACCGTTCAATTTTATGTTTTTTGCAAATTTTTGTAGTAAAAATTTGTGTTTCTCTAAACCCCATTATTGAGTTTTGCAAGGATCTATCAAAAGGTGACCTCTTGGGTTGAAACTGACATCACTAACGTGCTTAGAAGGGTGAAAAACCTTAGAGTCACCTGTTAATTCACAAAAATCAGAGACTGAAAAAATCTCTGTGATTTTTTTGAGGGTGCATCCTTTTATCCAGTGGTCCAAAGGGTGCTTCTGTAGGGTGCATCGTTTTATCCAGTGGTCCAAAAGGTGTTTCCAAATCCTTTTATCCAATTGTCTAAAGAGATTTTTTGTAGGGTGCATCCTTTTATCCAGCGGTCTGAAGAGTGCTTCCGTAGGGTGCATCCTTTTATCCAGTAGTCAAAAGGGTGCTTCCGTAGGGTGCATCACTTTATCCAGCAGTCCGAAGGGTGCTTCCACATCGTTTTATCCAACTGTCCAAATGGTGCTCCCACAAGGTGCATCATTTTATCTAGTGGTCCGAAGGGTGCTTCCGCATCCTTTTATCCAATTGTTCGAAAGGTGCTTTCATAGGGTGCATTGTTTTATCTAACAATTCTCCATCCTACCTTCTTCTACATGCCATAAGGGTGGTATCTTTTTCTTTTTGCCATAACAAAAGCATACGAACTCATAATCGTGCAAATAAATACTTGTTGGAAAGGTAATTCCATGAACTTCACAATGGAATAGGTTTGATAAAGTGATTTTATCATTTTATCAGCTATTTTTACAGTCAAAGTTTAGCTATCTTTCTAAGCTTAAATCTAGTGTTTTTTTCTTGGAAACTAATGATTTATCTGTGCAACTTGAATTAAAGGCTTGTCAAAGAAAGGAGAAAGAAACTTCTAATATATCTTCTACAGGTTTGAGTGGTCAAAGAATAATCATTTTTCACTAAGTGTTGAATAGGACTGATTTAGCCATTGTTCATGCAACTTGCATACAATTTTCATCTAGTTCTAATTAGGAAAGAGTAACCCATTGTTCATACAACTTGCATACAACTCTCATCTAGTTATAATTAGGAAGGAGTAACCCATTGTTCATGCAACTTGCATACAAATTTTCATCTAGTTCTAATTAGGAAGGAGTAACCCATTGTTCATGTAACTTATATACAATTTTAATCTAACTCTAATTAGGAAAGTAAAAACATGCATGCCAATCTCACATAGTTTCTAATTAGGAGGGTGATAACTGAATTATTGTTATCTTGGTTTCATTGATCATTGCTATATGGCTATCTCTTTCAGTTAAAAATATTGCTATCTTGCAAAGGAAAGAATCATTGCTATCTCCTAATCACTTCAAAGTTAACAACTGTGTGTGTACCCAAGTAGATTAATGCATATAGTTTTCTCATTTTAATTAGGATTGGATTAACTAGTGTATTCTGTGCTTGCAAATGACAATAGGCTTATGCTCTCCCCTTAACTAGGTGACCAAAGTGCCAGACTTGTTATTCTATTTGTTTAACCTTTAGGGGGGCCTGCCCTTGGATGCACGCCTGTCCTAGTGGGAATGAACCTGAGTGGTAATAGGCTAAAACCAAGCCCTACCAAGCCACTTAAAATAAATGTGCTTGAGGTGAAAACCTCCTGCAACAAGTGCTGCTGTGTTACACCAACGGCCAACCTCCCCCAAAACCCTCTAAGGTGCAACCCTTTGAGGCTGGGAGACTCCATAACGGAGAGTAGTGCCACCGCATGTGTAACCACTCAAACGGTTGCCTTGACTATGAACCAATTGCTTAGTATACCAAAATCCCTTGTAATCCATTTGAAGCTTAGGGTGTACTTGTTTTTGGGTCAAAAAGTCCAAAAATACAAAAAAATAACAAAAGATAAAATCATGAAAACTTCTATGTGTTTGTTGTGTCTTTGCCATAATTGAAAATCAAAATCCTCAAAAACACCAAGTTTTCAAACCAAAAAAAAAAAAAAAATCTTGAAAAACTTTTAGCGCATTTGAAACCTTTTGTAGCGCACTCAAAACATTACTAGATTGGCACATTTGTCTTGACTTGTGGCACATTTGCACTCTGTTATGGTGCATTTACTGCTGCGCATCCAAACTAGTAAGCTTTTCCAGTCTTGTGTCAATGGAAAACCAATTAAAATATTTTGGTCAAAAACTCCAATACCTGCAATTGCAAATAAACTTAGATCCCTCGCCCCAAAATTGTATAGCAATTTCTCAACAAGCCCAAGTCTTACAACAAGAAATGGCAATCTTGCAAGCTAAACGTACCAGTACCAGCTACACCTCGCCACAAAATCGTATATCCTTTTCCCATACTCATGACAAGGCAAGCACCACCTTAAGTTGAAAATCATATACCACCCCGTCTACTAATCCTCCTTTGCTATCTTCTAAGATACATATTCCAAAACATACCAGTTCTACACCAACACCACCATCTAGTTCCTCAAACTCTAAATGGATGACCAAAAAAGAATTAGATGAGTGGTGGGAAAGAGTTTTTCCAAATTTATACAACTAGAGAAAAGCTAGAGAGAAAGCTAAATCCCCTCATTCACCTATCCATACACCTACCAATGATGTGATCCAAGGGCTACTAGTAGAGAGTCAACCATGTCCCCAAATTCCAGTCCTTGACCTTACCAAAAATCTTTCATGTCATTCGCAACCCCTTGAGCTTATTGAAGAACCTCCTACCATGAACCAAAGTCAAGGTCCATCAAACATCTGTGTTGTCAACCAAGAAGCTATCCAAGAGCTATCCACTTCCATTCAAGCAACCCAAGAGGTATGTCAAGAGTCTAATCCTAAGCATGAGGAAACATTAATCCCTAGTCTAAGTCAAGATCAAATCACTTTCTTGCAACCTATCCATAACATGTATCTTTTCCATGATCAAGATGATATCCATAATAATGAACCTCTCCATGAGCCACTTGATCCTATCCATCTCCCAACACCTATACATGAGAAGGAAATCCAATTCCATCACATGCATAACCTTTATCTTTTCTATGATCAAGATACTATCTTTGATGAAGAAGCTATCCATGAGCAACTTGATCCTATACATGAGATGGAAACCCAACTCCAACCCATCCATAACCTTTATTTATTCTATGATCAAGATATTCCCTATGAAGAAGATGTCCTTGAACAACTTGATCCCATACCCATTCATGAGCAAGAAGCCCCTATTTCTTCTATCCCTCTTCCATCTAATCCCATCCATGATCCAACAACTTTCGCTTCCTCTGATGAGACACTTGCCTCCCAAGTGCACACGAATGATCAACCCAATAACTTAGATCCTAAAGAGCATAATGATGATCAAGATTCTAACGATCCTTCACCATCCATTATTTACCAAGCTACAAATCTATCGTCTTATATCCTTGGGCTTACTACCTTCATGCATGAATGTTCTTCCTTAGAACACCAACAACCATTATCTGCTATCTCGCCTTCCTCATCCAATAAGGAACTCGCTACTAGTGCACCTATACATAATCCCATGGTCCACTGCATACTCCAGAATATGAACTATCAAGGTAAAGGTTTAGGCCTTCATGAACAAGGTATTTTGGAACCTATCCATGTCAATGTTCCTCCACCTTCATATGGCCTTGGATACATACCCCAAGGTGAGCAATCTCAAGATGTTGGTACTTCCTCCACTCCTCCTAAGTCTACTACTTTCCATTGCAAACCCTATCGTATCCCCAAAACATATGTCGCCATTCCACCTCCATCATCCTACATTTGTCAAAAGCATGTGACCATACACCTTCCACCATCCAATCTACCTCTGCTACTTCCAACTCCTAATAGCCCTCTATGCATCCTACCACCACTTCTTCCAACACCTTATCCATCCATCTTTGAATCCTCTAAATATCCCAATCATGGCCGACAAATGTACATATTGTCTAAACAAGGAGCTTTCACCGACCTCACTTCCACCATCCCACAGGGATTCGATGACAAATATGTGGATGCCTCTACCTATAAAGTCACAAATCCTAAGAGTCCTCATGACCTAGGATATAAAAGCTAAGAATCAAAGAATTATCCATATCAAAAGTTGTATACACCCACACTCCTCAATGCCAAATTGAAAAAAGTGTGGGTCCCCAAGCAACAAATAATTATCTCAGAAGCTGTACAAACGCTGCATACACCCAAACCCATACCTTCACAGGTACTATCTAAAAACAAAATGGTTTGGGTGCCTAAGCAAAAAGCCCTCAAGTTACATGAGGCATCCACCTCTCAAGAATTCCAACCATTCACTTTCTCCAATTCCATCCAAAAGTATCAAATCCTTCCATCCCACATGACAAATAAAAATCAAAACAATGCAAAGTCTATGTGGGTCCCTAAAGGCCTATATCATTCATCCACCAAGAAAAACTCTCCATTGCTTCCTACACCACCTTCCCATCATCAGCTTCAATGTTTATCATAGTATGTGCAACCGTTGGTCATGGTTCCCTTCCATTCCACAACACTTCTATATAACTCCATCTCCCCTCCCCTCCACTACTATCCTACATATCTCCCTCATCCTATGGTCCATGCTTTTGCATAAAGCTTCCTTCCATCCTTGCATGAGTCCTTCTGTACTCTGCATCATCATCCACTATCGCACCTTCCATAATCCGCTATCTACATACTCATATCTCACTTTCATGCACTCCCTTACCAACATCTATGAGCACACTTGACATAGTCCATGTGACAACATCTATCTAGCGGAACTCTCACCTTTCAGGGAGCTAGATGCTTGACTTTCTCCTTTCCATATCCACCTTCTCCTATCTAAATATTCAAAAAAAAAAAAATCCCTTCGTCCAATGGTGAAAATCTGGCAAACAGGTACCTTGGATAAGTACCATGACGAAAACTTGGCAAACAAGCATCATGTGTAAGTTGATCTTCTATGTCACCTACACTTGGGGGCCCCTTGTCTCATCAGCATATCACCTTTCTCCTACCAGTTTCCTTTCATACCATTTCCTATCCTATCCTCTATCCATTACATACCTATACTGTCCCATCCGTCCATCCAATCTTTCTTTCCTCTATTCTTTGATCTTGATATAGATTGGGGGCACAATGTTGACAAATGTTTTAGATGTCTCTTGATGTACCTTATCCCTTGAAACCATGCAAATCCTTCATTATCCTCTCATCCTCCTATCGTCATTAGCATTGTCATGAAAAATCCTAAGTACTCTACCTACAATGGGGCATGTTATACTTATGCGACATAGTCCTTGGAGATCACATCTTTGTTTCCTTCTATCCATTATTGCCCATCCTCATACCTACCCATTCTATTCTTTATCTCCCATCCATTTTCCTATCCATGGTGTTTCCTTGTCATCAGTATCTAGCGTTAAGGCTCTGCTTCTCATCCATCCCATGTCTTGTCGTCTGTCTATCTATCCGTCTGTGTCTGTACCCTTTCACCAGGCCAAGTAAGTGCAGCAAAAGCAGGCCAGCCAAAAGCAAAGTTCTTGATGCATAACATCAACCTGTCCAAAGAAGAACACCATACCGATGCACCCAAACTAATTCTATATCAATTATGGCAAAAGACACACCTAATGCAAGAATGTTTTGTGAACAGGTTAATTTACAAAGTCTAGGATTTTTGTCATTATGTCTTCCTATGCTACTCAAGGATGCCAAAAGCTAGAGATGCTATGATGGGGGCATAATCTTTTCTTTGTCTGCTGCTTGTGGATTAAACTTTAGTAATGTGACAACTTTTGTCTAACGACGTGATCAGCAAAAAGATCATCGAGGACTCTGAGCTCTGAAACATGAAAAAGGGGCAATCCTTGTCTATTGAAACACAAGAAATACTCAAGTCATCTAGATTCAACTTTGACTAGATGCTTGTATCAACTTGCTATAACAAAATTCATGTAAGGAATACTCAGGTCATCTTGGTCTACTTATACCTAGATGCTTGTATTCTCTTACCACATTTCATAAAGAGAAAAATACCAAAAAATGCCCAATGATGAAAGCAAAAGACTTGCAAAATCAAGATGACAATCCACATCCATTCCATATCCATATCCATAATGTATCTAATTACATCTCATATCCATATCCATATCTCATGCAATAAAATTCTATGCAGAGAATCAATGTTTACAAATAACGGTTGGTGATGTCTTCTATTGAGTCATTCTTCTATCGATCAAAGTTCTATCTATCTTCATATCTCTCGTCAATAGTTCTAGTTGTCAATCTGAGTAGTGATCAAACTAAAAATTTATACTCAATCCATACCAATCGAGTCAAGCCAATCTTGTCGAATTATCCACTCACAATCAACGGTCTTGATCTTAATCTTGTCGTAAACCATATCAATCAGTCATAACTATCCTTCGTGTTGCTTTAGGGATATCGTTCCCCACCATAACAACACTATCGTATTTGGTTATCATATCAAATGTCTTAGACAAGATGTTGGATTGTCGAAACCAGACCTAGAGTCTTATACGACATGTTTCATTCCTGGAACCAGACATCATCGATCTATATCCTTGGTTTACCGCTCGATAGGGGGCAATACCTTGTTTGTTCTTGTATCATTTGTGCATACTTGCTTGCTTGCTTGTGTGTGTTATCACTCCATCTTGCCTCACATATCATTTGGCTCTTTCTTCACCCATTTTTCTTCACATCTAACCTTCTTCATTGTGAGATTGTCCGTCTCATGCCTTCTGCAGTCTCCCCGTCCAATCTCTCGAGGGGGCATCTTGTCGTCAAACTTGTACCAGGGGTAAACTAGGGCATGTATCATTGTCAGAAAAATTCTTATTCTTTGAAACAACATGATAAGACACATTGCTTCAAAGAGGGGCAAAATGTATACACCTAAAATTGGCCCATCTTGAATTAAATAAATATTTTATATTTATCTTAATTCTTATTTTCTTCTGTCAATTAAATAAATATTCTAAGTTTATTTGATTGGTTCATTATCCCATAATTAAATAAAATTATTTTATTTAATTAAATTCCCTAAATACTTTTAATGTCTCACATAATTAAATAATCCTACATTATTTAATTAATCCTAAATTCCTCTATCCTAAGTCCTAATTTCATAAATCCACCTCATCAATCCACCTCATCTTTCTACCTCACCTTTGCCACCTCACCATGTTGCACATGTAATTAAATATTTTGAATATTTAATTAGCTAATATTCCCTCACCCACATGTCCTATTTATCCTCTAGTCAAAATCAGTTAACTCATCAATCAAATATGTTAACTAATTAGTCATTCAAGTTCACTGGTCAATCTATTCTGTTGACTCCTCAATCAACCTAGTTAACTGATCAATCAATTCAGTCCACTCCCCAATCAATTCACTTAACTGATTGGTTCATTCTATTAACTATTCAATCAATTTTGTTAACTCCCCTGTTGCATGATGGAGCTTGGACACTTGTCCTCTTTCCATTCATTGCACATTCCTCAACCATTCTCAACCTTTGAACTTTGTATTTCTTCTCAACTATTGATCTGCTCTCACATATTTCTATAAATGTAACCCTCTTCTTCTTTATTTGATATCTAGATTTTATGTAAACTTATGCTGCAGAGATACCAGCACGCCTTTGGCACCCCTACTCCCATTTAAGCATTCTCATTCATACTCCATTTCTGTATTTGAAGCTCATCTTCAAATACATAATTATCACAGCCACTCTTGCTTTGTCATCTTCAACAAGCAAGCAAGCAACTAGCTTCTGAGGGCTTCATCACCAAGATCAAAGAAAGATAGGCGAACTATGGAAGGTGAAAGGTAAAGGTGCAAGGTATTATTTGTTATTTGTTTAATCTCCTTTTATCTTCAGATTTCGTAGATGTTTGGGTTTTTATAATCTTTTGGATTAACCTATTTTTACCCTAACAATGACTATTCCTGGATGATGTGGGTAACCTTTCTAAAAGAAAAATCAAAAGCACTTGAGAAATTCAAAATATTCAAGGCCATGGTGGAGAATGGAACCAGATTAAGATTGAAATGTCTGAGGTCTGATAGAGGTGGGGAATTCACATCTGGTGAATTCATAGACTTTTGTGAGAAACATGGAATAAAGAAATAGTTGTCTGCCCCTAGAACTCCACAGTAGAATGGAGTTGTTGAGAGAAAGAACCGGACCATCTAGGAAGCATCCAAGACCATGATGATGGAAGCAAATGTTCCTCAGATCTATTTGAGAGAAGCTGTCAGCACTACAGTTTACACTCTAAATCGAGTTCAAATTAGAAACAATACTAGTAAGAGTCCTTATGAACTCTGGTTTGGCATTACTCCCACTGTGAGATATTTTAGAGTTTTTGGTAGCAGATGTTATATTAAAAGGGATGAAGATCTAGGAAAGTTTGATGCTAGAAGTGATGAAGGAATATTCTTGGGTTACTCTACTCAAAGCAAAGCATACCGGTGTTACAACAAGAGACTGAGAAAGATTGTAGAAAGTGTAAATGTGAAAGTTGATGAAGAAATTGACAGAACCTCAAGAATTCAAGAGTATGATGAAGATGATCAGAATGGTGTTCAAATTCAAAGTATCCAAGCCTCTTCTGAGAAACAAAGTCAAGTTGATCCAATAAGTTAGGAAGAAGAAATAAGTCTCAATGAGACTGATCTAGAATTAGAGGTGTAAGAAACTCCCAAAGTTCCAAGGTATGTAACTCTAAACCACTCTGAAGATCAGATCATAGGCGACAAAAGTAAAGGGGTGTAAACAAGGAGGAGAATTGCTCAAAATTCAGATGAGTATTGTCTAATTTCAAAGATTGAACCTAAGACAGTGAATGAAGCTTGCAATGATGAAAATTGATCAAAAGCAATGGAGGAAGAACTAATCCAAATTGAGAAAAATCACACTTGGGATCTTGTTCCCAGACCTAGAAACAAGAATGTGATTGGAACCAAATAGGTCTTCTGGAACAAACTGAATGAAGCTGGTGAAGTAATTAGAAACAAAGCTAGATTGGTCTACAAGGGTTACTCTCAGATTAAAGGAGTTGATTTTGAAGAGACTTTTGCTCCGGTGGCAAGAATTGAAGCAGTCAGATTATTTTTTGCATTTGCTGCCTTTAAGGATTTCAAGGTGTATCAGATGGATGTCAAATTGGCCTTCCTAAATGGTAATTTGGAAGAAGAAGTGTACAATGAGCAACCGGATGGATTTCGATTGTCTGATCATGGTGACATGGTCTGCAAATTGAAAAAGGCACTGTATGTACTGAAGCAAGCCCCAAGAGCCTGGTATGAAAGACTGGATAAGCATCTCTTAAAGATTGGCTTCACCAAAGGTACTGCTAACAGTAATTTGTATTTCAAAATTGATCATGACAATATCTTAATTGTTGAAGTATTTGTTGATGATATCATTTATGGAGGAAGAGATAGTATGTGTAAAACTTTTGCAAGTCAAACGAAAAGTGAGTTTGAGATGTCCATGCTTGGAGAAATGAATTTCTTTTTGGGTCTACAAATCACTCAAACAAAGAAAGGAATCTTCATTTCTTAGTCAAAATATGTAAAAGAATTGTTGAGGAAATTTGGCATGGAAGACTCTAAGCCAATGAACACTCCAATTGCAACTGGATGCAAGTTAAGCAAAGATGATGACTCTCCCAAGGTTGATTAGACAAAATATAGGTCAATGATTGGAGGACTATTGTATTTCACTCAAACTAGACCAGATATTATGCAGGCTATTGGTCTTGTTGCTAGATTCCAAGCCGATCCTAGAGAATCTTATGTTATGGCAATCAAGAGGATTTTTAGATATCTAAAGGGGACAGTTGAGTATGGGTTGTGGTATCCTAGAGATCATGATTTCTCTCTTCATGCATATACAGATGCTGATTGGGCAGGAGATGTGGATGACCGAAAGAGTACCAGTGGTGGAGCATTCTTTTTGGGGAAGAGATTGGTTTCTTGGTTAAGCAAGAAACAAGAAGCAATATCTCTGTCCACTGCGGAAGCATAATATATTGCTGCAGCAGGTAGTTGTACTCAAGTTTTGTGGATGAAACAAATGTTAAGAGACATCAGAGTGGAGTATGAGGAGCCTATCACAATTTTCTATGATAATTCAAGTGCAATAAACATTTCTAAGAATCTGATGTTGCATTCAAAGACTAAACATATATCCATCAAGTCTCACTTCCTGAGAGAACAAGTGAACAAGAATGAAGTCAGATTGGAGTTTGTACCTTCCAATGATCAGATTGCAGACATCTTTACAAAACCTCTGCCTAAGGACTCTTTTGAGTATCTAAGGGAGAAGTTAGGGGTTATTGCCCCTCCAGTGATAAACTAAGATGCACTAAGGTGCATCAGTCTGGTGCATATCACAGTCACATCTCGTGGTCCAAACTGATGATGGGGAACAGCTACTCAGGGGGAGTAGCAGATATGATTCTGAGGTGGTAGAGTTGCAAGTATGAGCCCTTTTCCATTGATGTCAAAGGGGGAGAGAAGACATGTGAAAAACAAATGGTTACTGATCAAAGGGGGAGCAGTAATGGGAGAGAAGAAATGTGAATGGTGGTTGTTGATAGGGGAAGTTGTGACAGTAAAGAAAAATTCTTGTCTTGATGGTCAAAACAGTTTTTCACATCATATGTTGCCATCAATGACAAAGGGGGTGATTGTTGCAAGTATGGGCCTAACCGGTGTTGTCATTGATGTCAACATATTTCTGTTACATTAATGACAAGGTTTGGATGAGTTGTGTGTTGAGGATATTGAGAAAATTAGTCTCAATCAGGAATAGTGAAGAACAGTGATGACATAAGGTAAAAGTCCAATATAGGATGAGGATCAAAGGATGCAGATTAAAGGGTTTGTAGATATGTGTCTTAAGATGTTGCAGTAGAGATTTCAGAGGTCCACATGAAGATATGAAGAAGTTATGGCAGCTCAAGTGAAATCGGTTCTGGTAGATGTTCAGTGATGATAGAGTGATACAGATAGGTCCGGTGAGATCCAGAAATGCATTCTCTGGTTTTGCAAATTTGAGGAAGTGTTGAGGAAGTCTATTTGGTATGTTAACTTGATTGGTTCATGATTTGAAGGTCCGCAAGTATCTATTCCTTTGTGACAGTAATGGCAGACTGTGTTCTTGAGGTTCCGGATGAAGAAGAGAAGGATTTCAGTAAGTAGAGGAAGTGCGGATGTTCTTGGTGTTTCAGGAAAGTTTGTTGAGGTCCTTGGATCATGTTTAGTTCATGTTGACGGTCTGCATTAGAGTTGGAGCCCAGAATTGAAGAAATACTTCCGGATGAAGGTGTTCTTTCTGTGACTGGCTAATCGGATGAATTATACATCTTGCGGATGTTCTTGTGGATGTTTGTCGACTTAGATATTTGTTCCTAAGTTGATGTCATGTATAAATAAGGGATTGCAAAGTCATTTCAAGGTGGACTTGTGGAGATTAGTGTGTGGTAGCAAGGAGAAGAGCAAAAGGCAGAGCAGAAGGTTTGGGCTTAAATGGAATTGACTCAAGCATGGTGAAGATGCTATTTACCAGTTCAAGTATGTAATACTTATTCTTTTGTAGACAGTGTGTCTCTTGTAGGCAGTGATCCCTAATTGGCATGTGCCATTTTGCTCTTTCTATTCTTCTAACAGAGAATATTTTCTTGGGTTAATCACCCCATGGTTTTTTCCTTAATCGGGTTTTCCACGTCAAAAATCTTGGTGTCACATGTGTTAATGCGTATCTGCTCTTAACTTGTTGCATTATGCTTTCATGATTGATTTACCATTATGCTTGTGTGGAGTTAAGTATTTGATGAAGAAGAAAGTTTTGGACAACTGATTCACCCCCCCTCTCAATTGTCTACCCTAAATCTGACAGCAATAACCCCTAACTTCTTCTGGAGATACTCAAATGTATCTTTAGGAAGAGCCTTAGTGAATATATCAGTAACTTGATCCTTTGTAGGCACATACTCAAGCTTCACTTCATTCTTTGCAATGTTCTCTCTCAGAAAGTGATACCAGATTGAGATATGTCATGTTGTTGAGTGCATCATTGGATTCTTTGAAATGTTAATAACACTTGTATTATCATAGAAGATAGCAATAGGTTTATCATATACAACTCTATTATCCTTCAAGGTTTGCCTCATCCACAACACTTTTGTGCAACAAGATACTGCATCAATGTATTCTACATCTACAATAGACAAAGATACTAAATCATGCTTCTTACTTAACCTTGACACCACATTGCCTCCATGAAAGAATGCACCACCACTTATACTTTCCCTATCATCTACACAACCAACCCAATCTGCATCTGTATAAGCACTTAGAGCAAAGTCATTATCCTTTAGATACCATAAGCCATGATCCAGAGTGCCCTTTAAATATCTGAATATGCTCTTCACTGCTACAACATGTGAATCTCTAGGATCTTCTTGAAATCTAGCCACAAGACATACTGCATGCATAATATCTCATCTAGTAGTAGTTAAATATAGCAATCCTCCAATCATTGATCTATACCTGCTCTGATCAGCCTTAGGAGATTCCTCATTCTTGCTCAACTTGCAACTAATTGTCATAGGGGTACATACTAGTTTACAATCTTCCATTCCAAACTTCTTTAACATCTCCTTGACATACTTTGATTGTGAAATGAAAATACCTTTATCTGTCTTATTGATCTATAGCCCAAGGAAGAAGTTCATTTCCCCACACATTGACATTTGAAATTCTTTCTACATTTTATCTACAAAACTCTTACACATATCTTCATTTCCATCAAAGATTATATCATCTACATAGACTTCCACAATCAAAATTTCATCTTCTCCTACTTTGATATATAGATTGCTATCTGTGGTACCTTTATTGTATCCTTGTTGTAATAATTATTCATCTAACCTTGCATACCAAGCTCTGGGGGCTTGCTTCAATCCATATAGTGCCTTCTTCAATCTACAATCCATGTCTGGTTTATCTGATAACTAAAATCCATCTGGTTGTTCTATGTATACTTCTTCCAATTCACCATTCAAGAAAGTAGACTTCACATCCATTTGATATACTTTGAAATCCTTATGTGCTGCAAAAGCCAAAAACATCTTGATGGCCTTCATTCTTGCCACCAGAGTATAAGTTTCCTCATAGTCTATTCCTTCTACTTTTGAGTAAACCTTACACACAAGCCTTGCCTTGTTTCTTACTCGTTCTCCATTCTCATTCAGTTTGTTTTGGAATACCCACTTAGTTCCAATCACATTTTTTTACTGGTCTTGGGACAAGTTTCCAAATTTGATTCTTTTCAATCTGCATTAGTTCTTCTTCCATAGCCTTGATCCAATACTCATCCTTGCATGTTTCAATTATTGTTTTAGGTTTAACTTTAGAAATTAAACATAGATTTACTTTGTTCTTCAACCACTTTCCTTCTTGTTAGCACACCTTTGTTCTTATCACCAATGATTGATATTCAAAATAATGCTTTTGCACATACTTGGGAGTTTTAGGCATATTTTCTAGAGCTTCTTCCTCTTCAACCTGCACATCCTTTTCCTTAGCATTTTCTTATTCTCTGCAAGAAGACTCATCTGATTCATATCCATTTACTTCTAAATTCTTGTGTAGGTCTTCATCAACTTTGACATTTTCACTCTTAACAATCCTTGTTAGCCTCTTGTTGTAGCATGGGTAAGCTTTTCTTTTATTAGAATACCTAATAAAGATACCGTCATTAGACCTTGCATCAAAATTTTGTAGGTTTTCTTCATCCCTTCTAATATTACATTTGCTTCCAAACACTTTGAAGTATTTGGTAGTAGGATTCCTTCCATATCATAACTCATAAGGAGTCTTTGTACTATTTGCTCTTGCCTGCACTCTGTTCAGTATATAAACAATAGTACGAATTTCTTCTCTCCAATAGATCTTTGGTAGATTTGCTTCTTTAATCATTGTCCTTGTAGCTTCTTGAATAGTCCTATTCTTTCTTTCAACCACTCCATTTTGCTAAGGAGTCCTAGGGGCAGATAAGTGCCTCTTTATTCCATGACTCACAAAACATGTTAAACTCATTGGACGTGAACTCTCCACCTCTATCAAACCTAAAACATTTGATTCTCATATCCATTTCATTTTCAACCATGACTTTGAATTCTTTGAACTTATCTAGGGCTTTTAATTTTTCTTTGAGAAAGGTAACCCATGTCATTCTAGAATAATCATCAATCAGTAGCATGAAATACTTGTCACCTCAAAAACTCCTTACCTTGTTAGGACCACAAATATCTATATGTACCAATTCCAACAGTCCAGTATAAGATTGATCCTTGACTTTGAAACTTCTTGTTGCATGCTTTCCAACTTGATATTCCTTACAAATAGCATTGATAGGCTTTGTAATCTTTGGCAGATCTCTCACAACTTGAATTGAACTTATTCTTACCAGGTTATCAAAATTGATGTGACACAATCTCCTATGCCATAGCCAACTCTCACTGATCTGAGTCATGAAACAATAATCATCACCACCTTTGAGATGATAAACATTTCCATATGTCCTCTTTCCAGCAGCTATCACAGTTCCAAAATCTTTTCTGATCTCATAGCCACCATCTTGAAACACAAGATTGTATCCTTTGCTACACATTTGTCCAGCACTCAAGAGGTTATGCTTTAAACGCTTAACATAAAGAACATCATCAGTATTATGCTTTCCATCAAAATTGATTGAACCTCTTCCACATATCTTAGCAGATGTATCATCACCAAATCTAACTAGTCCTCCATCATATTTTTCAAGTTTAACAAACTTACTCTTATCACTGGTCATATGATTTGAGCATCCACTGTCAATGACCCAGTAGTTCTTTTCCTATCTGGTATGAAAAGCATACATCAAAGTGCATTCTATATTAAGACTTACTTCAAGAGCCCTTTCCTTCACACATTTCTTAGAGTTAGCAAAAACAATATCATCTTTTAAAGCTATGAACAAACATTCATTATCCTCATCATTTTCATAATCAGATTCATCATTAGATATAATTGCATCTTCTCTAACATAATAGCTTTTCTTGGGCACTCTACTTTTGTTCTTGTCACGTCTCAAACTCTGCTACATTATGAACTTACTATATTTAGAGCTATTTTTAGATAATATGTGTCGATTAAATAAATGTTATTTTAATTTGACTTGAATTAAATAGATAGACACTTATTTTATTTTGATTTGAATTAAATAGATGGAATTTTATTTTAAAAGATGGAATAAGTAAATATTATTTGAAATGATAAAGTGAATATTATTTTATTTAATAAATTGTAATGATTTGGCTATTGGAAACTAACCGATTAACGGAAAATTCAAGTTTCATGAGTTGCAAGTTGTCGAAGACAAGGGTGTGGTCAAGGTTGAGGTGGTTAGCTTCCTGGTAGGGTTAGGATAGAGGGGATTCTCTCAAATACACACACACACACACACATGTAGATGGCATATAGATGCATTAGTATTGCATTATTAAAATATTATTTTCTTATTATTTTATTTTAGAAAAGAAAAATACCTTATATTTCTAGTTATTATTCTATTTATTTTAAAAATATTCTATATGAAATATAAAGTAAATTAAATTATATATTTACATAGTTATATATTTATATATTTAATTTTAAATTGTATGTTAGGAAAATAATTATATTTTATTTAATTATTATTTTAGAAATAAGTTATATGTCAAATTTATTATTAGAATCACATTAGTTATTAAAATTATGCCTTTTTCAAAATTAGAATTATTATTTATATTTATTCCAAGATTTAGTAATAAATTAAGTTAGTCCTATATGTGAGTTACAAAATTAGAAAAATATTTTTTAATTGACAATTAGAAATAAAGAACTTGAAAAAGAAAACAAAATTAGAAAATCAAAACAAAAAAAATAAAAAAGATAGAAACAAATAGAAAAATGGAAAAAGACACAGATTTAGAAAAAGACAAAATCTATACAAAAATTAGGAACTGGGAAATATAGAAAGAAATTGGAAAAAGGAAATAAAGTATCTTTAAATAAAGATTAAAACTCTCATTATGAGAATACACAAAGAGGAGAATACAAAACATTCATTCAAAAGAGAAAATTATTTGCAGTACTTAGTCATAATTGCAAATCTGAAAAATTAATATTGGAAGAAAGAAAGAGTAGGATTACAGAGGAAAGAGGAACTGGAAAAGGTCAAACAAAGGATAGCATTACCAGGTTCCTACGCACATCCATTTATATATTGTTTTGACCATTTGCTGTGAAATAATAATCCCATTGCGTTTATTAATTGACATTTAAAATTATATATATTTTTACATCTGAATATCATTGTTGTATATTTTGGGTATTTTTACCATTTAATTATGAAATTACCAGAATGTGTTTTTCTTATAATGGTTATTGTGAAAAAGTTAAATGATTATATATGTATAAATTTACATATATATCTATTTATAGTAGCATTGAAATTGTATACTAAAATTAAAATTTTAAAGACAATAATAACAATAATGCTGATCTCTTCATTCACTGGGAACTTCTATCTATAACATTTGCTGGAAATTCTGTGTTAGAATAATTCACTAATATATATATATATATATATATATATATATATATATATAAATTTATATATATTTAGAATTAAATTAATATATATTTAGTTTAATTGATTTCTATCAGAAATATAATTACTTTACTCTATTTTTATAATGTGATATATATATATATATGATTATATCTATGGAATTATATTAACATATATTTAATTCAGTTATTTGATTTTATGTCTAATATATATATATATTGGACAATAGATGAATATAATTGATTAAAAACTTTGTATGTTGGTTTTGTAGAAAAACATGTTAATGTGATCTTATTGTCCAACTTTTTATCCAAAAAATTTATCAAACCCATTAGGATGAAAATGGACCAACACCAAAGTAAACTAATATAATTAACTTTTGTTTTCAACAATAATTTCTTACCAAATTAGGAAACCTTAATTTTTTTTTGAAAGATCATTATAACCCTTTAGATTTTTGAAAACTTAGAAACTATGAAGCATTACTTTAAACTTTGGAAATTGATTTATTCCTTCCGTCTGGATAAATTCTATGTTATATTGAAGAGTTACTTTACTTCCGGGATAGGATGCCGAATGTGGGCTCCAGAGACAGTAATTTACTTTTTCTAAATTACTATTTTGTTTTATTTAAGCTTGGCCAAGCTGTTAAACCATTGAAAAAGATAGATTTGAAAAGCCTAGAAATTATATGTCTCTGCCACATCCTATTGCGAGAGTTATGTCATTTCTAGTATAATTTAGGAATGCATACAGGCACTAGGCATGCATCGAGAGCTCCCTCCTACCTTTTCCGTTCCAAGTTGCTAGGCTCCTCCTGCAGGGTCCGTGCTTCTTTCCAGTTAGGAAGGAAATCAGGGAAGTCCAGTACTTCGTGGTTGGGTGGAAAAAGCACCTTGACCACATTCTTGACCTCAGCTTGCAGAAGACCATTCGAGTCATGGCAGTTGAGATCAAATATTCTTATATATGATTCTTATGGATATACTTGTATTATTCTTGCATTGCTTGCACAAGCCAATTTGTAAAATGTATATTTTTATTGATGTAACTAAAGTATTAATGCAATATATTGTAACATAGAATCAAATATTTTGAAACACCCTTTTTGGTGAAAGTAAATGGAAATGTAAATTATTGAAAATTCAAAATTTGTATTTCATTATTGGAAACTTGCTATCTTTATGTGACTATGGTTATTTGAGTATTGTAAACATTTTTCTTTTTGTATTTGAAATTTGCATTCTTTTTGGGTTGCTAGTTTTAGTAAGTGAGATTAATGCACCTTTATAGTTCTCCCTATTTTTGCTTCTCAAAATTCTTTCTGTATATCGAAAAATTTGGATTTATAAATGGAAATGATCAAACAATTGAAATGCATAACCTAAACCCAAATAATTCAATACCTCGAAGATGCAAGATGAGCTTGATTGATCAATTTGTTGTGTTGGTTGCTCGATTCTGCAGCATAACATTAAGATGAAGATGCTAGAATGAATGATAGATGAAGGATGCAAAAGCTCTAATGATATTTCAACAGAATAAGGGTACTTGAAGCTCAATGCATGCTAATAGCTTGTGAGGGAGTTGATTTATAGGAAAGGCTTGGTTCCAATGGACGACTGAGATTAAAAAGCTAATTGATTGATGTGGACGGCTAGGATTGACTCGGTTATCCCACTCTTCAAGGGAGTTGTAGTCATTTGACAAGTGTCAAGGAGAATAGGGCTCATGTGTGCTTGTGTACATAAAAAGTACTACATATAAAAGATATTAAATAAAAGGCTGTAGTACCACTTATCTTTTTTTAAATGAAAGAGGCACACATGTCGGCTTAATGATAAGATAAATTAATTAAATAAATAAAATTTATTTAATTAATTGGAAGGTCGGCTTATGATGAGAACTTAATTCAAATAAAATATTTGAATTAGTTGGGATATGAGTTGGATATTAATTAAATAAATAAAATTTATTTAATTAATTGGCTAAATGAATAGGATGAGATAAGATATGATGTGGAAATTAATTAAATAAATAAAATTTATTTAATTAATTGGCTTAATGGATAAATGGGATTAAGAGTGGGATTTAGGACAAAATGCTACAAGCTGTCTAGGATAATGTTTTAACAAGGTGTTGCTAGACATGGACAAAGTTGGGACAATTTTGGGTGTCTACATTTTGCCCCTCTTTGAGATGATGTTCGAGATGATGAGATTTATGTTGAGTAACATCATTTCAAAGAAGTTAAGGTATGGAT